>CM062290.1:97046253-98305277 GCA_031216915.1 Pictodentalium vernedei | reverse complement strand
GTAAGATGCATGTAGTTTGGGTGTGGGGTGGGGCAGGTACGCGTAGGGTGTACAAAGAGTTGCAAAGGCCTCCATTTAAATACTTAGGGTAAGTTTTTTGAGAATCCTTACTATCGTGTCCTTTCTGCTGTTTCTCCAAACCAAAAAGTTATATTTTCCGTGAGTACTACAAGTTCACAATGACAGTTGGTGGAAATGATGATCAACTTGGCTTCACGTTTTATCTGTTTTGAGAGGGATAGAATAAATAAAGCAAACACTCCCTACGATGATTTTGTGAGGAATTTTATTATCCACACGGGAACACATGAGTTTACATTCATAAATGTGTCAAGGTATTCATTCCCTGAATTCAAGATGAGGCCAGTTGAGAAATGTCCGATGAGGATTATCTGCAAAGAGAAATGTCAGATTGGGAAATTGCAAACAGAATTTCTATTAGATTTAGTTTAGACAACGAGACCCCGACAAGTTTCATCAGCCCTTGCCCCCCCGCCCCCCCCCCCCCCCCCCCCCCCCCCCCCCCCCCCCCCCCCCCCCCCCCCCCCCCCCCCGGCCCCTTGACAATCTATGCTACATTTAAAATTTGTTGATAATCTACGTCGATGACTGCGATCATCATCAACAAACTTCAAATGAAGCATAAATTGTCAATGTCACTAAACGAGACTTCAAAAAAAAAATTAAAAAATGTCCACCTATTTCTTCCCATTTGAGGTATAATATAACAATAACATGATTGTCAAGGGCACTGCAGTTCTTTAGCTGCCCAACAGAAGTGATTAACAGCGTGGAACATATTTTACGGGTGTTCTACAATTGTCGTATTGCGTCCGAAATTAATCGGCCGAAAATGTCAAGGGCTGAATCGACATTTTACCACCATGTCAACATGCGTTACCTGTCCCCATTGGCATGCATTTCGACTTTTGGTTTCCATTTCTTCTTTCCGTTTCCATTCTTCCACACACGCTACACAGTCATCATTTCTTCGTTTCAATTTTCCTTTCAAAATATACTCCACATGTAAACAAAGTAAGTACGGAGTGTCGCAAAATAGGTATCGCGGGACCTGATTTCTGTTTCTCAAAACACAATTTGCCTTGGAATTGCCCAAATTGGCATATACTCATATTCATTCTGTATTTGTGGAGTTTTTCATTTATAGAGAAAATGCGAGCGTACACATGTATATTTATGTTGATTGTGGCAATTGTAAAATCGCGACTGTGTTGATTATCGTGTTCACACTTGTAAACTTAATCGGGAATCTGCATCGCTTCGATCGCACTTTAATTGTTGTAAGTCTCAGAAACCTCATCATGCCGATCTCGATTGCGTTACGACGCGGTCGATAGTCCTCTTCCACTTTTGTGATCACACCACTGTAAGGAAAGGGCATTACACCCACAACAAGGAAAGAGAGAGGGATGGACTACAGGGATTCAAACTGCTCCAATCCTAAAAAATTGACATACGGTTGCTAACAAGTGTGGAAGAAAAATTAGAGGAGTCAGCACTGAATGATTCCCACCGGAAAAAAAATTTGTAGACCCAATGAACGCCAAAATACTTGCCGTTGTGTGAAGAAGTTCATCAAATGATAAAAAGTCAAAAGACCTAACAATTACCAGTCCCTTATGTATTTACAGGATGTGTACATTTATAACAAAAAGATGAAAAACACTGCAAAATGGAGCGCCATTGCTAGCCCCACACAAGAATGATTGCATACAAATTGGAGTAAACACCTTGAATAATTACCCATAATATATCCACAATATACCTCAGGAAGGAAAACAAAATGAAATTTAAAAGATGACAGAGCACCTTAGCCAGCTCTCGACGAACAAGCACCTGCACTAAGCAATGCCGGATAAATCTTAAGCTTGAAATCTGAGGGTGGTGAGAATTAAAAACATTTGAGATATTGAGGAAACTAGCGATCTGGTTGAGGTCCTCAGGCAACCAACCTCCACTCGTATTCATAAAAACTTCAACTACAAAACCAACTTACATTTAAACAAGAGCGCCATTGCAAGCTCTTGAGAATCCACTGGTAATGGAAGACGTTTTCTGAATAACGAGAATTGATAACCCCTATTGCAGAGAATGGGAGAAAGAAGGGAGCGCCATTGCCAGCTCCCTAGATGCCTAAAGCTACAACTGTTATGGAGAGATGTAGATGTCTAAAATATTAACAAAGAGGGGGAGATCGAATATTTTTGCGGAACGCATCTGATTTCCAATGGCCCATTATACGAATCTGTGCATCAGAGAACCCGAATTGAGCTGCCATGGTTGCTGCCCCAATACGAAAACTATGGCCTTTATAAATATTGGTGTTCATATTACAGAAATTAAGGACCAATTTGATAATGTGTCAAAGTCTCGGCGAGTGACACCTACCCCATCAGGTGTTGCAAAATAGGGGGCCCGGAACTTGACCTCGCAAATGGAGATAGTTAAAAAGCAAGAGAACTGGGCAAAAGTGAGGATCTGGTTGTGGTTTGAGGTAAATTAGATGAGATCGGCCAGATATTTTATGTTTGAAATTACGGGAAAGTGATGGCCATGAAATTGCCCTCAAATTGTATATCTGAGAATTGGATTACACACGATTGTTGATGTGTTGTGGCAGCACATAGTTCCCCAATGCGCGCAAATGCATAAAATGCCGTTGAAAAATAACGATTGATACAGAGATCTGCGATAGTGGCTGGTCACACAGGAGGAAACTGCAGTTAATAATTTAAACAAAAGTGTGAGTGTTATGGGCATGCATAAGTCTGAAGCTGGGTGCAGTCGTTGATAGCCTGTCAGCATTTTTTGAACCATGAATACTTGTGAAGGATCCGGTAAATTACAAATTTTGTGGTAGAACCTGATGGCTGATAAAAGGTATGAACAGATGAAGTACTGTAATTTTGATGGTAAAGATGAGCTATAAATAAGCAAACTGTACCAGTTGGTGATGGCAGTGAACACTCAAGATGATGGATATTGCAAAAATTTTGATAAATTAGCCCAAATGCGTCTGTAACTGATACCGGTTTCTTCTGACAAGGCATTGGTCATCAGGGTGTTGGCATTAGTAGCAAGTTCTCTATGCGCATGTCCGATGGAATGTGAGTGGGATTGCTCTCCGCCTGTGGTGCTAACTGCTTGAACTCTGTAACCTGCAACCGAGAAAGGCGATCAGCTAAAGTATTATCCTTTCCCGGTATATGAACAGCCTAGTAAGGATATTGTATGTGAGCGTTGAAAGAACAAAACGACGAAAAAGCATGAGCAAATGAATGTTTTTTGTTGTTTGCTTGTTGATAATGTGCACAACAGCCTCATTATCAGAGTGAATCACAAGTCGCTTGTTAAGAAGCCTTGCACCCCAAAGCTCCAAAGCAACCACAATGGGGTAAAGTTCAAGGATGGCTATGTTAAGACCCTTTATGTGTGACGGCCATTCAGCATAAACCAAGAGCTCCCAAAAATTCCTGCAAAGCCGAAGGCAGCAGAGGCATCTGTGTAGAGGTGTAACTGATGATCAGAGATCCAAAGTTCATCTAGAAAAAAGGTTTTTCCATTATAATTACTGAGGAAGAACAGCCACATTCACATATCCTCACATATTGCATCGGTTAAACGGATCCGGTGATGGGGTTTTTGAATGCCGATGGTAAGATTGATGAGGCGGCGTAGAAAAACACGGCCAGGTAAAATAACAGAACATGCAAAGTTTAAGGTACCGATAATGGATTGCAATTCACGCAAATTAGCTTTTTTACGATTGAGCATGTGCTCGATATTGGATGTGCATTTTGTCAGTTTGTCAAAAGGAAGACGCGCCAAAGATGCCACAGTGTCCAACTCAATACCCAGAAATTGAAGGACACTGGCTGGGGTCTCTGTTTTGTCTTGGGCAATTGGAACGCCTAAATGCTCACATAATTTGAGAAAGATAGAAAGAGCTGTTGAACATTGCTCATAAGTTGATGCCAAAATCAAGAAGTCACCCAAAACATGCACCATATTGGGTATGTGGCACTTGTGAAGTGCAATCCATTGCAAGGCCGTACTGAAGGACTTGAAAATTTTGCAGGACATGGAGCACCCCATTGGTAAGCACTTGTCGAAGTAGAACAATCCACGCCAGGTAAAGCCAAGTAAATGGTGATCCAAAGGATGTACAGGGATAATGCAGAATGCAGATTTTATGTCAGTTTTGGCAAGAAAGCACCCTTACCTAACTGTTTAACAATGGATATAGCATCCTGGTTGGATGCATATTGCACAGAAGCCATCTCGTCAGGGATGCTATCGTTAACCGACCCACCATGAGGGTGCGAAAGGTGATGAATGACGCGGAATTCCCCTGGAACCTTCTTTGGGACCACACCCAATGGTGAGACATGAAATTCCTCAAAGGAGGGTCTGGAAAAGGGCCACTGATTCTGTGAAATGAAAGCTCTTTCAGAATATGCGAGTCTAAAATATTAGGAAATTCCAAGGCCAATGGGAGATTTATGGACTGTGATAACACAGACAAATTGCTTGCGAGACGGAACCCAAATTTAAAACCTGAGATCAGATAGTCGGACATGGCAGTATCATAACCCTGTATAAAATATTGAAGAATTTTCACCCTAACCAGTGTGTGGATTAGTTCACTTCGACAAGAAGACAGGATTGCCTCGTTGTTGTCCGGTCGCGACTGAGGTGGTTGCATTTCTACCTTGCCCTGGACTGCGATAGAAATCGGCGCGTCCTGGGCAGTGCACAAAAAGCGTGGGGTTTGTTGCATTGGAAGCAAGAATGTGAGAAGGAACAGCTGGTGCTTGGAAAACCTTTGTGATATTTGAAGCAGTATCCTTTGGGAAATGCCTTTCGGGACTGAAACCCTCCCCTCTGACCACGCCGACCATTGGACGTAAAGGGCTGAGCTTTTTGCTGAGGAACAGTGGGTTTATTGGCGCGGATAAAAAGCTCAATTTGAATCAAATCCCAATCAAAGCAATGCTGTGCCTGGCAAAGAATTCTGAACTGCCTGTCATAAAAGGCCCAGACACCCTTATCTGCTGCAATAGAGCGAATCAGGGACTGGTACTTTAATAACTGGGCAGCCTTGCCAGGAAACTTCTGAAGATAAATTAACATAAAAATTTCAAAAGCATCCAACCACTGCAGAATGGACGTGATCTGCGGAGGTGCTTGTGGAATACACTGCAACGCTGGGCTCTCTGCATCAGAAGCACTCAGGGTGACAGTGTATTGAGTTGGTTCCGACTGGTGAGGGAGTAAAGTGGAAAATTCCACAAACTCCTCCGACCAGATCTTCCGCTTAATAAGCTGGGTAACATGCCCATCCAGTGGCACAGAGGCAGTGGCCAAAGGCTGAATACACTGTGGACCAGCTGGAGCTAGCCCCTGTGACAGGGAAAGGCATGGTAAGGCTGGTGTAGCAGTGTTATGTAACTGTTCAGGAGGAACCTCAAACATAGGAAAAGGTTGAAGTTCCTCATGAGCAAGTGGTGGTAAATGAGGTTGGTTACCCGCGGTAATGCTATGAGTTGGTGCTGTCTGATCACTTGTGGAGGGCTGAATCTCTGTAGATGGTTAAGGGGCCCCAGAGGCTGGTGTCTCCTTTACAGTGGCGATCACCCGCTGTCACTGCTCAATCATAGACTGCCGCATGGCATCCGAATCGTTTTGTGGAAGCTGGATGAGCAAGACATCATTTGGTGGCGTCAACTCAACTGGCAGCACTGGCATAGGCGCAGCATCCTGAACATCCTGAACATCATACAGATGAGATAATCCATCTCTCAAGTGGGCCTGTCATGTAGACCGTGTAACCACCGGAGCCGACGGTTGTGGAACTGGTGTCTGACGTCCCTTTCCTGCCCTCCTAGTTTTTGCCATGGCTTTAGGCATTTTGCAAAATATAAATTGTGTATTAGTGGCGCATAAATATCTGCCGCAAGATAATAGAAAAATAGAGCAGTGGTCAGAAATGCCCCCCCCCCCCCCCCCCCAAGTCAAGGGGGCAGATATTACAAGTCAGCTAGAGGTAGGGAGAAAGTAGTGGTGCTACCCCGGGTAAGTGCAGTCCAAGAATGATCATTGGGAATGGATGCCCCCTCCTCAAATAATGGTGTGTGGATGAAGGCCCTGCAGGGACACCTATACTACTGGATGAATTGGAAGCAATTCGCAGAATGCACAAATATACCAAGAAAATTCCAGCATGATGATCATTGGAAATAATTATTTACTCAGACGTGTAACTCCTTCCCGGATTATCATGGAAAGGGGGAAAAATTACTCAATCACAGAAAGCACTTCCCTGCCCCATAAGGATCGTTGAGACTGAGACACCCCCCCCCCCCCCCCCCCCCCCCTGCACACACACACCCTGAATGATCATGGGAGGGAGAAAATCACAAATTACAAGATATTTTAAATTTGGATGGAACAATAATGTCGATAGCACCCAGGAAAATCATTGGGAAAGAAAATAGCATGCTTGGTCCCAGGATAATCATGGGGACGAACATAATGATGGAAGAGCAGACAAATGCAGTTAAAATGTCAGGGCATATGGGGAGATCGAAATTGAATACCTTGAACAAGCGCCCTAGCAAAGTATACCCGATTCCGAATTCACAACAAAGGTCATAACACTCAACAACAACAAACGGGAAGAAACGTCCCAGGACACTGCAAATAAAATAAGCTGCGTAAGTGATCAATGAATCAAAGGGTGGAAATCCAAGCTACTTACAAGGGTCACAACACCAATTGCTGTCCATCTACACATTGAAATCAACTAAATTAAATCCCATCCGTCCTGGGAACCACAGGTGAATAACCAAAAACGTTGTATCGAAAATGCGTCATGGGCGTCGCCATGTTGAAGGTGTGAACGAACAGGGCTCGGTAGGTGTTCGATTTGCGAAAGAGGACAACCGGAACATACCAGCACTAAAGCGGACGCAACCGAAGAACAAGTGGTGTAGTGAAATTACCGAGAGAGGGCTGCAAGCCTATGCACTGATGATACGATAGACGATTTAATGTTAATGCGAAATTTGTGCATACCAATTTTGTTGAAATGTACTCCATCACAAACCATGCTTTTAACAGATAATGCCAGACGTTTATGCCTCCAAAAGCGAACAGTCGCCCAATACCCCTTGAGAGTGGCCAACAAACTTGGCTCATTCAGCTCATCAACTTTACGATTAAATGCATCAGTATCCTGGGGACGGGTGCTAAATCGTCGCCGGGCTCCTGACACAGAAGGCAACAAGATTCGGAATCGATGCAGAGATTGACAAACGACAATCTCCTGCGCACAAACCACTTTCTCCAAGTAATAAACAAAATCATTAATCAATTTACAGACCTCTGAAGGCTCAGCATTAGATAAATCGTTGGCACCAAATTGCAGAATAACCATCATCAGGTGAAAAAGTCTGAATTTTCCGAAGCACAGACCTGTCAATACTGTCCACAGTCAAGCCACCAATTCCATAAAAACGAACATCCACATCTGCAATCCTCGAATCAAGTCCCAGACCTTTAGAAAAACTGGCAGCCATTGGAATGGACGCAAATGGACAATCGGGCAAAATAGCCTCCGCCAGACGTTTAATAAAAGATGAGCCAAAAACTAAAACTTTCGTAGGCGTGCTGAATTGTAAAAATAGTATAAAGTACAAACCTTGGGCTTGGATGATGTGAGCACAACAAACTAACAGGAATTACGGTAGGAAAATTAGTAACAAAAGCGATAGCAGAATTGCGTACTGAAACGTCTTAAAACAAAGCAAAAGAATACTTATCTTGGCAGTGTAGAACGAAGAACTGACCAATTCTTCGGAAGCAAGGCTGCCGTCTTTGAACACAGACTGTTGATTGGACCGAAAATTTTGCGATTCACTTTCATTTGCGCAGCAGTTCCTTTGATGTTTTTATGAGTCACTTGACCGTAAATTGACTAGAAGTGCTAATAATTAACACTCCCCAAGCTGTTGCATATAGTTCCTTACTTTGTAAATTGCATTTCCAAAACCACACGGAATAGAGAGCTGTTATTTGGTATGCAGTATCCTTAGGACCAGTGAATTGAATGGTAAAAAAATTGCCATCGGTTATGTTAAGGTGTTCTGTAATGGGCATCGAAAAAAATGCTGAGTCAGCATGTTTGCAAAAATTTTTAAAAATCTTCTCCAGAACCAATCATCAGAATCTTTTGATATTCAGTATTTAGCATTCATAGGGGTGTCAGATACAAGTTTGTTAAAATAAAGCCCATTAGTTCATGTTTGGGCTCCAATATAGGAGCCCAAATTTTTTACATATGGTAATATGGGGAATATTCTTTAAAAATCTTCTTCAGAATCACCAGTCAAAATCTTTTAATGTTTGATATACATCATTGTATGAGGGTCAGATTCAAGATAGTTCAAACCAAGTCCCTAGGTTAATATTTGGGCTTCGTGTGGAAGCCCAAATTTTAACATTGTTCAGTAGGGGGGATAACTTTTAAAAATCTTCTCCTTCAGATCCACCAGGCACAATGCTTTCATATTTGGTATGCAACATCTCTGGGGTGGGGGTAGGGGGGGGGGGGTGGGGTGGCAGATTCAAATTTGATTTGGGCTTGCTATGGTAGCCCAAATTTTAACTTAGTGCAATATGAAGAAATTTCATTCAAATTTTTCTTCTTCAGATCCAAAAATCGGAATGCATTCATATTTGGTACACAACATCTCTAGGGAGGTCAGATTCAACTGTGTTCAAATCGAGAGCCTGGGTTAATATTTGGGCTCAAGATGGGTTGCCGGACTTGGCCATTTTGCTGAAGAAAGACGGGGCTGCATAAATGGGATTTGAAAGTCTGCAATATTGCATATTGGGATTCGTTGGCTGCCAGAGTCTCATTGTCTAGCTGTTCTGTTTTGAAGCAAAACTCGGAACTAAACCGTCCATATCAATAGGCTATTAAGAATAACATAAGGTTTATACAATAATCGGTATCTGCTTGATTAAACTTCTAATCACTAATCCTATTGTGGTGACTGTCTAATTAAAAAAAGATTATAGCCACTGGTTTTAATTGCTGAACAAACACTGATACTGCTTTTTTTCTAAGTCAACTATATACTGAAATAATGACAGGATCTGTGGACAACAATATTCTTCCGTTGCACTGTGTTACAGACAATTACTCACTCCATGATTCTTTGAAGTCTACAAATTATGTCTGTGAAAAGAGACTTCGAATGGACATAAATTCTATCAGGGAATTACTTCACAACAGACAAATTTCTGTTGTGACTTGGAGCAAATCACATTACCAACTTGCAGACTGCCTGACAAAGAAAGGCGCATCATCTCTGGCACTACTAGGAGTGCTGGAGAAAAGCTCTTTAATCTAATTTAAGATAGCAGCAGAAATGTGTACAGTATGTGTAGTGCAGCCGCGGTTCAGACTTTTTTCTGACCGGTTAACCAGCGTGTTTGACCGTGGTTAACCACATTTAAGGTACCTATATTTGTAGTGTGTTCTTGTTCAACTGTAACTTTTATATCAGGCTGGCCAATATTATTTACATTGACCATTGGGAACAGTGAGTGATCACGCTCGCGCCCCTCTTTTTCTGATATGGTACCGAAAGTAATTTTTCACGCACGAACACTTTTTTCTGATCAATGGACTTTAAAATTTAACTGAGACATGAAGTCATGAACATCGTCGGTGTGTCTCCAGTCAGCGAATACAGACAACACAAGCAGTGTAACTCTACTCCCTGGGAACCCACTGAATTCGGACCTGACAATTTTTTGACATTTCGGACCTGATGTATATGTTACTTACCGTATAGACGATCGGATTCGGAACAGATGTGTGGGCAATTCAAATCAGACTCAAATCGTCCACAAGTCTGATTCGAATTGCCCACACATCTGTTCCGAATCCAATCGTTTATACATCTTCATAAGCGATTCAGACCAATGAGTCAAATGAGACCATATTTTTTGGCGAATCGATTCGAACCATATTTGTGGAGCATCACTGCCTGTCACTCTCATAAAAGATCAGTGATCACAGCATGCCCTATCCATGCTATGATCTCTGATCTTTTATGATGGTGACGGATAAATATTAAATTGGGCATCTGTTAGGGAGAGAGCCACAGTCGAATGAGTCGATCACAAGAACAGGAGTACAGCACTGGTCCAGAACGTGGGAAAACATTGCTAAAGTGTCAGAACCCACTGCGAAGTTGGCCTAGAAGTCGGCCCATGGGAGTAGTCCCGTGGGCCAACTTTGCAATACCTTCATGCAATATGACGAACAGCTGCACTTCACGGGATGACTGGACTCCACTCACTCCAGATGGAAAGAGAAAATGAGGAAGACCAAAAACAACATGGAGAACACTCAGAACAGCTGAGGATGAAATGAAAACCGTACAGTGTGCTCGGGGTTCTTGACGAATGATGAGGCTGTCACGAGACTGACACTGAAGACAGGCAGAGATGCAGAGACTTGAGACTTTGTTCAGTTTATTGCCGCCCTATGCAGTATGAGTATGCACCGCAGGGTGTTAAGGCAAATGATGATGATGATGATGATCACAGCATGAATTCACACTTTTATTATTCTACATGTAAGTTAGAACAACAAAAGTGTAAATTCATGCTGTGATCACTGATGTGTTATGATCACGCCACCACGGTACTGCAGAGTGCAGATAAAACAAGTGACACTGTGTCACTGACTGACACCGAAATTGACTGAAATTCACTGAATACATCTTCAATCTCAAAACAAATCTTTATTCAAATTTCAAACAGAAGAAATGTCAGCATCACTCAGAAAAAAACCTTATCGGCTCGGGTGAATCGGGTGACCCGAAATAAAATGCAACAATCTAACAGAGTTACTCAAATCTTGAAATTCAATGCTCAATTACTCATCAGTCATCATTCGTCATCCTGGACAGTCTGGACTTCATCAGTCATCATCATCAACATCAGTTACATCGGGTATATGGAAAGTGGTATCTGAGGGTGAGTTCCTGACATATTCACATATGAATATCAAAATGTCAACTGTGTCGGGATCCAATCTTGAGTGTTTCTTCGACACGATGTTGCCCGCGGCAGAAAATATTCTTTCAGAGGGGACGGAAGTTCCAGGAACACTAAGGTACTGCTTTGCCAAAGAACTGACCCTCGGAAATCTTTCCTCGTTTATGTGCCACCACTGTGCAGAGCTGATATCAGTTGCTGTAGCTTTTGTTTCAAAGTATGACTTAACATCGTCGCATACTACAGCATCAGAGCTAGATACTTCCTTATTCCCTTCACTGTAGAAATCCCCTAACAGAAATTTCATAGCGATATTAGCACTTTCAATCTTTGATTTTTTGATTTGGGAAAGAATTCGGTAATTGTCTCAGATTTTCCACTCACTGGGTCAATTTGGACGGAGGTCCTAGTCGCAGGTGAAACCGTGGAAGTCAGGGTCGCACATGATGCAGAGGCAACATTAATGTCGGGATCAGTAACATCAGTTGTTGGCATACTAGGCAATGTAAGCATAGCAACGGTACTAACAGCACTCGCCGGTGTCGCGTGCATAGTTGAAGAACTTGAAACTGTTGTAACAGTTGAACTTGATTTGCCAGTGCTTGACATAGAATTTTGATAATTTCCACAAGTTTCTCGAACACTGCTTTGCGTTCCGTTTCTGTTAAAAAGGGTGAACTCTTACAACGAGGATCAAGTGAAGAAGCAATGATGAATGGGTTCTTCTCGGGATCCCCAAGGGGAATCTTTTATCCAAGTCATTTCTAACGGTCCATTTAAAATCCTTCAATACTTACTCGTCGTCACCCTTCTCAGGGAGATGATTACTTATGAGGCCTTGCACCATGGGAAACACCATACTTAGTGTGGGGTATTCTTCAGAACAAACCACTTCAGTAGCCATCTGTAGGGGCTTTAATGTTGCGGTTACAGTTTCAATTGTCCGCCAAATGTCGTTGCTCAACCTCAGGATTTTTCCGTCCGATGGTGATGTGATTTTGGGATCATGTATGACAGATAAAACTGGCAATCGTTGTTCGAGTAAGCGATCAAACATCGCATATGTTGAGTTCCACCTAGTGGCAACGTCTTGAATAAGTTTATGTGAAGGAATGTCATCAAACTTCTGATTTTTCTCAAGGGCATAGGTAGCAACATTTGATTTGTTGAAATGGCTAACCAAACGTCTAGCACCCCCAATAGCATGAGAAATAGGTTGAATTGTGAGTCCTGCCTTGATGCTTAATTGCATGGTGTGGCCGAAGCAGCGGATGTGCGTTAAATTCTCAAACTCTATTTCGCGAACAGCCGTGACTATGTTCGACCCATTGTCAGAAACAATCGCTAGTAGCTTCTCTTCTGGTATTCCGAAGTCTATCAAGATTGCTTTAATTTCTGCAGCCAGATTGATTGCAGTGTGTCTCTCCTCAATTTCGCATGTCCGTAGTATGAAATTCTTGATCGTTCAATCATCGGTCATGTAATGCACAGTTACGGTGATATACCTGTCGATCACACAGCTAGTCCAGCAATCTGTGGTAATGGCAACAGATTTGCAAGATGTAAGTTCTGAAATTAACTGCTTCCTCAGCAGCTGATAATTAGTTTTCAACAACTTCTTGACTGTTGTTCGACTGGGAACATCATACATTGGGTTGAGAAGCTTGATAAATTCACAGAAAGATTTTAGTCCACTATACTGATGGGCCTCATATCGACGGCACACCATCGAATGAGTGCAGCTCTAGCTTGAAGCCATTTCCCTCTTGCCATTGGCTTCGCTGGTGCGCCAAAATCTTTGTCTGAATCTTCTGTTTACTTGTACCGGCCGCATGTAAGCTGGAGGTGGCAAATAATGCATGCTTCTTTTCGGTGTGGTATCTCAGCGATGAAGTCGAACCCGAGTAGTTGAACCGAATTTTGCAAAGCTTACCTTCTGCCTGCTTTTTGTCACCACATTCGATTAGCGTAAAATTGTCCCAAATATTTTGAATCTGTGAACTTGTTGGTGCCGAAGCCTTTGCTAATGTATCATTGAATTTGAAATATCAGTTCTCTGATTGTGCCATGCTTGCAGCATCAGACATGCGTAGTGAGATGACAAATTGACAATCACAACATCGTACATTCGTACTCAGAGGACCCTCTTTATCGAGGAAACTTACAGACAATCACTGTTAATAAGGCTCATTGACAGTGATTGTCTTTAAGTTTCGCCGAAAAAGATGAAAGATGCACGTTCGCGCATCAAAGGGAAAGATACAAGTTACAACGTCGCTGTTCTTTGATCTGTTTGATGTTAGAACTTAGAAGATAACTTAGTGGTCAGTAAGCGTCATTAGTTGAATTCGCACCGAAAACATTCAGATAATATAACATGGCATGATTAGCATGTACTATAGTGAATGTAAGGTTAACCGGTTAAAACATTTTCTTGACTGGTCAAAGTTTTAATCCCAGGTTATGCGGATAACCGCGGCAGCACTAAGTACGTGGAGAGTGTATTGTCACTAAATCACCCGTGGAGTGGAGATTCCACCCAAGCAATAATTGCAAATTTGTTGCAAAGCATAACAAGCATAAGCAAAGTTCCAGCCAATGGACCTCCGGGTTAAACCCAGAGGTCCATTGGCTGAAACATTCCTTGTGTTTTTTGTCCATATGTACAGAATTTGAAAGGAATACTTTGGGTGATAACTCCACTCCACAGGTGATTTAGTTACAATTCACTCTCCACGTACATGTACTGTCGTTATGTACATAGTGTAGAGATAAACCAGAAACTTTGAAATGTAAAAAGAGAAAGGGGAATTGTTAGTGTTAAAATAAACTATCTTGTCTGGAAGGCTATCAAGGGGAACAACTGAGTGTGTCATGTGACTTCTGGTCAAGTGGTGAAGAGGAGGATGTGGGAGTTGTAAAATGGCAGCAAGCACATGTGATGTTTGAGGGACAGTTGTTAATGTAAGTAGTTTAACAACACATGTTCCTCAGTATCAGTGTTCCATGATTACGCTGCATTTTAAACATTTTTCTTGACATTTTTAGTTGCTTTTAGTTTTCTGTTTAGCTCAGAATTTCATGTTTAAGGGGACGTCCAACCTAACTTTGGTCAAATTTCATGTAATTTTCTTTTAAGTCTAAAAAAGGCCCAAAATGAATAACCCCAATAAATTATATACCAAAATGCTTGGAATGAAACATAGAACATGTGGAAACTGAAATTTGCCATGGAACTGCTGCCATGTGTAAATAGCACCACCTGAAAGTCTGCTATGGCATAAGTAAGAGAACAAAATTTTTACAATAAAATACCTCAAAATAAAATAACAGCTGTATTCTATAAACATTTAAGTACATACTCGAAGAAATTTTTTCCTAATTCATGAAAGTAATGAAGATTGAGACCAAATGTTATAAGTGGAGTGCTCACTGATTGAAGGCAGACATTTTCTTTTGTTTATGTTTTGATTTGGGGAGTTCAACAAAGGTCAACTTGAAGGAGTCCAGCAGAAGAAGTATGGAAGGACAAAAGAGTGTCTCCCAATATCAAGATGTATGTGTTACTGTCATGGTTTGGAAAGAAAATATGATATTCTCCTATGTAGAATGCACTGCAAAGTCATACATTGTAGTTGAATAAATATATTTACAAACCCCTTGCACTGTAACCCCTTTTATCCCATGCATCAATTTGATAGTGATTAAATTGTTAAATTTGTCTGGTTTATCAATAAGTACATTAGCTTTGTTTAACTCTTGGACACCAATACACTCATGATATCTGTTGGAGAAGAAATAAGGGTAACTGTAACCTGTCACTGCAATAAACCATCTAATGTACTTAAAAGTACATTGTTATTCAAAACACATCAAATCAACCTTACATAACCATTATTGCATGTACTTTCCCCAAGGAGGCTTACTGACATATTGAGATCAGAAGGGCACATCCAGAGGGTCTCACATATTTTTTTCAAGAACACAGTACACAAAGCAATCCCCAAAAGATGACAAGTGAGCTCCATTTGACACAGAAAATTTGGGGGGGGGGGGGGGGGGGGGCTCTCTTCCCTGTATGACTCTACCTCCGGCACTCAAGGCATATGCCTTTTTTCTCAAAGTTTAACTCTTTTTTCTTTTTGAAGATCATGGCCACACATGTTCCAAACACTATCAGACAGGTAAACCTCCAAATAAGTGTATCTGCAAAAATCATGTTACATTGCAAAACATTCTTTTTAGAGTTTTAGTTCTGGACCTTTCATGCTTCTTACTTCCAACTATAACACTTAATTTATTGATTCATGGGTGAATAGAAAAGTCCTGCCATAATCAACATTTTGAGTTCCATAAGCCTTCAAAACAGCTCCAATAAAAGTGTCAAACATCAGATAGGTGGCTTTATACAGAATATTCATTAGGTTGTTGCTTGATAAGTAATAGGAACAAAATCTTCACAAGAAAATTCTGCAGCAATACAATTGAGGGTTTTAGCAGGCACTCTGCAACAAATTGTAACAAATCAACTAGTTATAAACAAAATTTTCTAACTCAAAAGAGTGAAAAAGTACCACAACTCTGAAAAAATGTGGGAAGAAACACATGCTACAGCAGCTACACAGGCATTGTTTCTCCATGATGCTCGATCACAAAACCAAATATCCTTCAAATTGGAGTAGCAATGGTTGAGATACAAGGGGGAATGTTGGTACATGCAATGATGAATGGGTAAGACTAAGATTAAGAGGACAGGGGGTCACCACTGCACGACCCTAGATGCACCTTTGATTTTCCAACTTCCACTAAGTTCCAGGTCTGGGGCATAATAATCGCAACACACCCAACTTATCAGTTCATAATTTCAGTTAAATAAAAGAAATTATCAATTTGAATTAAATAATAGATGATGTAAAAATATTTGGCTTCCTTCGCCTTCTCGTACTATTTAATTACCACAAACAATATCAGTTTGATACCGACAAACGAAACTGAACGCATGTGGTTTGATTAAAAAGTAACTCGGCATGAATAATGAAGAAATTGCGAATATTTCGTGTATTTCATTTATTTAAAAGCCAATTGCAGCTAATATTGACCGTGCATTCGATAATTCGTTTCGGTTTTGACCACACGGCCACGCTGACACTCCGTGACAGCGGTTATGTTTATTGTGATATGCAAATGGGGGGATGGTTTCCGGTGAAGGAGATTTGTCAGTGTAAAACGATAAAAAAAACCACTGATCGACATTGTATTACTATGGTTGGTTGGAAGAAAAAACTAAATTCTCAGCATCGTCCAAGCGCACCTTATTTAAAAGCACGAATGCATCATTTTCAACCCATCTTCAATCGGTCCTTTGCAGACATCAAACATACCCGTCTTCAAATTCCATGGTTACTTGGACGTAAATAACTTCGCAGCGACAGGGGGAAATTAACACACTCAATATAGTTCCAGGTCACTTGGAATATACTTCGTGAAAAAGTGATTTCTGAAGCATTCTGCTTACTTTGTTATGAATATTTCCTTATTTTATGTGTATCGTCCCGATTTTATACACTCGGTTATTTTTTTTACAAGTGGTTCATGTTGTCTTTCTAGTGCGCAATAATTCAGATTTTTTGTCAACAAAAAAGTTCAGACGGCCTGTAAACACGAGAGGGAATTTCGAACCATATTTTGCAGTTATGACATTAACAGCTCAAGTACTTGCTGTCACCTGTTTGCAAATCCGCTCATACATTGTCTCAAACAAATAAAGGGCGTGATCACGTCCTTGCATTCTTACGATTGCCCAAATTGAGTATTTCTGCAAGAACCACATCGTAATCACATGACCGGAAAAACATCGTTGAAACATGGCCACATCCGGAACATCAAAAATTTGTGTTGATGTTATTACATTCAAACGTCAAAACCCACCAGAGTGTGTGTCAAAAAAATGCTTTCTCCGAGTCTGTAGTATGTTATCATTATATTGAGGACAAGGCTTTCGAATTACCGATTATTTTGTGGTTTTACCGGTTCGTTACTTATGCCATTTGCAAATTAATCTTCTTCAGAATCATAAAATTCACTTTTTTTCCTGAAAAAAAATATATGTACCTTTTCTATGCACTTTACTCATTATTTTGATATATAATTTGCCTTTCCTTACTTCTCTTATCTGTTTCTCAGGCATTGGGAAAAATGTCAAAAAATTGACCAAAGTTAGGTTGGACGACCCCTTAAGGGGACGTCCAACCTAACTTTGGTAAAATTTCATGCAATTTTCTTTCAAGTCTAAAAAAAGCCCAAAATGAATAACCCCAATAAATTATATACCAAAATGCTTGGAATGAAACATAGAACATGTGGAAACTGAAATTTGCAATGGAACTACTGCCATGTGTAAATAGCACTACCTGAAAGTCTGCTATGGCATAAGTAAGAGAACAAAATTTTCACAATAAAATACCTCAAAATAAAATAACAGATGCTTTCTAAAAACATTGAAGTACATACTCGAAGAAATCTTTTCCTAATTCATGAAAGTAATAAAGATTGAGACGAAATGTTATAAGTGGAATGCTCACTGATTGAAGGCAGACATTTTCTTTTGTTTATGTTTTGATTTGGGGAGTTCAACAAAGGTCAACTTGAAGGAGTCCAGCAGAAGAAGTATAGAAGGACAAAAGAGTGTCTCCCAATATAAAGATGTATGTGTTACTGTGGTAGTTTGGAAAGAAACTGTGATATTCTCCTGTGTAGAATGCACTGCAAAGACTTTAAGTCATACATTGTAGTTGAATAAATACATTTACAAACCCCTTGCACTGTAACCCCTTTTATCCCATGCTTCAATTTGATAGTGATTAAATTGTTAAAATTGTCTGGTTTATCAATACTCTTGGACACCAATACACTCATGATATCTGTTGGAGGAGAAATAAGGGTAACTGTAACCTGTCACTGCAATAAACCATCTAATGTACTTAAAAGTACACTGTTATTCAAAACACATCAAATCAACCTTACCGGTACATAACCATTATTGCATGTACTTTCCCCAAGGAGGCTTATTGGCACATTGAGATCAGAAGGGCACATCCAGAGGGTCTCACATATTTTTTTCAAGAATGCAGTACACAAAGCAATCCCCAAAAGGTGACAAGTGAGCTCCATTTGACACAAAAAATTTCCCTGAGGGGTGGGGGGGGGGGGGGGGGGGGGTCTCTTCCGTGTAGGACTCTACCACCGGCACTCCAGGCATATGCCTTTTTTCTCAAACTCTTTTTTTCTTTTTGAAGATCCTAGCCACACATGTTCCAAACACTATCAGACAGGTAACCCCCCAGATAAGTGCATCTGCAAAAATCATGTTACATTGCAAAACATTCTTTTTAGACTTTTAGTTCTGGACCTTTCATGCTTCTTACTTCCAACTATAACACTTAATTTATCGATTAATGGGTGAATAGAAAAGTCCTGCCATAATCAACATTTTGAGTTCCATAAGCCTTCAAAACAGCTCCGATAAAAGTGTCAAACATCAGATCTGTGGCTTTATTCAGAATATTCATTAGGTTGTTGCTTGATAAGTAATAAGAACAAAATCTTCACCAGAAAATTCTGTAGCAATACAACTGAGGGTATTAGCAGGCACTTTGCAACAAATTGTAACAAATCAACTAGTTATAAACAAAATTTTCTAACTCAAAAGAGTGAAAAAGTACCACAACTCTGAAAAAATGTGGGAAGAAACACATGCTACAGCAGCTTCACAGGCATTGTTTCCCCATGATGCTCGATCACAACACCAAATATCCTTCAAATTGGAGTAGCAGTGGTTGAGATACAAGGGAGAATGTTGGTACATGTAATGATGAATGGGTAAGACTAAGATTAAGAGGACAGGGGTCACCACTGCACGGCCCTAGATGCACCTTTGATTTTCCAACTTCAGGTCTGGGGCATAATAATCGCAACACACCCACCTTATCAGTTCATAATTTCAGTAAAATAAAAGAAATTATCAATTTGAATTAATTAATAGATGATGGAAAATATTTGGCTTCCTTCGCCTTCTCGTACTATTTAATTACCACAAACAATATCAGTTTGATGCCGACAAACGAAACTGAACGCATGTGGTCTGGTTAAAAAGTAACTTGGCATGAATAATGAAGAAATTGCGAATATTTCGTGTATTTCATTTGTTTAAAAGCCAATTGAAGCTAATTTTGACTGTGCATTCGATAATTCATTTCGGTTTTGACCACACGGCCACGTTGACACTCAGTGACAGCGGTTATGTTTATTGTGATATGCAAATTGGGGGATGGTTTCCGGTGAAGGAGATTTGTCACATTTGTCAGTGTAAAACGATCACAAAAGACACTGATCGACGCTTGTGTTAGTATGGTTGGTTGCAAGAAAAAACTAAATTCTCAGCATCGTCCAAGCGCACCTTATTTAAAAGCACGAATGCATCATTTTCACCCCATCATCAATCGGTCCTTTGCAGACATCAAACAAACCTCCTCAAATACCATGGTTACTAGGAAGTAAATAACTTCACAACATCTGGGGAAAATCAACACGCTCAATATAGTTCCAGGTCACTTGGAGTATACTTCGTGAAAGTGATTTCTGAAGCATTCTGCTTACTTTGTTATGAATATTGCCTTTTTTTATGTGTATCGTCACAATTTTATACACTAGGTTATTTTTTTTACAAGTGGTTCATGTTGTCTTTCTAGTGCGCAATAATTCAGATTTTTTGTCAACAAAAAAGTTTGGACGGCCTGTAAACACGAGAGGGAATTTCAAACCGTATTTTGCAGTTATGACATTAACAGCTCAAGTATTTGCTGTCACCTGTTTGCAAATCCGCTCATACATTGTCTCGAACAAATAAAGGGCGTGATCACGTCCTTGCATTCTTACGATTTCCCAAATTGAGTATTTCTGCAAGAACCACATCGTAATCACTTGACCGGAATAAACATCATTGAAACATGGCCACATCCGGAACATCCAAAATTTGTGTTGGTGTTATTACATTCAAACATCAAAACCCACCAGAGTGTGTGTCAAAAAAATGCTTTCACCGAGTCTGTAGTATGTTATCATATTGAGGACAAGGCGTTTGAATTACCGATTATTTTGTGCTTTTACCGGTTCGTTACTTATGCCATTGGCAAATTAATCTTCTTCAAAATCATAAAATTCACTTTTTTTCCTGAAAAAAATTATATGTACCTTTTCTATGCACTTTACTCATTATTTTGATATATAATTTGCCTTTCATTACTTCTCTTATCTGTTTCTGAGGCATTGGGAAAAATGTCAAAAAATTGACCAAAGTTAGGTTGGACGACCCCTTAACTAAGTGTTTAGGTCAGTTGCTGTGCTCCTTCTCTTCCTAGGGCACTTATATTCATCATACATGTTCCTCAGTATCATTGTTCCTTGATTAACCCCTCATACACTGCATTTTAAAATTTTTTCTTGACATTTTTAGTTGCATTTAGTTTTCTGTTTAGCTCGGAATTTCATGTTTAAGGACCTATATAAGTAATGAAATTTTGTTTATTTTGAAAATTCTCACCTCTGATATTCCTTCAATTCAAATTAAATATACACAAAATGAAGGTTGGGATGTATAGAACACGAAACACACTTGTAATCGGCTCATAGAGTCGACTGTAGGCACCACTGGTTCCTGAAAGTCTGCTGCCGTATTCGCACCAAAACTGATAATTTAATAATATTTCACGAAAACAACTTGTGGCCAAATGTGCTTTACATGTCCAAGAACAAAGCTAGGGGATCAAAATTCATCAAAACACGGCTACAGAGCTGCATGGGGGAAAATTCCAAAGCCATTGCTTTTGTTTACGTATGAGTATACTTTCGATTTCCGGTTGACGTCATCGGACGGAAAAAGCATGTAAAAACAATGCCGTCTTAAATCAAATAATGAGAAAGATTGCCTTCATACAGTATACTGTTATTGGATAGAGACTACACAGTTACCATATTCAATGCAAGGTATCATGACACCTGTTGAAATTTCTTAGAATTACGATTTTATTTTTCGATGGAAATTCATGGTATTGAATGATTTGCGCATGTCTGTCGAGCATGGAAACCATCTTCAATAAAAAATGCAGACAGTGTTGTCCGTTTCCAAAATGCAGTCCTCTCGCTGCACTCGAAAGTGTTTTGAATGCCTAGCTTTGTTATTGAATATCTGAAGCTCATTTGGCCACGAGTTGTTCTTGTGAAATATTATTTTATTATCAGTTCTGGTGCGAATACGATAGACTTCCAGGAACCAGTGGTGCCTGCTGTCAACTCTATGAGTTGATTGCATACGTGTTTTGTGTTCTATACATCCCAACCTTTATTTTGATGTATAATTTGTTGTATATTTAATCTGAATTTAAGGTATATGAGAGGTTAGAATTTCAAAATAAACAAAATTCCATTACTTATATAGCCCCTTAAGGTATATGGTTACCTGAATGTTTTTGATTTTCGACAACCAAAATATTTGTAATAGAAAGAAAATTAAACATTGCAAATAAAAGTTAACAAGTGACCTGACAATAAAGGCAAGGGAAGCATACCCCAAAAACCTGTTGGACCCCAAATAATGACTTTGATACAACTTCTATTTTGAAAACTCTGTGACAGCACAACAGCAAATAATGAGCTTGTTGTAATGCGAATGGACGATAAGTGGTAACTTCTTACATATACAAATGTGAAGTAAGCAGGGAAGTCCAGAAAAAATGCGTTATTGTGAAATAAAAGTAGTAATTCGTTTTGCAGAGTTTGTAGTCGTGATAACACGAAATTAGGTGAAAGACTATTCGCCCGAAACGGTTATAAACAAGCGTGTTCGGATCTATTCTCCAAATCGGTGTTATTATGTCAACGCCAGTGTTATTCGTACACAATTTTCTTTGAAATTTCTCAGTTACTTAAGAGTTTTATGTGGCTTTTGATGTCAGAAAATTGAAGGTAATTTTTCAACAACGAAAGCAGTCTTTTCACGAAACCAATCTTACGCCAAAAGTTTCAAAATTGTTTCATTTACGAAGACAAACGAGATAATACCAAGCGGTAATATGTGGTTCTGACCAAATAAAATGAAAAATTGTGAGCCCATAAATTAAAGACAAACATATTAGCTGATTGAAAGGAAGAATTATTTTTTTAAGTAGTGTTACTACGCTCATGTGAACAACTTCCCTTCTTGGAAATCATCTGTCGAATTTGAAAGGAAAAGTAGGAAATCGGGTCAAAGTTGATGTGCACATTCCAGGCGAAATGCAGAAATTTGCAGATGTGTTGTGAAAAACATCATTCTTGGTGAGTATTTACACGATTGATGTGATCGAAATACTGCTATATGTGAAAATGTGAGTTTCTCCTGACATCCAAGCCTGTCTCCTGTCATTGACAGCAGAGGTGTTGTCAAAACGCTAAACACCAAACTTGTCCAAAGTAAGCTAAAATTTGTTAAAGTCATCATTATGATATTTCTATGATGAAAACTTGAAGACAGGGGTGCATATTTACAAATTATTTTCTGTGTTTCGTAAAATTTTTATATTGTATTCTCACGAGGTCCCAAATTCAGAAGCTGAATGGAGCCATAACATGTTTTCAGTCATTTTGTTATTTGATCTTGACATGTTAATCTCATCGCCGTTAATCCCGACGAGATAATCATCATCGCTTTTTCTGTTAAAACGTGCTCACTTTATTCATCAATGTACATGCGGGGAAGAAAACTTTTGACATTTATAACTTGAAAATTAATTTTATGTGAACTTAGAAATGGGAAGGAGAAAATGCTCCAAAAGACAACGCAGTAAAGAGAATAGACTGGATGATGCGCATTATAGTATTATTAGTTTGTCCAAAAATAATTTGAAACTTCTTTTCACAAGAACTGATACTACCAAAAAGCTACACTGTGATAATTATTCATGTATTGATTCATTAAAATCTGATCCATCCAGATGTGAAAATTACATTGAAACAAGTGCAACCACCCAAAATAAGTGGTTACAGGTTGATGGATGTGAATTTGTTGATTGATCACTTTAACAGGATTGCGGCACATGTCGCTTATTGCCAATCTGCTGTAGACAGTGTGTTCAGGTCTCAAACCTTTCGAGTTGATACAGGACATTAAGCATATGTGGACTTGCTTGTACTCGTCTTGGAAAGTGTTTAGGGTGTATGAAAACATCCAAAATACAAAACACTGATAAAATCATAACCTAATCAAATAAAAAGGATGTGACGTCAATGTTAGAGGAGTCTGGGGTACAATGGCTACAGGAGGATGATGTGCATCATTGAATCAGCAATCAGTGACTTTAGATATGCCCTCATTATCATAGAAATCATTTTCTCAAATCGAACTGGAAATTGGTAAAATGTGGGAGGTTGCGATTCATGATGACATGTTAGCAGCAGGTGCTTTGGAGAGGAGATTGGCAATTGAAAGAAATGACTTTCACCAAGGTGTTCCAGCGATAACAGTTGTTTGTGATGGTGGGTGATCGAAACGATCCCATAAGCATACATACAATGCTTTAGGAGGAGTTACAATTATTGTTGGTACAGTGACAGGCAAGTTACTCTATGTTGGAGTCAGAAATAAGTACTGCTGGGTGTGCGTGGTAGCCTCGAATAAAGGAAATTAATTAAAAACTGGTATCAGTCTAGTCAGTCTATGGAGACTGATATCCTACAAAATAGCTTCTTAGAGGCAGAAACAATGCATGGAGTTAGATACATGAGACTTATTGGTGATGGGGACAGCTCTGTGGTTGCAAAAGTTCAAGAAGGTGTTCCTGTGTGG
This sequence comes from Pictodentalium vernedei, assembly GCA_031216915.1. Taxonomy (NCBI): domain Eukaryota; kingdom Metazoa; phylum Mollusca; class Scaphopoda; order Dentaliida; family Dentaliidae; genus Pictodentalium; species Pictodentalium vernedei. Next base: position 98,281,297 of record CM062290.1, on the reverse strand, counting down.
GGAAAAGATGTTGAAAAAGTCGAGTACAAACCATATTTGTAAATGTTTCCATAGTAAGCTTGAAAAACTGGTGACAGACAATCCCAATTATAAAGGTAAAAACAAACTCACAAAAGTAACACGAGAACATTTAGTAAGCACCGTCCGTTCAATTATCCATCATCGGTCAGACAACCCTGTTTCATCAAATAAGAGTGTACATTTACTGGCTCATGATATTAAAAATTCTATTTTTCATGTTTTAATGATCATTCTAAGTGTTCTAACTTCTGTAAAAAGAGAATAACTGAGTGTGGTGATTCATCTGTAAAAAGTTTATGTGACCCTCATACTGAAGAGAATACTCCTGTTCCAGATCAAGTAAATAATGTTCTTGAATGTATAACTGACCAGTGGTCTGAAAGTATGGACAAAACTGATATGGAAGATGCTCGTTTTCAACAAGATGGTCCAGTCGAACAATACCAAATGAAATTCTCAAAGACGTCTCCTTATTCCTCAACTCAATAGCTGAAAAAGCTGATAGACTCTTGGTGAATGCTACAACTAACATTGTTGAAAACTGCATGTATATTCAAATGAAATTTGATGGGGGGAAAAGTTTTCGACCATTGCAATAGGGGTTCCTGGAATTTCCGCTACTATGGAACTGCACTGAGAAAAAAAATCGGCCCTGACTGGGCTCCTTTTATTTGGGAACATGTGATTGGAACTGATGCAGGTTCAAACTTTCATATATACTATCAGTCCAAAAAAGTTGCTACCCTTGTCAGTCATGCAGATCAGTCCAAGCTTGAAGCCAAACGTGTAAGGTGGAAAAGAAAGTTTAAGTCATTAAAGGAAGGCACTTCAAAAAAGGCTTAATTGGACTATGGAGAGGAAGCTATTGATGTTGTTCCTGATGTGCCAAATGATGAACCTCAAAAGGAAATAAATATATTTTTTGAGAAACACATCAGTATTACTGAACAAATGATGGACAACATTGAGATCAGTACAAAACAGCAATCTCTAAGTGGAATGTGGAAAGAAGAACGTCAAAAACGTCTTACTACATCAAATTTTTCTGCCATTGTCAAAACAAGTCCAAAAATTCCAGTACTCTTCATTTGCAGGAAATAGGTTAACTTGAAGGGCTCTGTGACTGGAAAAAATCGCTGTTCACGAGTATATTCAGTACAAGAAGACGAAGGGTGAAATAGTTACTGTTGAGTAGATGGGTTTGTTTGTTTCCCGTAAATATCCATATTTAGCTGCCAGCACCGATATGAAAGTTAACAGTGATATATGTGGAAATGGTCTTCTTGAAATTAAACATGTTTCGATGAACAAGACTTCATTCAAACAGGCTGCACTGAATAAGACATTTTGTCTTGAATTGCAAAATTCTGAACTACATTTAAAAACTAATCATTGCTTCTTCCATCAAATTCAAGGGCAAATGAATGTTATGCAGTTTACCTGGCTGGATATTGTTGTGAGGTGGACAGATCCACATCAGCATTTTGTTGAGAGGATATTCAGGGATGAGCATCTGTGGGAAAATGCCACGGTCCTGAAATTAACCTCCTCTATGAATGCTGTTTTACCAGAATTAGCCTCACCCAGATTTGGTAAATATCCTGGCATATGGGTAAATAGAAAATTAATTTGACTGTTTTATATTATTTTATCAAGACAATAATCAATTATATTTCATGAGTAATTTTTTTCCTTTTCATTTCTTTCATCTAAACAGCTGAACATGACCCCCATATTACAATTACATGGCACTAGGAAGGCTCATTCCAATGAGGGTTCATACATTGTAAACCTGGGTTTTGATGAAAAAATATAAAAAAAAAACATTTGCATGCGTAATTTTTTTAGAGATGAATATATTGCACATGGATTGGGCTCGATTTGTTCAATGAAGTGTTCTTTGTGACCATTTACATTTGGCCATGTAGTTAATCTTGAAGCCAATTCACCCTGTAACTTTATCCAATGTATCGGCTCAAAACCGTCGACGCTATTCCCTAAACTCACCTTTCCATTTTTCTGTTTTCAATTAGTGCTCAAAAACATATATTATGAACCCTCATTGGAACAAGGTTCTTGAGCTTGTTACAATGAGGGGTCATCGACTATGTTTTTGAGACAAAAAATAAAACACTGTAATTGTTCAAGAACTACATGTAATTTTTGAAGTGTCGTCTATTATCCGCGTTGGATAAAGGGTCATGCATGATGTAACAGCGAACACCTGAGTGTGCTATTCACCGAACTCACTATTTACATTTTCATATTTCTCTCATTTTTATCTGCAAAAACATTTCTCATGATGGTTCATTGCAGCAAGCTCATTGTGTTTGTTGCCTCCAGGGGTCATCAGCAGTGTTTTCGAGAAAAACAGACAAATTTTTACTCATTTCTTTTGTGTAGAGGGTTAACAGCCAAGTTCCTATTTCCTTTTGTATTCACTGTATGGAGTCAATTTACACATGACCATGTATGTAGAGCACAACTAAGCACTGTATTTTCACTTCACATGTTTTTCATTTTTGTAGGATATATGTTCGACCAGGACAATTCCAGAATGTCCAGAACTGTACAGAGTGCAGTATCCATACATATAATACAAATGCATGAAACCATCTGCACACTGATGTTGACAAATCAAAATTTCAAGCTACACATACTTCTCACTTTGCAATATAGGGATTTAAGCAATTCAGTCTTGTATGACAGAGCTCAGTATGGTAAAATTCATCATTGCAAGAGGAGAAAATTGCTGCATGACGTATTGACATCATGTCATCAATGCAAGGTGTTCAGCTTCTGGATTTCAACTGTGATCCTCATTCATATTCCTTTCATTTCAGCATTCACAAGAACTCGAGAGAACTGCTGTAAAAAGACCTGTCAAGACTGCTTCCAAAGCTACACCAGCTACTCCACCTATGCCACCACCATCACAGCAATCACCCGTCATTCGAACCTCCAGAAGTAGGACACACACCCAGAAATTTCTAAACAGATCCATCTCACATAAGAAGCGAGTGGTTTGATGGTCATGTAATTGATGTTTTAGATGGAGTTGATGGAGAAGACAAGTGCCTCTATGCAGTTTTGCATGACCATTACGATGTTCCTTTTGAAGTGAATCATTTGGTAGAGGACTACAAGGAAAAGTCTGTAACATTTTTAGATGTTTAAATGTAAGTACTGATCATGATATTTGCATGTACATGTATCATTATTGATTCTTTCAACCTTTTAGTGTTCTGAATGACACCATTGCAGTACTGAGTATTAACATTTCAGTTTTCGGTCAATGTTTGTTACGCAAATGTTATGTTCCTGCACATTTGTTTTATTAAACCTTTGCCCAACGTAACAGTCAAAACCGGCCAGTGAAATTCTCACATATCGCCAGTAACTTTTCATTATTCTTTTATTTTTGGTCTCAAAAACATAGGTTATAATCCCTCATTGAAATGAAAAAAAATAGTGATTCAAGAATTGTTTTTGCAAGTGTCGTCTGCTTTTCATGTTAGGTAAAGGGTTAAATATTGTTGCTGGGCATATGGATAAACTCTCTAATAATTTCTCATTAAATAACAATTAACTTTAACCAACGTGATAGCAGACGACACTGCAAAATACATTGAATAAACTACCAATTTTTGCCTCAAAAACGTAGCTTATGACCCCTCATTTGAACAAGCTCAATCCAATGAGGTGTCATAAGCTCTGGATGTTTTTGTCAGACGAAAATTGAAAATATAATCTAATTTGAATAAAGGTCTTTTGTATTCAGCGCTGACCTTTTTTTTTTCCCATTAATTACTTTGGGTAAAGGGTTAAGGAAAAACTATCACAGTCTCAAATCTCAATTGTTGTCAGCTTTTAACCAGTTCCTCACAAATGTGCACAAGGACATAGCTTTACTCAAATTGTATTGAATATTCTGAACTTCATTATTTTCCCCTTTCTTTCACACTATCTCTATTAACATGCTAAATATGTTTTCAGTCTTGTTTATAGACAACATTTCCAGCTTTACAGGCACACTTAGCTTTTTCAGCCAAAACATCATCAAAAGAAACACTAATGCTTTTAAATATTTCTTGTTCTTCCATTGATGTTTGTATCACCTTTTCATAATATAAAGTCGGGTACACCTTATTGGATATCTCTTCATTCAATATCACTGTTGATTGAATATATAGAGGATATGGAATGAGTGTTTTTCTCATATAATATTTATGAAACGAGTCTTAAGAATTTTCCGGTTGGGCGAGCCTCTGGCGAGCCCAAACGGAAAATTCTGACGAGTTCCATAAATATTATATGAGAAAAACACTTATTTCATATTCTATTTATCATATGACACACACTAATTAGTGACTTAGTATGACTTTTTAACCCATCACCTAACTTGAGTTGCAGACGGCACTTGGAAAAAACATCCGTGTATAACTAAAAAATTTCATTTTTTGCTTCCAAAACATAGGTTATGAACCCTCATTGGAATAGGCATGACATGCTAGTTCCAATGAGGGGTCATAACTTACGTTTTGGAAGCAAAAAGTGAAAATATAAAAAAAAAATGAATGGCATTTTTCTTGTATTGCGCGAGACTGTTTTTGCCGTTAAGTTAGGTAAAAGATTAATACAGTATAACCCACCCTAAAAAGGACAGATAACGTAAATTCTCCCTACTGAAATTATGCAAATGTGACCCAGTTGTATTTTGCTTAGCCAATCAAATCATCCAGTTTTGAAATTGACCTATGAAAGCTCCTAACCCTAATTATGCAAATTATGAAAATGTGGCCCAGTTGTATTTTGTTCAGCCAATCAAATTGTCTAGTTTTGAAATTGACCAATGAAATTGACGGAAGGCTTTATTTATCACAGATTAATATGAAAACAAAATATCAAATGTTTTAAAGTGAACAAAACAGACGAGTCATATGATAAATATAATTTTCAAACACCAAGCCACTCGCCATAACTTCATTACAAATTTGGCCTATTTATTGCATATCAGGCTAGCAAAGTTTAGCCAAGCAAACTCCTGTTCAAATTTAATGAAAAGTGTTAGAAAATTACCATGAGCATTTTGAAATTCCCCATGTGTATGGCCATATTTAGCCTCAGTTCTTCTAATATATACATTTCCTCTATTATATTTTGTTTGACAGAGCTCATAGAGCTCTGTCAAACAAAATATCATAGAATAAATGCTCTGTTTATCTCCATGAGACAGGAAAGTGACCCATTCCTTGTTATTTGCATATTTCCGTTAATTGCATAATTCTCATGGCCAAAGAGGCCATTCATTTAACAAGGTTCCACTGTATTATTGATGAAACCATTGAATTTGGACAGAGATGTAGCATTAATTATTTTGAAACCAAATACAGTAGAACCCTGTTAATTGAATAGCAACTTTGCCAAAGAAAACTATTCAATTAACAGGGATGTGTCACTTTCCTGTATTCTACAGATTAACTTGGCATTTATTCTATTATATCTTGTTTGACAGCACTCCATGAGCTCTGTCAAGCAAGATATAATAGATTAAATGCCTATATTGGATGTACTGAGGCCAAAGAGGTCAAAAACTAAAGGAAAACTGGGGAGCGTCAGGGTAATTTCTTGACAGGTTACAAGATTTTTTATTCAATTAACAGGAGTTTACTCTATAACCTATATTCCATTAACAGGTCAAATTTGTACTGGAGGTATAGTAAATGGTTTTGTGTTGGGAAATTATATCCAATTAATGGGGATATGCAATTAAAAGATAGCCAATTTAGTGGGCTCCACTGTACCAGGTTTATGGCTATTGTGGGCAGCCATACTTTTTGGTCAATAGAAAAAAGTTCCCACTCAATTTTTTGTTCTTTTTAAACTATTTTCAGTTTCATTTTATTGGGTAAAATATTTCAAATATCATTTGTTAACACTCATTTCATGTAGACTGGCAATAAAGCATTCTGTTTCTTGATTTTTATTCCAGATTTATTATTGGAGTTTGTTGTTTTGCTGATTTTACTGACACATTTTAAAGATCAATTTTCAAGTTCCAACTTTCATTTTAAGGTACCTTTTTATGAAGCAATGCTATTTTATTGTATTTTAGATGATCATAACCCTTTACCCAATGAATGGCCCACATCCGTCCGCGTAATATGCAAATTCAATAGCTGAAAAAATGTTTTTATACTGTACCAATGACCTAGACTTAGCTGGTGCTAACTCTTAAAATTCTAGGGCCAAACACAAATTTACCCCCCCAATCCCCCAAATTTGCATCAAAATCCGAAATTTCAATGTCCTATGTGGTCCTCCATACTTTTATCCACTGCGCATGCGCACTGTCAAGGAAGTCCCAAAATTGGCGCAAATTCTCATTTCTTTGTTTGGCCCTAAAATCAGTAACATCTCACAGATATTTGTGCTTGTAGATCTCAGTTAAAATGATGCCAGCCACATAATCATGAACGAAATGGTGGATCTAAGGATGAAATAAAAGGATGAGAGGATGAAACAGTGAAGGATGTGTTCAGGGCTGTAACTTATAATTTTTTTAAGAAATTATTTCATGTTCTCTAATTTCGGGGCATGGGCCTGATGTTTTCATTCTTGTTATGAAATTTCCATTGTTTGTTCAGTGTTTCCTCTCTCCCTTTCCTTGATTCACCCCTTGCTTTTCTCCCATGCTTTTGGCATAATTTTTTTTACTAAAATTTCTTGGGAGTTTTGGCTTGGTAACAGAATGATTATTCTGTTTTTCCCCATGGTTACATCCTCACCCTAGGGTGGTTAGGAGTTTTGGTCATGCATCTAACATCCGATGTACTGCAGTTTCTTCTCTGGAAGTCTCTGTTTTACATCGGATAGTGTTTAAATTGGTAACTGATTTTGGGCCATGTTTACAGTGCCTGGAGTCTTGTTTCCGGTTTTTATACACTTTTGTTTGCGTTGACAACGGTTACTTTTGATAATGATTACTTGTCTTCTGTTTTGTTCTGCTCATAGCCAGATACATTAATATTATCCGTAAGTGTTACATTAATTTTTAAATATGTTTTAAAATTTTTGTCCACACTTAGGCTTTTTTGGAATCCATTTGGGCTCATCATTCCCACTGGGAACATGGGCTCACCTCAAATTTTTTTGAAAATTTTTTCTTTTGAATTATTTTTTCGGAATGTTGTAATGGATTATATTAATATCATGTATCTTTGTTTTCTAGGGCTAGTGCAAGTACTAGGACTGTTTATATTCTTTCAGGATGAAAGAATATTGTTCAAATTGTAATTCGAGGAAGTCTTCCTCTGATTCTCACGTTCATTGTGTTTCATGTAGTCAGTGTATTTGCACTAATTCTTGCTCAGTGTGTGCCAATTGGGATGACAAACGTTGGAGACGTGTGTCAAGGTATATTGTTAGCGGTGAGAGGTCCATGCCGGTCCTCTCTCCAAAAAAGGTCACTCTAGTTTTTTAGTCTCTTTTTCAGAAGAACAAGAACAGGGTGATGTTTCCGTGATGTCTTCAAGAAGTGTTCCTCCATCGTCACAGTCTAACGAAGAGCTAGCGGCCAAAGTGCTCAAGGAAATATGACAATTGCCTAAGAGGTCCCAAGTAGGATCGACGGCGTTGTCACCCGGTGAAGCAATCTCAATCACGAAATGGCTGCGACGCCGGGTTCGTCTGTTGCAGTCCAGGAAAGGAGATCGGGGGTTGCGAGCACTATAAACATAGAACGTGCACACCCAGCGACGACCGATCGGAGGATAGAACGGAGGAAACCAGTCAGTCCGGTAGCTAGCTCATCCAGGTCTACCCGGACTGCGAGCGAAATAGGCCCTCCTCTCTCTTACAGCAACATCTGGGCCCAGATGTTGTATGTAACGTTCGTCAGTCGGAGCATATGTCCACTCCTCCTGCTTGGGATGCACCGTCGCATAGACAGTCCGGCACGACTAGTCTATCGGCTCCCTCATCCTCACGGCAGCACACACGACCACACCTTGGCTACGTGACCGCTGATATCCAGCCAGCTTCTCTGACCAGGGATTCCACGTCGACCAGGTCACGCCATCCGATAGGCAGGGACACAAGGCCTTTACAGTCAGGACGTTCCCCATAAAAGAAGTATGCAGGATTCAATGTTCCAGGAGATTCCAGCGGCTAAATCACATAAGACCACAGCTCCACAGGCCTCTGTGACTGACTTACTATTGCAGATAGCTCAACTCATCGCAGCATCCCAGCAGCTGTCAGTAACTTTTACGGATCAGGAATTGTCTGAGGAAGCTGGGTCGGTTCGCTCCACTGCAGAGTCACAGGGTCCGTACGGTTTTGAAAAGTGCTTGAATTTCAATGTCTGTCTTGAAAAGTGCTTAAATTGACTTTTCCCCTTGAATAGTGCTTGAATTACCGTCACTCCCCATGAAAAGTCCTTGAATCCTGGACCCCAACCTACTCTGCTAAAAAAATCCCCCCCAAAATGCCACGTTTTTGTGCCCAAAATAACCAAAAAATTTGGGAATTCGCTGTAGCATATTAAAGTTTAAAACACGAATAGTATAATATGCCTGTGTGCTCTGCACACTACTTTTCTTGTTCATGATAATGAGAGAAAACACAAGTACACGAATTACGATGACGTTATCATAATATGGTTTCGTTTTGGAAGCACGTGGATTAAAAGACGCGTTGTATTTTATCAACATTTCCAGGATTATTACTCTCAAATATCATCATGCCTTTTGGAAAATGTGTATTTAATCATTCCTGGATTAAAACGTATCCGTGGCTTGCAGCAGTTAAGGCTTCAAAAACGAAAGCGAACTGTACTCTTTGCAGAAAAGACTTTGAGATTTCCGGCATTGGGCAAAAGTGCTCTGAAATCCCACAGTAGAAGTGAAAAACATCGCAAACTTTTGGCTGTGACAAGCAGTGACTGTAGTTCTCATAATTCATTCGTGACTTCTCGCAGGAACTTTCAAAGTGATCATAAGAAGGAAACTGAGATATGCAAGCAGAAACTTTGGGAAAGTTAGAAATTTTGGCACAGGCAAATGCCAGCAGGGAGAAATCTTAGGAGAAAAAACTGCTGTTTGAGAAATTGTCCCAACAAGTTGAAGAGAAATTGGCTCTCTTGAAAAAGGAATTTTGAGGACAGGTACTAAGATATTTTATTATAATTATCTGATAGAATAAATTGTTCTGGTTAAAATTGTCCCTTTATAATCTCTTTAATGGCAGTAACAAATAAACATCCCATTATCAACGCCTTAATGAAACAGTCATATAGTCCTTGAAAATTGCTATTGGAGTGCTTGAAAACTGCTTAAACAGTGCTTAAATTTGGTTTTGAAAAAAGAGTGGGAACCATGAGTCAGAAAGGGATGACCGAGATTACCAAGTGGTCCAGCCGGATGGCGAAAGGGATTCAGCGGAGCTGGAATTTTCCCTTTCTGAACAACATAAGGTAGCCGTAGATTTTATCAGGCAGTACCTTCCTGACGTTCCTCCGGACCAAAATACTGCATTACCGGATAAGAGACTGATAACGTCACTGGACACAGATTTCTTCCATCGGATTAGGGACATGGTGCCTGAGTTTCTGACCCTGTCCAGAAATGTCACATGGACATTTAAACTTTTGAATGACGCTATATTCAAACTAGCCTCTGAGACGGGCAGGTCCGGTTTCTGATCTTCTAATGCTCTACAGCTGCCTTTCATCAATTCAAGGAATAAATTTGAAACGGCAGGACAGGGCGTTCCGAGAGTTCCTCTGCGTCTGGACGACCAGGATGAAGACCTAGAATTGTCTTCACCGTCGTCTTTGTCTATTCCATCCAGTACTTTGGAAGCGACAATCTCGTCTAACAGGATCAGCTTAGACGCATTATCGTATGCAGATCACCTTACCAGAGTGTTATCATTACGTCTCAAAGGAAAAGAATTCCAGGCTCTACAAACTTCCTTAAGAGTTCTTTCGAGGGCCATAGCATATTCTGCGTATAACTCCTCCTTTTCAGTGGCAAATCTGGAGTTAGTTAGACGTGATACTGTCCTGGCTGCATCAACTAGAGGGGATCGTAAGATGAAAATCTCTCTTTGAGTGGCTCCAGTCTCCGGAGAGCTTCTCTTCGATGGCAAGCTTTCCATAATCTATGATCAGATTACTATGAAAGCTTCAGACTCTCTGCTGTTCAAATCCGCTTCTAAAAAGTCGGATTCAGCGGAGAAGAGTAAGGCAGGCACTTCTGGGGAGAGTACGTCCAAGGGAAGTTCCTATAGAGGTTCTAAAAAGACACCTAGGTCTTACTCCAGAGACCATCAGGGTAGTGACTCAGATTGGGGTTGTAATACTGGCCGAGACAACCGGTCAGACGCCCCTAGGTCGATGGGGTGAGGTGCTGGTCGTGGAGGACATGGTTTCTCCTCCGCAAGCCTCGCAGATCCAGGAGGTGATGCTGTAAACCTCCGTGTTCCAGTGGGCAGAAGGCTATCAAGTTTCTTAACCAATTGGTTGTCAATTACGGACGACCCTTTGGTTCGAGGGGTGATTTCAGAAGGGCTGAAACTATCCTTCAAAAGAAAACTCCTGTTAACTCGAAGTCCACGATGGACTCAGCTTCTGTCAAATCCTCAGAAGAAAGATTTGTTTCTTTCAGAAGTCTAATCTCTTCTGGAGAAGAACGCAATTGAGGTCATAGAAATCCAGGAATCCCAGGTTTCTACAGTCATCTGTTTCTGGTTCAAAACCAGATGGCTCTTCGTCCAGTCATAGATCTGAGCTGGATAAACAAGCTGATCGTGGCTCCAAAATTTTATATGGAGACCATCCGATCGGTCAGAGCAAGCATTCAAGTGAACGACTAGGCTGCGAGCATAGATCTCAAAGATGCGTACTTTCACGTTATGGTACATCCAGCGTTCAGAAAGTATATTCGCTTCGCTGTCCTAGGAGTCGTCTATCAGTTCCGAGCAATGTGCTTCGGTCTGAATCTAGCGCCCTGAGCTTTCACTCGAATAATGAACTCTGTAATGACTCATTTCCGAGCTCATTTGTCTGCGGTAACGTCGGCCTACCGGGACGACATTCTTCAGAGGTACGGCAACGAGTTAACGCTTCAGAATGATGTTCAGAATCTGCTTCAACTGCACCGACGTCTTGGTTTCATAGTAAATGAAAAGAAGTCTGATCTGGTGCTGTCCGAGTCATTCACCCACCTGGAAATGAGCTTCGAGACGCACAACAATGTTGTTCGTCTGCCGTTAACCAGAGCGAAATTAATCAGTTGTTACACTCACTTTTATCTTCACTCAGACGTAGTAACAGCGAGAGAATTCATGCGACTGATAGGTTTATGCGGAGCCGCCGCGGATCTTATTCTGATTGGGCAGCTATGCACTCGACCACTCCAAATATTTCTGACTCAGAATTTGAGTGTGAAGATTCATTCGCTCGAAACGAACATTGTCTTGTCAAATCAAGTGAAACAAGAGATTCAGACTTGGGCAGATATTCAGTGGTTAACTCAGGGACTTCCACTGCAATTGCCGGCGGGCGCGGTGGCTCAGTAGGTAGAGATGCAGGCTGCGGCATCCGCGCTGTGTCCTTGGGCAAGACACTTAACCCCCATTGTCTGCGTGGGGGCACGGTGGCATTGTGTACTAAGGCGTACTGCACGTCGATGGTGCACGTGTCTTCAACCAATGCTAACCCTGCTTGTGTGGAGTTAGTATGTTGGGGAGCTGACAGTTGCTCGCCGTTGCTCGGTGGTTCTCTCTGGGTACTCCAGCTTCCTCCTCCCATAAAACTGTCGTGGTCATGATTAGCCATTGTGCATAAATATGTGACATCAAACACCAATAAATAAATAAATGCTGCAATCGCCAGATCTGAATTTTACGATTATGAAGGATGCCAGTCAAACAGGTTGGGGTGCTACATTGAGCCCAACAGATTCGAAGTGCCAGGGTCTTTGGGATCCGCAGTTCCTAAACAAGTACATAAACATCAAAGAAATGTTGTCATTTTGACTTGCGCTATGTGATTGGATGAACATTATTCAGAATTCACATGTGCAAATTCTGTCTGACAATTCAACAGTAGTAGCGTATATTCGGAACCAGGGAGCACTCATTCCGTTCCATTATTCAACTTAACGGAAAGAATCCTTCTGTTTGTCCTAGAGCAGTAAGTTCTATCAGTCTGTCATATTCCGGGTCGTCTTAATGTTCTGGCAGACTCCCTTTCTCGAAGGGTCTCATGTTGCCGTCAGAATGGACTCTCAACAGAGTATTCAATCAGATTTGCTACCAATGGGAGCGTCCTACGATAGACTTATTTGCGACACATCTCAACAATCCGTTGCTGACGTATGTGTCGCTGTGCCCAGATCCTCAAGCGTTTGCAGTAGATGCTCTCTCGATCTCTTGTGACGGAATGATAAGATATGCGTATCCTCCAGCGCCGTTGATTCAGCAGATATTGCTCAAGATAAAGCAATAATCTCACTGCAAAATTCTGTTGGTAGCATCTCTGTCACCCCAGAGACCATGGATAAATCTACTCAGGTGTCTGTTGTGGGGCATGCCGCGGAAGCTTCCTCCACAGGAGGATCTTCATTTTCAGGGGAAATCGCGCACACTGCATCACAACCCGCTAGGTCTCAACCTTCACGTTTTTCCGTTGTGTGGTCCTTGCACAGCAAGCATTTTACAGGACGAGGAATGGACGCAATTTCTAACTGTAGGAGGACCTCCTCTTCGCTAAATTATGCTGCTAAGTGGAAGGTTTTCTCATGGTGGTGTAGGGATCATTCTGTTGATATTTATGATCCCTCCATTCCAGACATTGCTAATTTTCTGGTCTACCTGTTTGATGAGATCAAACTGCAGCATGTTACCATTAAGGTTTATAGGTCTATGCTATCTGATACCTATGCACATCATGATAGCTTACAGATTGGATCTAATGTCTCTTTATCTAGGTTAGTGAAAAACTTATCGATAAATAGACCTAGAACCCTTAGATTAATTCCTAAGTAGAATTTAGCTTGAGTTCTTCTTCAGCTAATAAAAGATGCGCCATTTGAGCCTCTTGACATGGTGGACTTCAAATTCTTATCTTATAAGACAGCTTTTCTCTTAGCCTTCTCTTCGGCTAGAAGAGTTAGTGAGCTTCAAGCACTATCTGTTGATGATTCTCACTATCGTAGTGTTGGTAATACTATTACTTTGACTACTAATGTTATATTTTTGGCTAAGAATCAGGCTCCTAGTAAGTATCCTGAACCTATTGTTATTAAGGCTCTTTTGTCTTCAGACGGGCATAGGCCTTTACTCTGTCCTGTTAGAGCTTTTTGTATTTACAAACGTAGATCTGAGTTTATCAGAAAGCGACGTAAACGTTTTCTTTCTGTCTCTGCTGCCGAATAGAAGGGACCTTATGGTCCATTCTGTTGTAAGATGGATTCAATTAATTATCCGTACTGCTTATGAAAAATTATCTTCAACTCAGCAGTCTTTGCTTAAGATATCGGCACATGAAGTAAGAGCTCTATCTACATCTTGGGCTTATGCTAATAGTGTTGCTATTACCGATTTGATGAAGGCTCCATATTGGTCTCGGCCTTCCACATTCACAAATTTTTATCTTAAAAATATTGAGTCCATTTCTGGAGACCTTTAGGTCGGTTATCTGTTGCTAAGAATGTCGTCCACTAAACAGTTGCAACTATAGTTATGCAGGCTTTCTGTTCCGGCAGTGACTCTGTCCTACTACCCTCTTCGCTCTGGGGTATTTGACCCAGGCCAAGGGGAAGGGGGTGGTGGGGTGGGGGGATGGTGTTCCCTTATATCACCTGCTTTATAGTGAAAAGCAAGGGAATACCTCCTCTGGAGTCAGTAATTCCGCATCGGTGCCAGGATGGTTTTAAAGTGTAAAGCTAATGTTTAACTCATTCATGTAATATTTTTTAAAGTGTAGCTCGGTGTGAAGCATTTGTATATGTCACGTGTCATACAAGCGTTAATATACAATCCTTTTTAATGAGTATAAAGAGTCTCATTCTCTGGACTATCTTTATTTATTGGCTTTCATTTAAAAAATTAGTATCATGGGTTATACTGGATGTTAATAGAGATCATTGACGTTATTGTGCTCAATTACGGAATGGTATTGTTTTCTTTTTTGATACAAACAAGAAAGATACATGTAAAGCCTGTTTCTCCTTGAGGGGATAATTCTGTTTACATGTAATTGAGCCTATTGGATTTTCCTTTGTCCTAGGCCCTCCAGCCTTTTTTCTTTTCTGCTTAGTCTGGGTCATTGGTACAGTATAAAAATGTTAAAAAATGTAATGTAATTTATATATTTTTTATACTTACCAATGACCCAGACGGGGATGGCCCTCCCATGAGTTGGGAACTCATACCTCCCCGCTAATTACATAACACTTATCAGGCACTGGTTGTAAGAATGAGAATTGGCGCCAATTTCGGGACTTCCTTGACTGCGCATGCGCAGTGGATAAAAGTATGGAGGACCACATAGGGCATTGAAATTTCGGATTTTGATGCAAATTTTGGGGGTAGGGCTGGGCGGTTTTGAAATTTGCATTTCGGTTCGGTTTCGGTTTTGTACAAAAACTTGGTTTTCGGTTCGGTTTTTCAAAATATATTGTAGAAATCCACATTTTAGAGGATAATGTACACATAAAATCTGTCTGTATTTGTCATCCAAGTCGTGAGGCTCATATAGCGTGTGGAGTCATTCGGGTTAATCAGTGTTCACCACTCTTCTCAGCTAATGGACATATTGTGTTGGGCTACTGTACTGGGCAACAGTGGTGGAGCCATGAGGTATCTAGGGAGACCAGCCCCCCCCCCCCCCCCCCCCCCCACACACACACACTCAAAATCCCACTTGCTTCTCCCATCCCCAAATTTGAAAAGATTCTTTTTAATTCCCTGCCCTCAGTACAAGTACAGTACCCTCAGTCCTGAGATCCCCCCCCCCCCCCCCCCCCCCCCCCCCAAAAAACAAAAACAAAAAATCTTCAGCCTTGTCCACAGGATTTCAAACCATGGCTCCACCACTGGTGGGAGCTGCCTTGTTCTAACAGTGAGATTTGGGGCCTTGTCAAGACAAGATGCAGAAATTCACAAGAAAAGAAACATTTTAGCAAAAATCAACATTTCCTTATTTTTTATGGAGTCGCTAAGCTTTCACCCTGGTTTTGGTGGCTAATGTGCAATTGTTGTGCTTATTTCGGTAATTATCACATCGCTTGAAAATAGACGTGCCCCGTGTTTCTTGATGGTTCCTGCTTCAAATGACAGTGGAATAAGAGGAACACAAATCATATTTCTTCTGATTTTGATAACTATTGTTGAAGTAAGTCGTGATATACGAATCACTTTTATTGGTAACTCACTCCAATGCTTTCACAATATATCTCCCAATTTCGACTGTAGAGGTTCATTTTTTACTTTGCTTCTGCCCAAACATAGAAATTAGGCAAAATGAGCGGTGCCAAGACGAAGATATTACCAACTTTACTTTGCCCTCTTGGCTGATCCCTTCGTTGATTTTATCTCAGTCAAGACAGGCGATTAATGTTTTTGAAGGGAGACTGCTGCATAATGGGATTTGAAAGAAAGTTGGCAATATTGAATTTTGGGATTTGTTGTGTTTACAAAATACACATGGTCATGGCACGTGTTGATTATAACATCTTCGTATTCGGAATGCAGCGTACCTGACAGATCTGCAGTACTGCGCGATTCCTTAAAGTAAGTTCAAATATTATACAAACAATTCCCAATAAGTTTAAAAAAAAACTTTAAATAGTTACCTACCATCCATTTAATAGGATGTGTTCTATTTTAATTTAACCATTTTATTGTTGACAAAAAACATAACTGCCAATGCGCAGCGTTATCTATGAGCATGTGACTTCAGAGAACGTGCCAGTAGTCGGTTAATTAACATAATTTACTCGTCATTTTTCCCATGTGAACTTTGAGGTTTTAAAACTCAATAAATTTTATGTTTACCTCCAATCTAATAAATTGACAACGTGCCGTACGCAGATGATTTTGGGTCAAAGGTAATTTATAATACTTTTACACCATATATTGTCCGGTAACTTGTAATACCTCTTTGGTCGAATATGCCCGGTTCATTAAATTTACTTAACGATTCTTGAATTGCATGTGTGGATTTTTACGTAAGACTTTTTAATTTTTCATATTCCATCTGCTGGTGGTTCAGTAGATATTGTTTAAGATACAAGAAATTTGCTACCACTATTTGTGGGGGGGAGGGGGGGGGGGGGGGGGGGGGAGGGGGGGGGGGATTTGTTGTAAGTCCTCTCGAAGTAAGCATAAATGGCACAGCATTTACCTTTGCCCGACATTTAAGCCGTTGGCGTGCGGATGAGTGGTCATAAACTTAACCAATTCTGGGAAATTTGTTGAAACCGAAAGTCGCGGTTTTTTGTTAAGGTGGCGGTTCGGTTTCGGTTTAAAAAAAAAAACGAACCAAACCAAAAAACCCATAAACCGCCCAGCCCTAATTGGGGGGCAAAATTTGTGTTTGGCCCTAGAATTTTAGGAGTTAGCATCAGCTAAGTCTGGGTCATTGGTAAGTATTAAAAAATACATAAATTACTATAAATTTAACTTTTTGAAAAATTTCAACAAAATCATAGCATATGACCCCTCTTTGGAACGAGCTCATCGAGCTCGTTCCAAAGAGGGGTCACATAATAAGGTTGTGTTGAAATGTTTTTAAAAAATTTAAAAATGATATTTAAAATAATAAATTTTGAAATTATCTGCTTTGGGTAAAAGGTTAACATATTTTACATATTTTAGACAAAATACTCCCTTGTTTCCCCTTTTTCAACGTGTTGATTTTGTGGGTTTCACAGACCTTCACTGAGAACTTCCAGGTTAAAGTTATTGATTCAAGTTTTTTATTTACAGTGTTACACCTCTAATTCCTCATCAAGCTTGTTCCATTAATAGGTCATGAGGTATTTTTGGGGGTTGGGAAACGAAAAAATAAAATTTGAATAGCAATTCTTAGCTAAATTTGACAAAGTCAAGATAAGCTATTGCCATCACGCGTGCGGAAGTCTGTTAGTCTGTGACGTCTGTTCACATTTTCCTTTAGCACGGGCTACACTCCACAGTTCTTGTCTGATCGTCACGAAATTTCATATGCACGTTTGGAGTCATGTCTAGATGAGAACGTCCCCTTTTGGTCGCGATCAGGCAACTGGTATGTCTGCCCGAGCCCAAAACCCGAAAACCATTAGCACAGTCTACAGGTCGTATTTATGAAGGGATTTCATTGTAACTTGGTAGGGTGCCTCTGTATAATGCCTAGATGAGAACGTCCCCTTTTGGGCATGATCTATCAACTGATGGCTGCCCAAGCCCAAAACCCAAAAACTTTTAGCACAGTCTGCAGGTCATGTTTAATGTGGTAGCATTTCATTGTAACTTGGTAGGATGACTCCTTATGTTGTCTAGATGAGAATTTCCCCATTTGGGCATGATCTGCCAACCGTGACGACTGCACGAGCCCAAAACCCGAAAACCTTTAGCACAGTTTACAGGTCATATTTATTGAGGAATTTCATTGTAACTTGGTGGGTTGACTTCATACAATGTCTAGATGAGAAAGTCCCATTTTAGACGTGATTGGGCAACTGTGACTGCTATAAGGGCCCGAAGCCCGAAAACCTTTAGTACAGTTTAGAGGTCATATTTATGAAGGGATTTCATTGTAACTTGGTAGGATGACTCCAAATAATGTCTAGATGAGAATGTCCCATTTTGATCGCGATCATTCAGCCTTGATGGGTGCCCGAGCCAAAAAACCTTCAGCATAGGTAAAAGGTCATATTTATGGAAGAATTTCATTGTAACCTATTAGGTTGACTCCATATAATGCCTAGATGATGACATCCCCTTTTGGTCGTGATTGGTCAGCTGTGATGGCTACAAGTGCCCGAAGCCCGAAAACGTGAGCACAGCCTACAGGTCATATTTATGAAGGGATTTCATTGCAACTTCGCAGGATCACTCCAGATGATGCCCAGATGAGATTGTCCTCTTTGGTTGCGATCATTCAACCATGATGGCTGCCCGAGCCCGAAGCCCGAAAACCTTAAGCACAGTCTACAGGTCATATTTATGAAGGGATTTCATTGTACCTTGGTAGGATGACTCGAAATAATGTCTAGATGAGAACGTCCCCTTTTGGTCGCGATCATTCAGCCTTGATCTCTGCCCGACCCCAAAACATTTAGCATAGTCTATTGGTCATATTCATGGAAGGACTTCATTGTAACCCGTAAGTTTGACTCCATATAATGCCTAGATGATGACATCCCCTTTTGGTCGTGATTGGTCAACTGTGGCGGTTTCAGGGGCCCGAAGCCCAAAAACCTTGTGCACAGTCTACAAGTCATATTTATGAAGGGATTTCATTGTAACTTTGTAGGATCACTCCAGATGAGAATGTCCCCTTTTGGTTGCGATCATTCAGCCATGATGGCTGCCAGAGCCCAAAGCCCAAAAACATTTAGCACAGTCTACAGGTCATATTTATGAAGGGATTTCATTGTAACTTGGTAGGTTGACTTCATATAATGTCTAGATGAGAACGTTCCCTTTGGGCACAATTGGGAAACTGACGGCTACAGGGGCCCGAAGCCCGAAAACCTTTAGCACAGTCTACAGGCCATATTTATGACAGGATTTCTATGTAACTTGATAGGATGACTCGTTTTGGAATAATTTCACTGTAACTTGGTAACTTTTGTTGATATACGTTAACTGTGAGGGCCACATACATTAACTGTGACCCACCCCTCAGCTCTTTAGTACAGTGTACACCTCATATTATTTTTATCATAAACGTAGCATACAGGGAACAGAAATGAACATATTCCCAATTATCACAATTCTTGTCTTATTTCATAATCCTTTCATAAACATTGAACATTATCCTTTTCATCAAACACAACACACAAGTTAAGCTACAGTGTCATTGACACTTTCACTGTATATCACTAGTGTAGATATGGCAGGTGAACGGTTAACAAAAAATGGCTCAGGCTATTTGTGTCTAAGCATTTCCATTGCTTGGACAGTCGGGCTGCATGTGTGACATCACTCTAGTTTATCTATTGCTTCACAAACGCCAAGTTAATGTACACACTGTAAAGCCACTGAAGTTCATAAAGCCATGACAGTGGCATCTAGCACTCAACCTGTTGATCAAATCTAAAAGCTTGTATTGTTCAAAATTCATTTTTGAAATGAAAAGGTTAGGTGTTATTGATCATCCCCCACCTTTTCATGTCCTGCACTCAGATTGTTAAGGTAAACAGAAGTTGTACGTGGAATGATCTTGTAAAACATATTTTCCAAAGCATGGGTTTGCCTTGACATAATGAGGAAACTTTAGCCTACTTTGAATAGAAACATCTTCCACTGCTGGAATAAGCTGACACCATGTGGCCAAACTTGTACAGATACTAATTCTGACGAACCAGAAAAAATTCAAATAACAGCTACTTAGATAGTAAAAGCCACAACTCTAGAGTAAAAACAAAAGCTGTTTTTATTTTGAAACATGTTGGGGAAATCTCAGTTGAAGAAAAAATAAACATTGATATGTTGTATACATAATTCTTACAGGGATGGATTCAAGTATGTTAAAATCAAGTCCCCCAGTTAATATTTTGACTCTTTGTATAGGCTCGAATTTTAACTTGGTGCAGTATGAAGAATAAACTTTAAAACTCTTCATCTCCAGAAACAATAGTCAGAATCTTTCGATCTATTGACAACAGACTAATGATTAGGCTCTCCATAAACCCAAATTTTAACATCCAATAGAGGAAATAATCTTAAAAAATCTTCTTCAGATCCACCAGTCAGAATCTTTTGATATTTAGTATACAGCATCCTTAGGGAGGTAACATCTCATTTTGTTCAAACCAAGTCCCTGGGTTAATATTTGGGCTCCCTATTGCAGCACGAATTTTACCTTATGGCAATATGAGTAATATCTTCTCCAAAAACACCAGTCAGAATACTTTATTATATGGAATTCAGAATCCCAATTTGTTCAGCTTTAGTCCATAGGTTAATAATTGGGCTCTCCGAGGGAGCCTGAATTTTAATTTAGTGCAATATGATGAATAAATCTGAATAATCTTTAAAAATCTTCTTCCTAGAATCCACGAGTCAGAATCTTTTGATATTTTCTGTACAACACCTTTCAAGTATGTTCGGGCTTATATTTCATGTAAATTTACGAGAATCCAAATGGATTTTGGGTGAGAATCCTCATATTTTTTGAAAGGTGAAAATTACGTTTTTTCAACAGCATGTTTCACACCAACACTGGCAACACTGTTAACTGTTTAGCGTTACTTGATTTGAATGGCCTGGAGAGTAATAAAACAGTACACAATTTATCTTACCTGAGTGACCTTGCTGGGTCAAATCTTCAACGTTTCCGAAACTCGGACTGTCGGACATGTGACGGTATGACTCGAAAACTACAAACACAGTTCAGATCAGAATTACCTGACCTCACCAAACTGGTTCAACTACTTGGAAAATTTTGAAGACCTTACACCATGCTGTAGTTGCCTCAGTACTGCACGGTGGAAGATCTTCAAAGTGAAACTATGTGTGCTTGAAAAATGAATCTGCACAACAGTATTTTAACTCACTACTTTCTTTCATTTCTCAATATTTACCGTAACCAAGAAATCTCAGCTGATTTAAATGAGCACTGCACGTGTGGACAAGAGCAGATCTGACTGGTGACATATACACAGAATTCTTCAACCAAGAAATGCCTTGAAACGTCATCAAATTTTGTCGTTAGAAAACTCCAAACGGTGTTGCTTGGCCAGGTGTAATTCCACCCAGAACTTCTGACATGTGATGAGTGCTGAAGGTGCGTCAGCGAAGTGAATGAGTAGGGGAGGGAGGGGGGATGACTGGGGTGTTTCTAAAAAAAAAAAACAGGTATCGAATGGTGCATTGTGATTCTAGTGGCTTTTGAGATGAAAATCTTATTGTTTTCTTCAACCGAAAAATTTGATTTTTTAACAGTATGTTGGAAATTTTTAAAGATGCTGGTACTTCCTTCACATGAATTATGCAAATGCTGCATCCTATAGTTATAGAGGATTTACAAAATTTATGCAAAGGAAATGTCCTATCCGTTGGACCAGATACCCGATCATGCCTCTATAGGTTCATGAATATGTCATGTATACCGCAACCAATAAACTGAATTTGTCTTGGTGCTGTATACATACCAGTGTAAGTTACACTGGTTTGCTAGCAGTACCAAGCCAAATTTGATAATGTTGGCTGGTTCTACAGACAGCCTACACTGGAGCAAAATCACAGACATGTAGGACAGTAAGAGAGTTCACGAAGAGGCCTATTATTTTCACCAAAACACGGAAAAAGTGTGTGTGTGTGTGGGGGGGGGGGGGGGGGGGGGGGGTTGGTGTCGGTAGCAATTAGCCATAACTGCAGAAAAGTGACCTTATAAATTAGACACCAATAATAAATAAATACTTTCAAGTTTGAAATTGAGTGACTCGTGAGGTTATTGTACCATTTGTGATTTATTATGACACATAGTAAGTCTTGCAAATTATGAAAATAAAGTTTAGGAAACTCAGATATTTTCTGAACTAAAACCTATAATCTTTAGACTCAGTAACCCGTTCATCTCACTGTCTCAACTTCAAGACATTGCATACAACACTATTCGGGATCATCATCTCCAGATTGTGCAGATTCTCACTCTAATGATTCTGATAATTCATCATCAGCCCTTTGAATTTTCAAGAGTGTGGCCAACTTCCTGATACACCTTTTCTTAAGGTCTTTTCCACGGAACCAGCTGAATGAGAAAATACAAAATATAGTGGTCGGTTAGCAAAACACAACTGTATATACACAAGCCTATCTTGTTACACATTCTGACAACGATAAAATGGTATGAATGATAGACTTCATACCGGTACTTAGCAAACTCTTCCAAATATGATAGGTGAACTGTTCAAATAATGAATAAGCGAAGCTCTTCTATAAAACAGCGAAACACCACGCTTATGCAATCAAGCTCGTCGACAAAGCAGCCAAGCTCCTCAATAAAGCAATCAATAGTCAAATAAATAACCCTTAAATAAGGGTGCTGACATCTGATACACCCTAATCTGTTCTTAATGGCAATAAAGTTTTATATAATCTCAATGAGTGGAAATCCACCCACATGCTTTTTCAGCACAAATTAAGTGCAAATAAAAGGCATGAGCTGACATATAATAGCATACACTGCACACTTGCTCTCAATCTATCGACAACATCCTTTGAAATGTCGACAATTAATTTCTCAGGCAGTGTACTCAGCCTAATAATTGGAAAGCACCTTACCTCCAACAATACAGCACACACATGCTAATGAGCCTTTTGGTACAGCCATATTTCATACTGTGTGCCAACACTGATACGGCCTTACATGCTTAAAATAGGGCCAAATCATTTTACTGGAAACACTGACGGCCTCGGCGTCACATCATGGAAAGCACATGCATTCAACAATATAGCATGCAATTATAGATGAGCCTCAGAGCGAGGTCTAGGGGTGAATGGAGGAAACAGGTAGCTAAGCCATCCACCTTTGTTCCTCCACCAGTGGCATCGACCATAACGCATGCCCAATATTGATACTATCTCACAAATAAAACAGTGTACACGTAGTATATTCGAATTGCACCCAATTTGTGAAACACATACGTTACTCAAAAACCACGAACAACACACCGTATCATGGGCTAAATAAGTAATCCGTACCTATGCTCAAACTACAGCTGTTGGAGCGCTATCCATTTTCATAAGCAGTGAAAAGTTACCTAACTCCACTGGTGGAAGTCCACCCATATGAGTGTCCAAAACATGGACCACAATCTATAACAATTCTCTGTCCATATACTCAGCGTGCAGAGAACCGTGACCACATACTCTAAGAGTATTGGAGAGGTACCACCCTCCCCACATACGCACTATGCCGGACCCACCGAATGTCTAGCATTAAACGTGCAGTGGTAAACCTGCAGCCACAAGTCTAGCTCTTGAGACATCCTAACTCTCTCTTCGCAAAAAGTCATGTAACAGACTCCCACAACTGCCTGTAAGCATGCCTTCGTTTCTGCCTCCCCCATTTCAATCATGGTTCAGGGCTTTTGGGCCCCTTTTTGGAGGACTTACGTTTACCGATGAAGATTTGATGCTTGCATTGAATCTGCTGTTGGGGGTTTGACCAGGCAGACAACAACCAGTGCACTGTGAGCCGCGACTCACAGGAGGGACCTCTCCCACGAGAGAGTACCATAAAACAGATCTCCACTGGCATCTGTAATTCTTACCGGTTCCGGGCACCACCGTAGTAGACTGACATACCTGTATGTAATTATCGGGAAACACACGAATATCAGATGATCTTAATACCAAATGCAACATAATTTGGTCAGAGCTTCAATGACAAACACAGCAATTTCATAAACATACTATTTTAAGCAGCAAGAATAGTATCGGCGACCACAGACCAGAAAAATAAACAACAATTTTTCTGTATACTGAAACAATTGCGTAACCACATTGAATAAAAGTTATCCCCACAAACAGAACAGCATTGAACAGTAGGATAACCCCATAGAGTGGAAATCCACCCATATAGCTGTCCAACACACGGACCGAAATCTGGAACAATTTAAACTCGTGCACGAAATAATATTGTCATCTAGAGAGTCCTACAAATAAACAAAAAAATCTCTTTCGTTGTTTATTCCATTTTTTATATATATATGGAAGTGGAGAAACACATATATGGGACAAACACCCAAAAACCTGGCTACAAATTACAACTCAAACGTTTTATTTCCTTCTAACATGGAAAAGTTTACACATCGTCAAGTTTCCAAATTAGGGCATGTAAACTGGTTCCTAAATGTCATTACTCCAATCGTGACACAATCGAACCGATAACCAGTCACATGACTGTGAAATCAAGCTAACCTTAACCAGCCAATCAGCGTAAAAAACTCATTCACATGGTACTAACTGACAGGAAGAAAGAAGAAACATCTTCTCATCGCCATTTTGATTGTTAAAACAACACGTTTGCCACCACTGCTAACTGATAGACTGATTACACGGAATCATCTAATATCTCGCTAATTCATTATAATTGGCTTATTAATAGATATGGGTCGCTTTGTTTTATATCTGCATGTGCTTACATTCATGATTTTATAACAGATCTTTCTTTTCAGCGTGAGTTTGTCCTACCTACTTGATTTTAGAAAATCAGCTTCAGAGTCTGTTTTCTATGATTACAAATCCTCTGCTTTTAGCATGAGGTGACTTCCACGTATTGCGTGAGACGATTCCTCCACAACCAATGTGCGAGTTGAGATTCCTCTGCAAATACTGTGCGAAACGATTCCTCCACAATGATTGTGCGAGATGAACTTCAGAAACAATACCTCGACATAATACCTCGACATAATTCCGGGGTACCCACCCCATACAAATCCTCTGCTTTTCTCACGAGGTGACTTCCACGTATTGCGTGAGACGATTCCTCCACAACTAATGTGCAAGTTGAGATTCCTCCACAACTACTGTGCGAAACGATTCCTTCACAACCATTGTGCGAGATGAACTTTAGAAAACAATACCTGAACATAATTCCAGGGTACCCACCTGAGTACTAATAGCTGATAAAACTATATCCACATCAGCCTTACACGTAGTGTAAACAAAACCTACGGCTTATACCAACTTCTCTACGCGCTGACAACAGCTGTTTGAACGATACACTCTGCGTAACAATTTCACAAGCTGATCTAATCATATCATCATATACGTAGCGTAACACACCATTCTTAACACACTGATACCAGTCAGTTATATACGTAGCGTAACCTCAAAGTCTACATAATACACCATTCTTAACACACTGATACCAGTCGTGTACACAGTCTTCTTGGACTGAATTGATTAGCAGAGAGTAAAAGCACAAGACTATTCTCTTCTATAAACATAATGACTGAGTGAGCCTAATCCACGCTCTGTAGTACCACTCGTCCTCTGTAGTGTAAAATCGCACTTCAGTACAGCTTCAACAAGCTGCTTGTCACTACAGCCAACAGAACAGTCAAAATATTTCTTGAACGCAAACACGCTATAATAACTGACCACAACATAACTCCAAGTGGTCTATGTAAATACAATCTAAACACGAAATCTTATGTATTTGTTTATTTGATAAGACCTTACGGTCGAAACTATAGTCATACCAGCGGCTCTGCCAGGCAAATAGTACGAGATTTCCTTTCCCACAACATGGGACTCTACATTCTAACTCACTGAAACAAATACAACACTCCACCTCACACAGTAATGGACAAACACAGAAACATGCCTCCCCCGGACTCCTTCAGTCCAAATGCTCAAGGGGAGCTAGGTCAAAAACCATCCGACTGAATTTGAGAAAGGCAACAAATCCATGTTGATTCCAAGTGACTTCCATGGAACCAACTGAATGAAAAAATACAAAATATAGTGGTCGGTTAGCAAAACACAACTGTAAATACACAAGCCTATTTTGTTACACATTCTGACAACGATAAAATGGTATGAATGATAGACTTCATACCGGTACCTAGCAAACTATTCCAAATATGATAGGTGAACTGTTCAAATAATGAATAAGCGAAGCTCTTCTATAAAACAGCCAAACGCTATGCTTACACAATCAAGCTCGTCGACAAAGCAGCCAAGCTCCTGGATAAAGCAATCATAGTCAAATAAATAACCCTTAAATAAGGGTGCTGACATCTGATACACCCTAATCTGTTCTTAATGGCAATCAAGTTTTATATAATCTCAATGAGTGGAAATCCACCCGCATGATTTTTCAGTACAAATTAAGTGCAAATAAAAGGCACGAGCTTACAAATAATAGCATACACTACACACTTGCTCTCAATCCACCGACAATATCCTTTGAAATGGCGACAATTAATTTCTCAGGCAATGTACTCAGCCTAATATTTGGAAAGCACATTACCTCCAAGAATACAGCAGACACATGCTAATGAGCCTTTTGGTACGGCCATATTTCATACTGTGCGCCGATACTGATATGGCCTTACACGCTAAAAATAGGGCCAAATCATTTTACTGGAAACACTGACGGCCTCTGTGTCGTATCATGGAATGAACATGCATTCAACAATATAGCATGCAATTATAGATGAGCCTTAGAGCGAGGTCTAGGGGTGAATGGAGGAAACAGGTAGCTAAGCCATCCACCTTTGTTCCTCCACCAGTGGCATCGACCATAACGCATGACAAATACTGATACGATCTCACAAATAAAACAATGTACATGTAGTATATTCAAACTGCATCCATTAGTATTCTCACGCGCAGCAGTTAGTCAAAAACCACAAACAACACATCGTATCATGCGTTAAATAAGTAACCGGTACCTATGCTCAACCTACAGCTGATGGAGCGCAATCCATTTTCATTAGCAGTGAAAAGTTACATAAATACATAACTCCACTGGTGGAAGTCCACCAATATGAGTGTCCAAAACATGGACCACAATCTATAACAATTCTCTGCCCATATACTCAGCGTGCAGAGAGCCATGACCACATTCTCTATGAGTATTGGAGAGGTACCACCCTCCCCACATACACACTATGCCATACTCATCAAATGTCTCACACTAAACGTGCAGTGATAAACATGCAGCCACAAGACAGCTCTTGAGACATCCCAACTCTCTCTTTGCAAAAAGTCATGTAACAGACTCCCATAACTGTCTGTAAGCATGCCTTCGATTCTGCCTCCCCGTTTCAATCATGATTCAGGGCTTTTGGGCCGGCCCCCTTTTGGAGGACTTACATTTACCGATGAGGATTTGATGCTTGCATTGAATCTGCGGTCGGGGGTTTGACCAGGCAGACAACAGCCAGTGCACTGTGAGTTATCCCCACAAATAGGACAGCATTGAACAGTAGGATAACCCCACAGAGTAGAAATCCACCCATATAGCTGTCCAACACACGGACCGAAATCTGGAACAATTTCAACTCATGCACGAAATAATATTGGTATCTAGAGAGTCCAACAAATAAACAAAAAAATCTCTCTCATTGTTTATTCCATTTTTTATATATATATATGGAAGTGGAGAAACATATATGGGACGAACACCCAAAAACCTGGCTACAAATTACAACTCAACCGTTTTATTTCCTTCTAACATGGAAGAGTTTACACATTGTCAAGTTTTCAACTTACGGCATGTAAACTGGTTCCTGAATGTCATTACTCCAATCGTGACACAATCGAACCGATAACCAGTCACATGACTGTGAAATCAAGCTAACCTTCACCAGCCAATCAGCATAAAGAACTCATTCACGTGATGCTAACTGACAGAGGAAGAAAGAAGAAGAAACATCTTGTCGCCATTTTGATTGTTAAAACAACACGTTTGCCACCATTGCTAACTGATAGACTGATTACACGGAATCATCTAATATCTCGCTAATTCATTATAATTGGTTTATTAATAGATATGTGTCGCTTCGTTTTATATCTGCACATGCTTACATTCATGATTTTATAACGGATCTTTCTTTTCAGCGTGAGTTTATCCTACCCACTTTGATTTTAGAAAATCAACTTCTCGAGTCCGTTTTCTATGATTACAAATCCTCTGTTTTTAGTATGAGGTGACTTCCACGTATTGCGTGAGATGATTCCTCCACAAGCAATGTGCGAGTTGAGATTCCTCCGCAAATACTGTGCAAAATTATTCCTCCACAACCATTGTGCGAGATGAAGTTTAGAAAACAATTCCTCGACATAATGCTGGGGTACCCACACGATACATAGCGGATTAAATTCCGGGCAAGTACCAATGGGCTTCGGGTCAAACACATCATACACCAAAGCAAATATAAGCGCTATAATAAAATTAGCTTTTTCGTCACAAGCCCAAAGCTCCAAGGGCTGACAAAGGACAAAATGCATTGCTCAAGTGCTTTCAGTCCAACGACCATCTTTCTTTAGTGTCGACAGTTATTTACTTAGACAATGGTCCAGGCCTAATTATTAAAATGGGCATACCTCAAACAATGCAGCATGCACATACCGATAAGCCTTTTAATACGGGCTTCATACATCTTGCATGCCCGAAACTGATACGGTCTTACATGTTGGCTATTTTTCTGACCTAATAATAGGGCTGCATCCATCCAAGGGAATACTAACAGCCCTGACGTCATTTGATTCAAATCGATCAACATTCAGTGAAGCACATGTATTCAACAATGTACCATGCACTCACAAATGCGCCTTAGAGCGAGGGCTAGTATAATATGGGCTGCATCCACCGAGTGACATATGCGCCCACGCCTCTGTAGCATGTGTTCACAGATAAGCCTCAGAGCGAAGGCTAGGGGTGGATGGAGGAAACGGGTAGCTAAGCCATTCACCCTTGGTTCTCCACCAGTGCCATCGCTTAATACGCATAGCTATCATCGAAGCGATGCCAGAGAGCAATCAAACTACACCCTGTATAATATGGGCTGCATCTACCAAATGGTAAACATATGTGCCCCAGCAATGCCTACATCATAGTTGATCGACCTTCCATTCTATCAAGGTTCGGCAGTATATTCCAACTCAACTGTCGTATCACCAACACCAGCCTGAATTACTTACCGAACTGTCTTCAGGCAAATACACATTAATGTCAGTAATGACATACCCAAATAATGGGCTGAAGTTTTGAGCAATATCATAAACAACATGTTTGAATCACGAATTGACAGACTCTGTAAAACTGTACTTGGCAAAGGGTTAAAATGAATGCCTACTCTCTTCGAGCCAAGAACGAGTCATTTCAGTGCAATAGGCAAAGGGTTAAATTGTATACCTACTCCTACTAAACCTTTCACTGGCCATTTAGCCAATTTTGTCGCACCTGTGAGCACGCCTAACTTCGATAACGGATACAGAGACCCCTGATGGGCATCTGCTGACGCAATATTACACTCGCGACCAGCAGTAATATTCTAATAACACCGCCCTTACAACATTTTGCTTAAGCATTATCCCTTTACCCAACCTAACGGCCAAAACCGGCCAGCGCTATTCTCGAATATCTCCAATTAATTTTCAGTATTTTTTCATTTTTTGTCTCAAAAACATAGGTTATGACCCCTTGTTGGAACGAGCTCGTTCCAACGAGGGGTCATAACCTGTGTTTTTGAGACAAAAAATGAAAAAAATTAAGAAATTTTTTTGCAAGTGTTGTCGGCTTTTCATGTTAGGTAAAGGGTTAAACCTCCCATCTTGGCACAAAACATATTGTAGGGAGGAGTGGTATGTTTAACCCTGGAACGCCCACCCAACATGTGGGAAACAAGTTACATTGTACTTCATTCGTAACAGTACCAATTAATTTTACACTGTGGCGGTCAACAAATACACTACACTCATGACCCTTTAATAGTGCACAAACTTGTGTTTTGTAGAACAGCACTTAATAACGTGTAACAATGGATAATACCAAACCATGTGCTGTTGTTTCCGAACGAGTCATTCAGAAAATGACGAATAAACAGTGCTTACCGGCCAGTAATCACATTATGTGATATTCTGTTGCTTACAATGATTAAAACAACAGGCTCTAATAAAAACTGCAGACGTGTTCTCTGGCATTTGTGGTTGAACACTTGTATGCACCTGCCCAAGCGCCCAAGGATGCTGGACTAATCCTGTACTGAGCACACTTATAAGCTTTCATTCCAAGGTCAAGTACAGGAAGATTTCAATCAATTTCATGTGTGCTCACTTTCATAAGCTTCCAGGCTGCTCTGGGCTACTCGATGGTGGACTGCCCTCCCCTATTTAATCATTCAAGACTGCCCAGCGACTCACCCTACTGTTTGAGTCACAATGGCGCGGACGAATGGAATCACTTCGGGAGAAAATAAACCACTTATTAACCCTCCCAGATTTCCAGGATATCAATGCATCTGACCGACTGGCAGTAGCTTCTGGATTTCACGGCACAATTGACTTATTCTTGAAAACTGATCTCCGCAGATATAAACTAACATGCGGGAAAAAGCATGATAATTTCATGACAAATGTTGTTCGCTCATGCGACCTCTCGGACACTGATCCCACTGAAATGGAATTCCGTGGGGAGACAATTGAGTCGGACGAAGTTATGGCCCACCATAGTAGAAATGATATGCATGCTGACTTCAGGGCAGACGTCAATCATACCTGCACACTCAGTGATTTTAACCCCCATGTTGGGTTTCATTATGGCATCCCCCCCCCCCCCCCTCCATTCCTGGGAATATGTCCAACGAGACTATTGCAATTAGAGCGAACTTAACCAGTGCAACTTTACCCAAAAGGAGAGCGTAGGCCACCAAGCCCAACAGCGATCCTCAATCGGTCATGTCCAGTGGTGATTCCACTCGATCCAAACGCTGCAAACTCAGCATGACTAACATCACTCCAGGCCAAACACCTCTCCAGAATAACGCAAAGCGCACCACCACATTAGAAACAGGAGCTAAAAGAACCAAGCTCTCGCCCTCCACAACTATGGGGGCCCATGATAAGGCACTTGTAGTCATACAAGAGGCTAAGCTCACGTTGAGCAACCTGCAGGATGAGTCTCTACAAATCACCACCTGCACATACATGTCACCATACACTAACCCTGATTCATCTATACGGGATATAGCGGACAATGTCTCAAGCCATTGCGACCTATCTACAAACAAGGGTACTACAAGTGCAGGGCAACTCACTACTGACTAACTCGAGCAATGGGACCCTTTCACAACTGTTCTACCTGAAATGTGGCTATCATTCAGTTAACCTAGTGATGATTATAAGGAGCTAACACGGGTGCGCGATGGCGTCGCGGTAAACGGTTCTCGTCAGATCACCGAGGTTAAGCAACGTCAAGTGCGGTTAGTAGTTGGATGGGTGACCATTTCAGTGACTGATTTGTCCTCCTGCGTTGAGTCCTTGGGCAAGGCACTTAACCCTGAGTGCCTACATGGGGGCACGATGACGCTGTGTACAATGGCGTACTGCACTTCAATGGTGCGAATGTCTTCATCCAATCTAACCCTGTCTGTACCGCAGTGCAGAGTTCAGAGTTACGATGTTGGGGAGCTGGGAGTTGCTCGTCGTTGCTCGGTGGTTCTCTCCGTGTACTCCGGCTTCTTCCATCCGTAAAATTGTCGCCGACATGATATGACCCTGGCTGTTAATAATGTGTGAAACCCTAATAAAAAAAAGGAGCTTACACACTCTAATAATGATAATTGGAGTGATATTGTCAATGTGGCGGCATGAACAATGACCTCGTCCAGCGGGGTTGACTCTCTCCGTTTCTCGTGTCTCACGTCACACTGACACACCCTCGCACAATCATGACGAGGATACTCACACGGACATTCAGACTCATCACGAGCCATTAAATACTTTAGGTATATGCAGCCAACTGCAAAGAACGGACAAGTACATAAACAGCTGCAAACTAACATGGGTGATGCTGATCTTATAACTCATTCCCATATAATCAAGGAAGGCGAAGTCCTATCTGACTCTCCTCCAATAGACATTGTGCCTCTAGCCAACGGGTGCCTAAGGCTCGCCCTAGAAATCGGATGTGACCTACAAAAACACTCCAAATGCGATTTGACACAATGTCCTCAAACAGAAAGCTGTCGAAATGATCCACCCAGTGAAGGGAATTCCACATCCCAACTGTGCGTGAGTAATGAACAGCGACTAATTCTGGAGAGATGGCTAAAACAATGGGAGCAATCTAAATGACTACCATCCACTCCCAGTTCCACTGGTGCCATCTGCAACTAGGGCCCTGCGAATCGGGAAATTTATGTTCGAATCGAATCTCGAATCGAATCGGGACTGATGTCGACATCGAATCAGATCTCGAATCGAATCGGGATAAACTCGAGATATAATTGTAACTGGCATTATCTTGTGCAGAGATGTCCGGAAAAGCACTGCGAGAAGAGATCGTTGACATAACTTGACAACTTGGCGTTGTTTTAATTTTCTTTCTCGTTGAATGGCCATCCAGATGTTCACTTGGCCCGACAATAAATTCAAGACATAAATATGGACAAATTAAGGTGTTACTGCCCAGAGACATTTAAGACAAACCACTAAATTGAAACATGAGACTTTAAAGCACAAATGTAATACAAGTGGCACATTAATTCCCATGGGTTGAAGTCAGCTACAGCTGCTAACTTCAGGTACGTTGGCATGCCTAAATACATTATTGTAATGTTTGGTTGTTTTTGTATTATCAGAATTTGGATCTTGTAGATTTCGGTCCGTTCTCAACTCAATAACACAGTATACATCAAAAGCAGCGAAGGCGTTAAACTGTGTTAGTTTCTGCATTAGTTAACTCGAATAGTGACGCAGTGCTCATTCACACAAATTGCTTTTACTTCATTCCAACTTCCAAGTACCATCTCCGAAC
Source organism: Pictodentalium vernedei (assembly GCA_031216915.1). Taxonomy (NCBI): domain Eukaryota; kingdom Metazoa; phylum Mollusca; class Scaphopoda; order Dentaliida; family Dentaliidae; genus Pictodentalium; species Pictodentalium vernedei. The sequence continues at coordinate 98,248,560 of CM062290.1, read as the reverse complement.
AATGCAAAGAAACTACAGAGGTTTTCCTCCCACAGTTTTCTAACATAATAATGGGAGCGCTCCAGGCGACATGTCTCCATTATTGTGTTAGAAGATTCCGGGACTGGGAGCAGGCCTTAGGCCCATAGCTGGATATTTCGGTTGTATACATGGGCGTGAACAGGTTACAACTTGGACAGAGCCGCTGAGAAAACGGGATTCCGCGAATAACTCTCACACGAATTCCTGGAAATCTATAAATAGCGAATTTGCGGTGTGTGATTTTCTGGGAATCTGAAACTGAAAGTGAAACGACAGAATTTTGCAATGAATTTGACTATTTTCCTGATAGAAACATTAAAACTAGAAGAGTTCGCTCCTTATTTCAACTGATGTCGACATTGTCGAACACTGATTCATTTTCCTCGAAGCTTCGTTTGACTAACGAATCGGCAAACTATTCGAGATCGATATACGAATACCAAAGCGATGTCGACATCGAATCGAATACTCGAAGCTTCGCAGGGCCCTATCTGCAACTCACGTGAAATAGTCCCCTGGCATAACACCCCAAGGGAACGATGCAGAAAATACAGAAGACATGAACGTAACCAATGCATGAAACATAATCCCTACCGACTGCAGTCCAAAAAACTACATTTTGAATCGCTATACAAATACAAAAAGCAGGTAACATGCTGGCCAATACGGCGGAACAGAACCTAACTGTCATGTCTGATCACGAACTATTGGACTACGAAAAAATTGTATTGGGGAAAGGGTTAAAATTCCTACCCACACCTGCTAAGCCAACAACATGGCACTTCCAACACAATATCCAACTTTTATATATTAAACAGGATAAGGCTCAAAATAATACATAACGACAAGGGGAACAAATTTATAAACCCCTTCCATGACAAACTGCACACGACACCGTCATCATGCAATAGCGTGTTTACTTAGCGGAAACATATCTATCCAAAACACGAATTGAACTTGACCGTCTCGTATGTAATGATTAGAAACTCGAGAAATGCAGAGAAAATATGCGCCTAGGTGAAAGAAGGGCCCTAAATGCCCTTGGAAAAAATAACACTATTGTCAGCCAACAAAGGCAAGAGCACAGTCCTGATGACACGAGAAGCCTACATTAAGGAGGGGCAATGCCAGCTTACTTCAGCGGCCCACTGTCAACCGATGGATTACAATCCCTCCTCGCAAACGTTTGAGAAAGTTAAAAACATTCTACATAAATGCACAATATTAGTCAGATTGACAGAATGCTCACCTCACTCATGCCTAAGCCTGACAGGGTGGTTCTTCCAACGCTGTATTTACTTCCAAAAATACACAAACAGCCACCAACCACAGGTCGTCCTATAATATCGGGATGCCGCAGCCTGACTGCACCGATATCGGGCCTCTTGGACTTCTTTTTAGTCCCCATTGTAAAAAAGCAACCGACTTACATACGTGACACCACTGATTTCATCCAAAAAATAGAAGGTGAACCAATTCCACATGAGGCACCACTCGTTTCTACTGACATTGCAAACATGTACACAAATGTATCACACGAGGAAGCCATAACAGCAGTAAAAAAAGGCCTTGAAAAAACACGAAGGCCTACACTATGCAATACCCAGGCCTTCCAATGCCTCACTCGTAACTCTCCTAAAAATCATCATTGAGAACAACAGCTTCAGCTTTAATGATCAAATCTGCATCCAAACGCTTGGCGCTGCAATGGGAAGCAAATCCAGTCCTGAAATATCAAACATAACCACTCATGAATTTGAAAAAGCATTGTTCGAAATGGACAATAAAAACATACATAAGTGGTTTAGATATAGGGACGACACGTTCATTATTTGGACAGGCTCGGAAGGCGAGTTGCATAAATTTATGGCGAGGGCTAACAGCTCCCATCCCACATTCAGATTTGTGTATGGAGTATCCGCCCAGACAGCCACTTTTCTAGATACGGAAATATACAAAGGGACCCGGTTTCATGACACTGGCATACTGGATATCAAAATCCACATCAAGCCGACCGAAACTTTTGAATATCTTCACCGGTCCTCGGCTCATCCTAAAGCAACATTCAGAGGATTTGTCAAAGGCGAGCTGATTAGATTTATCAGAAATAACTCAGATAGAACTAATTATGAACTTTACAAAGAAATGTTCTTAAGCAAACTACGGGAACGGGGCTACTCCCCCGAGGAGTTAACACCCATTGCCAAATCAATTAACTGTATTGAGAGAACCTAACGTCTCCAAATAGCCAATGCTAAAGTAAGGACAAAAACACTCAACTACCGTTAGTCTTCACAACGGTATACAATTCTTACATCTCACATATCAAAAAGGCACTTTTAAAATTTTGGCCTTTAATGAGAGGTTAACAGGAACTCATAAAACTGTTTCCTGATCCTCCAATCCTTGCTTTCAAACGCGGGAGAAACCTCAGAGACCTCCTGGTAAGAGCTAAACTTCCCAAATTGCATGTTACAAAACAACTGCAAGTGGAAATAGCGCATAGCAATACCTGATCACAAATAACAAAAACAATACGCTAATCCCCGTAATTCAGACACAAACTGTGAAAGGCTTTAGTGGATTAAGCGAACACCGAAGAGTGTTATACAAACATGTTTACACGGCTATAACAGACGAGCCGGATTCACTTAGAATCATAGATGGTGACACCTGATGCCACCCCGCTCAAGAAGCATGGGTGTGATAAACATCACTTTGCACGAAACTTTCTGATTGATTGATTACACCAATGTTAGCCTATGGGTAACAGCCCCCTGGAATCCAACCCATTCCAAAAAAACATTTATATGGCTGTGACCATACCCACACATTATCTGATTTTCTTTTACTCTAAAGAGAAAAACTCCCTGCGGGGACCCCGGGAAGTGAAACAGTGCCTGTTCACTGGGGTAAACAGGCTCTGTTTTACTGGTAAAATAGGACCCAGTCACCAATGCTTGGGGGGTGCAAACCCTCTCTAAAATGGGCAACATGGCTTATTAACGCTCATCCCTGGTCTTGAGTTGATACTCATGTTGTGGTCATGATTAGCCATTGTGTAGAAATATGTGACCTTAAACACCAATAAATAAATAAATAAATAAAGAGAAAAACAAGCAAACGACCACCAGAATGCTCCCTTACAGGACATCCAACTTAAACCGTGATCATGACCGACAAAGACGTCGCAGTCATCCATACCAACCCAGGATTCGTATGCCAACCTCAGATACCTCCATTGGAAAGCACGAGGCACTGAAAAAGCAACAAACCGAATTTGCTGCCTTGGAAAGCTACGGTCCAGTCCAATGAATGGACATACTCTGTGAGGCCTCCAATGGTAAAGGGATTTCCGGGTGAAGAAGAATTGCTTCCAAATTAGCTGAAAAAGCAGCGGAACACACCCAGCAGATGTCAGACTGCATTATCCAACATCTTGATGAATGGGCCGCCCAGGAACCAACCGCCAGCTTGACTGAAGACGAAAGAATAGCAGGCATGGCAACCAAAATTTTGATAATGGTTGCCCAATCCTTACTGAAACAGGCTCCAAACCAGACATCAACGTCTGACGTTTAGGAAACAGGCAGCATCAACGGCCCTTTTTAGGGCCTCCAAACTTTCAAAAAGAGTAACGTTACACAAACAAAAACACTAATGAGCCCTTAAAGGGTCATGAGCCGGGAAAGACTTCCTATCCAAACTGCCTTAAACGGCATGAATCATAAAAGCGAGGAGCCATAACAAGCTTCATCTGTGAATATTAATAACATCCTTCACAGGCACATGAACTTCTACGGACATCTGCTAACGCAGAAAATAACTCCCGATAGAGGGCAGCTGTATTTTCATTAACCTTGCCACCTCAATCCAATAATACTACACTATTGATACAAACCCTGGAAATTGCACATAATCGTGTCTATATCTAACAGTCAATAATCAGATTAAATGATATTCTGTTACGCCCAATTATTAAAACAACAGGAGCTAACAAACATTGCAGACGTGTTCTCTGTCATTCGTGTTGAACACTTGTATGCACCTGGCTAAGCACCCAAGTACGCTAGGCCAATCCTGTACTGAGCACACTCATTATAAGCTTCCACTCCCAGGTCAAGTACAGGGAGACTTCAATCAAGTTCATATGTGCTCACTTTCATAAGCTTCCAGGCTGCTCTGGGCTACTCGATGGTTGACTGCCCTCCCCTATTTAATCAAGCAACCGAACTAGTCTCGTAACAGCCTCCTTTTCTGCCGACCCAAACGATTGTTGGATGGATGGTTGCATAATTTGCATCGATTTGGCGCTGACCCTGTCGCGCAACCACCTTGACGTGCCAGGGGTACCATTGCTTGTTTCACTGAAGGGTTTGTGGTGCTCACCTTCGTAACACATTCCATGTGCAGAACTCATGATGCGCTGCTTCAAGTTTGGCAACAGTAAATGTATCATGCCTTCTGCATATTGTGCAATGTCCGTAGCAATTTTCCCTTTGAATTTCTCTGATACATTCTTCCCATTTTTGGCAAAAAGTAGGCTAACTGCCTTGAAATATTTCGAAGAGTCTGATGGATGTTCAATTAGTTCAATATTGCTCCTGATATTAGCAGGCCATTTATCCACAGACTTTTTGGAAATGGCTTTCCATTTTGATGTGGACTCCGACATGGCCGAAAACAAATTAATGGAGGTTTATCACTGAAATTTTTCAACGAGTCTCGACTCTTCAAAAGCAAAAATGCTATAAACTGTTACCAAATTGGCCTGGCTTGTTTTAATCATGATGTAAGGGGGTGGGAGATTGAATTGTCTCTTACGGAACTTTGAAATTAACCAGGAACTTATCAAACAATTTATTGACAGTGTGAGTTCACAGTGTGGCCCAATTCACTGAACAGCAACGGCAGAATGAAAGAGACTGACAGCAGATGAAAGAGAAACAAACACTTTGTGTGCAGCATCAGAGTGATCCCAGTTTCGAATAGCAGACTCGGCATGCAGCACACGTCATTTTGACAAATTTATTAAGTCAGTTGACAAAATTAATTATGCCAGTTCACTGTTCTATTATGTGTGTCATTCAGTGCTAATTTGGTGTGTTGTGCATATGTGCTAATTCAGTCAATGTGTACGTGCTCATTCAGTCAATGCGACTTCATTCCTGCCCATGTTTTGCACGAATCTTGGTACCGAGATCACGGGGATCCAAGTAGATTCTCGTAATTTCATTTGCGTGAATGTTTACACGAATCAATTCGCGGATTCACGGCGAAATATAAGCCCTGCTGTTCAAGTTAAGTCCCAAGGCTGACATTTCGATCTCCCAGTTTTGCATTACTGAAAATCATGGCATCTGGCATGGATGACAGAATTAAAAGTAATTGAATAACTTCATGTTTCTTTAGTGTTAACTAGCCAAAAATACTAATTAAATCCTTCTTTAAACAACTTTGGTCAGTTGTGCTCCTCAGTCCTCATGGGGCCTCTTGGTTGAAATTTTTTTTCGGGAGACTATTAAAAGAGCCAGTGCTCATCTGACTGGCCATGAGTCCATCACACTTTGGTTTACAGATGATAACTCGAGTTATAGTTGACCGAATCAAATGAAATTTGGTATATATGTATATCATAAAATACAGGTCATGCCCCTTTTTCAACTTTGAAAACTCCATTTTTAGCTCAACTTGACAAAGTCAAGATAAGCTATTTCCATCACACATGCAGAAGACTGCTCACATTTTCCTTTAGCACAAGCTACACCCTGTAGTTCTTGTCCGATCATCACGAGATTTCATATGCAGGTTTGAGGTCATGTCTAGATGAGAACATCCCCTTTTGGTCGTGGTCGGTCAACTGTGATGGCAACCCAAACCTTTAGCACAGTCTATGGATCGTATTTATGAAGGGATTTCATTGTAACTTGGCAGGATGACACTTGTTCGTGCCCATATTTCTGCACATTTGGATTTTTAGCCTGACTTGACAAAGTCGAGATAAGCTATTGCCATCACACATGTGGAAGTCTGTGAGTCTGTTCACATTTTCCGTTAGCACAGGCTACACCCCATAGTTCTTGTCCGATCGTCAGGAAATTTCATATGCAGGTTTGAGGTCATGTCTAGATAAGAACGTCCCCTTTTGGTCGTGATCGGTCAACCGTGATGGCTGTCCAAAACTCAGAAACAATTAGCAGAGTCTGCAGGTCGTATTTATGAAGGGATTTTATTGTAACTTGGTAGGATGTCTCTATAATATCTAGGTCATGATACGTCAATCGGGATGGTTGCCCAAGCCCAGAACCCCAATACTTATAGCACAGTCTACAGGTCGTATTTAATATGGAGGGATTATCTTTTTAACTTGGTAGGATTAGAGATGAGCTGATTAGTAAAATGCCCCATCAGACGAATGCCGATTATTTTAGACAACAATCGGCCGATACCGAATGCCGATGTCAGATGGTTTTTTATTATTCAAACTTACTGCAGAAGATGGCTGATATACAATAATTAGAATTTAATTTATGTGCCATTAATCCCCATCAACCCGGAGGATAACACACTTTCAATACTCACTTAAATAAGTCACATTAACAGACATCAAAGGGTTAATTTTATGTCGGTGAAGCACCATCAGTGCAGTATATTTTCAATTTAAAATAAACAGCTAACAACTGAGTCAAAATCTCATCACGTGCATCGTTACGGTAAATTGTGTTCTGAACTTTCGATGCAGTTTACATCAACACTGGCAACAAATCATTTCAAAGTTGGGTCTTTGCCGAATCGCCCCCTACGGGGGCTATGAAGTTGACTATCACAGACAAACTGTCTTTGAAGTTGATTATCAAAGCCATTCAAAACGCAGCTGAAAAAAAAAAATCAGAGAACAAAGAACATGACAGTGTTTTTGTTTTTCTTCGAATTAATGCCAGTACCACATTTCGAGTGTGCCTAAAATTGAAAAATAGGCAGACGGAAAATAGATATTTACATGATAGCGGTTTTTCACCCTTGAAATATATTTGGAAGAAAATGATTTGTGAAAATCAAAAGCCGTCGTTGGAACCACACATTTTAAAGTGGGAGTTTCTTTTCAGTAAACCCATATGGATCGGGGACAGCCCGCCCCAGGCCTATTTTTGGGGCGGATTTTCCCATTTTTTAGGGCCGGTTGGCACCATTTTTTTTTCTCGGATTTTTGAAGAAATATTTTTGGGGGAAAGTAATATATAAAAATGATTTTTACTCACTTTTTATCGAATATTATCCAATTTTATCAAAAATTATACACAATCTACATTGATCCTATTAATACATCCCAGAATGACTGAATTAAACTAATAATAATTCTATACTGAATGTGTAGTATGAAGAGACCAGTCAGAAGTGGCGTATTGTTTTAGTCGTGTTGTTTTAGTCAGGTACTCTCCAAGAGGAATGATATTTGTTTGATGCACAAAAATCAAATGACAAGACATGTTCTAGCGTGATATGGATTCATCTCAGCATTGCTCCTTTTTAGCTCAACTTTGGCAAAACCAAATTTGAGCTTATGCCATGGCCAGTCGTCCGTCTGTCCGTCAACAATTCAATACGGCTCGGGCTAGAGGCTGTATTTATGAACCAATCTTTACGAAACTTTTTGGGTACCTTTGTTATGACCGTGGGACGAAAACGAGTGTTTTTGGGTCCGGTCCAAAATTCAAGATGGCTGCCAGCCGCCAATTTGTACCGGCGATGCAGAAATCTGTTTTTTGCACAGAACTTCCATATGAAAGCGCTGATTTGAATAATTTTTTGTATGAATGTTTAGTACCATGGGATACATCACATATAATACAGGTTTTTTTCTCGTACGTAAATTATGCAAATTAGACTAACTTTGATGTATTTAGTGTTACTTTCAGCACTGTCAGTTCAAATGCCAATATGGCTCGGGCTAGAGGCCGCATTTATGAACAGATCTTTACGAAACTTCTTGGGTACCTTTGGTATCACAGTGGGACGAGAACGAGTGTTTTTGGGCGCGGTCCGAAATTCAAGATGGCCGCTGGCAGCCATTTTGTTCAAAATTAGGTGCAATCAGATTTTTGCGCAGAACTTCCCCATGAAAGCTCTGATTTGAATAATTTTTTGCGTGAATGTTTAGTACCATGGGATACATCACATATAATACAGGTTTTTTTCTCGTGTAGAAGTTATGCAAATTAGATGAACTTCAGTGCTACTTACACACAGTAAGTACACATGTCAATACGGCTCGGGCTAGAGGCTGTATTTATCAACCGATCTTCACGAAACTTCTTGGGTACCTCTGCTATCATCTTGGGGCGAGAACGAGTGTTTCTGAGTGCGGTCCCAAATTCAAGATGGCTGCCAGTGGCCATTTTGTAGCGAAATTAGGTCTAGTCAGTTTTTTGTACACAACTTCTATACGGCTCAGGCTAGAGGCCGTATTTATGAACCGATCTTTACGAAACGTCTTGGGTACCTTTGTTATCACCGTGGGATGAGAACGGGTGTTTTTGGGTGTGGTCCGAAATTCAACATGGCCACCAGCAGCCATTTTGTACCAAAATTTTTGCAATCAGTTTTTGTACAGAACTTCTGTATGAAAGGTCTGATTTGAATAAATTTTTGTATGAATGTTTAGTAAAATGGAATACATCACATACAGTACAGGTTTTTTTCTCACGCAGAAATTATGCAAATTAGATGAATTTTGATTTATTTAGTGCTACTTATACACTGTAAGTACACATGTCAATACGGCTCGGGCTAGAGGCTGTATTTATCAACCGATCTTCACGAAACTTCTTGGGTATGAGTGTTTCCGAGTGTGGTCCAAAATTCAAGATGGCTGCCAGTTGCCATTTTGTACCAAAATTAGGTCCAATCAGTTTTTTGTTACAACTTCTATACAGCTCGTATTTATGAACTGATCTTCACGAAACTTCTTGGGTACCTTTGTTTTCACCTTGGGACAGGAATGAGTGTGTTTTGGGGTGTCTTTGTTATCACTGTGCTATGAGAACAAATATTTTGGGGTTCAGTCAGACCCACTCTGGGACTCAAAAGATTTCTTTTTCTAGTTTAGCATCTGACTGTCACCCACCTTCACAATACTTTACCTATACATTTGTTACAGGCTATGGTCAGTATTTATGTACAGGCCATTACAATACTTTATATGTACCTTTGTTATCAGGTCATTACCTAGATGTTTGTCATTGCTGTGTCACATACTATACATGTACATGTCTTGACAAGTTGAGCTACAGTGTCATTGACACTTTCATTTCTTTATCTAAAGACTAAGACAATAAATGTGTTGTTTTAGCTGTTGACAGTCATCATGTTGCTTCTCTTTGAATTATACCAGTTAGCAGTTGTGAAGACTTCTGACTTTCTTCATTCTGCTTATTAAATTCAATAGAGTAACGAAATTGAATTTAATAAGCAAAGGGGTATACATCAATGGCAAAAATTATGAAATCGAGGAATATTGTGTACTTCCGTAATCCATTCAGTGTCACAAGTGTCAGAACTTTGGGCACTTGTCACAAAAAATGTAAAAGGGAACAACAATGTATGAAATGTTGCGACAAAGGCATGCAAAGCCTTAACTCTGCCACTTCAAAAAAGTTGAAACAAACATCCAGCTTAAAGCTCTAAATGTAAGTAGTGCCGAGAACTCGTCCTCACTTTATTCCATGTGCACCCTAATGGCTAGCTCTATTTTGTCCATTGGCATTTTGTCCATTGCCATGTTGTCTGCGCACCTCCAATATCATAGTCAAATAGGTGACAACTGCAGCACGTGAAAAACTTGGCAGGTTGTCCCGGTCGGTTTGGGGCGGGTTGTTCCATTTCCAACCCATATATAGGATTGTGTCACATGAGTCATGACGTTGCACTTCATTATCTATTTTTACCTGCATCGCCATCGGCGAAGCAGGTCCAGTAATCGCTCGACTCCATCCATCAGTCCGTCCGTCCATCTGAAACACTTTTTCCGTCAAAGTTTTCTTGGCTTCTATGAAAGGGAATGATTTTATATTTGGTCTGCTGCTTCATAATGATGAGTTGTATCGTGTAAGCAATTTTCAGATCTGCCGTGCAGCCACTTCCTGTTTGCCGATACTTTGAAATTTTACTGTACCCACTGAACATTGAAATTTTCCGTCAAGGGTTTCTCGGCTTCTATGCAAGGGATTGATTTTATATTTGGTCTGCTGCTTCATAATGATGAGTTGTATCGTGTAAGCAATTTTCAGATCTGCCGTGCAGCCACTTCCTGTTTGCCGATACTTTGAAATCTTACTGTACCCTCTGAACATTGAAATTTTCCGTCAAGGTTTTCTCAGCTTCTATGCAAGGGATTGATTTTATATTTGGTCTGCTGCTTCATAATGATGAGTTGTATCGTGTAAGCAATTTTCAGATCTGCCGTGCAGCCACTTCCTGTTTGCCGATACTTTAAAGTTTTACTGTACCCACTGAACATTGAAATTTTTCGTCAAACTTTTCTCGGCTTCTATGCAAGGGATTGAGTTTATATTTCATCTGGAGCCGGATAATGATCAGTTGTATCGTGTATGCAATTTTCAGATCTGCCGTGCAGTCACTTCCTGTTTGCTGATTCAATTGCATGCAGCGACGCAGGTCCAGACCCGGTATTGGTCTTGGCTTGTTATCACATGCTCTACACATTTCAACAGGTGAAAAATTCAGTGGTTTCGTGTTGATAAATCCCACCCCGAATGGCCTGATATTAAACTTATTGCACCCAAACCTCTCAAAGTTAACACAGATTACTAGTATAGAGGGAATAAAGAATGCCACTATAATATATATTTAATGAGACGATGAGCGTGATTGAAAGAAATATTGCAACATTTTGCAGAATGCAGTCAGTTTGGGCAGTGAAGAGCTTCCGTATTCACATGATGGATAAAAAACAACTCGGTACACAGTTACACAATCAAAATCTTTAATATAATATTATGTCTTTTCTTTCATGAACCATCACTTAAATGATATCAGTAACTGACGAGTGACGTACCGATCGCTTGCCACTGGTTGTCCCACGAAGGGGAAGAAAGTTCATTACAGATCATCCATAACACTTTCACTTTCACTGAGTTTCAGACAATCGGCTAGGGCCAATGTTGAACCTCGAGTGCCGATGGTGAACCGATGGACACTTATCGGCCGAGTGCTGATGTTACACCAATTAATCGTCTCATCTCTAGGGAGGATGACTCTGCATAATGTCTAGATAAGAACTTCCCCATTTGGTCGCGATTTGTCAACTGTGTTGCTGCCCGAGCCCAAAACCCAAAAACCTTTAGCACAGTCTACAGGTCATATTTATGGAGGGATTTCATTGTAACTTTGTAGGATGACTCCATATAATGTCTAGATGAGAATGTCCCCTTTTGGTCATGATTGATCAGCTACAGGGGCCCAAAACTAGAAAACCTTTAGCACAGTCGGCAGGTTGTATTTATGAAGGGATTTCATCGTAACTTCGTAGGATGACTCCAGATAATGCCTAGATGGAAATGTTCCCTTTTGGTCATTCAACCATGATGGCTGCCCGAGCCCAAAACCTGAAAAACTTTTGCACAGACTTCAAATTGTATTTATGAAGGGATTTGATTGCAACTTGGTAGGATGACTCAGTATAATGTCTAGATGAGGATGTCCCCTTTTGGTTGTGATCGGTCAACTGTGATGGCTACACAAGAGCCCGAAAACTTTTAGCACAATCTACAAGCCATATTTATAAAGTGATTTCCCCACGGGAACCCAGGGAAGTGAAGCAGTGCCTGTTCATTGCGGTAAACAGGCTCTGTTTTACTGGTAAAATAGGACGCAGATACCAATGCTTGGTAGGTGCAAACCCTCTCTAAAATGGGCAACATGGCTTAACACTCACCTCTGGTCTTGAGTTGATACTCATGTTGTGATCATGATTAGCCATTGTGCAAAAATATGTGACCTTAAACACCAGTAAATAAATACTTAACAGTGTCATTGACACATTCGTTATGATTATAACTTGTTAGGATGACTCCAGATGCATGTAATGTCTATGAAAACATCCCTTTTGGTCGTGATCTTTCAACTTTGAGGCTGCCCGAGCCCCAAACCAGAAAACCTTTAGCGCAGACTACAGGTTCTATTTATTAAGGGATTTCATTGTAACTTGGTAGGATGAGTCTGTATAATGTCTTGATGAGGATGTTCCCTTTTGGTTGCGATCAGTCCTCCATGATGGCTACAGAGGCCTGAAGCCCAAAAACCTTTAGCACAGCCCACAGTCCATATTTATGGAAGGATTTCATTGTAACATGGTATGATGACTCGATATAATGTCTAGATTAGAACGTACCCTTTGGGTTTATTCGCTTACTTCCACCAGGGATGTACCAAAAGATGATTGCAGATGAGCACAGAAAACTTGAGTGGGTGGGTATGGCGAAAATAAATGCACAAACGAGTTGATACCTTATAAACCATACATGGTGTAACAACTTCGAATCCCTTATTTATTATCACATTCCATCGCGATTACTGTTTGATTGTCTGGCACAAGTTTTATACATATGGTGGGAAAATCCATACAAACATCATCGGCAGACTTTAAAAACAAAAAAAAATGGTGTATGACTGTTGTCAACACAACCATGTGCGTCATAAAGAGAATAAGCATAACCTCCAATTATACCCCACGCAACGAAGTTGCGAGGGTATAATGTTTTTGACTGGTCCATCCATCAGTCTGTCAGTCCGTCAGTCCGACACTCCGTCAGTCAGTCCTACTTGTTTTCCAGACTTTTTTTCTACACGCTTCCAGATTTTGAGCTGATTTTTGGTATGTGAGTCTAATATGGTGGCCTACAGATCAAGTATGCATTTTGTTCCGCTCCACTGATTTTTACCAAAATTACGGCCCTTGGACTCTGAAAAATTCATCAAAATTACAGTTTTGCGGACTTTTTTCCTACATGCTTCCAGATATTGAGCTGATTTTTGGTATGTTAGTCTAACATGATGGCCTACAGAACAAGTTTGGGTTTTGTTCCGCTCCACTGATTTTTACAAAAATTACGGCCCCATAGACTTTGAAAATTTCATCAAAATTACAGTTTTCCGGGCTATTTCTCTACATGCTTCCAGATATTGAGCTGATTTTTAGCTCAACTTTGGCGAAGCCAAATTTGAGCTTATGCCATGGTCCGTCGTCCCATCTGTCCTGGCTGTCTGTCCGTCAACAATTTGATACGGCTCGGGCTAGAGGCCGTATTTATGAACCGATCTTTACAAAACTTCTTGGGTACCTTTGTTATGACTGTGGGACGAGAACAAGTGTTTTTGGGTGTGGTCCGAAATTCAAGATGTCTGCCAGCCGCCATTTTGTACCGACGATGCAGAAATCTGTTTTTTGTGCAGAACTTCCATATGAAAGCTCTGATTTGAATAATTTTTTGTATGAATGTTTAGTACCATGGGATACATCACATATAATACAGGTTTTTTTCTTGTGCGTAAATTATGCAAATTAGACTAACTTTGATGTATTTAGTGTTACTTTCAGCACAGTAAGTGCAAATGCCAGTACGGCTCGGGCTTGAGGCCGTATTTATGAACCGATATTTACGAAACTCCTTGGGTACCTTTGTTATCACCGTGGGACGAGAACGAGTGTTTTTGGGTCCAGTCCGAAATTCAAGATGGCCGATGGCAGCCATTTTGTACAAAATTAGGTGCAATCAGATTTTTGCACAGAACTTCCATATGAAAGCGCTGATTTGAATAATTTTTTGTGTGAATGTTCAGTACCATGGGATACATCACATATAATACAGGTTTTTTTCTCTTGCAGAAATTATGCAAATTAGATGAACTTTGATTTTTTCAGTGCTACTTACACACAGTAAGTACATACGTCAATACGGCTCGGGCTAGAGTCTGTATTTATGAACCGATCTTCACAAAACGTCTTGGGTGCCTTTGTTATCACCTTGGGACGGGAACGAGTGTTTCTGGGTGCGGTCCAAAATTAAAGAGGGCTGCCAGTGGCCATTTTGTACCGAAATTAGGTCTAATCAGTTTTTTGTACACAACTTCTATACGGCTCAGGATAGAGGCCGTATTTATGAACCGATCTTTACGAAACTTCTTGGGTACCTTTGTTATCACTGTGGGCTGAGAACGAGTGTTTTTGGATGTGGTCCGAAATTCAAGATGGCCACCAGCAGCCAGTTTGTACCAAAATTATTGCAATCAGTCTTTTGTACAGAACTTCTGTATGAACATTCTGATTTGAATAAATTTTTGTATGAATGTTTAGTAACATGGAATACATCACATATAGTACAGGTTTTTTTCTCGCGCAGAAATTATTCAAATTAGATGAACTTTGATTTATTTAGTGCTACTTATACACTGTAAGTGCACATGTCAATACGGCTCGGGCTAGAGGCTGTATTTATGAACTGATCTTCACAAAACTTCTTGGTACCTTTGTTATCACCTTGGGACAAGAACAAGTGTTTCTGGGTGCGGTCCAAAATTCAAGATGGCTGCCAGTGGCCATTTTGTTCTGAAATTAGGTCCAATCAGTTTTTTGTCACAACTTCTACACGGCTCATATTTGTGAACTGATCTTCACGAAACTTCTTGGGTGCCTTTGTTTTCACTTTGGGACAGGAAGGAATGTGTTTTGGGGTGCCTTTGTTATCACTGTGCTATGAGAACAAATATTTTGGGGTTCAGTCAGACCCACTCTGGGACTCAAAGGTTTCTTTTCTAGTTTAGCATCTGACTGTCAACCACCTTTACAATACTTTACCTATACATTTGTTACAGGCAACGGTCAGTATTTATGTACAGACCGTTACAATACTTTATATGTACCTTTGTTATCAGGTCATTACCTAGATGTTTGTCATTGCTGTGTCATATACTATACATGTACATGTCTTTGTCTTGACAAGTTAGGCTACAGTGTCATTGACACTTTCATTGGTATGTTTGTCTAACATGGTGGCCTACAGATCAAGTTTGCATTTTGTTCTGCTCCACTGATTTTTACCGAAATTACGGCCCTTCGACTTTGAAAAGTTCATCAAAATTACAGTTTTACGGACTTTTTTTCTTCACGCTTTCAGATATTATCGAAATTACGGCCATTTTAGTATGTGAGTCTACCACATCGACTTACAGATCAAGTTTGCATTTCGTTCTGCTCGGCTGCTTTTTGCGGAAATTACGGGCCCTGGATTCTGAAAAATACAAGTAACAGATTTTGGGTCATTTTCCTAAAAATTACAGTTTTCCGAGCTTGAAATATTGGGTCGCATGGGGTATGTGAGCGTGCTCACTAAGGTTCTGTATTTGATTGAGCATTTATTCTGAAATGTTGAATTTCTGCATCTA
The DNA here is from genome assembly GCA_031216915.1 of Pictodentalium vernedei. Taxonomy (NCBI): domain Eukaryota; kingdom Metazoa; phylum Mollusca; class Scaphopoda; order Dentaliida; family Dentaliidae; genus Pictodentalium; species Pictodentalium vernedei. Next base: position 98,233,080 of record CM062290.1, on the reverse strand, counting down.
TGTTATTTCCTTCCTCCCCTCCCTCCAGACTGTCTTCGAAAATAACCTGTCACAAAACAAAACAATTTCAATTGATTTGGAAAAATATACACCTGAACTCGTTTTGGTTAATGTGTTAAATTATTCATGATTGATTTATATTATGGGCATTTTAGGGAATAAATGGCAAGTTAGAGTGCATGATGATGATGATGTCAGGTGTATTGATCTTCAGCAAAGTAAATTCATGAAAATAAAAATATCACCGTTTTTGCTTCGACATGGGTTTTATTTTAATATAATAATAAAATATAATCACACATTTCCTTTTGACATATTAAGACAGGTAACATTCCATTTTTTAGCTCAACTTTGACGAAGTCAAATTTGAGCTATTGTCATGGCCCGTCGTCCATCTGTCCGTCCATCCGTCTGTCAACAATTGGCTATGGCTCGGGCTAGAGGTCGTATTTATGAACCGATCTTTACGGAACTTCTTGTGTACCTTTGTTATGTCCCTGGGACGGGAACGAGTGTTTTTAGGTGTGGTCCGAAATTCAAGATGGCTGCCAGCGGCCATTTTGTACCGATGATGCAAAAATCAGTTTTTTGTACAGAACTTCTGTATGAAAGTTCTGATTTGAATAAAGTTTTGTATAAATGTTTAGTACCGTGGGATACATCACATATAATACGGGTTTTTTTCTCGTGCGTAAATTATGCAAATTAGACTGACTTTGATTTATTTAGTGTTACTTTCAGAGCTGTAAGTGCCAAGCTGCTATGGCTCGGGCTAGAGGCCGTATTTATGAACCAATCTTTACGAAACTTCTTGGGTACCTTTGTTATGACCGTGGGATGAGAACGGGTGTTTTTGGGTGCAGTCCGAAATTCAAGATGGCTGCCAGCAGCCATTTTGTACCGACGATGCAGAAATCTGTTTTTTGTACAGAACTTCCATATGAAAACTCTGATTTGAATAATTTTTTGTATGAATGTTTAGTACCATGAGATACATTACATATCATACAGGTTTTTTTCTCGTGCTTAAATTATGCAAATTAGACTAACTTTGATTTATTTAGTGTTACTTTCAGAACTGTCAGTGCAAATGCCAATACGGCTCGGGCTAGAGGCCACATTTATGAACCAATCTTTACGAAACTTCTTGGCTACCTTTGTTAACACCGTGGGACGAGAACGAGTGTTTTTGGGTCCGGTCTGAAATTCAAGATGGCCGCTGGCAGCCATTTTGTTCAAAATTAAGTGCAATCAGATTTTTGCGCAGAACTTCCACATGAAAGCTCTGATTTGAATAATTTTTTGTATGAATGTTTAGTACCATGGGATACATCACATATAATATGGGTTTTTTTCTCGTACAGAAATTATGCAAATTAGATGAACTTTGATTTTTTCGGTTCTACTTACACACAGTAAGTACACATGTCAATACGACTCGGGCTAGAGGCTGTATTTATCAACCGATCTTCATGAAACTTCTTGGGTACCTCTGTTATCACCTTGGAACGAGAACGAGTGTTTCTGAGTGCGGTCCAAAATTCAAGATGGCTGCCAGTGGCCATTTTGTACCGAAATTACGTCTAATCAAATTTGAGCTTATGCCATGGTCCGTCGTCCCATCTGTCCTGGCTGTCTGTCCGTCAACAATTTGATACGGCTCGGGCTAGAGGCCGTATTTATGAACCGATCTTTACAAAACTTCTTGGGTACCTTTGTTATCACCGTGGGATGAGAACGAGTGTTTTTGGGTGTGGTCCGAAATTCAAGATGGCCACCAGCAGCCATTTTGTACCAAAATTAGTGCAATCAGTCTTTTGTACAGAACTTCTGTATGAAAGTTCTGATTTGAATAAATTTTTGTATGAATGTTTAGTAAAATGGAATACATTACATATAGTATGGGTTTTTTTCTCGTGGTGAAATTATGCAAATTAGATGAATTTTGATTTATTTAGTGCTACTTATACACTGTAAGTGCACATGTCAATACGGCTCGGGCTAGAGGCTGTATTTATCAACCGATCTTCACGAAACTTCTTGGGTACCCTTGTTATCACCTTGGGACGAGAATGAATGTTTCTGAGTGCGGTCCAAAATTCAAGATGGCTGCCAGTAGCCATTTTGTACCGAGATTAGGTCCAATCAGTTTTTTCTAACAACTTCTAGACAGCTCTTATTTATGAACTGATCTTCACGAAACTTCTTGGGTACCTTTGTTTTCACCTTGGGACAGGAATGTGTGTTTTGGGGTGCCTTTGTTATCACTGTGCTATGAGAACAAATATTTTGGGGTTCAGTCAGACCCACTCTGGGACTCAAAGGTTTCTTTTCTAGTTTAGCATCTGACTGTCACCCACCATTACAATACTTTACCTATACATTTGTTACAGGCAACGGTCAGTATTTATGTACAGACCGTTACAATACATTATATGTACCTTTGTTATCAGGTCATTACCTAGATGTTTGTCATTGCTGTGTCAAATACTATACATGTACATGTCTTGACAAGTTGAACTACAGTGTCATTGACACTTTCATTTCTTGAACGTTAGATGAAAAAGAAAATCTGCATCGTCCTGCAAGTAATAACACATTTCTACTCACCTAATTTTACTTCAACTCCATCTGCGATCACCAACTTTTAAAACTGAGGAAGTAGGCTTGAACACGGATAGGGCACCTTGCTTTCAAAACGCTGAAGGGTGGGGGTGAGGTGGGAGCTGCTAAATCACGAATCTGTGCCAAGATTCAAGGCATGGACACAGAGCACCATTGTATTAATATTGCCTGGTTAATTGTGCATAGCAAATTAATAAAAGACAATTAGTTTGGACGACCACTTCACCTGGCCTGTCGGTCAGCCTGGTAACGATTCTAAAATGCAAGCCCTGGATGGGGGCCCGAAACCCAAAATCCTTTAGCATCGTCTACAGGTTGTATTTATGAAGGGATTTTGTTGAAACTTGGTATGACTCCATATAATGTCTGATGAGAACTTTCCCTCTTGGTCGCAATCTGTCAACCATGAAGGCTGCCCCAGCCCTAAACCAGAAAACCTTGAGAACAGTCTACATGTCATATTGATGAGGGCATTTCATTGTAACTTGGTAGGATGACTTGGTAGAATGTCTAGATGAGAACATGGTATTTGGCTGTGATCGGTCAACCATGATGTCTGCACAGGCCTGTGACCTAGACTTGTTTAGCACAGTCTACAGTTCATATTTATGAAGTGATTTCATTGTAACTTGGAAGGATAACTCGATCTGGCGTATAGATGAGACTTGGTTTTGGTCACGATCACTTAGCCGTTACCACCCCTGGTCACGCGATCTGTCTACAGGTTCATTTTATAAAGGGATTTAATTGTAGCTTAGGATAACTTGGTATGATATCTAGATGAGACTGTCCTATTTTGGTCATGGTTAGTCAACCGTGACTGCCGAGCTGTCATCTGGCCAAGACTCCTTTAGTAAAGTGTACAAGTTATATTTATGAAGGGATTTCATTGTAACTTGATAGAGTGACTCATTTTGGAATAATTTCACTTTAACTTGGTAACTTGGTTGACACACATTAACTGTGAGGGCCACATTAACACATCCCTCAATTCTTTAGTACAGTCCTTACCTCAGCTTATTTTTATTGAAAACATAGCATACAGGGAACAGAAATTAACAAATTCTCAATTATCAAGTCTTGTCATATTTCATAATCTTTTCATAAACCTTGAACATTAACCTTTTCATAAAACACAACACCCAGTCAAGTTAAGCTGCAGTGTCATTGACTCTTTCATATGTGTAACTTTGGTATGATGTCCAGATGGATTTGTCAGCAATTCCATTGGCACACATTATAGGACTTGCCTCTCACCCAATCTTTTTCAAATTTTATATGTAACTTTTGTATGATGTAAGGAGGTATCAAATTTTTCTGCAACTAATGCAACAATTCTATTAGTACACCCAACAGGCCCCATCCCTCACCTGATTTCAGATTTCATTTGTAGCTTTGGTGTGATGTCTTTTCTGTAGAAACTTGAGTGAGTGACCTGTACAATTTGACAGTAACCTGTAGCTTTGCAGCTGTTAAAAAGTATAGTCATGTCTTTTGTCCATCTGTCCATCCTTTAATGTCAAGGTTAAAGTTTATTTTCTTTTAAATTGATATTAATTACTATTGATTGTATCATTCTCATTATGTTTCATGCTATTTTGGGAAATATTTAACCCTTTTTAGCCCGACTGTTTACAGTGAGGGCTATAGTGATGACTTTCGTCAGTCTGTCTGTCTGTCTGTCTGTCTGTTACCATTTAGAGTTCTGGTTAAAGCTTGTGGTTAAAGTTATTTAAGTCAACCTTAATGTTTTGGGTTTTTTTTTTTAAATTAATATTACTATTCATTGTATACAATACCAGAAGAATTATAGTTTTTAGGCAGCAATCATATTACATTTGTATGGTTAGTTTAGGGTTAATTATCCCAGATGTGTCTTTTTGTCATCCTTGAGTTATTTCAATGACCTCACTGTTATCTCAGATTGGGTTGGTTTGCACGGGTTAATAATGACAGCATTCCGGACATTTGTGCTTGATTTCTCGCTGTGTATTTGTGATAAGTCAGTCTGTGAATTTCATTGAAACGATTGGGTCAGGTGGTGAATTCCCAATCAAAATTAGGATTGGTGGTCGACGGACTGAGTGGTTTGCTGTACTGGTATTTTGCGGAGGATCAATACGTCTGTATTTAGTTCTTAGTTTTCCCCATTCACCAGTATGTATTTTGTGTGATTTTCTATTAAGACATGTCAGATATGGATAAATGTTCCAAAATCTTCATCATCGGCCACTCCATGATTTCTCGATTTGTGCATTTTTTTAACAGGATAGCGGGTCACCACACTAACTTGACCAATGATTTTTGTCTCAATGAGATTAAATGCTGTAATTTGAATTACCGTGCTGTGGGAAAACCCGGTCCTACTATGACCTCTTTCCGTGGATATGCAATGCGCTACGTCCAGGAATTTAAACCCAATGTTGTAATATTACAAATCGGGGGTAATGATGTAGCAGAACATGACCCACTTTCACTGGGAAATAATATTGACGACCTCGCGACCGACATTCTGAAATAGTCAAATGTCCAATTTGTTTTTGTGTGCCAATTATTTCATCGCACATAACGTTCGTCCATCAACGAAATTTCCCACAATATTCGTTGTTGAATATAACACTAGAGTCAATACAATAAATAATTATTTAAAGGAAGTATTGCCTTCTTCATCCCCTAAAATTAAGTTCTGGACACACGCGGCTATATTCTATTGCCACACAACATTTGTGTGACGGGGTTCACTTTACTGAGGCAGGGCTTAAAAAATATTGTTGCAGCTTATGCTGCTGTATCTTGTTTTTCTTCAATAAGGTAGGCCTCCAGTAAAATAATTATATTTATGGCATTATGTTTGTATGCATATTATTGATGTTTAGTCAAACAAACCTTTACTTATTACATACATGTATGGTGTGTCATGTTATGGCCGGTGGCCGACATTAACCTTGATTAAGATAAATGATTCAATACTTTATATAGATTGAGTTTTAAGGGAGGGGGGGGTCTTGCCTGTCTTGGATACTGTTTTGCCTTTTTGGGCTCTTTAAGTCTTAACTTCCACCTGCTGGGGTTAGCGGCGCACATCTATGTTACTCTGTCGTTGCCTCTGGTTCAAGCTGTTGCGCTGCCCGCTTTGTGTACATTCTGTGCATCAATTTGTAGTTTCATCTTATTATTTGTGATCGGGCATGGGGTAGCTGTTCCATGTCTTTCCCTTCATCTCCAAGAAACTTTACATGTATATGTTTCTACTCCACATTGTACGATTCCATGACATAAATTGCCTTTGATTTGATATCTTTTTGCAGTATGACTCCCTGGGCTCGGTCGACATTTACAGGGGCGATGAACTTTTATTTGTAGCTCCTATAGGGGTTACCTATTGTTGATCTTACTGTAAGATCTTCTTGAACGACTAACTTTTGTCGTTCTTTGGCTAGATTTTCTCTGGTATGTTACATGTACATTCTGTTGGGTACATAATGGTGTGTTCATGCTTCTTCCTGTGGGAGCTTTATATCCAGATCGGTGAGCCTTACCCGATGTTGTGACTGCTTGCTTGTGTTTATCCTACTTTTTATTCATTTTTAAAAATTTTTTTTTTATTTTTCTGAATGCCCAAAGGGCGAAATGATTTGACTGATGGTCTTTCAGAATTATTTCAACCATCAAATGCCAAAAGGCCCAGTATTCCTAGGGTTCACGCTTCGAGTACCACCACTCATAACAATCCTGGACAGCCTAGGGTGTCTTCGTGCTCCAAGGGACATCATTGACAGTCCTATTGCATCCACCTCCACTGCTGTTCCGGACAGTAGGCCTAGGACACAATCCCAGAGTGCTAAGGGACGCAAGAATAAATCCGGGCAGGGTCGTTCTTCTGCACAGATAGGATCCGTAAATAGTAGGGCCGATGGGTTAGTTCCCCCAGTCCAACAGATATTAATGTTGCACGTAACTCTACGGTCGTTTCATGTCAGCAGGAGTTTCTACCAGGTTTTGATTCACCTTTTCCTCTACCAGTGGTTACAGCTGCATACAATTACGACTCTCGGGGGCAGTGCGCGGGGGCTAACCCTATTTTTGTGCACAGTAATTCAGATAACTTCTCCACTAACCTTCCTGTTACAAGTATATCAAATCTGGGACATACCACCATTCATTCATCTGCAAACTTTTTACCTTCGGTTGGATCACAAGTGTCTCCTGATTCCGAGATATTAACAGTATGTTTACCACGTCACATTGTGCAGCAGTTACAGGTTAATCATGGACAGGGTATACAGACTGTTTCTGAAGCAGTTACTGCAGCTTTACAGGCTACAGGGTCTTCCACCATTCCTACTTCCAGTTCCAGTATGATGCCAGTTGGTCCTTCCCGTTTCGACCCAGTATGGGATTCCATAGTTCCAGGGGCCGATCCATTGTCCAATGGGGATGTGATGTCATTCAATCCATTTCATCAGTCCATGGTTACTCAGCCGACTAGTGAGCAAGGTAATGATCATATATTTTCTTCAGTTCCGTTAGCACACCATGTCAGTCCAAAATTGAAATCTCAAATATGGGCCAATGAATATGTTAATTTGGCAGCCCTTCTTCTGCAGCAAGAGCATGAAGCTACTTATTCCATGGCAATGCAGGGTGGTGACGAAGGTCCTTCTTTGGTTTTTGTTCCCAAACCTCTGACATCTATCACCCACTTTGCTCAATTGTTTCGTGTTTTTTGTTCAGTTTACGTCGAGAAATTTCCACATCAGATTCAAGCTCTTCTTAAATACCAGTCCAATATTTGTCATATGTCATCAATTGGCTATGACTGGATTTTTTATGATGGGGAATTTCGAACACTTCAGCAAACTAATCTTTCTCTCCAGTGGGATAGTCTCCATTGGGAGTTATATCTCAAAGCCATGCCCTCTACCAGGACTTCAGTCGGTTCTCAAAGTCAAAACCAGATTCGTCCCAGGGTTTCATTCTGGTCACTCCTGCCAGGGCAAATGTGGTTTTTCGCACCTCTGGTACCATTGTCAACAGGATCGTTGTGCTGCGGAGTGTTTAGAAGGTCTGGGTAATTCGAGGCAGAATTTTCGTGTGGGCAGAAATACCAATCACCCCACTGAACAGGTCTTTCCAGGAGGAGTTTTACCAGGGAATTTTCAGTACCATAGTAACGCCAGTGCGAGTAAAAGTTTTAAGTAAACTGTTACAGGTTTTCGATACATCTGCTGGTGCCACTCTTATTGATGGATTCCATCATGGCTTTCGAATTGGTGTGGGGACACCTGTTGTTCATGGGGAATCGGACAATCTCCACTCCTCTCATACTTTCCCGGCCATTGTTCAGAAGAAAATCGACAAGGAAATTAAAATGGGCAGACTCGAGGGCCCCTTTTCCGAAACCGCCTTCTTGTCTTGTTATTATATCACCGATCGGTGTTGTTCCTAAAAAAGCTCCAGGAGAATACCGTATGATTCATCACCTGTCTTTCCCGTATGGCGCATCGATTAATGATAGTATCCCCAAAGAAAAATCGGTAGTTCCATTATCAATCTATTGATGACGCAATTCGGGTTGTTTGTCATCTGGGGAAGGGTTGCTGTATGGCAAAGACAGATGTTGAGTCTGCATTTCTTTTAATAACCCGTTCATCCTGCTGATCAACCGCTCCTCGGTTTTAAATGGAATAAGATGTATTACTTCGATCGATGTTTTCCCATGGGTTGTGCCCCATCTTGTAAAATTTTTGAGAGTTTTAGCCCCGCGTTGCAATGGGTGGCTGAATGGAAGTACTCTGTGCATCAGGTACTGCATGTATTGGATGTCCTTTTCTTTGTTGCAACAAGTTTACAACCTGCGAATTTTATCTCCATCAGTTTTTGAAGATGTGCAATGACCTAGGAGTCCCTATCACACGTGAGAAGACCTTTGAACCTGTAACCTGTTTAACATTTTTAGCTCAACTTTGGCGAAGCCAAATTTGAGCTTTTGTCATGGCCCGTCGTCCGTCTGTCCGTATGTCAGCAATTGGATACGGCTCGGGCTAGAGGCCGTATTTATGAACCGATCTTTACAAAACTTCTTGGGTACCTTTGTTATGACCGTGGGATGAGAACGAGTGTTTTTGGGTCCGGTCCGAAATTCAAGATGACTGCCAGCCACCATTTTGTACCGACGATGCAGAAATCTGTTTTTTGTACAGAACTTCCATATGAAAGCTCTGATTTGAATAATTTTTTGTATGAATGTTTAGTACCATGGGATACATCACATGTAATACGGGTTTTTTTTCTCGTGCGTAAATTGGGCAAATTAGACTAATTTTGATGTTTTTTGGGGTTACTTTCAGCACTGTAAGTGCAAATGCCAATAAGGCTCGGGCTAGAGGCCGTATTTATGAACCGATATTTACGAAACTTCTTGGGTACCTTTGGTATCACCGTGGGACGAGAACGAGTGTTTTGGGGTCCGGTCCGAAATTCAAGATGGCCGATGGCAGCCATTTTGTACAAAATTAGGTGCAATCAGATTTTTGCACAGAACTTCCATATGAAAGCGCTGATTTGAATAATTTTTTGTGTGAATGTTTAGTACCATGGGATACATCACATATAATACAGGTTTTTTTCTCGTGCAGAAATTATGCAAATTAGATGAACTTTGATTACACACAGTAAGTACACATGTCAATACGGCTCGGACTAGAGTCTGTATTTATGAACTGATCTTCACGAAATGTCTTGGGTACCTTTGTTATCACCTTGGGACGAGAACGAGTGTTTCTGGGTGCGGTCTAAAATTCAAGATGGCTGCCAGTGGCCATTTTGTACCGAAATTAGGTCGAATCATTTTTTTGTACACAACTTCTATACAGCTCAGACTAGAGGCCATATTTATGAACCAACCTTTACGAAACTTCTTGGGTACCTTTGTTATCACCGTGGGATGAGAGCGAGTGTTTTAGGGTGTGGTTCTAAATTCAAGATGGCCACAGCAGCCATTTTGTACCAAAATTAGTGCAATCAGTCTTTTGTACAGAACTTCTGTATGAAAGTTCTGATTTGAATAAATTTTTGTACGCATGTTTAGTATCATGGAATACATCACATATTGTAAGGGGTTTTTTTTCGTGCAGAAATTATGCAAATTAGATGAACTTTGATTTATTCAGTGCTACTTACACAATGTAAGCACACATGTCAATACGGCTCAGGGTAGAGACTGTATTTATGAACCGATCTTCACAAAACTTCTTGGGTACCTTTGTTATCACCTTGGGATGAGAATGAGTGTTTCTGGGTACGGTCCAAAATTCAAGATGGCTGCCAGTGGCCATTTGGTACCGAAATTAGGTCCAATCAGTTTTTTGTAACAACTTCTATACAGCTCGTATTTATGAACTGATCTTCACAAAACTTCTTGGGTACTTTTGTTTTCACCTTGGGACAGGAATGTGTGTTTTGGGGTGCCTTTGTTATCACTGTGCTATGAGAACAAATATTTTGGGGTTCAGTCAGACCCACTATGGGACTCAAAAGATTTTTTTTTCTAGTTTAGCATCTGACTGTCACCCACCTTTACAATACTTTACCTATACATTTGTTATAGGCAACGGTCAGTATTTATGTACAGACCGTTACAATACTTTATATGTACCTTTGTTATCAGGTCATTACCTAGATGTTTGTCATTGCTGTGTCACATACTATACATGTGCATGTCTTTGTCTTGACAAGTTGAGCTACAGTGTCATTGACACTTTCATTTTTGGGTATTGAGTTAGATTCTGTTGCAGTGGTTGCCCGTTCGCCGTCTGGTAAGTTGCTTAAATGTCAATCATTAATTACAGCTATGATCGGTCGGAAAAGCGCTTAATTGCAAAAACTGCAGTCTATCATCGGCCTGCTTAATTTTGCTTGTTCTGTGGTTGTGCCAGGTTGGGTGTTTTTACGACGTTTGATTACTCTTATATTGATTTATCCCGGCCTCATCATAGAGTTCGTGTTTCTGAGCAGGTACGGAGGGGATCTTCGCTTACGCAGGGGATCTTTGCTTGTGGTTGTTGTTTCTTGATAGTTTCAGTGGTAAATCTGTTTTTGCTGCTGCAGTGGGCTGATAATGACCAACTTACCTTTCACCCAGATGCTGCCATTAGCATCGGTTTTGGTGGTATTTTCGGAACTGCATGGTTTTATGGTGCTTGGTCTGAAGTTGATAAACATTACAACATTGCTGTTCTTGAGCTGTATCCCATAGTTTTGTCCTTACATTTGTTTGGGTCCCAGTTCTGTGATCGACGCATTCTTTTTTATTGTGACAATTCGGTAGTGGTTCAGTGCATTAACACTCAAACCTCCTATGATTCAGTTCTCCTGCAACTTTTACATCAAGTTGTTTTAATCTGTCTGAAATATAACATTCTTTTTAAAGCTCAGCACATTCCTAGCGAATCTAACAAATTAGCAGATGCTCTTTCTCGGTTACAGGTTCAGGAGTTCAAGAGACTTGCACCTTCTTATCAGCAGCATCCTGTTCCCATTCCACACCACTTCAGCTTAACAGCCTTGTTGAGACCCTTGGAACATTAATGGGCAAGGCGCTAGCACCATCAATCAGTCGGTTTTACCAACTCTCTTTCCATCGTTTTGCATGTTTTTGTGCAGAATTCGGCTTGCACAGTTCGCTGCCCATTACTGTTGATAGATTATGTTTGTTTATTGCCCATATGTATAATGTTGGATATTCCTCAAAATATGTCGTCTCTTTGCTTTCTGGCCTCTCGTACATTCATAAAGTTCATCATTTGTGTGATCCATCAGATAATTTTGTGGTCAAGAAATTGCTCGTAGGTATCAAACGTCTACGACCCTCTGTGGATGTTAGGCTTCCCATAACATTGCCTGTTTTAGGCAAGCTCATTACTACTCTCTCCATCTGTTCTGAGAGTGATTACACAATTTGGGTGGTACACCCCACTACGTCAGGGTCACACTGCAGTCTGATCCTTCTGTCTGTCCTGTTGCATTCTTGAAGATTTTTCTTGCACTGAAGGGCCTGACGTATGGTCCCCTTTTTGCTTATCCTGATGGATCACCTATTTTACGTCATACATTCAAAGCTGTTTTGCAACGAGGCTTAAATGTATGTCAGTTGGACACATCCGCCTTCAAAGGTCACAGCTTCCGTATTGGCACTGCCACTTGGGGAGCCAGTAGTGGTTTTACTGATTCTCAAATCAGGATGATGGGCAGAGGGAAGTCGAATGCTTTTTGCAGTTACATCTGCAGCTCTCCTCTGCCGTTATCTCTTTCTTCAAGCCGGGAGTATTGGCACTGGAAGTGGAGGTGGTGACCTCTTTCATTTCATTTTTTCCCCCTCAGTTTCTGCGGGGGGCATCAATTGGGGTTCCATATGATATAGGCATCCATTGGAATTTGTACCAGTCTGCATTAACTTAGTTCTGTTGCATCAACACTGCTTGGGCAGGGTTGCTCATACTGTCTGCGGTAGGTCTAGGGTTGATGGTAGTTAGCATGTCTATGTCCATGGTGCTATCCCTTCTGCAGACATTGGTTCTCATGGATTGTTCAACCCTTTGGTTGTTATCTCATTAATACTATTATATACATTGTCTTGTTATGTCCAGGGATGCTGGGGCACTCCTGGCTGCTTGTTTAGGGGTCAGCACAGGGGCGTTATCCAGTTATATTGTTCATAGCCAATTATTACGCACTCCTGATGTCACAGGGGCGAAGTCATTAAACTATTTCATTTTATGTTTGTTATTTTTGTTCATCATGACTGTTATTCATTATTCGTTCCTTGCTAGCGTAGGGTTGTGCTACGGTGGCGAATTATTGTTGCCTGCTCTGGGCTTTTCATGGGATTTGGCTACACGTACTGTGTAAGACTTGTCATTCATATAAATGATCAGGTTTGACTGATATTTCAGTTGATGCTCTTCTTGCAGTGTGGGGACACTGTTCTTTCCATTTTTGTGCTTTGCTTGTTTCATTCATGTACTTGTCTCCTTATATCTTGCGAGTTTTTGTCAGGGGAGTTTCTCGTCTCAAACTCTTAGTCCTTTTTGTTTCCCATTTTCCTTCCTTCCCTGCTGTTTTGTGGGCGGAATGCCACAGGTGGGTCCGGTTAAGGGATGCATTTTGGGCGTTTTTTCATACTGCCCACAACGTAGGCAACATTTTCCAAAATGAAATTCCCCATAGAGCAGTAATTATAATTATTCTACTACTCCTTTATTGGCTACACTGTACTTATGATACATATATCAAACAATAAAATCTACATTAGTAATTTACAGTGTAGTCCTAAAAAACATACATTAGTTCTTAATAATTGCAAGTTTGGTTTTCCAGTCCATGATGGCTGCATAAATACAATACCAGAAGAATTATGGTAGTTTTTAGGCAGCAGTCATATTACATTTATATGGTTAGTTTAGGGTTAATTATCCCAGATCTGTCTTTTTGTCATCCTTGAGTTATTTCAGTGACCTCACTGTTATCTCAGATTGGGTTGGTTTGCACGAGTTAATTATGACAGCACTCCGGACATTTGTGCTTGATTTCTCGCTGTGTATTTGTGACCAGTCAGTCTGTGAATTTCATTGAAACGATTGGGTTAGGTGGTGAATTTCCAATCAAAATTCCATCTGCCTCTCCAACCAACACCTTTGTAAATTCATTGCACTGATATAGCTTGTCCGGTGTCCTCGGTATGGGTACCGTTTAGGTTGTGTGGGCATTTTTTCATACCGCCCACAACATAGGCAACATTTTCCAAAATAAAACTCCCCATAGAGCAGTCATTATAATTATTCTACTACTCCTTTATTGGCTACACTGTACTTATGATACATATATCAAACAATAAAATCTACATTAGTAATTTACAGTGTAGTCCTAAAACACATACATTAGTTCTTATTACCGGTAATTGCTCACTTTAAGTTTGGTTTTCCAGTCCATGATGGCTGCATAAATAATTCTCATGAGAGATCCCTTGAGAGCCTTTCACATCACTTGGCGTCCGTCGTCATCTGGCGTCCATAAACTTTTCGTCCATAAACTTTTCACGTTTTCATCTTCGGTGTGAACCAAACTTGGCAGGAATGATCTATGGGAGGTCCTCTACAAACGATCCTCATTTTGTTCCCGTCGGATAAAAAAACACAGCTTCCAGGGGCATTCTTTGATTCTGGTTGGTGGATTTTCAAAAATCTTCTCCTTTGAAATTGCCAGGCCAAATGTTTTGAAACTTCATATAAATGATGACTGGGACCCCCTCTACCAACAATCCTCATGAAACATGGCACAATTGCAGCTTATAGTTACTATAGAAACCCTATGGGAAATCACATTTTCATCTCCTGAACTATTGAGCCAACGTGAACCAAACCTGGCAGTGATGGTCTATGGGAGGTCCTCTACAAACGATCCTCATTTTGTTCCCGTGGGTTGAACAACATGGCTGGGATGGTCTATGGGCATATATCAGCATTCTTTGATTCTGATAGGTGGATTTTCAAAAATCTTCTCTGAAACTGCCAAGCCAAATGTTTTGATACTTCACATAAGTGAAGACTGGAGCCCTCTCTACCAACGATCCTCATTTAATGTTGATCAGGTTGTAAACATGGCCACAATTGCGGCATATAGTTAATATAGAAACCCTATAGGAAATAACATTTTCATCTTCTCTGGAACTGCTGAGCCGACGTGAGCCAAACTTCTCAGGAATGGTCTATGAGAGGATGGAAATATGTGGCCACCAGAGGCTATATTCTAATGCTTAACCCAGTGACTCTCCTGTCTGCACAAAAATAAGTCCTGTCAGCAAAATACTTGTTTTTTGAGAATCTGGTATGGGTTGGTTCCAGTTTTTTCTCCACTGAGAACAGGGGAAAAAAAAAAAATATTGTGTATACAGTACAAGTCAAAATAAGCTGTAGCATAACTGCAATAAACTAAGAAGACTGCAGCTTCTGCCCCGACAACATCAGAATCCGACATTTTCTGGAAAAGCTATCATTGAGAGCTTTCCAGAAAAGGATGTTGGCTTCTGGTCTTACCAGTGTAGGAAGAGGACAGATACATAGTTTATAGGATTATCCTACACAACTTATTTTGACTTGTACTGTAAAACAAGTGCAACTGTTGGTTGTAATCTAATTATGTTTGATAAATGTTGACAGATTTAGAAAATCTGGGGAAGTTTGTTTATTATCTTGCAGACATGTCAGCTCAGATGATAGTAATTATTGTATATTTTTTTAAGATTCCTGTAACCCTTTACCTATCCAAAAGCTATTTTGAAAGAGAATACTGTCTGAAAAAATTATAATTTTCAAAATATTTTAACCCTTTTGTTTAACTGATTTTTTTTGTTGAAACAGAATTCATAAATGTGTGCATTTTCAAGAAAATCTTCTTTGCAACTACAGGTCCAAATGGTTTGAAAACTTAGTGTGGCTGATGACTGTAACTCCCTCTACCAATGATCCTCATTTAATCTTCATCGGGTTGCAAACATGGCCACAATTGCGATTTATAGTTACTTTAGAAAAAACCTATAGGAAATCACGTTTTCATCTTCTCTCTGGAACTATTGAGCTGACGTGAACCAAAACTTGGCAAGAATGGTCTATAGGAGGCCCTCTTCAAACGATCATCATTTTGTTCCCATTGGCTGGAAAATATGGCCACCAGAGACATTCTGTGATTCTGTTTGATGGATTCAAATGTTTTGAAACTGTTTTGAAACTTACGTGATTGAAGACTGGGACACCTTCTACCAATGATCCTCATGTAATCTTGATGTAATGTTGCAAATCTGGCCACAATTGCAGCTCATAGTTACCATGGAAAGCCTATGGGAAATCACATTTTTATATGTATTTCCAGATGAGCGATTACAAGCTCCGTAGAACCTCTAGTTTCATGTTTCATGTTATTTTGGGAAATATTTAACCCTTTTTTGTATGGCAATTTAACTTACAACTTCCAGGTTAAAGTTTTTGTTTATTTTTTTTTGGTGGTGGGGGGATGGGGGGTTACAATTACACCTTTAATTCTTCAAACAGTTTAGTGGAATGTCACTGTTTCTTATTTAGGACAATGTCTACTATCTACTGAACATTTCTACAGTGATTTTCATTAATATCGCCATGATTTTAACCCCTTTTAAACATGTTTTCAGACTTACTTTCTTTGTATTTGAAATTAGACTTTTCCACATACTTTCTTACTCTAATTCTTGCATGGTCAGTACAACTTAATGATTCTATTTATATCAATGATTTCTTCTATCGGTTTTAGGAAATATTTAACCCTTGTTTGCCAATCAATTTTGAGTCGTAGGCAACCCTTTTTTCGCATCTGATGACCGGTCTTGATTATTACACTGGCAGTTTAAAAGGTCTGAACATCAAAGCTTTGAATGTACCTAAAAGAGGATCGTCTTCGTTGTTTACTTGAGGTAGGTCAGCTGACTTTAACTTCATTTTTAACGACTCCAAAGAGAGGGAGAGGGGGTCATCTTGGTACGATTAATCGATTACTTTCGATTATTTGCGACGATTAATTGATTCCAAAATTAAAAAATCATGGCAGCCCTGAACATAGCATACCGGGAACAGAAATTAACATATTCTCAATTATCACAATTCTTATCGTATTTCATAATCTTTTCATAAACATTGAACATTAACCTTTTCAACAAACACAACACCCAGTCAAATTAAGCTACAGTGTTTTCGAAACTTTAAGTTTCCAACCAATAACTGGAGCTGTACTTGACCAAAACAGATAAAATTTGTTGTGTAGGTGTAGAAACATAAAATACAGGTCAAGTTCGAATCGTGGTTTGGTCCAACCTTTTTGCCAGAGTTATGCCCCTTTTTTGACTGACCTTTTATATACATATAATTTTTTTACCTGCAGCCAGAGGGAAACAGACCTTGCATTTTAAGGAGAGCGATTTATTCGCTTGCCTACTGCTTACCTTAAAAAATTTAAGGAGGGTGAAAACTAGCCCAACTGGCCTCAGAAACTAATATTACCATAACAGCCTATTCCTAAAACCCACATTTATTTGCTATGTCAGTGGTCTCTGTAATACAGCCACATTGCACTTTCCACACTTCCAGGCCTTCCAAGGCTCGGTGATGTAGGAGAGTCAGTGCAGCCATCTCACAGAGACTACCTTGTTTGCAGGACCAAATAAAATGTCCAAACCCCACTAGACAGCCTTTACTAATATTAAAACTTTTTTTTGCCACTTTGTTTTTGTTTGCTTCCCTAGGCCATGTCAGGGGAGCAAATTTTAGCCCTTCTGCATTTTCAAAAATGCCAGGCCTGAGAAAATCTGATTGCCACTGTCTAACAGTTTTCAATTTTGTCTTCGGGAGTAGTTCTGGGTGATATTTCACAAAATAATTATCGTGGTTTCTGGGAAAGAAGATTATAATGTTCTCTTGTGAAGGTTGTGTTTATTCTAGTAAATAGTGTTAATATAGTTTAATGCATGAAAATAGTAGTCTCGGCTCTTATCAACCAGAAATATACTGAGCATATATTCTTTGTTGTCCAGTGTGATATTAACTTTCATTTAAAATATGTGTTGTGAGCTTGTGTCCATGCCTGGTCTGAACACATTGTATTTACAGTACGTGGAGGGAGGATTACCACCAAAACACCCGCTCAGTGACACTTTCGCCCCGGTCTTCCCGAGATCTTCCTCAGAGTCTCGGTAACAATTATTTTCGTAGTTCCCACGATCCGACGAGATCGATGGTGGAAAGCATTTAATGTTTTTCACGCGGTGCTCATTAATCAATTAACTGACAACACAAGTGATACATCAACATAAAGTACATGTGTAAGAAGAATTATTCGCCTATAAGGGTCAATGACATTGGCTGCCATATAAAATTATCAATTAATTTATTTTCCGAAAGTTTGCGTGATTCTTCGTTTACCCCAATTGTCAACTGAACAAAGTTAATGGCCGACATTCTCATCAAAAATAATGCGGGCATACGATGAAGATATTAAGAGAATGTTTGACTTTTGTCACAGTTCGAATTATTACATATTCAAAAGGATATATTTTTTTCTAACAACTCCAAAACACTGTTTTTTCAGTGCAGATGATAAAATACATCAAACTGATATATGACACTTTTTGACAATAATAACAATTTGACCAGCCGCTGATTTGTGGCGGTTCTTGGGTGAGAAGGCCTTGGTTGCCCCTGTGTTCCCAACTGCCCCCTATTCCCACGCTTCTTCTCTCTCCCCCAGCACTGAGATGAACTGCTTGATTAATCCCTTGCCCCATTCTTCCCAATCTCTCCAATTAGCATATTAACCCCCTCCTTTGAATCATCCACTAACCATATATCCTTCATTCTCCCATCGCACTTCCCATTATACTCCCAGTGAATCTTATTCTTTTATACTGGTATTTTGAGCATTCTAGTAGAAAGTGTTCCAGGGTCTCCACCACGCCTAAATTATACATCTGGCACTCCTTTTCACTGTTTTTCCAATTTTCCCCTTAGCTCCTGGGACTGCGACCTCAAGCTTTTTCACAGATGCTGACCATGACAGGAAGCAGCAGAGGAGGACAGGCCAAGGGAGGAGGCTTTGATGGTCTTATTGATGATCTGGTTGAGGTATTAACCTCCTTCGGGTGAGGTCCATTGTGAGAGGGGGGGGGGGGGGGGTCTCAACAAAGATGCTACCTCTCCCCAAGGCTGATGTGGTGTCTTTATCAGGCAAGTATAATGTGCCACTTGTTAAATATTATTTCCTGGGGTCTTCATTGGCAAGTATAGTCTGCCTCTCAATTGTTGGAGAGGTTGAGCTGGCTTTTGCGGGAAGGCTTCTTTCACAGGAGTAAACCGAGACGTACAAAACCAACGGGCCCTTTTCGGAGTCTACCCAAAGAAAGCCTCGAATTTTGGTTGCAGACCTACATGTTAACCTATTTGGCAGGGGCCTGGATGCGCTCTAGTAGCGTTTATAAAAAAAAGGGGCAAGAAGAGAGAAGCTTTACCAATGCTCGCCTCGCTGAAGGTGGGTGACCACCTCTGGGGAAGGAGTGAAGGATAATCAGAATCCATAACAGTTATTAAGTATTCATAGCTGTTATTACTAAGTATCCATAGCTGTTATAATAATTCTGTAACGGCTATCAGGGAAAGGAGAGAGAGAAAGAGCCTTCCTGTTGCTTCCAGCGAGGCTACTAGTGGTTTCCAGGTGCCCCACCTCCCGGATCTGAAGCAGGCTGCCTTCAGATCGGTCAGGTGTGCCTACATCATGGGAGGCATCGTCTGGTTTGCCCATGATGGGCCATGTGTCTTCTGACTCAGAGGATGAGTCTGACATACCTTATGTCGAGAGCCTGCAGACTTCTGACTTGGTGGCAGCTCTTGACTTTGTGTTTAGGTTCCTTCCAGATCTCAAAATGTCAAACCAGCCGACAGTGTCAGCCAGGCCAGGGTCATCGATCGCGCAACTATAGCCTGTGGCGCAACCTGCTTCTGGATGCCCTCGAGGGTGCCATTCGGTACAGGTGGTTGAAGCGTTTTGAGCTTTGGACTCTAAGCTCAGTTCCAAGGCTATGAAGACTTCATTCTTCCCCAGGGTTGACACTATTTTGCCTCCAGTGCGTTATCGTTCCTACGATTCTGCCAATCCATCAGTCTGCCAGACTTTCACGGTCTTGGATCAGGACTCCACGTCCCTCTGGCTTTCCAAGCCTGAGTCAGCCGTTATTTCTATTGCGATTCTGGAGTCCCTGTTGGGCTTATAGAGAGAGATGCTGGGCTTGCTTTCTCTCTCAGATCACGTTGTCTCTGCTTTAGCTGCTTATCTGCCTCCAGATAAGTTTGACGATGTACAGGCTCCTTTGCATGTGCTTTCCAAGGCGCTCATGCAGTGCATGCCTGCAACATGGCTAACTTGGAAATAGTTTGCAGGGACGCTGTGTTGGACACATGCTGGTCCCTTCCTGAGGAGGAGCACTGCGCTTCGATCTGCTTCTTCGGTGGGTCCGCAACTATTCCATGGTTTCTTGGCGACGGGCCGGGATGACGTCCTACATCATTCCATAGATAAGCTACTGCTTGGTCAGCTATATCAGCCTTCGGTTGGACGCAGGGGCCATCCAAAGACTAACCAGCACCCTTCTGCATTCTCTGTGAAGCCAAGGGCTGATCCTCCTGCCACCGCTTCTACTTATGGGGTAAGGGTAGCCATCGGCAGTCATTACCTCGATTCATCCCACCAACTCTGTCAACAGTGCCTCTTCCAACACAAGTTACTTTAGACGTTGCACGTTGGGCACTTTTGATCACGGAGATAAGCAATCTCCTGTCAAAGGGGGCGATCGAGGTCATCAAGAACATTCATTCAGTGGGATTTTATTCCCGCCTGTTCTTGGTGCTGAAGAAGGATGGCCGACTCTGACCGGTTATCGATCTGAGTATCCTGAACCAGTCTATCATTGCTCCTTAGTTCAGCATGGAGACTTTCCGGTCGATTCACCGCTCCATTCACCAGGGAGTTTTCGCTTCCAGCATCGACCTGCGAGACCCTTACTTTCACTGTCCGATTCATCGGACATCGCAAAAGTATCGGGTGCGCTTTTCTGAGGCGAGTTTACCAGTTCAAGGCCATGCCCTTTGGCCTCAACCTGGTTCCTTGGGCCTTCACTCGACTGATGTCACATGTGTTAGCCTTACATCGCACAAGGTCCTGGGTGACTACTTTGGTATACCTAGATGATCTCCTCCAGAGGCCCGAGTCCGATGTCGTGTCATTGTTGAGCCTGCTCACGTCGCTAGGGTTCAGAGTCAACGAGGAGAAGTCGGACCTCGTTCCTTCTCAGTTGTTTGTCATCTGGGGATGGACTTCCGTACTCAGCTGAATACAGTGACGGTTTTGATTCTCTCAGCTTTTGCCCTGACTCTGTCCCAGTCCACGTCTGTGACAGCTCGGAATCTTCTCCGGCTGCTTGGTCTCTGCGGTTTGGTGATGGATCTCATTCCTCTAGGTCGGCTGCATGTCAGACCTCTCCAGCACTTTCTGATCAGTCGCTGAAGGCCGGATGTCGATCCTCTGGATCTGGTGCTTCAGGTACCGGAGTCTTTTCATCCTCACCTTCTCCCTGGATGGATGTTCAGTTGATTATGCAGGGAGTTCCATTGGTCCCACCTGCATCTGATTGTGTTCAGATGGTAGTCACGAGCAATCTCGGATGGGGTGAGACGTTGGATCCTCGAGGTCTTTCGCTTCACATAGCTTGGGGCCAGGATCAAGCAGCTCTTCACGTCAACCAGGAGCTTCTTGCTCTTCTGAGTTTCCGGCAGTGGATCCCCACCTTTTGATTTGCCAGGTCCTTCTGTTGCCCCGAAAATTTGACAGTGGTTGCCTACATTCGGAACCAGGGCGGCACACCCTCTGATCCCATGTACGAATTGGCTCAGGATTTGCTACTGCTCACTTAGGATGTCATCGCCGGAGTGGTGGTTTGTCATTTCCCGGTTGTAATATCGTCTGAGCCAACTCCCTGTCCCGACTGGGGCAGGGTCATTTGAACCGAGTGGATGCTCCACAGGGTGGTGTTCCAGTCGCTTTGCGATCTCTGGGGTCATCCCCACATCGATCTCTTTGCGACTCGTTGGAACCATCCTGTGGACACTTTCGTGTCCCAATGTCCTGATCCTCTGGCTTTTGCCATGGATGCTCTGTCACTCGTTTGGAACGGTCTTGTCAGCTATGACTTCCCGCCGGTTCCGATTCTGAGTCAGGTTCTAACCAAGATTCGATCCTGCAGTTGGTGAATCATTCTGATTGCTCTCCTTTTGCCTCAGTCGGTGTGGATCAATCAGCATGGCGCTCTGTTGGCGGCAGTTCTGGCATGTCCCGCTCTACGTCACGACCTTCTTTGCCAAGGTCACCCGAGGAGGTTTCAAGTCGACCCGATTTCATTTTGCCATCACGCATATTTTTTGTCAGGTCCTGTCTCCTCCATAGAGGGGTTTTTTTTTCCGAGACCAGCAATGGAGTGCATTCCTTCTTTAAGGAGGCACTTCACTGGTTTCGCCTATTCGGCTAAGTGGAAGGTCTTTGTCGATGGTGTGCTGATCACTCTGTTGATGATGCCAATCACATACATTGTGGAGTTTTCTGGTATATCTGTTTGATTCTCAGGGTCTCTAGTCTGTTACTATCAAAGGGTACAGGTCCATACTTTCGGATACCTTTTCTTATGTGGGACAGCGTCATATCCGCACTAATCCATACCTCTCCAAGCTTGTTCAGCACTTTTCCTTGAAAAGGCCTAGGACTTTGCTACTTATCCCAAGATGGAATCTTTCTTGGATGCTGCTTTGCTTGGGCAGTGGGGGCGTTTGAACCTTTATCCCAGGTGGATATGTGAGTTCTCACATACAAGATGGCTTTTGCCTCAGCTAGACAGATTAATGAGCTTCACACCCTCTCGGTTGACCCAGCCTTTTTCAGGAACTCTCCCAATAGTGTTACGTTTACCACTGATTGCTCCTTTCTGGCTAAGAATCAGATACCAGAAACTACTCCACCTTCTATCTGTATCCGGGCTCTTCCTTCTGCTGAGGGTAACCACCCTTTGCCCTGTCCGATTCGTGCAATTCACATTCATCTCAATCGGACACAGTTCATTTGGAAAGGCAGGAAATGATTTTTTCTGTCTCTTATTCCTGGTCGACAGAAGATCTCTTCTCCGTCCATTTTTTGGTGGATTTGTCTTGCTATTTGCACAGCTTACGCTCAACTAGCAACTGACGATTGTATTACCATGTCATGTTGTCGGATGTTTTGCAGGCAGCCTGCTCGAGAAATGCTACTTTCTCCACCTCTCTGCGTCAGTTGCAGGAGCAGTCAGAGGACCTTTTTGCTATGGGCCCTCTTTTTTCTGCTCAGGCTGATGTCTACCCTAGCCATTAGGCTTCTTACAAGGTCAGTTCCAGCTCTATGCTGTTACTGCCCTTCTGTCTGTGTGTCACACAGAACCATATGCCTCATATCTATCATTGTCTTTTACTAATGATTGTGATGCTATGGTTTGATAGGCCTTGGCACCTCTTCCTCTGTCCACGGTTCCAGTGCAATTGAGTCATGTGGGGGTTGGTTATGTGATTCCCTCCATCCTATTGTCTACTCAGCCTGTAGTAAACAATTGTAAGGTAGGTTGATAAGAAATTTAAATTTTATAGTAAATTTCCTTTCTTATTGTTTACATGGAGGCCCTCCTGTCTTCTTATTTGGGTAAGAATCCTTCCTCCCTGCTGATCACTTAACTCCAGTGCTGGCGGATTCAAAAGAAGGATTCATTTGTACTAGAGAAGAGCGTCCCCTACTGGGTTTGCGCCGATGGCGCTCAACCCAGTTTTGGCTTATTTTTTCTTGGTGCTTTTGCACCACTTTTTTTTCCCAAATCGCCTGGGAAAGATCAAAATAAGAGAGTATATTTTGTGAGTTAGGGTCTTCCACTGTAGTGCAAGCCTGTAGTAAGTAAACAATTATGGTTTGTGTTATAAAAAAGGAAATTTACTATAAAATTTAAATTTCTCATCATTTCTATGAATTGAATTTTATAATTTGTTAGTGATTTATGGCCCAAATTGTCTTCCTGGAAAATTTCAGATTGAAGCTCCAGAAGACCCCAGATTCGCTCACTGGGCAATAAATTTTTAAAAATGTCCTAGACCCCATCGATGGGAGGGGACACCCCTCCCATACCTACCCCCACCACAGAGGCCTACCACCTTCGGATATACTTGCTGAAAAATATGGACCGCTGTCCCCAAATTATTCCTGAATTGACCCTGCCTCAGTCAGCCTGTGAAAAAGATTAATATAACACAAAGCAAATGTATCGAACACCACTGAGTATTCTCAAGAAAGTGACAATCTTTGAAAGAGTGCCAATAATGGTGTATTGTACATTACTCAGATAGCGATGATCAGTTGCACAAATAGTTTTGATGTCTAAACATATTGCAACACATACTTTACTTTGGCATTATGGGTGACTGTGATGTCACATGTGTGTCTTTACGCACATTGTTAAATGGGTATCCTTGTATTTTAAAAAGGCCTGCTTCAACTTTGTATCAACAAAGGAAAGTGAAGGAAAATTATTTTTCCTCAGTATTATGACCCGTCTGCACAAAAAATTACGGCAATAGACAGCCCCTGTTAACCTTTTACCTAACCTGAATGGTAGATGGAAATTGCAAAAATAATTTCTAGAATGACTAAAAAAAATTATTTTTCACCCCAAAAACATGGAGTCAGGCTCCTTAGTTGAAATTTGATTACTTTTTTCGTGTTAGCACAAGATCATCAAAATGTGAAGTAAAACAGAAAACATGGACAATTTAACTCTCAATTTTGAGAAATCACTGTGATTCCAGACAACATTAAAGTTGATATGTGGCATTTTGATATGATTGAAATTTGATATTTCCTTCTCAAGTGATAGTAAAACCAAACCAACAAAGAGCAGTAACAACTTCAATTTTCAAGAAGGCATCATAATTTTTATCCCCTGTCGATGAAGTCAGGAAGGGATATTGAAATGGTGACTGTCCGTCACAAACTTGTCTGCTTAACTCCTACAGTTTTCAGTAGATTTTTTCAAAACTTGGTCTGAAGTATCAGTATCAAGTGTGGATGTGCATGTGGTCAGGAATTTACGATGCAACAAATTTTATGTGGTTATGGCCCTTGGTAATAACAAAGTTTCCGTCACAAATGCTTGTCTGCTTAACTCCCGCATTTTTCATTGGATTCTTACGAAACTTGGTTTGCAGTATCACTATGATGTGTACATGTGCATATGGAAAGGAAATTTCAGATCGAATAATTTTTCACAGTTATAGCCCTTGTCAACTTTGAATTTACAAAAATTGCAGGTTTTGGAAGATATCTTCAGTTCCGATCCATATGGTTCTTTCAGTTGCATTGAACTAAATGAGGTATTTAAACTTGTCCAATGAAGTCCATTCACCATCTCAGTGTTTGTTCATCCTTCTTTTCATCTGTCTTCATCACCTCATATGCTTATTCATATAATAACATAAAAGTCGGCAGTGGATATGGATGTCATTAGACTGTCTTGTTCAACTTGTCCTGGTTGTCAAAGAAATTTTAAAAAAACATGTTTTTCCAACCGCTAACCAACCTTGATTGCGTTATGTGATCGGAAAAATTGTGGCTTGCCACTGTCATGCCGATTTGAAAGTACACAAACATTTGCAATTCTTGTTACACTTTTCCAAAGTATTACAAATGGTTCATCATATCGAATGAACATTTGATTAAATTCTATTAAAATATTTTGTTTTTGTTTTTTATTACAGCGGGGTGATGTAAATATAGAATATACTCATAGTAGCTTGGTGTACCAAATGTTCACCACGAGTGGTGAACATTTGGTACACCAAACTATTTTGGGTATATTTTATTTATACCATGATCGTCAGATTAATAAGAGTTCAAATGTTAAATCAATATTCACACGTGCAAATCTGTTTTTGTTTACTGAGCACCAGTGGACTGTACTTCCACTGGCAATTTTATCACTGAAACGAAATAGAAAACAAAACCGCAGATTACAGGGCCTCTTTCATTTTAATAACATAATAAAATACTATTTTGAATTATGGTTGCGTTATTAACCTGAGACAAAGTGTGTTTATTAATTTTTGGTACCTTATGAGGTAAACTTCTTTAAAAACGTAATAAATAATTGCAGGTTTCATTTCGTTCTTCAGGAGGCAATTGGTGATAAATTTAGATATGTTTGCATTCAAGGTGAGATCACTAAAGGTCAACTTGGATGTAGTTCCACTATAGGTGTAAATTTTTTCTATTGAAATCCCATTGTTGGCTTATTCACCACAGTTGGTGTATAAAGCTAAAATTTATGTCTTAGACTTTTTAGTCTCCTACCGGCAGCGCCGAAGGGGACTATAGGTTTGCTCTTTGTCCATCCGTCAGTCTGGCAATCACACTTTAGTTTTCCGGACGTTTTTTGGAAATGCTTCAACCGAATGATTTCATTTTTAGCTCATCTTGAAAAAGTCAAGCTGAGCTAATCTCATCGCTCTCCATCCGTCATTTGTCGTCCATCAACACCATGTTTTGGTCTTCTCCTCCAAAGCCTCTGGGCCAATTCAAGGGAAAGTTTGTGTGAGTGATGGTCCTGGAGGGGCATTGCATTTTTATTCAACTCGGCATGCTCAGCCCCATAGGAAGGGAGTGGGGGAAATTGCTCCAAAATATTTTAAAAATCTTTTTCTCATGAACCAGTGTGTACAATGACTTGATATTTGCTGTGGAGCTGCAATTTGAGGTGTAGAATCAAGTTTGTTGAAACAAAGTTTGTGAAGGAACATTTGGCTTTGTAACGGGAGAGATAAGATTTTTGGCCCCACCCAAAATTTCTATTTCAAGAACCGGTGGGCCAACTTCAACCAAATTTGGCATGTAGTTTAAGTGAGTCCTAAGTAATTGATTGATGCCTAAAATAAAATTTTTCACAGCCCTGTGACAACCCCGGGGACTAAAAACAGAAAAACATTCAAAAGCCCATATATCCCAAACCAGAAGGACCAGAGAACTGGTATTTGGTATGAAACATCCTTAGGACCAGAAGGAGGAATTTGTTAAAAAAAATTGCCACCAGTTCAATCCAGGTGCCTGGTAGAGGGTACTGAAAAAATGTTGAGTCAGTAGTTTTTATCCCTGGAGCATTTCATTCACAGATGTGTTTGATTGACATTGTGTTCTTAAATAAACAAAAATTCTGCTGTGAACATTTAATATTGTTATTACAATCTGTCAATTCTGTGGGGGTACTTTTGTTTGTTTTAGAAAGATTTTCAAGTTTGTTCAAATAGGATCCCTGGATGAATATTTGGGCTCTTTATTGGAGCCCAAATTTTAATTTAGTGCAAGATGAGAAAATTTATTAAAAAATCTTTTTCAGACCCACTAGTCAGAATCCTTCCATACTGAGTATGTGACATCTCCAGAGATGTAAGGTTCAAATTTGTTCAAATCGAGTTCCTGGGTTAATATTTGGTTCCCCAAGGGAGCACAAATATTTACTTGGTGCAATGGTGGAATTATCGTTTAAAATTATTTTCAGATTCAGCAGTCAGATTCTTTTGGTATTTGGTGTACAACACCTCTGGGAGAGTTAGATTGAAGGTTGTTCAAGGCAGGTCCCTGGGTAAATATTTGGGCTTTTTATTGAAGCCCAAAGTTTACATATTTGGTATGTATCTCTGGGAGTGTCAAATTCAATCGATTCGCTTGTTTTTTTTTTTGTTTTTTTTTATTTTTTTTTTTTTTAGTGGGGGCATGGGGGGCTAGAGAGAACAACAGTAGTTTAAAACAAAATAAAAAATTTGTTCAGTTGTTTTTTAATACTTCACAGAACAGAGCTTGCTTGGAAGCTTTCCTAGGGCCAGTAGAAATGAGTGGCCAAAAACATTGCCTTTGGTTGTTTCATAGCAAATCACAAAAATTGCTCTTGCTGCTGGTCACTTATTGATACACTCATATGTTTTGACAAATTGAGCTAGGTGAGTGTTTTAGGCTCACATAAGCCTCTGGTTTTCTTTTTACATGCCATATGACCACTCCATGCTTTCACCGAAGCAATGTTACGATCAGTAAAAGCAACTCCCCTTTCAATTTTTATGATTTTCAAGTTTGTCATTCTGGAGTTGTAGGACTTTCATCATAAAGAAATGCCAATTTTTCACGACATATCAATACTCATGTTGGTTTTGAACAAGTCTCATAATTTATATACACACTATTGAGATTGATCAAACGAAGCATACTTTCATTTTTTGTAAATTTTCTGATTTGTCGTTCGAAAATTATGACACGAAAATTGTTAAAAATAGCAATTTTAAGGTCATCAGTGTTGAAGGAATAGTGCAGACTTGAAAAATTTCTACACTTGTATACTTGATAGGTAACCAACCACTGGTATCTTGCAGGGTTTTCAAATTCCATATGTGTGTTAACAAAACTGCTTACCAGACAGTTTTTACAGACATATTTTGCGATACACGAATGCAGCCATCAGCTGGTTAAAGTTTTGGTGAGGGTGAACCCGATGTGTTCCATAATAATCCTGAAAGTATCCAATGAGATACTGTTGGTGAGCTGATGTTTTTAGCTCATCTTGACCAAGTCAATCTGAGCTAATCTCATCGCTCTCCGTCTGCTGTCCGTCAACACCATGTTTTGGTCTTCTCCTCCAAAGCAACTGGGCCATTTCAAGTAAAAGTTTGTGTGACAGCCCCGTAGGGTGGGAATGTGGGAAAATGCTCCAAAATATTTTTAAAATCTTCTTCTCAAAAACCAGTGTGTACAATGACTTAATATTTGCTATGGAGCTTCCATATGAGGTGTAGAATCAAGTTTGTTCAAACGAAGTTCGTGAAGTAATATTTGGCTTTGTAATAGGAGGGGTAAGATTTTTGGCCCTGCCCAAAATTTCTATTTTCTGAACCGATGGTCCGGTTTGAACGAAATTTGGTTTGTGGTATTATTGGGTCACAAGTACTTGACCCAGGCAAAAAAAATAAAAATTTCTGCATCCCCATGGGTACCCTGGGAGCTAAAAATAGAAATATTTTCAAACGCCCATATTTCCCAAACCACACGGATCAGAGAGCTGTTATTTGGTATGAAGTATCCTTAGGACCAGTAGAATTGAATGGTAAAAAAAAATTTCTATCAGTTATGTTAGGGTGTTCTATAATGCGCATGGAAAAAATGCTGAGTCAGCATATTTGCAAAAATTTAAAAATCTTTTCTCCAGAACCAATCATCAGAATCTTTTGATATTTGGTATACAGCATTCATAGGGGGGGGGGGGGGGGGGAGGAGGAGGGAGAAGGGTTGGTTGGGGGGGGGGGGGCAGATAAAAGTTTGTTGAAATAAAGCTCATTGGTTCATATTTGGGCTCTCTACAGGGGCCCGAAGTTTTAACATAGGGTAACATGGGGAATATTCTTTAAAAATCTTCTTCAGAACCACCAGTCAGAATCTTTTAATGTTTGGTACACATCATTGTTATGAGGGTCAGATTCAAGATTGTTTGAACCAAGTCCCTAGGTTAATATTTGGGCTTCTTATGGAAGCCCAAATTTTATCTTTGTTCAATATGGAGGGTAATTTAAAAAAATCTTCTTCAGATCCACCAGTCAGAATGCTTTCATATTTGGTATACAACATCTCTAGGGGGGGAGGGGGTCAGATTCCAGGTTGTTCAATTCGAGTGCCTAGGTTAATATTTGGGCGCCATATGGGAACATGAAATTTAACTTAGTACAATTTGAGGGAATTTCTTCAAAAATCTTCTTCAGATCCACTCGTCAGAATGCTTTCACATTTGGTATACAACAGTTCTAGGGGGGTCAGATTCAAGTTTGTTCAAATTGGATCCATAGGTTAATATTTGCTCTTGCTATGGTAGCCCAAATTTGAACTTAGTGCAATTCGAAGAAATTTCTTTACAATTTCTCTTCTTGAGAGCCAACAGTCAGAATGCTTTCATATTCGGTACACAACATCTCTAGGGAAGCCAGATTCAGCTGTGTTCAAATCAAGAGCCTGGGTAAATATTGGAGCTCTCTTGTCCATTTTGCTGAAGAATTAAAATTAAAAAATTTGTACTCAATACCCTCTAGAGGTGTGTAACTAAGATTAATCCACATAGGTTGTATCAAGGGTCTTCATAGGGGAGCTCTACATTTTACTTTATAATCAACTGAAGAAAAGGCATGATGCCCAGATTATTTTTGTCACTCCTGAGGGACTCAAGGGTTGACAGTGTAGCCCATGGAGATGGCTTGATTAATGTAGACTCATTCTTGGACTCTGTTTAAATTGTGTTCTGTTCAAGATGAGCGCATCAGGCCCTGTGGGGCCTCTTGTTTGTATGTAGCTTCCTGATGGTTTCCCCACATAAAATTTCAGTTTCATTCCGATCCTTTTGTTTATCAAAGAGTGATTCCTCTTGGACTTGGAAATTTCACATGTTAGCTGTGGAAAAAATCCTCATCCATCATACAGATTGCTGTTTTGTGAAATTTGACTGGAAACAAGCCATTTCATTGTAAATATCTCTGTTATATGACGATGTACTAGTAATGATATAAATACCCTGGATGCTGGAACCTAAAACATCTATTTGGTATATCGCTTCACTGGCCTCTCAAGAAAGGTGTTACTATACTGTATCCTGTTTGAATTGCAAACTGTTTCTAATGTGGGGCCTACAGTGATGGCCCCATCACTTTGCATCTAGTTTTTCAAAAGTTAGGTATCGACCTTCACATCTTGACATCATATCCACATTCAAATGCCATCTTCCTGGTCTGTTTTTGAGCATAAAGTTGTAATCAGACAGTATTTCTCTCCACTGCACTATCCTACTTTTTAGTTCCTTAACTAGAAGCCATTATCAGGGCTTTCAAAAAAATGAGGGTACAAGATCAAAAGACAACATTTTCCTTGCTAATGTTTCATGTTCAGTCAATTGCAAATAATATTTTCTTCGTATAAAATTGTTTTATTAGAAATATAAGGAGAGTGTGTATGGGCACTCTCCAATAATTTGCAATAATACAAATTTTTATGATCAAATTCAGACCAAAACTAATCTAGCCGTCAACCAGTTAAAGCTGAAGAGCCAAATAATTGCCCATCATCAGTCCTTATTTGGGAACATATCCCCAATAGATACTGTCTGTAGTATTCTACAAAATATCAGAACAACAACCGTTTGTTATCTGTAATACAGTGGTTCTTTACCGATTAACCCTTTACCCAACGCAGACGATATCAAAATTTATTATTTTAAATATCATTTTTTTAAATTTTTCAAAAAATTAATATTTTTTCAACTGCTGAATTTGCATATTACGCGGGCAGATGCAGGCGATTCGTTGGGTAAAGGGTTAATTTGCTTCCAAAGGCAATGACACATTCTCGACCATCTTGTTTCCTACTAAGAACAGCTCCAATGCTGATATCTGAAGCATCTCTGTATAGAATGTATTCCCCTTCATCCCCTCAGGTATGCTATAAAGAGGGGCTGCTTAGCATTTGCTTTAGCTTATCAAATGAGTTTTAGCAGTTGACAATCCATTCAAATTTTCTATTTTTTTTTTCTTATATCCGCCAGTGGGTGGGAGATAAGTGCAAAGCCTTTGATGAATCTTCTGGAGTAGGAACCCATTCCAAAAAACTGTTGTACTTGGTGTACATTTTAGGTGAAGGCCAAACCATTAATTTTTCTACATTATCTGGATTTGGTTTCACACCTGCCAGGCCTGGCATTTTAAAAAATTTAGGGGGGCTAACAATCGCTCTCCTGAAATGATCTAGGAGAGCCAATAGCTCTAATTTTTTTTTGACATGGAAGGCAGTTGAACCATGATATGTCATATGAATGCAGTTAAACACTGTGACCAGACATGCTCTACTCACAAAGTTGCATTGCGTAATTTGGATAGTTGTAATACATGTTACTTCGAAAGTTGCTCAATACTGTGTTGAAGTCGTTGGTCCCGACAACTCACAACTGTCACAAGCCAATCATGGTTCAACTTCATCCCCTTCAAGTTTATCCCATCAGATGAATTTTAAATTTCAGTTCATTGCACCTGAGCCAGCAGTACAGTACATAACATAACATACCTATATGTCAGTGTATAAGTCACACTTTTTTACCTGAACTGTTATGTCAAAATCAAGGGTGCATCTTGTACATGGGCACGACTTGTTTTAGAGAATTTTCAGGGCACTGACTTCGGACAAACGTTGTTCCTACCGTTTGTCAATTGTATAACAGACAGTACAATCGAGTGGTTTTGACTGAATGCAGATTCACCAAAATTATTTTCTTTTCATTTTATTCCGTTTAAATTCTTCAGAAAATAAATTGTCAATAAAATAGTGTGTTTTCTGTGACTTTTATCCATAAATAATAATTAAGAAGTATTCTATTTAGTCGTCATTGTTCAATCGGCCCATATGTTTACATCAGTGCGTGTACTGGAAATCAACAGGTTTGTGGGGGTCAGTATGGATGAAACCATAAAAAATACAAAATCACCAAAATAACAATAACAACGAAAAAATAAATAGTAACACATTAAATGTATGCCAGCAATACCTGGAGAGAAGTATTTATTTATTCCATGAACTCCAATTCACTGATGTGTAATGTCCGGTTATAAATTATGCACACGTGCACCAGGTCAAGTTAGTTTCAATAGCACCAACAATGCTTAAATAGGACAACAATTTGAAAAAAAATTGCGCTGTAACCTGCGCATTTGTTGTATTTTTATTGGTTTTTCCGGAACGTTCTCATGTTCCGGAAAAACCAACTTAATCACAACAACTGTGCAGGTTACGGCGCAAATGGTCTCTGATTCTGAAACTATGAAGTTTCTGTCACAAACGAGTGTTGGATTTTCTTGACAGGGATGAAGACATCGGAGTGATAAACAAACAACGAAAAACGAATAAATGCGAGTATTTTTTAAACCTTTAATAATAATTTTCCTTTATTCTTTTGTCTTATTCACCACGTGGTAACTTGTGAAAACTTACCTATTTCCGTTGCATCCCAAACTGCCCCAAATTGGCAAAAACGTAACTTGCAACCAATTCTTTTTGACTGCATATATTTAAAAATGGGGGTGCGACTTATACATAGGCTTTAGGCAAAAGGGAGGAATTCCAAGTGTGAGTTAGGGGTGCGACTTATACACGGGGGGGACTTATACCTGGACATATACAGGTACATATCTTTGTGCACCCAGGAGAGTGAAATTTCGCAGATCTTAATGGTCACACGCACGAAAAAATCACGCGCCCGAAAACGCCAGGCCTGATCTGCTCTGCACACGACATGTCCAAGAATAGTTACTTCAGTCTGCATGAGGTGACACTTTTCAGGTTTTCATTTCAGCCCAGCTTTTCTTATTCTGTCAAGAATTTCTTTCAGTCTTTCTGTATGTTCTTCAAAATGACTGCAGTGTCTGCCATTGTAAGTCATGAAGGGCAATCTCCATCAAGCGTTGAAATGTCGAACAGCTATTTGACTTCTGAAAGGCATCATAGTATACCCATAAAGACCTTAGTGGGTAGCAAAGTTGTCTTGCATATATCTTCTTTCATCACCCTTTACCCAACGTAGACTATATCGGAATTTATTATTTTAAATATTATTCTTCGACCCTTTTCAAAGTCTCACCAAAACAATATGTGACCCGAACTCATTCCAATGAGGGGGTCACATGGTATAGTTTTATCAAAATTTTCAGAGAAATAATATTGTTTCATTTGCAAATTTTGTATATTTCGTGGGCAGATGTGGCTGAATCGTTTAGTAAAGGGTTAACAGATACTTGCTATTTCTGCTATTTTATGTTTTTTTTATCCTTGGGCATGGCACTTCATCCCTGTTTACCACATGGGGGCATGGTGATGCTGTGTACTTAAGGCGTACTGCATGTCGCAGACCTGGCATTCTTAAAAATGCAGGAGGGCTAAAAATCGCTCCCCTCGCATGCCGTAGGGGAGCGGTTAGCTTTCCTCAAGCTTACAAAAGCTAAAAGTAGCAATATGAAGTTTTACTACTAATGTATTCTGCCTATAGTTGGCTTTGTTCATTTTATTTGGTGTTGCTATCAAGGTAGTCTCCGAGAGATGGCCACACTGCCCCTCCCACACCCCTGGGCCTTGCCAAGGCCCAGGGGTGTGGGAGAGGCAGTGTGACCGTCGTACAGAGACCACTAACATAAGAGATATGAAAAGATGTGGGTTTTAGGAATAGGCGATTATGGTAATTATTATTTTCTAAGGCCAGGAGGGCTAGTTTTTGCCCTCAATTTTTGTAAGGCGAGCTGTAGGCAAGCGAATAAATCGCTCTCCTGAAAATGCCAGGCCTGATGTCGATGGTGTACTTGTCTTCAGACAATGCAAACCCTGCTTGTGTAGAGTTAGTATGTTGGGGAGTCTTGCAGTTGTCGCCATTTCTCAGTGGTTCTCTCTGGGCACTATTGTCAACTATGAAATGCCCAAATAGTTTCAACACTATGAATTATATACTTAGGAGGATAAGGGGTATGAGTAGCTTGCTCTGATCAGATAAACTGAGCAAATTACATGTCCAGTCTCCATTTTGCAGAGTGTATTGTCTTCGTTGCAGGTTGAAGAAGAAAATAACTGGTGTTAAACTGATGAATGGTGATGGTGTGGATCGTGATGCAGGAGCTCAGTATGGAAAAGTGAGTAGGAACTAGTGATCTGTTAGCGATAGTGGTTAAGTCAGTTTTGATATTTTTCAGGCAAAACCCTGAAAAATGACGTGTAACAATGCACATCGTCAGCCCACAAAACTTTTCGGGAATGTATTGTTGTAAAAATGTCAGTGCCCCCTCCCAAAAGGTTTATCGAGTAAAAATCGCTCATTTAGATCATTGTAACCATAAATTTCCATCAGTCTTCAACTGTGTAATTGAAACCTATTTTGGAGTTCAAGCTTTCAAAATTACATTGAGAAATAAATCTGTTGGACAGAATAAAGGGGGAGCAAGAGTCAAGGTCCAGTTAGCAAGAGAAACTGCATTTGATAAACTGCTGACCATTTCACATTGCTTCACAGTTGGTGTTGATAGGTAAGGAATATTAATGATTAGCAGGTTTTCGAAATAGAAGGTCAAGGTCACCAATTTCAAGGTCAAGGTCACACCGCATGCACACCCAGATAAAGTCAAAATGATCGCTGGGTCCATATACCTGCACATATTAAATTTTAGCCCGATCGGCCCAGCCATTTTCAAAATAAAAGGTCAAGGTCATCAATGTCAAGGTCACCCCACATGGGCACGGCACCCATCCCATCTTACTTGCAGGGATGAATTACCCCTGTGTACAAAATCTGAGATCGATTGGTCGAGAAACGGAGGGGTTCACCCAGAACAAACATACAGAGATAGAGAGAGATATAGATACAGACACTGGCATTTATATTTATATTTTATCTTGGCCTGCTGTGTTGAAAATGTCATTTGTGCAAGTCTAGTGTACAACAGTTTTCAGCTCAACTTGACAAAGTCCAGCTGATCTGTTGCCATCACTTCTCGTTCATCGGAGTCTGTACATATGTACATACGTCCACAATTTCCTTTTGTACACCTCACAGGTCGGATTTATGATCAGATTGCTTTGA
The DNA here is from genome assembly GCA_031216915.1 of Pictodentalium vernedei. NCBI lineage: Eukaryota > Metazoa > Mollusca > Scaphopoda > Dentaliida > Dentaliidae > Pictodentalium > Pictodentalium vernedei. The sequence goes on along the minus strand of CM062290.1, from coordinate 98,198,099 downwards.
AACTTGGTTTGCTTGTTTGTGGTGACCACTAGATGGGAGCTATGTATTTTCTTCAATTTCTGTCAAAAAATGTTGCCGTGGCCAACGTTCTTAGAACTTAGTTTAGTCAGACCTCAATATTTCCCTTTGGCACACCCTACAGGGCACATTTATGATCGGATTGCTTTGAAACCTGGCATGCTTGTTTGGGGTGACCTCTAGATTGGAACTATTGATTTTCTCCCATTTCTGTCCTTCAAAAAGTGTTGCCGCTGGCAACGATCTTTGAACTTAGTTTAGTCAGGCATCAATATACTCCTTTGGCACGTCATACAGAGCACAGTTTTTATGTGCTATGTATGGTGCTATGTATGGTACACAATGCCGGCATCTGGGGTGGCCAGCCATCGTTTGTCCATCTGTCTGTCCGTCTGTTCTGTCTGTCTGTCTGTCCATCTGGCGTCCGTATCCGTTTCTTTGGCATTCGATAACTTGAAAAATATTGCTTGGATTGTCAAGTTACTTTATATTTGTGTTCAGGTTACAGATGTGCCGAGCTGTATAGTTTTTGGTGTATATCTGATGATTTGATCCCGAGATATTAACCCTTTATCCTTTAAATTGAAAATTCCTCTAATCCCTTTGGCATTCGATAACTTGAAAAATATTGTTTGGATTGTCAAGTTACTTTATATTTGTGTTCAGGTTACTGATATGCCGAGCTGTATACTTTTTGGTGTAAATCTGATAATGTAATCCTGAGATATTAACCCTTTATCCTTCAAATTGAAAATTCCTCCAATCCCTTTGGCATTCGATAACTTGAAAAATATTGCTTGGATTGTCAAGTTACTTTACATTTGTGTTCAGGTTACTGATGTGTCGAGCTGTATAGTTTTTGGTGTAAATCTGATAATTTGATCAGGGGTGTGGTGGCTCAGTGGGTAGAGGTGCAGGCTGCAAGCCGTGAGGTCCTCAGTTCGAATCCCACCTGCGGCAACCGCGTTGTGTCCTTGGGCAAGACACTTCATCTCCATTGCCCGCGTGGGGGCACGATGATGCCGTGTACTAAGGCGTTCTGCACGTCGATGGTACGCATGTCTTCAACCAATCTAACCCTGCCTGTGCTGCAGTGCGGAGTTAGGATGTTGGGGAGCTGGTAGCTGCTTGTCGTTGCTCGGTGGTTCTCTCCGGGTACTCCGGCTTCCTCCACCCGTAAAACTGTCACGGTCATGATTAGCCATTGTGCATAAATATGTGACCTTAAATATCAATAAATAATATGATAATTTGATCCTGAGATATTAACCCTTTATCCTTCAAATTGAAAATTCCTCCAATCCCTTTGGCATGAGATAACTCAAAAAATATCAATCTGATTGTCATGTTACTTTATATATGTATTCAGGTTACTATGTGCTGTGCTGTGTAGTTTTTTGGCTCACCAACGTTAGTTGTGTGAGCCTATGGCATAGCCCTCATGTCGGCATCGGCGTCTGCTCTCAAATATTTTGAACTTTTGTGTACAGGTTTTGATTTTTTGGCTTTTTAAAATTTTGTTTAGTTTCTGCATATTGCTATGGTGGTTCACTATAACATTTAACTCTTTTCCAGGGTATTTTGTCTTAATTTTAACCCTTTGAATCAAATTTTAAACATATTTTGATGTTTGCGTGCATGTTTTGATATTTTTTTTTTCCTTTATTCCAAGTGGAGATTTATCTTGCAGCATATGGCCATGCTTTCTATTGTATGTAAACATGCGTCTTAGGGCTAAGTTTGTATTATTTAACCCTTTTCCTGCTGAATCACTTCAATTTTGGCCTTTTATGTACAGGTTTTGGACTTAGGCTTACAGCTTTTTACTTTAATGTACAGGTTGTGATAAAAAAAAAAAAAATTAAATTGAGGTTGACCTCACTGCATATTGCAGTGGTGGTTACTATAACATTGATATCTTTCCAGTGCATTTTTTTTTAATTTTAACCCTTTCAATCGATTTTTTTACTTTTATGTGCAGGTTTTGAGGTTTGTCTTTCTTTTCTTCCAAGTGGCGACTTACCTTGTAGCATATTGCCATGGTTCCTATTTTATGTTAGGATGCTTCTTTGGGCTATTATTATATTATTTAACCCTTTAGCTGCTTATTTACTTTAATTTTGGACTTTTGTGTGCAGGTTTTGGACTTCTGTGTGCAGTTTTTGATATTTTTTTAAGTGGAGTTTTACCTCACTGGCATATTGCCATTGTGGTTACTGTAAAATTTTCAGGGTATTTTTCTAAATTTTAACCCTTTGAAACAAATGTGATGCTCTTTTGACATATATGTGCATGTTTTGAGGTTTGTCTTTCTTTTCTTCCAAGTGGATATTTTTCAAGTAGAGTTTCACCTTACTGGCATATTGCCATTGTGGTTACTGTGACAGTATTTTTCTCAATTTTAACCCCTTGAAACAAATGTGATACTTTTTTTTACTTTTATTTGCAGGTTTTGAGGTTTGTCTTTCTTTTCTTCCAAGTGACGACTTACCTTGTAGCATATTGCCATCGTTCCTATTTTATGTTCGGATGCTTCTTGGGGCTATTGTTATATTATTTAACCCTTTAGCTGCTTATTTACTTTAATTTTGGACTTTTGTGTGCAGGTTTTTAGCTCACCTGACTGAAAGTCAGGGTGAGCTTTTCTTATCACTCTTCGTCCGTCGTCCTGTGTGAATGTGGTGTTTGAGCCTCTTTCTCCTAAACCACTGGCCATATTTTAATTAATTTTCATGTAAGTAGTTGTTATATAGGGGCATTTTGATTTTTATCCAAAATAGGTTCCGGCTCATATTGAGCAGAGGTGTGGGGAAAAAATGGCTAAATTTTTTGAAAATCTTCTTATGAACCACCAGTAGCAGAGACTTGATGTGTGGTATACAGAGTCCTTTTGAGGTTTAGAATCAAGTTTGTTCAAGAGAAGTTTGTCGGGCATTATTTGCCTTCGTTATGGGAGGTGCAAAAATTTTGGCCATGCCCAAAATTTCTATTTTCAGAACCGTCGGGTCGATTTGAACCAAATTTGATATGAGATGATGATGGGTCATAAGTAGTTGATTGATGCAAAAAAAAATTTTCTCATTGCCCCGTGGGAACCTCGGGAGCTAAAAATAGGAAAAAACTTAAAACTGCCATATCTCCAAAACTACACAGCACAGCGAATTCTTATTTTGTATAAAGCTTACTTTTATCCAGTAGAATAGAATCGTTAAAATAATCCCTATCGTTTGATCACAAGGTACTTTTTTCAGGACTTTGAAAAAGTGCGGAGTCAGCACTTTTTAACACTGTAGGCAATGGGAAAAAGATTAAAAAATCTTCTTCTCCAGATCTAGCAGGCAGAATCTTTTGATATTTGGTATGCAACATTGTGGGGTGGATCTGATTCAAGTTTGTTCAAATCGGCCCCCTGGGTTTATAGTTGGGCTCAGTATAGAAGCTCGAATTCGAACTTAGTGCATTTCAGGCAAATTTCTTCAAAAATCATCTCCAGATCCAGCAGGCAGAATCTTTTGATATTTGGTATGCAACATTGTGGGGTGGATCTGATTCAAGTTTGATGAAATCGGCCCCCTGGGTTTATAGTTGGGCTCAGTATAGAAGCTCGAATTCGAACTTAGTGCATTTCAGGCAAATTTCTTCAAATATCATCTTCTCCAGATCCAGCAGGCAGAATCTTTTGATATTTGGTATGCAACATTGTGGGGTGGATCTGATTCAAGTTTTTTCAAATCGGCCCCCTGGATTCATATTTGGGCTTACTATAGAAGCCCGAATTCGAACTTAATGCATTTCAGGCAAATTTCTTAAAAAATCTTCTCCAGATCCAGTTGGCAGAATCTTTTGATATTTAGTATGCAACACTGTGGGGTGGATCTGATTCAAGTTTGTTCAAATCGGCTCCCTGGGTTTATATTTAGGCTCAGTATAGAAGCTCGAATTCGAACTTACTGCATTTCACGCAAATTTCTTCCAAAATCTTCTCCAGATCCAGCAGGCAGAATCTTTTGATATTTGGTGTGCAACATTGTGGGGTGGATCTGATTCAAGTTTGTTCACATCGGCCCCCTGGGTTTATATTTGGGCTCAGTATAGAAGCTTGAATTCGAACTTAGTGCATTTCAGGCAAATTTCTTTGAAAATCTTCTTCTCAAGATTCAGCAGGCAGAATCTTTTGATATATCTTATGCAACATTGTGGGGTGGATCTGATTCAAGTTTGTTCAAATCGGCCCCCTGGATTCATATTTGGGCTCACTATAGAAGCTTGAATTCGAACTTAGTGCATTTCAGGCAAATTTCTTTGAAAATTTTCTTCTCAAGATTCAGCAGGCAGAATCTTTTGATATTGGGTATGCACCATGCTTAGGGGGGTGAGATTCAAGTTTGTTCAAGCCAAGTCCCTGGGTTCATATTTGGGATCACTGTGGTAGCCCGAATTATAACTTAGTTCAAAATGATGAATTTTCTTTTAAAATCTTCTTCAGATCCAGCAGTTGGAATGTTTTGATATTTGATATGCAGCATCCTTAGGGGGTGAGATTCAAGTTTGTTAAAGCCATGTCCCTAGCTCCATATTTGGACTCACTGTGGGAGCTTGAATTGTAACTTAGTTCAAAATGAGGAATTATTTTCTTTAAAAATCATCTTCTTCAGATCCAGCTGTCGGAATGTTTTGATATTTGGTGTGCAGCATCCTTGGGGGGGGGAGGGGGGGGGAGATTCAAGTTTGTTAAAGCCAAGTCCCTGGGTTCATATATGGGCTCCCTGTGGGAGCCCGAATTATAACTTAGTTCAATATGAGGAATATTCTTTAAAAATCTTCTTTTTTTTTAGATCCACTGGTCAGAATCTTTGGATATTTGGTTATTAGCTTTTCTTAGGAGGAGCAGATGCAACTTGTTGAAATCAATTCTCTGGGTTGATATTTAGGCTACCATGTCAGGTGAGCGCCCTCAGGCCCCTTGGGGCCTCTTGTGTACTTTTGTTTGCAGGTTTTGATATTTTTTTTAAGTGGAGTTTACCTCACTGGCATATTGCCATGGTGGTTACTGTAACATTTTCAGGGTATTTTTCTAAATTTTAACCCTTTGAAACAAATGTGATACTTTTTTTTACTTTTATGTGCAGGTTTTCAGGTTTGTCTTTCTTTTCTTCCAAGTGGATATTTTTCAAGTAGAGTTTCACCTCACTGGCATATTGCTATTGTGGTTACTGTGACAGGGTATTTTTCTCAATTTTAACCCCTTAAAACAAATGTGATACTTTTTTTTTTTACTTTTATGTGCAGGTTTTGAGGTTTGTCTTTCTTTTCTTCAAAGTGGAGACTTATCTTTTAGCATATTGCCATGGTTCCTATTTTATGTTACCATGCTTCTTAGGGGTTATTATTATATTATTTAACCCTTTAGCTGCTTTTTTCTTTTCTTTAATTTTGGTCTTTTGTGTGCAGGTTTTGAACTTTTTGTTTTTTTTAGTCCAGCCACCCCTTTACATTGGCCCCCTGTTGGTGAGCCACGGGGTACTGATACCCCCTCTAGTTATGTAAATCTGATAATTTGATCCGGAGATATTAACCCTTTATCCATCAAATTAGCCACTCCTCCAATTCAATTTCTATATGTACTCATACCATGTATGGTATACATAATGTCGGCATCCGTGATGGCCCTCCTGATACAGCTTTCTACTAGTTGCGCGTATGGGTACACATCTGACGATTTCATCGGTCTATTTTTATCAGACTGGTTTGTAACTTGGTATGCTTGTTTGGGGTATACCCCTATTGATTTTCTTCTATATCTGCCAATAAATGTTGCCACTGGCAACGACCTTTGATGAACTTAGTGCAGTTATGCATCAAAATTTCCCCTTTGCTCACCCTGCAGGGCACATTTATTATTGGATAACTTTGAAACTTGGTATGCTTGTTTGGGTCGACCTCTAGATGGGTGCTATCGATTTTCTTCCATTTCTGTCAAAAAATGTTGCCATTGGCAATGTTCTTAGAACTTAGTTTAGTCAGACCTCAATATTTCACTTTGGCACACCCTACAGGACACATTTATGATCGGATTGCTTTGAAATCTGGCATGCTTGTTTGGAGTGACCTCTGGATGTGAGCTATTGATTTTCTTCCATTTCCATCAAAAAATGTTGCCGCTGGACACGATCTTTGAACTTAGTTTGGTCAGGCATCAATATATTTCTTTGGCATGCCCTACTGGGCACATTTGTGATCAGGATGGTTTGAAACTATGTTTGTTTGGGGTTACCTCTAGATGGGAGTTATCAATTTTCTTCCATTTCCGTAAAAAATAATTGCCATTGGCAACAACCTCTGATGAACTTAGTAAAAACTTAGTGCAGTTAAGCATCAATATTTCCCTTAGACACACCCTGTAGGGCACATTTATGATTGGATCGCTTGCAAACTTGATGTGCTTGTGTGGGGTGACATCTATATCGGAGCTGTCAATTTTCTTCCATTTCTGTCAAAAACTGTTGCCTCTGACCTTTGAACTTAGTTTAGTCAGACCTCAATATTTCCCTTTAACATCCTTCAGGGCACATGTATGAACAGATCACTTTGAAACTTGGTATGTGTGTTCAGGGTGACCTCTAAATGTGAGCTATTGCTTTTTTTCATTTCCATAAAATATTATTGTCATTATTACCAACCTTTGAACTTAATGCATTTGTGCATCAACTTATCCCTTTTGCACTCTCTGCAGGGTACATTTATGAATTTCCATAAAAAAACAAAACAAAAAAAAAAACATTACCACAAGCAGTGACCTTCTACTTAGTGCATTTGTGCATTAACATCTTCCTTTGGCATGCCTCAGAGGGCAAATTCATTATCAGGTTGTTTTGAAACTTTGTATGCTTATGCAGGGTAACAAAGATAGGTGCTATTGATTTTCTTTTCATTTCCATCAAAAACTGTTGCTATTGGCAACAATCTTTGAATTTATTGCATTTGTGCATCAGCTTACTACTTTGACATGGCCTACAGGCCACATTTATCAAAGGATTGTTTTTGAATTTGGTGGGCTCATTAGGCAAGACCTTTAGATAAGAGCTATTGATTAGCATTCATTTCTGTGAAAAAAAGTTGCCATTTACAATAACCTCTGAACATACTGCATTTGTGTATCAACATTCTTCCTTTAGCCAGTCTTACAGTTTACATTTAAAAATGCATGGGTTACTCTGACGTTGTGCACACACAATGCTGTTATGTTGAAATTTCATCAAATAACATTGGTACCAATGATCTTCAATTTTGCCATTTCATTTATAACAAGTTCAAGTTGTCAAGTGGATCTACAGTGTCGATGACACTTTCATTTTTTAATTCCTTTCAAATGGACACTAAAGAAATTATTGACTGTATGCGTAGATATTGCATTTAAGTGAAGTATGTGCTCATTGTGGTTGTTTGATACTTGTTTTATTTCTGTCAGAAACCACATACATTCAATATCACGCTGAATGGGAAGATTTTTATCATTTGTCATTTCAAGGAAAGTTTTTATTTCATATGCAAATACGATTATACTATGGACCCCCCCTCCCCCAAAATTTAAAGAATAATTTGAATACCCTAACACGGTTGACTTCTTTAAACTGATAGTCATTCTCTGTGCCTTAATCTGGAATCCTTGTCTTGTGCAATGTGCTGGGTAGTGCTGAAACGATTAGCTATTTTCGAAAGTCGACTTGTCGCTGGTAGTAATCGACTTAGTCGACTAGTTGACCCAATTTGCTACAAAAATGCAACATTACTTACCAAGTGTTAAAAAAATGCATTGTTTTTCAGTGAAACACTACAACTTATTTCGACATGTACTGTAATTTACAAATTGGCAAGTGATCTGATTTGAAGTTTTGTTGACATGTCATCCCCCGCCCACCTCCGATCTGCTTGAATGTATGATAAATGCCAGGTATATTTCTTACTTGTGGAAAATATTAATGAGATCAAAAACTTTTAAAACAAATACAGAAGGGGGATATATTGATATTCATTTCTTAGAAAATTACCCATACTGCTGTGAAATGTTTCATTGACACGGGGCAGTTCAAGAGTTATTTTTAGGCTGTATGTCATTTCGTGGGAAGCGTCACAGACTTCGTGGTTCACCTATGTCTCTCTTCAGAAAAGGAATGGTTGTGGCCAATCAGAGTATAGTATGTCTGATGTTTATACCTGATAATGATCTCTGTAAAGAAGATGCCGACTAGTTGACTGGCGAATTTCAGCGTCAACTTTTTTAGTAATCGAGTCGAGGTCGACTTGTCGACCAATCGTTTTAGTACTAGTGCTGCACTTCTCTACAGTTGGCCTATAAACATTGCGTATAATGCTGCTATCTGCTCGCAATTTAATAATTGTTAACAATGATTTAAACAAATAGATGGTGATTAATTCCTTACATTCAACTCTCATGATGTGTCAGCTGATATAGACCCCAATCTAAACCTAATGTCCTACCTCTTTGACTCAATCTGAATGACACAAACTTCATGGGGATCACTGGCATTGTGAGTCCAATTCTTGTTGAATCACCAAAGCTAAGCAACCTGGAGCCTGGTTAATCCTTGGATGGGTGACCATTTGGCGATTGATTTGGGTGCTTCCTGTAGTAGTAGCTGGTGTGCGATCAGCGAAGTTTGAGTGTGTGGCTCTGCGACGTTGCATTGCATACCAGCTGTGAACTTTGGGAATGTTCACCAGTACTACGTAATCCTCACCGTACCTTGGAATAAGAAGGGGACCTATTGAGGTGCTTGCTTTGTGTGCCCGTCTATTAGAGCACTGGCAGCATGCTCCATTGAATTGAGCTGAGAATGTCATAGTATGAACAAAGGGTGCGAAAAACTGTTATATGGGGTAATAATGTAAGTCAGAGAGCACTGTGTTGGATTCTAGACATTAGCATTGCATTATTCATTAGACTAGAATATTATTTAATATTGGACTTATTTCTGCTCTCGGACGTTACAATGAGTGGTGGTGAGAGTCCAATAAGGAAGTTGCTTCTTACCAACCCTGATGCACCAACTTTATGCTGGGCATAAATGTTGACCACTTCTAAATCTCTGCCTGGTGGCTCAGTGGGAGACTGTGGACTTTTATGATAGAGGTCCCGAGTTTGATCCCTGTCTGGGACGACCCGTGTTGTGTCCTTGGGCAAGGCACTTTATTCTGGTTGCCTACATGGGGGCACGATGATGCCGTGTACTAAGGCATACTGCACGTCGATGTTGCACACGTCTTCAACCACTGTAACCCTGTATGGGACTTTAAACACCAATAAATAAATATAAATCTCTGGCTCTGGAAACAAAATGATTCAATTCCTGTTCCCCATCATGTGTTACATACATTGTCCTAAGTTCATTTATTTGGTCACAGACTGTTTACAATTACTTTATCTTCTAGGGGGTGGCAGGTAAACAGCCAGTCTTGTGCAATAAGGCCTAAAAAAGTAAAAAAATCAATTTCTCAGGCCCCTCTCCCCCGCATTGTCCTTTTGGCCACCTCATGCACTCTTTTGATAACCACAAACTTGAAAAAGTGAAAAATATTTTACCCAAGTTAATAAAATTGATAAATTTGTCACTTAAGTGCAAGAAGGCTTTGCTTTTTCTGTTAATGATGAGGCCTAAAACATAAAACAAATCCAAGAATATGAACTTCTGATGTCAAAGAAGTAATTATAAAAAATAAAATAAAAAACTGCCCGCCTGCATGCAATTTAAAAAAAAATGGCCTGTGAAACAGAAGATCTACTTTGAGGCCAAAGTCAATATGTTTTTTTGTAACCATTTTACATGTATATATACCTTGAACAAAAAATCTAAATGAGAATCGTAGCAGACTCTTCATTTGCGATTGCACTGAACATTTCTGGTCTAATTGCTCGACTCCAGAATAAACTGACTTGGAGGAGTCTTCATAATATGATCTTCAGCAGTCTTCCAACTCCACTCATTCGCAAGCCTCACTATATCATGAGACATGTTAAAATTGGCACAACTCAGCACTTAAAATTAATTGCCCTTTTAAGTTTTATTGTGGTAATGGACTGGTTAAATATTGTATTTATCTTCACAAAGAAAGCCCATATGACTTGCTTTTGTTTTTTTTTAAAACATTGCTCCTTACTTATATCTTGTATCAGACACTTTTGTGCACACGTTTTTGAAGGCAAGATGCTATCATGACCTCAGCATGTGCAAACAGCCAATCGCTTTGAAGTACAAGAGTAAAACGTCAGGGAATCTCTTTGCATTTCCAAAGGACAATTTCTAGGTTTTAAATAGCAGGCATCCCATTCATCAAATGTCCAGTGTGCCTAGTTACACATGATTACTGTAAAACAGCACATGTGTCTTCTCACCTCAACTTGTTTCAAGTATAAGGTAAATGGTATTTAATCGCTTCTGTACGGTGACTATTTAGACAGACCACTTGAACTGATTGGAAAGAAAAGTTCCATTGTCTGCTAGGATAGACAGGGCAGTAAAAAGTGAAAAGACCCAATTTAAACAACAATAATCAGCACCAGTGAAGTAAAATTACTTCTTGAAAACTGTGATAAACAAGTTGATATGTAAACTGTGATAAACAAGTTGATATTTGCCAACCAGGGTACAAGTGACTTTTCAGTATACCCGTTATGCTTGAATTTACTGGTACATGTATCAGTGATGGTTTTGAAAATTGTACCTTTTATAATCTGTATTCCGGGTACCCAAAAAAAAACCGCCCAGCTCTACTCCCTATGGGGGCCTGAATTTTCTTCCCTTGGTGCAATATGAGGAATAATCTTTAAAATTTACTTTAGGTCAACCAATCAGAATCTTTTGATATTTGGTATACAGCTTCCTTTGGAAGGATGTGAGATCAATTTTTGTCCAGACCAAGTCCCTAGGTTGGTTCCCAAATTTTAACTTTTAACTGCAATATGAGGAATATTCTTTAAAAATCTTCTCGTGAACCCTCAATCAGAATCTTTTGATACTTTTTAGGAGAGCCAGATTCAAGATTGTAAAAATAAAGGCCTTTGTTCAATATTTGGATCCCAAATTTAAATTTGTCCAGAATGAGGAATTTTCTTCAAGAAACATCTCCAAAACCACAAATCAAAATCTTTTAATATGTGGTATACAGCATCATTACAGGGATCTGATTTAAGTTTGTTCAACTAAAGTCCTATCGGTTAATATTTGGGCTTTCTTTCATTGTACATTCAGGCCCAGAATTGTGTGGTGCCACATTTATAGCCAACCTGAATATTTTTTAGCCACACAAATTGTTTCAGTGCCAAACTCTGATGAGATGAACAAGTACTTTTATGGTGTGTGCTGAATAAAGTGATTAATTAACTTGATTTTAGGCCTTTTCCATTCACTGAATCTAGCATGCCTTTACGATTACTACTGACTGGGGGTTTAACTGGATTTTACGAACTTGAGGCCGATGAGAAATATGTGTAAAAAGCCGGGTAGCATATAGAATCAACTGGCATTGATATTTGTGGTTTTTTTGGTTTTTTTGTTTGTTTTTTTTTGGGGGGGGGGGGGGGGGGGTGTTAATGACACTTCCAACAGCCAGGGCCATATCAAGTCAGGACAGCTTTTTCGGTGGAAGAAGTACCTAGAGAGAACCATTGAACAGTGGTGAGCAACTGTCAAAATTCTCTAAATTGCTAACCAGACACAAGCAGAGATCCCTGCGGGAACCCCGGAAATGAAGCAGTGTCTGTTCACGGCGGGAAACAGGCTCTGTTTCACTGTAAAATAGGAACCAGTCACCATTGCTTGGGAGGTGCAAACCCTCTCTAAAATGGGCAACAAGGCTTATTAACGCCCACGTCCCTGGTCATGAGTTGATACTCATATTGTGGTCATGATTAGCCATTGTGCAAAAATATGTGACCTTAAACACCAATAAATAAATAACACAAGCAGAATTACCAGTGGTTAAAGGCAAGTTCACCATCAGCTCAATTGATAAACAAGATGAACATCTTTCTACAGCACAGTGGGGGGTGGGGGGGGGGGGGGGGGGGGGCACTAATAATACTGTGCTAATAATCCATTAATTGCATAATTACCATTACTGTTCTGGACTAAACGAGCTGACGATGTGAAGTATTCATCTAATTTAATGATGGTTTTTGTAAAGCTGAAGGTTTACCTATGTTTAATAAAATAAGTTTGCTTACCAATCAGACAATTAACATAGCTTACGAAATATCCAATGAAATTCCACTTTTTAGCTGTGACTAGCAGCTCCATAAGTGGCAATGTCGGTCGGTCTGTGACCAACGAGTTTCAAAACTCAATAACTTTTGAAATACTTGATGGAATGACTTTATATTTGGCATGTATGTGTATCTTATTGATGTCTAGCCACTGTTCAATGCATGTGTTGTTCCAAATATTTTTTTTGGATTGTGGCCCTTGATGAACTTAGAATTTTGTGAGATTGAACCACCCGTCGCAGCTACGGCGTTTATGTCGTGATTTTTATATTACATTGTGCTATTTAACAGCAATTCACTCCGAAAATGTCCCCAGACAGTGCCAACGCAAATAAATTTAGTTGTGATGAAAGAAAATCTGCATGTCTCTGGGTTTTTGGCAAAGCTCAGCACTTAAAAAATTATTAATTTCAGACATTGAAAGGCCTTGTGTTGTGTTGTTTGATGAAAGTATAAATAACAAACTTCAACAAAAACAGTTAGATGTACATGTGAGATACCTTTGTTCAGAAACTAATTTAGTCACAAGAAGATATTTTAGGTCACACTTCATGGGGCACACAACAGCAGAAGACTTGCTTAAACATTTTGATGAGGGTGTTTTTCAAAGTGGCCTGGAGTTGACTAATATATTGCAAATAAGTATGGATTGGCCTTCTGTCAACTGAAAATTCTTTAATGAAATAAATGAATCAACAAGGAAGATAACATTCATAACCAAATCAAACTCTTACCGCAGGACTGTAAAAGAAAAATGTGTAGAATTAGAAAAGGTTGAAAAATAAATTTCAGACAAACGTGATTGATTAAAGAAGATTTAAAGTTGAATTGAATATCCAACATAAGTCAGGGACCGATCAGGACTATTTAAAATACGCTCTAGCCTCGGAGCCTATTTTTTCAATTCATGCGCCAGATTTCAATTTACGGAGTCACACTGCTGTTTGTAACACACGCTGCATGTATGTAATAGCTCTCATCATTTTCATTTAGTACACTATAGCAAACATTAATCTTCACTGTGGTTTCTGATCAAGTCTTGGCTGCCTATTTAGGCAGCCAAGACTTGATCAGAAACCACAGTGAAGATTAATGCTTGGTAATTAAAACTTGAAGTATTAACTTAAGCACTCTACAACAATGATGAATGATAATCATATATATAATACATGTAAGAGTGTCTCTCTCGATTATCCATTGAAAGAATATCAAAATATGATCTGAGAAGTTACGCGCCAACTGAGAAGCCTATTTCTGAGATTTAAGAGCCAGGTCCTGATGTTTCAGAACCAAATACGCACTGGCACATGCCCAGGTCGGTCCCTGTAAGTATATCAGTTCTTTTTTAGTTAAGATACATGTATTTAGGACATTGAATTTTAAATATGCTTGTCTAGCAGATTTCAAGAGCATAGTAAGTTTATAGTGCCACTGACAATTTAAATTTACTATGCTCTTGAAATTTGGTCCAGATGGTTTTAATTTTTTGCTCAACTTGACAAAGTCAAGCTGAGCTATTGCTATCATTTCTAGTCCGTCGGCATACGTATATCCAGTTTCCTGTGGTACACCTCACAGGTCGCATTTATGATCAGATTGCTTTGAAACTTGGTATGCTTGTCTGGGGTGACCTCTAGATAGGAGCAATCAATTTACTTCAGTTTCTGTCAAAAAATGCTGCCATCACCAACATTCTTGGAACGTTTAGGCAAACCTCAATATTTCCCTGTGGTACACCCTTTAGGGCACATTTATGATCGGATTCCTTTGCTTTGAAACCAGGCATGCTTGTTTGGGGTGACCTCTAGATAGGAGCTATTGATTTTCGTCCATTTCCGTCCAAAAATGTTGCCGCTAGCAACAACCTTTGAACTTAGTTTAGCCAGGCATCAATATATACTCCTTTGGCATGCTGTACAGGGCACATTTTTGATCAGATCAGTTTGAAACTTGGTATGGTTGTTTGGGGTTACCTCTAGATGCGAGCTATCAATTTTCTTTGATATCTGCCAATAAATGTTGCCCCTGGCAATGATCTTTGATGAACTTAGTGCAGTTATGCAAGAAAATTCCCCCGGCACACCCTTCAGAGCACATTTATTATTGGATCACTTTGAAACTTGGTATGCTTGTTTGGGGTGACCTTTAGATGGGAGCTATCTTTTTTCTTCCATCTCCTGCAACGTTTTTAGAATTTAGTTTAGTCAGACCTCAATTTTTCCCTTTGGCACACCCTACAGCGCAAATTTATGATCGGATTGCTTTGAAATCTGGCATGCTTGTTTGGAGTGACCTCTGGATGGGAGTTATTGATTTTCTTCCATTTCCATCAAAAAATGTTGCCGCTGGCAATGACCTTTGAACTTAGTTTTGTCAGGCATCGGTATATTTCTTTGGCATGCCCTACAGCGCACATTTATTGTCAGATTGGTTTGAAACTTTGTATGCTTGTTTGGGGTTACCTCTAGATGGGAGCTGTCGATTTTCTTCGATTTCCATCAAAAAAAGTTGCCACAGGCAATGACCTTCGATGAACTTTGTGCAGTTTTGCATCAATATTTCCCTTTTGGCACACCCTGCAGTGCACAGTTTTGACAAGATCACTTTGAAAAGTGGTAGGCTTGTTTGGGGTGAGCTCTAGATGGGAGCTATTGATTTCTTATCAACCTACCTTACAGTTGTTTACTACAGGCTTGCACTATAGTGGAAGACCCTAACTCGGAAAATATACTCTCTATTTGATCTTTCCCAAGAGATTTGTGAAAGAAAAGTGGTGCAAAAACACCACAAAAAAATGAGCCAAAACTGGGTTGAGCGCCATCGTCACACACCCAGTAGGGCAAGCTCTTCTCTTAGTACAAATCCATGACTTCCGTTAACCAATGTGCAAGGCAGTCATCAATGAATCATTTTTTTTTCTCCATCCTCGCGAGTTGGACGGCCATTTGCAAATTCAGAAACAGTGATAATTCAACTCGTTGACAACTGTTTCCTGTGACTGGACTTATGGATCTGAGGATCTTATAATAACAGGACTGTGTTTTATATATTCTCGTCATTATTTTGTACCATGTTTTCATTGTACTTTATATATTTTACGAGTCGCGTGTGATTTTCGTGTTCCGTGCGGTTCGTACATAAAATTTTTCGGTTGATAAATTTTATTATTGGAGTTAGGTGTCAATGGGGTACTGTATGGGCAGGATTTCTCCACTCTGTTGAGAGCAGAATTTCTGTTTTTTAGGTCCCTGTCTGCCATCTGGGTTCAGTTGTGTTCCCGCCGGTACTTTTTCCGCCACCTTTCTCTCGTAGTTGGGGCTATTCTGCTACTTTCTGTCTCTCTTGAGTTCACCTTTTTAGCTCATCTTGACAAAATCAAGCTGAGCTAATCTCATCGCTCTCCGTCCATCGTCCATCAACTCCATGTTTTGGTCTTCTCCTCCAAAGCCACTGGGCCAATTCAAGTGAAAGTTTGTGTGAGTGATAGCCCCAAAGGGGCATTTCATTTTTGTTCAACTCGGCATGCCCAGCCCCATAGGGAGGGAGTGGGGGAAAATGCTCCAAAATATTTTTAAAATCTTCTCAAGAACCAGTGTGTACAATGACTTGATATTTGCTATGGAGCTTCCATATGAGGTGTAGAATCAAGTTTGTTCAACCGAAGTTCATGAAGTAATATTAGGAGTGGGAAGATTTTAGGCCCCGCCCAAAATTTCTGTTTTCTGAACCGATGGTCCAGTCTGAACCAAATTTGGTTTGTGGTATTATTGAGTCATAAGTACTTGACCCATGCAAAAAAAAATTCCTGCATCCCCATGGGAACCCTGGGAGCTAAAAATAGAAATATTTTCAAACGCCCATCTTTTCCAAACCACATGAAACAGAGCTGTTATTTGGTATGAAGTATCCTTAGGACCAGTAGAATTGAATGGTAAAAAAAAATTGTCATCGGTTATGTTAGGGTGTTCTGTAATGGGCATCAAAAAAATGCTGAGTCGGCATATTTGCAAAAATTTAAAAAAAATCTTTTCTCCAGAATCAATCATCAGAATCTTTTGATATTTGGTATACAGCATTCATAGGAGGGTCAGATAAAAGTTTGTTGAAATAAAGCTCATTGGTTCATATTTGGGTTCTCTACAGGAGCCCGAAGTTTTAACATAGGGTAATATGGGGAATATTCTTTAAAAAGCTTCTTCTTCAGAACCACCAGTCAGAATCTTTTAATGTCTGGTATACATCATTGTTTTGAGGGTCAGATTCAAGATTGTTCAAACCAAGTCCCTAGGTTAATATTTGGGCTTCCTACAGAAGCCCAAATTTTATCTTTGTTCAATATGGAGGGTAATTTAAAAAAACCTTCTTCACATCCACCAGTCAGATTGCTTTGATATTTGGTATGCAACATCTCTAAGGGGGTCAGATTTGAGTTTGTTCAGATCAGATCCTTAGGTATATATTTGGGCTCACTATGGTAGCCCAAATTTTTACTTAGTGCAATATGAGGAAATTTCTTTAAAAATCTTCTTCAGATCCATCAGTCGGAATGCTTTTATATTTGATATACATCTCTAGGGGGTTCAGATTCCAGGTTGTTCAATTCGAGTGCCTAGGTTAATATTTGGGCTTCATATGGGAACATGAAATTTAACTTAGTACAATATGAAGGAATTTCTTAAAAAATCTTCTTCAGATCCACTCGTCAGAATGCTTTCACATTTGGTATACAACATCTCTAGGGGGGTCAGATTCAAGTTTGTTCAAATCAAATCCATAGTAGCCCAAATTTGAACTTAGTGCAATTCGAAGAAATTTCTTAACAGTTACTCTTCTTCAGATCCTACAGTCAGAATGCTTTCATATTCAGTACACAACACCTCTAGGGAAGTCAGATTCAACTGTGTTCAAATCAAGAGCCTGGGTTAATATTTGGGCTCTCTATGGGAGCCGGAATTGGCCATTTTGCTGAAGAATTAAAAACTTTTGTATTCAGTACCCTCTGGAGGTGTGTAACTAAGATTAATCCACATAGGTTGTATCAAGGGGCTTCATAGGGGAGCTCTACATTTTACTTTATGATCAACTGAAGAAAAGACATGATGCCCAGATTATTTTTGTCACTCCTGAGGGACCTAAGGATTGACAGTGTAGCCTATGGAGATGGCTTGCTTAATGTAGACTCATTCTTGGACTCTGTTTAAATTGTGTTCTGTACAAGATGAATGCTTCAGGCCCCATGGGGCCTCTTGTTCTTCTACTGCTCTCACCTCTGTTATGTCCAGTACAGTTCCTTTAGGGCAATTCCTTTTGCTCTCGCTTTGGTGTGTTCACGTGGTCGCTCCTCCTGCATCCATGGGGGGGGGGGGGGGGGGGGGACGCTGTCGTTTTTGGGGCCTCTCAACGCAACCACGTCTGGTGAGAGTTATACCTCCTCGATCGGAGGTGTGCAGTAGTTCCTCCCACTCTCGTAGGGTTGGGGGGGGGGGGGAGGAACGCTGTTTCGGGCCTCCCAACCGACATGACCACATCTGGTGAGAGGTATACCCCCCACCGTGGGGTATACGCAGTTTATGTGTACGCATACAATGTACGGTACACATAATGCCGGCATCTGGGGTGACCATCCGTCGTTCATCCATCCTTTGTCCGTCTCTGTCCCTCCGGCATCCGTATTCATTTCTTTGGCATTTGATGACTTGAAAAATATTGCTTGGATTGTCAAGTTACTTCATATTTGTGTTCAGGTTACTGATGTGCCAAACTGTATAGTTTTTGGTGTAAATCTGATAATTTGATCCTGAGATATTAACCCTTTATCCTTCAAATTAAAAGTTCCTCCAATCCCTTTGGCATTCGATAACTTGAAAAATATTGCTTGGTTTGTCTATTTACTTTATATTTGTGTTCAGGTTACTGATTTGCCGAGCTGTATAGTTTTTGGTGTAAATCTGATGATTTGATCCCGAGATATTAACCCTTTATCCTTCAAATTGAAAATTCCTCCAATCCCTTCGGCATTCGATAACTTGAAAAATATTGCTTGGATTGTCAAGTTACTTTATATTTGTGTTCAGGTTACTGATCTGCCAAGCTGTATAGCTTTTGGTGTAAATCTGTTATTTTGATCCTGAGATATTAACCCTTTATCCTTCAAATTGAAAATTCCTCCAATCCCTTTGGCATTCGATAACTTGAAAAATATTGCTTGGATTGTCAAGTTACTTTATATTTGTGTTCAGGTTACTGATGTGCCGAGCTGTATACTTTTTGGTGTAAATCTGATAATTTAATCCTGAGATATTAACCCTTTATCCTTCAAATTGAAAATTCCTCCAATCCCTTTGGAATTCGATAACTTGAAAAATCTTGCTTGGATTGTCAAGTTACTTAATATTTGTGTTCAGGTTACTGATGTGCCGAGCTGTATAGTTAGCTCAAATTTGAGTTTATGCCATGGCCAGTCGTCCGTCTGTCCGTCAACAATTCAATACGGCTCGGGCTGGAGGCCGTATTTATGAACCGATCTTCACGAAACTTCTTGGGTACCTTTG
Source organism: Pictodentalium vernedei (assembly GCA_031216915.1). NCBI lineage: Eukaryota > Metazoa > Mollusca > Scaphopoda > Dentaliida > Dentaliidae > Pictodentalium > Pictodentalium vernedei. The sequence goes on along the minus strand of CM062290.1, from coordinate 98,179,250 downwards.
TTTTGTCTGTGGGACGAGAAAGAGTGTTTTTGGGTCCGTTCCGAAATTCAAGTTGACTGCTGGCAGCCATTTTGTTCAGACTTAGGTGCAATTAGATTTTTGCGCAGAACTTCCATATGAAAGCGCTGATTTGAATACTTTTTTGTATGAATGTTTAGTACCATGGGATACATCACATATAATACAGGTTTTTTTCTCGTGCATAAATTATGCAAATTAGACTAACTTTGATGTATTTAGTGTTACTTTCAGCACTGTAAGTACAAATGCCAATACGGCTTGGGCTAGAGGCCATATTTATGAACCGATCTTTACGAAACTTCTTGTGTACCTTTGGTATCACCATGGATGAGAACGAGTGTTTTGGGGTTCAGTCCGAAATTCAAGATGGCCAATGGCAGCCATTTTGTACAAAATTAGGTGCAATCAGATTTTTGCACAGAACTTCCATATGAAGGCGCTGATTTGAATAATTTTTTGTGTGAATGTTTAGTACCATGGGATACATCACATATAATACGGGTTTTTTTCTCGAGCAGAAATTAGGCAAATTAGATGAACTTTGATTTTTTCAGTGTTACTTACACACATTAAGTACACGTGTCAATACGGCTCGGGCTAGAGTCTGTATTTATGAACCGATCTTCATGAAACATCTTGGGTACCTTTGTTATCACCTTGGGACAAGAACGAGTGGTTCTGGGTCCGGTCCAAAATTCAAGATGGCTGCCAGTGGACATTTTGTACCGAAATTAGGTCTAATCAGTTTTTTTTTAACCCAACTTCTATACGGCTCAGGCTAGAGGCCCTATTTATGAACCGATCTTTACGAAACTTCTTGGGTACCTTTGTTATCACCCTGGGATGAGAACGAGTGTTTGTGTGTGTGGTCTGAAATTCAAGATGGCCACCAGCAGCCATTTTGTACCAAAATTAGTGCAATCAGTCTTTTGCATAGAACTTCTGTATGAAAGTTCGGATTTGAATAAATTTTTGTATGAATGTTTAGTAACATGGAATACATCACATATAGTATGGGGTTTTTTCTCGTGCAGAAATTATGCAAATTAGATGAACTTTGATTTATTTAGTGCTACTTATACACTGTAAGTGCACATGTCAATAATAATAGAAAAATTTTTGGTTTTTTTTACACTGAAAATTTGGGAGTCGGGTGGGACTTTGGAAATTTTGTGAAAAATCCGGAAATTTTTGTTTTGTTTTTTATGCGTTTAGGTCAATTTTAAGATAAACAAAAATTATTTTTTTACACTGAAAAATGGATGCCTGGGTGGGACTTTGAAAATTTTGGACCAAAATCCGGGATTTTTTTTTGTTTCGTTTTTTGTTTCAGTCAATTTTAAGACAAAAAAAAATTATTTTTTGTACACTGAAAATTTGGGGAAGGGGTGGGACCAAAATCCTGAATTATTTTTTTGTTTTTATGTGTTTCGGTCAATTTTAAGACAAAAACAAATTTTTACACTGAAACTTTGGGGGCCAGGTGGGACATGGAAAATTGTGGACCAAAATTTGGAAATTACTTTTTTATTTTTTTATGTGCTTTTGTCAATTTTAAGAAGATTTTTCGGTGAATTTGCCACCTGTAAGCTATCTCTAGTTTCATTTTTTTGTCTCAAAAACACAGCTTAAAACCCTTCACTGGAACAAACTTGTTGAGCTAGTTGCAATGATGATTCATAAACTATGTTTTTTAGGCCCAAAAAATAAAAGAAAATAAGTCATTCAGGAATTTGTTTGCAAGTATTATCTAAGGGTTAAAAATGTTTTATTAATAACAAAAGACATGAAATGGTAAATTGAATAATAATTTATTTTTCTCTTCTTTTTTTCAGTTTCTAGATTGCAAGAGTGGTATATCGAATAGATTGATTCCATGATGGAGGATTCCATAAATATGACATAACCTTGTGGACATTTGAACTTTGAATGGAGTGATGAGAAACTGTAGGCCAAAAGGTTCTGAGTTCTGATTTGTGTATTGGGTGTATAATTGGGTGTATAATTGCAGCAATTTGTACATTTTTAGTATTTCTGTGCAGTCAATTGCAACATTTTTTGCGCCATATCTCTAGAATGCAAGAAGACACCATCTGCAATGCTTTAGCTTTGCAGATTGTGCCTTGTTGCAGTGAAGGGACAAAAGAAGCAACAGTACTGACAAAGGTGATGTGATGTGGTGTGGTACTCAGCCATGCAAATGGTGGACATCCACCTAGACGCTTGCTATATCAGTATAAATTATAGGATTGAACAAGTAAATGTGTAGTTCATGGATAACTGTTGTGTTGTTGAGCTCTTTGTCCGTGGTCTGTACTTTTCCTCGTTTGATCCTAAAATTTACACTTGACTAGCAAATAAGTGTACAGGTTGATGTCCACCATGTGGGTGGTTGCATACCATGTCATTTTATTCCTCACAAGAACAAAAATGGATTGCTACACAGAGCCCAACTTTACTGAGTTTGTTTTAAGCCCACTAACTGGCCCACTAACTTATTAACTTTCTGACTTACTGATGCTGTCTCACCCGACTGAGAGCCTGGTGACAGTTGACTGAGGCATAGGAAATTTGAGATGACCCAGCATGTCTGAATGCTTTACCCCAAGAGCTATGGCACTGTTAAAGAGGTCATGATGTTTGGTGGGGCTTTTCTTAAAGTTTGTCTTTTATTGATGGTTCCCCTGCACCTTGGAAAAACATCTTTTAATGACAGATGTCTCTGCACTAACAGGGAAATCTTGTATTTAAAAAAACCCATAAAATAGAGGATTTTCCTGTTGGAGCAGAGGCAGCTGTCATTAAAAGATGTATTTTCAGAGTGTAATTAGAAAACCATCTCAAACATCATTTCCTTGTGTGTAGCAGCAGTGCCATAGCTCTTGGACTAAATTGTCTTCAGGCATGCCAAGTCATCTTGTGTGGACTGTGTCTTAGTCAGTTGCCACCAGGTTTTCTCACTTGGGTGGGACAGTCTGAGTAAGTCAGCTTCTTTTCTTTCCGAAGCCCCACCCGGATTTTTTTTTTATTGGGTGGGGCCACGAAAAAAAACGAAAAAAGAAAAAAAAAAAAAAAAAAAAAATAATAATAATATTCTCTTTGTAATATCTTTATAATATGATGTTCTTATATACATTTAATATGTTCTTGTTATATACTTATAAATATATCCTATATATATCTTTATACACTTATATATGTATGTGTACTTATATAAATATACACTTGTACATATAATATTCTTAATAAATACTTGAAATATCTTCAATAGTTCTTCATTTTGTTTCCATATGCATGTATCTATTTCACTTAAAAAAAAACTTTCAATGTCATGGGAAAGAGAAACAACATACTCAAGGATTTGTGAGCACAGACATTTTATTCAAGATACTTCCAGTTCATTGACAATTCTACAACAAGTATACATATAGTTCACATTTACAATAATAATGACAATATGTTTTGTCACTTTAGACTTCTACTTACACTACACACCTGCTCATGGTTCAGCCCTGAGGTGGGGCATCAGTGTTATTCTATTGACAATGGGAGGGAAGAGGGATTTTGAAGTGACTGTGTACATCTTTGCTCAGTTGTATTTCCAACTGAGATGTTGACATGAATGTTACAGGGTGGGAATGGGGGCACATAATATATTCCCAGACATGTCGCGAAAACAATGGCTACAAATACCATATGGTCTAAGGTTTTCAATCTCGGAAGGCTGGGGGTGAGGTTGGATAGGATTGGGGACATTGTGTGCCTGTGCCCAGCCCCAAGATCTCATTCCCCAACATGGCATGCTAGGGTGGGGGAGTGAGAGCTCAACTGGGCACAGGCACACAAGGATATCTTTCCAAGCATGTTGGGAAAACAGTGGCTGCAAAAGGGCCACACGAATTCTGCAACTCAAGTGGTGGGGCAAAGGATTGAGGTTGACTTGGACTGGGCCAATTATGTGCCTGTGCCCAGCCCTATTCCCCCAACTGGCATGCCCAACTGGGGGACGGAGTTTGGCTTGACTGGGACAGGTACACAATATCCAAGCATTCTTGGGAAACAGTGGCAACAAATGACAGATGGTCACACAAGTTCTGCATCTTGTTGGGATGGAGGTGAGGTTAGATAGGACTGGGGACATTGTGTGCCTGTGCCCAGCCCCACTCCCCCCCAATTGAGCACACGTACAAACAAGAGCTGAACTTTCATCCGGTGCATACCCCCACCTGGTGTACTGCCTAGTGAGGGCACACCTATGACCAATGAATATTCTCGTATGGACTGACGGGCGGACAGACGGGGGGTGCAATCCAGTAAAACCACCCCTACACCCCATTTTCTTCAAAAGTTTTCAACAATGTCTAAGTCAAAAGGTATGGTAAATTGTTTGGTGTTCCGAAGTTTTATTCAATGAGGCAGAAGCCTTTGTCATAGGCAAACTGCATGCCATATTTCACTGAAATTCAATAGCCCCAACACAGTATACCTCCCCCACCATTTTCTTCGAAAGTTTTCAACAATTTCCAAGTCAAAAGGTATGGTCAATTGTTTGGCGTTTGGAAGTTTTATGCAATGAGGCAGAAGCCTTTGTCATAGGCAAACTGCATGCCATATTTCACTGAGATACAGGCTGAACAGACAAATAATGTGTATTTTTTTGACAATTTCTAACTAGAGTGATGTCACGCATGCAGCCTGACTGGCCCAGCAATGGGATGCTTAGACACAATGGATGACAGAGAGACGGACGGACTGACAGATAGACGGATGGAGTGATCTCTGTGCTATATCCCTCTCTTGTGGGAGGGGATAATGAAAAGTGTCAATGACACTGTAGCTTAACTTGTGTATGTGTCGTGTTTGATGAAAAGGATCATGTTCAATGTTTATGAAAGGATTATGAAATAACACAAAAATTGTCATAATTGGGAATATGTTAATTTCTGTTCCCTGTATGCTATGTTTTTTAAAATAATATGAGGTCTACGCAGTACTAAAGAGCTGAGGGGTGGGCTAATATGACCTCACAGTTAACGTATGTCAATGAAAGTTACCAAGTTACACTGAAATCCCTTCATAAATATGGCCTGTAGACAGTGCTAAAGGTTTTCAGGCTTCAGACCTGTGAGCCATGACGGTTGGGGGGCATAAAAACACATCAAAAATGGCCACCATCTTGGATTTTGAGAAAAAAATATTGAGTGTGCATCATCCCCTTCAGAATCATTTATCCATGTACCAAATATGAAAGGTATACCCGGTAGCTTAAAGCATGTTGGAGGGAGAGGTGGTAACATAACAAGAAGGATGCCAGCTTCCTATAGCTCACCTGCCACATTCCTCTTTGATAGTACCTTTGGCAAACACAAGAACTGTATCAAACAGGCTCACAATATGCGACAAAGATGACCTAAAGACAACCTCTTAAAAGTAAAACACAGAAACTGACATAAGCACTAAGTAAAACACAGAAACTGACATAAGCACTAAGCTAAACAGGAAATTCTGAGCTAAGCAGAAAACTAAACACAAGTAAAAATGACAAGAAAAATGTTTAAAATGCAGAGTATGAGGGGTTAATCATGGAACAATGATACTGTGGAACATGTACGATGAATGTAAGTGCCATAGCAGGAGAAGGAGGACAGCAGCTGACCTAAACACTAAGTTAAACATAAAATTCCAAGCTAAACAGAAAACTAAACGCAACTAAAAATGGCAAGAAAAATGCTTAAAATGCAGAGTATGAGGGGTTAATCATGGAACAACAATACTAAGGAACATACATGCACAGCACAGCAGGAGCACAGCAGCTCACCTAAACACTTAGTTTAACATGAAATTCTGAGCTAAACAGGAAACTAAACGCAACTAAAAATGTCAAGAAAAATGTTTAAAATGCAGGGTATGAGGGGTTAAATCATGTTAGAATGATAATCATCATCATATAGCAGCATTATAAAGGCCATGATATGGAAATAGGGTGAGTAAAAGCCCTAAACAGAAGCTTTAAAATTATTGGACACGTACGCTGATGCTGACGCCGACCGATCGAGCCATGCCATAAGCTCACACAACTAAAGTTGGTGACTAAAAACACACCGACAGACAGATGGACAGACAGATCTTAGATTTTGAAAAAAAAATATTGAGTGTGCATAATCCTCTACAACCCTTTATCCATGTACCATATATGAAAGGTGTAGCTTGAACCATGTTGGAGGGAGGGGTGGTAACAAAAAATCGAGAAAAAAGCTTGAAAAACAACAAAAACAGCTGCCATGGCACCATCTTGAGTTTTGAAAAAAAAATCGTGACATCGATGCCGTAGCTGCAACGGGTGGTGCAATCTCACAAAATTCTAAGTTCACCAAGGGCCATAACTCCAAGAAAAATATTTGAAACAACACATGCATTGAACAGTGGCTAGACATCAATAAGACACACTTACATGCCAAATATAAAGTCATTCCATCAAGTATTTCAAAAGTTATTGAGTTTTGAAACTCGTTGGTCACAGACCGACCGACAGACAGACTGATATTTCCACTTATAGAGCTGCTAGTCGCAGCTAAAAATATTGAACGTACATCATCCCATCACAACCCTCTATCCATGTGCCAAATATGAAAAGTGTAGCTTGAACCATGTTGGAGTGACTGGTGGTAACATAAATAGAGAAAAAAGCTCAAGGCCCCACAAAGTAGATCTTCTGTTTCTCAGGCCATTATTTGTAAAATTGCATGCGGGCGAGCATTTTTTTATTTTATTTTTTATTTCTGTAATTATTTCTTTGTCATCAAAAGTTCATGTTCTTGGTTTATGTTTTAGGACTCATAATCTACAGAATAGCAATGGGTGGTGGTGTATTTCGTCCCTTGAGAGCAAGAAGGCTTTGCAATGCTGAGGCATTGCAAAGCCTTCTTGCACTCAAGGGACAAATTTATCAATTTTTTAAATTGGGTAAAACATCTGACATAAACCATTTAATTTTTATTTTATTTAAGTTTGCATTGGCTATAAAAAGAAGGCATACGGCAGCCAAAAGGACCATGCGGGAGGGCCTGAGAAACAGATTTTTAATTTTCTTAGGCTTAAATGAAAGTGTCAATGACACTGTAGCTCAACTTGACAAACTTGAACTTGGTAAGTTATAAGTGAAATGGCAAAATTGAAGATCAATGGTACCAATGTTATTGGGTGAAATTTCAACATAACAGCATTGTGTGTGCATGTCTGAGTAATCCATGCATTTTTTAAATGCAAACTGTAAGACTGGCTAAAGGAAGAATGTTGATACACAAATGCAGTATGTTCAGAGGTTATTGTAAATGGCAACTTTTTTTAACAGAAATGAATGCTAATCAATAGCTCTTATCTAAAGGTCTCACCCAATGAGGACACCAAGTTAATAAAAAATCCTGATAAATGTGGCCTGTTGGCTATGTCAAAGAGGAATGCTGATACACAAATACAATAATTTCAAAGACTGTAGCTAACAGCAACAGTTTTTGATGGAAATGAAAAGAAAATCGATAGCTCCTATCTTTATCATCCTGCATAAGCATACAAAGTTTCAAAACAGCCTGATAATGAATGCACCCTCTGAGGCACACCAAAGGAAGATGTTAATGCACAAATGCACCAGGTTTGAATGTCATTGCTTGTGGCAATGTTTTTTCTCTCTTTTTTATGGAAATTCATAAATATATCCTGCAGAGAGTGCAAAAGGGATAAGTTGCTACACAAATTCAGTGAGTTGAAAGGCTGGTGAAAACGACAATCATTTTGAAATGAAATAAATGCGACCTGTGAGGTGTGCGTACTTACTAATGTACGCCGACGTACGAGAAGTGATGGCAATAGCTCAGCTTGACTTTGTCAAGTAGAGCTAATAAATGCGCCCTGTAGGGTGTGCCAAAGGGAAATATTGAGGTCTGACTAAAATAAGTTCTAAGAACGTTGGCAGCGGCAACATTTTTTGACAGAAATTGTAGAAAATCGATAGCTCCCATCTAGAGGTCTCCCCAAACATGCATACCAGGTTTCAAAGCAATCCGATCATAAATGTGCCCTGTCGGGTGTGCCAAAGGGAAATACTGAGGTCTGACTAAACTAAGTTCTAAGAACATTGGCCGTGGCAACATTTTTTGATGGAAATGGAAGAAAATCGATAGCTCCCATCTAGAGGTCACCCCAAACAAGCATGCCAGGTTTCAAAGCAATCCGAACATAAATGTGCCCTGTAGGGCAGGTGTCAGCCGAGTAGTCGACTAGGGCGAAGAAGTTGCCTTGTCATTCCTCAAGTCGCCTTGGCTTACATTGGGGGCAAAATTCAAGTCGCCCTCCAAAACTTCCTTGGGAGACATGGCAGTTTACTGTATTTTCTTATGTTTTATTTCCAAAAAAAACAACGCTTCCGCATTCACAAAAAAGTAAACACGACTGCTGTTAAAATCCGTCATACGGCTCTGAAAATAGCCTAAACTAGCCTAATTTTATATTTCTGAAAAGAGTTGTAATGGCGTAATCATTCGAACAATGCGCCCCAACTGATAGCAACCAGCACAAAATGCTATTTAAAACCAAAAGTGCCAGCAAAAACAACGAATCACGCAAGACACGCATTGAGTTTATTAGAATTTATTAAAGTTAACCACCGTTTCAAAACCCCCCAAAAATGTGCAGGGCACAGTTCATCCATAAAAACATCGAAATTGCTTACGCCATGGTTACGCTCTGTTCCACTGAAATTTGAAAAATTGGTTGCATTGAAATTCCCCCCGCAATTTGCATTGAAAGTTTTTCTTTGAAAACCTGTGTTGGAAGGGGGTTAAATGTAATACGGCTACGATAGAAATCACACATATTAGGATGGATAAGAATCGCAGGCTTTATAGCACCATTCCACCAATCGGACGCGGCAATGTGAGATGGATGGCAGAAATTGTCATTTTTCTAAACAGAGCATTATCACCCAGCACAGCAGGTAAGGGAGACAACTGAAATATTTTTCCATTTACCTAAGAAATAAATTAACTCAAATTGTTAATGACGCTTAATTTACGAAGGATGTCGAAAACTTTTTTAACTACACTTTTCAATTCAATTAGGACATTCAGAAACCATGAATGACCCAGCTTCTTATGTGAACTTGAAATTTATTTTAAATACATATATTTTTTTTAAAAGAATATACCTTCTATTACAGAGAACACTCTCACCATGGGTAATGCTAAATTTCAAATCCACTGCATTGAGGCAAATACAAAATCAACTGCATGGTAACCCTAGTCATCACTGTTAGGGAAAGAGTTAGGGTATTCAGAAACCATGGACGCCACAATTTTTGTAGGGGAGGGGGAGGATTTTAACCTACATGACTTAGTTTTGTGTGTGTTATGTATGTTTTTATAACTTTATTTATTTTTTTCTCCACAATTGTGTCCTCTGTGTACATTTATTTTGTCACGATGTCATATACGTTTTGTTTTTTTTCTGACTTCTCCCTCATGTCCACTGACTTCTCCCTCCTGGCCCCTGACTTCTCCCTAAAGTCTCTGGAGGGAGAAGTCACTTCTCCCTAAAATCAGCTGCCAGGCTGACCCCTGCTGTAGGGTGTGCCAAAGGGAAATATTGAGGTCTTCTGACTAAACTAAGTTCTAAGAACGTTGGCCGCAGCAACATTTTTTGACGGAAATTGAAGAAAATCGATAGCTCCCATCTAGAGGTCACCCTAAACAAGCATACCAAGTTTCAATGTGATCTGATCATAAATGCGACCTGTGAGGTGTGCCAAAGGAAATTGTGGATGTACGTACATACGTATGCCGATGGACGAGAAGTGATGGCAATAGCTCAGCATGACTTTGTCAAGTTGAGCTAAAAACACTACAAAAATGGCCGCCATGCTGCCATCTTGGATTTTGAAAAAAAAATATTGAATGTGCATCATTCCTTACCAACCCTCTATCCATGTTCCAAATATGTAAAGTGTAGCTTGAACCATGTTGGAGGGAGGGGTGGTAACATGAAAACAGACGGACAGATGGACAGAGTGCAATCCTATAGTGCAGTTCCCGTAGGGGACTAAAAACACATACATCAGTTCTTATTCATTGCTCATTGCAAGTGGGGTTTTCCAGTCCATGATGGCTGCATATACACAATTTAAGCAATATATAAACAAATACCACAGTAAATTAAGTATAAATATGCCCAAAATGAGGAATTGGTTCAATACCTAAATATATTTTCAAAGGACATTCCAAGACATTTTTTAAAGAAATTCCAATTAACAAGCACTTTCAAAGAGCCTAGAATTTCAGGTGTACAATTCATGCACTTTCAAGGACATTTACGAAACCTACTTAAGGCTCAGATAAGGTATATGTATTTTTTAAGCTAACAATATCAAGGACCAGAGATTATCTTGTGTATAAAAAGTGTAACCCTACATTTTAACAAGCCAAGACCGATACCGTGTCTGGACCTGCGTCGCTGCATGCAATTGAATTGGCAAACAGGAAGTGGCTGCACGGCAGATCTGAAAATTGTATACACGATACAACTGATCATTATCAGGCTCCAGATGAAATATAAAATCAATCCCTTGCATAGAAGCCGAGAAAAGTTTCAATGTTCAGTGGGTACAGTAAAATTTGAAAGTATCGGCAAACAGGAAGTGTCTGCACGGCAGATCTGAAAATTGCTTACACGATATAACTCATCATTATGAAGCAGCAGACCAAATATAAAATCAATCCCTTGCATAGAAGCCAAGAAAAGTTTGACGAAAAATTTCAATGTTCAGTGGGTACAGTAAAATTTCAAAGTTATCGGCAAACAGGAAGTGGCTGCACGGCAAATCTAAAAATTACTTACACGATACAACTCATCATTATGAAGCAGCAGACCAAATATAAAATCAATCCCTTGCATAGAAGCCGAGAAAACCTTGACAGAAAACTTCAATGTTCAGTGGGTACAGTAAAATTTCAAAGTATCGGCAAACAGGAAGTGGCTACACGGCAGATCTGAAAATAGGCCGATGAAATCGTCAGATGAGTACCCATACGCGCAACTAGTAGAAAGCTGTATGACGGAGGGCTACCACGGATGCTGACATTATGTACACCATACAAGGTATGGGTACAACATATACAAATGGATTGGAGGAGTGTCTAATTTGATAGATAAAGGGTTCATATCTCCGAATCAAATTATCAGATTTACATAAAAAACTATACAACACAGCACATCAGTAACCTGAATAAATACATAAAGAAACATGACAATCGGATTGATCTTTTTTGAGTTATCTCATGCCAAACGGATTGGAGGAATTTTCAATTTGAAGGATAAAGGGTTAATATCTCCGGATCAAATTATCAGATTAACACCCAAAACTATACAGCTCAGCACATCAGTAACCTGAACACAATTATAAAGTAACTTAACAATCCAAGCAATATTTTTCAAGTTATCGAATGCCAAAGGGATTGGAAGAATTTTCAATTTGAAGGATAAAAAGTTAATATCTCAGGATCAAAATAACAGATTTACACCAAAAACTATACAGCTCAGTACATCAGTAACCTGAACACAAATATAAAGTAACTTGACAATCCAAGCAATATTTTTCAAGTTATCGAATGCCAAAGAAATGGATACGGATGCCGGATGGACAGATGGACAGACGGACAGACAGACGGACAAAGGATGGACGAACGACGGATGGTCACCCCGGATGCCAGTATTATGTGTACCATACATAGTATGCTTACACGATACAACTCATCATTATGAAGCAGCAGACCAAATATAAAATCATTCCCTTTCATAGAAGCCAAGAAAACTTTGACGGAAAAAGTGTTTCGGACGGATGGACTGACAGACTGACAGACGGAGTCGAGTGGTTACTGCCGCTGGCGACGCAGGTAAAAAGTCTAACATTTTCATGACACAAAATAAACAAACTGCAAAATGGAAACATTCCTTGCAGGTTGTACGCCACATCTCAATAAACATCAGCGTGTGGACGGATGGACAGACAGACAGACAGACAGACAGACAGCGGTATACCATAATACAACTGTTTTTTTCAAAACGCGTGTATAAAAATAGCAGGTAAAATAAAATCCAATTTTGTTTAAAAATATGTGGTGTTAAGCCCCACAAAGTAGACCTTCTGTTTCTCAGGCTACTTTTTGTAAAAAGTGACAGGAATTTTTATTTTATTTTTTATTTTTGTAATTATTTCTTTGCCATCAAAAGTTCATCTTCTTGGTTTGTTTTATGGCCTCATAATCTACAGAATAGCATAGAGGTGGTGTATTTCGTCCCTTGAGTACAATAAGGTTTTGCAAATCTAAAGCATTGCAAAGCCTTGTTGCACTCAAGGGACAAATTTACCAATTTTATTAACATGGGTAAAATATCTGACATAAACCATTTCATTTTTATTTTTAAGTTTGTATTGGTTATAAAACGAGAGTATGCACCAGCCAAAAACACCATACGTGAGAGTCTGAGAAACAGATTTTTAACTTGTTTAGGACTTGACCCTTTAGCTAACGAATCGCCCGCATCCGACTGCGTAATATGCAAATTCCGCAGCTGAAAAAATATTATTACGTCGAGCTCGTTCCAAAGAGGGGTCACATGATATGGTTTTGTTAGAATTTTTTGAAAAATTTATAAAATGATATTTAAAATAATAAATTTTGAAATCGTCTGCGTTGGGTAAAGGGTTAACAAGTACATCATTCTTGAGTACCAGATTTTAGAATATGTCACCATTTTTTACCTGTTCAAACTAATTAACTCTCAACCTGCAGAGTGTTTTCAAGACAATTTTTCATCAAATCTAGTTATGGCTGTTATGAAGCAGCCCTGACTAGATTTGATGAAAAATTCAACTAAATTTTACTCAAGAAATCATTAGTGAAAATTTCAGTTAATTTACAGGGGCAAATTTTGGCTATAATATGTGCACAAATAATACTCATTTCGGTGGGAAGAGAAATCGTGTCCTGGGCAGGAATATCTGCCAACAGCATGTAAGGAGTTAAAAGGCCACAGAGTCGTTTCCAAATGGGTGTCACAGACTAGCATTTCACCACACAGATAACTATCATCATTTCAATTCAGAACCATTTAGCACTGAAACAGATGAACATACTTTAGCGCAGAAATGAATATCTGAATGTTGGCCGTGGAAGAAAATCTTGGAATATTCGTTCCCCACAACATCCCAATTAGAAAAAAAAATGCCAGTTGCTTTTGTGTAGTATTTGAAATAACACGATTGGATATCAAGCCTAGGGTTTAAATGAGTCATCTCCTGAAGCAAAAAGAAAACTAATCACCTTGTGGACCCCCTCCAACTCCCCACCCCACAACAGGGCAAACTATTTTTTTTGGCTTAAAATCACTCAAAATCCTCTGGAACTTCTTTTCAAGCTAAAAAAGAAATACTTGCCAAATAGGCCCCTCCTCCCCCATCAGGGCCTCAAGTGGCCTAGTGGGTCCTCATCTGAGTAAATGTTCATCTTATGTACTCACAAAGTTATCTAACTAAAGTTTACCATAATCAGATCAGTCATGCATTGGTAAATTAATAGTAAATTCTCTATTGGGATCAAAGTTAAATTTCAAACCCCTTGGTTATCAGTCAAGCATAACACTTAGAACAAACTTTAATCTAGGAGTCATAATAATGCTACAGTACTCTCAACGTGTATTTTGCATTTTTCGCGGTGTTCGTGAACGTGACTGTGTCGTATCACGATCAATAGTCTTGTGAAAAAAAACCTGACTCCCGTGTCGGCAAAGAAGATTCGTGGTGCTGCCTGGATATCTCGAAGGAATAGTGTTGAAACACGACTGCTTAATCCTAGCGTAAGTTGGAGATGATTTCGGAATATTCGCGTTTTCAATTGTATGACACGTTGCATGACACTATACAATATGATAATTACTCATGTATACGTTTATGCATGTATTTTAAACGTAAAAATTCTCAAAACTTGATTATCTGCGTATATGCCGAACATGTTATCGACATTTAATTTAAGTGTAGACAGTTCAGTTGCGCCCCTGGGATAAAGGGTTCGGCAATTCCTGGACATATACGGGTATATGGCGATACAGAATTCCCCCACCCCCCACCCCCGCTGATCATTCATTCAGTCGTAGCCATTGTGCCCCGACTCTATCCACTTCACAAACGCCGGACGGGTTATGGATCAGGGATTTCCATACCGACTACGGGCGCGCAACCAGTTCTAATCTGTACAAGATGGACAATACTAATTAATTTCAGTATAAACAATATTTATTCTTAGAATCTGTGTTACATGCATATATTTCATTGTTAACAGAAAATATATATATAATACAAAATACTGATATACACAGTGAAGTGAAACAACTTACAAGTTACTGTAAAGATGAGGACGCGTCAAGTGTGTCCTCTCCCAAAAATTAATTTCACTTCAGTGCTTGATTAATAATGGACAGATGTTTTGTTTGGTCCCTCTGGGGCCATGGGGAAAATGTGTTTATTGCTGAAGGTTCAGGTTTACTAAAAACAAGAGGCCCCAGGGGGCCTGAGGGCGCTCACCTGACATGGTAGTCTAAATATCAAACCAGGGACTTGACTTGAATAAGCTGCATATGCCCCTCCTAAGAAAAGCATATACCAACTAGATGAAGCGATTGTGCCCATACAATACACAGGATTTTCCTTCTATTTTCAGTTCCTGCACTTTAACGTCCCAAAATTGAGATAAACATGTAAAAAGCAGATTTTTTTCGCAAACAAAATACTTTCAGCCTAAATTTTTTTCTTCTTCTTAAGACACATAAAATACGCTAAAACTAATTTCCGGATTTTGGTCCAAAATTTTCTAAGCCCCACCCGGACCCCAAATTTTCGGTGTAAAAAAAAATTTTCTTTTTGTCTTAAAATTGACAGAAACGCATAAAAAACAAAAAACAAAAAAATTATGGATTTTGGTCCAAAATTTTCGAAGTCCCACCGGACCCCAAATTTTCAGGGGGAAAAAAAAAAAAATAATTTTTTTGTCTTAAAATTGACAGAAACGCATAAAAAACAAAAAAAAAAAATTTTGGGATTTTGGTCCAAAATTTTCTGAGTCCCACCCGGACCCCAAATATTCAGGGTAAAAAAAAATTCTTTTTTTTTTGTCTTAAAATTGACAGAAATGCATAAAAAACAAAAAAAAATTTTTTCGGATTTTGGTCCAAAATTTTCTAAGTCCCACCCGGACCCCAAATTTTCACGGTAAAAAAAATAATTTTTTTTTGTCTTAAAATTGACCAAAACGCAGAAAAAACCAAAAAAAAAAATTTTTTGAATTTTATTCCAAAATTTTTTTAAGTCCCACCCGGACCCCAAATTTTCAGGGGGAAAATAAAAAAAATTTTTGTCTTAAAATTGACAGAAATGCATAAAAAACCAAAAAAAAAAAATTTTTTGGATTTTGGCCCAAAATTTTCTGAGTCCCACCCGGACCCGAAATTTTCAGGGTAAAAAAAAATTCTTTTTTTTTTTGTCTTAAAATTGACAGAAATAAATGAAAAACAAAAAAAAAAAATTTCCGAATTTTGATCCAAAATTTTCTAAGTCCCAACCGGACCCCAAATTTTCAGGGGAGAAAATTTTTTTTTTTTTTGTCTTAAAATTGACCGAAACACAGAAAAAAAACCCCAAAATTTTTTGATTTTGGTCCAAGTCCCACCCGCACCCCAAATATCCAGGGGAAAAAAAAAAATTTTTTTTTGTCTTAAAATTGACCGAAACGCAGAAAAAAACAAAAAATTTTTGGGGGGATTTTGGTCCAAATTTCGAAGTCCGCAACGGTACCCCAAATTTTCAGCCTAAATATCAACCCAGGGATTTGGCTTCAACAATCTTGAATCTCACCCCCCTAAGAAGAAGATTTTTCAAAAATACTCCTCATACTGCACTAATTTAAACATTTGGGCTCCCATAGAGAGCCCAAATATCCACCCAGGCAATTGATTTCAATAAACATGTGAAACAATCTTCCAAAGATGTTATATGTGAAATTTTAAAGCTTTTGGGGCAGTGCTTTTGGAGAAAAGTAGTCTTATGTTTTTCCCATTACCCACAGTGTTAAAAAATGCTGACTCAGCACTTTTTCAAACTCCCCAAAAAGTACCCCATGATAAAACTGGTGGCAATTTTTTTTGATCATTCCATTCTGTTGGTCCTAAAGAAGCTTCACAACAAATAAGAATTCTCAGTGCCGTGTAGTTTTGGAGATATGGGCGTTTTCATTTTTTTTTATTTTTAGCTCCTGTGGTTCCCACGGGGCTATGGGGAAAAAAATTTTGGCATAAATTAGGTACTTATGACCCAATAAGCACTCATGGAAAATTTGGTTCAAATCGGCCTCGCGGTTTGTAAAATAGAAATTTGGGGCAGGGTCCAAATTTTTGCCCCTCCTTTAACATCGTCAAATATAGCCCCTCCAACTTCTCTTGAACAAACTTGAGTCTACACCTCAAAAGGAAGCTGCATACCAAATATCAAGTCTCTGCTATTGCTGCTTCTTAAGAAGATTTTTTAAGAATTGGAGCATTTTTACCCCATCCCTCTGCTCAATGTGAGCCGAAACCTAATTTGACAAAAAATCAAAATCCACTTATATAACCCCTACTCTCACATGAAATTTCATTAATATGCGGCCAGTGGTTTGGGAGAAAAAACCCAAACACCACCTTCATGACGGACGCCGGACGAAAAGTGATCAGAATAGCTCACCCTGACTTTCAGTCAGGTGAGCTAAAAATATTTAATGCAAACTTATGCCCCCCCACCCCCACAGGGGGAGGGGGGTGGGGGGTGGGGGGGGGGGGGGTGGGGGGGGTAATAGATCCCATGATTACAATGTTTCTCAGTCGAAAGTGGAAGATTGTGTCAATAAAAATATTGTTTTCCATTTCAGAAGGAATGTGGTGTGTTGTGTTCTGGTTCAGCAGAACTACATGCAAATGAACAAAACATACAAGTTGATGTCGGATGCACACAGGTAGTTAGTAAAGAAGAGATATCAGATATGTTAGGGTGCCGCCGTCCTTCAAATTCAGATGACTGTCAGTGGACTGGAGGATAGGCTCACAAAGAGGCTGGAAGAAACTGACAATAAGTTATCAATTATGAGCAGAAGATTGTACAGTGCAGAAACTTCTCTAAATGAAATGAGGCGGGTAGTGGATGACATATCATCACAAAGAATAACCAACACACATGTTGACAATTCGTTTATTCTGGACTCACCTCGAACTATAGATGGATCTACTTTCAGTTCAGAACTAACACCTGCAAATGAATCTATAAATTTTAATGAAGGAATTCCTGGCAGGTTTCAAATTCCAATTGATATTCTTAGGATATTGATGAAAGACTCCCAAGGACCAGGTAATTTCGCGTTGAAAGTGATGGAGAAGCTTCTCCTGGAACTGTTCTCAGTCGACAACTTGAGACGTTACAATTACAACGGTGGTGGTGCAAAGGGGAAAAGGGCACTGGATCCACTGAGAAAAGAAATAATGAGGAAGTATGTTGAATACTTCTACCCAGAGTTAAAAAACCCTAAGATGTTCCAAAATGTTGTGGTAAACACCATCAATGAAGGATTACAACGACCATCAAAGAACAAAAACTGATCAACAGAAGTCTACTGCAGGAAAATTTTACTTACGAACGTCGATTTCTAGAGTGTGAGAATATATTCACCAGTGCGCGCTTGGCATATGAGATATTGAATGGACACGAGTCTAGTGACTTTTTTTTAACATTCAAATATGTATACTAGGTTTGCACGGTATTTGAAACTAAAAATACTGCCATGTATCGATGTATCAAAAGACTGCTCAAATATCTGAACAATTACAGTCAGAACAAATCAATATGCTTTCATGATGAAGTTCGAATAAAAATTTTCAAAATATTTAACAAAACCATATCATATGACCCCTCATTGGGGGAGTCATGTGATATTGGTAGTGGTGCAGGCTGCAAGCCGAGAGGTTCTCGGTTCGAATCTGACTGAGAATATAAATGGAGGTAATAATCCACCCCAAGTGAGGCATAAATCTCAAGGAAAACGGGGCTTACACGGGTTCGGAGGCACCAGATCCAGTCAATCAAGGGAGGGAAATGGGGCTTATACAGGTACGGAGGCACCAGATTGCCAGTAAATCAAGGGTTCAAAACCACCCACATGACTCGGGTCCAATATACCACACCTGTTTTGCCACTAGGGTGTGGAATATTGGACCCTAGTCATGTGGGTGGTTTGAACCTCTTAATTAGGGCTAGGAGAGCTGATTGCTGTTCAGGGTTGAGACAGCGTTGGGTTGTTGATGCAGGGGTTTCACAAGGTGTCATTACAATTTGGGTTTCATTGCTACCTGTGCTGGCGTGACAAGGGAACAGGTGGCGGTTGATCTTATTCGGACGCTGCAGTAGCAGTCGATTGAGTTGGGCGGCATTATTGTAGTATAGAACTCATTGTAAAACTGCGAAACATATCTGTGCCCCCCCCCCCCCCCCCCCCACCACGAAATGTTGGAGTATATCGGTTTAATATCAATATACTGTGCAGCCCTATATAAATGTATGCATATAATTTAAACATGTTTGTGCTGAATTTATTAACTTATAGGCATACTAGTCTTGTGTGATAAGAAGTCCTACTTGATGCACTTGATATAACAAGAGGCCCCAAGGAGCCTTAATCGTTCACCGGCCAAAGTGGTTCAAAGAAGCATTTGGGGTAACATTCAGTTAGACATGGTTCATCAACACTACAAAGGAATGAAGTAAGGAGAGACAAATTTTATGGAACTAGGGACATGGCTTGAACAAATTTGAATCTTATCCCCCTAAGGATGCTGCACACCAAATATCAAAACCATTCATCTGCTGGATCTGAAGAAGAAGATGTTTAAAGAAAATTGATCATTTTGAACTATGTTATCATTCGGGTTTCCACAGTAAGCCCAAATATGAACCCAGGGACTTGGCTTGAACAAACTTGAATCTCACCCCCTAAGGATGCTGCATGCCAAATATCCAAACATCCCGACTTGCTGAATCTGAAGAAGATTTGTAAAGAAAAATTCCTCATATTGACTAAGTTATAATTCGAGCACCCATAGGGAGCCCAAATATGGACCCAGGGACTTGGCTTTAACAAATTTGAATCTCACCCCCCTAAGAATGCTACACACCACATATCAAAACATTCCGACTACTGGATGTGAAGAAGAAGATTTTTTACGAAAATTCCTCAATTCGAACTAAGTTACAATTGAAGCTCCCACAGTGAGCCCAAATAAGGACCTAGGGACATGGCTTGAACAAACTTGAATCCCCCCCCCCAACAAGCGCCAGTTTTGCGTTAAAGCACCCAAAACCTCGCAAGATAAAGGTGAGTCCCTCTCAAAAGGAGCTCAAAAGCTCTGAGTAAATGTGAGTAAAGGTGAGGGCAGGCACCACAGAGTCACTGGAAGCAACCGTGGGAGTTGTGTTTTGTTAACCCATGGAGTATGTGGCCATGGTAAGTGTAATCCACATAGGACTAGTTCCCGTATTATTCCAGTCTGCAATTATACGTCAGAAACTGGAGTCTGAAAAGTGCTGTTTGTCTCGTAATTAAGTTTATTTAGATCAAATCGTGATTCGACATGCTAGCTATGCATTATTCATAGCTTCATCCATTGATCTGGGTGAGTCATTGTTGACATTATAGTGTATCTGTCTGAAGACAGTTAGGTAATTCAGACTAACGTTGGTGATACGATAAATGAGTTCGAATGTATCGGCGACCTTTATACAACTGATGGTCGGTTAACTGTGATATAGGCATCAAGAGCACCTGTGATTCACAGTGAAGAAAAGAAGCACGCTTTATTCGGCTGATACAATGTACATCAGGGACCCTGATACAATTAGTGGTCCATTAACCGTGATATAGGCATTAGATGCGCCTGTAATTTCTCGGGTAATTATTGTATGGGGGGCTTCTGTTTATTCCATTCCACGACTCAACCTATATTGTGACGGCGTGTAATATTTTTTATTTGTGACATCGTATCAGTATTATAACGCTAATTTGTTTTTTAGAGCAATCATCGATCCTGGCTTCTGATGACTAGATTCTATCAGGTAATGATCTGTGTGAACCCTTCACCCCTCACGGATAAACTTGCCCCAAAAATGTGAATAACTAAAATTTTTGGCTTATAATGTTCCAACAAGCTAGGTTTTTGAGATAAAAATAATTCTATTTGCAAGGCGATTTTTCAGACAAAAAAATGAAAGATAAGCTGTTGGTACGTCCCTGTTATTTTTTCTAATCGCATTTTTCCCATTTCTTGGAATCACTTGACCGTCGTTATACAGAGCACGAATGAAACAATCTCGAAGCAACTTGGGGAGAGATTGAACCCATGCCTGGTAACTTTGTGTGTGTGTGTGTGTGGGGGGGGGGGGGGGCTATATAATGCTAATGTATATTCTCAGTATATCAGTTTCACGAATTAGGTGTTCCGTAATGCTGAATTTGCTCTCAATGCCTTATTGTTCATCACCATCTTCCCATCGTGAACACAATTTACGCGATCTTATGTACAAACCACGATTACCGCAATGATATAATGTCTTAATGAGGAAAGTACTCGTCCACAATTTTCGTGACTCCAGGGCAGTTTCACGAATTAGGCGTTGCATAATGCTGAGTTCGCGCTCAATGCCTTATTGTTCTTCACCATCTTTCCCATCGTGAACTAACTCGAAAAACCGACACGGCAGTATCTCTTCAAAACACCGTGAAAAAAATCATGTAACACCGCAACGTCGTGGAAAATGCAAAATGCACGTTGAGAGTACTGTTTTTATAATATAAGATATCCAAAGGTTTAGCCTAGTGGATCTGAAAAAGATCTTGGGAGAATATTCCTCGTACTACAATAAGTTAACTCATTTGCGACCGGAAACGTAAAATTTTGTTTCCCGTATATACTCTTCTTCAGACCGGGAATGGAATTTTACGTTTCCATCGATAGCCAAGTACAGCAATCGTTTGTATCCCCAACGACAATTTACTATTGAAAGTTCTCTATGCCAGTCAGAACGGCAGTTTTATTGGTCAGTTGGTGTCTAAAATTTGACATTTGCGTGTTCAGTGGCCTGTTTCGGTGACCTTGTTTCTCATTGTAATTATGCAACGATACAAACTTGAGGAAGTGTTACAAAAAATATCTGGCGATTCGGACAGTGACTCTGTATTTTCCAGTGATTCATCAGAAAGTGATTAGCAGTGATAATGAATCAGTCAATTATTCAGGTGACTCGGATGGCACAGGTGGTATCGGTGATTCAAGCCCGACCTGCAGTGGTTCATCAGGTGCGCAAACGAAAGGGGGGCATGGCGCACAGGTAAATTTTTCAAACTAAATAGCCTTGGAGCATTTCAATGACAACTGATTTTCTAACGATAAAAGTGGTTCCACTGGAACCACCTGGGGCTAAATCAAAATTCCGAAACCTTCATGCACATCTAGAGATGTTACATGAACACATTAGCATAGTTCAAACGTTTCGAATTAAATACCCTAGGAGCCTTTCGATGAAAACTGGTTTTCTAATGATAAAAGTGGTTCCACGGGAACCACTTGAGGGCCAAATAAAAATTCCAAAACCTTCATGCACATTCAGAGATGCTATCTGAACAGCTTAGCATAGTTTAAACGTTTTGAATTAAATACCCTAGGAGCCTTTCGATGAAAACTGATTTTCTAACGATAAAAGTGGTTCCACTGGAACCACCTGGGTCCAAATCAAAATTCTGAAACCTTTATGCACATCTAGAAATGTTACCTGAACACCTAGTAGCAGCGTTTTAGCGTTTCTAATTAAATAAACTAGGAGCCTTTCGATGAAAACTGATTTTCTAATGATAAAAGTGCAAAATCAAAATTCCGAAACCTTAGTGCACATCTAGAAATGTTACCTGAACACATTAGCAAAGTTTAAATTTAAACGTTTCGAATTGAATAGCCTATGAGCCTTCCGATGAAAAATGATTTTCACACGATAAAAGTGGTTCCACTGGACCCACCTGGGGCCAAACCAAAATTCCAAAACCTTCTTGCACACCTAGAGATGTTACCTGAACACATTAGCATAGTTTGAACGTTTCGAATTAAACACCCTAGGAGCCTTTCGATGAAAACTGATTTTCCAACGACAAAAGTGGTTACACCGGAACCACTTGGGGTCAAATCCAAATTCCGAAACCTTCATGCACATCTAGAGATGTTACCTGAACACATTAGCACAGTTTAAATGTTTCAAATTAAATACTCATACATACAATACACCGGAACCACTTGGGGCCAAATCAAAATTCTGAAACCTTTATGCACATCTAGAGATGTTACCTCAACACCTTACTTTGCCAACTTGAGAACCACTGTTAAACACAGAAAGTTGCAAATCAATCCTCAGAAATGAAGCGTAATTTACGCTTCGTCACAGTACAGTGTTATGCTTGCATAGTGATTAATATGACCCATTTCGCACTCCGTAGTTTTCCATTCATCAACTAAAATGTGGGGCATTTTCTTTTCATGCAGTGTTTGAATGATAATGTACCGGTCAATTTTAACCAATCAGAAAATTGAAACGGCAGCATATGATCTATTTGCATACTATCATGTGGCTTACTGTACACACAGGCTGTCATACTATGGAGAGCATCCAATTCAAATGAGCGGTGAATTGTGTTTTGCAAACTGGTTTTTCCAATCAATGTCTGCATCTCTGCCTGCTTCATTTATTTCATTGTGTCTCACAAAGGGATAGTTACTGGAAGCGAAAGTATATAAAAGATTCACCTTGACTTTGTATGAAAATAACAGGTATTTGATAATAAATCATGAATTATTTTTTGTGAACAGTCGAATTTGAATGTCGAATTACCACAAACAACCCAACAACTTTGCAAGAAGTTCCAAAAATTAACCAAAAGGACAGAAATGGGCCTGAATCTTACCTGACACACACTCATTCTTGAAATATGCACTGTGCAGAGAGCAGTTATAAAAATGAAAGTGTCAATGTCACTGTAGCTTAAATTGTGTGTTGTGTTTGATGAAAAGGATAATGTTCAATGTTTATGAAAGGATTATGAAATAAGACAAGAATTGTGATAATTGGGAATATGTTCATTTCTGTTCCCTGTATGCTATGTTTATGATAAAAATAATATGAGGTGTACACTGCACTATAGAGCTGAGGGGTGGGTTAATATGACCTCACAGTTAATGTATGTGGCCCTCACAGTTAACATATATCAACAAAAGTTACCAAGTTACACTGAAATTATTCCAAAACGAGTCATCCTATCAAGTTACATTGAATCCCTTCATAAATATACATATATATATATATCAAAATGGGACGTTCTCATCGAGACATTATATGAAGTCAACCTACCCAGTTACAATGAAATCCCTTAATAAATATGACCTGTAGACTGTGCTAAAGGTTTTTGGGCTTTGGGCTCTGGCAGCCATCATGGTTGAATGATCGCAACCGAAAGGGGACATTCTCATCTGGGCATCATCTGGAGTGATCTTACAAAGTTACAATGAAATCCCTTCATAAATATCACGACCAAAAGGGGATGTCATCATCTAGGCATTATATGGAGTCAAACTTACGGGTAACAATGAAGTCCTTCCATAAATATGACCAATAGACTATGCTAAAGGTTTTGGGGTTTTGGGTTCGGGCAGCCATCAAGGCTGAATGATCGCGACCAAAAGGGACTTTCTCATCTAGACTTTATTTGGAGTCATCCTACCAAGTTACAATGAAATCCCTTAATAAATATGACCTGTAGACTGTGCTAAAGGTTTTCGGGCTTTGGGCACCTGAAGCCGTAACAGCTGCCCAATCATGTCCAAAAGGGACGTTCTCATCTAGACATTATATGAAGTCAACCTACCAAGTTACAATGAAATCCCTTCATAAATATGACCTGTAGACTGTGCTTAAGGTTTTCGGGCTTCGGTCTCGGGCAGCCATAATGGTTGAATGATCGCAACCAAAGGGGACAATCTCATCTGGGCATCATCTGGAGTGATCCTACAAAGTTACAATGAAATCCCTTCATAAATATGACCTGTAGACTGTGCTCACGGTTTTCGGGCTTCGGGCACTTGTAGCCATCACAGCTGAGGCTGAGCTGACCAATCATGACCAGAAGGGGATGTCATCATCTAGGCGTTATATGGAGTCAACTTAATAGGTTACAATGAAATCCTTCCATAAATATGACCTTTTACCTATGCTAAAGGTTTTTGGGCTCGGGCACCCATCAAGGCTGAATGATCGCGATCAAAATGGGACATTCTCATACAGACATTATATGAAGTCAATCTACCAAGTTACAATGAAATCCCTTCATAAATATGACCTGTAGACTGTGCTAAAGGTTTTCGGGCTTCGGGCTTGGGCAGCCATCATGGTTGAATGATCGCAACCAAAGGGGACAATCTCATCTGGGCATCATCTGGAGTGATCCTGAGAAGTTACAAAGAAATCCCTTCATAAATATGACCTGTGGACTGTGCTCAAGGTTTTCGGGCTTCGGGCACCTGTAGCCATCACAGTTGACCAATCACGACCAAAAGGGGATGTCATCATCTAGGCATTATATGGAGTCAACCTAACAGGTTACAATGAAATCCTTCTATAAATATAACCTTTTGCCTATGCTAAAGGTTTTTGGGCTCAGGCACCCATCAAGGCTGAATGATCATGACCAAAATGGGACGTTCTCATCTAGACATTATTTGGAGTCATCCTACCAAGTTACAATGAAATCCCTTCATAAATATGACCTGTAGACTGTGCTAAAGGTTTTTGGGCTTCGGGCACCTTTAGCCGTCAAAGTTGCCTAATCATGTGCAAAAGGGGACGTTCTCATCTAGACATTATAGGAAGTCAACCTACCAAGTTACAATGAAATCCCTTCATAAATATGACCTGTAGACTGTGCTTTAGGTTTTCGGGCTTCAGGCTCGGGCAGCCATAATGGTTGAATGATCACAACCAAAGGGAACAATCTCATCTGGGCATCATCTGGAGTGATCCTACAAAGTTATAATGAAATACCTTCATAAATATGACCTGTAGACTGTGCTCAAGGTTTTCGGGCTTCGGGCACTTGTAGCCATCACAACTGACCAATCACGACAAAAAGGGGATGTCATCATCTAGGCATTATATGGAGTCAACCTAATAGGTTACAATGAAATCCTTCAATAAATATGACCTTTTACCTATGCTAAAGGTTTTTGGGCTCGGGCACCCATACAGGCTGAATGAACGCGATCAAAATGGGACGTTTTCATCTAGACATTATTTGGAGTCATCCTAACAAGTTATATTGAAATCCCCTCATAAATATGACCTCTAGACAGTGGTCAAGGTTTTCGGGCTTCGGGCACCTTTAGCCGCCACAGTTGCCCAATCATGTCCAAAAGGGGACGTTCTCATCTAGACATTATATGAAGTTAACCTACCAAGTTACAATGAAATCCCTTAATAAATATGACCTGTAGACTGTGCTAAAGGTTTTCGGGCTTCGGGCTCGGGCAGCCATCATGGTTGAATGATCGCAACCATAGGGGACAATCTCATCTTGGCATCATCTGGAGTGATCCTAATAAGTTACAATGAAATCCCTTCATAAATATGACCTGTAGACTGTGCTAAAGGTTTTCGGGCTTTGGGCTCGGGCAGCCATCATGGTTGAATGATCGCAACCATAGGGGACAATCTCATCTGGGCACCATCTGGAGTGATCCTAAGAAGTTACAATGAAATCCCTTCATAAATATGACCTGTGGACTGTGCTCAAGGTTTTCGGGCTTCGGGCACTTGTAGCCATCACAACTGACCATTCACGACCAAAAGGGGATGTCATCATCTAGGCATTATATGGAGTCAACTTAACAGGTTACAATGAAATCCTTCCATAAATATGACCTTTTGCCTATGCTAAAGGTTTTTGGGCTCTGGCACCCATTAAGGCTGCATGATCGCGATCAAAATGGGACGTTCTCATCTAGACATTATTTGGAGTCATCCTACCAAGTTACAATGAAATCCCTTCAAAAATATGACCTCTAGACTGTGCTAAAGGTTTTCGGGCTTCGGGCCCCTGTAGCCGTCACAGTTGCCCAATCAAGTCCAAAAGGGGACTTTCTCATCTAGACATTGTATGAAGTCAACCCATCAAGTTACAATGAAATTCATCAATAAATATGACCTATAGACTGTGCTAAAGGTTTTCGGGTTTTGGGCTTGGGCTGTCGTCACGGTTGGCAGATCTTGCCCAAATGGGGAAATTCTCTTCTAGACATCATAAGGAGTCATCCTACCAAGTTACAATGAAATCCCTCCACATCAAACATGACCTGCAGTCTGTGCTAAAAGTTTTTGGGTTACGGGCTTGGGCAGCCATCACGGTTGATAGATCAAGCCCAAAAGGGGACGTTCTCATCTAGGCATTATACAGAGGCATCCTACCAAGTTACAATGAAATCCCTTCATAAATACGACCTGTAGACTGTGCTAATGGTTTTGGGGTTTTGGGCTCGGGCAGCCATACCGGTTGCCCGATTGCGACCAAAAGGAGACGTTCTCATCTAGACATGACCCCAAACCTGCATATGAAATTTTGTGACGATCAGACAACAACTGTGGGGTGTAGCCCGTGCTAAAGGAAAATGTGAACAGACGTCACAGATTCACAGACTAACAGACTCACAGACTAGCAGACTTCCGCACGCATGATGGCAATAGCTTATCTTGACTATGTCAAGTTAAGCTAATAACACGTTACAGTTGGTTTCTTAAAATGGAAAATAGTCCTTGAAAATGAATGACATAGCCCTTGAAAAGTACTTGAATAGTGCTTGAATTTCATTTTGCTAAACCTGTTCGAACCCCACGACTATATCCCTGCATCTTTGAAAATGCAGGGATAATAAGACAATAAAAGATTTGAAATGAAATAAGAAATTGAATATATACTAGACTTTATGATTCTGGAGAATCATAGCTTTTCCAGATGAGATTCCATGATTTTTCATGACCCCAGAGTGACTCATGAATTGTTTTAAATTGTCTCACTGAAGTGTCTTTATTGATGTTATGAGAAAGGTGGGTACAGTAGTCTCAAATGACTCAGTTTGATAAAAAAAAATGTTGAGGTTAAAATCATCATTAATGGTGAGAGACTTAATATCAATATCGTCGTCTGACAAGTTAATGACCGACAAAAGGAGTTATGTTTGTTTGATGCATACCCACAGAGTATTGTGGCTATTTGAAAATGATTCATTTTATCTCAAATGTATCAAAAATGTTGATGTCTGGCAATTTGTAGAGGGTTAACAAGTGCTAACAGTGATATTTTTCCATGCAATTTGTAATGTCACACCAAGAACTGCGAATGGCCATTTTTTCTTTAAAATCTACAAGATGTTTTCCAAGAAATCCAGGGAGAGCTTGAATTTTAAGCAATTGATGGGCATCATTGTTTATCCAGCACAAACCGGGTTAAGGGTTGTTTCTGAATACCCTTATAACTTACAAAAATAATTCTCAGTGAATTCTACTTCCACTTATTTGATCTCTTCTCTTAACTTTGGGTTCTGTGGGTATGCAAACACATCCCATTTTATCAAAATTTTGATGTTTGAGAACCTGCATAGGGTTAACAAATGCTTACTGGAATATTTTGTACATGCAACTTGTAATGTGACACTATGATCTGAGAATGGACAATTTTTCTTGAAAATCCACGAGATGGTTTTTGAGAAATTCTCGGATAACAGAAATTTTTAACCTTTTGAGGGATATCGCTCTGTAACCAGCCCTAAATGGGTTAATGCTTGGTTTTGTGAAGAACTTCATTACTTACAAAAATGATCCTTGGTGAATTCCACTTCCAATAAAGGAGGTCATGTTTATCTCACAGGTACACATTGGGTGTTATGGGTGCCCATTTTCTCAAAATGACTATGCTTGGCGGTCTCCAGAGGGTTAACAAATGCTTACATGGATATTTTGTCCATGCAACTTGTAATGTCACTCCAAGAACTGCGAATGGTGAATTTTTCTTGAAAATTACAAGATTTTTTTGGAGAAATCCACAGAAAATGGGAGTTTTAAGCTTTAAAGGGGTATATCTCCTTAACCAGTCAAAAATGGGTCAAGACCTCGATTTTTGAATACTCTTACTTCTTACAAAAATTTTTCCCTAGCAGTTTTGCATCCAGTAAAAGAAGTTATGTTCCTCTGTGCCATTCCCATTTGATATTGATGGTGTCCAAAAAACAGACTATTTTTTTTAAATTTTGAGATTTAGCAGCCCATGGAGGGTTAATAAATGCTTACCGGAATAATTTATCCACACAACTGGCAATGTGACACCAAGACCTATCAATGGCCATTTTCTCTTGAATATCCTACAGGATGTTTATAAATCCAGGGAAAGTTAAAAAATTTATAGTAATTTATATATTTTTTATACTTACCAATGACCCAGACATAGCTGGTGCTAACTCTTAAAATATAGGGCCAAACACAAATTTTGCCCCCCAATCCCCAAAATTTGCATCTAAAACTAAAGAAAACATGTCCTGAAAGGCCCTCCACACTTCGCCCCTACTGCGCATGCGCAGTGTCAAGGACGTTCCGAAATTGGCGCCATTAATCATTCTAATAACCAGTGCCTGGTAAGCGCTATGTACTCAGTGGGGAGGCAAGAGTTCCCAACTCCTGGGAGGGCCATCCCCGTCTGGGTTATTGGTAAGTATAAAAAATATATAAATTACTATAAATTTTTTAACATTTTTATACTGTACCAATGACCCAGACATAGCTGAATAGTGAAAAGGCTGGAGGGCCAAGGACATAGAGCAAAATGGAATACGCTCAATAAAATAAAATAGAGTCATCCCCTGTAGGGAAAAAGAAGTAATAGGCCTTACATGTATCTTTCTTATTTATGATAAATTAGAAAGATACAACACCTTCCAAAATTGAGCTTCATGCATCCATGTACTCTATTAATATCCAATATAATCCTTATACTAATAATTTTTAAAGTAAGTCAATAAATAAAGTAAGTCTAAAGAATAGAGACTCTTATACTCCTAAAAGTGTCTGAGGATTGCATAATCATGTCCGTTGACATATGCAATATTCAAAAGCTATACTTTAAAAACTAAGACTTGAATGAATTTTAAAAACCTAAACTTCTCACTAAACAACCATCCCAATAACAGCTCAGAATTACTAACTCCGGAGGAGGTATTCCCTTGTTTTCATAATAAAACAGGTAACCCAAGGGAACACCCTCCCCCCCCCCTTTTTCTTGCCCTGGGTCAAATAGCCCAGAGCGAAGAGGGCAGCCGAACGGAGACACTGC
This sequence comes from Pictodentalium vernedei, assembly GCA_031216915.1. Taxonomy (NCBI): domain Eukaryota; kingdom Metazoa; phylum Mollusca; class Scaphopoda; order Dentaliida; family Dentaliidae; genus Pictodentalium; species Pictodentalium vernedei. The sequence goes on along the minus strand of CM062290.1, from coordinate 98,149,653 downwards.
CGAAACAGACAGCCTACCTAGCTATAGTAGCAACTGTTAAGTGAATGACATTCTGAGCAGTAGATAATAGACCTAACAATAGAGGCCTCCAGAAATGGACTCGATATTTCTGAGATAAAATTCATGAATGTGGATGGCTGAGCGCAATGAGCGGCCTTCAAAAATCTATAATAGCGACACTATTAATGTAAGCCCAAGAAGTAGAAGAACTCTTACTTCATGAGCCGAAATCTTAAGCACAACTGCTAAGTCAATGATATACCATAAGCAGTACCGATAGTTAATAGAATCCATTAACAATAAAATGGAGCGTAACGTCCTTCTACTAGACATCAAAGACAGAAGAAGCTTACGCCCATAGTAATAAACAGATATCTGTTTATAAATACATAAACTGTACCCGGAAAGAGTAAAGGCCTATGCCCATACGAAGACGGAAGGACCTTAAAATAATAGGTTCCGGATAATAGGAGCCTAACTCTTATGCAACAATCCAACCTAAATAGTAACGGAAGTATTGATTCCGAAACTATGAAAGTGAAAATCATCCATCGATAGTGCATGAAACTCACTGACTCTACAGTAAAAGAGAAACCAACAGAATTACTGTCTAAAAGGTCAGAATTTGAAAACTACTGTTTCCAGAGGCTCAAATGATTACTTAGCTAAATAAGAACCGAAGTTAAAATCCGTATAGGAATTTAATCTAAAGATTCTAAGTCTATTTATCAAAAAGTTACTAACTGACTTAGATAAAGAGACAAAAGACTCAATTGTAAACTATCGTAGAGTGCATAGGTATGAGGTAACATAAACCTATAACCTAAATAATAACAGGCTGCAGTAGATCTTGTGAAACAAGTATACTAAAAAATAGCAATGAGTAGTATGGAGGGATCAACAATATGAACATAATGATCCCTACACCACGACGGAAGAGCCTCCACTTTAGCCGCATAGAATAGCGAAGAAGAGGATCTCCTATAGTAAGAAATCGCGTCCAAAGCTCGTCCAGTACAGTGCTTACAATGCAATACGGACCACACAACGGAATACATGAAGGTTGCGACCTTGCTGGTTGTGATAAAGATGACACGATTTACCCAGTGAAAAAGATCCTCACATAGAGGAAGATTTCACGTTAAGACCCACAGTAGACAAGAGAGTAAATTACTCATGATCTCTGTGAAGATAGAGATGCTATCAACAGAAATGTATTGTGGTTGTTTATCTTAGCAATACCTGCTAAAACAACAGCGCCGGAGCGTTAACAATATTAGCTCAGAGATCTGGACAAGCCAACACATACGTCTGCAATTGATTAGCAAGCTGTGTCATAAATAAATCATCATTGGGCGCTCCCATAGATAGCAAATCTGATTGAATACTTGTTTGTTGAGAGTCCATTCTGACAGCAACAAGCGACCCGTAAGAGAACGGGAGTCCGATAAAACAATCAGACGACCCGGAATATGACGGACCAAAACTGAACTTGGTGTACTATAACCAACAGACGGATTCTTTCCATTAAATTGAATAACGGAAACGAAAGAGTGCCTCCCTGGTTCCGGAGATACGCCACTACTGTCGAATTAAAGGACAGGAATTTGGGCATGCGTTTCTGAATAATGTTCATGCAATGACATAAAGCAAGCCTAAAAAACATTATTCCGCGGAAGAAAACTGATTGCTAAAAGACTGCGGAACCCAAAGACCCTGGCACTTCGAATCCGTAGGGATCAGTATTATATCCCAATCTGTTTGACTGGCAACCGTCATAACAGTCACACTCGGGTCCGGCAACTGCGGCGGCACTCTCTGAGTCAACCACCGAATGTTTGCCCCAGTCTGAATCTCTTGTAACACTAGATAGACAAGAGAACGTGTAAATCGAGCAATTCATGGATTGCCGAAAAGTTGCCGTCGAAGAGAAGCTCCTCCGAGAACGAAGCGACTCTGAGAGAGTTCTTAACCTTACTATCCACGTGTGGATGTAGCTAGGGCTGCGTCACGTCTAACTAACTCCAATCAGCCACTGAAGGGCGGAGTTATACGTGAACAAACTACTGTCCTCAAAAGAAATTACATTGAGAATAATATCCCGTAAATCTTTTCTTGAAGACGTAATGATAACGCCTCAGTAAGGCGGATTACGTATAATAAAGCGTCTAAGTTAAGTCTACTATACATAATGTCGTTCCCAACACTGAAATTGGAAAAGACATAAACGGCGAAAAAGAATATATGCAGTCTTTAATCACACCGTCTAGACGCATATGAACTCTCGGTATGCCCTGCTCTGCCAAAATAAACTATTTGTATAAATGATAAAATGGCAGAAATGAGCAACGCGGACAAGAAACTAAACTATCATGCTTAGTAGCAGGCTTGTATATATATATATATAGCGTCGAAAAATAAAACACATGTTGTAATGACAATATTGGACTGCGTCGGTAAGTCAGGGACAATGTCCCTGAACCGATCGAAAAATCCGAGTCCAATGACGCTATAAGTCTCTTATCCAAGATCGCAGCAATGAAGTCCGAAATAATAATCACTGGAAGATAATGCCAGAAGATATGAAAGGCATCTTCCGATACTACTAAAGGGAAAACTCGAAATCTTTCGAATCCCTTTCGCCATCCTGTCGGACCCTATAAAGCGTTCGGTCGTCCGTACCTGATGCAATCGCGGACCGCACCGACCCAGCGCCGTCGGATAATTCCTGATTCGACCGAGAAGCTGTCAATTGCTGGGATGCTGCGAAACAACTGTGCTAACTCGGATAGCACGTCCGTCACTGAGGCCTGAGGAGAAGCGGTCTTACGATGCATTGCCGCTGGAAGCTCCGTGATCGTTACCCCGTGCATACTACCAATATGCGAGCGAACGGAGTGTATAGGCCTCGTGTCCCTTGGCTACCGGATGGCGCGACCTATTCGCCGTGGAATCACTGAATGCCGAAACAGATCGGATACTCGAGGTCACGTAGCCAATGTGCGGTCGTGTGCCCTGCTGTGAGGATGAGGAAGCATTAAAGACAGTCTCTCGGACTGTCAATATAACGGAGCGTCCCGACCAACGGACATATGCTCCGAATGTAAAATATCTGAACCACAACATGCGGTCCCCTATGTTGTTGGGCGAGAGAGGGACCTCTCTCGCTCACAGCCCGGACGGACCTGGACAAGCCAGGAACCGGACTAACAGGCTTCCTCCGATCTGTCCTCAATCTGCCGTCACTGGGTGAGTACTAAAGTAATTAAAGTGCTCGCATCACCCAAATCTCCTTCCTAGACCGCAACGGACGAACCCGGCAGCCGAACCATTCGATGAATGTACGCTACACCGGGTGAGCTAGCGAATGTCACTCCGTAGGCGATAGACATATTCCATGAGCACTTATTGCCGCTAACTCTTCATTAACTATGACGACAGAGGCACACTTTTGAAAGACATCTCCATAACTCTTCGAACAAGAAACCAGAAATGCTTGGTTAGCAAGCATAAAATAATAATATATATAGCGTCGTTCAATAATTCGAAAGTTTGTGTGACATTATTGGACTATGTCGGAACTGAGGGACGATGTCCCTGAACCGAACCAAAAATTTCTAAGTCCACCGACGCTATCAGTTTCTTATCCGGCATCGCAGCATTCTGGTCCGACGAAAGAAGCTGTAGAAGACCAAGTCAGATGACATACACAACAGCATATGTTGTTCCGAAAGGGAAAGCTCGAAATCCTCCGAATCCCTTTCGGTATCCCGTCGGACCGGATGAAACTTTCGGACGTCCGTACCCGCTTCCGCGGAGCGTCCCGACCCAGCATCGTCGGATAAAATATATGCGACAGATTCAGTTGATGCTGGGATGCTGCGATAAACTGCGCTATTAAGGAAAGCACGTCCGTTCCCGAGGCCTGTGCAGTAGCGGTCTTACGATGCATTGCCGTCGGAAGCTCCGTGTACGTTGACTCCCGCACACTTCCTATGCGAACGTCCGGAGTCTGCAGGCCTCATGTCCCTGGCTACCGGATGGTGTGACCTGGTCGCCGAAGAATCCTTGATCGGCGAAGCTGGTAATATATCGGCGGTCACGCAGCCAATGTGCGGTCGTGTGCGCTGACGAGAAGAGGAAGCCTTAGCAGTCTCAGCGAACTGCCTATACAACGGAGCGTCCCGAGCGACGGACGTATGCTCCGCTTACGACACAATTTGTACCACAACATCTGGGGCCAGATGTTGTTGAACGAGAGAGGGGCCTCTCTCGCTTGCCGTCCGGATGGACCGGAACGAGCTATGAACCGGACTAAAAGGCTTCCTGCGTTCTCCCTCCGATCCGCCGTCACTGGGTGTGCATTAGGTTAATTTATAGTGCTCGCATCACCCCAAAATTCCTTCTAGACCGCAACGGACGAACCCGGCTGCCGAACCATTCGGTGAATGGACGCTACACCGGGCGAGCTAGCGGACGTCAAAGGCCGTCGAACCTACTAGGGTCCTCTTAGGCAATTGGCGTATTTACATGAGCACTTTTCCGCTAGCCCTTCATTAATTGTGACGACGGAGGCACACTGTTGGAAGACATCACAGATACATCACCCTAATCTTGATCGTCTGAAATAGAAATTGATAAAGTAGAGTGACCCTGCGGGGAAAGGACCGGAGTGTCCAAATCCCCAACAACATACCGTGACATACGCTTCCCATATTGTCATCGAAATCATACGATACAGAACAGGAGGTAATGCGAGTACACTGACCACATATAGAATGATAATAACGTCAGAGGAAGACTTCCTCTTAAAACAATTGATCAATATCCTTTCAATGTGAAAAGAAAACAAGTCCTGGTACTCGCACTAACCCCTGGCAATCAAAATACATAATAATAATATGATCCATTAATATAGAAAAAATAACTGAAATCAAAATATTTTGAAAAAATATTTTTTCAGAACAGCCCAAGTTTCTGAAAAGTAACGTTGAGCCCCAATGGATCCCAAGCCTAAGTGTGGACAAAAATTTTAAAAAAAATTTTAAACAATTTATTCAACACTTACGAACAATAATAATGTATCTAGTTATGATTAAAATAACATCAAGATATTATTTTTTAGAAATCCCCCCCTCACACAGAGGGCTGTTGTAAATGTAAACAATGAGTGTAAAAACACTAAAATAAGACTCCAGGCACCCAGGCCCGAAATCAGTTACCAAAAATACACTATCTGATGCAAAACAGAGACTTCCAGGGAAGAAACTGCAGAACATCAGATGGTAGATGCAGAACACAACGCCTAACCACCCGTAGGTGAAGACGTAAACATGGGGAAAGAACAGAATTCATTCTGTTATTCAGCTAAAACTCCCAAGAAAATTTAGTAATAATAATTACAAAAACTATGCCAAAAGCATGGGAGAATAGCAAGGGGGAACTTAAAGGACAGGGAGAGAGGAAAACACTTAAAAAAACAGTGTAACTAAATAATCAGAATGACAACAAAATGGCTGCTGCCTTGAAAATAGGTAACTTAACATAATTTCATTAAAAAATTTTAAGTTACAGCCCTGATAATATTCTGTCACACATTCTTTTCCTCTCCTCCTTCTCTATCCTCCTTAGAATCACCATTTCACTAATATTTATGTGTCTGGCATCATTTAAACTGAGATTTATAAGCACAAAGATCAGTCAGATGTTAACTGATGAAGGGCCAAACTTAGAATGATTAATGGCGCCAATTTCGGAACGTCCTTGACACTGCGCATGCGCAGTAGGGGCGAAGTGTGGAGGGCCTTTCAGGACATGTTTTCTTTAGTTTTAGATGCAAATTTTGGGGATTGGGGGGCAAAATTTGTGTTTGGCCCTATATTTTAAGAGTTAGCACCAGCTATGTCTGGGTCATTGGTACAGTATAAAAATACATGAATTTTTTAAGCTTTTGATGGGTATCACTATTAACCACCACAAAAGGGGTTAACGCTTGTTTTTTTGAATACCCTTATTACTTACAACTTAGATGTGAGTCTTCCATGGAAGACGTGTGTCGCCTGCACTATATTTTAATAGCGTGTCTTTAAATATTAACCTCAAACCTTGTTAATCAAATTCTTCTATGTAAGTTATATGGAATTCCAAGTCGAAAAAGGGACATAACTCTGAAAAAATGTGTGGATGATAACGGTTGTATGTGGATATCCTTTCCCCCATCCTGGTTCATGTGCATACCAAATATCATTAAAATCTGCCTGACAATGACTGAGATATATACACTCCAAGGCGTTTCAGACAGAATTCTAAGTTGAAAAGGGGCATAACTCTGGAAAAAATACAGCGGATCAAAAAGATTTCGGCTCATGAAGTAAGAGTTCTTCTACATCTTGGGCTTACATTAATAGTGTCGCTATTATAGATTTTTGAAGGCTGCTCATTGCGCTCAGCCATCCACATTCATGAATTTTTATCTCAGAAATATCGAGTCCATTTCTGGAGGCCTCTATTGTTAGGTCTATTATCTACTGCTCAGAATGTCATTCACTTAACAGTTGCTATTATAGCTAGGTAGGTTGTCTGTTTCGGCAGTGACTCCGTTCGGCTGCCCTCTTCGCTCTGGGCTATTTGACCCAGGGCAAGAAAAGGGGGGGGGGGGGGAGGGTGTTCCCTTGGGTCACCTGTTTTACTATGAAAACAAGGGGATACCTCCTCCGGAGTTAGTAATTCTGAGCTGTTATTGGGATGGTTGTTTAGTGAGAAGTTTATGTTTTAAAATTCATTCAAGTCTTAGTTTTTAAAGTATAGCTTTTGAAAATAGCACGTGTCAACGGACATGATTATGCAATCCTCAGACACTTTTAAGGAGTATAAGAGTCTCTATTCTCTAGACTTACTTTATTTATTGGCTTACTTTAAAAATTATTAGCATAAGGATTATATTGGATATTAATAGAGTACATGGATGTATCATGCTCAATTTTGGAAGGTGTTGTATCTTTCTAATTTATCATAAATAAGAAAGATACATGTAAGGCCTATTACTTCTTTTTCCCTAGAGGGGATGACTCTATTTTTATATTATTGAGCGTATTCCATCTTGCTCTATGTCCTTGGCCCTCCAGCCTTTTTACTATTCAGCTATGTCTGGGTCATTGGTACAGTATAAAAATGTTAAAAAATTTATAGTAATTTCTATATTTTTTATACTTACCAATGACCCAGACGGGGATGGCCCTCCCAGGAGTTGGGAACTCTTGCCTCCCCGGTGAGTACATAGCGCTTACCAGGCACTGGTTATTAGAATGATTAATGGCGCCAATTTCGGAACGTCCTTGACACTGCGCATGCGCAGTAGAGGTGAAGTGTGGAGGGCCATTCAGGACATGTTTTCTTTGGTTTTAGATGCAAATTTTGGGGATTGGGGGGCAAAATTTGTGTTTGGCCCTATATTTTAAGAGTTAGCACCAGCTATGTCTGGGTCATTGGTACAGTATAAAAATATGAGAATTTTAAGATTTTAAGGGGTCTCTCTCTTTAGCCTGCCCAAAATGGGTTAAGGCTTTGACTTTTGAATACCCTTACTACTTACAAAAATGTTTCCGTATAAATTGTGCGCTCGTTAAAAGACACTTTTCTTTGTGGCGTACCCATTGGCTGCTGTTGCCGTCTAAAAACAGGCCATTTTATCACAATTTGGACTTTTAGCAGCCTGTGCACAGTTAACAAATGCTCACCGGAGTACTTTATCCATGCAACTTCTATTGTCATACCAAGGCCTCCGTGTGGCCAAGTTTTCTTGAAAATCTACAAGACTCATTTAGAGAAATCCACAGAAAGCATGAATTTTTTAGCTTTTGAGGGGTATTGCAGTTTAACCAGCCCAAAACAGGTTAATAGTTGGTTTTTGAATAGCCTTATTACATACAAAAATGATCCACAAAGAATCCCACTTCCAATAAAGAAAGTTATGTTTATCTCTCGTGTATCATTTGGGTGCTGTGGGGGCCCGAAACTGGCCCATTTCATCAAACTTTCGATGTTTGGCAGCCTGTTGAGGTTTACCATATGCATCACCTGATATGTCTTGTGTATCAATGGTCGTGTCACAGGCAAGTCCATCAATGATGAATGTTCAAACAAAATGTACAAGACGCGTTTCAAAAAAGTGCCAATAACCCACAATTTTGGCAGTTTTTGCCAATTCTGATGAAACGAGGGTTAACCCTTTACCCAACGCAGGCTATATCAAAATTTATTATTTTAAATATCATTTTTTTTTAATTTTTCAAACAATTTCAACAAAACCATATCAGGTGACATCTCGTTGGAACGAGCTCGAAGAGCTCGTTCCAACGAGGGGTCACATGATATGGTTTATTGAAATTTTTTTGAAATATAATATTTTTTCAACTGCTGAATTTGCATATTACACATTCGGCTTCGGTACATTTTTAGATGTTGTGACCGTCTATGAGTGTGCAAAATTTTGTGAAAATCGGTTCAAAAATGGCTTCTGAATCGTACGGACAAAAAGTGGAGGGAGGGGAGGGGGAACAAAAAAAACTAGACTTTATGATTCTGGAGAATCATGGCTTTTCCCGATGAGATTCCATGAATTTTCATGACCCCACAGTGTTTGATGAATTGTTTTTAACTGTCTCACTGAAGTTTCTTCATTGATGTTATGAGAAAGGTGAGTATGGTAGTCTCAAATGACTGTTTGATAAAAAATATTGTTTAGGTAAAAACCATCATTAACGGGGTGGAGTGGGTTAATGTCAATATCGTCGTCCAACAAGTTAATGATCGACAAAACGAGTTATGTTTGTTTGACACATACCCACTAAGTGCTGTGTCAATTTGAAAATGGTCCATTTTATCTCAAATGTATCCAAAATATTGATGACTGGCAGCTTGTAGAGGTTTAACAAGTGCTAACAGGAATATTTATTCATGCAATTTGTAATTTCACACCAAAAACTGCGAATGGCCATTTTTGCTTAAAATCTACGAGATGTTTTCAAAGAAATCCAGGGAGGACATGAATTTTTTAAGCTTTTGTTGGGTACCATTGTTTATCCAGTTCAAAACGGGTTAAAGGTTGTTTTTTTTTGAATACGCTTATTATTTACAAAAATAATTCTTTGTGAATTCTACTTCCACTTATGTTGGGATTTCTCCTCTTAACTTTGGGTGCTGCGGGTACACAAACATATATTTTGTACATGCAATTTTTTATAATGTCAAACTAAGATCTGAGAATGGCCAATTTTTCTTGAAAATCTGCATGAAGTTTTTAGAGAAATCCTCGGATAACATGAATTTGTAACCTTTTGATGGGTATCTCTCTGTAACCAGCTCTAAACGGGTTAATGCTTTGTTTTTCTGGATACCTTCATTACTTACAAAAATGATCCTCGGGGCTTCCACTTCCAATGAAGGAGGTTATGTTTATCTCGCAGGTACACATTAGGTGCCCAAGAACAGCCCATTTTCTCAAAATGTCCATGCTTTGCAGCCTCTGGAGGGTTAACAAACACTAACTGGATTATTTTGTCCATGCAACTTGTAATATCACTCTAAGACCTGCAAATGGTCAAATTTTCTTGAATACGTATTAGATTTTTTGGAGACATCCACAGAAAATGGGAACTTTAAGCTTTTAAAGGGTACATCTCCTTAACCAGTCGAAAGTTAAAAAATTTATAGTAATTTATATATATTTTTATACTTACCAATGACCCAGACTTAGCTGGTGCTAACTCTAACAAAACCAGGGCCAAACACAAATTTTGCCCCCCAATCCCCAAAATTTGCATCCAAAACAAAAAGAAATCATGTCCTAAAGGACCTCCATACTACGCCTCTACTGCGCATGCGCAGTGACGCAGTCGTCCCGAAATTGGTGCCAATTATCATTCTTACTGGCAGTGCCTGGTCAGCGCTATGTACTCAGCGGGGAGGCAAGAGTTCCCAACTCCAGGGAGGGCCATCCCCGTCTGGGTCATTGGTAAGTATAAAAAATATATAAATTACTATAAATTTTTTAACATTTTTATACTGTACCAATGACCCAGACTTAGCTGAATAGTAAACAGGCTGGAGGGCCTAGGACATAGAGGAAAATCCAATAAGCTCAACTATATAGTAAAGAGGTAACCCCTTAAGGAGAAAAGGAGTATTAGGCTTTACATGTATCTTTCTTATTTAATATTAAATTAGAAAGATACACTACCCTTAATAATTGAGCACAATAACATTCATGTTCTCTATTAACATCCAGTATAACCCTTATACTAATTATTTTTAAAGCAAGCCAATAAATAAAGTAGTCCAGAGAATTGAGACTCTTTATAATCATTTAAAAGTGTCCGAGTATTGTATATTAAAGCCCGTTTGACACTTGACATATACAAATGCTTCACACCGAGCTACACTTTAAAAATAAGACATGAATGAATTTAAACATTAATATTACACTTTAAAACCATCCCGGAAGCGACTCAGAAATACTGACTTGGAGGAGGCATTCCCTTGCTTTTCACTATAAAGCAGGTGACCTAAGGGAACACCCCCCCCCCCCCCCCCCTTCCCCTTGCCCTGGGTCAAATAGCCCAGAGCGAAGAGGGCAGCCGGACGGAGTCACTGCCGGAACAGAAAGCCTGCATAACTATAGTTGCAACTGTTTAGTGGACGACATTCTGAGCAACAGATAACGGACCTAAACAATGCAGGTCTCCAGAAATGGACTCAATATTTCTGAGATAAAAATTCGTAAATGTGGATGGCTGAGACCAATAAGCAGCCTTCATTAAATCTGTAATAGCAACACTATTAGCATAAGCCCAGGAAGTAGAAAGAGCTCTTACTTCATGAGCAGAAATCTTAAGCACAGACTGCTGAGAAGAAGATAAATCTTCATAAGCAGTACGGATAGTTAACTGAATCCATCTAGCAATAGAATGGACTGAAATGTCCTTTCTATTAGGCATCAAAGACAGAAAGAAACGTTTCCGTCCCTTTCTGATAAACTGAGATCTCTGTTTATAGATACGTAGTGCTCTAACAGGACAGAGTAAAGGCCTACGCCCGTCTGAAGACGGAAGAGCCTTAATAACAATAGGTTCCGGATATTTATTAGGAGCCTGATTCTTAGCTAAAAAACCCACATTAGTAGTGAAGGTGATAGAGTTCCCAACACTACGATAATGAGAATCATCCACCGATAGTGCATGAAGTTCACTGACTCTTCTGGCAGAAGAGAAAGCTAAGAGAAAAGCTGTCTTATAAGATAAGAATTTGAAATCTACTGTCCCAAGAGGTTCAAATGGCTTTTCCTTCAATTTAAGGAGAACCCAAGCTAAATTCCACTTAGGAATTAATCTAAGAGTTCTGGGTCTATTTATCGAAAAGTTTCTAACCAACTTCGATAAAGAGACATTAGATCCAATTTGTAAACTATCATGATGTGCATAGGTATCAGATAACATAGATCTATAACCCTTTATAGTAACAGGCTGCAGTTTGATTTCGTCAAACAAGTATACTAGAAAGTTTGCAATGTCTGGTATAGAGGGATCAAATATATCTACAGAATGATCCCTACACCAACGACGAAAAACCTTCCACTTAGCCGCATAGTTTAGCGAAGAGGAGGTCCTCCTACAGTTAGAAATCGCGTCCACTGCTCGTCCTGTAAAGTGCTTGCCATGCAAGAAGGACCGCACAACGGAAAAACGTGAAGGTTGAGACCTTGCGGGTTGTGATGAAGTCGGCGCGATTTCCCCTGCGAAAGAAGATCCTCTCGTGGAGGAAGCTTCCGTGGTAGGTCCCACAACAGACACCTGAGTAGATTTATCCACGGTCTCTGTGGCGACAGAGATGCTACCAACAGAATCTTGCATTGAGATTGTTTTATCTTTAGCAATACTTGTTGAATTAACGGCGCTGGAGGATACGCATATCCTATCATTCCGTCCCAAGGGATCGACAGAGCGTCTACTGCAAATGCTCTTGGATCCGGACACGGAGACACATACGTCTGCAACTGATTGTTGAGATGTGTCGCAAATAAGTCTATCATTGGCCGTTCCCATTGGTAGCAAATCTGATTGAATACTTGTTTGTTGAGAGTCCACTCCGACGGCAACAAACGCTCCTTTCGTGAAAGGGAGTCTGCTAGCACATTCAGACGACCCGGTATGTGGCGGACCGAAAGAAGAACGTGATGTTCTAATGCAAACAGAAGGATTCTTTCCGTTAGATTGAACAACGGAACTGAATGAGTGCCTCCCTGATTCCGTATATACGCCACTACTGTCGTATTGTCGGATAGGATTTGGACATGAGCATCGTGAATAATGTCCATCCAGTGACGTAACGCAAGCCAAATTGACATCATTTCCTTGATGTTTATGTGCTTGCACAGGAATTGCGGATCCCAAAGACCCTGGCATCTCGAATCCGTTGGGATTAATGATGCACCCCAACCTGTTTGACTGGCATCCGTCATAACGGTAAAACTCGGATCCGGCAACTGCAGCGGAACTCCTTGAGTTAACCACTGAATGTTTGCCCAAGTCTGAATCTCTTGTTTCACTTGATCTGACAAGAGAACGTCTACATCGAGCGAATGAATTTTCACACTCCAATTCTGAGTCAGGAAAATTTGAAGAGGACGTGTGCGTAGCTGCCCCATCGGAATGAGATCCGCGGCGGCTCCGCACAGACCTATCAGTCTCATAAATTCTCTCGCCGTGACTTTGTCTGCGTGCAGACAATAGCGAGCGTAACAACTGACTAATTTCGCTCTGGTTAACGGCAGACGAACGAGATTGTTGTGCGTCTCGAAGCTCATTCCCAGATGAGTGAATGACTTGGACGGCACCAGATCCGACTTCTCCTCGTTTACTATAAAACCGAGACGTCGGAGCAATAGAAGAAGATTCTGAACATCGCTCTGAAGCGTTAACTCGTTGCTGTACCTCTGAAGAATGTCGTCCAGGTAGGCCGACGTTACCGCAGACGAATGAGCTCGGAAGTAGATTATTACCGAGTTCATTACCCGAGTGAAAGCCCAGGGTGCTAGATTCAATCCGAAGCACATCGCCCGGAATTGATACACCACTCCCAGGACTGCAAAGCGTAGATACTTTCGAAATGTCGGATGTACCATGACGTGAAAGTACGCATCTTTGAGATCTATGCTCGATGCATAATCGTTCACTCGAATACTCGCTCTGACCGATCGAATCGTCTCCATATAAAACTTCGGAGCGACGATCAGCTTGTTTATCCAGCTCAAATCTATGACTGGACGGAACGAGCTGTCTGGTTTCGGAACCAGAAACAGATGGCTGTAGAATCCCAGAGATTCCTGGTTTTCTACGACCTCTACCGCGTTTTTCATTAAAAGAGACTGCACCTCTGATAACAGAGCGTCTCTTTTCTGTGGATTTGACGGAAGATGAGTCCACTTTGGACTTCGAGTTAATGGAGGCTTTCGTTTGAAGGATATCTTTAGACCTTCCGAAGTCACTCCTCTCACCCAAGGGTCGTCCGTAATCAACGCCCACTCTTGTGAAAAACTCGACAACCTTCCGCCAACCGGAACGCGATAGAGGTTTAAGCCATCACCTCCTGGACCTGCGAGGCCTGCGGTAGGAGAAACCACGTCTTCCACGACCCGCACCTCGCCTCGTCGACCTCGGGGCGTCCGACCGATTGTCCCGGCCTGAAGGACGTCCCGAACGAGAGTCGCTATCCTGACGGTCTCTCGAATAAGACCAAGAGGACGCACCGGAACCTCTAAAGGAACCTCTCTTGGGCGCATTAGACCCAGAAGTGCCTGTCTTATTCGTGTCTGCTGTATCCGACTTCTTAGGAGCCGATCTGAACAACAGAGAATCATTAGCTTTCTTTTTAATTTTATCATAAATAGCGGAAAGCTTGCCGTCAAAGAGAAGTTCTCCTGAGACCGAAGCGACTCTAAGAGAGTTCTTCACCTTAGAATCCACCAGTGTGGATGTAGCTAGGGCTGCGTCACGTCTAACCAACTCCAGATTTGCCACTGAAAGGGCGGAGTTACACGTGGAATAAGCTACTGCCCTTGAAAGAAGTCTTAAAGAGGATTGTATATCCTGAAACTCTTCCCCTTGAAGGCGCAGTGATAACGCCTTAGTAAGGTGATCTGCGTAAGATAAGGCATCTAAATTGGCTCTGTTAGACGCAATAGCTGTTTCCAACACCGCGGTTGGAATAGAAGCTGACGACGGTAATGATAGCTCTAAGTCTTCCGCCTCGTCGTCCATACGCAGAGGAACTCTCGGTATACCCTGTCCTGCCGTATCGAATTTATTCCTTGCATTAATGAAAGGCAGGTTGAGAGTATTAGCGGACAAGAAACCTGCTTTCCCCGTCCTGGAAGCAAGTTTAAATATAGCGTCGTTCAATAATTCAAATGTTCTAGCAACATTATTGGACTGCGACGGAAACTCGGGAGCGATGTCCCTGAACCGCTCAAAAAATTCAGAGTCCAATGACGCTATAATTCTCTTGTCCGGAAGCGCAGCAGTCTGGCCCGACGGAACAGCTTGAGGGAGAAAGTGCCGGATGAAGTCCACGGCAGCTTTATGTTGTTCCGAAAGGGATAGCTCCAAGTCATCCGTATCCCTTTCACCATCCGGTCGGACCTCACGATGTTCCCGGTCGTCCACCCCCGATGCTTCGGCGGAGCGTACCGACCCAGCGCCATCGGATAATTCTCGATCCGACACCGTTTCTGCTGGGATGCTGCGATAAGCTGTGCTATCTGCACAAGAATGTCCGGCGTCGAGACCTGCGGAGGCGCAGTCTTTCGCTGCTTCGCCGAGGGCAGCTCCGCATCAGATGGCTCCCGCATACTTTTCCTATGCGAACGTCCAGAGTCCATCGGTCTCGAATCCCTGGCTGCCGGATGGTGTGACCTGGTCGCCGAAGAATCCTTCATCGGCGAAGCTGGTAATATATCGGCGGTCACGCAGCCAAGGTGCGGTCGTGTGCGCTGACGAGAAGAGGAAGCCTTAACAGTCTCTGCGGACTGCTTATACAACGGAGCGTCCCGAGCGACGGACGTATGCTCCGCTAAAGACACATTTTGTACCACAACATCTGGTCCCAGATGTTGTTGTACGAGAGAGGGACCTCTCTCGCTCGCGGCACGGCTGGACCTGGACGAGCTAGGAACCGGACTAAAAGGCTTCCTCCGTTCTCGCTTACTATCCGCCGTCACTGGGTGTGCATCTATTATGTTTATAGTGCTCGCATCACCCAAAATTTCCTCTTGGACCGCATCGGACGAACCCGGCTGCCGAACCATTCGGTGAATGGACACTACACCGGGCGAGCTAGCGGACGACATTTGTCTAATCTCCATGAGCACTTTTGCCGCTAGCTCTGAATTCATTTGTGACGACGGACGCACACTTGAAGAAGATAACATGGAAACATCACCCTGTTCTGGTTCCTCTGAAATAGAAACTGAGAGAGTAGAGTGACCTTGCGGAGAAAGAGCCGGCATCGCTCTTTCTCCAGAAACAACATATCGTGACACACGTTTCCAATGTTTCTCATCCCAATGTTCACATATAGGACAGGGATTAATGCAAGAACACTGACTACAATTAATACAATGATCATGAAAGTCAGAGGAAGATTTCTTCCTATTACAATTTGAACAACGTCCCTTCATTGTGAAAGAACAACAATAAGTCCTAGTTACTCGCAAAAACCCCTGACACAAAGATACATAATAACATGATCCATTAATAAATGAAAAAACAATTGCAAAACAAAATAATTTTGAAAAAATATTTTTTCAGCGAAGCCCAAGTTGCTGAAAAGTAACGTTGAGCCCCGATGGATCCGATGGCAAAGTGTGGTCAAAAATTTTAAATTTATATAAAATAATTAATGAGACACTTTCGGATAATATAAATGTATCTTATAATGAGATAAACTACCACAAAGGCAAACAGCCCCCCCTCAAAAAAGGCTGTTGCCAATGAAAACAAACAGTGTAAACACACTAGAAAACATGACTCCAGGCACTGAAAAAACTGGCCCGGAATCAGTCATCAATTACACTCTATCTGATGCAAAACAGAGACTCCCAGGGGAGAATCTGTAGAACATCAGATGGAAGATGCAGAACACAAACGTTATACACCCATGGGTGAAAACGTAACTATGGGGAAAATAACAGAAAACATTCTGTAACCAAGCAACTCTCCCAGGAAATTTTAGAAATGAAATTTCTCAAAAATATGCCAAAAGCATGGGAGAATTGCCAGGGGGGACTTTAGAAGGCTAGGGGAGAGGAAACACTGAATAAGCAGTGCAACAATTAGCAAGAATGACAACAAGAGGCCCATGCCTCGAAAATAGGCAACTTAACATAATTTCATCAAAAAATTTTAAGTACAGCCCTGATTATTTTTTGCCACTTCTTTTTCCTCTCCTCCTTCTATCCTCCTTAGAATCACATTTTCTCCAAAAATTACGTGTCTGGCATCCTTTAAACTGAGATTTACAAGCACAAAGATCAGTGAGATGTTGACTGATGAAGGGCCAAACAGAGAATGATAATTGGCGCCAATTTCGGGACGACTGCGTCACTGCGCATGCGCAGTAGAGGCGTAGTATGGAGGTCCTTTAGGACATGATTTCTTTTTGTTTTGGATGCAAATTTTGGGGATTGGGGGCAAAATTTGTGTTTGGCCCTGGTTTTGTTAGAGTTAGCACCAGCTAAGTCTGGGTCATTGGTACAGTATAAAAATATAGGTTAAGACTGCGATTTTTGAATACCCTTACTATTTATTATTAATTATTTATTAGGGTTTAAGGTCACATACTTATGCACAATGGCTAATCATGACAATGACAGTTTTATGTGTGAAGGAAGCCGGAGTACCCAGAGAGAACCACCGAGCATCGACGAGCAACTGTCAGCTTCTCAACATTCTAACTCTGTTCAAGCTCCGCTCAAGCAGGATTACAGCGATGTGCACCACCGATGTGCAGTATGCCTTAGTACACAGCATCATCGTGTCCCCCATGTAAGGAAACAGGGATAAAGTGCCTTGCCCAAGGACAAAACGCGGGTCGTCCCGGATGGGGATCGAACTCGGAACCTCTAGCATAGAAGTCCAACAGTCTACCACTAAGCCTCCGCACTCCCGAATACCCTTACTACTTACTAAAATTTTTCTCTATTGGTTTTTCGTCTGGTAAAAGAAGTTATGTTTCTCTGTAGCATTTCCATTTGTTGTTGTTGGTGTCCAAAAACAGACTATTTTCTCAAAATGTTGATATTTAGCAGCCCATGGAGGGTTAACAAATGCTTGCCGGAATATTTTATCCATGCAACTGGTAATGTGATACCAAGACCTATCAATGGCCATTTTCTGTTGAAAACTTACAAGTTGTTTGTGAAGAAATCCAGAAAAAACATCATGTTTTAAGCTTTTGATGGGTATCACTATTAACCATCACAAAAAGGGGTTAAAGCTTGGGTTTTTGAATACCCTTATTACTTACAAAAATGGTCCTCAGTGAATTCCACTTCCAACAATGGAGATTATGTGTATCTCTCGGGTATACATTGCGTGCTGTGCATGTCCGAAAACAGCCCTTTTCAACAAAATGATGCTTGGCAGCCTGTAGTGGGTGAATAAACACTCATCGGAATATTTTGTCCATGCAACTTGTAATGTCACACAAAGACCTGTGAATAGTCAATTTTTCTTGAAAACCAACAAGATGTTTTCAGAGAAATCTACAGAAAATGGAAATTTAAGCTTTTAAGGGGTATCTCTTTTAATCCTCCCAAAAATGGGTTAAGACTGACCTTTGAATATCCTTACTACTTACAAAAATGTTTCTGTATAAGTTTTGCGCTCGTTAATGTCCAAAAACAGCACATTTGATCACAATTTTGACTTTTAGCAGCCCGTGGAGGGTTAACAAATGCTCACCGGAGTATTTTGTCCATGCAACTTGTATTGTCACACCAGGCCCTGCGCTTGGCCAATTTTTTTTGAAAATCTACAAGACTCATTTAGAGAAATCCTCAGAAAATATGGATTTTTTAGCTTTTGAGAGGTACTGCAGTTTAACCAGTCCAAAACGGGTTAACACTTGGTTTTTTGAATACCCTTATTACTTACAAAAATGATCCACAGTGAATCCCACTTCCAATAAATGAAGTTATGTTTATCTCCAGTGTATCGTCTGGGTGCTTTAGGAGCCCGAAAACGGCCCATTTCATCAAAATTTCGATGTTTGGCAGCCTGTGGAGGGTTACCAAATCAGTGACGGGAGCAAAATGGAGGCGAGTGGAAAATCGCTCACCTCAAATCAAGTTTGCGAGAGTGAAAAATGTGAGGAGACTGATTTTGATTAAATGTTTATCTTCATTTTGTTAATATTGTTGAATTGTACATTCAAAGTGTATTTTTTTCTAAATTAAGTTAAGTTAATGTTATTGTTTGCCTGTGGTTCAGAATAAAATTGCAAGCTTGAAATCTAGTGTTTATTTATTAAATGTATTACCAGAATTCCTGAAATGAACTTTTATCTTGTAAGATCTGGATAATCTGAAGTGAACTATATATTATGGCATGTACAAAAATTTATTTCGCAATTCCATTGACAAGCATCCTTCGAAACGAATGTTTGAATACAAATGAACATGGATGGAAATTTTGACGGTGATAATATATGTAACCCACTAATAGTCCGGTCGCCAGGTCATGGATGCGTGTTTTGTCGTATAAAGTTTTTTTCTCAATGGCTTCTGAAAATTAAGGTATCTGACATCAACATTCAATCGGCTGACCATCTGTCAGCCTTGAGCAATTTTTTTTATAGAGCTCCAAAATTTATACCCCACCCCAAATTTCAGTAAAATACCACTTTTTACTCCGATGTCATTAGATCTCACAAAAATGCGACAGAATCTTCACAATGAGATGCCAATAGCCGAAGGGTTCCGAACACATCACTTAACCATTAACTTCTCCAGAAAAAATCCGAAATGGCAGCCAATATGGCGGCTGGAAGTAGCAAATATATGGATCTTTACCATTTTTTTCGAAATAATCTGCTATAAGTGCCCAATGACTGTCCAAGATTCATTCCTCGTGCATATAAATGATGCAAATTGATAGCTCCATGATATTTGATGACAATCAGGGGTATCAATGGTGTATATGAATGGGAAAATGATTATCAAATCTATGAAGTGAAAAAGTCGTCAAAGTTAAAAAATTTATAGTAATTTATATATTTTTTATACTTACCAATGACCCAGACTTAGCTGGTGCTAACTCTAACAAAACCAGGGCCAAACACAAATTTTGCCCCCCAATCCCCAAAATTTGCATTCAAAACAAAAAGAAATCATGTCCTAAAGGATCTCCATACTACGCCTCTACTGCGCATGCGCAGTGACGCAGACGTCCCGAAATTGGCGCCAATTATCATTCTTACTGGCAGTGCCTGGTCAGCGCTATGTACTCAGCGGGGAGGCAAGAGTTCCCAACTCCAGGGAGGGCCATCCCCGTCTGGGTCATTGGTAAGTATAAAAAATATATAAATTACTATAAATTTTTTAACATTTTTATACTGTACCAATGACCCAGACTTAGCTGAATAGTAAACAGGCTGGAGGGCCTAGGACATAGAGGAAAGTTGAAAAATTTATAGTAATTTATATATTTTTTATACTTACCAATGACCCAGACTTAGCTGGTGCTAATCTCCTTAATTCAGGGCCAAACACAAATTTTGCCCCCCCAATCCCCAAAATTTGCATCAAAAACCGAAAAATACATGTCCTATATGGCCCTCCATACATCGACTCCTCTGCGCATGTGCAGTGTCGAGGAAGTCCCGAAATTGGCGCCAATTATCATTCTTACAACCAGTGCCTGGTAGGCGTTATGTACTCAGCGGGGAGGTATGAGTTCCCAACTCCTGGGAGGGCCATCCCCGTCTGGGTCATTGGTAAGTATAAAAAATATATAAATTACTATAAATTTTTCAACATTTTTATACTGTACCAATGACCCAGATTTAGCTGAATAGTAAATAGGCTGGAGGGCCTAGGACATAAAGGAAAATCCAATAAGCTCAATTATGTATAAAAGAATATCCTCTCCAGGAGAAAAGAAGAGATAGGCTTTACATGTATCTTTCCTATTTATAATAAAGAAGAAAGACACAACACCGATCAGTAATTGAGCATAATAATCAATGATCTCTATTAACATCCAGTATAACCCTTTATACTAAAATTTTTAAAGGTAAGCCAATAAATAAAGGAAGTCCAGAGAAATGAGACTCTTTATATTCATTAAAAGTGTTCGAGGATTGTATATTAACACTCGTTTGACACATGACATATACAAATGCTTCACACCGAGCTACACTTTAAAAATATTACATGGATGATTAAACATTATCTTACACTTTAAAACCATCCCGGTACCGACTCAGAATTACTGACTCTGGGGGAGGTATTCCCTTGCTTTTCACTATAAAGCAGGTGACCTAAGGGAACACCCGCCCCCCCCCCCCCCCCTTCCCCTTGCCCTGGGTCAAATACCCCAGAGCGAAGAGGGCAGCAGGACAGAGTCACTGCCGGAACAGAAAGCCTACATAACTATAGTTGCAACTGTTTAGTGGACGATATTCTGAGCAACTGATAACGGACCTAAACAATGGAGGTCTCCAGAAATGGACTCAATATTTCTGAGATAAAAATTAGTGAATGTGGAAGGTTGAGACCAATATGCAGCCTTCATTAGATCAGTAATAGCAATACAATTAGCATAGGCCCAAGAAGTAGAAAGAGCTCTTACTTCATGAGTTGAGATCTTGAGTGCCGACTGCTGAGAGGAAGATAATTTTTCATAAGCAGTTCGAATAGTTAATTGAATCCATCTAGCAATAGAATGAACCATAATATCCTTTCTATTAGGCATCAAAGACAGAAAGAAACGCTTACGTCCCTTTCTGATAAACTCAGATCTACGTCTGTAAATACGTATTGCTCTAACAGGACACAGTAGAGGCCTACGCCCATCAGATGATGGAAGGGCCTTAATAATAATAGGTTCAGGATACTTATTAGGAGCCTGATTCTTAGCCAAAAATCCAACATTAGTGGTAAAGGTAATAGTATTACCGACACTACGGTAGTGAGAATCCTCCACAGATTGTGCATGAAGCTCACTAACTCTTCTAGCAGAAGAGAAAGCTAAGAGAAAAGCTGTCTTATATGTTAAGAATTTGAAGTCAACTGTGTCAAGAGGCTCAAAAGGCGCTTCTTTTAGCTTAAGAACCCAGGCCAAATTCCACTTCGGAATTAATCTAAGGGTTCTAGGTCTATTTATCGAAAAATTTCTAACTAACTTAGATAAAGAGACATTAGTTCCAATCCTCAAGCTATCATGATGTGCATAGGTATCAGATAGCATAGACCTATAACCCTTAATGGTGATAGGCTGCAGATTAATCTCATCAAACAAGTATACTAGAAAGTTTGCTATGTCTGGAATGGAGAGATCATAAATATCTACTGAATGATCCTCACACCACTGACAAAAGACCCTCCACTTAGCCGCATAGTTTAGCGAAGAGGAGGTCCTCCTGCAGTTAGAAATCGCGTCCACTGCTCGTCCTGTAAAATGTTTTCCGTGCAAGAAGGACTGCACAATGGAAATACGTGAAGGTTTAGACCTTGCGGATTGTGATGGAGGATGCGCGATTTCCCTTGCGAAAGAAGATCTTCCCGTTGAGGAAGCTTCCTCGGCATGTCCCACAACAGACACCTGAGTAGATTTATCCACGGTCTCTGTGGAGACAGAGATGCTACCAACAGAATCTTGCATTGCGATTGTTTTATCTTGAGCAATATCTGCTGAATCAACGGCACTGGAGGATACGCATATCCTATCATTCCGTCCCAAGAGATCGAGAGAGCGTCTACTGCAAACGCTCGAGGATCCGGACAAGGTGACACATACGTCTGCAACTGGTTGTTGAGATGTGTCGCAAATAAATCTATCATTGGCCGTTCCCATTGGTAGCAAATCTGATTGAATACTTGCTTGTTGAGAGTCCATTCTGACGGCAACAGGCGACCCCTCCGTGAAAGGGAGTCTGCTAAGACGTTCAGACGACCCGGAATATGACGGATGGAGAGAAGAATCTGATGTTCTAATACAAACAGAAGAATTCTTTCCGTTAGATTGAGCAACGGAATGGAATGAGTGCCACCTTGGTTCCGAATATACGCAACTACTGTCGTATTGTCGGACATAATTTGCACGTGTGCATTCTGAATAACGTCTATCCAATGACGTAGAGCAAGCCAAATCGACATCATCTCTTTGATGTTGATGTGCTTGCTTAGAAACTGCGGATCCCAAAGACCCTGGCACTTCAAATCCGATGGGCTCAGTGTCGCGCCCCAGCCTGTTTGACTGGCATCCGTCATAATCGTAAAACTCGGATCTGGCAACTGCAGTGGAACTCCCTGAGTTAACCACTGTATGTCTGCCCAAGTCTGAATCTCTTGTTTCACTTGGCTTGACAAGAGTATGTCCGTTTCGAGCGAATGAATCTTCACTCTCCAATTCTGAGTCAGAGAGACCTGGAGAGGACGGGTGCGTAGCCGCCCCATCGGAATGAGATCCGAGGCAGCTCCGCACAGACCTATTAGTCTCATGAATTCCCTCGCTGACACTTTGTCTGAGTGAAGACAATAGCGAGCATAACAACTGACTAATTTCGCTCTGGTTAACGGCAGACGAACGAGATTGTTGTGCGTCTCGAAGCTCATTCCCAGGTGGGTAAATGACTTGGACGGCACCAGATCCGACTTCTCTTCGTTTACTATGAAACCGAGACGTCGGAGCAATAGAAGCAGATAGTGCATGTCGTTCTGAAGCGTTAACTCGTTGCCGTATCTCTGAAGAATATCGTCCAGGTAAGCCGACGTTACCGCCGACGAATGAGCTCGGAAATGAGTCATTACCGAGTTCATTACTCGAGTGAATGCCCAGGGCGCTAGATTCAGACCAAAGCACATCGCTCGGAACTGATAAACAACACCTAGGACAGCGAAGCGAAGATACTTTCTGAACGCCGGATGTACCATGACGTGAAAGTATGCATCCTTGAGGTCTATGCTCGCAGCATAGTCGTTCACTCGAATGCTCGCTCTGACCGATCGAATGGTCTCCATATAAAACTTTGGAGCCACGATCAGCTTGTTTATCCAGCTTAAGTCGATCACTGGACGGAACGAGCCGTCTGGCTTCGGAACCAGAAAAAGATGGCTGTAGAAACCTGGAGATTCCTGGTTTTCTACGACCTCTATCGCGTTCTTCGTTAAAAGAGACTGGACTTCTGATAGAAGTGCGGTTCTTTTCTGACAATTTGACGGAAGCTGAGTCCATCTTGGACTTCGAGTTAATGGAGGATTGCCTTTGAAGGACAGCTTTAGTCCTTCCGAAATAACCCCTAGCACCCAAGGGTCCTCCGTAATTGATTCCCAATTGCTTGAGAAACTCGACAGTCTTCCGCCCACCGGAACGCGACAGAGGTCTAGACCATCACTTCCTGGATCCGCGAGGCTTGCGGTAGGAGAAACCATGTCCTCCGCGCCCCGCACCTCGCCCCGTCGGCCTAGGGGCGTCTGACCGGTTATTTCGGCCAGCATAACGGCCCCTAGTCGAGTCGCTACTCTGCCGGTCTCTAGAGTAAGACCTAGAGGACGCATAGGAACCTCTATAGGAACTTCCCCTGGACGAACTCGTCCCGGAAGTGCCTGGCCTACTCCTGTCTGCTGGTTCCGATTTCTTGGAAGCAGACTTAAAAAGCAGAGAGTCCGAAGCTTTCTTTGTTAATTTATCATATATATATCAGAAAGCTTGCCACTGAAGAGAAACTCTCCAGAGACCGGAGCGACTCTAAGAGAGTTTTTCACCTTACTGTCCACGCGTGTGGAAGTAGCCAAGGCCGCGTCACGTCGAGCTAACTCCAGATTTGCCACTGAAAGGGCGGAGTTATAAGTGGAAAACGCTATGGCCCTGGACAGAACTCTTAAAAACGTTTGTACGTCTTGAAATTCAGGTCCTTCAAAGCGTAATGACAACGCTCTAGTAAGGTGATCTGCGTAGGAAAGAGCGTCTAAACTAGCTCTGTTAGACGATATCGTCGTTTCCATCGTAGACGACGGAAGTGACATAGACGACGGCATGGATATATCAAGGTCTTCAGCCTGGTCGTCTAAACGCAGAGGAACTCTCTGGATGCCCTGACCTGCCGTATCAAACTTGTTCCTTTG
Organism: Pictodentalium vernedei; assembly: GCA_031216915.1. NCBI lineage: Eukaryota > Metazoa > Mollusca > Scaphopoda > Dentaliida > Dentaliidae > Pictodentalium > Pictodentalium vernedei. The sequence continues at coordinate 98,125,256 of CM062290.1, read as the reverse complement.
ATTAATAAACGGCAGCTGTAGAGCAGAAGCCGGTAGGAAGGCTGACCTGCCCGTCTTGTTGGCAAGTTTATCAATAGCGTCATTCAATAACTCAAAAATCCGAGAGACATTCTTGGATTGTGACGGAAATTCTGGGACAATGTCCCTAAATCGATTAAAAAACTCGGTGTCCAGTGGCGCTATTACCTCCTATCCGGCTGCGCAGCATTTTGGTCTGGCGGAACAACTTCTGGAAGATAACACCGGATGAATTCTACGGCTATTTTATGTTGTTCCAAAAGGGAAATATCCAATTCATCAGAATCCCTTTCGCCATCCTGCCGGACCTCATGTAAATCATGTAAATCTCGGTCGTCCGCACCGGATCCAGCGGCGGAACCTACCGACCCAGCATCTTCTGACATTTCATGTTCCGACAGAGGCTCTGATGGTTGCTGGGATGCTGCGATTAACTTTGCTATCTGTGATAGCACATCCGTTACAGAGGCCTGGGAGGCGGCGGTCTTACTGGTTTTAGCCGCCGGAAGCTCCCTGGACGTTGCATCTTGCATACATCTTTTATGTGAACGTCCGGACGAAGAAGGCCTCGAGTCCCTGGCTACCGGATGGCGTGACCTGGTCGCCGAGGAATCCCTGGTCGGCGAAGCTGACTGTAATTCACTGGTCACGTAGCCAAGGTGCGGTCGAGTGTGCTGCTGAGAGGATATGGAAGCCTTATAGGTAGCCTCGGCGGACTGCCTATATACCGGAGCCCTCCGAGCGGTGGACGTATGCTCCGACTGCGTAACATTACGGACTACAACATCTGGTCCCAGATGCTGTTGTATGAGAGAGGGACCTCTCTCGCTTGCAGCCCGTGTCGAACTGGACAAGCTAAACACCGGACTGTCAGGCTTCCTCCGATCGATCCTCCTTTCCTTCGTCAATGGGTGTGCACGTGGATGGATTATAGTGCTCGCAACACCCGACTCTCTGTGCTGGACCGCAACGGATGAACCCGAGTGCTGCCCCATTCGGTGAATGGACGCAACCCCGGTCGAGCTAGCGGACGTCAACCCCTTCGGGCTCCTTTCAGGGAACTGACGAATCTCCATGAGCACTTTTGCCGCTAGCTCTTCGCTTGTATGTGACGACGGAGGCACACTTCTGGATGACATCACGGAAACATCACCCTGTTCTTGTTCCTCTGAAAAAGAGAGTGAAACACTAGAGTGACTCTGAGGAGAAAGAACCGGAATGGACCTTTCTCCAGGAACAACATACCGTGACACACGTTTCCAACGTTTTTCATCCCATTTGAAACACACAGAACAAAGATCAGTGCGAGTACAGAGAGAACAATTAATACAGAGATCATGAGAATCATAGGAAGACTTCCTCCTATTACAATTTGAACAATAATCATTCATAGTGAAATGTAAACAATCAAAGTACTCGCACTAATCCTTGAAAATAAAGATACATAATACAACAATCCATTATATTCATTAATAAATAATGATTTGAAAAGAAAAAATTTTAAAAAAAAAAAAATTTTTTCAGAAGAGCCCAAGTTCCCAAAGGGAACCCTGAGCCCAATGGATCCCAAAAAAGCCTAAGTGTGGACAAAAATTTAAATTCATTTTGAAAAAATTAATGAGACACTTACGGACAATAATAATGTATCTTACTATGAATAAGAGATGCAGAAGACAAAAAATCACTATCAGCAGTAACTGTTGTCAACCTAAGCAAAAGTGTCAACAAACCGGAAACATGACTCCAGGCACTAAAACAAACATGGCCCGAAATCAGTCACCAATTAAAACACTATCTGATGCAAAATAGAGGCTTCCAGAGAAGAAACTGTAGAACATCAGATGGTAGATGCAGACCAAAACGCCTAAACACCCCTAGGGTGAGGACGTAAACATGGGGAAAAAAACAGAAATAAATCTGTTACCAAGCCAAAACTCCCAAGAAATTTTTAGTAATAAACATTACAAAAATTAAGCCAAAACATGGGAGAAAAGCTAGGGGGGAATAAGGAAGGTAGAGAGGAAACACTGATCAAACAATGGTACTTCATAGCAAGAATGATAACATCAGGGCCATGCCTTGAAAAAAGGCAACTAGAAATAATTTCATAAAATAATTATAAGTTACAGCCCTGAACATTTTCTTGCACTAAAAATTTTCCTCTCCTCCTAATGTATCCTCTTTATTTCCACAATTTCACTCATGAATATGTGTCTGGCATCATGAAAATTGAGATTTGGAAGCACAAATAACAGAGAAGTGTGACTGTTTTGAGGGCCAAACTAAGAATGATAATTGGCGCCAACTTCGGGACTTCCTCGACACTGCGCATGCGCAGAGGAGTCGATGTATGGAGGGCCATATAGGACATGTATTTTTCGGTTTTTGATGCAAATTTTGGGGATTGGGGGGGCAAAATTTGTGTTTGGCCCTGAATTAAGGAGATTAGCACCAGCTAAGTCTGGGTCATTGGTACAGTATAAAAATATCCAATAAGCTCAACTATATAGTAAAGAGGTAACCCCTTAAGGAGAAAAGGAGTATTAGGCTTTACATGTATCTTTCTTATTTAATATTAAATTAGAAAGATAGACTACCCTCAATAATTGAGCACAATAACATTCATGTTCTCTATTAACATCCAGTATATCCCTTATACTAATTATTTTTAAAGTAAGCCAATAAATAAAGTAGTCCAGAGAATTGAGACTCTTTATAGTCATTTAAAAGTGTCCGAGTATTGTATATTAAAGCCCGTTTGACACTTGACATATACAAATGCTTCACACCGAGCTACACTTTAAAAATAAGACATGAATGAATTTTAACATTAATATTACACTTTAAAACCATCCCGGAAGCGACTCAGAAATACTGACTTGGAGGAGGCATTCCCTTGCTTTTCACTATAAAGCAGGTGACCTAAGGGAACACCCGCTCCCCCCCCCCCCTTCCCTTTGCCCTGGGTCAAATAGCCCAGAGCGAAGAGGGCAGCCGGACGGAGTCACTGCCGGAACAGAAAGCCTGCATAACTATAGTTGCAACTGTTTAGTGGACGACATTCTGAGCAACAGATAACGGACCTAAACAATGCAGGTCTCCAGAAATGGACTCAATATTTCTGAGATAAAAATTCGTAAATGTGGATGGCTGAGACCAATAAGCAGCCTTCATTAAATCTGTAATAGCAACACAATTAGCATAAGCCCAGGAAGTAGAAAGAGCTCTTACTTCATGAGCAGAAATCTTAAGCACAGACTGCTGAGAAGAAGATAAATTTTCATAAGCAGTACGGATAGTTAATTGAATCCATCTAGCAACAGAATGGACCGAAATGTCCTTTCTATTAGGCATCAAAGACAGAAAGAAACGTTTCCGTCCCTTTCTGATAAACTGAGATCTCTGTTTATAGATACGTAACGCTCTAACAGGACAGAGTAAAGGCCTAGCCCGTCTGAAGACGGAAGAGCCTTAATAACAATAGGTTCCGGATATTTATTAGGAGCCTGATTCTTAGCTAAAAAACCCACATTAGTAGTGAAGGTGATAGTGTTCCCGACACTACGATAGTGAGAATCATCCACCGACAGTGCATGAAGCTCACTGACTCTTCTAGCAGAAGAGAAAGCTAAGAGAAAAGCTGTCTTATAAGATAAGAATTTGAAATCTACTGTCCCAAGAGGTTCAAATGGCTTTTCCTTCAATTTAAAAAGAACCCAAGCTAAATTCCACTTAGGAATTAATCTAAGAGTTCTGGGTCTATTTATCGAAAAGTTTCTAACCAACTTAGATAAAGAGACATTAGATCCAATTTGTAAACTATCATGATGTGCATAGGTATCAGATAACATAGATCTATAACCCTTTATAGTAACAGGCTGCAGTTTGATTTCGTCAAACAAGTATACTAGAAAGTTTGCAATGTCTGGTATAGAGGGATCGAATATATCTACAGAATGATCCCTACACCAACGACGAAAAACCTTCCACTTAGCCGCATAGTTTAGCGAAGAGGAGGTCCTCCTACAGTTAGAAATCGCGTCCACTGCTCGTCCTGTAAAGTGTTTGCCATGCAAGAAGGACCGCACAACGGAAAAACGTGAAGGTTGAGACCTTGCGGGTTGTGATGGAGTTGGCACGATTTCCCCTGCGAAAGAAGATCCTCCCGTGGAGGAAGCTTTCGCGGTAGGTCCCACAACAGACACCTGAGTAGATTTATCCACGGTCTCTGTGGCGACAGAGATGCTACGAACAGAATCTTGCATTGAGATTGTTTTATCTTTAACAATACCTGTTGAATTAACGGCGCTGGAGGATACGCATATCCTATCATTCCGTCCCAAGGGATCGACAGAGCGTCTACTGCAAATGCTCTTGGATCCGGACACGGAGGCACATACGTCTGCAACTGATTGTTGAGATGTGTCGCAAATAAGTCTATCATTGGCCGTTCCCATTGGTAGCAAATCTGATTGAATACTTGTTTGTTGAGAGTCCACTCCGACGGCAACAAGCGACGCCTTTCGTGAAAGGGAGTCTGCTAGCACATTCAGACGACCCGGTATGTGATGGACCGAAAGAAGAACGTGATGTTCTAGCGCAAACAGAAGGATTCTTTCCGTTAGACTGAACAACGGAACTGAATGAGTGCCTCCCTGATTCCGTATATACGCCACTACTGTCGTATTGTCGGATAGGATTTGGACATGAGCATTGTGAATAATGTCCATCCAGTGACGTAACGCAAGCCAAATTGACATCATTTCCTTGATGTTTATGTGCTTGCACAGGAATTGCGGATCCCAAAGACCCTGGCATCTCGAATCCGTTGGGATTAATGATGCACCCCAACCTGTTTGACTGGCATCCGTCATAATGGTAAAACTCGGATCCGGCAACTGCAGCGGAACTCCCTGAGTTAACCACTGAATGTTTGCCCAAGTCTGAATCTCTTGTTTCACTTGATCTGACAAGAGAACGTCTACATCGAGCGAATGAATTTTCACACTCCAATTCTGAGTCAAGAAAATTTGAAGAGGACGTGTGCGTAACTGCCCCATCGGAATGAGATCCGCGGCGGCTCCGCACAGACCTATCAGTCTCATAAATTCTCTCGCTGTGACTTTGTCTGCGTGCAGACAATAGCGAGCGTAACAACTGAATAATTTCGCTCTGGTTAACGGCAGACGAACGAGATTGTTGTGCGTCTCGAAGCTCATTCCCAGTTGAGTGAATGACTTGGACGGCACCAGATCCGACTTCTCCTCGTTTACTATAAAACCGAGACGTCGGAGCAATAGAAGATTCTGAACATCGTTCTGAAGCGTTAACTCGTTGCCGTACCTCTGAAGAATGTCGTCCAGGTAGGCCGACGTTACCGCAGACGAATGAGCTCGGAAATAGATCATTACCGAGTTCATTACCCGAGTGAAAGCCCAGGGTGCTAGATTCAATCCGAAGCACATCGCCCGGAATTGATACACCACTCCTAGGACTGCGAAGCGTAGGTACTTTCGGAATGTCGGATGTACCATGACGTGAAAGTACGCATCTTTGAGATCTATGCTTGTTGCATAATCGTTCACCCGAATACTCGCTCTGACCGACCGAATCGTCTCCATATAAAACTTCGGAGCGACGATCAGCTTGTTTATCCAGCTCAAATCTATGACTGGACGGAACGAGCCATCTGGTTTCGGAACCAGAAACAGATGGCTGTAGAATCCCGGAGATTCCTGGTTTTCTACGACCTCTACCGCGTTCTTCATTAAAAGAGACTGCACCTCTGATAACAGAGCGTCTCTTTTCTGCGGATTTGACGGAAGATGAGTCCACTTTGGACTTCGAGTTAATGGAGGCTTTCGTTTGAAGGATATCTTTAGACCTTCCGAAGTCACTCCTCTCACCCAAGGGTCGTCCGTAATCGACGCCCATTCTTGTGAAAAGCACGACAACCTTCCGCCAACCAGTACGCGATAGAGGTTTAAGCCATCACCTACTGGACCTGCGAGGCCTGCGGTAGGAGAAACTACGTCCTCCACGACCCGCACCTCGCCCCGTCGACCTCGGGGCGTCCGACCGATTGTCCCGGCCTGAAGGACGTCCCGAACAAGAGTCGCTACCCTGACGGTCTCTCGAATAAGACCAAGAGGACGCACCGGAACCTCTATAGGAACCTCTCTTGGGCGCATTAGACCCAGAAGTGCCTGTCTTATTCTTGTCTGCTGTATCCGACTTCTTAGAAGCAGATTTGAACAACAGAGAATCCGAAGCTTTCTTTGTAATTTTATCATAAATAGCAGAAAGCTTGCCGTCAAAGAGAAGTTCTCCTGAGACCGAAGTGACTCTAAGAGAGTTCTTCACCTTAGTATCCACTAGAATGGATGTAGCTAGGGCTGCGTCACGTCTAACCAACTCCAGATTTGCCACTGAAAGGGCGGAGTTACACGTGGAATAAGCTACTGCCCTTGAAAGAAGTCTTAAAGAGGATTGTATATCCTGAAACTCTTTCCCTTGAAGGCGCAGTGATAACGCCTTAGTAAGGTGATCTGCGTAAGATAAGGCATCTAAATTGGCTCTGTTAGACGCAATAGCTGTTTCCAACACCGCTGTTGGAATAGAAGCCGACGACGGTAATGATAGCTCTAAGTCTTCCGCCTCGTCGTCCATACGCAGAGAAACTCTCGGAATACCCTGTCTTGCCGTATCGAATTTATTCCTTGCATTAATGAAAGGCAGGTTGAGAGTATTAGCGGACAAGAAACCTGCTTTCCCCATCTTGGAAGCAAGTTTAAATATAGCGTAGGTCAATAATTCAAATGTTCTTGCAACATTATTGGACTGCGACGGAAACTCGGGAGCGATGTCCCTGAACCGCTCAAAAAATTCAGAGTCCAATGACGCTATAATCCTCTTGTCCGGAACCGCAGCAGTCCGGCCCGACGGAACAACTTGAGGGAGAAAGTGCCGGATGAAGTCCATGGCAGCTTTATGTTGTTCCGAAAGGGATAGCTCCAAGTCATCCGTATCCCTTTCACCATCCGGTCGGACCTCATGATGTTCCCGGTCGTCCGCCCCCGATGCTTCGGCGGAGTGTACCGACCCTGCGCCGTCGGATAATTCTCGATCCGACACCGTTTCTGTCGGCTGCTGGGATGCTGCGATAAGCTGTGCTATCTGCACAAGAATGTCCGGCGTCGAGACCTGCGGAGGCGCAGTCTTTCGCTGCTTCGCCGAGGGCAGCTCCGCATCAGATGGCTCCCGCATACTTTTCCTATGCGAACGTCCGGAGTCCATCGGTCTCGAATCCCTGGCTGCCGGATGGTGTGACCTGGTCGCCGAAGAATCCTTGATCGGCGAAGCTGGTAATATATCGGCGGTCACGCAGCCAAGGTGCGGTCGTGTGCGCTGACGAGAAGAGGAAGCCTTAACAGTCTCCGCGGACTACTTATACAACGGAGCATCCCGAGCGACGGACGTATGCTCCGCTAAAGACACATTTCGTACCACAACATCTGGTCCCAGATGTTGTTGTACGAGAGAGGGGCCTCTCTCGCTCGCGGCACGGCTGGACCTGGACGAGCTAGGAACCGGACTCAAAGGCTTCCTCCGTTCTCGCTTACTATCCGCCGTCATTGGGTGTGCATCTATTATGTTTATAGTGCTCGCATCACCCAAAATTTCCTCCTGGACCGCATCGGACGAACCCGGCTGCCGAACCATTCGGTGAATGGACGCTACACCGGGCGAGCTAGCGGACGACATTTGTCTAATCTCCATGAGCACTTTTGCCGCTAGCTCTGAATTCATTTGTGACGACGGACGCACACTTGTAGAAGATAACATGGAAACATCACCCTGTTCTTGTTCCTCTGAAATAGAAACTGAGAGAGTAGAGTGACCTTGCGGAGAAAGAGCCGGCATAGCCCTTTCTCCAGAAACAACATATCGTGACACACGTTTCCAATGTTTCTCATCCCAATATTCACATATAGGACAGGGATTAATGCAAGAACACTGACTACAATTAATACAATGATCATGAAAGTCAGAGGAAGATTTCTTCCTATTACAATTTGAACAATGTCCCTTCATTGTGAAAGGACAACAACAAGTCCTAGTTACTCGCAAAAACCCCTGACACAAAGATACATAATAACATGATCCATTAATAAATGAAAAAACAATTGCAAATCAAAATAATTTTGAAAAAATATTTTTTCAGCGAAGCCCAAGTTGCTGAAAAGTAACGTTGAGCCCCGATGGATCCGATGGCAAAGTGTGGTCAAAAATTTTAAATTTATATTAAATAATTAATGAGACACTTACGGATAATATAAATGTATCTTATAGTGAGATAAACTACAGCAAAAAATAATTAATGAGACACTTACGGATAATATAAATGTATCTTATAGTGAGATAAACTACAGCAAAAGCAAACAGCCCCCCTCAAAAAAGGCTGTTGCCAATGTAAACAAACAGTGTAAAACACCAGAAAACATGACTCCAGGCACTGAAAAAACTGGCCCGGAATCAGTCATCAAAATTACACTCTATCTGATGCAAAACAGAGACTCCCAGGGGAGAATCTGCAGAACATCAGATGGAAGATGCAGAACACAACGTTATACACCCATGGGTGAAAACGTAACTATGGGGAAAATAACAGAAAACATTCTGTAACCAAGCAACTCTCCCAGGAAATTTTAGAAATGAACTTTCTCAAAAATATGCCAAAAGCATGGGAGAATTGCAAGGGGGGACTTTAGAAGGCTAGGGGACAGGAAACACTGAATAAGCAGTGCAACATTTAGCAAGAATGACAACAAGAGGCCCATGCCTCGAAAATAGGCAACTTAACATAATTTCATCAAAAAATTTTAAGTACAGCCCTGATTATTTTTTGTCACTTCTTTTTCCTCTCCTCCTTCTATCCTCCTTAGAATCACATTTTCTCCAAAAATTACGTGTTTGGCATCCTTTAAACTGAGATTTACAAGCACAAAGATCAGTGAGATGTTGACTGATGAAGGGCCAAACAGAGAATGATAATTGGCGCCAATTTCGGGACGTCTGCGTCACTGCGCATGCGCAGTAGAGGCGTAGTATGGAGGTCCTTTAGGACATGATTTCTTTTTGTTTTGGATGCAAATTTTGGGGATTGGGGGGCAAAATTTGTGTTTGGCCCTGGTTTTGTTAGAGTTAGCACCAGCTAAGTCTGGGTCATTGGTACAGTATAAAAATATAAGATTTCCTGCCATATAATACAAGAAGTCACAAAAATTGTTAGAAAACTCGGCTTGTGGTTCGTAGACTTGGAGATGTCTCCCCAATTTAGTTCTCAACCTCGATTTATATCATTTATGCATTGGATTCACTATAAAATACCCGAATTTCCACCAAAATGACGCCGAAAGTAGTAAAATTGTGGATTTTTATATTTTTTGCGAATGAAGTCTATACCAGTATGCCCCGGCTGCCAACATACATTTTGCTGGACATAAAAACTATGCAAAATTATAGTGCAATGATATTAACTACATTTTGACGAATAATGGAAACAAATGAGCAGGAGAAAAACCGATATCGCAGACTATGGAGTGAAAAAACTGTCAAAACTTGATTTCACCCTAATACCAGAAATCCCAAATATGGTCACATAGCCAGCCTGATGAGATGCAGCGTGAGAGATGTTTTATCTACTAAGTATTCAATCTGGAATTTATCAAGAAAAGATCAACATGGTCACCGATATCCTCATCCTCACGGTCCATCTGGATCATTAGACTGATTCACCGTGACATCAATTGCTGAAACCGTTTGTTCATTGCAACATTCAATTGTTGCATTACACGCACAGAATATTGTGCATGCCAAGTGAGAGGAATAGCATCCACACCTGCTAGTTTTGCAAGGATGTTTGCTGGAACAGGAACAACGTACCATACGCAAAACAGAGTCGGGGGCCACCGGTATACCACTTGGTAGAGTTAAGGGTGATAACGTTTTCGAGACTTCATCTCTGACGAATCCGATTTCCCTAGGATCAAGATCTGGTGGAGCTGGGTCTAAGGCATGTTTCCACGTGCATACCTGAAGATGGGCATGTTTTACATTCTCTGTGAATGCTTCGGTTGTTGGGGGCAGGGTACATAAAGGAGGAACTTTTGTGGCACCCTTCTTGCCTATTTGCGATTTCCAAACACTGATTCAAACACTGGTGCCCATATCCTTGCAACCATAGCATGAAGATATGAATCGTGTAGCTTGATGAAGGGGCATTGACACAACCAACGGACGTTAGAGAAGTTTCGCCGGATCTCAAGACTTTCAACATACGACCTTTTCCAATTCCAAAACAACCACCAACTGTGTCACAGCCAGAGATAGCATGGGCGGCAAGCAAGTTTGGTATGATACTTCTATGTTCTTCAACGGTCGCTGCAATATCAACAACTGACTTCCCCTTTATTGGGGATTCCATGAACATACTACATGACAGGTTTTGTTCGAGATAGTGATGTAGAAGCAATGTGTATACATCTGTGTCGTCTGCAAGAACTATGACATTGTCGTGGTCATCAGCAGCTCTGATGGCTTGCTGAACGATTATGTTATCTGCTTCTTCGTGCATAGCTTCCATGTCACGCCTCTCAATAACTATACCTCTATCGATTTCAATGGGTGAAGCGTCCTGGCCAGTAACAAATAGCGCGTGTTGTTGAGTGTTATCAACAGCAAACTGTGTGTCACGTCTGAAATGATCAACAATAATGCTTATCAATGGTTTCTTATTTTCAGTTACCGTGAGAACCAATTTCTGAGAAGGTAATGGTGACGTTGCAGTCAACGTGAATTTCCGACAACAAGCTTCACCACTTCTTTATGCCCTAGTCGTACATTTAGTACTGAATTCATTGTATCTGTCAAACACAAGATATGTATCTCCAACCAATAACCGACGCTTTACATGCTCTTGAAATCGCTGGACAAAATCGTTCACGTTCGGGTGACATAATTTATTGGGAGCAGGCCAATGGGGTATCCAAAGAAGTGCACACCCGTCTATAATAGTACACGTTGATACATTGGTATCAGACTCAGACATGTCGCTGTTTGGAATCATAACTGCGGTATCAGACTTCATGATCAATTTAGATTTGGATATCCGCATGTCACCATTGTCATTGAAAAGAGCTGTTGGAATGGGTGATAACTCGTAAGAGAGTATATCATTTATACTAATTTCCCTGGAGCTGGCTTGAAGTCCCATCACCCGAGAGTAAATCAGATTGCTGTCACATGTTTTGTGCTCGCCCAACTTGACTGACTTTTTCATAACTGCCATTGTTTCAACGAGCCTTGATATAGTACAATAGAACCCACTCGGGAGTTTCTTCTCGAAATCAGTCAACGTCTGTCTACCAAGTGTTACAGCCATGTCCAAGTTCACAGTGCGATTAGCATGCTGACCACCGACAATATTGACTATCTCATCCGGGTGTTGCTTGGGTTCAAGGGGGTGTATGATTGTCGCGAGTTTGTTTCTAAGTCCCTCACGATCAGCGCAATCAGCACCTATCCCGAGTAGTGTGTATGTGATTCCATGACAAAACTCGATCCTCCATCCGTAACTATTATATATATGACCGTTGGTACAGCTACCAGAAATGTATTGAAATTTTAGCCTCCGTCTGGTTATAGTGTCATTCGGTGAAAGCACTATATCGATCGAAGTATTCAACACATGGTGCCCATTTTGGTATCATCATGAGCACAAATGGATGCTCCATGATGGCAGAGCATGAACTGGCACAATTAAGATACAATTTGTTTCACAGAATAAACGATTTATAGTGCAACTGAGAAAAAAAGTTAAAATTTTGACATGACAATCCGACACGGTGGCCATATTGGATTTTTGTGTGTCAATATAATTTTGAATTCTGGAGTATATGATACAACAAACCATGCCAAGTGTACAAATAGCAAGGTTTACCGATAAATTTCATGTTAGTAATGAGAATTTACAGAATATTCAAATATAGGTGTTTTCACATTTGGCATCAAATTCGGGGTAGGGTTACCTTTTCAAGACTCTATAAAAAAAATTGCTCAAGGCTGACAGATGGTCAGCCGATTGAATATTGTTCTCAAATGTCTAAATTTGCAAAATCCATCGAGAAATAAACTTTATACGCCAAAACAAGCATTCGTGATTTTCGGGGGTTTGGCGACCAGACTATAAAATAAGTTTTGGATTTTAAATGGCAGATTATCAAAATCGTGGAAAATGGATGCGTAAATTCCAAATCAGGCACATTAATTTGTGTCACTGATGAATTGAAGCGACAGGTGTCACGTGTGTAAATGAAAATGAAAGTGTCAATGACACTGTGGCTTAACTTTTGAGTTGTGTTTGATGAAAAAGGATAATGTTCAATGTTTATGAAAGGATTATGAAATTAGACAAGAATTGTGATAATTGGGAATATGTTAATTATTTCTGTTCCCTGTATGCTATGTTTTCAATACAAATAATATGAGGTGTACACTGTACTAAAGACCTGAGGGGTGGGTTAATATGACCTCACACTTAATGTATGTGGCCCTCACAGTTAACGTATATCAACTAAAGTTACCAAGTTACAGTGAAATTATTTCAAAACGAGTCGTCCTATCAAGTTACATTGAAATCCCTTCATAAATATGGCCTGTAGACTGTGCTGAAGGTTTTTGAGTTTCGGGCCCCTGTAGCCGTCAGTTTCCCAATTGCGTCCAAAGGGGACGATCTCATTTAGACATTATATGAAGTCAGCCTACCAAGTTACAATGAAATCCTTTCATAAATATGACCTGTAGATTGTGCTAAAGGTTTTTGGGCTTTGGGCTCGGGCAGCCATCATGGTTGAATGATATCAACAAAAAGGGGACATTCTCATCTGGGCATCATCTGGAGTGATCCTACGAAGTTACAATGAAATCCCTTCATAAATATGACCTGTAGACTGTGCTCAAGATTTTCGGGCTTCGGGCCCCTGAAGCTGTCACAGTTGACCAATCATGACCAAAAGGGGATGTCATCATTTAGGCATTATAAGGAGTCAACCCAACAGGTTGCAACGAAATCCTTCCATAAATATGACCTTTTGCCGATGCTAAAGGTTTTTGGGCTCGGGCACCCACCAAGGCTGAATGATCGCGATCAAAATAGGACGTACTCATCTAGACATTATTTGGAGTCATCCTACCAAGGTACAATGAAATCCCTTCATAAATATCACCTGTAGCCAGTGCTAAAGGTTTTCAGGCTTCAGGTCCCTGTAGCCGTCACAGTTGCCTAATGGAGTTCAAAAAGGGCTGTTCTCATCTAGACATTATATGAAGTCAACCTACCAAGTTACAATGAAATCCCTTCATAAATATTAACTGAAGACTGTGCTAAAGGTTTTCGGGCTATGGGCTCAAGCAGCCATCATGGTTGAATGATCGCAAACAAAAGGGGACATTCTCATCTGGGCATCAGCTGGCGTGATCCTACGAAGTTACAATGAAATCCCTTCATAAATATGACCTGTAGACTGTGCTCAAGATTTTCGGGCTTTGAGCACCTGTAGCCATCACAGTTGACCAATCAAGACCAAAAGGGGATGTCATCATCTAGGCATTATATGGAGTCAACCTAACAAGTTACAATGAAATCCTTCCATAAATACGACCTATAGACTATACTAAAGTTTTTTGGGCTCCGGCAGCCATAAAGGCTGAATGATCGCGATCAAAAGGGGATGTTCTCATGTAGACATTATTTGGAGTCATCCTACCAAGCTACAATGAAATCCCTTCATAATTATGACCTGTAGACTGTTCTAAAGGTTTTCGGGCTCAGGGCCCCTGTAGCCGTCATAGTTGCCCAATCATGTCAAAAGAGGACGTTCTTATCTAGACATTATATGAAGTCAACCTACCAAGTTACAATGAAATCCCTTCATAAATATGACCTGTAGACTGTGCTACAGGTTTTTGGGCTTCGGCTCGGGCAGCCATCATGGCTGAATGATCGCAACCAAAGGGGACAATCTCATCTGGGCATCATCTGGAGTGATCCTACGAAGTTACACTGAAATCCCTTTATAAATATGACCTGTAGACTGTGCTCAAGATTTTCGGGCTTCGGGCACCTGTAGCCATCACAGTTGACCAATCACAACCAAAAGGGGATGTCATCATCTAGGCATTATATGGAGTCAACCCAACAGGTTACAATGAAATCCTTCCATAAATATGACCTTTTGCCTATGCTAAAGGTTTTTGGGCTCGGGCACCCACCAAGGCTGAATGATCGCGATCAAAATGGGACGTACTCATCTAGACTTTATTTGGAGTCATCCTACCAAGTTACAATGAAATCCCTTCATAAATATGACCTGTAGACTGTGCTAAAGGTTTTTGGGCTTCGGGCCCCTGTAACCATCACAGTTGCTCAATCAGGACCAAAAGGGGACTTTCTCATCTAGACATTATATGAAGTCAACCCACCAAGTTAGAACGAAATTCCTCAATAAATATGACCTGTAGACTGTGCTAAAGGTTTTGGGGTTTTGGGCTCGGGCAGTCGTCACGGTTGGCAGATCATGCCCAAGTGTGGAAATTCTCATCTAGACATCATCAGGAGTCATCCTACCAAGTTACAATGAAATCCCTCCATATTAAACATGACCTGCAGACTGTGCTAAAAGTTTTTGGGTTTCAGGCTTGGGAAGTCATCAAGGTTGACAGATCATGCCCAAAAGGGGACATTCTCGTCTAGGCAATATACAGAGGCATCCTACCAAGTTACAATGAAATCCCTTCATAAATGCGACCTGTAGATTGTGGTAATGGTTTTCGGGTTTTGGGCACAAGCAGACAAGAACTGCGGGATGTAGCCTGTGCTAACGGAAAATGTGAACAGACTCACAGACAGACTTTCGCACGCGTGATGGCAATAGCTTATCTTGACTTTGTCAAATTAAGTTAAAAATGAAAGTGTCAATGACACTGTTGCTCAATTTGACAAACTTGAACTTGGAAAGTTATAAGTGAAATGGCAAAATTGAAGATCATTGGTACCAATGTTATTTGGTGAAATTTCAATATAACAGCATTGTGTGTGCACAACGTCAAAAGTAATCCTTGAATTTATAAATGTAAACTGTAAGACTGGCTAAAGGAAGAATGTTGATACACAAATGCAGTAAGTTCAGAGGTTATTGTAAATGGCAACTTTTTTCACAGGAATGAATGCTAATCAATAGCTCTTATCTAAAGGTCTTGCCTAATGAGCACACCAAGTTCAAAAAAAAATCCTGATAAATGTGGCCTGTAGGCCATGTCAAAGAAGAATGTTGATGCACAAATGCAATAAATATGTTGCTAACAGCAACAGTTTTTGATGGAAATGAAAAGAAAATCGATAGCTCCTATCTTTGTCATCCTGCATAAGCATACAAAGTTTCAAAACAACCTGATAATGAATGTGCCCTCTGAGGCATGCCAAAGGAAGATATTAATGCACAAATGCACTAAGTAAAAGGTCCTTGCTTGTGGAAATGTTTTTTTTTTTGTTTTTTTTTTTATGGAAGTTCATAAATATACCATGCAGAGAGTGCAAAAGGGGTAAGTTGATGCACAAATTTATGCAGTAAGTTCAAAGGCTGGTGATAACGACAATAATTTTTTACGGAAATGTAAAAAAGCAATAGCTCACATCTGGAGGTCATCCCAAACACACATACCAAGTTTCAAAGTGATCCGATCATAAATGTGCCCTGAAGGGTGTGTTAAAGGGAAATATTGAGGTCTGACTAAACTAAGTTCAAAGGTAAGCGGCAACATTTTTTGACAGAAATGGAAGAAAATCGACAGCTCCCACATAGATGTCACACCACACAAGCACACCAAGTTTGCAAGCGATCCAATCATAAATGTGCCCTGCAGAGTGTGTCAAAGGGAAATATTGATGCTTAACTGCACTAAGTTTTTACGAAGTTCATCAAAGGTCATTGCCAGTGGCAACATTTTTTTACGGAAATCGAAGAAAATCGATAGCACCCATCTAGAGGTAGCCCCAAACAAGCATACAAAGTTCCAAACCGATTTGATCATAAATGTGCCCTGTAGGGCATGCCAAAGGGAAATATTGAGGTCTGACTAAACTAAGTTCTAAGAACGTTGGCCGCGGCAACATTTTTTGACAGAAATGGAAGAAAATCGATAGCTCCCATCTAGAGGTCTCCACAAACAAGCATGCCAGGTTTCATAGCAATATGATCATAAATGTGCCTGTAGGGTGTGCCAAAGGGAAATACTGAGGTCTGACTAAACTACGTTCTAAGAACGTTGGCCGTGGCAACATTTTTGATGGAATGGAAGAAAATCTATAGCTTCTATCTAGAGGTCAGCCCAAACAAGCATGCCAGGTTTCAAAGCAATCTGGTCATAAATGTGCTCTGTAGGGTGTGCCTAAAGGAAATATTGAGGTATGACTAAACTAAGTTCTAAGAACGTTGGCCGCGGCAACATTTTTTGACGAAAATGGAAAAAAATTGATGGGTCCCATCTAGAGGTCACCTCAAACTTGCATACCAGGTTTCAAAGCAATCCAATCATAAATGTGCCCTGCAGGGTATTCCAAAGGGAAATATTGAGGTCTGACTAAACTAAGTTCGAAGAACGTTGGCCGCAGCAACATTTTTTGATGGAAATGGAAGAAAATCGATAGCTCCCATCTAGAGGTCTCCACAAAAAAACATGCCAGGTTTCAAAGCAATATGATCATAAATGTGCCTGTAGGGTGTGCCAAAGGGAAATATTGAGGTCTGACTAAACTAAGACCTAAGAACGTTGGCCACGGCAACATTTTTTGACGAAAATGGAAAAAAATTGATCGGTCCCATCTAGAGGTCACCTCAAACAAGCATACCAGGTTTCAAAGCAATCCAATCATAAATGTGCCCTGCAGGGTGTGCCAAAGGGAAATATTGTGGTCTGACTAAACTGAGTTCCAAGAACATGGCAACATTTTTTGACGGAAATTGAAGAAAATCGATAGCATCCATCTAGAAGTCACCCCAAACAAGCATAGCAAGTTTCAAAGCAATCTGATCATAACTGCGACCTGTGAAGTGTGCCAAAGGAAATTGTGGACGTATGTACTAACGTACGTACGTACTTACGCCGATGGACAAGAAGTGATGGCAATAGCTCAGCTTGACTTTGTCAAGTTGAGCTAAAAATGGTCCTCCCTGAATTCCACTTCCAACAATGGAGATTATGTGTATCTCTCGGGTATACATTGCACGCTGTGCATGTCCGAAAACAGCCCATTTAAAAAAATTTACGATGCTTGGCAGTCTGTAGAGGGTTAATAAACACTCATCGGAATATTTTGTCCATGCAACTTGCAATGTCACACAAAGACCTGCGAATAGTCAATTTTTCTTGAAAACCTACAAGATGCTTTAAATCTACAGAAAATGTGAATTTTAAGCTTTTCATGGGTATCTCTTTTTATCCTGCCAAAAATGAGTTGAGACTTCGACTTTTGAATACCCTTACTACTTACAAAAATTTTTCTGTATGAATTTGGCGCTTGATAAAAGGAGGTACTTTTCTTTGTGGCATACCCATTGGGTGCTGCTGCTGTCCAAAAACAGCCCATTTTATCACATTTTTTACATTTAGCAGCCCGTGGAGGGTTAACAAATGCTCACCGGAGTATTTTGTCTATGCACTTTGTATTGTCACATCAGGATCTGCAACTGGCCAATTTTTCTTGAAAATCTAAAAAGACGCGTTTAGAGAAATCCACAGAAAACATGAATTTTTTAGCTTTTGAAGGGTATTTGACGTTTAACCAGCACAAAACGGGTTAACGCCTGGTTTTTTGAATACCCTTATTACTTACAAAAATGATCCACGATCAATCCCATTTCCAATAAATGAAGTTATGTTCATCTCTCGTGCATCATCTGGGTGCTTCAGGAGCCCGAAAATGCAAATTTCATCAAAATTTTGATGTTTGGCAGCCTGTGGAGGGTTACCATATGCATCGCCTAATATCCCTTGTATATGAATGGTCATGTTACAGACAGGTCTAATAATGACGAATGTTTAAAACAAATCTACAAGATGTGTTTTGAGAAAGTGCCTATAAACCCAAATTTTGAGTTTTTTGCCAATTCTGAGGAAATAAGGGTTAAATCGAAAATTCCGCTTCGGTACGTTTTTAGATTTGGTGACCATCTACGAGTGTGCAAAATTTCTTGAAAATCGGTTCGAAAATGGCTTCTGAATCATATGGACAAAATAGCGGAATAAAAAAAAAAATAAAAAATAATAATCCGTAGAATAACAAGAGTCTTTTCCAGGGGTAAAAGCCTAATAATAATCCGTAGAATAACACAAGTCTTTTCCAGAGGGAAAAGCAAAAAAAAAACACTTACTGCACTCTACTAAATTTTTCTTCCAGACAACCAATCTTCACATCATCTGAAATGTTGACCTTATTGAGATTAATAAGCAAATCATTACATGCATCTTGATGTTCAATCCATTTATCAGCAATTTTATTACACGCCCTTCTCCTGCAATAAAAAAAAAAAAATTCCATTTGACTTTAGAATGTGTCACTTGCTGAAAAGACGCTCTAACTTGAATGAATCCAACTACATATTTAAACCAATAATATTCCATGATCTCCTCAGGCAAGGCTTAACCATTATCCTTAGGCAGTTTAGTGGGTTTCAGAAGGTGTACCCCTTTTTAGGATAACAGTGGGTATGTTAGGCTTGTTGGATTTCTTGTCAAGATTTCAAGAATGCAAAAAATACTATTTTTATGACCCAAATAAAAACATTTCCAAGGAAAAGTAACAACACCTTTCACATTTTGTGTAATATTCGGACAACATTCAGACAATTTGATAGCCTGTGTTGGGAAAGTTTGATACAAATCATAAACACCAATTTTTGCAAGTTTTATTTTAAATTTATCATAATTTCCTCGAAAATATTGTATCTTCAATGTTATTAATTTAAATGATTCTTTACTTGAAAATGAAACAAATTTCGATTTGTGGACAAATTAAATAAATGAAAGTGTTAACGACACTGTAGCTCAACTTGACAAACTTGAATTTGGAACAAAAGTTAAAAAATTTATAGTAATTTATATATTTTTTATACTTACCAATGACCCAGACTTAGACTTAGCTGGTGCTAACTCTAAAAAATCCAGGGCCAAACACAAATTTTGCCCCCCAATCCCCAAAATTTGCATCAAAAACCAAAAGAAATCATGTCCTATAGGACCTTCATACTTTGCCCCTACTGCGCATGCGCAGTGTCAAGGACGTTCCGAAATTGGCGCCAATTGTCATTCTTACTGGCAGTGCCTGGTCAGCGCTATGTACTCAGCGGGGAGGTAAGAGTTCCCAACTCCTGGGAGGGCCATCCCCGTCTGGGTCATTGGTAAGTATAAAAAATATATAAATTACTATAAATTTTTTAACATTTTTATACTGTACCAATGACCCAGACTTAGCTGAATAGTAAAAAGGCTGGAGGGCCTAGGACATAGAGGAAAATCCAATAATATAGAGGCAACCCCTCAAGGAGAAAAGGAGTATTAGGCTTTACATGTATCTTTCTTATTTTATGTTAAATTAGAAAGATACAATACCCTTCATAATTGAGCACAATAACATTCATGTTCTCTATTAACATCCAGTATAACCCTTTATACTAATTATTTTTAAAGTAAGCCAATAAATAAAGTTAGTCCAGAGAATTGAGACTCTTTATATTCTTTTAAAAATGTCCGAGGATTGTATATTAACGCCCGTTTGACACTTGACATATACAAATGCTTCACACCGAGCTACACTTTAAAAATATGACATGAATGAATTTTTAACATTAATATTACACTTTAAAACCATCCCGGAAACGACTCAGAAATACTGACTTCGGAGGAGGTATTCCCTTGCTTTTCACTATAAAGCAGGTGACCTAAGGGAACACCCTCCCCCCCCCCCCCCCCCTTCCCTTGCCCTGGGTCAAATAGCCCAGAGCGAAGAGGGCAGCCGGATGGAGTCACTGCCGGAACAGAAAGCCTGCATAACTATAGTTGCAACTGTTTAGTGGACGACATTCTGAGCAACAGATAACGGACCTAAACAATGCAGGTCTCCAGAAATGGACTCATTATTTCTGAGATAAAAATATGTGAATGTGGATGGCTGAGACCAATAAGCAGCCTTCATTAAATCTGTAATAGCAATACTATTAGCGTAAGCCCAAGAAGTAGCAAGAGCTCTTACTTCATGAGCCGAAATCTTAAGCACAGACTGCTGAGAAGAAGATAAACTGTCATAAGCAGTACAGATAGTTAATTGAATCCATCTAGCAATAGAATGGACCGAAATGTCCCTTCTATTAGGCATCAGAGACAGAAAGAAACGTTTTCGTCCCTTTCTGATAAACTGAGATCTCTGTTTATAGATACGTAACGCTCTAACAGGACAGAGTAAAGGCCTGCGCCCGTCTGAAGACGGAAGAGCCTTAATAACAATAGGTTCCGGATATTTATTAGGAGCCTGATTCTTAGCTAAAAAACCCACATTAGTAGTGAAGGTGATAGTGTTCCCGACACTACGATAGTGAGAATCATCCACCGACAGTGCATGAAGCTCACTGACTCTTCTAGCAGAAGAGAAAGCTAAGAGAAAAGCTGTCTTAAAAGATAAGAATTTGAAATCTATTGTCCCAAGAGGTTCAAATGGCTTTTCCTTCAGTTTAAGAAGAACCCAAGCTAAATTCCATTTAGGAATTAACCTAAGAGTTCTGGGTCTATTTATCGAGAAGTTTCTAATCAACTTAGATAAAGAGACATTAGATCCAATTTGTAAACTATCATGATGTGCATAGGTATCAGATAACATAGACCTATAACCCTTAATAGTAACAGGCTGCAGTTTGATTTTGTCAAACAAGTATACTAGAAAGTTTGCAATGTCTGGTATAGAGGGATAAAAAATATCCACAGAATGATCCCTACACCAACGACGAAAAACCTTCCACTTAGCCGCATAGTTTAGCGAAGAGGAGGTCCTCCTACAGTTAGAAATCGCGTCCACTGCTCGTCCTGTAAAGTGCTTGCCATGCAAGAAGGACCGCACAACGGAAAAACGTGAAGGTTGAGACCTTGCGGGTTGTGATGGAGTTGACGCGATTTCCCCTGCGAAAGAAGATCCTCCCGTGGAGGAAGCTTTCGCGGTAGGTCCCACAACAGACACCTGAGTAGATTTATCCACGGTCTCTGTGGAGACAGAGATGCTACCAACAGAATCTTGCATTGAGATTGTTTTATCTTTAGCAATACTTGCTGAATTAACGGCGCTGGAGGATACGCATATCCTATCATTCCGTCCCAAGGGATCGACAGAGCGTCTACTGCAAATGCTCTTGGATCCGGACACGGAGACACATACGTCTGCAACTGATTGTTGAGATGTGTCGCAAATAAGTCTATCATTGGCCGTTCCCATTGGTAGCAAATCTGATTGAATACTTGTTTGTTGAGAGTCCACTCCGACAGGCAACAAGCGACCCTTTCGTGAAAGGGAGTCTGCTAGTACATTCAGACGACCCGGTATATGACGGACCGAAAGAAGAACCTGATGCTCTAGAGCAAACAGAAGGATTCTTTCTGTTAGATTGAACAACGGAACTGATTGAGTGCCTCCCAGATTCCGTATATACGCCACTACTGTCGTATTGTCGGATAGGATTTGGACATGAGCAATGTGAATAATGTCCATCCAATGACGTAACACAAGCCAAATTGACATCATTTCCTTGATGTTTATGCGCTTGCCCAGGAATTGCGGATTTCCAAAGACCCTGGCATCTCGAATCCGTTGGGATCAATGATGCACCCCAACCTGTTTGACTGGCATCCGTCATAATGGTAAAACTCGGATCCGGCAACTGCAGCGGAACTCCCTGAGTTAACCACTGAATGTTTGCCCAAGTCTGAATCTCTCGTTTCACTTGATCTGACAAGAGAACGTCTATGTCGAGCGAATGAATTTTCACACTCCAATTCTGAGTCAAGAAAATTTGGAGAGGACGCGTGCGTAACCGCCCCATCGGAATGAGATCCGCAGCGGCTCCGCACAGATCTATCAGTCTCATAAATTCTCTCGCTGTGACTTTGTCTGCGTGCAGACAATAGCGAGCGTAACAACTGACTAATTTCGCTCTGGTTAACGGCAGACGAACGAGATTGTTGTGCGTCTCGAAGCTCATTCCCAGATGTGTGAATGACTTGGACGGCACCAGATCCGACTTCTCCTCGTTTACTATAAAACCGAGACGTCGGAGCAATAGAAGTAGATTCTGCACATCGTTCTGAAGCGTTAACTCGTTGCCGTACCTCTGAAGAATGTCGTCCAGGTAGGCCGACGTTACCGCAGACGAATGAGCTCGGAAATACATCATTACCGAGATTATTACCCGAGTGAAAGCCCAGGGTGCTAGATTCAATCCGAAGCACATCGCCCGGAATTGATACACCACTCCTAGGACTGCGAAGTGTAGATACTTTCTGAATGTCAGATGTACCAGGACGTGAAAGTACGCATCTTTGAGATCTATGCTCGTTGCATAATCGTTCACCCGAATACTCGCTCTGACCGACCGAATCGTCTCCATATTAAAATTCGGAGCGACGATCAGCTTGTTTATCCAGCTCAAATTTATGACTGGACGGAACGAGCCGTCTGGTTTCGGAACCAGAAACAGATGGCTGTAGAATCCCTGAGTCTCCTGGTATTCTACGACCTCTACCGCGTTCTTCATTAAAAGAGACTGCACCTCTGATAATAGAGCGTCTCTTTTCTGCATATTTGACGGAAGTTGAGTCCATTTTGGACTTCGAGTTAATGGAGGCTTTCGTTTGAAGGATATCTTTAGACCTTCCGAAGTCACCCCTCTCACCCAAGGGTCGTCCGTAATCGACGCCCACTCTTGTGAAAAACTCGACAACCTTCCGCCAACCTGTACGCGATAGAGGTTGAAGCCATCACCTCCTGGACCTGCGAGGCCTGCGGTAGGAGAAACCACGTCCTCCACGACCCGCACCTCGTCCCGTCGACCTCGGGGCGTCCGACTGGTTGTCCCGGCCCGAAGGACGTCCCAAACGAGAGTCGCTACCTTGACGGTCTCTTGAATAAGACCAAGAGGACGCACCGGAACCTCTATAGGAACCTCTCTTGGGCGCATTAGACCCAGAAGTGCCTGTCTTACTCTTATCTGCCGTGTCCGACTTCTTAGAAGCAGATTTGAACAGCAGAGAATCCGAAGCTTTCTTTGTAATTTTATCGTAAATTGCAGAAAGCTTGCCGTCAAAGAGAAGTTCTCCGGAGACCGAAGCGACTCTGAGAGAGTTCTTCACCTTAGTATCCACGAGTGTGGATGTAGCTAGGGCTGTGTCACGTCTAACCAACTCCAGGTTTGCCACTGAAAGGGCTGAGTTACACGTGGAATAAGCTACAGCCCTTGAAAGAAGTCTTAAAGAGGATTGAATATCCTGAAATTCTTTCCCTTGAAGGCGCAGTGATAATGCCTTAGTAAGGTGATCTGCGTAAGATAAGGCATCTAAACTGGCTCTGTTAGACGAAATAGTTGTTTCCAACACCGCGGTTGGAATAGACGCCGCCGACGGTAATGATAGCTCTAAGTCTTCCGCCTCGTCGTCCATACGCAGAGGAACTCTCGGGATACCCTGTCCTGCCGTGTCGAATTTATTCCTTGCATTAGTGAAAGGAAGGTTGAGAGTATTGGCGGACAAGAAACCTGCTTTTCCCGTTTTGGAAGCAAGTTTGAATATAGCGTCGTTCAATAATTCAAATGTTCTTGCAACATTATTGGACTGAGACGGAAACTCGGGAGCGATGTCCCTGAACCGCTCAAAGAAATCAGAGTCCAATGTCGCTATAATTCTCTTGTCCAGAACCGCAGCAGTCTGGCCCGACGGAACAACTTGAGGGAGAAAGTGCCGGATGAAGTCCACGGCAGCTTTATGTTGTTCTGAAAGGGATAGCTCCAAGTCATCCGTATCCTTTTCACCATCCGGTCGGACCTCATGATGCTCCCGGTCGTCCACCCCCGATGCTTCGGCAGAGCGTACCGACCCAGCGCCGTCAGATAATTCCCGATCCGACACCGTTTCTGTCGGTTGCTGGGATGCTGCGATAAGTTGTGCTATCTGCACAAGTACGTCCGACATCGAGGCCTGCGGAGGCGCAGTCTTTCGCTGCTTCGCCGAGGGCAGCTCCGCATCTGATGACTCCTGCATACTCTTCCTATGCGAACGTCCGGAGTCGATCGGCCTTGTGTCCCTGGCTACCGGATGGTGTGACCTGGTCGCCGAAGAATCCCTGATCGGCGACCAGGTCACATACCAAATATCCAAAGATTCTGACCAGTGGATCTAAAAAAAAAAGAAGATTTTTAAAGAATATTCCTCATATTGAACTAAGTTATAATTCGGGCTCACAGGGAGCCCATATATGAACCCAGGGACTTGGCTTTAACAAACTTGAATCTCACCCCCCTAAGGATGCTGCACACCAAATATCAAAACATTCCGACTGCTAGATCTGAAGAAGATGATTTTTAAAGAAAATTCCTCATTTTGAACTAAGTTACAATTCAAGCTCCCACAGTGAGCCCAAATATGGACCTAGGGACATGGCTTTAACAAACTTGAATCTCACCCCCCTAAGGATGCTGCATATCAAATATCAAAACATTCCAACTGCTGGATATGAAGAAGATTTTTAAAGAAAATTCCTCATTTTGAACTAAGTTATAATTCGGGCTACCACAGTGAGCCCAAATATGAACCCAGGGACTTGGCTTGAACAAACATGAATCACAACCCCCTAAGCATGGTGCATACCCAATATCAAAAGATTCTGCCTGCTGGATCTTGAGAAGAAGATTTTCAAAGAAATTTGCCTGAAATGCACTAAGTTCAAATTTGGGCTCCTATACTGAGGCCAAATATAAATCCAGGGGGCTGATTTGAACAAACTTGAATCAGATCCACCCCCACAATGTTGCATACCAAATATCAAAAGATTCTGCCTGCTGGATTTGGAGAAGAAGATTTTTTAAGAAATTTGCCTGAAATGCACTAAGTTCAAATTTGGGCTCCAATACTGAGCCCAAATATAAACCCGGGGGGGGGGGGGGGGGGGGGGGGGGGGGATTTGAACAAACTTGAATCAGATCCACCCCACAATGTTGCTTACCAAATATGAGAAGATTCTACCTGCTGGATCTGGAGAAGATGATTTTTGAAGAAATTAACTAAAATGTACTAAGTTCGAATTCGAGCTTCTATAGTGAGCCCAAATATGAATCTAGGGAGCCGATTTGAACAAACTTGAATCAGATCCACCCCACAATGTTTCATACCAAATATCAAAAGATTCTGCCTGCTCAATCTGGAGAAGAAGATTGAACAAACTTGAATCAGATCCACCCCACAATGTTGCTTACCAAATATGAGAAGATTCTGCCTGCTGGATCTGGAGAAGAAGATTTTTGAAGAAATTAACTAAAATGTACTAAGTTCGAATTCGAGCTTCTATAGTGAGCCCAAATATGAATCTAGGGAGCCGATTTGAACAAACTTGAATCAGATCCACCCCACAATGTTTCATACCAAATATCAAAAGATTCTGCCTGCTCAATCTGGAGAAGAATATTTTTTTAAGAAATTTGCCTGAAATGCACGAAGTTCGAATCCGGGTTTCTATAATGAGCCCAAATATGAATTCAGGGAGCCGATTTGAACAAACTTGAATCAGATCCACGGTCCACCCCACAATGTTGCATACCAAATATGAAAAGATTCTGCCTGCTGGATCTGGAGAAGATTTTTGAAGAAATTTGCCTGAAATGCACCAAGTTCGAATTCAAGCTTCTATAGTGAGCCCAATTATGAATCTAGGGAGCCGACTTGAACAAACTTGAATCAGATCCACCCCACAATGTTGCATACCAAATATGAAAAGATTCTGCCTGCTGGATCTGGAGAAGATTTTTGAAGAAATTTGCCTGAAATGCACCAAGTTCGAATTCAAGCTTCTATAGTGAGCCCAAATATGAATCTAGGGAGCCGACTTGAACAAACTTGAATCAGATCCACCCCACAATGTTGCATACCAAATATGAAAAGATTCTGCCTGCTGGATCTGGAGAAGAAGATTTTTGAAGAAATTTGCCTGAAATGCACTAAGTTCGAATTCAAGCTTCTATAGTGAGCCCAAATATGAATTTAGGGAGCCGATTTGAACAAACTTGAATCAGATCCACCCCACAATGTTGCATACCAAATATCAAAAGATTCTGCCTGCTCAATCTGGAGAAGATGATTTTTTAAGAAATTTGCCTGAAATGCACAAAGTTCGAAATCGGGCTCCTATACTGAGACCAAATAGCCCAGGGGGCCAATTTGAACAAACTTGAATCAGATCCACCCTACAATGTTGCATACCAAATATCAAAGATTCTGCCTGCTGGATCTGGAGAAGATTTTTTAATGTTTTTCCCATTGCCTACAGTGTTAAAAAGTGCTGACTCAGCACTTTTTCAAAGTCCCAAAACTGTACCCTATGATAAAACCGATGACAATTTTTTTTTTGCCAATCCTTTCTGTTGGTTCTAAGGAAGCTTCACACCAAATAAAAATTCTCAGTGCTGTGCAGTTTTGGAGATATGGGAGTTTTAAATTTTTCTATTTTTAGCTCCTGCGGTTCCGCTCAGGTGAGTTAACAACTGATTGGACCTAATTTCGGTACAAAATGGCTGCTGGCAGCCATCTTGAATTTTGGACCGCACTCAGAAACATTGATTCTCGTCCCAATGTGATAACAAAGGTACTCAAGAAGTTTTATGAAGGTCAGTTCATAAATACAGCCCCTAGCCTGAGCCGTATTGACATGTGTACTTATACTGTGTATAAGAATTACTGAATAAATCAAAGTTCATCTAATATGCATAAATTCTGCACAAGAAAAAAACCTTTATTATATGTTATGCATTCCATGTTACTAAACATTCATTCAAAAATTTATTCAAAGCTGTATTGACCATGTGCACTTACTGTGTATAAGCAGACTGAATAAATCAAAAGTTCATCTAATTTGCATAATTTTTGCAGGAGAAAAAAACCTGTATAAGGCCCCACAAAATAAATCTTCTGTTTCTCAGGCCATTTTTTGTCAAATTGCATGCGGGTGAGCGTTTTTTTATTTTATTTTTTATTTCTCTAATTATTTCTTTGTCACCAAAAGTTCATGTTATTGTTTTATATTTTAGGCCTCAGAATCTACGGAATAGCATGGGTGGTGGTGTATTTCATCCCTTGAGCGCAAGAAGGCTTTGCAATGCTAAGGCATTGCAAAGCCTTCTTGCACTCAAGGGACAAATTTATGAATTTTTTAAATTGGGTAAAATATCAGACACCTCTAGCCAGAGCCGTAGTGGCATTTGCACTTACAGTGCTGAAAATAACACTAAATAAATCAAAGTTACTCTAATTTGCGTAATTTACCCACGAGAAAAAAACCTGTATTATGTGTGATGTATCCCATGGTACTAAACATTCATACAAAAAAATTATTAAAAACGGACCTTTCTTATGGAATTTCTGCGCAAAAATCTGACTGCACCTAATTTTGGTACAAAATGGCTGTCAGGGGGCTGTCTTAAATTTCGGACCGGACCCCAAAACACTCGTTCTCGTCTCACGGTGATAACAAAGGTACCCAAGAAGTTTTGTAAAGATTGGTTCATAAATACAACCTCTAGCTTAAGCCGTGTGTACTGCATGACAGACAGACAGACGGACGACGGGCCATGGCAATACCTCAAATTTGGCTTCGCCAAATTGAGCTAAAAATGTAGGAGGAGTTAAGCAGGCGAGCCTTTGTAGTGTAAATTTTGCTATTTCAAAGGGCTGTAACCATGCAAAAATCGTCATATTGAAAGTTCCTGACCACATGCACATCTACATTTGATACTGATAATTCAAACCTACATGTAGTTTCATAAAAATCCAATAAAAAAAAATGTACAAGTTAAGTGAACAAGCCTTTGTGATGGAAATTTCGCTATTTCCAAGGGCAGTAACCACACAAAATTTGTCGTATCGAAAATTCCTGACCACCTGTGCATCAACACTTGATGATACTTCAGACCATGTTTCGTAAAAATCCACTGAAAGGAGGAGTTAAGGATACAAAGTTTGCGACAGAAAAACAAACAGGCTGACAAACATTTCAATATCCCCCTCCTGACTTCGGCGGCAGGGGATAAGAATACTATCATTAACAAAGCTGCACAGATCAAAAATTAAGATGACCAGAGAAATCTGGAATATTTATTTCTTTACTTCCATTTATTATGCTGATGAACTGCTATGATGCAGAGAACCCCTTCCAACAGTGTCTCACATCACTAAAGCCCAAGTGCAAGAAGTATTGTCATTAGTGATTAACTGATTATTGCCAATCACATCTGACCTCGGACGATTTTAGGCCATCGATTCACCATTGGTAAAAGTATTTGAACTTCGGTTCGTGTCGATTGTTACATGGAATGCCAAGGGATCAAAATTGTTCATATTTGTGTTTAATTCAATCGCCTACAAGTAACAAGCCTAATAAGCGGCTGGCCAAAGTGTTATTATTATTATTATTATTGATCCACAATGATCTCCAGCAATCATGATTATTGTAATTTCATTGATTGATCTGATCCCCTTGATAGCTGCTCATGACACAATGCCACAGGTCATGTTATGACTCTATGAAATATGACTTCAGCAGAAACGAGTTAACAATGTGGCAACTTTGATCAATTATTAATAATGCCACGATGTTAAATAGTTTCCGATGATGTATTATTGGCACTCACAAATCTAACTGCTTAATCATTAATCATCATCATGAAATAGATCATGGCCTGGAAAAATTAAGCTATGAATGTGGAGAGCAATTCAATTATTTGTCCAAGGTCTTGTAATGTAAATGAAAAAACATTTGGTCAACATGTTTCTGTTGAGGCAAACAAAATGATCAATGGCTTATTTTCTGATGACCTGATAGACAAAAGAAATATATTTGTACAAATCTGGCTGACAAAATTAATTATAGAATTAAGGGCAAATAAAAAAATTGAATTGATTCTCAGGCAATTTTTTTTTCAAATCAGCGAGGGAGGGAGGATTTTTTTTTTTTTTTTTTTTTTTTTTCATGTAAAGGGTTGAGTATACTCAGTAAATCTTTTTGCAGTCTTTCCACTTCAAAAAGAGAAAAGGTTGTATTTTAGTGTAATTATGGTATACCTTTTATAACTAACTGCTGTATTATTATTTATTTATTGATGTTTAAGGTCACATATTTATGCACAATGGCTCATCATGACTGTGACAGTTTTACGGGTGGAGGAAGCCGGAGTACCCGGAGAGAACCACCGAGCAACGACTAGCAGCTGCCAGCTCCCCAACATCGTAACTCCGCTCTGCAGCACAGGCAGGGTTAGATTGGTTGAAGACATGCGTACCATCAACGTGCAGTACGCCTTAGTACACGGCGCCATCGTGCCCCCACATGGGCAATGGGGGTGAAGTGTCTTGCCCAAGGACACAACGTGGTTGCCGCAGGTGGGATTTGAACCGAGAACCTCTCGGCTTGCAGTATGCACCACTACCGAGCTACTGCGCCCCCACTAACTGCTGTAACAACAGCTAAAAGGATTTGTATTTTGTTGTTTTTTTTAATGGTATAGATCTGTCAAACATCATCCATTAGAATAGGCCCCAGTAACCAATGCTTGGGGTAGGAGTCCTTTAAAATGGGAAACATGGCTCTAAATGTTTGGTTAAACTTGAGTAAGTTTATATTTGTGTTGCAGTCATTATTATCCATTGTGCAGAAATATATGACCTTAAACACCAGCAAATAAATAAATAATTAAATCATGATCCAGTATATCAGAATTTGCCTTGTTGCAGTTTATGGGGGGAGTGCCTCTGGGCACTCTCCCATAAACTGCAACAAGAAAAACCAATTTACTGCAAACATAGCTAAATAATTATATTTTGAGAAATCTGAAAAAATGACCATTCCAAGTTTTCACAAATTCTTAAAAAAACATGACATAATAAAAATGTCTAATGAGGAGGTTCAAATCCAACGAGGGAGGACCTGAGAATCAAAACATTATTTTTTTTTAGCCTAACCTGATTATTTTGTATTGTTATTACCCAGAAAAATGATGTACAGAATATACAAATACCTTGATTATCACTTTTCTTAGAACTGCATTCTAATGATATCAGTCATCCCATCTTCATTCATCCCAAGTCCCGACTCCACCTTCTACCAACCCATCGTCCTCTCCATAAGTTTCTGGCCAAATTTATTATCATCTGAAATATATAGTTTCAATTATTAACTCATTCCCTGCTACAGACTAAACCACTGGTGCCTGCTGTCAACTCTCTGAGTTGAATGCATATATTTGTCATGTTCTATACATCACAACCCTCATTGTGATGTATAATTTGTGTATATTTACTTTGAATTTATGGAATATCAGAGGTGGGAATTTCAAAATACACAAATTTCCCTTCCTTTTCTAGCACCTTAAGAAACCATTGTGCAAATTGGCTAATACCATCAAACGTCTTCGAAACTTGCTCCGAGTTGTTCCAGTCAGTGTATAAGTGAGTCACATTGTCACATGAAAGAAATGTTGAAGATTTGAACCAGCATGGTCAGATAAGGTAAACTGTGTACTGTTTATAACTTTCCAGGTCATTCAAGTGACAGTCAACAGTTTCAGTTAGTGAGACTGAATTTAAATTTTTGAAACATGTTAAAAAATTATAATTTTCACCGTTCAAGAAGCAAGGCAAGAGGCTTCTCACAAAAAAAGCCACCAGAACAGACAGAACCCTTCATTTAACTCATTGCATGCTTCTGGCAGATATTCCTGCCAACTTGCCAAGGGCAGGATTTCTCTTGCCACTGAAATAAGTATAATTTGGGTATATTTAGTCCAATTTTCTCCCTGTAAATTGAACGTATATTTTCACCAATGATTTCTTGAACTAAATTTTGAGGAATTTTTTTTATCAAATCTAGTCATGGCTGCTTTTAAGGCACTCACGTCTAGATTTGACGAAAAATGTCTTGAAAATACTCAGCAGATTAACTAATTCGATGGGTACCCCATATTCATATTTATCAAAAACCAGCTGGTGCCGTGTTTTTGGCTTCAACTCAACATCACTGCCATTGTGGTATATTTTATATTCAGTAACAAGTATGTATTTTATTGAAGAGGCATTCAGCTGTGCAGCTGAATATTTTAACTCTTGGTTGTTGATCTCTTCAGGCAAATAATACCATATTCCTCCCAGTTTTATAGGAATAGGCTCTATCCAAATTACCATAAGTATAGGTGGGGTGTGTCGGGGAACCGAGAATTTCCACACCTATACTGAACTGATAACACCAAAAGAGAATACCAGTGCTAATTTCTTTTTTTAAAACTACCCCAACCCAAACCACATTTTAAATAAGCAGACACATTTTGACGCGCCCTGCCCCAGCAGTGTTCAATAAACACAGTCAAGCCAGACACATTTGAACAGATTCCATTTCAATGTTAAAAAAATTGTTTTGGGTTACCGACAAGATGCCAGGGTATCATGGGACAACTGTTATAAGGGACAGGCCTTTATATCATCCCCAAATTCAAGGCGGTAAACACAATGACTAAATTAGGAGATGTGTACCAACAACTCGTAACATTCTAAAATATTTTCTGATAAAATACTTTTGCGTGATGCAAAATAGATCTTAGAAATGTATATTGACCAATAAACTAGTTTTTCATATTTTGAGCACATTTTTCACTTGAATCTGATGTGCCCAAAAGCAAAAATAAAGGCCTGATAAGGGAAAGGTGAATTTTCTTCAGAATTATAAGGAGGGCTCGGGAGTTACAGGAGAGGAACTCATAGAGCCACTTGGTATTCTGGTTTGTTAGCCTCAAAAGCTTCCCTTGATGTACCCCCATCCTGTTGGCAATTAATCTAACGATTTCTCCTAAATACAAGGGGCTGCCAATGGTGAGACCTGACTGCCTTGAAAAGTAAGGACAGTCAGACTCCGCCATTAGTTTGTCCAGTGGAATTTGCTGGACACCCTCCCATTGCATGGTGGAGAAATTGTAGCATTGGGGGCTAATGCTAAAGTGGATGTTAGGGAAATGGACAAGCAAACGCCTGACCGTTTCCCCATCACTACTGAAACTGTGCAAGTGGATACACTGCTCACATTCTCTTGCAGTATCTGGAGGGACTTACAATGGACTTTCACTGCCCATTTTTGCCTTTTCTGATGAACGCGAGTCTTCTTGGCCAGCCAAGCCAAAACCTGGTCCTAGATGGACCAGGCCTCCTCATGTTCGGTTCAGTCTAGATCAATCTCCCCCAAGGCTGAGGTATGTGGAAGTAAAGTTGCTATTCTGCCCACAGCATCTGCCAACATCCTGGGAGAATAATCTTTCACATGACGAGGATGGAGCCAGATAACGATCTTAACTACCAGGTCTCCCCTCCCCAAGTGCGAAAAACTGGGGTAAGTGGGAGGGTCGAAATACCCAGCTACTCCTTCCCATACCAGAATTTGGATGCCAAGTAGCCTACCTGCTTCCAGTCTGAATATATCTCTGAATAGGAGCTTGGTTGTTCCCAGAGACTACTTTCTCCCGTCACTGTCAGCATGGAAGTGGGCATCCAATAAGTTGGGACCCATAGGGGTTGGCTCAAAGGCTCTTGGGCTGTCACGATTTTTTAATTTAGGAGTCCATCAATCGTCGCAAATTATCGATAATTATTGATTACTCCTACCTAGATTACCCCCCCTCTCCTCTCTAAAGTCGATAAAAAACAAAGTTCAAGTTAGTTGACCTACCTCCGGTAAACAACGAAGACGATCCTCTTTGAGGTACATTCAAAGCTTTGATGTTCTGAGCTTTTGAACCATCAGTGCAATAATCAAGACTGGTCGCAGTTGCAAACTTCGCAACTGCCAACCAGTCTTGATTACAACACTGGCAGTTCAAAAGTTCAGAACATCAAAGCTTTCATTTATGTACCTGAAACACAAATGCTTCCAATGGCTTCTTGGGGTTTAACATCGATGTTCTTAACTTTTTACCTTACTAAGAAATAGTTTTTTCATCAAATTTTCTTTTAATTATTAAACATCTAAAGCGGGATACAATTTACCGATTATTTAACAAAAGATACTGATCGATTTCACCATGACCGATCAATAATCGATTAATCGTGAGTCATAGTTGGCTCCGCTTCTCAGCTTTCATTAATAGGGGAAAATGCTGGATTGGAAGCCCCCCTCTGCCAGTCAAACCTGAAAACTGGCTGGCAAAAGGCAAGGAGTTGCTACTCCCTTATGACGTAGTGGAGCAAACCAAGGAGGGGTGGTTTCGCTCGACCTCTTCCCCCACAACCAGTTAACCAGACCTGATTCTGCAGAGGAGTGTACCTCTAGATTCCCTTCTTGCACCATTTCCTGCAGCCAAATCAGCACTCTCGCCTCAAGTAGCCGTGTAGCAGGCCTGCAAGGGTGGAACACCAGTGGCTCTTATTCGACCCACGAATATGATGACAGACTGCAATGGCGGATACAGAGGGGGGGCAGTGGGGCGGTCGCCGCCCCCCCCCCCCCCCCCCCCCCCCTTTAGCTCGTGTTTGTCTCGTATGTAGGGCGTAGCCAGGATTTTCATTTGGGGACAATACATGAATTGAAGTAAAAACATACAACGACATTTATTTCCTCCATCACCATTCGCTATGGAAAACAAATATACCGTTGAAATTATGCAAAATATATCTACTGGTCACCTCCATTTATAGCGTCACCGACACAGCATGATTTTGTGGTGTTACATACCCCTAGTCTCAGGTACCCCATGGCTATGCCAGTTATGGGTCAGGATCTTAATTGGCATAGTCATGGCGTACCTAACCCTAGAGGGCTGACTGCTGAAAACTTTCAAACGCTGGCAGATCGCAATGTTCTCCTGAGGTTAAGTCGGTTATGACTGTAAACATTGTGTCCAAAATACAGTATTATGGTAAACGGATCTTAAGAGCATATTTCAAATTTTCTAATTCTGTCCTGAACGTATGACAGAATTTGAAATTCTGAAAATGCTGTTTAAAAAGTGTTAATTAGCCGTTCAAAAATTCAAGAGGATTTCCACCCCAGAAACCACCAGAATGCCCCATTTGGTCGCTCATTTCCCAAAAATTCCTGGGGGGAGAACCACCCCAGACCCCCCTACTAAAGCTCGTGCCTTCGGCACTCGGGGCAGATGCCTTCGGCATCTGCACGATCCGCCCCCCCCCCCCCCCCCTTTTGAGAATTCCTGTATCCGCCACTGACAGACTGTCAGCCAGGGATCTGTTGATTTCAATGAACAGCTCGTTGACCAGCTCTGTGAGGTCCACCGTGGGCTTCCCCAGGGTAGCTAACATTTCCTCCAGAGCGGCAAGGACCTGTGGCCGTGCTGGAGCAAACTGATGCTCCCCTGGGCCCAAGAGCAAGGCAAGTCCTTCAACGGTGCAGGTGGTTAGTGTTGCTTCTCGCAATGTTTCCTCGGCTGCCTGGTACTACATTGGCAGCTGGGGAGTGAACACGTCCAATTCAAGCCTCGCAGTTTAAACGGGTTTTCCCAAGGCTTGACGATTTAAAAAAAAAAAAAAAAAAAACCCGCGAAAATTTCCAACGAACCACGCGTCCAGTTCTGTAAAAAAATGAAAATTAAAAATACAAAGGGGCTGAAATTTTATTTTAAACAATGGACTTGGCCATGTGTAATTACCTTCAAATATATGCATTTGGTCATAGTACGCCACTATTTGGGAATAAAGCAGAATATTGATTTCAATCTTCTTTTGAAAACGCCATTCTTGTTTATAATTTTTCAGGACGAGTTGTCAGTCCTGACGTGGTATCCGGCTTATTCGGACCTTGGCTCCTTCGGGCAATGGCTTGATCGGACCCTGGCTTTTTCGGACCTCCGGCTCATTCGGACTTCGGCTTTTTCGAACCTCCGACGTTTTCGCCCCCTCAATTATGACAAAAATTTAGAAAATTTCAACTATTTTATTTATTTATTACTGAATTTTCAGCGCGCTGAAGTTATACTCAGAATAAAATCCTCGCTTATATACCATGAATATGGCCCGGGAAACACACAAACCTCTAGCCGAACCGTTCTCTGCAGTTTACCTAGTTCAGCGATCCGAACAACGGAACGTAGTGGCTACCCCTCTACGTTCAGATTCTTCCCATTCAATCCTATAGAAAAAGTTCCCATCAAGTTTTTATGGGAACTCAAAACTCGAAATTAGGAATATATATCAAGCTTTCGCCCATATTACCGACCGCAATCGATAGTACACGTATTTTCTGACATTTGGGCAGAGTTTATTGATACAAACTATGTTTTATTCTTTAATTGTCGTCATTTGAGTACTCGTGAGGGATCCGGGTCTTTTCGGCCTCGGGAACATTCGGCCCCAGGTATTTTTCCGGGAACATTCGGCCTCAGTCGAGGCCGAATGTTCCCACTTTTGAGGCCGAATGTTCCCACTTTTAGTAAAACATTTCTGAGTTTGGGAGTTGAAAAATAACTTTAAAAAATATTTTTTTAGTTCATTTTGTTGTGTTTTTTTGTATATTAGGTGTTTTTCCAGAATATGTTTTTTAAGAATAATATATATGACCTACCTTTATTCCTAAAGTCGAAATATATTGAGCACGAGACCGATCCATAATGAATAATGAAATATAAAATCCATTGTGTAAAATCCACTGTGTTGAATTACAGAATGACAATATGTGTGCTCCAATGCCGACATGCAAACCCGAAATGATATACGTCTTCTTGGGTGTTGTTTGGCACAACTCAGCTTTAAAAGTTTGTTTTTATAGGTTCTTCTGAAGTAGTGATCAATGTTCTGGCCTGTGATGAGATACTCATACAGCGTTTTTACAGTACGACTGAAGCTTGATTGATTTAATCGCACTTCATTAGGCGATCATATATACTGTTTTTGCAGTTCCTTTGAACACTTAAACCTTTTTATGTAGACTGTAACTATATCCCTCTCCCTTGTAGGTTGATGGATGACTTCCAACTTTAAAAAAACCTTTCGTGGATTCGTAAGCAAATAAAGTTATAAAGCAAATAAAGTTGTTCGGGTCTCAGGGGATTTAAATCCCACATCGTCCCTGTGCGCCTTCTGCGCGCTGAAACCTTTCATTTCATTAATTGCTTCAGCTTTCAGAAACACATATCGGTGGATTTTTTCTTTTTTGTAACCGTTATGGATAATATGCTGGGGCTAATCCCAAATCAGCGACTGTTTGGGTTTCTTTTTCTGTTTTTCTAAAACAACCAACAAACTGCGATTTCAGTATTCATAAGGAAATAAAATTATAAAGCAAAGTTATTCGGGTCGCGCAAGGGATTTAAATCCCACATCATCCCCTTTTCAGTCATTCGAGTCCAATATCAATCTTGCTCGCTTACTTGCTTGTCCAAAGGTATCCACGACATTAGAGGAAGCATCGGAGAAATATAAAGAGAATGATATAACTACATCTCTCTTAGTCTCCCTTGTTGAAAACGGAGGCCGAATGTTCCCAGGCCGAATGTTCCCGAGGCCGAATGTTCCCGAGGCCGAAAAGACCCGCTCCCCTCGTGAGGCGTCAACGGAGATTTCGAAATCGGTCATGTTTTTGTATAAATATAAAACAGTAAAAACAATAACCCGGTAATGGCGCCGAAACGAATAGACCTTTTTATCGATGCAGAATCGGAAATTCGATCGCAATCGCCTCACGAGTACTCAAATAACGACAATTAAAGAATAAAACATAGTTTGCATCAATAAACTCTGCCCAAATGTAAGGAAATACGTGTACTATCGATTGCAGCCGGTAATATGGGCGAAAGCTTGATATATATCCTAATTTCGAGTTTTAAGTTCCCATAAAAACTTGATGGGAACTTTTTCTATAGGATTGAATGGAAAGAATCTGAACGTAGAGGGGTAGCCACTACGTTCGGATCGCTGAACTACAGTTTTACCCAAACCGGCCGCTACTTTTTAACTCAAACCGGCCGCTACTTTTTCACCCAAGCCGGCCGCTAATGGACCCAAACCGTCCTCTAGTAAAAAATAATTATTTCCCCCCTTTTTTAATATTTTAAACTGATTTTTTATTGTTTTGAGAAAATAATAAGTTATTTTCGAAAGTTTGAGAGTTTTTCAAAATTATTTTTCACGTTCGTTTTCGATAATTACTTATCACTGAGTAAACAGTATTTGAGTAAATTTAATCAGTTGTGATTAATTGTAAAATGTTTGTATAGTTATCTCTTTGTACTTATTTGTATTGTGTGTATCGAACGCAGTCGCTGGTCGCAAGAATTTACAATTCTTCCTGCTTGTAATACTTCTGCATAAGGAGGCCACCTTCATTTCATCATTGAGAAACTTTCTGAACTGAGGCCAGCTCAGTCGCAATGTAAGCCCCAAAACAAAGAAGTTCAATAAAGGCCTAGAAGAAATATGGAGGGGAATGGTCGGGATATACCACGGTCGATATATTCCACGGTCGATATGTACCGACCGTCGCTCGATATGTACCATGAAGAAAGTCGATATGTACCACCTAAACAGTCGATGTACCACTTGAAAGTGAGTATGTACCATTAAAGGAATCGACTCCAAATTTGTAATATACTTACTCTTTGTGGTACAAAACACATTAAGAATTATTTTACAGAATTTGGGTCATAGTTTATATTATTCTAGTTATGGAGGGGCCGGGAGAGTGAGATGTCGGGATCAGAATTTTCATCAACAACAACTAAACTAATGTTTTTATTTTTTATTTAATATATGAATAAAACGTAATAAAGACATATTTCAACAGATATAGAAATGTGAGCAATAAAAAGTTGTAACACATGAAATGTCGTTCGTGGCGCCAACCTATTTCCACAAAGGAAACCCAGCAATCTTACTTGGTGTCGATGCTTATTAATAGAGGGTAATACTTTTTGCCGGTAAAAAGGACGGTATCCGGTAAAAAGGACGGTAAGTGTATAAAAACTACGTTTTAAAGTACTAAATGTACCTCTGAATGTGTGAAAAGTGATTATTTAAAGAAGCTTACGCAATAATAAATATATAGAAGGAAGATTAAGTATTGTTTGTTTTAATGTAGACTATTTTCAAGACAAAATAGATCATTTCGCCATCGACACACCATTTTGTGCAAGGAAAACAACGATTTCGCTGAGGTGCACGACAGGGTGAATATTATCATACTTGATCGATGGAGGTGTAGCTAATTTTAGATGTTTCTGTTCACTACGAGGGGATTTAACAGAAATATTTTTTTTTGAGAGAAACCATTTATAATTTGAAAATAGTCTACGATAAAACAAACAATACTCAATCTTCGTTTTATATTGCGCACGCTTTATTAAATAGTCACTTCACACTTTCAGAGGTACATTTAGTACTTTAAAACAGTTTTTATACGTTTACCGTCCTTTTTACCGGCAAAAAGTTGTGTTCAAGCTTTTTTTTTTAAACGGGGATTCATATTTTATTTTCGGTTAGCGTTTCGCCAAACATATGCCGAAGTGATAATAAATATTAAAACCAACCATACATCAGTGGATACTAGTTCTAGATTCCTGTAAGTCCCACCTCAGTGATACCCCCATGTTTCCTCAGGAGGCACCAGAACCGATCTGAGAGCTTCAGAATTTGAAGAAAAAAAATATCCAGGAAAAGGCCCACAACCGTGGGAAGGAATACGCCCAATTCCATAGTTCAAGCCATTGAAATATGCCAGCGGTATGTCGATCTTGCGCCCCCCCCCCCCTACACCCATCATTTCGAAAATATGCATGGGAAATGGATTATATGTCTAGCGGGACGTGGCCAGGATTCTGTAATATGGTGGGGGGGGGGGGGGGGGGGGCAATCATGATATTTGGAACTAGGGCTAGACCTCCCCAGAGACAAATTATCGTAAACAATTCGTCAGTTATTAATTCCAATCGCCCGCTATACACATTAGTGTCTATCATACACAATATGTAATATGTATAGTGGGCGACTGGAATTAAGAAGCAATAGAAAAAAAAACATGATTTTGTACAAAATAATCTTATAAAACGTTGACCGTTGCAAACAACTAATGACCAACCCAGTTGTAAAGGCCAAAACCAGCCAGCGCTCTATACGAAAATCGCCATTCAATTATTTATATATTTTAATTTTCTGCTTCCAAAACATAGCTCATGACCCCTCATGGAACGAGTGCGTTGCAGACTGTAGGTCCAAGTTTGGACTACCGTCTCATCAGATTGATAACGCGTCTGATGGCTATAGACACACAGGGGTAACATAGTTTATTCAAGCTAATTCCAGACAGAAACAGGCCGCCAATCCCCCCAAAACAGTATGTGACAGTTTGCATTTTCTTCTTTTTTTTTGGGGGGGGGGGGGGGGGGGGGCAAAACCCACAACGACCTTCGAAATATCATGATTGCCCCCACCCCACCCCCCAAAAATGCCCCCTCCACTATAGAATCCTGGCTACGCCCCTACTAGATAAAAAAATCCATTTCATATTTTCGAAATGGTGTGTGTGTAGGTGGGGAGGGGCTAGATCGATATAACGCTTGAACTATGGAATTGTGCGTATTGCCTCCCACGATTATGAGCCCTTCCTAGGATATTTTTTTTCTTCAAATTCTGAATCTCTGAGCTCGATTCTGGTGCCTCCTGGGAAAACGTGGAGGTTAAAAACATTTCATTATGGCTTGCATTTGGGGGCTCTCAGCTTCCCCCCCCCCCCCGGGCCCACCACTGGGAGCTCACACATAGGGATTGGTGGAGTGAGAACAAGGTGCTCCAGTCTTAATAGGCGCCTGTGACTATCATTGGGGTAGGACATACAGGAATCTAGAACTAGTATCCACTGATGTGTGGTTGGTTTTAATATTTTTTATCATCTCGGCATGTGTTTGGCAAAACGCTAACTGAAAATAAGTTATGAACCCCGTTTAAGAAATAGCTTGAACACAACTTTTTGCCGATAAAAAGGACGGTAAGGGTATAAAACTATGTTTTTAAGAACTAGTGTACAGCTGAATGTGTGAAACGTGACAATTTAATGACGCGTACGCAATAATAAATACATATAACGAAGATTAAGTATTCTTTGTTTTATTGTAGACTACTTTCAAATTATAAACTGTTTCTCTCCCAAAACCTTTCTGTTAAATCCCCTTGTAGTGAACAGAAACATCTAAATGTTACGCACACGAACTAGTTACACCTCCATCGAGCATGTAATATTCACCCCGTCGTGTACCTCAGCGAAATCGTTGTTTTCCTTGCACAAAATGGCGTGTCGATCGGTGTCGATGGCGAAATGATCTATTTTGTCTTGAAAATAGTCTACAATAAAACAAACAATACTTAATCTTCCTTCTATATATTTATTATTGCGTAAGCTTCCTTAAAAAAAATTACTTTCCACACATTCAGAGGTACATTTGGTACTTTAAAACGTAGTTTTTATACACTTACCGTCCTTTTTACCGGATACCGTCCTTTTTACCGGCAAAAAGTATTACCCTTAATAGATCTTTATGTCAGTCTAATTTGAGCACAACGGCAAATATGGATCAACCGTATTGTGGCTTGCATGTTTGGAGAAAAAGCACCGTTGGTGCGTTTTAATAAATAATTACAAAATATCATGAATTACACGAAACAAATCTGACACATGGGATAGAGAGAGGACGAAAGTAAAAGGACGACTGACTTACCCCGCGGGGTATATAGCACTATTGGTGCAATATAAGTTTCGATGCAATATACCCCCTTTTTGGGTGGTACATATCAACTTTTTGCGTCGTACATATCGACTTTTTACGTGGTGCATATCGACCGACGATGTGGTACATAGCGACTGGTACATATAGGCGGTGGTACATGAAAATTCTGATCCCGGCGTCCCACTCTCCCGGCCCCTCCATAACTAGAATAATACAAACTATGACCCAAAGTCTGTAAAATAATTCTTGATGTGTTTTGTACCACAAAGAGTAATTATATTACAAATCTGGAGTCGATTCCATTAATGGTACATACTCACTTTCAAGTGGGACATGTGGACTTTTTAGGTGGTACATATCGACTTTCTTCATGGAACATATCGACCGATGGTCGGTACATATCGACCGTGGTACATATCAAGACTCCAAGACAAACTTTATCTGCTGTCGCCATTTTAATTCGCAAGTGTTATAACATAAAAACGTCAAAATATCATTTTGTTATTCAAGTATTCAAAATTAAACGTTAATTATTCATATCTTACCTAGCGACAATGAATACTGGACTTTTCGTCGAAAGTACATTTCGCCGGAAAAGACAGTTCGCCGGAACTTAAAATTTTAGAAAAAGACTCTTCGCCGATTTTTTTTTCTCCAATAAAAATGATAAAAAGTATAACCTTTTTTCGCCGTCCGTCAACTTTTCAACTGATAATTCTTTACAGACCATTCAGTTCCAGATACTTTCACCAGAGGACGGTTTGGGTGTAATTTATTACACTGACTATAATCGTAAGATGTTTTGAATTATACTCTAAACGCCGGGCTTTCAGCTCTTCAAAGCCCCAGTTTCAATGTATGAAATAAAACGTGTGGGTGGGTGGCTGGGTTGGGGGGGGGGATGTTATTAAATAAAAGAGGGATTCTAGATTTCGCCGAAAAGTGTTAAGTTTTAAAGAACAAAGTGCAAGAAACTCTAAAACTAAATCAGAGGCTCAAGTGAGAGATGAGTGTATCAGTAAGTGACCGGCATACGGAGCCCAAATAGTAGTCCAGGGACTCGATTTGAACAAATTTGAATCTGACACCCCTAGAGATGTCACACACCAACTATGAAAATATTCTAACAGGTGGATCCGAAGAAGAAGATTTTTAGTTAAACTATGGGCCCCAATAAAGAACCAAGCCACCCCTCCTAGAGATGTTGTATACCAAATATGAAAGAATTCTGACTGGTGGATCTGAAGAAAATTTTAAAAGAAATGTTCTCATATTACACTAAGTGAATGAGAAAAGCCCAAATATCAACCCAGGCATCCGATTTGAACAAACCTGAAACTGCCCCCCCCCCCCCCCCTCCTCCCCCCAAGATGTGTTGAAATATTAAAAGAATCTGGCTGGTGGATCTAAAGAATATTTAAAATAATTATTCCCCATATTGCATTAAGTTAAACTGCGATTTGAACAAACTTGAATCTGACCCCCACCCCACCCCGCCCCGAGATGTTGTATACCAAATATGAAAAGATTCCGATTGGTGGCTTTGAAGAAGAAGATTTTAAAAGAAATTTTTTCATACTGTGCAAAGTTCAACTTTGGACTCCAATAAAGAGCCCAAATATCAACCCAGGGATCCGATTTGAACAATTAATATACAAATGTCAAGACGATCTATTAGCCATTCTCTCTTGAGAAGATAGAAAATTTCGATCGAGTAATATATATCCGATCGTCTCTAAAGAAGTGGTTGACAGATTGAATCTGATCATCAGGGAAGAACAGACGTTCGAGAGAGTGAATTTGGTTTTCCGATGGACTTATCAGCAGGGAGATGATAGCTTTAAAGTTAACATGCACGTCATGGACACAAAATTATGAAAAAGAGAGAGTTCGTTCATTTATAGATAAATTTTAAATCTCGAGTCGAAAGCTCAATTTAAAGTATTTATGAGTTAGTATGCTTTTTTCTGTTTAATTTTCCGTTGTTTTTTTTTTTGGGGGGGGGGGGGGGGGTGGTTGTCATTACTAAAAATATAATATATACATATTAAATAAGCTTTAACACACAAAAAAATGCCAAACACCAAAAAGTATATTGTGGAAAAAAAATGATATTTGTCTACCATTCCCCAGATGAAAAAATATTGCAGAAATCTAGGAATTAAAAATTATAACTATTACAAAACTGAGGAACAATTGATCGAGGCAGTGCGCGAGGAGACTTGTGATCTATCACTGGTGAAATTACAAGTAAAGTGTGTCAGTCGTTGAAATTAAAAGCTGTCAAATCCATGAAAAAAGACGAATGCATCGGTCATTTGCTCGACGGAAAAGGAATGGATGAAAGA
Organism: Pictodentalium vernedei; assembly: GCA_031216915.1. Taxonomy (NCBI): domain Eukaryota; kingdom Metazoa; phylum Mollusca; class Scaphopoda; order Dentaliida; family Dentaliidae; genus Pictodentalium; species Pictodentalium vernedei. The sequence goes on along the minus strand of CM062290.1, from coordinate 98,081,782 downwards.
TTTGTGGTAGTGACAAAAACAACTCGAATCGCAAAAAAGATGAGAAGAGAGCAACGACAAAACAACATCAACAAATGACCGCGGACGAATCTAAGAAGAAGAAGACGACTGTTAAATGAAAACTGGCAGAGCGGCAGATACAATTTTCCCGAACCGATCGATCTGTCGGATGACGTGACTAAAAAATAAGTCGATAGAGAAGACGAAAATTTTCGACAGATGATGAGAGATAATTTCGTGAATGAAGACATGATGGATGATCTCGGCTTGAAGTCTAAATGAGTGGTGAATGTAGCGAATCCTAGAGATTCAACCGATGTTGCCACTAAAAGATATGTGGACGACACTCGCAGAAGATTCAGTAAACATCTTAGAGATCGCTAGGTTCCTAAAGTGATGCAGTCCGAATTGAACGCGAATTCTAACAAGATAATCAACGTATCCAATCCCACAAATCCCAATGATGCAACAATCAAACTCTACATAGACTTTGAACTGAGAAAGAATAATGTCGGTGAGTTAGTAATGAAATCGGATTTGGATGCATGATTCAACAAGATATTTAATCCGTCTCACATCGACTATAATGACAAAGACTCAACGGTTTTCAACGAAGGTTACATTTATTCTGCCCTTCTGGACTCTCAATCCTATCTGAAATCTCAAGTCGATGAATGTATATGAACAAAGAATCCAGGGGAACCATAGAGGCCAGCATCGACATGGCTGGTCACAATCTATTTGGTCTCAACGATGAACCGGAATTCACTTCCAGCACGATCAAAAGACAGTACTTGGACGAAAATATGGTCTGGAGAAGGGCAATATAATGGAAGGCAAAGTGGACATGGGGGGAGGGGGGCACACACTCACGAATCTGCCGGATCCCACCCACATGTCGGATAATTAATCACCATCCGGGCCGAGGAGAGCCGTGTGTTAGAAGCGGAAAAGCCAAATGATCCTTCGGAAATGGAGGTAATGGACAGCTGCACGGTTTGATAGGATATCCCATGATGGTGGGAGGCAATATCATTCGAATGAGTCTGACTTCTACGGACTTGAGCAATAGGGCGGTCATCAATCTCGAGGTGAATGGTGTGGAATGCGACATGAGGCACAGAGTCGAAAAGAAGAAGGAACGACATTCGAACACTAGTGTCTTCAGTACGCCTCTCAAGGTGCAGATGGAGGACAGGATTAATTTCAAGACAAAAACCAATAATCCCGAGGCTGCCACTTCAGTGGTCTCTCCGTTGACTGAACTCGATCCTCTGAACAAACAGTGAAAACAAAAAAATACAAAAAATTGAAATAATTACTTTTTTGTGATGTAGAGAGGAGAACTCCAATTATATATATTTTTTTTTTTTTTTGTATTTTTATTCAATAAACATTTAATTTTCCACTCATCTGTAGGGGCAAAAGCCTCGGTTCTCCTCGGCACATTCTTGTCGAATTATCTTGATCTGAATGCCTAAGACACTACACTTGAGTTGCTCGCTCTGTTTACTGACGTCAAATACGAACAGGGGATACATGAATTTGTATTCGGTGGGAGTGATTGCCCATCAATTCGTCCAGTCGATGATATTTCTTTTTGAAATCCGCGCCGTCGCCACAAAGTCTGCAGAAATCATTCTTATCGAAAGAGGTGTTGTAATCAATGGCCGGATATCTTGTGGCGTTTAGAAATACCTGCATGTTTTTCAAGTGATAATGATTGAACAGGGAAGGATTTTTCTCTTGAAATCCATCCCTATTGGTTTGAATTGCCACTATAATGAATCACAGTCTTTCCGAAGCAGATTTCATGGTCAATCTCCAACCGAAGTAATTACTAGACAGTGGAATACTAGCCATGTCACACTGTCTCATTCTAAATCCCACCAGTAATTTACTCTTCGATTCCTTGATCTTGTAGAGGTGTACTTTCTCTGCGACCAAAGGCAACACGTGTGGAACGAACCAAGACATCTTGTTCAGATTTATCTTACCCAAGTCGGTCATGGCAAGTCTCATGATGGCTTTGTCATTTCCTTTCGAATCAACGTTAGATTGTGTTTGAATCCGTAGAGAATCGTATTGTAATCTTCGGCAAATCCGAATATGTGTTTCAGAGGTATCCTGAACGAAAACGTTCCTCTGGGTCTCGATGTCTTGATGACGTAGTCAAACCTCAGAGTGGCACTGATATTGGATGCACTCATGTCAGCGATGGTGTCTTTCACCCACAATTGATTGAGACCTTTAGATTTCGAAAAATCATCCAAATACAGCAAGAGTCTGTACATCATGGTGGCTTGTCCAGGATGAAACACAGATTCTATCTCCTGTCCCGAGAGCATGTATTTTATATTACTGAACAGATGCATCATGCCATTATTGGCTAGAGTGACTACGTCATCAGCATAATCGCTTCTATCTTCCTTGGTGAGACGTCCCTGTATCACTCTGTAACTTTTGCTGGATGAATTAACAGATCTTGAGTCTCAACGTTGATTCTTATTTCACCGGCATTGTCCACACTGGTTCCAGTCACAGATTCGTACTCGTGAACTTCATATTCTTAAATGCTTTCTTCTCTCAATATACCTTTGGTTATATCTAATATATTTGTCATGTTTTTTTGTCTGTGTTAATTCATTTTTTATTATTGTTTTTTTTAATTATTAATTTTTATTTATTTTTTTTTTCGTTTTAGTATATAAGCGTAAAATAAAAAAAGTGAAGGGTTGGTTCTTCAAAATGCCATTTTCTGCAATTCTTTTTTGTAAAATGTTTCAATGATTTCTCAGCTGTCATGTTCATCATCCTCTAATGCTTCTATTTTGTAAGTCACTGGATCCGTGTAAAATATTCCAACGATCTTAAAGATTTCCTTAGTCCATTGAGAAGTGTAACATTTCTCAAAGAGTGACTTATAAGAAGTGATTCTCACTCGATCGCCAACTGCAAATTTCAGTGGTTTGGACTTCTTCTTGATCTTAATCCTTTTCGGATAGAGATTCACGAAGTCGCATTTTTCGTTTCGAGGATCGCTAGCTTCCACAGGTGTCATCTTGATCGATCTATGTTGCGTGTTGTTGTATTCTTCGACCAGTTCGTCTAGGACGTTGATATATTTCTTGGTCTTATTGGCTGTGAAATACTTGTACATTTTTTCCTTCATGGTTCTATTCGAAGGTTGACCAACGGACGAACATGACTGTTGTAAAATTCCTTTCGCTTGTCCACCCACAATTCATCTGGTTTTCGAGAAGACAATGGGAATATGCTCTTCAGATCCTCGGCCATGCAAGCTCCCGATTGATTCTTCTGAGGTCTCATCCATTTGTATTTCGAAAACACATCGATGACCATCAATATATATTTAATGCCCTTGTTCAATTTTGAATGTTATTTCATGTCGCCCAGATCAGCCGACCAGATCTGATCCAAACCCTTCACGAACACCCTTCTCCTTCAAAATTTATCTTGATGGGCTTGTGTAGTTTGTTCGCCAATGCATTTGTTAATGGACATTTTTTTATGACCCCATCTGAATTGACGTCAGGTACCAATCACTTTACCGACAAATGAACATTCAAGTCGTTCTCTCCTAGTGGGATTTGATATATTTTTCAACGTCATCAACATGTCTTTATCACAGATTTGATTACGAGTCTTGATGTCGTGATGTTTAGCGTAGCACAGATCATGAGCGTAAGCGGCCAAATCCACCCTATTGATGGGTTTGCTCCAAGATTTAGCTGTCAGACCTCAATTCAATCTCTTATTTAATTTCGTACTGGGTCCCATGAGTTGATGTCCTGGCAGACGCATTTCGATGGGTAGATTATTAATCAATTTATTTGACAGACCGACAATGCATTTGACGAATTGCGTCTTGGTCAAACTGCACACTTTACATGTTCTGCAAAGAATGGGATTTTTTTAAAATTTATATATATATAATTTTTTTATATATGTACATTTTTTTCATTCGATTGCGTCGAGAATCTTTTTGGGATCCAAAAATTTACAAAACGATTGTCTCACTTCTTCCCTACACTTTTCCACAAGAGAATCCTTCAGTTGTTCCTTGATGATCTGATGACTCTTGACTCTTATCTTCACTTTCTTGACTTCCTATTTTTGTTTTTGATTTAATATGCCGATGTATTCGCCAAACGAAATCCTACCATCTTTCAATGCCATGGAGATCTTATCTGACGTGGTGTGGATCATTGCATCGGGTAAAATACTGATGTTTTCGTGTTTCTTGGTCTTCACAGAAATTTCTTAGCAAGAAATATTCCGAGTATACTGGTGAATCCAGCAGTCAAAGCCAATCCTTCTATGGAGAACACGACTGGAAGAGCAATGATGGCAGTTGACAAAAGACTTATTCCAGCAACGTTCAAACCCATAGAGACCACGATGAGAGTCAAATCCACACCACTCACGAATTTCTCGAATATTTCTTATTGAGCGAATGAAGGGAATCTCTCTCTCACATCCGATACGACTGAATTCTATTGATTTGTTTGATTTGATACTTATGTCACAATTGTCGCTACTTTCTGGTGGTGGTAGAAGAGGTGCCGTGGGCTTGACGCTCGACTTCTCTAATGACAGATAGATGTCTTTACTTCGAAGTTCCATTTCCATTTTATGTCATTTATTTATTTATATCTATTATTATTTATTTTATGCATTTTTTTTCATTTTCACCTCTTATTTATTAATGAAATTTTTTTAGTGGTTTCTTCCCTTCAACAAGAAATTCATAAAAACGTGATTCCAGTCGGAACATTTTTTTGTGATGGTAGTCTCCCTTTTTCCAACAAATATTCCAAACTGTGTCCCCTGTCTTTGGTGGTGAGACATCAATGCACTAATTTTAACTCTTTCGATTTTATAGGCTCAGGTTCTCCAATACAAAACTCGAATTGTCTCCAACATTTGATCACATGGTCGCAAAGTTTGCATTCCAATGCAGACAAGAAATATGTGGTGACGATGTTTTCCCATTCCATTGTGAGACACAAATGATTATTGTGGTTAAATTCTCTCTCCTCCCGACAGCCAACACATCTTTTGTTCAAGAAGTTAGGAAGTTATTCGTTCATGCAGATCGTGTAAGCTCTACACAGAGTGCCCTTTGAAGAAACCAAACTCTCCATTCCATGGAATCATTTGTTTTACCCATAATTATATATATTTTATTTATAATTTTTTAATATTTTTATTATTTTTTTTTTCTATTATTTATTTTTCACTCTTTACATATAGTACACATTCTATTCTTCTCATCATCAACTGAATGAACGAATTCTTTTCGTTTATTACAGTTGCACGTATTTTTATTATATTTTTTCAAAAGAAGGATTTTATGTCTTTCGGGTTTCGATAAAACCATAATTTTTTCATCCTCATCGTTGTCGTCATTAGAAAGATGTGGGAAATAACACATCACAGTTTCTATCCTTTTAGCTAATTTAGTCCAGATCTATTTGATGCAACAGAGTGTAATCTGCGAATAAATTTGACACACTGGCGAATGGATTTTTTTTCAATATTTTCATCACCAACACCACAACTGAATACATTAACCATGTTTTTCACACCAATAAACATGTAATAAATTTCCTCATAATTAACATTTTACAAGTTCCAATTTGTATTTTAAACAGTCTGGGACATCTATAATCATGCGCTAATGTTGGTAAGACACATTTTTTTCATTTGAACACTTCATCATTTCAATATTTTAGAAATAGCTTCGATTTTGGGACATGAATAACAATATTAATGAAAACGATGTTTCGCACATGTTTAAGCATGCATCATATACAATTTGTTCCAACTGAATTCATTCTAATGCATACTCATGTAAATGTTGTTTTGTTAACAAAAACGTTTTTGTTAACACATCTTTTAAAAGATGGGGTTTTTCTCTCTCCTTTTGGTTCATTTTTTTTTATATAAATATATAAAAAAATAAAAAAAAAACAAAAAAAAATTTTTTTTATTTTTTTTTTTTTGATTGTTATCATATTTTATAATAACATCCCCAAAATGGGTATATTCTTAAATGGGGAATTCCACATTCTCTCCTGTCTTCAGATAGAGACCATCTCCATGGAAAGCATCGCCGCCTTTTCTCGCAGGTCCTTGATACACTCCTTTACCTTTGACATCTATGTGACACATGGCTCCTCCCTTCTTCAAAAACGGTTTGTTTCCCCTCTTTTTCAAAAACAATCCTCTGCCCATTAATTTTTCGACTCTGAGTACAGAGAGAGCTCCCACACCCAGAGCTGGCAGCACTGTCTTCGTGAGAATTGGTAATGCTTTTGCAGTGAGTCTCGCCAATAGTGGTAAGAAACTGCCTTTCATTCTCAGATTGTGTCTCAATTGTGTGGGATTCAGTCTCACCATAGTCCCCATTTGATTACAAATCATTTTTTCCATCCTTTTGCTTTGAGTTTTAGTCCAGGCGATCCGATCGCTACCACTACTCACCAGCTCTTCATAACTGAATTAAAATATAATGGCTTCGCCTCGATGACTCAACGCTCTGCGCAGTTTAGCTTTCTGTCCTTTGGATATGTTCACATTTTTAATGATGTATCAACTACTACTCATATTTGTTATTTTCTCACTGGATTATATATATATATTTTTTAATTAGGAATATTATAAGTTTGTTTTTTATTATTATGAATATTATAAGTTGTTTTTTTAATTTTTTTTTTAATTTCTTATATAAATCTATAAAAAAATGAAAAATACAAAAAAAATTTTTTTTTTTTTTGTTTTTTCAAATTATATTTATTATTATTATTTTTTTTCTTATTTACTTGATATTTTTTTCATATCTCTCTAATGTGAAAATCACACTCTCTCCACGAAGATCTAACAGATCGCTGTTCTGATCCGACAATGTGGTTTTTATGTTATACAATGAGATAGATGAGATTTCAAGTTGCTCCACAATTTTATAACCTGGCGAAACATCTGGAAAGAATGAGTAGATTGTAGGCTGAGTGCTACCATCGATGTAACTTCCCGAGATCACATTAACATTCACTAAAATGCTATTGACCACAAGGATGTCGACCATATTTTCAGAGTAGGTGTGACCCCGATGCATCTTTCGATCGAATCCCAACATCTCCCCAATCGAATCTTCCACACTAAAATCCACTCAAAAAGTATCTCCCAAGTCTAATATCATCTGTAGAGTACACATAATGGGTGCGAGTCTATTCATATTGCTTCCATGACTGTCGGCCTTCAGTCTCATCTGGATGTGATGGTTCAAATCGTCTATGTCATAACTTTCTTTGGGAATTCGAATCTCGAACTGATCCACTCTGTTGAAATAGTTGCATGCATTATTCTTTTCCGTGACATTAGGAAACAAATAGTAAGTCTCGAGATTAACCAACACTATCTCGTATTACTGTTCCTTCTTAAATTTGATGGAAGGTTCGAATTTCATTTTGACTCGAGTTGTGTCATGACTCACTACAACTTGAAAGGACTGTTTTGCTGCCGTATTCTTGTCTCTCTGTTCTAATGGATGATGTTCTGACATTTTTTTAGTATTTATTAATTATATATTTTTTTTTATATTTTATTGATATTTTTTTTTTTCAATTTTTATTTTCTTCTCTATTGTTACTGGGAATATAAAAAAAAATCATTGAATCTGCTTTGATTTTTCCGTTGTTAAATTCACTAGTCAAATTGATCACCACGAACTTGTGAAGTCCTTTGTCCCACACTCTCTTACAAAATCTCCTGAATTCTTCCCTGCTCATGTTGTTGGCCACGTGATCTCCATAGATGTGATTGAGATTCTTGAGATCCTGATGAAAGAGACCCAGAAAATTAGCATTCTCCCTTATCATCTGTCTGGGCAGTCGAAAATAATTCTGAGACAGATAGAAACAATCCACTGTGCTGTGACATCCTTGAACATAATACGATTTGCATCAATTCTGTCTCTCCAACAGCAGATTGTCGGGAATCATGAGACTCTTGTTCTCCAACTTCAACTGTCTGGGATCGGGAAAGTTGTCGGCATTCTTGTAAAACAGACACTCTACATTCAAACACTCGATGTTTCTCCTAGTCAATACTCTCGACGCTCTTTCCAATGTATTTGATGTCTAGTGTCTCGACATGACGTCCTTGGGTAATTCACACATTATGAACTCTCGAAGCAATCTGTATTCCGGTTGAAAGAGACTTTTGCTGAAGGAAACTCTCTCGGCATGGATTCGAACCGCCGCCATGCCAATGTAAACAAAAGAAGCGTCCTTTCTTAATTCTATGGCATCCGAGAAATTTGAAAAAGACAAGTGTGTCGCTGATTTCTTCTGAGGTGCAGTTTGTAGATTTAAGTACTTAGATGCAACTTTCTGATGAATAATTAAATAATTGAGTGTTCCGTGTGTTCTGTACTGGTCTCGTATATACTTCGTTAACTAGCATTCCCTTTTGGGTCTGTCAATGGCCAAGTGGTGTGCGTGGTTCAGTATAGTTTTGCTAGGTGGTTGGTGCCAAAGAAGACTCTCTTGGCGTGGGTTTGAACCCCGCCATGCCAATGTAAACAAAACCAGCGTCCTTTCTTAATTCTATGGCATCCGAGAAATTTGAAAAAGACAAATGTGTCACTGATTTCTTCTGAGGTGCATTTTGTAGAATTAAGTACTTAGATGCAACTTTCTGATGTAAAATTCAATAACTTGTATCCAGATGTTTTAGGAATCCTCATGAGAATTCACTTAAATCTGGATACAGGTTATTGGATTTAACCTTACATTTTTTATACCATCTTTCTGGCTGCCAGTTAAGATCAGGATACAAGTTAATTTTCTTCACCCAGTATTTCTCCAGTTCATAACCGCAGGGTAGCTAAGAATTGTCTTATCCCTGCCTTTCACTCCAACTCAACAAAAAGTTGCTAGCCCCAGTGTCGAGTGTATTTCTGAGGTCCACAACTTCTCTCATATGACTGAAAATATCTTTAGCTAATTGGCGCCTCCATGCTTTCTCTCTCTCTACTCTGATAGATTCTTCTTCTAATCGGCGATTCCAATCAGCATCAGACATTTCCCCAAACCTCCGCATTCTGTATTCATTCATATCTAGAGGGTACTTCATGTTGTCTCAAAAGGAATTGTTTGGAATGCGTGTTAGATTATATAGACAATTCGAGCATCGAAAATGCACCGACGATTGCTCACGCGACAATTCAATCGAGTGCGGGAAAAAATGTTGACATCGGATGGGTGTAATAGTAAACGTCCGTTGTCAACATTTTTTCCCACACTCGATCGAATTGTCATGTGAGGGTTTTTTGGTGCATTTACGACCCTAGCATTGTCTATAAAACACTGCTGGAGATATAACATCATTTTCTTATCAATGATGAGAATTGAGCTATCCATCGAAGTAAAGGCTCCATCACTAGAAGGTGAATGTGAGGAGCGAGAAGTGAAGAAGGAGAGAGAGGAGTGCAATACTATTCCACCACAAGAAGTCTGTTGTGGCAAAAAAGTCAGGATGGAGAGAGAGGAGCGCAATACTATTCCAAGGAGGAATCTGCGATGATTGGCAAGAAAAGCTGAGGTGGATAATATCTCACCATTGTCACTTGATGAAGCTGAAGAAGCCTTACACTGTTTTGTTCGAAAAATGATGAGAGATACCTACCATTATGCAACAATTAGGAGAAGATGATCACAACTCATTAATCAAAAGGACGTCAAGAGCACCACAAAGAGAAATGGAATAAAGTTGGTGAACTAAACATTTTTTGTTTAGTAAAACACGGCCCTTATAAGGGCCACCATATTCTTAAAAATTTTAGTGCTACCACAATAGAATGAATTGAATGTTTGTTCAATTGTATTTTCATTACTCAATTCAAAAGAGGTCAGCCTCATAGCTCCCACACTGCATTTCCCTGTCATGACATATTTTTGTGTTAGCAAACTAATTTTGTTTTACCTAAATGTTTTTCTGTGAAAACATTTAGCTAAAACAAAATTAATTTGCAAACATAAAAATATTTTTTGTTTGCAAATTAATTTTCCGTCGTGCAAGTTTTTTATTTTATAAGAAAAATATTTTTTGTGTCTGCAAATTAATTTTATAAAACAGTTTTCATAAAATTAAATTGCAAACACAAAAAAATACTTATAAGAATATTTTTTGTGTTTGTAAGTTAATGTTATGAAAACTTTTTCATAAAATTAATTTGCAAACACATAAAATATTTTTTGTGTGTTGCAAATGTTTTTTCTATTTTGCAAGTTTTTTATTTTTATAAGTAAAAATCCTGAGTTGGACAAAATTTGCCCTGTTTAAATAACAACAAAATATCATTACCTTTTCAATCTAAAAAAAATTATTCCATGAAAATTTACAGATTTGTAAATGTCTTATGAAAATGTCACTTACAAAAATGTTTTCAATGTTTCGTGGCAAGTTTTCCTATTTTAGAATTACTGTCTTTAGCTTTTCGTTTTCTTGTAACTTTCTTTGGCGGTTCCTCTTTCTCTGGAAATAATACTTCTAATTCATTATCAGTTTCCATTTATGTTTCTTTGGGTATGTCCATATTATATAATAATGTATCATCACTATCACAATTTCTGTTAAGTCAACTTTCTTTTTTGTAAAGTTTGTTTTTTTGTTAATGTAGTGGTGGTAGTGGTACCATGCTCATCCCCTCTACAGTGTGGTTGTCGATGTATTTTACAGCAGGTGTTGTGGGAAAGTTGAAACCTGTAATCAGTAATCCACCTGCATGCTCTATTTGTTCTGACCATGGATAAAATTTAGTCTGTTGAGGTTGAACAAAGCAGGTGAACCCCATTTTGGTTGAGACACAGCGTAATCCGATAGCCTTTTCAATCCACATTCATTAATCCAATGTTCTTTTTTATAACAATAATAACATGGCTCTTTGTCTGCACATGTATTGGCCCAATGTCCTTTCTGATGACACATAGGACAAATCATCTCTTTAGTTGGTGATATCAACTTATAAAGTTCATTGACAAGCCTTTTTACTTCTCCCCATTTAGATGGCTTATAGTAAATTCTTTTAGCATCACTTGGTTTACATTTAAATGTCCAATAACATTTACACACAATTGTTTAAATATGCATTCATTTGGTTACAAACAGTTTTGCTATTTTTTTACACCCAATGACCTCTGGATACTATACACCAGTTGTTAAATGTATTAGTGATTTTAATACAGATGTTGATTAAAACATACACTAACAAATAAAAGTTGTAAAATATTTACCATAGGATTTTTCCCATAGAGTTGGTGGATTGTATATTTGACAATGACTTTTCAAATGTGCATAAAAAACATTTACTAACAGTATAATTCAGTGGGTGTTAAATGTACTTTTAAACGTACAATTTAAATGTACATTAAAGAAAAGTATAAAATGTGGGGAAGAATCTTAGGCTGTTTCAAACTTGCTTTTGACTTCAAGAAGACAAGACATATTTTCACAGCTTTCCAGTTGATAAGAGATGATAGAAGAAAAAGATGAAGAGAGCCATTTAAGAATACAGAGAGTCAGAGAGTGAAGTAGATAACAAGAGACAGAGAGTTGAAACAGCAAGGGATATATACACTATTCACCCTCTCCTACAAAGGAGATCAAGAAAATTCCATTCCAAATCCCCTAGGTGTAGAATAACCTTCAAACAATTTAATCAGAAGAATCCATTTGACATCCTTGGAAAAGTATTTGAAAGTATGGTGAAAGATATTAAAGAAGAATGTAGTGTAGAAGACAACATGAGAATATCAGTTAACCACCAAGGATTAGAAATAGGTCTATTTATCCCATTTACTAAGGTTTTGGCTATCACTGGTAACACCATATTAGATGAAATAGAAAAGGTTGTACAATCAAATGATAACATTACTATCCATGATGGGCTATTATCTTTAGAAATAACACACACGTCTCTACCACAAGGGTCTGCATGACGTCCACCAATTTCATTTTCATCTGTTGATAAAATGGTTGGAAACAAGAAAAGTATTATTAAAATTAAAAATGTTAATTTTTCAGTATGTCTCACACGGGCCATTGTAGTGGGAAAGTGTCATGCTGAGAGTGATAATTCAGAACTTTGACAAAAGAAATGGAAAAATATAAGACATTCTGATAGACCGACACAAGAGTTTAAAGCTGAGGCATTGATAGACAAAGCAGGTCTAGATTATAATATTCCTTGACGATATGAAGAATATTATAAAATACAAGACCTACTTTACCCAGAGTATGTCATCAAAATTCATCCACGGTGTGCAAAAAGTGAATTTTTATTCAAACATCCAAATACCACTACTGATAGTAAAGTTATTCATATTTACCACCATGACCAGCATTTTGATACCATCACTACAATTATAGGGTTTTCAGGATGTTCCTGCTATTGTGAACTTTGCAGTAAAGGAATAATAACAGAGAACGTCACATGTGCCCTTTTGGTTGTGTTTGCCATAATCCGACAAAGTGTATTCCTGAACACCCCATCACCTGTTACAGTTGCAATAGACAATTTAGAAGTTTACCATGCTATAATAACCATATCACTACAAAGGGAAAAGAAGAAAAAATAATTTGTCAATTAGTTCAAAAATGTAAACAGTGCAATTCATTAATATATCCATCAAAAGGAAAACACATTTGTGAAGGATTAAAAAAATGTAAATATTGTCAGCAAGTAATTAATTCAGATCCCCAATGTTTCATTCCAAAATACACTTCACCCGAGGATAAAAAATTACCAAGCACTCCATTTGTATTTTTTTTTATTTTGAAACCACACAAGACTCAGGAGTTCATATTCCAAATTTCTGCATTGCTCACTGTGCATGTGAGGGATGTATTTGCAAAACTATAGATCCAGAATGCATTTTCTGTGACACATTTGGACAATGACAATTAATATTTAAAGGGGAATCTACTTTGTCAGATTTTTGTGATTGGCTTTTCAGTAAAGAACATAAAGGGATAACAGCTATTGCTCACAATGTAAGAGGTATTGATGGACAATTTGTTTTTAGACACCTCATTGAAACTGGTACAACAACTCTTGATGCAATTATGAATGGAAACAAAATTATTTCACTTAAAGCTTGCAATATTAGAGTTATAGATTCTTTAAATTTTATTTCAATGAGATTGGCACAATTTCCTAAAACATTTGGCTTGACAGAATTAGCAAAAAGTTATTTCTCCCATTTGGCAAACACACAAGCTTACCAAAATTATATTGGTCCTAATTTAGATTCAACATTATATATATGCCAGATTCTATGTCTCAATCAGATAGGGAAGATTTTATCAAGTGGTACAACTAAAAATTTATGAGTAATGCCAGATTTGATTTTCAAAAAGAAATGGAACTGTACTGCAAATCAGATATAGATATCTTGCATAGGGGATGTGCAGTATTCAGATAAAATTTATAGATAGTGATGGCATAGACTCCTTGAGAGAAGAATTTACCTTAGCTGATGCATGTACAAAAGCATGGAGAAAACATTCACTTCCAGAAAACAAAATGGCAAACATTTCAGACATAGGTTACCCTGCTCAAGTCAAATACTCCATTAAAGCCATTAGATTTTTAGAAACAGCTGCACAGGAAGAAAACTTACATATTCAACATAAACTCAATGGTGGGGAGGTTAAAATGGGGGGGGGGGGGGGGGGGGGAGGGGGTATTATGTTGATGGGTTTCACAATAACACAAATACAATCTTTGAATTCTATGAATGTATGTTGCATGGGTGTATAACATGTTACAAAGACAATGCACATGAGAAAAATCCAATCAATTTACTTAGCTACCAAACTCTATACAACAATAGACAGGCATGCATACACCATTTAGAATCATTGGGGTATAACATGGGAGTAGCACGGGAACATGGATGTGATCATCTCTGCAAATAAAATCCTGAAGTAAAATCAACAATAAATTCATTTTTTCCAAACATGGATCCTATTAAACACGCGAAGCATTATTTGGGTGTGTGTGTGTGGGGGGGGGGGGGGGGGGGGGAGAACAAATGCCATTAAATTACATCATACAATAGACCAAAACACAGACAATAAAATAAAATACATAGATATTTGTTCACTTTATTCTTATGTCAATAAACACAGAGAATATCCAGTAGGTCATCCAAATATACTCACAAAAGAAAACATAGACATGAATAATATAAGACAGTACATGTGACTTATCAAATATAAAGTTTTACCACTACAAACCCTACAATTACCAATTCATCGCAACAAGAAAATGGTGTTTACACTTTGCAATACATGTGCAGAACAAGATTTGGACAAATGTGAACACACACCAGAACAACTCAGTATTACAGGTACATGGACATCTGTTAAACTTTTTAAAGCACTGGGGATGGGGTACATATTACTTGACACTTATCAGATTTGGCATTGGAAAAAAATGGTCTTCAGAAATTTACAAACATTATGTGAACGAATATTTGATAATGAATCAAGAAGCCAGTGGATATCCAGATTGGGTGAAAACAGAAATGAACAAAGACATATTTAAGAAAGACTATGCACAAAAACCATGTTAAACTGGTGATGTGGAAAACTGCTCAAAACAATATAAAAACTAAAACATAATACATACAAGATCCATCAAAATACTTTGACTTGATAGAAGATAAAGACATCATTATTAAACATGTTGAATTGTTTGATCATGATAAATGTATTTTAGTAAATTACACAAAGTCTACAGATGTTTATAAACCTCACAAATCAGCTAATGTTGCAGTTGCATCTTTTGTTACAGCTTATGCATCAATGGAATTGTACAAGTAGTAGGACAACAATAGGTGTTATATTTTGACAAAGGCAGTTGCATTTACATCCATAATCTCTCACTCTGAAACCCACAAATTGTAAACAGTAGGTTAGGTAATTAGACAGATGAACATCCCGATGCAAAAATTATTGAATATGTAGAATTAGGTCCAAAAAAATTATGGTTACAAATACATTAAGGATGGTCAAATACTCACTTCAGGTAAAGTTAAAGGAATCACATTAGATCACAATGCATCACATGAAGTCAATTTTGACTCCATGGTGGAATGTGTGCAAGACAGACACAATTACAAAAATGAACATTGAACACACACACAGAACAGAATATAACAAAAACAGACAAGTCACAAGTGAAAGACAAATAAAAACATTCACATCTGTGTACACAAAACGTTTTGTAGTGGATAAATATGATACAAGACCGTATGAGTTTAGTATGAGTCTAAAGTATAAAAACACCCTTCAGATTTCTCATTTCGACTTTCGAACACTGAACAGGCAAGATGTCTATACCACTTAATCCTACATGTTCTAAATAGTTATGAGAGTTAAGAAGACTTTCAAGTTTTAGCAAGACTATGAATCCCATTTTAAAATCCAAGAAAGAAGAATTAGCTAAAGCTTGTGTTTTCTATGTGGGAGATGGTAAAGTAAAATGTTTTGTATGTGGACAAGGTTTACAAAATTGGGAAGAAAAAGTTATTCCTTTACAAGAACATGTTAAGTGGTCACCACATTGTTCTTATATTCAATTCATAAGAAATTGTCAATTATACAATTATACAATCCACCAACATGTTTGCAAACACCTCCAGATAAAATATTATCAGTGATGGATTATGGATTCAGTTTAAATCAAATATTTTCAACAATGAAACAATATGATAAAACTCGGGATGATTTTCCAGATTCTAATTCTTTATTTGCACTCATGCTACTAAATGATCAATGTACATCATTTAGTACCATAATTGCAAGAACAGCTAACCTTTCAAATAATTTCAAAACTAAGTTAGACAAAATGTTTACAGATAGTGTAGAAAATGATTTTCCTGACTGTCCTGATGTACAAAGTACAGGGTGTAATGTGGTACCTGATGCACAAAATACATCAGAACAGACAAAAGAATCATCACTTTGATTTCAACCTATGAACCAGTAAGACGTATCTTAGACAACAAGATTACATGTGAGGCATTATTAAATGCATTTCAGTTGATCACTCCTGGTTATCTAACAATAACAAAAGATTTTATTCATAATCAACTGGAAAAGAATGAAATGTATGGGGAATTCTGTAATGCATTACAAATCATGAATGCATTTTACAAAGATAATGTAGAAAATATTTGGACAAGAGTTGTGTGGGGTAATATAATTTATGATAAAGAAATCATTAATTACTTGTATAGACAATGTGTACCACAAATAGATAGAAGAACAGATTCTTCAGAAACTTTATTTGAATTGAAAGCACCCGTAAAATGAAAACCAACTAAAAGACATGAAGAAGGTATGGAAACAGAAAGTATATAAGTAAATGATTTGACAACATTTTTTCACAAAAACAAATATGGTATCGAGTGAATGTTTATTGTTTCATCACCCTTGTAATATCTTTATTTCGGGACCTAATGGTTTAGGAAAAACAGAATTTGTCCCAAAGCTTCTTGATATGAAACATGACTTATTTCAAATTCCCCCACAAAAAAAATCGTTTGGTGTTATAAAGAATGGCAAAATACATATACTTTACTTAAAGAAAGTGAAGATATTAAATTCATAGAATGTATCCCTGATGATGAATATGAAATTGTCAGTGATGTCACTATTCCACATCTTGTGGTTTTTGATATGTTAGGAGATAAAAATGAATAAAAAATTAAATTATGGTTCACACGAAAAGCACATCATAGAAATGCAAGTGCCATTTATATTACACACAATATGTTTCAACAAAAAATCTAGTCGTACCATAAGTTTAAATGCACATTATATGATTTTATTTCAAAATACCAGAGATAAAAGACAAATTAAAGTATTGGCAAATCAAGTTCAATTACCACATTTAAATGCATGTTATCAAGATGCAACAAGTGTTGATGTTGATCATGGTTATTAATTAATTGATTTTCATCCTAAAACTCCTGAATCTTTCAGATTAAGAACTGATATTTTTCATCCATGAGTGACACAAAATGAATGTGGCCCCATTGTTTACACAAAAGTATAAATTTCCCATGTTCTAATGAGTTTGTGTTAGTTAGTCAGGGTTTGTCAGCGACTACACATCATCATGGTATCATTCATACATTCTTTGGAACAACTTGTTCAAAAAACAAGTTCATTTGCAAGACAAAAATCACTTAAGAAAGGTTTTAAGAAAATTTTAAAATGGTTTACATTAGCAACTAGAATCATACTTAATAAGAAAATTAAATTGACAAAACAAACTTCAACATATATGGTAAAACATAAACAAGATCTTGAACAACTTGCAAATCCGTGAGTAGATCTTGCAACAAAACGAAAACTTATTTTAAAACCAGGAGGTGGTGGTCGTTTGGTGGTGTTATCATTCGTAATGTAATTCTGTGGGATGGTCATAAGACAAGTAGATCATTCTATTCACCATTCAAAAAAAAAACAACAAAAAGTAAGAAACAAAAGTCACCTAAAAGGAAACAAAAATCCCCTAAGAAAAAAGCAAAAATCTCATCAAGTTATAGAGAGATAAAAAATCAACGAAAGGTTGGACCTAAATACATGCACACAAATTTTGAAATTGCACCTCATAATTCTCCAACTACTACGCGTACAGAAACAAAAGCATTACTTGTGAAAAATCTTCAAAAACAAAGAAAAGTATCACCACTTAAGTTAACACATGTAGTGTCAATAACAAAAGATGGTGTTAAACATCATGAACCAATGTATTTTCTACAAAATACAGAGCATGTACCATTAAAAGAAATGATTCCGACAATGACATGTTTTACAGCTTTAAATACACCTAAACCTGTTAAAGGGATATGGACTTACTTTATGTGAAAATGTTTTAACAAATAAAGTATGTTCTTTGCACATATATAAATTGCAATACATTTTATTTGTTTTATTTAATCATTAGATTTCATGAGAACAAGATAGTGAGACAAAATGAGAAACAAAAAATTCCTTTAGTTAAAAAATATGGCGGAATGTTAATAGGTTCAAGTCAAACTCCTCCAGCATTTCCAAAACAAATTATGAAAAATGCGCTTAAAGAATTAATTAATTGTGTGTCAGAATGCTGTCATAATCTTTTGAAAGGTAACATACATCTAACACCAAGTCAGAAACAAACATTACATCCAAAACATCAACAACTATGAGCCCTCGCTAGTAAATCAATAACTCTTCAACTGGTTTACTTGGACCTGCTGTAGGACTTGCGACAAATCTTGCAAATGAATTAGTGAGTAAAATATGAAAAAGATGGCTACTGCACCTTATCAAATTTTAGTAGATTTACATTGTTTTAGAAATGAAAGATATCAACGACCTAGATTACCCCCAAATTCTCAAATTACAAATACAGCACAACTTCAAAATGATTTATCATCTGTGTTTGAAAATTCAGAGTTGTCAAAAAGTGAGAAAGAACAAAACTATGGGGAAACTTTACAAAAATTTCAAATGTCACATAAACCAACATTGGTTCCATTGCCCGAGTCGGGAGAAAAATCATTATTTTTATGAGATCATATTATAGAAAGTGTCCCTGTTACAATGAGATGTAAAGCAACTTTATTATTATCTGCTTTATCACCTCATCCACACATGAGTTGGGATGATCATGATGTATTAAGTTACGATGGAGAAGTCATAAATGGTTCAAATATCATAGATTTAGTCAATGATGTTCTTAGACACTGAAAAGGTTTTAAACCGATTGGACGTGAAATGTTTAGTCATGGATTAAAAGATATAAATATCCCTCAAGATTTTGTTGGAAATCGTGAACACTGATTATGGATGAATAGACAACATATACCCAAACCCAGTAAATATCAAAGTTCTCTAGAAAATAGTTGGTTTGAAACTCCTAAATCATCCCCTCCAAAATGTAAAGTTTGTCGAGGTCAGAGGGTGCAGTGGGGTGAAGACACACCAAAGTCAGCACTAAAGCATAAACTGACAAAACGTAGACTTTCTGAAAAATGGGAAGCTTATTGAAGGATTTATTAACTGAAATATATTACAGTACAAAACATCCTGCTGATAACGGAGGTATACAAAAATTTTACAATGCAGCTCATAGTAAAGATAATTCCATCACACTTGAGCAAGTGAAAAAATAGTTGAAAGGAGAAAGAACCTATACTTTACAAAAATCGATCCATAAAAAGTTTTCAAGACGTAAGACTATAGTGGGTGGTATTGATCATCAATGGCAAATTGATTTAGTAGACTTACAAAGTTTACAATCTTACAATGACCAGTTTCATTATTTAGTTTATATTATTGATGTATTTTCAAAATATGCATGGGTATTACCCATTCACAAATTAAATCAGGAGAAACATTAACAAAAATTTTTCAGAGTATTTTGAAACTTCTGGACGTAAACCATTATCATTACAATCTGATAAAGGTTCTGAATTTAAAAATAAAGATGTACAAAACGTTTGAAGAAACAAAAAATTCATTTCTTCACAAAAGAAAATCCTGAAACAAAAGCTAGCATTGTTGAGCGTTTTCAGTGCATATTGAAAACACGAATGTGAACATATTTTACACACAAATGTACATTAAGATACATTGTTGTATTGGAAAAAGTAATTGATGGTTATAATCATAGTTTCCATTGTAGTATTAATAGAACTCCTGCTTCAATATCATAGAAAATGAAATAGAAGTAACTCAAAATTTGTATGATAAAAAATCTAAAAAGAAAAAAAATACAATTTAAAGTTGATGATATAGTACGTATTAATAAAACCAAACATACATTTGAAAAAAGGTATTTACCAAATTGGACAGATGAGTTATTTAAAATTACTCATGTAAAACATACAATACCACCCACTTATAAACTTGAAGACATGGGTGGTGAAAATATACAAGGGACATTTTATCCACAAGAAATTCAAAGTATAAAGTATGATAAAAAATATATCATTGAATCATATTCTTAATAGACAGTCAATACGTGTGGGAAAGGAAATTGTTAAAGAACTTGAAGTACATTGGGAAGGTTATTCAAAGAAAATTGATAGTTGGATAGCAGAACCAAATTTGATATAAAAAAAATATGTCATCAAATGAAACTTCATTACCTAATGAAACCACAAGTGTTGATGAACAAAGTCAACAATTTAAAATTGTGGAAATCGTGTTGCAAAAAATCAAGTCACTTATTTCACACAGATTATCATCATTTATGGTATTATAATTACTGCCATTGCACATTTGTGTTTACAAAGCCTCGATAAAGAATTGTGGTTAGTGTTATTAAGTAGTTCTTTAGGATATATTCTTCCAAGTTCAGGTTTAAAATATTTGACACAACCACAAGATAAGAAAAATGACTTCATTTTACATTCTGAGTGATAGTTCTTTTAACATGTTTCCAAATAATACCCAATGTCGTTTTCAAACAAACTTATCTAAACCTATATATGTTGATAAAGAACACTGGGAGGTGGGATTAGTTTAAGCAATTTTACCTTTGGAGGCAAAAAATATACCAGATGAAGAATCACATTTTAAAATCATTGTGACTGACACAAAAATATCAAATCAGATTAATAAAATGAGTGTGAAATATACATTACACAAAGATATTGCTGTTGTAGAATTAAGCATTTTATCAGCTGCATATGCAAATGGTGCACATGCGATTGAGGCAATACAATCAGAAATTGAAGAAAAACTTGGGGCGATTTTTAAAGAATTAAATGTGTCATTTCATCTTGGTTATTCATCTCATCAGTCTCATGTAAAAATTGCATCGAATAGTACAAGGAGAGTTGGAATTGATTTGACAGAAAGTTTAGCACAAAAATTGGGATGTAAAGATGATATGTTTCCTGTCATTTTACCTAACACAGCAAAAGGTGCATTTAACCCATAGCACTCTGGTGCTGCAACAGAATTTTCTTCAATCACTCTGTTTTTCTCTGGTTTAACTAGCAATTTAACCAATTATATCTTGTTTGACAGAGCTCAATGAGCTCTGTCAAACAAGATATATTTGGTTAAATATCAAACTGCATTATGGGAAATATTTGCTGTTGAAATCTTTGCCATTTTGACATCAGTGTGAAGATGGTTAAATATAATGTGGACTCAAATATGGATTTCAATCAAATCTTTGGTAAGATGACCCAATATCCAAACCCCAGAGGCGTGTTGTGCCAAGATTGAGTATGACCACTAGTGATTTCCCTTGATGTTCCTGATGTGACTTCACCTGAAACTACAACAATGATCTGATGACAATGCCCTGGTCAGTGGTTACTGGATCCGTAGTACTTCAAGCCATAAGTAATAAACTTTGCAACTTAAACTTTAATCACACAATGTCAGAAAATTATATAATTTTTAAAATAATAGCCATAAAAGCGAAATGTCTGACATATCGTCCCCTGAGTTCCAATGTGTTCTATGTGCCAGTAGTCTGCCAGTAGGCACTCCAGTAGGCTGCCAGTAGACACACCAGGAGACACGCCAGTAGGCACATAGAACACATTGGAACTTAGGGGGCGAGATATCAAATTGTTCATACAATAATATATAAATATCTGTAAATACGTTTTTCAGTTTACATGTAACATTTGCAGTTTTCACCAATGCAGATTATACATTTCTTGGTGATACTGAGGCACCAATACTACGTGTGATACCTTTTAATTCACATAAAGAGTCTCTGCACACTCATATAGAATTTGATAATGTACATTACGTACCAGTATCAAAATCTTATTTTGATCAGATCAGTTTAAATATAAATGGGAACACTGGTAAACCCATTCAGTTTGCAAGTGGCAAGACAGTTGTCAAGTTGCATTTTAGACAGAGACATACACTAAATTTGTAAAAATGATACCGGTGTATCAAGGTGTACCACGGCAATATGTATATGGATTAGGGTTTTTTTTTTGCACAGCAGTAGGAACAGCTGCACCATTTATAAAACCAATTGCAAAAAATGCATTTCAAACTTTAAAGAAATGTATAATTTGCATTGGAGAAACATGGTTTAGAAATAGCAAATGATTTGATAAAAAACTGTAAAGCACCTAAAGACATTTTATTAACTCATGGAAAAGATCTTTTGAAACCAGTTGGTGAATCCGCTTTAGGTATAAAAAGACAAAAACAAGAACCAAAACATCACTCTGTGGTTCATTCTCATAGAGGAAAGATACGTCGAAGACAAGCTTATTCAAAACGAAAATCAAGACCACTTGATATATTTGATTAAATCATGATGTTACATGGATCTTGCAAAAAAATTTGGTAGTAGTCTTGATCCAGATAATGTATCACCAACATCAAGTGGTATAGAAAATATTGGTGAAATTGAACAATTTCCTATTGCATCTTTAAATAATTCTTCACCAATAGAATTTTTGATTCCAAGACAAACAAACAAGCGGTTAGATCGTGCAGCATCTACATTTGAAGTTCAATTAAAAATTACAAAACAAGATGGGAGTATTTTGGGTGGAGATACACAAATTGCTCCTAACAATAATTTTTTTTCACAGCATGTTCAGTAAAATTATGTTACACTGAATGGCAATCTGATAACCACCAATACAGATATGTATGCTTATCGAGGATTTTCTGAGAATTTTCTTAGTTATTCAAGAGATGTGAAAAACACATCTAGCTGCTAGTGAGATGTGGTATACAGATACTCCTGGACACCTAACAGAAACAACTAAAGCTTCGTCTAACAAAGGTTTAATTGAACAAGCCAAATTAATTGGTGGTAGCAAAACTGTACATCTAGGAGGTAAATTACATTTAGATCTATTTGTGCAAGATACGTATTTGTATGGTGTAGAAATGAGAATTAAATTGCACCATGCTCCAACTAAATTTTGTTTGATTGGTAATGAAAATGGAAAAATAAAAATCCAAAAAGCCATATTCAGAATACCGGTATGGGATTCATTTCCAAAATTTGCGAATGATCTTAATGCACAAAGACATTGAACAAATTATAAAATACCCATAAGACGTAGTGAAATTAAAATGTTTTTTCTATTGGAAATGGTCTTTGTTCAAAAATAGAAGACTATCTGTTTCATAAACAGATACCAAAACGAATTATTCTTGGTTTAGTTAGTAATCGAGATACAAATGGAGATATTGGCACTAATCCATTTAATTTTCAACATTTTGATTTGATTAAGTTGGAAATCACAATAGATGGACATTCCATTAAAGCACGTTCCTTTGAACCGAATTTCGAAGCTGGACTTTATCTCAATTCATATTTATCATTATTTGAAGCTATGGTCTATTTTGGACAAAATAAAACATTTGATTTATATTTGCAGGGTTATGCAAAATGGTATACTCTTTGAGGGGGTAATGTGACACCCGATCAATCAATGTAGTGGGCCATTGGCTCACCCTATAACGTCTGATAATCTTAGGTTCGAGCTTCAGTTTGCTCAAGATCTCCCAGAGGTGATCAACGTTATTGTCTATGCGAATTTGATAGTGAGGCAGAAATCAACAAATTCTGAAAAAGTGATATTTGACTATTAAACAAGATGAGTAAATGTGAACATTGCAAGATGTGTGAAGAAAAAATGCAAACATTATTTCAAGAATGAATGTGTAGTGATAGAACTGACAAAATCCATTAAACAGAAAATGAAAAATATCTGTGAAGAATATCGAACCAACACAACGACATTAATAGATATATACATTGTTGAATGTTTACAAAAAGTGTGTCCAGTGACTATACTATATAATCTACACAAGAGAGCAATAAAAATAAACTTATTAGAATATTGTGCTCGTATGGACTTTGAAATAGACTGCCAAAAAGACATTCAGAAGTGGGCAGATTTAGTTAAAAGAGACTGGTCATATTATACAGTCTTGATTAACGGCTCCGTGCCAGCCTTTTTCAAAGCTAAAAAGATGGAAACCATGCAATTACAAAATATACTTGACAGGTCTCAAAAGTTATTATCCTTAAATGGAAAAGTGTGTTCAAAAGACCTGTTACCAAAACTAAAACCTAAACACAGACAAGCATATCACAAAGTCTTTTTTTATTGTGTGTGTCTTCTTGTGTTTTGTTGTAAGCATAAGAAATTTCCTTATCCTTACAACAAAACACAAGAAGACACAAAAATGCCATTTCCCCCATTCATAGAAGATGTATGCACAGAGTGGAGAGATGACAACCCAAAACCCACATGGATACCCCTACCATAAAATGATTTAAATTACTATAGACATTGGGTCACACTCTAGGGAGGGAACTGGGTTTTTTTGTCTTTTTTATAACAAAGACTTGTGTAGGTGAACATGACAAGATATCTTTTTCTAATATTGTAGTTGGTCCTGAAAAGGGCCGCAGTTTTTATCTTCAGTTCCATAGATAGCTATCTATCAAACCCATCTCTGTTTCGGTGAAGAATTCGCCTTCCCACACGTCCATGCTTGTTGGTAACATCTCTTCATCTGTAAAACAATCCCATTCCCAGGTGTAACTTTTTCCCATTAGAGCGTCTTTCTGCATATGTGCGGAGAGATCAAACCAGTGTTAAGGCCGGTTCTTATGCTGGATCTCTCCAAACGGACGAGTGGCAGCTTTAACAAAAGGGTGGTTTTCAAGCTTCTTATCTTGTTCTTTCATAGAAAATGTTGCCGACCACCACTTTCTCAAAGCGAAGGTGAATTCTTCATCAGCCCTCTTCTTCTTGGTTCTCTCATAACTGTCTACGAATTGTAATTAATCTTTGTTGGTTCCATGTTTTTTCGCTCAGTCAAGATGATTCTCAAGAGTCAGATGCCAAAATGTATCCAAAACCTTAAGTCAACTTTTTTTATTGACAGTGCGAGGATCCAAAATGCACCGTAGAACGCTCATGCGATAACTCGATCGAGTGCGGGAAAAAAATGTTGACATCGGATGGCTGTGATAGTAAACGTCCGTTGTCAACATTTTTTCCCGCACTTGATCAAATTGTCACGTGAGCGTTCTTCGGTGCATTTTCGATCCTCACATTGTCTATATAATCTAACACGCTTTCAAAAAACATTTCATTTGATAAAAGCATCCACTTTTTCTGTATCCAAACATGGACGAATACAATATATTAGCTGATTTTGACGATTTAATTTGTATTGACAACTCATTGATGACACAACATAGAATACCAAATCAAAAGGATACCATACCAAGTGAGAAGGTGAATAATTCTTTTTTACAAGATAAAAAAAATGAAATGAAACATTATTACAGAAAATTCTGGAGACCCTATAAGACATGAATTCATCTCACCAAAAGATTGTTCTTTCAGTATCAAGCACGAAAACAGTCGGTGACTACATCCACATATACAGATGATGTCAATCTACAACCTATTCCACACAATGAGGGTGAGGATGAACCTGATGATATTGTTAAACCTAAAAAAAAGAAACGGGTATGGTTCGATGGTCATGGGCGATACATGAAAAATATTGCTAACTGCTAAGTGACTCACACATCAAAAAAAAAACAGCTCTTATGATGGCTAACCACAATATTTTTTGAAAGAATGGGTAATATTTGTAAAACGAATTCGTTTATCATCGGCAAAAAGTAAAGGAGCGTCCTCATCCTTACACACTGTTTATCATCGGTGTGTTAGGATGAGGACGCTCCTTCACTTTTTCAGATCATAGGCCTATTATATTTCTTTTCTTTTTTTCGCATCAAAAAGCAGAGCGTAACTAGGGCCATATCATTGGAAATTGAACAAGCTCGTCGTGCCTCCCCCACCCTTCCACCCCCAACTGGGTGTGACGGGGACATACACTGAACAGGAAGGTCCTAATTTGTTTGAAAAGGGTACCAAATGAGTCTCATTCAATAACTCGTCCCCTGGGTTCTAATGTCTTCTGTGTACCAGGAGGCACATAGAATACTTTGAAACTCGGGAGACGAACTGTTGTCGGATATTTCACTCCATATCAACTCACAATCAAACACCCAGTCACGCACACTTTAGACTAGCTTCTTTTTTTCGAAACTCAAAAAACTATTTACTCTTTCCTGTTCTCCAGCTTCGACAACAGTTCACGTCTTTCTCTGGTGTGAATTTCTTTCCTTGGTTCACCCTTTTCTCCAGTCCTGTGACCTGTAGGCAATCAAGTTGGTCTCCATTAATTTCCTAACGACTTGTAAATCTTGTCCTGTGATGTCTCCATCGGTTAGCCTCATTACATGAAAGCTATCTCCCAAATTTCGAAGATAAAATGCAAATAGAATTGGCTAAATGATTTCACCTAAATCGAGGTCTATCACCTTAGGAACATTTTTATCACAAAACATAGAAAGTGTTCGCTTCAAAATTATAACCCTCGTGCCGGGGCCGGGTGGGGAGGGGGTCAGGAAAAAATTTGCGGACATTAGACCTTGGGCACCAACCCACCCACCCCCTTTTTGAAGGAAACGTTTTTTCTCCATTTTGAAACGTACCCACCCCCACCCCCCAAATCAGAGTAAATCGCACATAAATTGCTTTGATTTGCAATTTAAACGGGCATTTTTGTTTTGCTGGAACATGGTTTGCATTGTTCCAGTAACCATTTCCGACATTTAATCTACCAACTAGCTAATGAAAATTTGTCGGAATTTGGTCCCATTTCTTGGCAAGTTTATGAATTTATTCCAACCTTCACACAGATACTGACAGTCAGCGTATGCATCGATAATCGAGAGAGTATATAGCATGTACTGACATTCTACCTGAACAGTATTAAGAGAGGTGTAGCAGGAACAGGTGTGAAATATGTTGAACATTTTGATATTTTACC
Source organism: Pictodentalium vernedei (assembly GCA_031216915.1). NCBI lineage: Eukaryota > Metazoa > Mollusca > Scaphopoda > Dentaliida > Dentaliidae > Pictodentalium > Pictodentalium vernedei. The sequence continues at coordinate 98,054,812 of CM062290.1, read as the reverse complement.
TGCTTTCACCACTATATTTTCTGCTATTTCTATTACTTCTTTCTGTTTCTACCCATTTCTACACTCAATTTTACTTTCATCAGTTTAATATGAATTTGATGGGGCGGTTAGTAAGCTCTGGTTAATTCATCTTAGCAAATCAGATGATAAAGTGTGAAAGTAGTGGTGAGCACGTTGAGTTGAAAAGGCCAACCACATGTCTCCAAATTTGGTCACGATGCATTATGGAAATTTTGGGGCTCATGTGTCGAGAGTGACACCCCTCTGATTTATATATTATCTTTTACGCAATGAATGTCAGTGTTATCCTACAATATACTGGAGGCTGTTCATACAGCTGAGGCTTGAAACCTATTTGCAAAAAATATGGTACAGAACCAGTGACAGGACAGTAACTTTCCAATTGGTTGTTACAATATTCAGCTTGATCTCATTGAAACATAATACAGAAGGGCATCCTTGTTGACTCAGAAGGCTCCAACACACTTCATTCTATAATTTAATTTTATTCTTTGTTATAGCAGATTGCTATAGTTTATTTTAAAAGAAGTTAATTTTATTTCTATTATAAGATAACACAACCAGATGTCTTACATGTGTTTGTAAAATTTTCGGATCTCATACGCCAGGTTTCTCTTCAGGCAACCAGTATCTTCCTCAACAAGAGCTTAAACGGTTAAGGGGGTTCCTTGATCGATTAATCACGTGGATTAACCTTGGTTAACCGATTAATCACTTGTCCAAATAGATATCTGAATAATTGCTATACCGTTGATGATTTACAGCATGAACCCTTTACCCAACGTAACAAACAAACCCGACTAAACCTAAAAACTTAAAATCTCCATTCAAATTTATTATGTTTTCAATTTTTGTCTCAAAAACATAGGTTATGACCCATTTCCAATGTTTTTGAAACAGAAATTGAAAGGTTTTTAGTAATTCATGAATTTATTTGCAAGTATCGTCTGATACCCACTATGAGTAAAGGGTTAAGAATGACCATTTCCAGCTACTGATACAGTATGATGATCATGTAAGTAAACAAGTATGTCAGCATGTTACTTGCATGCTTTACTCTGTCTCATATAATTCATGTGTGTCACTGTTACAATGTTTACCTGTTTTAGAGAAAGCGTGGTTAATCCATCAATTATTTTTGGATCGATCAAGCTGTTGATCATTGATTAATCGATTAACCGGTTAACCGTTTTAACTCTATCCTCAACTATGCTATACACTATGGTGCGGGGTAAATGGCTCAAATTCATATTAACTCAATTGATTCCCTGTTGACAACCTGTTTACATCATTGTATAAACAGTTTGTTAACAGGGAATGAGTTTCCCTGTTGATAAACTCTCTATCAATAAGATATGATGTCCTGACTATTCGGTGGTTCAGCCGTTCTGACAGTATATCACGAAATGAAGGGAATTGGTTTGAAGGCTACCCACTAAGCCCAAGGCATGAATGATCAATAACAACCCTACATTTTGCTCATACGTGTATATGACTAAAATTCAAAGTTACATAATGAGAATCCGTGAATGTAGTCAGATGCATTGGGAAATGGCATTATGCCACTGTATCATGTCCTACTATTTATGGCGAGAAGAGTCCTTTTATTGTTAGATCTAGTTGGATTACATTTATGTCTATAAATGACAATTCCTTTAAATTGCTTTAAATTTTTCTTAAAAATCGTGAACCACTGATGGTATGATGTGGAACGGTGAACATCTGTCCACGTTCCCACGATGGTAGCACGTATCCTGTACTACTAATCACCCCCTGTTAACTCAGAGGAGATGGAGGGGTGACAAAAAGCCTACTCAAGCTTCCATGATCAATATGCAACACTTATTTGAAAGACAAGAGCTCATAGAAAAAAAAATTCAAGGCATGGAAAAAACGTATTTTCAGAACCGCTGACCTACCCACCCACCCCCGCCTTGTGTCCGGAAAAAAATTGACGACCCCAGACCCCCACCCACCCCCACCGCCCGTGCTTGAAATAAAAAAAAAAATACCCAACAAACAAACGCATTGCCCAGAGGTGTCGCTAAGGGGGATGTACTGAGGGGTGTGACACCCCAATAATTTTCCCAGTTGGGACATTTCGCCAGGATTGGAGTGTAGGTTCTGATATCAATTCTCGCTTGCCAGTTGACCTAATCATGTACTTTCTTTAACCCTTTACCCAACGAATCGGCCGCATCTGCTCGCGTAATATGCAAATTCAGTAGTTGAAAAAATATTATTTTTTTAAAAATTTCAACAAAACCATATCATGTGACCCCTCGTTAGAACGAGCTCGTCAAGCTCGTTCCAACGAGGGATCACATGATATGGTTTTGTTGAAATAATTTGAAAAAATTGAAAAAAACTTTTTTAAAATAATAAATTTTGATATCGTCTGCGTTGGGTAAAGAGTTAAAATCTATATTTCATACGTGGATTGTGTCACGCACACAAGTTGTCGGTTGTGTAAATGGAGATCTAAAGTAACCACCGATTCGGGTTGTTGGGGGCACAGCGCATCATCAATTTGGAGTACCGACACGATGCATGTTAATTAAATAACAGATTCTGTCACGACTACTACATGTATATTTTGTATATCCAAAATGAATTCCCAAGAGGTCTTGATAATTTTAATTATAATACCGACTGACTAATATATGTCCAACACTACATTACAATCGACACATACCTTTAACACGTTGAGTGTCAAAAGCCTCTAACAGGGCTTTCAGAAAAATGAGGGTACCAGAGCAAAAGCCGAGATTCACATTGCTCGTGTTTCATATTCAGTCAAACGTAAATATTTTGTCCATGTAAATTTGTTTTATGACAAATTATTTGAGAGTGCATGTGGGTAGTCGCCAATAATCTGTATATGAAATTAATATTGAATAACAAATTCAGACAACAAAAATAATTTAACCTTCAATCTGTTAACGATTAAGGCATGCCTTAATGATATAGCCTAGTTGGAATAGCTGATTAGTTAGGAAATGAGTCATCACAGTCGTGACAAATCAGGTTTACACCCCCACCAATTGGTCATCTTCGCGACGCCTCAGCCAGTGCCCCTTTCTCTTGTGGTTGCTTTATTCTATCTCCAGCAAGGTGTGAAAATATTATCATACGCTTCCCTTTTGTGGAAGGATTTTTTACATCCCGAGTTTTTAGTCTTTCCGGGGGTCACAGTCTGTTTGAAATACTCGATAATATACGGGACTGGGAATTCAAGTGACGTCGCCTGAATACCTCATGTGGGCCAATACCCACTTTACTTGTCAGGGCTTTTGGTTGATTGAACAAAAGATACTTCAGGTCAGTTATCAACCTCGATCGCTGTCGGTACTCATCAGGCGCGTAGCCAGGTTTCTACAACAGTGGTTCCCTACTCAGGTTTAATTTTTTTTTTTTTTGTGGGGGGGGGGGGGGGGGGATCATATTTGAAAGGCCGGAGTTTCGGGTACAAGCCCTGGCCCTAATGAGAACACTCCGGTTGTTGCTCCATCTTCCCAATTCCCTGCAGGGAAGTGGGAGGAGGGGGTTACGACCAGAAAGTTCTAGTTTGGACTAGAGGGTCCTAGTTAAGACTGAGTGGAGCCCAGCCTCGGGTTTCTTGAAACAATCATTAGAACGAGAAGTCTGGATCCACTCAATTTGGGTTTCGTAGGATAGCTTTTCATCAATATTTATACCAAGGAATTTTAATGATTTTTCTTCTTCAAAGCTCCTCTTTTTATAGGTTTACTATTTATTGAAATATTCAGTTCATTAACGGAATTTCTGTTATGGGGTGATGGATAAATAAGGATATACTGTGTTTTGTCTGCGTTTAATGCAAGTTGGTTTGCTGAACACCAATCAAATATTTTCTCAAGTTCGTATGCGTGTCATTAAAATTTTCTGGGGCGGAGCTATGCGCTGTCGTATCATCGGCAAATAAAAGGATATTTAGCGAAGTACATGAGCTTATGTCATTTATGTATAATAAAAATAAAATGGGTCCAAGCACAGAGCCCCGTGGGACACCACACGTTATTGTTGCGAAGTCTGATTTCTACCTGTTAAATAGCTTCTAAACCAACTATTACAAATCCCCCTAAAGCCATATCAATCTACTTTAGTTAATAAAATGCAGTGATTTAACGTGTCAAACGCTTTCGAAAGGTCAAGAAATATGGCTATCGTTGCGTGTTTGGCCTCATTGTTGTTTAGCTCTACGGCTTTCAGAAGTTGCATTATTGGGTGTATAGTGGAATGATCTTTCCTGAATCCATATTGGTGTTGATATAAGATATCAGACTCTTCCAAATATTTTGCAATTCTGTTCGACATGAGCTTTTCTAACACTTTAGAGAAGATAGGTAATATGCTGATGGGCCTATAGTTATTGAAACTATGTTCGTCTCCCGCCTTGAATATTGGAATCACCATGGCAGTTTTCATTTTGTCCCTGAGAAAAAGAGCAATTAATAACATGGTCCTGCGATAATGTTGATGGAGTGCTAGAGGAGGTGGGTGGTAATACCATAACAATCCTCGCTGTGTTTGGATGTAAAGAGGTTAGTGACGTTAATTATTTCTTGTTCATTAGTCGGGGCGATAAAGAAACTGTAGGTTTCATTGTTATTTAAATATTCGAGAAACTGCTTTCTGGGGTTATTTATATTTTCGTTTGTGCGTTTGCCTATTGCTGCAAAGAACGTATTAAATTCCTGCGCAGTTTCGGATGGATTGGCAATTTCCTCACCATCTTCTCTAACAAAAATGTAGGCAGTGTGAAAACTCGCTTTGTTTTATTTATTAAGTCATTTAGAGTTTTCCAAGTATTGCGCATGTCATTCTTAATTTCTATTAGAATATTTTTATAATACATTTCTTTGCTTTGCTTTTTAATCCTGTTAAAAATCCTACAGCAATTTTTCTAGTTTTTAACATTATGTTCGGTTGGGGATCTCAATTTTTTGTTGAGGAATTTATGTTTAATTTTTGAAGAAGTTAAGAGTCCTTTGGTCATCCAAGGCTTTTGTCTGCTTTTATGTTTCCCTGGTAGGCAATTCACAAGAGGAAAGGCTTTTTCGTATGCAGATAAGTAAATATCAACGAACCTATCGTAGGCCACATTTGGGCAGCGGCATTCAAACACTGTGGAAAAATCACTGAGAGAGAGATACATTTGAAACAGGGATATTGTGTCTGAGTTGATTTTACGTTTGATAATTTTTTATGACTGTTCCTTAGCTAAAAAATCCGAATCAATTAGAAAAGTTCCGAAATGATCGGAAACATCTGTTATGACGATGTCCGATATTGATGAAGAAATAATGTTATTTGAAAAAATGTGATCAATTAGAGCGGCTGAATGACACAGCACTCTCGTTGGTTTTGAAATATACGGCAAGAAGCCTTGGCTGTTTAAAATCTCTAAATATTCATCGGTTTTCGAGTGTAAGCCTGTTTTTAAGAGATCAATATTGAAATCACCCATTATATACGATTTTTTATTTTCACTATTCATTATGTCAGTTGTCTCACTGAGTTTTGTAATGAAGAGTTCAATATCAGCTCTTGGTGGTGTGTTTGGTCTGTAGATCACTCCAAGTAATTTTGATGACTTACTAAGTTTGATTTCGACAAAAAGGGATTCGAATACGTGAGGAATAAAGACAGAGAGGTCATTGCGTATTTCATAGGCAATACCCTCCTTGATATACATTCCAAAACCTCCGCGTCCATCATGTCCTCCAGGCCTTGTATTTCTTATCAGCGGTTGATAGCCTTGTAACTTGTAAGAGTATTTTGGTGGGATTTGGAATAACTCCGTTAAACCTTTTACGTCAAAAGCATTGTTTGAGCTTTGTATTTCAAATATCAACTCACTGAAAAGTTCCCAATGGGCCTTAAGACTCTGACAGTTGAGCTGAAAAAATGAGAATTATTTTGATGACTGTTTAGTAGTGGGGGTAGCTCATTGGTTTGGTAATATTTACAATCATTTTGGGGAATATTCTATTGGGCTTCATCTGTACTGGGGGATTCAGAGTAATTATCATTATAGATGTGTCTAAAGTTGTATTTCAAGTTATTCTGGACCTCGTCGATCGAAATGTTCCCCGCCATACTTAAAGATCAAGCCACCAAATCGGAGAGCTCCTAAGAGAATCAAACGGCCAGGAAATTCGGATGTGATAATTTCAGCTGTGTAGAAAAATTTGGTTAAGTATTTTCTCGGCTGGGGGCGTCATCGGCGGTGTGACTAAGAGTTTTCTTAGTATTATTCAACTTCAAGTACGCTGCTGGAAATTTCAAATACAGGCATGAAGAACAGAGAACTATTAAAAATATAAACAAAAATTTATGTACACCTATCATTGCAAATAACTTTGCTTTCTGACTTGATAAAGAGGAGCTTTAGTATATCAAATTGAGACTGTGATTCGCTGAAAACAAGTTGTTAATATTTATTGAAAGGGGTGTATATTGCGTAATCGTGGGTGTTCTGTAGAAGTTGTGGGGGATTTGCGATATCCCTATAAGTAAACAGACCGCTATATGCATGGTTAGGTCTCTAGTGGGCCAGTTTAGAGTTCCACTTCTAAATCGGAAAGCGGCAATACTCAGCTAACTTTCCATGGAGTGGTGCACATCAAGTTTCCACTGGAAGCCTGACCAGTACACTTGTATCTGGAATGACACATACCAAGTGTTGAATGCCGGATCACACAGACAGTAGTTTTTTGCTTACCATTACGTCAATTTTGTATCTGGAGAGAATTGAAGGAAGCGACTTCTATCCAGACAGTGGATAAAGGCTCATCACCAAGCGAGCCCCTGTCTTCAGCGGTTCCACTTAGTGATGAACATTCCTTCTCTGTCGGGAGTTGACAGGGAGCAATTTCGCCAGTTTCGCATCACAGTTAGCAACGCAAAGTACCTATACTGCTAACCAAATCCCCATATTGAATAGAAAAATAGCGATGCACTTTAACTCTTTACCCAACACAACGTTTTGAAAGGACACATGTATTATGCCCAAATATGAACCAAAGGGCTTGTATCTGCCCCCCGCCCCCGCCCAAATCCTATGGGTGCTGTATACCAATACCATATATCAAAAGGTTCTGATCAGTGATTCTGGGGAAGAAGAGTTTTAGAGATTTTTCCTCATATTGGACGAGTTCAATTTCGGGCTCCGATAGACTGACCAAATATTAACTCAGGGACTTGGTTTGAACAAACTTAGATCTGATTTCCCTATGGATGCTGTTTATCAAATATCCAAAGATTCTGACAGGTAGATCTGAAAAAGATTATTCCTCATATTGCACTGCGTTAAAATTTGGGCTGCCACAGGAAGCCCAAATATTAACTGGGGGACTTGATTTGCCTAAACACAAATCTGACCCCAGTAATAATGTCCACTAAATACTGCACCAAGTTAAAATTTGGGCTTCTGTATTGAGGCCAAATATGAACTGAGGGACTTAATTTTAACAAAGTGGTATCTGAGCTATGCCCCCTTCCCCACCCCCATATGGAAGCTGTATGGCAAATAACAAGATTCTGATGAGTGGTTCTGGTGATTTTTCAATTTTTGCAAATATGCTGACAAGGGATTTTTTTGGATTCCATCTATAGTACACTGTAACAAAACCTCTGACATATTTTACCGCTCATACCAAACCACAGATTTCTGTTGTGTGGGTTGGGAAATGTGGGTGTTTGAAATATTTCCATTTTTAACTCCTGAGGTTCCCATGGGGATGCAGAATTTTTTTAATTTTTTTTGCATGAGTCAAGTACATATGACTCAATAATACCATATACCAAATTTGTGGGATAAAACATCTTGCCCCTTCCATTACAAAGGCAAATACTGCACTACGAGCTTCGTTTGAACGAACTTGATTCTATTTCTCAGAAGGAAACATCAAGCCAGTTTACACACAGGTTCATGAGAACATTTTTTTAACGTTTTCCCCGCGGGAACCCCGGGAAGTGAAACAGTGCCTGTTCACTGCGGTAAACAGGCTCTGTTTTACTGGTAAAATAGGACCCGGTCACCAATGCTAGGGAGGTGCAAACCCACTCCAAAATGGACAGCATGGCTTATTAACGCTCACCCATGGTCTTGTGTTGATACTCATGTTGTGGTTATGATTAGCCATTGTGCAAAAATGTGACCTTAAACACCAATAAATTAATAAATATTTTAACATTTGGGGGCATTTTCTCCCACCCCTCCCAAAAGGGCTGTGCGAGTTGATTTGAACAAAACAAGAGGCTCAAAGGGGCCTTAATCGCTCATCGGCCAAATTGCTTCAAAGAAGTATTTGGGATCACATTCAGTGAGACATAGTACATCAACACTACACTGGAATGGAGTCATGAGAGGGAAATTTTACGGAAAAACACTAAGGAATTGATTTGAACAAACCTGAACCCAACATGCCCCCGCCACCCCCACACCCGCACATAAAGCCCAAATATTGAACCAAGGACTCAAATTGAACAAACTTGAATCTGATCCCTCCTTGAGATGTTTTATACCAAATAGGAAAGAATTCTGTTTTGTGGATATGAAGAAAAAAATCACCTCACATTGCACTAAGTAAAATTTTGTGCTCAAATATGGAGCCAAAATTTTAACCGAGCGTCCCGATTTGAACAAACTTGACTCTGACCTACCTTGAGATGTTGCTTTCCAAATATGAAAGGATTCTGATTGGTGGATCTGAAGAAGAAGATTTTAAAAGAATACCATATTGAACTTAGTTAAAAATCAAGCTCCCATAGGTAGTCCAAATTAATAACGTAGGGACCAGATTTTAACAAACATGAGTCTTACCCCACAAGAGATGTTGTATACCAAATATGAAAGGATTCTAACTGGTGGATCTGAAAGAGATTTTTAAAGAAATTTCCATATATTGTACTAAGGTAAAATAAGTTAAAATTTCAGCTTCCACAGGGAGCCCAAATATCAACCCAGGTACTAGGATTGAACAAACTTGAAGCTAACCCTCCTAGAGATGTTGTATACCAAATATGAAAGCTTTCTGACTACAGGGTCTAAGGAAGATTTTAAAAAGTCGGAACAGGCCCCAAAATTTTCAGGCTATATGAATTTATTTTCCATCTCAAAATTGAACAAAACGAATAAAATTTTTTAAAAATGTCCGAATTTTGGTCCAAAATTTCGGAGTCCAAACTTGACCCAAAATTTTCAGGCTAATTTTTTTTTTCATCTTAGAATTTAACAAAACACATTAAAAACGAAATTCTTTCTCCAAATTTTGGTCCAAAATTTTCAAGTCCAAACCAGACCCAAAATCTTCAAGCTAAAAATTTGGAGGGGGGGGGGGGGGGAGAATTTCGTCTCAAAACTGAACAAAACGAAAATTTTTTTCCGAATTTTGGTCAAAAATTTCTAAGTGTGAACCAGACTCAAAATTTTCAACCCAGACACCCGATTTGAACAAACCAGAATCTGACCTCTCCTAGAGATGATGTATACCAAATGTTAAAGGATTCTAAGTGGTGGATCTGAAGAAGATTTTTAAAACAATTTTCTCATATTGCATTACGTTAAAATTCGGGCTCCCATATGGAACCCAAATATTAACCAAGAAACTTGAAACTTTGAACAAACTTGAATCTACCCCCCCCCCCCCCCCCACCCCTAGAGATGATGTATACCAAATATGAGATGATTCTGACTGGTGGATCTGAAGAAGATTTTTAAAGAAATTCTTCATTTCTATTGTACCAAGTTAAACTTTGAGCTCCAATAGAGAGCCCAAATCTTAACCCAGGGCATCGATTTGAACAAACTTGAAAATGACGCCCCATCCCCCCACCCCCCCCCCCCCCCCCCACCCCGAGATGTTGTATAACAAATAAGAAAAGATTCTGACTGGTGGATATGAAGAAGATTTTTTTGAATTTTTGAAAAAATGTATGGGTGCTATCAGAGTTATGCCCCTTCAGATGCCCCCTGTGGGCGCGGCAGGTTTATTTGTACAAACCTGAATTGACATATGATGAGGAACAAGCACACCAAATTTGGTACAATTTGGTCTAGTAGTTTGTGAAGAGAAGTCGATAATGTCAAGTTCCCGACGGATGACGGTCGACGACGACAACGCCGGCGGACGACGACGGACGGCAAGTGAGAAGTTAAGCTCCCTTCGGTGAACTAAAAATGCAATGTCAGAACAAACAGTCATCTCAAATTTAATTGAAATCGGTCCAGCAGTTCTGGAGAAGTCGTGAACACCACATTCATGAACGACAGATGGACAATGGACGAGTGACTGTGAGTGATCACTTTCAGTCGGGTGAGCTAATAATGACCCAGGCAAAACGACCAGCTATTGCCACCAGTCTTACAGCTGTATAGGGAAGGTATTGAGCGCGTGTTCACCAAAAAACTTAGTGACCATTTAGAATTAACTTTTTTAACAAGTTGTCAAACAACAACAACAACAACAACAACAATAGAGTAACAACAACTTAATGTGGGGGATTGTTACACTTCACAACATACATTTTTTTAACCCTAATTACCATTAAAGATCTATCGATCTTTTATCATCCTTAACTCTAACCAGAGGGTTGTTTGCACCTTTCATGTTGCAAGCATTGGCCTTGCTTAACCCACCTGTTTTGACACCATAATGGAAATTATTCTGGCCCATAACAGTATGGAAAGGTGCAGGGCAGCACACAAACTTGCAAAGTTTGAGTAAGTGTAACCCCATCTGGCACCGTAGTTTGTGTTTCTCCCAACTCTGCAAAACTCCATCAGTCAGAACCTAAGGCGGGCTATATCGGCCCACGATGGTTTATCAACCATCAGTCACCAAATAAGCGTCACACTATACTGCCCAAGAGCATACAAGCCAACGGCAGACTATACTTGCCGCATCAAATACTCCAATGCACTAAAGTGGCAAACTATACTTGCCCGAAGATCCAAAAGAACAAAAATAAACCTGTCTACTTCCCTTCCTCAATCGGACACTTCGTTGTTTTTTTTTTTTAGATTTTAACCTTAGTCTATTAGGGTTGAAAGGGGCTAATCTGTGCCAGGTGAGGAACTGGTTCTATATATCAAACCACAATCAGGTTCATACAGAACCAAAACTGGTTTGAAACCTCGCCCCTAACATGGAAACAAAATGTTAACAATGCTTCTATTTTGAACCCAAACTTGTTCTGTGTGAGGAATATACTGGTTCCACACTTGTCACTGAGAAGGAACCAAAATCCTCGTTCGGACACTTTGTTTTTTTTGTCAAGATTTTTTGCAAAACTCCATCAGTCAGAACCTAAGGCAGGATATATCGGCCCACGATGGTTTATCAACCACCAGTCACCAAATAAGCGTCACACTATACTGCCCTAGAGCATACAAGCCAACAGCAGACTATACTTGCCCCATCAAATACTCCAATGCACTAAATTGGCAGACTATACTTGCCTGAAGATCCAAAAGAACAAAAATAAACCTGCCTGCTTCCCTTCCTCATTCAGACGCTTCGTTTTTTTGTCAAGATTTTAGTCTTAGTCTATTAGGGTTGAAAGGCGCTAATCTGTGCCAGGTGTGGAACTGGTTTTATATATCAAACCACAATCAGGTTCATACAGAACCACATCTGGTTTTAAACCCCGCACCGTTAACAATGGTTCTATTTTGAACCCAAAACTTGATCTGTCTGAGGAATATACTGGTCCCACACTTGTTCTTGAGAAGGGTGATCTACATCAGGAGTGTAGGAAGTAAATACCCCCTTTAACCGCCCCCCTCCCGGTTCCTACCCCACTGATCTACCTTAGATGTATAAAGGATTATTACTGAAAGCTGGCGGATGGAGTTTCTACACAAATGTCAGTATCATAATTTCCATGGCAAAAAATCACGGTAGGTAAAAGAAAACATTCAGCACCATGAATACAACATTGTTCGCAGTGATTCTTTTCTCTCAGAAATGATAAGAAATATGGGTGGAAAATACCACTCCATATTATATTGGTAGTAATCCTGTGAAGGGACGTAGATCAACTCTGCTTAAAAAACAAGGACATGAGTGTGGGTCAGTTTACTTGATGGCAGTAAGTAAGTACTGCCACCTTAAATGTGACGTAAAGTATCTTGCACCAGTCTAAAATAAAAATGAAGTGTGCAAGTTTAACTCTTCACACAGCTTAATAAAGCCTCCTACAAATAGCCCTACAGCGGACATCACACTATAGGCCTGTGGCAGTAAACTGTAACTAACCCAGGCAATGAATGTCATTCATTTGGAGACAGCAACATAATTTCATTTTCATTTAACCCTTTAACCAACACACACGATATCAAAATGTATTTTATTCTATTTTTTCCGATTTTTCCCAAAAATTTAACAAAAAAATATCCTGAGACTTCCCATAAGAACAAGATCATTCCAATGAGGGAATCACATGATATAGTTTTGCTGAAATCTTTTGTAAATTTTGTTTTTCGACTGCTGAATTTGCAAATTACGTGGGCAACTCCACTCAATTCGTTAGATATAGGGCTAATGGTGAGTTGCTGTAAAAGCCAGAGAATTGTCACCACACTACCCATACTTCAAAGTCTATTTAAAAACCTAACCACGTGACGGTAATCCTCTGTAAACTGATGACAAAATATCAGAATGTCAAGCTGCAAATGTTTTCCATGATGCAACTACGAATTTAACCGAATCGATCAGAGCGCATTGAGTTCTGCTGAACAGGATTGAATTGGTTGAAATTCTAGTGGCATCATGGGCAAACATTTTGTTCACATCAGTGTGTAAAGGGTTAATATGTAACTTATTCACATTTTTTGTCAGTTCTTAAAACTGGAAAAAAGGGGTGAATAACTATATTATAAAGAGTGTTAAATTTGAAGAGTATTATTAAATACTTTAGATATATTATTACACAAAAATATTTCCATATTATTTAAAATATTTATATGTTCATTACTCCAAGCTGATAAAGATGCAGTACATAAAACATTGTTGGGCTATAGGAGTCATTTTTTTCATGTAATGACTCCCAATCCTTCAAAATGCATTTTGTGAATTATTGCCTAAACTGGAGTTATCGTTCGGAAACCAACTGTTGACGGACAGACGGACAGACGGACAGACAGATGGACAGACATACGGATGGATGGACGGACAGACCATTTAATAATATGACCGTTTTTACAAATGGGCGTATGAAAATGAAAAATCAAATTTGAAGAGAATCGTAAATTAGAACTGGATTTATCTTCTGGATACCATGGGGAAGAGGGAGGAGTGGATTGATTCCACCCATCTCCCCTGGAGTTTTGGAGACAGCATCAGAGTCCCTCACTCCCATTTCCTTCCAACCTGTATTACTTCTGTAAAACAACAGAAGTATGCTGCAGAAGGTATTTCTTTATATTTCAAAATGTGAAGCTCAGGTAATGAGGAAAAAAGCTGCATACAAGTAAAATAAATGAGGTCTGTAAATGCAATTACCCATATTAAAAGTTGTATTGATCATGTAAGAACAAAAAAGCGACAAAGTATGTGTTAGAAGCCCAATTTCAAATTTAAAGAAACTAAAGTAGAAAAACGTTTTGAAAAGGATTAAATTAACGCAAATATTAATTGAAACCACTGTATACAGCGTCACTAGACCTTGCCTCAAATGAAAAACAATGACGTTGTAACACGGTAACTCAGAAGAATAAAAGGTACAACCTTCAAAAACAAAACTTTATTTCGAAACTTTAAGCTAGGGATACTAAGTACAAATGACTGCAAAAGGGGGTTAAATATTTCCTAAAACCGATAAAAGAAGTCATTGATGTAAATGCAATGATTAAGTTGTGCTGACCATGCAAGAATTAAAGTAACAAAGTTTGTGGTAAACGCCTAATTTCCAATAACAAGAAACTAAGTCTGAAAACATGTTTAAAAGGGGTCAAAATCATGCCGGTATTTATGAAAATGACTGTAGAATTGTTCAGGAGATAGTAGACATTGTCCCGAATAAGAAACAGTGACATTCCACTAAACTGTTTAAAGAATTAAAGGTGTAATTTTAAGCCCCCCCCCCCCCCCCGAAAAAAGACTTTAACCAAAAACTTTAACATTGAAGTTGTAAGTTAAATTGTCATACAAAAAAGGGTTAAATATTTCCCCTAATAACATAAAACATAAAAAGACATAATGAGAATGATACAATCAATAGTAATATTAATTCAAAAGAAACAAAAACAAAAATCTTTAAGGCTGACTAAAAACTTTAACGATAAACTTTAACCAAAACAACAAATGTTAACAGACGGACAGACAATATTAATTAAAATCAAAGTAGAAAGCTTCAGGAGACAGTACAGACATTGTCCTAAATGAGAACAGTGACATTCCACTAGACTGTTTGAAGAATTAAAGGTGTAACTCTGTAAATAAAAGGCTTTAACCAAAAACTTTAACCTGGAAGTTGAATTGACTGCAAAAAAGGGTTAAGTATGCCCCAAAATAGCATGAAACATAATGAGAAAGATGAAATCAACAGTAATTAATAAAAATTAAAAAGAAAAAAATGTAATGTTCGCTAAAAAAAAATTTAACCACAAAGTTTAACCAAAACTCTAAAGGGTAACAGATGGATGGACAGACGAAACTCACGAATAGCCATGACTGTAAACAGTCTGGCACACAAATGCCTAATTGGCTCCCCAAGGACACGTGGGGATGGAGATGGAGGTTGTTGGGGGGTCGGGGGGGTTATAAGAGTCAGATTTTTTCTGCATGTAGTCACTCTAAATCCTTCAAAATGCATTTTGGACCAAAGAAAAAAAAATTCTGCATGCCGTAACTCTAAATTAGGGGGGGGGGGGTGGGGGGGGTGGGGGGGGGGGGGTGGGGGGGGGGTGGGGGAGGTGGAGGAGCAGAGCAATAACTTCAACAATGGATAATGGTGGTCATCGAATTTGACATTGACATTGCTGCTCTAGAGACATATACTGAAAAGAATTGAAATCTGTGAACTATTGTTCGAGTTATGCCATAAAGAATGTTTGGACAGACAGACGGACGAACAGACGGACATTCCAACTATTTGGGTTTAAGGGCTACGATAAAAACATTTGATATGCCCATAACCTTATTTTAGCTAGAACCCCACCCCCTCCACCCTAGAACTTATATTTAACCCTAACCCCACCACATCCACTCAGAAACCACACCCTAACCCTACCCTGACCCTAAACCATAAAACCCCGCCCCTGACCCTAACCTCCACCCCCTGGAACCTAACCCTCCCCAACCTTAAGATCTACTCTGGGGCTACCCCTTACCCTAACCCAACCCAACCCAACCCAACCCTGGCCAGACCAAAAGGATTAGGGGCTATTTTTTGGTTTAGGGGCTACTAAAACTAAAACCCCACCCCTGACCCCAACCCCCACCCCCTGGGTCCTAACCCCCTGCAACCTTAAGCCCTACCATGGGGATACCCCTAACCCTAACCCCACCCCTCTCCTAACCCTAATACTACACTAATTTGGAGGTACCCCCTAAAAATAATAGCTCCTGAACAGGTTTAGTTTGCCCAGACGGACAGACAGACAGACAGACAGACAGACAGACAGACAGACAGACAGACAGACAGACAGACAGACAGACAGACAGACAGACAGACAGACAGACAGACAGACAGACAGACAGACAGACAGTCAGTCAGACAGACAGACTGCTGGACAGACAGATGGAGCTCTACGTTATATCCCTTCCTTCTGAGGGGATAAAAAGTAACAAAGTATGTGGTAGAAGCCTAATTTAAAATTTTGAGTTACATTAAGGCCGATATTATTTGAAACCGCTTCATATAGGTTCAGTCGACCTTGCCCCAAATGCAAAACAATAACATAGTGTTTGAAGAATGAAAGGTACAACCTTGAAAAGCAAAACTTCAATCCAAAACTTTAAGCTGGGAATACTAAGTAAAACTGGCTGCCAAAAGGGATTAAATATTTCCTAAAACAGATAAAAAATCATTGACGTAAATGCAATCATTAAGTTGTATTGACTATGCAAGAATTAAAGTAAGAAAGTATGTGGCAAAGCCTAATTTTCAATACAAGGTAACTAAACCTGAAAACATGTTTAAAAGGGCTTAAAATCATGCCAATATTAATGAAAATCACTGTAGAAAGGATCAGTAGACAGTAGACATTGTACCAATGAGAAACAGTGACATTGCACTGAACTGTTTGAAGAATTAAAGGTGTAACTTAGTAAACAAAAAAAAAAGCTTTTACCAAAAACGTTAACCTGGAGTTGTAAGTCAAATTGCCATATAAATATGATTAAATATGTCCCAAAATAACATGAAACATAATGAGAATGATACAATCAATAGTAATTAATATTAATTTAAAAGAAAAAAAACTTTACCTGAACTAAAAAACTTTAACTACAAACTTTCGGGCTAAAAACTGTCCAGAAATTTTAAAATTATTCAATCGTCAAAATATAGCTTAAAACATTTCACTGAACTGAGCTTATTTCCATGAGGTATCATACTCTACGTTTAACCCTTTACCAATGAATCGGCTGCATCTGCCGGTGTAATTTACAAATTGATCAGTTGACAAATTTTTTTTTAAAAATTCAGAAATCATATGTGACCCCTCATTTCAATGAGAAGAAAGAGCTTATTCCAATTACTGGTTACACAATATAGTTTTGTTCAAATTTTTTTAAACAAAATAAAAAAATAATAATTAAAACAACAAATTTTTATATCATGTGTATTGGGTCAAGGATTAAAAAAATAAAAATAAAAAAAAAAATAAATAAAATGTAAACTCATTGCTGCACGAATAATTTTTTGCACTTCTTTGTAAAAGGTTGACCCACCATAAAATGTGTGAAGAATTAAGATATTTTATGTGAAAATAAAAACTTCAGTTTCAGTTTTTCCCAAATTTGGATAGTGCGACTAAACTTGGACTTGGGTGGTACCTTGTTTATGACATTCACTATGCCAAAGTTAAAGAACATATAGCCCCCAGTCCACTAAGCCAAAGAATGCTATATTTCTACCCATTTCATATGGCTGGAAGGATGAATAACATAAAATTTATAACGTAACATTTTTCAGTTTACTGTCTGCAATAATATATGCAGATTCACTGGGAGAGTTTCCAAATAAATTGAACAGTCTTTTTAGTGGTCAATATTTTGTTTATTTGCATTTAATAACTCCCAATCCTTCAAAATGCACCTTTGAAAAATTTGCCCAAATTACCGTGGGTAGGGGAGAAGGGAGCCCCATATTCAGACCTAGTCTGTTGTACTAGCAGGAAACTACAGATATATCTATCAACCTTTTTGAAATCAAATAATCCAAACTGGTGTTATTGGACGGAAACCAATCGTTTACGGACAGACAGACAGACGGACCGTACATAATATGACCATTTTTACAAATGATCGTATAAAAAGTAATATCAAATGTGAAGAAAATCATATAATTAGAACTGGATTTATCTTCTGGATAACATGGGAAGGAGGGAGGGGTGAATTGAATCCACCCCTCCCCGCCCCTCCCCCCCCCCCACTCGAGAATTTAGAGATAGCATCAAAATTCCTCATTCTCATTTCCTTCCAATCTGTATTACTTTTGTAAAACAACAGAAGTATGCTGCAGAAAGCATTTCTTTATATTTCAAACTATGAAGCTCAGGTAATGAGAAAAAAGCTGCATACAAGTAAAAGAAATCAGGTCTGTAAATGCAATTATTAAAAGTTGTAGTGATCATGCAAGAGCAAAAAAAATGACAAAGTATGTGTTAGAAGCCCAATTTCAAATTTAAATAAAACTAAATTTGAAAACTTTTGAAAAAGATTAAATTAACGCAAATATTAATTGAAACCACTGTATACAGCGTCACTAGACCTTGCCCCAAATGAATAAAAAAGGAATTGTAACATAGTATTTGAAGAATAGAAGGTACAACCTTGAAAAACAAAACTTTAATCTAAACCTTTAACCTAGGAATGCTAAGTAAAATTGACTGCAAAAAAAGGTTAAATATTTCTTAAACCGATAAAAGAAACCATTGATGTAAATGCAATCATTACGTTGTACTGACCATGCAAGAATTAAAGTAACAAAGTATATGGTAAAAGCCTAATTTCTATTGCAAAGAAACTAAGTCTGAAAACATTTAAAAGGGGTCAAAATCCTAACAATATTAATTAAAATCACTGTAAAAATGTTCAGTAGATAGTAGACATTGTCCCAAATGAGAAATGTGACATTGCGGTAAAGTGTTCGAAGAAATAAAGGTGTAACTTTGTAAATAAAAAACTTTAATCCAAAATTTGAAAAAGACAAGGGTCGCTGATTTCTTCCGAGGTGCAGTTCGTAGAATTAAGCAACTATCTGATGAATAATTTAATTAAAAACTTTAACCTGGAAGTTCCGAATTAAATTGACTGCAAAAAGGGTTAAATATACAATCAATAGTAATTAATATTAAAAGGAAAAAAAACGGTAACTTCACCAAAAAACATCAACCACAAAATGCCTAATTGGCACCTCAAGGGGGTTGGGTTGGGGGTGGGAGTGGGGTGGGGGTAGAAAAGTGGATTTTTTTTCTGCATGTAGTCACTCTAAATCCTTCGAAATGCATTTTGGACCAAAGAAAAAATGTTGCTTAAATGGCCCCGAGGGGGAGAGGAGGAGGAGGGGGGTTTGGAGTCAATTTGTTTCCGCACGCTGTCACTCTGAATCCATTGGCATCGGGGGTGGGGGGGGGGGGGGATGTAGGGATATGGAATTGAAAAAAAAAATCTGCATGAGGTAACTCTAAATACTTCAAAATGCATTTTTGTGCAAAACAAAATGCCTAATTGGCAGGGGGTGGGGTGAAAGGCAATAGCTTCAACAATGTTCATTGGATAATGGTGGTAATCGACCTTGACAGACATAGGCACTGCTGCTGTAGAGACATATGCTGAAAAGAATTTAAATCTGTTAAATAACTATTGTTTAAATTATGCCATAAACCAAGTTCGGATAGACGGACGAACAGCCAGGCTGACGTACAGATGGACGGACGGAGCTCTATGCTATATCCTTCCCTTGTGGGAGGATAAAAATATAAATTTTATAGTAAATTTCCTTTCTTATTTTCCTACCGCAATTGTTTACTACAGGCTTGCACTACAGTGGAAGAACCTAACTCGGATAAAATACTCTCTATTTTAATCTTTCCCAAGAGATTTGGGAAAGAAATGTGGTGTAAAAACACCACGAAAAAATAAGCCAAAAACTGGATCGAGCGCCATCGGCGCACACCAGTATGGGACGCTCTTCCATAGTACAAATCCACGACTTCCGTAAAACAGTGCGCAGTGCGTCAATTCGTCATTCTTTTGATTTCGACAACACAGGAGTTATGTGATCAGCGGGGAGGAAGGATTCTTACCCGAATAAGAAGACGGGAGGGCCTCCATGTAAACAATTGCGGTAGGTATAATAAGAAAGGAAATTTACTATAAAATTTATATTTCTTATCAACCTACCTAGCAATTGTTTACTACAGGCTGAATAGACAAAAGGATGGAGGGAATCACATAACCAACCCACACATAACTCACTAGCACTGGAACCGTGGACAGAGGAAGAGATCCCTAGGCCTATCAAACCATAGCATCACAAACATTAGCAAAAGGCAATGAAAGATGAGGCGTATGGTGAAGTGCGACGCACAGACAGAAAGCTGAATGGCTGGGATAGACAACAGCCTGAGCCGAAGAATTAGGGCCCCGAGGACAAAGGTCCTCTGTCGGCTCCTGCAACTGTCGCAGATAAAAGGTGAAAGTAGCATTTCTCCAGCAGGCTGCCAGTATAACATCCGTCATCCGACAACATGACAGAGTCATTAAAAGAGGAAGACAATGCACGCACCTCGTGGCAGAAAAAAAAACCACTTGATAATACAATCACCAGTAGCTAGACGAGCAGAAGCTGCGCAAATAGCAAGACAAATCCATCGAAAAATGGATGCAGGAGAGATCTGGCACGTGAGAAAACGCATATCCATCCAGGATAAAGGCGCGAACGCCCCCCCCCCCCCACCCCCAAGCAGAGCAACGCCCTAGAAAGTGACCATCTTGGAGTAAACTGCAAAGTCCTAGGCCTTTTCAAGGAAAAGAGCTGAACAAGCTTGGAGAGGCAATGATGAGTGTCGAAACAATGCGGTACCACATATGAAAAAGGTCTCCGAAGCATGGACTTGTACCCATTGCTGAAGACCCCCAGAAACAAACATATACCAGAAACTCCGCAAGCGGTGTGATCGAAGGAGTGACAGAAGCAACAGAGTGATCGCACACCATTGAGAGGCTAAACCAGTGGAGTGAATGCCTCCTTGAAGAAGAAAAGCAACTCCACTGCGTGTCTCGAAAAACCACTACGGAGGAGACAGGACCCGATAAAAGACATGTGCGAAAGCACAATGAAGTCGGGTCAACTTGAAACCTCCTCGGGCGACTTTGGCAAAGAAAGTCGCGATGTAGAGGGAGACATGCCGGAACCGCCGCTAACAGAGAGCGGAGCAGATTGATCCACACCCACCGAGGCCACTGGTGCGATCGAAAGGATTCGACGACTGCAGGTTCATATCTGGGAGAGGACCTGAGGCGGAATCGGAACCGGCAGGAAGGCGTAGCCGATAAGACCGTCCCAAACATGGGCCAGAGCGTCCACGACGAAAACCAGAGCATCTGGACACGGGGACACGAAAGTGTCTACCGATGATTCCAACGAGTCGCAAAGAGATCGATGGGACCCGCCATGTGGAGCATCCACTGGGTGGTAAAGAACCTGCCCCGTGGGGACAGGGAGACGGCTAGGACGTTCAGACGACCGAAAATGTGACGAACAACCACCCCGGCGTTGACATCCTGAGCGAGCAGTAGAAGATCCCGAGCCAATTCGTACATTGGAACCGAGTACGTGCCGCCCTGGTCCCGAATGTAAGCAACCACTGTCGAATTGTCGAACAACCGAAGGACCTGACGATTCGACAGGTGAGGGATCCACTGCCTGAAACTCAGAAGAAGAGCTAGAAGCTCCTTCTGGCTGATGTGTAGAGATGCCCGAACCTGGTCCCACATCCCACGAAGGGAAAGACCAAGAGGATCCAACGTCGCACCCCATCCGAGATCGCCGACATCTGTCGTCAGAACGGACGTGGGTAAATCCAACAGGACACCCAGCGTGATCCACTGAACATTCGTCCAGTGGAGAAGGTGAGGATAAGAGAATCTGGTAACTGAAGCACCAGATCCAGAGAGTCGACATTCGGCCTCCAACGACTGAGCAGAAAGTGTTGGAGAGGTCTGACACGCAGCCGACCTAGAGGAATGAGATCCGTCACGAACCGCAGAGACCGATCAGCCGGAGAATACTCCGTGCCGTCGCGGATGTGGACTGGGGCAGAGTCAGAGCAAAAGCTGAGATAATCACAGCCTTGGCCTGGGGAACCGCCACCAAATTGAATTGGGTGCGGAAAGCCATCCCCAGATGACAAAACGACTGAGAAGGGACTAGGTCCGACTTCTCCTCGTTGACTCTGAATCCTAGCGACGTGAGCAAGCTCAACAGAGTGGCGACATCCGACTCCAGTAAGGCAGCATTGGAAGGCCTCTGGAGAATATCGTCCAGATATGCCGAAGTAGTCACCCTGGACTGTGTGCGATGAAAAGCTATCACCTGCGACATCAGTCTGGTGAAGGCCCCAGGAGCCAGGTTGAGGCCGAAAGGCATGGCCTTGAACTGGTAAACTCGCCCCAGAAAAACGAACCTGAGATATTTCCGTGACGCCCGATGAATCGGAACGTGAAAGTAAGCGTCTCGCAGGTCGATGCTGGAAGCGAAATCTCCCTGGTGAATTGAACGGCGGACCGACCTGAAAGTCTCCATGCTGAACTTGGGAGCAATGATAGACTGGCTCAGGATACTCAGATCGATAACCGGTCGGAGTCGGTCGTCCTTCTTCGGCACCAAGAACAGACGGGAATAGAACCCCACTGACTGAATGTTCTTGACGACCTCGATCGCCCCCATTGTCAGGAGATTGTCTATCTCCGTGGACAAAAGTTCCCGACGTAAAACGTCTGAAGGAACTGTGGTTGGAAGAGGCACCCTGGACAGAGTGGGGTGCCTTCGGAAAGATATTCGCAGCCCGGACCGAACAACATCTAACACCCAAGGAACGGATGTGATGGTGGCCCAACGGTCTGCGAACTCTGCTATCCTTCCTCCAACCTGGGACGAATCGAGGTGAGGACCTTCATTTCGAGCCCCGACGAGGCCCGCGAGAGGAGAAACCACCTGCTTTACTGAATGAAGAATCCTGAGACTTCCCTCTAGTCTGCCGACGCTTACCCTTACCCCTTGAGTAAGAAGTAGAAGCGGCGGCAGAAGGATCAGCCTTTTGCTTCGCAGAGGAAGCAGAAGGGTACTTATTAGGCTTGGAACGGCCCCTGCCTCCCCTAGAAGGCTGATCAAGCTAAAGAAACAGCAGCTGATCTTTGGAATGACGTAGGACGTCACCCCGGACCGTCGACACGGAACCATGGAAAAGTTGCGGACCTGCCAAAGAAGCAGATCGAAGAGTAGCGCGCTGCTCCCCAGGTAGGGATCGGACTGTGTCCAGCACAGAGTCCCTTCGAACTAATTCCAGATTAGCCGTGTTACAGGCATGGTGTGAGTAAGATGCATGAGCGCCTTGGACAGCACACGCAAAGGAGCCTGTACCTCGCCAAACTTCTCTGGAGGCAGATAAGCAGCTAAAGCTGAGACGGCGTGATCTGAGAGAGAAAGCATACCAAGCATCTCTCTCGATAAGCCCAATGTGGACTCCAGAGTCGTCATCGGAATGACGGCAGACTTGGACTTAGAAAGCCCGAGGGAATTGGGGTCCTGATCCAAAACCGTCCAAGTCTCGCAGACTGACGGATTGGCGGAATCGAAGGAACGATAACGCGCCGGAGGCAAAACGGTGTCAACCCTGGTGAAGAACGGAGCCTTCATAGCCTTGGAACTTAGCTTAGAGTCCCAGGCTGAAAATGCTTCAGCCAACTGTACCGACTGGCACGGTCAAAGACGTCCAGAAGCAGGTTGCTCCATAGGCTGTTGGCGCGCGACCGATGATCGCGGCCTGGCAGACACTGTCGACTGGTTTGATGGTTTGAGAAAAGAAGGAACCCAAACACGAAATCAAGAGCTGCCCCAAGTCCGAAGACTGCTGGCTCTCGACATCAAGCATGTCTGACTCTTCCCCTGAGTCGGGAGACACATAGCCCATCGTGGGCAAACCAGCCGACGCCTCCCATGGTGTCGGGACACCAGGGGAATCAGAAAGCTGTCTGTTTCCAATTCCGGGAAGCGGCGCCATAGGGGGCGCCTGGAAACCACTCGCTGCCTCGCTGCCTCGCTGGAAGCAACGGGAAGGCTCTTTGACAGAACCTGAGTGAGTAAGGAGAGGGCCTCCCTAAACTCACTGCCCGTACTGGCCGGTTCGACATTGGAACGAACCGGCAAAGTGACTTCACCTCTGACCCTCTTAACCAGCGAAGGGTCACGATCCTCCAAAACACCGGACGCGGGACGACGGGCGGCAGCCGAAACGTCTGAAGGCAGACGTGTATAGGGGTGCGACACACCCCGAGGATCAACATAGCGGGAACTCATGAGAGTCACCGCGGACCTCTGCGGGGCAGAAGGTCCAGGCTGCACAAAAGACGTTGGTCCCCCAAAACTGGTCGTGTGGCCAGAATGAGTGGACGGAAACGCCACGGAGTTCATACTGTACCCCACAACCACACTACAGACCCTTGCAGGGATAAGCCGAGGCCGGCTAAAAACGGTGCCCAATAACGTTGTAGACGGAACAGCAGTAGCAGCAGATACGACGGGAGCTGTTGGAACTGGCGGAAAAGCGGAGGCGGAGACAGCCACCTAGCTCGGACTCCAAAGGAGGAGTCACAACCCTAGTGACAGCCTCAGATGTCGACTGGAGAGGGCACATAGTCCAGGAACCAGGTATATCTTCACCAGAAATCCAACAGCTCCCGCAGTATCCACCACGGTAAAAAAAACTGCACATTCCCCACGGAAGGGGAATAACTCTCACCAGACAGTCGAGTCGGGAAGTCCCGAAACGACAGCGTCCCCCCCCCCCCCCCCCCCCCCGCTGATGCGGGAGGAGCTACACATCTCCACGGAGGGGGAGCAATTCTCACCAGACGTGGTCGAGTCGGGCGGCCCGAAACGACAGCGTTTCCCAACCC
Organism: Pictodentalium vernedei; assembly: GCA_031216915.1. NCBI lineage: Eukaryota > Metazoa > Mollusca > Scaphopoda > Dentaliida > Dentaliidae > Pictodentalium > Pictodentalium vernedei. The sequence continues at coordinate 98,030,414 of CM062290.1, read as the reverse complement.
CCGCGGGAGCGGGAGGAGCTGCACATCCCCCACAAACTGCCTGCCAAAAATGGGTTAAATATTTCCTAAAACCGATAAAAAAAATCATTGATGTAAATGCAATCATTAAGTTGTACTGACCATGCAAGAATTAAAGTAAGAATGTATGTGGCGAAGTCTAATTTCAATTACAAAGAAAGTAAGTCTGAAAACATGTTTAAAAGGGGTAAAAATCATGCCGGTATTTATGAAAATCACTGTAGAATTGTTCAGTAGATAGTAGACATTGTCCCGAATAAGAAACAGTGACATTCCACTAAACTGTTTAAATAATTAAAGGTGTAATTTTAAGCCCCCACCCACTCCACCCCCCCCCCCCCCCCCACGAAAAAAAAAAATTTAACCAAAAACTTTAACATGGAAGTTGTAGGTTAAATTGTCATACAAAAAAGGGTTAAATATTTCCCCTAATAACATAAAACATAAAAAGACATAATGAGAATGATACAATCAATAGTAATATTAATTCAAAAGAAACAAAAACAAAAATCTTTAAGGCTGACTAAAAACTTTAACGATAAACTTTAACTAAAACTCCAAATGTTAACAGACGAACAGACGAAATTCATGACTAAACAGGAAAAAGACAACCCACTTGAACCTTCAGAAAAAAACTTTAACCACAAACTTTAACCAAAACTCTAAATGTTAATAACGGACAGACGGGCGGACAGACGGACGGAAGTCATGACTATTGCCCTCACTGTAAACAGTCGGGCTAAAAAAATCATTGGTTAAAAAATTCGTTTAATTAACAAGGTGGATCTTGGTGTAAATATGCCCATATTAAACATATTTCAGCAGCAAGAGCAATTCTGTCTTGGCCAGGAATATTCACCAGCAACAAACGAGGAGTAAACCACCCCAATCAAACAAGCCCAATGTGCAATGTTTTTGAGAAAAAGAATGGAATATGACAATGGACAGCTATCAAGCATTTTTTAGAACAATACCAGCTCTTGCCAGATGTGGCATTTTGTTCTTTTTTTGGAGGTAGAGGATTACTATAAGTAATCTTTCACCAAATAATTTGGAGTATCAGTCTGCAATTCAAAGTTTGGTTATTTTTTTCAATGTTTGCTTCCTGTGTAGAGGTTATGACTCATGATTGGAACAAGCTTATATGGTCTTTTATTTTAGAAGAGAAAAATGAGAACCCAGACTGTTCAAAACAAAAAAAGCAAATGCCTTCACAAAGTTGTGTAATGTAAATAGTTAATGTAGCTGGCTTTTAGGAGACTTCCTTCATCATAAAGCATGCAGTTGTATCAGGTCTGAACTTTCTGAGTGCCTGGGACCATTTCTCGTTTAGGCCATATCTGGTTTTCAGCATGGTCTGTCAACCAATGCTGAAAATACTGATGCAAAAGAAAACCAACAATTACAGTTTGTGATGAATGTTCTCTCACCATTAGATGAAAAGTAACTTCCTTCAAAATTTGTTTAAGCATTTTTATCCATCTTTTGATCTCAATGATGAAAAACATTCCTGTTTAGAGTGGATGTTTCCCCAAATTAACCAGTTGAACAGGATGAGCATTTGGAACGACATGTACAAGATCATTTGGTTGTGATTAGTAATCCAAACTCATGCGAACGGCTATGCCTCTCTTCACCCAGTGATCTGGCATCTTCTCTCCCCATTTCAAATCCACCGCAACAATAAAGGAAGGACTACCCATCGCACCAGAACGATTTGGGTAGTAGTAACACGGACAAGTACAGATACGTGGAATGAAGATGAAATATTATAGCACTGAAAAGAAAAGTGTAATTAAGTGCAAATAAGTTAAAAAAAATTATGCTTTCCCCAAACCCCTCCACCTCCACCCACCCCCACCCCCACCCCCCCGAACCGAATATCATGCCTCCTGGTTACAGACAAGAGACCGTTCAGACTATGACATGAGGTTCTTTAATTCATTTTGGGTGGACATTTCCTAGATTTTCCTGGATGGAATTCTGCAGAACAGGCAACAAAACAGAAACTTTTTGAAAACTGAGCATGTTCTGTCAGATGCAACTACCATGTGAAAAATGTGTGTTGACATACAAAAAAAATTATGTTATCAGAAACATGAAAGGTGGAAACCATCACACAAACTGCAATGTTTAACTGATTGAGTGCTGGAAGAAACTATCATGGCTCTATTGAAAAGTACTATAGTGACTTTATGCTGTACATGTTAGATTGTTGTTGTTTGTTCAACAGTAGAAAAAAGTTTATATAAAATTGTTCTGTTACCATTTACAGAAGAGTGCCAACAGGCACTCTCCAATAAATGGTATTAAAACAATTATTTATGAACAGGCCTGAAAATAAGCAGTCTGACATTTGCAGAATGAGGTGCCCAGAGGGTGAATTTGATGATGCTATCCCACACAGTGGGCCAATTCATCCTCTGGGTACCTCTTTGTATTTATTCTTGAGACCCTGATTCAGATTGAGGTTCACAGAGGGTAAATTTAGTGATGCTCCCCTGCTATGGCAGGGTAGCATCACTAAATTCGCCCTCTGGGGCCTCATTTTGCAGATGTCAGTGTGCTTATTTTCTGGCTTGTTTATGAAGAACATCTTGCTAAACTAATGCTCACCTTGATGGTAGCATGTTACTTTTGAAAAAAACTACTCCTGTTACAAATCACCTTTGACAAATAATATAGCATTCTACCAGTTAACTTAGTTTTAGTGTTCTGATTTATTCTTTAATGGTAGCAAAACCTTCACTGAAGAAAAAAAATACCAGACACTTTCTGGTGTTCCTTTCTTTGAGTTGATACATTCCTGAAAAAAGTCGGAGAGTCTGCTCATGCATTTTTGGTTTTGATGATAAAATGCACAGGGGTTGAAAAGACCGGTACTGTAGAACCTATCTTGAGATACCCCCGTTTTGCCATGCAAAAGTGGCCTCTCAAAACAGGTCCATTACTGTGTAAAACAACCAAACCGGACAAAGTCACAGCGGACTCTCAAGACAGATGGTCTCTCCAAACAGATTTTACTATATCGGAGAAATACAACGAAAATAAATTTCACTTTGTGTTACCATAAAGTGATGAATGGTATCACAATGCTGTACTAGATTTTTCTATAATTTTTTATTTGCCCACTTGACCTCATTTCTCAGATACGCCATTGTAGAAAATCTGCTTGGTGTTCTAATGTTTATGTGACCTGTGGGGTGTGCCAGGTGGATAGTCATTTCATTCGAATTGCTGAGCTGTTCAAAAACTTACCAATTAATAACCACTTCTTCACAAATAAATAGCTTGGTTGTTGATAGTTAAACAGAAATAGTCAGACTTGCAGTGTGTCTTGAGAAACCTTTTTATGCTCTCCGATGTTTCCTGCAGTATCACAAATTGGTTTGTGTTACTAGATGTCAATAACGTGATTTCTACCCTTGGATGTAGTGCTGAAATACACCATTAGAAAGGACTCGCAGATTCCTTTCAACAGTGCATTACAAACGAGCTTATCAACCCAAACGGAAAAATCCAGGAGGTGCCTGAGAGTTTTTTTGGCTGATTAGATCAGTCTTGACGCTAAAACAGTTAAGCTCAAAAAAGTTAAAAACCTGTTTCGCAGGCCCTCCCGCATGCTCTCTTTTCATAACCAATGCAGACTTGAAAAAATAATGAATGTGTCAATGACACTGTAGCTCAACTTGGCAAACCTGAACTTGGAAAGTCATAAATGAAATGGCAAAGTTGAAAATCATTGATAGCAAAATTTCAACATAACAACATTGGGTGTGCACAAAGTCAGAGTAATCCATACATTTTTAAATGTAAACTGTAAGACTGACTAAAGGAAGAATGTTGATACACAAATGCAGTATGTTCAGAGGTTATTGTAAATGGCAACTTTTTCACAGAAATGAATGCTAATCAATAGCTCTTATCTGAAGGACTTGCCTAATGAGCACACCAAGTTCAAAAACAATCCTATGATAAATGTGGCCTGTAGGCCATGTCTAAGAATGTTGATGCACAAATGCAATAAATTCAAAGGTTGTTGCTAACAGCAACAGTTTTTGATGGGAATGAAAAGAAACTCGATAGCACCCCTCTTTGACACCCTGCATAAGCATACAACGTTTCAAAACAAATTGATAATGAATGTGCCCTCTGGGGCATGCCAAAGAAAGATGTTAATGCACAAATGCACAAATGCACTAAGTAGAAGGTCATTGCTTGTGGCAATGGGGGGGGGGGGGGGTATATAAATTCATAAATATACCCTGCAGAGAGTGCAAAATGGATAGGTGGATGCACAAATGCAGTGAGTTCAAAGGCTGGTGATAACGACAATAATTTTTTATGGAAATGCAAAAGGCAATAGCTCACATCTAGATGTCACCCCGAACACACATACCAAATGCCAAAGTGATTCGATCATAAATGTGCCCTGAAGGGTGTGTTAAAGTGGAATATTGATGTCTGACTAAACTAAGTTTAAAGGTCAGCGGCAACATTTTGTGACAGAAAAGGAAAAAAATCGACAGCTCCCATATAGATGTCACCCCACATAAGCACAACAAGTTTGCAAGCGACCCAATCATAAATGTGCCCTGCAGGGAGTGTCAAAGGGAAATATTGTTGCTTAACTGCACTAAGATTTTACTAAGTTCATCGAAGGTCATTGCCAGTGGCAACATTTTTTGACGGAAATCGAAGAAAATCGATAGCTCCCATTTAGAGGTCACTCCAAACAAGCATGCCAGGTTTCAGGGCAATCCAATCATAAGTGTGCCTTGTAGGGTGTGCCAAAGGGAAATATTGAAGTCTGACTAAACTAAGTTCTATGAACGTTGGCTGCGGCAACATTTTTTGACAGAAATTGAAGAAAATCGATAGCTCCCGACGGACGAGAAGTGATGGCAATAGCTCAGCTTGACTTTGTCAAGCTGAGCTAAAAATTAAATGTTTTATGTCTGATATTTTACCCAAGTTAATAAAACTGATAAATTTGTCTCTTGAGTGCAACAAGGCTTTGCAGTGCTTTAGCATTGCAAGGCCTTCTTTCATTCAGGGGACGAAATACACCACCACCTATGCTGTTCTGAACTGTAGATTATGAGGCCCAAGACGTAAAACAGCCAAGAACATGAACTTTTGAGAGGAAAGAAATAATTACAAAAAATAAAAATGTAAAATAAAAAATCGCCCGCCAGCACAAGCACGCATGCAATTTTACAAAAAAAAAAAAATGGCACGGGAAACAGAAAATCTACTTTATGAGGCCTTAACTGTTTAGTGTGCAGAAAAACTTGAGTAGCTGAGAAAGCTGATCATAAGCTGTAAGGCCCCACAAAATAGATCTTCTGCTTCTCAGGCCATTTTTTGTAAAATTGCATGTGGGTGGGCAGTTGTTTTATTTTATTTTTTATTTTTGTAATTATTTCTTTGCCATCAGAAGTTCATATTTTTGGTTTGGTTTGTGTTTTAGGACTCATAATCTACAGAATAGCATTGGCAGTGGTTATTCCATCCCTTGAGTACAAGAAGGCTTCACAGTGCTAAAGCACTGCAATGCCTTTTTTCACTCAAGAGACAAATTTATCAGTTCTATTAACTTAGGTAAAATATCAGACATGAACCATTTAATTTCAATTTTTTGAAGCTTGCATTGGTTAGAAAAAGAGAGCATGTGGACGCAAAAATGACCATGGGAGAGGGCCTGAGAAACAGATGTTTAACTCTTGGGCCTAAATGTTACACGCAATTGAACCAGTGTTATACGAAAGCATTATACCAGCAAAGGTGTTTTATCAGTTAGGGCAAAGGTACCTCAATCTTCTATCATTAATCTGGAACGATAAAAACAAAGCAGATACTGAATGGATCACATGATGAATTATTATACTCAAATTATCATTATCAAATAATCCAGTTCTAAAAGCAGAGGCAATAGTCTAGTACTGAAATGGTGAACCGGATAATCGGTTTGAAACCTGTTAGCTGCCAAAGCGATTAGGAAAACCGTAAACTGGTTATCCGAAATGTCGATAGTGATCGTCATTCTGTCGAGTGTATACAAACGAACGTTGTCGAGTACTCGACAACGTTCGTTTGTATACACACTGCGGAATAGTTTGAGAATACTGTTTTCCAATTCCTATAGTTTTGATCCCATATTCGGCGAAATAGTGGCCACGGATAACCGGATATTATCCGGTTATAGCTCTTGGTTAATCGGTTACGAAAATGAGCCACCCGTTTCAGCCCTACTATAGTCTAGCACTCAAATGCTGATTTTGGGTCAAACCAAGAAAAAAATGGTGTGGACAGAATTTTATTGGGGTTTCTTTTGGAACTTTTTTGTGCTGAATCTGCATCCAATTGATGCCCTTCTGGAAAGCATTTTGAGATATCCAACACTTTTTCAACTCACATGCAATACATTTGGCTACAGAAACAGATCCAACATGTCTGAAAAGTAGAATTAAATTATTACACCTTGTTCAATAGCGCCCACTAAGCTGAAAGAAACAAGGACAATGCAAAACCACTGCCCCCAACCTGTGGGCATGTTTGAAGTACCCTTAAAGATACTGTGGGACCAAAACATTTTATATGTGAAAAGAGTGAAAAAGGGGCATAACTCTGGGAAAATTATTGGATGGAACCCGTTTCTTGTGCATATCCATTCCCCCATGCGGGTATATCAGCATACCACAGGAGATCCAAATCCGACTGACGACTTTGTAATTACATTCCAAAACATACTGAAACCAGAAAAATTGAAATTTTCCAAGTACAAAAAGTCCCATAACACTAGAAAAATTATAAATTTAAAGTAATTTGTATATTTTCTATACTTACAAATGACCTAGACTTAGCTGGTGCAAAATCAATATTATCAAGGGTCAAACACAAATTTAAAATCCCCCAATCCCCAAAATTTGCATTCAATACCGAACATTAAAAGTCCTATCTGGCCCTCCATACCTTTACTATCTGCGCATGCGCAGTACTCAGGGAGAGACCGATATTGGCGCCAACACCATTCTTTGTAGATGAGCCTACTAAAATAATAACTCAGCAGGGAAGTATGAGTGCCCACTCATGGGAGAGCCATCTCCGTCTGGGCCTTTGGAAAGTATGAAAAATTTTCAAATTACTTTCAGTTTATCATATTTTTTATACTAACATCCAATGGCCCAGATTTAGCTGAAACGTAGAAAGGCGGAGGGCCTAGGACAGACCAAATATAACCCCTAAGCCTGTATTCCAATGTGAAGAGGAGATTAAATTAAAAGGAATTTCATGTATGTCTCTCTATACAATAATAGAGGAGACACGTCATAAATAAGGAGCAATATCCAAGTAATTCCGCAATCTTAGCATGAATGATTATGCTAACTGGATGTAACGAGCCCCCAATTTTAAGGCTAGTTCGGTCTAAGCCCCTTAAATTAGGATGTCGTATTCAAGAGTGAGCGACTAACCCCCACAACCACACGCATATAAATAATAAACAAGCTGTATCTAGGGTCAGTAATAAACTACAGACAAAACAGCTTCACTCATAGTTACACACTTATCAAGCTGGAGGAGATGACGAAAACTAAACCCCCGTTTTGAAAGAATATTCTTCAAAACAAAGAGGAAAGCGCTCTGGAATCAGTGAAAAGCGGTACCAAATAATTGTAATGGATTTGATAACAGCAGTTGAAAAATAATATATAATAAAAATTCTAAATCACTCTGTTACAATTCGTCTGTTCATAAAAGAGGTTTAATTCTGTTTTTGTTGGCTTCAAGTCATTTCCATGTTTAAAATGAATCAATGTGATTATTTGGTTCACGTCGTAGTGCACTGTGCTATTGTTTCATTTGTCGAGGTGAAAAAACAGGGATCAATCAGATTCCAGTATTCAAAATCTTTTCCCGCGAAATTATCCTATAGTCTCGCTCATAATTCGTCGTCCACTTTATGATTGGATAAAGCTTTGATCTAGCTGTCCAAACTTAAACCTATACACTAGTTTAGTTATGGGGACACTTTGTAACCTGTAAAAAGGTTAACCGTAATGGGTAGGAACCATTCAAGAAAACAGACTTGATAGATGCAACTTAAACCTCTTTTGGGTGAAAGTGTAGTGGGCCTGTGGTTTTTGACCCATCATTCACAATCATGTCGATTTCATATCATACTATTTTTGGCTTCTTAATAAACCACGTATAAACTGTTTTCCTATTTTATTGTGTGTTCATCCAAACCACAACACATAACTTAATGATTATTCTACCTCTAGATTTGAGTTATATTTTATTTATGGTTTGCAAGCTGACCCAGATCCTCACGAATCTAAAGAACAACAGCGAAATTTCGGCCAACCTTCTAGTCCCTAGGGAGTCGTTTACCCCACCCCTGTTACATAATCAATATATATTCGGCCAACAGGCACCCAGTTATTAATTACTGGTGTTTAGCTTCACTTCAGAAGCTAAGGCTACAGTGGCGATTCCGGTTATTAACAGCGTACGGTAGTAATAAGTAGTAATAATTTATTTAACGGTATAAATCAAATACAATTACAATGTGATAGAAATACTATACATTTACAATTGATTTACAGTGTCAACAGTTACACTGTAAGCCTCCAGACTTGTTGATTTACAGACCTGGTGACTCCTTTGTACATATAAAGGTGGACGAGTTATCCAGGGGCGGTTATTGAGAAGCAGGCAAAGAAACAGGTAATTATACGAACACTGGAAAGAATAAATAATGTGTAGCGATTTCAAGTCAAGACAATGTACTAATTCCTCTACGCTCCGCAGAAAAGTGATATTTTCAAACATTTTGTCTAATACCAGCGGAGAAGAAAGCAAACAGCTGAACACATCCCGCCTTATATCAGATCGGTCAAGAGACTATTTGTGACGAACCTAGTTAATCTATGTACACATTTCGGGAGGGGGGGGGGGGGGTCACCAGGGTCTTTCAGGACGCACTACTCCTGTATTTTCATTTTCAACATAACATGGACAGTCGATATGATAACTCTATTGTCCAGGCTGGCAATCAAGGCAGTAGGGGTTGTTGCACAGAAAGCTTTTCTGATTCGGAGAGAGAAGTCTCTCTTTTAATTTCATACGTCGCAGGAAAAGGCCAGACCGCTCTGAGCGAAACTTTTCAGAGTGGCCTAAATGCCACATTGGAGAATGTTGCCCAGATAACCGATATGTCCACCGCACAGGTACTCGAAGGCTAGCCATTTTATTGAAAAGGAATCACATGCCTTATAAACGAACACTCGCAGAAAACAAAACAACTAAATAGTGGATGTGCCCACGAGGTCGCCGTTGGAACACTACTCAGCCGCCACTCGAGGAGCCACGAAAGGCATGCATATATTTGCATGCATTCATGCATTCAAGGTTTACAGAAAGGAAACTACGTCCTGCCCCGTAATCGCCGTTTAACACATTGGCGGGGGAGCGAGGGTTCGATGAATAATTCCTATCGAATCTCCCTCACCCGCATTACTTGAATTGCTCTTGTATTAGTTATCAGGAGTATAGGAACCGCAGTGTTCCATCGCGTCTGGCCAACTCCAAAATGCCACTAAGGGAGTCGAAAACAATGTCCCGACACCCGATCACAGGACAGTGATGCAGCTAAAGGTCTTCCTATCCGTGAAGACAATTAAAATGCTGATGACTGCAGCCTTAGAAGCTCACTAAGGAAACTTACAACGCCAGCCGTAGCTGATAAGTCTTCATCTCCGTGATATATCGATGTAAGTTGCGACCTTGAACGCTCACTGAACGGAGACTTACAACTATCGCCGCGCAAGGTAAGGAATGAAGAGCCGCTATTTAAACCGACTCCATAATGCCACTAAGGACGGAGAGGGACGTGGTGAACAAATAACACACCATATAGACATAATATCCAGTCTCTAAGGTGGAAAAATAACCAACAGCAATAGATTGGATAGAAATAAAAAGGGAGACGAAAACAATGTCCCGACACCCGATTATAGGACAATGAACACAGCCTATCTGAAGCAGCTGAGGGTCTTCCTTTCCGTGAAGACAATTAAAAGGCTGATAAGTGGATCCTCAGAAGCTCACTAAGGAGACTTACAACGCCAGCCGTAGCTTATAAGTCTTCATCTCCGTGAAAACAGATATATCGGTGTAAGTTGCGACCTTGAAAGCTCACTGAACGGAGACTTACAACTATCATCGCGCAAGGTAAGGAATGAAGAGCCGCTGTTTTAACAGCCCTAAATTCCGAAAGAAACAGTATTCTCAAGAGATGATTATGTCAGTTATGTCATTGCATAATTACTGAAAAAAACATCGCTCGTGATTCTAGCTAGGCTGTAAACAATAAGACACAAGTCTATGACACATAGGAAAACAAACCGAAAAGCACTCTCCTTTAGCGGTTTTATTCCCAAAAGACAGCAGTCAGAGCCAAGCTAATGTAGCTTAGAAGTCTTCATCTCCGTGAAGACAGATATCTCAGTGTAACTTGCGACCTTGAAAGCTCACTAAACGGAAACTTACTACCATCGTCGCGCAAGGTAGGGGGTGACGAGCCGATATTTTAACAGCCGTAATTCACAGAGACAGTACGACGCATGTGTGCTATAATGTTCTATCTATCATTTTACATTTTTGGGGGAAATTGGATTTGAAGTTTTTGACCTTCAGTTCATGTATCTCGAGAAACAGTTCATAAAAAAACACACCAGGTTTGGGTCGGGCATTCAAAATAACGTAGATTTGACAAATATTACAACAGTATGCATGTCAGTTCCAATGTTATAACCATTTTTCTGTTTGCAGAATAACGCAGATTGAAATTTTTAAAACAAATTTACCATTTTTGCTCAGTGCTACAGAGTGCATTGAACACTTTAGCACAACAATTATGGCACACTTGTATTGCTAAATTAGTCTAACTGAGAAAATAGAAAGGATAGGAGGCAATAACTTTATTGTGTTTTTATTTCAGCTGTACCTATATATCCGGAGAAAGGGATATGTTGTTGGGGGTTGGTGGGATGGCGGACCGCCGAAACCCTACACTGCAAAAAAATATAGGTTGTCTTTAGAATCAAAACTGGTTCTAATCTTGTCCCTGAGATGGAACCAGTTCTGTTTAAACAGTATTTATTTCATATCAAATAAATTTACCAAGATTACCATTCAATTTTAACAGAACATTACAAAAACTGAAGTAGATTCAGCAGTAAACTTGGATCTTATTCAACGCAGTCGTCAAACATTTTGAAACAAAGGAGATATGAACAGTTGGCATATCGAACCAGTTTTGGTTCTGTATAGAACCAAAACTGGTTCGATATGCCAACTGTTTATATCTCCTTTACTTAATAATGTTTTGAGACAACCTAGTATAACGGCTAAAACCCCCTCAATTATTTATGTTTAATTCTGTTAATATTTAATGTTAATCTTTATAAATTTATTTGATTTTGAAATGAATACTGTTTAAACAGAACTGGTTCCATCTCGGGGACAAGATTAGAACAAGTTTTGGTTCAAAAGAGAGCCTATATTTTTTGCAGTGTACATTCCAAATATCATGGTAACCCCCCCCCCCCCCCCCCCCCCCCCCCCGATGAAACACCCATTATAGAAACCTGGCTTCCGCCCTACCCGAACCCATAAACGGCCCATACACTAGGCCAAGTGCAATCTTGTAGTAAAGGGGAAGCTAGTGAGGATAGGAAGAGGTGATGAGATATCAAAATGTTTAATTAGAACAATAAAAAACAATACTCAAACTACTGGCTTTGGTCACTAACAGTTACTGTCATTCGCAGTTGATATACTTTCGTACCTCTTTACCTAACGTGACTTGCAGACGACACATGAAAGCAAAATCCTCGAAAAACTAAAAATTTCAATTTTTTGCTTCCAAAACATAGGTTATGACCCCTCATTGGAACGAGTGAGTTATAAAAAAAATATTGAATGGCAATTTTCGTGTGCTTCGCTGGCCAGTTTTGTCCGTTACATTATGTACACACAGAGTCATTTAGAACTTTGAATCTCAGTGTGTGGACATCCATCATTATGCATTCTTGTCAGTCTGGTAGGGCTTGAGAACTCGGCTACAAATTTGCACATTGTGTGCCACCGGGTAAACTGTCCTGTGGGCCACGGTGTGTAAAGTTGCTATTGAGTTATCTTCAATTAAGGGAAAGAATAGATGTCCACCACTCGGAGGTCAAGTACCAATTTCACTCTGAGTGTACTGTATAGGACAGCTCTGCTTTCTGAAAGTAGTGAAGTCGTGTTGAAAAGGCGCTAACAACACAGATCAGTCACGCTGTTACCGTTTTGAAGTAATAAAGGTTTAGTTTGAAGGTCATGCGTGCTCCACGAAACGCATTTTACCAAACGTGATCTATTTGTTTTATATCGTTAGAAAGCAAGAGGGAGAATTATCTCACTGATCATCTCTATAGGGGCATTCCGAAGAGGTAAATGGAAATCGAAACCAGTAAGTGCAAATCGAATGGATGAACAATTCACTCCATCGCTCCAAAAAGTGAGTAACAGTTTGATTCTAACCCGAGGACTCAGAACGAAAAACACATCTGCGAAAGTAGGCGTTTGATGAAAATAACACCTCACCTTGGACAATTTTGGCAAAGATAATGCCACAAACAAAATTCGTATGGCGGCGCAAAGCAGAAATATCCGCATTCAGGATTACTTTCAATCTGAATTCTATTTGCCACAGTATAAACTTCATACATGCCTCAGTTGTTCAAGTTGGGGTGTTTGATTCTGCAGGCAGGTGCAAAAATGCACTTCTCGAACTGTTTTCGTTTCGTCTTCAGTCTGGAGGTTACAGACACAATTTGATTTCGCATGGGTGACCTGCACGGTAATGCAGACCAGCGGATGTGGGCTCTATTTATATCAGGAAACGACATAAAACTCTAAAAATCGTTAGGCGGTACACTAATTCAAAATGTGAGGTTATCTGGTATGAACAATCAGAATACTGAAAAAGGAAATAGCTTACGATGCAGCAGTATTGCCAAATACTAAAGGGCAACCTTTAGAGTATGAAGCAGCCTCAAATGCCCAAACTTATATATACGAGTGCTGATTCTAATGTTTAATACTTTGGTTGGCGTTTGTTTTCGGCAATGCTCTGATTGGCCGCACCAGACATCGTACTTTGAGATGGTGTAACTTATTCAAGATTGGTCTGAGCCAAAAGAGTCCTATCAACGGTGGAGTTAAAGGAATACACTCAGGGCACAAAACATCTTTACCTGAAGTTTAGCAAATTAAACAAGAGCGCACGTATTGCTGAAGCAGTATAATGTCCCCTACCGGACTAATGAGTATGAGTATTAATAATTATACAAATGGTATAACCTAGATGTGATCAGCATGAATTCCGTTGAAGCGTTTTCAAAAAAAGTCCGCAAAACTGATATTTTGGCGCTTTTCCATATTTCTAAGGGCCATAACTCACACAAAAATAATACAATCAGCATGAAACTCAAACTTAATCTGTAAGTAAACGTTCTATAGTAGGTTATCAAGAATGAAATCATTCGGTTGAAGCATTTCCAAAAAAACAGTCCGGAAAACTAAAGTATGACTGACGGATGTATGGACAGAGTGTAAACGTAACATGATTTTAAGTCATCGTTCTATAGTAGGTTACTAAAACTGATATTTTGTCGCTTTTCCATGTGTCCAAGGGCCATAACTCACAGAAGAATAAGGCAATCAGCATGAAACTCAAACTTGATCTGAAAGTCAACGTTCTATAGTAGGTTACCAAAAATGAAATCATTCCGTTGAAGAGTTTGTAAAAAAAAGTCGGGAAAACTGATATTTTGGCGCTTTTCCATATTTCCAAGGGCCATAACTCACACAAGAATAATGCAATCAGCATGAAACTCAAACTTGATCTGTAAGTCATCGTTCTATGGTAGTTTACCAAAAATGAAATCATTCCGTTGAAGCGTTTCCAAAAAACTCCGGAAAACTAAGGTGTGACTGACAGACTGACAGGCGGACACTGACAGACGGACAGACTGACGGATGGGCAGATTGCAAACCTATAGTCACCTCCGCGTGAATTTTGAAGGCTGTCGGTTTACATCACGGCGAATAATTGTCGTTTAACAGCACGAAACTCTGATGGCGAAAACAATGCCCACTTCAATTGAATGTTAACATGTTTCAAACCAAAAATGAACCAACAACCAAGCTCATAAAAGGGGAAAAATAAGACTTGAAGGCTAAACCTATGCCTACTCAAAGTTTAGATCATTAGTTGTCATTAAATGAACAACAAATACAAAAGAATTTCGCCTTTGTACCCAAACGAACACAAGAGATATATCAACGTTTTGCCTTTTAGAATTCGCGTAGATGAACAAAGAAAATAATTTATTTAAAAACAAAATGTGCGGAAAAGATGTTGGCACACGCGTTTTCGTTGATCATCTTCACGAATGCTAACTGTGTGACATCTGCAGCCCTAATGTTACTATTGTCATGTCATTACCATAGGACAATCTTTGCGTTCAAAAGCTGAAAAAGTGATGTCACTAAACTCTTTCCCTTTTTGGACACGAAGATTGCTTCATAGAACTACCTATCCAGTAACGGCATATGCTTAAAAATCGACGTAATGTCCGCTATCTTATTCTCAAGCAGAAATTGGCGTCTTCCGATCACAATGACCCTTGGCAAACCACGCGGCAACACATAGTCTCGTCGTCGGTTTTCGAGTATCAGGGAAACTTTCGTGAACTCTACTGAAGCAAAGCACGTTTTGAACGAACAGTGAAATGATTTTTCCTTCTCGAGCACCAACTGTTTTATTTCGATAGATTTAACACGCAGCCTTCTGGAAGTCCATGAAATCCCTCTCTTTTAGCTGCATGACGCTGGTATGATCAGGACTCACAGTTGTAAGTCCACGGACCAAACCAACCGGGCTGAAAATTTCAGAGACAGATAAAGCTTTCTGGTTTTTGGGAGTGGGCATTATCAACTTCTTGATCACACGTGTGCCCGGGAGTTGAAAACTTCTGCTCTTTTGTGTCTAACGTTAAATCTGGTGGCAAATCAAACAATTGATCCAGTGTTTTTAAATAAACGTTGTTCGACAAGATAATGAATCCCTGTTTTGCCCGGGCCGCACAGTACGTCACAGTGCATTTAGCGACTACTACGGATACTTTGAAATAAAGTAAACTTGTGCTTATTTACTATCGTACAAAAGGTCTCTTTTACCGGTAAAATGTGAACCGGTAGCAAATGCCGGGGAAGGGTGTCCTTTAAAATGGGCAACAGGGAAAAAACAATTGAAAAAGCCTGACTTTAAATCCTTTCTTGTGGCCACAATTATTCATATCTGCTCCGATAAGTAAATATAAACACATTCCATCCATTTTAGAGGACATCCATCTCAAACATTGATTACCGGATTATTTTACTATTGAAGCGGAACTTGTTTACCACAGTAAATAGTACTGCTTCACTTACCAGGTCTCTCACCGAGGAGGGGGTGTGGGGGTTATCGACTAAAACCTACTTTAAACACAAGACATTTAGAGCAATCCCAATTTCCCACAGCGCACCGACGCAGTCCATCAAAATTGGCAGATTTTGGGAATTTCTTTTGTATGGGCGGATCCAGCTAGTAAACATCCTACGCGGTTCCGTACTCCCCCTTTTAACTCCACGTTTCGGGCCCCAGGACAAGAGGGCGCATTGTTATCCACGATGCCTGAGGTTGTGGATGCACGGGTAATATTGATTATAATACCGTATCCCATGCACACAAATAGAGATTGTGTGTGTTGCCAATGTCGTGTGGGTCGTTATAGCCCTACCACCACGTCAATTGTGAATCCGTAACCATGCATTCGAAGTTTCCTTGTGGAATTACAAGCGATCGGATTCTCCACATTTGAAGTTGAGAACAGATGCGTTCCAAC
Organism: Pictodentalium vernedei; assembly: GCA_031216915.1. NCBI lineage: Eukaryota > Metazoa > Mollusca > Scaphopoda > Dentaliida > Dentaliidae > Pictodentalium > Pictodentalium vernedei. The sequence continues at coordinate 98,014,395 of CM062290.1, read as the reverse complement.
TTCATATCGAGTTTGTAAAACGAGTGCTGTTGTCTTCGGTGCTAGACTGTTCTATCTGCAAAACATAGCACACAGGTGTATGACAGTTAGTAATTTTGATCATGCTAAAATGTTCTATCTCCATGCTGCCTCAAAATAATTTTTTTACAGAAATTTTAACATGTATATACATCTAATTTCCAAGAAAACGATAAACTATACACTTGTGGAGCAACTTGGTTTCATTGTGTGAATACTAGGCGCAATAAATTACCGATTTGAGATCATAATAACATTTATCTTTCGTTCCGTAAATTCTCATAGGCCATCGGTTTAGCTTTCACCATGTGATCCAATTCAAAGAGTCTCATTGGGCAAGCACATAGAACATTTGAGCAAGCAGGATTTTGCCATTTTTGGAGATAGAATAATTTTGCATAGCGTTTTGCTTGAATACGAACCAATAAACCTCAGATATTTTTTCATCAGCCGACGCAGAATGGAGCAGCCAATATGATGACACCAGTATCTCATTTTCGCGTCAAAATGCAGATAGAACATTATAGCACTCATGCGTCGAACTGTAGTCTCAAGGTAACTACGCAGTTATGAGTCTTCATCTGCGTGAAGACATAATTTATCTGTGTCACTTGTGGCCTTTGAAAGCTAACTAAATGGAGACTTACAACACTAACCGCTAATGTATAAGAAAATACCGCTGTAACAAAACATAAGACTACTTTGGCGTCCACAATGGTATTAAATGTCCTGACGCCAAGGAATACAACACCGGGAAGGAAAAGACGTACTTATTCCCCCTAACGGCTCTATTCCAAACAAGACAGCTGCCTCAGCCTAACTATGCACTATGGAACCCCTATTCATAAAGAAGCATGTTTTATACTATTGCTAAGGCAAGGATGCTGTCGTTAATTGGGACAAAAGCCCTCGACACCGGAGCCAAAAGATCCGGGAATGAAAGATCTTCGTCTTTCCATCGCCCGGTATGATAAGCTGTTTTCTGCCTAGCAAATGCAGACTTATATTCAGATGGAACAATATTCTAAGACCTTAAGACTAAAATTTCATAGTCTTTCATAGTCTTAAAGTGCCATTCTGTGAGTGATGGAGACTCACACTCTGTAGACCTCTCACCATCCAAATATTCCATCTGAAAATATGGTCATCTCCACCCGACTGAACAAATGACTGGACCAACGCAGCACCGTCCGACAGCTCACCATCGGATCCCGTAAACGATAGTACAATCGACTACTGGAATGCTGCGATACGCAGAGCAATCTGCAGCAGCCAGTCCGTGACCGAGGCTAGCAGAGCAATGATAATTCACTTGTTACCATAAGCTGCTCACGGGACGGATATCTGCTCCAGATCCTCGACACATGTCCCGTATAAAAAAGCGTCGAACGACCAGCTATCAACCCGAAAATGCGAAGAGACTCGAGCGTCTTCGTTCGGCTGCATGGACATCTACAGTCGGGTAGCTAGTGTGCGGTCGCATGAACTTTGCTAATGCGGAGGAAGAAGCCATAACCGCAGCCGGACCCGGCTGCAGTATAGAAGAAGCGTCCCGAGCGGACAGGGGGGACATTAGCTCCGACTCAGTGCAAGTTTCTCAAAGCAATAGTCTGCCCCGACTATTACTGAGTTAGAAAAGGCTCTCTCGCTCATAGTCTGATACAGACCTCGCCGAGCTTTCCGAAGAGAAACTCGCAGACATCTTACCGTTATTTTGCCGTTGTCGCAGTGTGAGCTTTTGATTACAATGTGCTCGCTCTACCCAAATCTACACTCTCCTCGACCGCATCGGACATACCAGGTATAACGTTTCCCACTTACAGGTAACCGCCTGAACGAGCTAGCTACTGGAATTAGAAGTCTTACTCTTTAAATTCAAGTGCACCTAAGCAGCTAGCTTTATTTACTCATCAGAGCGCGACGACGGCAGGACATTCTGGACGGGTGTCACAATACCATTACCATGCTCTTGTTCTTCTGGAAAAGAAACTGAGAAATCGAGTTATCTTGCGGCGACATCCTCGACCTCGGAGCTTCACCGTGAATACAATGTTTGTGACCTAATGAGTCAACCCTGACCACACAAATGGGACGAGAATCAGTAGGAGCGCAATGACTACAGGCAAGGCAACAGGCATGCACATTCGTTGTAGACTATTATGCTCTACACAGAGAGCAGTAATTCACAAATAATTATAATCCAACAAGTTCACTGCATTCCTAACAACTAACATATAAACAAACAATATAAAGATACATGATGAAGACAATCAAAAATAATTTCGAAATAAATTAAAACAATTTTTTTCCGAATATTTTTGGGAAAACGCATAATTTCCCTAAGAGAACCACATGAGACCAAGGGCATCTCGATAAAGCCGAAGTGTGGACAACACCACAATATTAAAGCTACACTACCGTAATATTAATAAATGTATCTTACTATAATTGGGATGAAATAAAACCCAGAATATTACCTGTAAAGGGTGTTATTAAAAGTAAACAACGCCAGGATAGAAAAACCGGAAACTAGACAAAAGGTACACCAAAGGCCCAAGTCAGTAAATAATTAACTGATACCTGATGCAAAGCTAGATCATCATGTGAAGAAAAAACAATGCATCCGGCATGAGAAGCAAGTCAAAAATGGCCCAACACCCCTTGGGAGAGGACTTAACCATGGGGATAAATAGAAGAAACATTCAATTTCTGTACAACACGTTAAACTCCCAAGAAATTCAATGAAAAATTTCAATACAAAAACAGCTAGAAAGCTTAGGAGTTTAACCGGGTGGTTCATGGAAGGACAGGGAAGAAACACATAACCAACAGTAGGTAAATCATTAGCAAAACTAATGATGTCAAGGCGTACATCCCGAAATTGGGTAACATGAACTACATTTCATATTATTTAAAAGTTACAGCCCTGAACGTCCCAAACCACCGTTGTTCACGTCCATCATCGATTTACTGCCTTGAATCCACAATATACTTCATTGATGTGTGTCTGGCATCCACCAAAAGAGAGATTTAAAGCACAGATGTCAGTTGAGATGTTTACGGACTTTGGGCCTAACAAAGATTGATGTTGGCGCCAGTACCTTCTCTTCCTGAGTACTGCGCATGCGCAGATAGTAAAAGTATGAAGGGCCAGATAAGACTTTTAATTTTCGGTATTGTATGCAAATTTGGGGGATTGGGGGTTAAAAATTTGTGTTTGGCTCTTGACAATATTGAGTTTGAGCCACCTAAGTCTGGGCCATTGGTAATAAGTATAAAAATATAACAGGATAGACCCCGTTACTTGTGGATATTATTTTGCAAAGCGGGTACATGAGCATACCAAGAATAAATCAAATTCAACATGCAGTGAATGCAATACAGAGGGCGATAAAAATTTTCTATGTTGAAAGAGTGTAAAAGGACCACAACTCTGGGAAAAATTATTCGACACAACCGTCCCTTGTGCGTATGCATTCCCCTATAAGGGTTTATCAACATACCATAGGAGATTCAAAAATCTGACCAATGGCGGGCGGGCGGGCGGGCGGGCGGGCGGGCGGGCGGGCGGGCGGGCGGACTCACTCACTCACTCACTCACTCACTCACTCACTCACTCACTCACTCACTCACTCACTCACTCACTCACTCACTCACTCACTCACTCACTCACTCACCCACCCACCCAATACCCACTCACTCACTCACTCACTCACCTCACTCACTCACTCACTCACTCACTCACTCACTCACTCACTCACTCACTCACCTCACTCACTCACTCACTCACTCACTCACTCACTCACTCACTTACTCACTCACTCACTTTTGGATACGCGTCGCAGGACATAGACACCCCAAAACTCCCCCAAAGTCTTAGGTTCCTAGTAAAGTTGTCCTAAACGCATAATGACAGAGACTTATTAATGACAGGTGTATTTAAAAATGAACCCACGTTTTAACTGGTTGGTCTTTGCTCCATGTGAGTTTAAGGGTGGGTGTGGCCGTGGTTGTTTGGGTGGTCGCGGTCACTGTGCTTTTATGAATGAAAGCCCACCGGTCGTTGTTTTCAATAAGTTCTTTAGAAATATTACTGTGTCGCAGAGCTTCACCTGAAACTCACCATCCCTCTGGTGTAAACTTCTTTGCTTGTCTCATTAAGTCATTCACGAAATCTGTGATGTTCGACCTTTCTACTGCTTGGCCTTCACTGTCCCTGTTTTTTTTTAATTTTGACAGTTGTCAGCTCTACTGATTTATCACAGGACTTGAAATACCACTGCAGGGGAGCATAGAAGGCTGGTGGACTTCTATGCTAGAGGTCCCGAGTTCGATCCCCGCCCGGGACGTCGTTGTGTCCTTTGGCAAGGCATTTCATCCCAGTTGCCTACATGGGGCACGATGACGCCGTGTACTAAGGCGTGCTGCGCGTCGATGGTGCACATGTCTTCAGCCGCTGTAACCCTGCTTGAGTGGAGCTTGAACAGAGAATATTGAGGAGTTTACTGTTGCTCGTCGATGCTCGGTGGTTCTCTCCGAGTACCCCGGCTTCCTCCACCCGTAAAACTGTCACGGTCACGATTAGCCATTGTGCATAAGTATGTGACCTTAACCCTTTAACCAACTAATCGCCCGCATCCGCCTGCGTGATATGCAAATTCAGAAGTTGACAAAATATTATTTTTCAAAAAAATTCAACAAAACCATATCATGTGACTCCTCGTTGGAACGAGCCCGTCGAGCTCGTTCCAACGAGGGGTCAAATGATATGGTTTTGTTGAAATTTTTTGAAAAGAATTAAAAAGTGATATTTTAAATAATAATTTTTAATATCGTCTGAGTTGGGTAAAGGGTTAAATACCAATAAATAAATACCTCGGGAAAATTTGAAAATTTCAGTCTCGCTTAGTTTGGGCTCGTTCAAAATTTCTCTCATTTTGTCTATCTAGCGAGCAGACTGCTGTGTCGTGTGGTCGCTTATCGGTCGCGTTATAACGTTCCAACATTCGAGGGTGAAACAAACCCATTTTTCCTTGGCGTGTTCCTTATCCTAATAACCCCTTAGCTAATACGCGCAATTCAGTGCCTAAAGGGAATCCCAAGAATCCCCCTGTTTGTATAAAATGTCGCCTGGCGGGCTCTATCTGATGGTTTTTGAGCCAATTTTCTCACTTTCTCTGCGCGTCTACGAACTTTAGCAAAATGATACTTAGAAACGGGTACCTTTCGAAACAAAATACTTTTTGCGCATTCGCACAGTGAAAGAATTGAATCTTTATCTCACATCTCTTAATGTAAAACAAGGAAATACCACTGTTCTGCCCGTACGATAAAAATACAGTTGTATCGCGTGGTGTTGGTAGAGGTGCAGGCTGCAAGCCGAGAGGTCCTCGGTTCGAATCCCACCTGCGGCAACCGCGTTGTGTCCTTGGGCAAGCCACTTCACCCCGATTGCCTACCTGGATGCACGATGACGCTGTGTACTGAGGCGTACTGCACGCCGATGGTGCGCATGTCTTCAACCAATCTAACCCTGCCCGTGCTGCGGTGCAGAGTTCAGAGTTACGATGTTGGAGAGCTGACAGCTGCTCGTCGTTGCTCGGTGGTTCTCTCCGGGTACTCCGACTTCCTCCACCCGTAAAACTGTCACGGTCACGATTAGCCATTGTGCATAAGTATGTGACCTTAAACACCAATAAATAATAATAATATATCGCGTGGTGATACAAAACACGTTCGATTTCGTTTCCAGCGTAAACAGAGAAGGAATTCGTCTAAATAAATCACGTCAATGATTAGTCGGATGCAACCGAGTCGAGATCCCTTGGAAATTCTAGGTTCCTCATTTATATTTCTTTGCCTGGGATATTTAAACAATCAGATTCGCCTTAAAATTTACAAAATAAAAATAACATTCTGACTGTTCGTTCCTTGATAAGTACTTTCCACGACTTGTCATATAGTTACGGGGTGTGCTAAACCTATTAGCTATTTTTAAAACGTTTTGTTGTATTACTTCCCGCAGTTGATTCAATATTTGAAGTTCGATCATCGTGACCGTAACACCGATTGGTGCCAATTGAATGTCGTAAAATTGAAAAAAAAAACAACTTAGGGTTAGTACCCCACCACCTAACAATGATGTCGAGTTGACAACAAAGGAAGAGTGGAAATTGTCGTGTTGAAAAGTGTTTTTGTTCAGTTGGTGTGAGCCCTGGGTAAATACACAAGCGACCTGTTTGTCCACTTGCAACATTACACGGCCAAAAATATAGGTTCTCTTTAGAACCAAAACTGGTTCTAATCTTGTCCCTGAGATGGGACCAGTTCTGTTTAAACAGTATTTATTTCAAATCAAATAAATTTACCAAGATTAGCATTCAATTTTAACAGAATATTACATGAAAAGTAGATTCAGCAGTAAACTTGGAGCTTATCCAACGCAATCGCCAAACATTTTGAAACAAAGGTGATATGAACAGTTGTCATATCGAACCAGTGTTGGTTCTGAACAGAACCAAAACTGGTTCGATATGCCAACTGTTCATATCTCCTTTGCTTAATAATGATTTGAGACAACCTCGTAAAAGCTCTAAACTTACGGCTGAAACCCCCTCAATTTATATTTAATTCTGTTAATTTTTAATGTTACTCTTTATAAATTTATTTGATTTGAAATAAATACTGCTTAAACAGAACTGGTTTCATCTCAAGGACAAGATTAGAACCAGTTTTGGTTCTAAAGAGAACCTATATTTTTTGCAGTGTAGATCGTCTAGTATAACGACAGAATATTGGGCTTGATCTCTTGGGGTATCCCCTCCGCAAACTCCACATGGGGCAGGGTGTCATACAGGGGCTGCCTTTCGCTGAAACAAAAGATGATGTTTTGGAGGATGGAGTACACCGGGTCCTTAAGATTTTCGATAAATGTATGGACAAAGGTCGATTTCCCAGAAGACGTTGTCCGCTTAGGACGCATGTGAAGGGTTGTGACCAGCGGGGGCCCATTTTTTATATTGAGCCGAGACTGTGATATTCGCAGACTTTTTATATGTGTTCTTATACAGCCTTTTTATTGATTGGCGGGCGTTCAAGGGAAAAACTCTAGATTTTGTCGGGGTAGGGGTGGCTTGGGTGTATTTATGCGACGTGTGTGTATGTGAAAAAGTATCTCTTTTTAAGAATGTGGGTGCCCTCAAAAGGGAAAAGGTGCTATTTTCACAGCTGATCTGTCGAAGAATCCAACATAATGTCTCTTGTATGATCCTTCTCCGGTTCTCGGGTAAATGCTTCTGCGAACTTGCTGAACAGAGTTGGTTAAATAATGGCCGACTGCAGTCCTCTCACGCCAAAGGTCAAATACTCTGTCTACGTCGACTCGCATAAGTGCATCATCGTTTGACTCGGATGGTCAACGGAACACGGAACAACGGAACATCAGTAACATTTCTCTCTGGCAAATGTGTCTTTGTATTCGTTTGCCAATTGCCCATTAAGTGCAGTTCAGTTCGTGACATAAGTTTCTCATTTCTCATTTCAGAAAGTGAATGTTTCTTCTTGTTCTCTTGAGTACTGTGACTACTGTCTTCCCTCTTTCTTTTTTGAAGTGTAGTGAAAATCTGTTGATGTTCAAATCCTGCCATTCTTCAAAATTCAGCGTCATTCCAGTTTTTGTCGGCATGGTACCATTAGCGGTAAACCTTCTCACGTGAACTTCCAGGACTCCTTGGTAGACTCTGACCTGATTATAAGTTTCACGCTTGTCGATTTTAATATTGTTACTCGGAGACATAATTATTGCTCAAAGACGTCCTGCTTGGTTGAAGATCGCTTTGGAAATAAAAAGTACAATTGATAAATTGACCTGCCCAGCTAACAGAAGGAGATGGGGCGTTTCTTCTCAGTCGCATTTAACCAATCAGTGACGTTTCTCTGTGGGACCGCATATCGACGACACCATCATTCGATTGATGATACATGTGTTCCAGTGTGGGTACGGCATATACATAAACATAGACTAGTCCTTATATAAACACTTGTCAATCAGTTGGGTGCTTATGTAAACAAAAGTGGGGACTTCCCTAAAAATCTTATTGAAACAGCAATTAAAAAAAACGAATAAAAAACTTTAAAATTGAAAAAAAAAAAAAAATTCAATTAAAAAAAAAAATAAAAAAAATAAAATTATCAAAATGACGTCATCGGCTCCTCTTGCTCCACTTTTCGAGAGACTGAGGCATATCAACGCAACCTTAATACTAGTATTCACAGATGACAGTAGTAGTAACAAGGGTTGGGTTTATATATAACTCATAGTTGAAAATTGTAAGGAAATGGTATCTGCGAATAAATATGTCCATCAATACCAAGAAGTAGCCCAATGTAGATGTGGTTATTGCTTTCTTTGTTTAGGGCTGCCACGAATGTTCAATTTAGGAATCGATTAATCGTCGCAAATAATCGATAATAATCGATTAATCGTACCCAGATGACCCCCCCCCCCCTCCCTCTCTTTGAAGTCGTGAAAAATGAAGTTCAAGTCAACTATTTATTTATTTATTTATTGGTGTTTAAGGTCACATATTTCTGCACAATGGCTAGCCATCACCGTGACAGTTTTATGGGAGGAGGAAGCCGGAGTACCCAGGGAGAACCACCGAGCAACGGCGACAGCTCCCCAACAAACCAACTCCACACAAGCAGGGTTAGCATTGGTTGAAGACATGTGCACCTTCGACGTACTGTACGCCTTAGTACACAACGTCACCGTGCCCCCACGTGGGCAATGGGGGTGAAGTGTCTTGCCCAAGGACCCAACGCGGTTGCCGCAGGTGGGATTCGAACCGAGGACTTCTCGGCTTGCATCCCGCACCTCTACCAACTGAGCCACCGCGCCCCTTCAAGTCAACTGAACTACCTCAAGTGAAAAACAAAGACGATCCTCTTTTTGAAACATTCAAAGCTTTGATGTTCTGAACTTTTGAACCACGTTCGCAACTGCAGACCGGTCTTGATTATTACACTGACGGTTCGAGAGTTCAGAACATCAAAGCTTTGAAAGTACCTAAAAGACAAATGTTTCTAACGGCTTCCTGGGGTTTAACGACGACGTTCTTGACCTTTCACCTTCAGAAATAATAGTCTTTTCATCAATTTTTTTTTTTAATTATTAAACGTCTAAAACGGGGTAAAATCTACCGATTCTTCGACAACGAAAAATACTAATTGATTTCGGCGTGATTAATCGATTAATCGTGACAGCCCTGTTTGTTTTGAAAGAAATAAAAAGTTGATTAGATTTTCGTATAGTTTGTGTTTATTTTATGTATTATTGCAGAGTGTGGACAACACAGATTCTTATTGGTATATGGAAACAGATCAACATTGTAAAATTCATGGCCTTGTCGAGAGGTTTTCTGCAACGTGGAGGTAGTAAAATGCACAGAACGTGAGGTGTCATGCATATGATTTAAATCAAACCATGCAACATTTCAATCTGAATTGCAATGTGGCTAACCAATGACTGGCCACCACCCCACCCACCCACCCTACCCCCTTAACTCAACCTAACCTAACCCAACCCAACCCAACCCACTCCCCTCCCACCCCACCCCCCTCTCATCATCATCACCACCACTCCATATATTCTTGAGATTGGCTTCGGAACTTTTAGCCATCTGAACTGAACGGTAAATGTCATGTAAAGTTGGGCTTTATTCAGCAACTCAAAATTAGGCTTTATACTCTGTGGGTGTGCTTCATATTATGTTCGGTCCTTAACATCGTTGTTTTGTTGATGTTTTTGGACAAGTCTGCTGATGACAGAATGAATATAGCCAAGCTGCTTTCCAATAGCTTTGAATGGCATGCTTGTTGCGTGCATACCAACGCCATTTGTCATCTTAGTGCCTCTAATAGGCTCTTCCTTGCCGTGTCAACATTTATTAAGAAATAACTGTTGTTTTCATTCGGTTTATGCGATATAAACCGAAAATTTTCAGCACAAGCTTCATAACTCGCGTAATTTCTTATAATTTAATCCGGCTGTAATATTAAAATATAAAAACTACGTGTACGTGAACGAAAAACTTTTAATTTTCGCAAAAGACAACAGTCAAACTCAGGAATGTGTGCCACAAACAGGTCACGTCAATCATTGTCAAATTGTTTGTTGTTTTGATTTTCGATCGCAGACGACAGATCTTTAGCAAGTCACGTAACAATATCATTAAAAACATTTTTTTTAAGTTCCCCAAAAATCATGTATGTATGATCTTTTATTCGTCTCCCACTTCGGTATATTTTATTAAATTCAATTGTTCCCTAGAAATTATCATTATAGTCTCGCTGACTGGAGGCGATGAAAAATCGATCATTGATCTTTGTTTACAAGCTTGTTATCCATCTATCAGTCCTCCGTCACGCCCTCACGGTAACAATTGGATTGAGTGGGCGGTCTTCCAGAGTCTTCAAAGTTGAATCGGATGTGCGAACGTGTAGCGACATTCCAAATCATGACGTGATTTGGTTTATACGATTTTGACGACCTTCACGCTGTATGCTTTCAACCAATCAAACGTAGAGGCGGAGCAAATGATTAAATTATTGATAAAAGAAGTGACAAATGTTCTTGTTCCAAAACCAGGTATTGCATGTGGATGATAGTGTTTTGTGAGATTCGTGGGAATCACCCTTCACGTGGACGAGGGGATGTGTTTGGGGTACGCTATCAACTAGAAATATCACTCTTCACAAGATGAAATGTACTACAAAAAATAGCAATCATTAAAAAATAATAATCAGTAACAGCAACTTCACTGACATAAAACATTTTAGGGGGTGCTTCATTAAGTTCTAGGTGTATATAATCATCACAGCGAGAGGTATCTACCGAAACCACAGGAATAAACTCATTGTTAACCCTTTACCTAACGTGAAAAGCAGACGACACTTGCAAAAAAAATTCTTGAATAACTAAATTTTTTCGTTTTTTGTCTCAAAAACATAGGTTATGACCCCTCGTTGGAACGAGCTCGACGAGCTCGTTCCAACGAGGGGTCATAACCTATGTTTTTGAGACAAAAAATGAAAATATTTTGAAAATTAATTGGCGATTTTTGAGAATAGCGCTGGCCGGTTTTGGCCGTTACGTTGGGTAAAGGGTTAAGAGGAAGGGAATCCTTGACCAAACGGAACTTATAGGGAGAAACAATTTCAATAAGGTTTTCCTGACGAAAACCATTTTGGAAATGGTGAGTCTATCAAGTATAACATATGGTACGGAAGTGGTACCCCTAAACCAAACGGCTGTAAAGTGCTTTGAAACCCTGCAGAACGACGCAGGCCGATGGATAACGGGGTCGAGTATTGACGCAGTACTAGAACTAATCGGCTGGGTATGGGGAAGGGGACTTGGGTGGATATGAGGATCAAGGACAGGATAGACTTATGGGAACTCTGTTATCATAATTATTTTGTAAATCCCCCCGACAGCCGATGGTGTAAGATTATGTTCCAGAATATTTTCAACTCAAATACCAAGACAGGGTAGATGGTCCAAGTGAGGGAGTTAATAGAAAACTACCCATTGAAGATCTCAGACTTAGAAGTGGGGGCAAGCTAGGGTAAAATATCACTAGAGAAAGAGTCATGGAGGGTGATAACCTTAATTTGCGATGGGGGGGGGGGGGGGGGGGGTCAAAGAGGTCCTTTGGTGGCCTGCGTCATGCCGAGAAGACCGGTTTTGAAGAGTACATTGATGGCACCTTTGGGGGGGGGGGGGGTGTCACTGTTGTTCAAGCTGAGGTTGCGGTCCCTGGAGCTGAGGGAAAAAATTGGGAAAACAGTGAAAAGTGACAGATGTGTAATTTACATGTGGTGACCACTGGAACAGTTTCTACTCGAATGCCCAAAAATACCAGTCCAACAGAGTAAGATTCACTGGGCATATAATGGGGGAGTGGAGTGGGAGAATGAAGGACAGGTGGTTAGTGAGTGAATCAAAGGAGAGGGTTAATATGGTAATAGGAGAGTTGGGAAGATTGGGACAACGGATGTCATCAAGTAGTTCGTCTCCGAGTGTTGGAAGGAGAGAAGAGGCGTGGGAATATAGGGGGGGGGGGGCAGTTGGGAGCACAAGGGTGATCAAGGCCTTCTCGCCCGAGAACCACGACAAATCAGCGACCGGCCAAAGTGTTATTAACTTTCAATCCACGAGCTAGATGCATCGCATAGTCACGTTTCGCTATCGTTTTAACTTGTATTCAGTATCATGCTTTATCATATGACTCGTCCGTTTTGTTCACTTTAAAACATTTGATATTTTGTTTTCATATTGATCAGTGATAAATAAAGCCTTCCGTCATTGGTCAGTTTCAAAACTAGACAATTTGATTGGCTGAACAAAATAAAACTGGGCCACATTTTCATAATTTGCATAATTAGAGTTGAGAGCTTTTATTGGTCAATTTCAAAACTGGACAATTTGATTGGCTAAATAAAATACAACTGGGTGAAATTTGCATAATTTCAGTAGGGAGAATTTACGTTATCTGTCCGAGCTCGTTCCAATGAGGGGTCATAACCTATGTTTTGGAAGCAAAAAGTGAAAATTTTTAGTTATACGAGGATGTTTTTTTCCAAGTGCCGTCTGCAACTCAAGTTAGGTGATGGGTTAAAAAGTCATACAAAGTGGCTAATTTGTGCGTGTGTGTGTCATATGATAAACAGAATATGAAATGAGTGTTTTTCTCATATAATATTTATGAAGCGAGGCTAAGAATTTTCCGTTTGGGCTCGCCAGAGGCTCGCCAAAACGGAAAATTCTTAGCCTCGCTTCATAAATATTATATGAGAAAAACACTCATTCCATATCCTCTATATATTTTTATAATCGCTAGCTTCTATCGAAAATTTTCATACTAGCTTCTCGAAATTCAACGATTTGCCAATGAGTTGGATTGTACTTCCACGTCCCTCAAAAGATCACAATTCCTCCCTAGTTAATAGGCCTACCATAACATTTTTAAAGAACCATAAACGATACAAAACTGTGATACAAACTGCACGCTGGGAGGCGTAGTATCGGTAATGTCTGTCAAACATTTTATGTTTCCAACCCCAAGCCGAGAAAACAAGCTACACAGCAGCACAAAGTAAGTGAGGACAATATTTCGACATCGATGTGCAGAGGCTTAACATCACAGCAGATTGCACAATGGAAAACACCGTAGTAGTGGGGACCACCGAGCAAAATTTTTCACATGATTGAAGGCACGAATACTAGGAGTGTGACAGTCGCCTCACTGCACGGTGCCAAAGTCCACAAACCTGGTACAAAGTGCCACGCCACCCCTTCTCAGCGAACTGATAATGACTTCGTCTATTCTCGAACTCCCAAATCAAAAGTTCAACATACTCGCATATCGCATCACTCCCTGCAGTCGGCGGTGCTTGGTATGAGGGACTTTTGGCGTAAAAAAACCAGTTTTTTTTAAATCTAGGTCTTTCTATAGCACGATCGATGGGAATGGGGATGATTTGTAATACCAAACACCAGAATAGTCCCCCGTTTTCGAGTGCAGTCTTGGGTTAATTATATTATATTGCAGCTGCAAATCACGTTTGTGCGATAAATAGTGTTTCCTGATATCCAGTTTTCATCAATGATAAAGCTGATTAATGTAAGTGCGTCAGAAAAGTTGATCGGATGTTGTTCTGTTATTTTATTTTTATATCATTTACTTTGGAAGTATATTGTGCCGTGTCTACGTTTGTCGGTGCAGTTGTCGGTAAACAGCGACTTGGGTTTTCAGTAGCTCAGATGTACGAAGCGGTGGTGGTTTGGGGCAGTTATTCTGATGAAAATGCATATTTTCAATGAGTATCAGATTTCTCCAATTGCGCAGCCTGAAGCATTTCGCCTATGAGTTATTTCCCTTACATCAAGATTGGGCTGTTTTTCATTTTCAAAAGGTCTTTAAAAGATTATTGTTTATTGTTGTGTGGTTTCTTTTCCTTTTCCGCACGATAACTCGAAAACGAATTGTCCTTTCTCGTTGATTTTTGGCATACTGTTACAAGTAATCTCGGCACTCGGTTTTTCGGATTCCTGGAGCATTAGGGGTGTCTGTAGGGGTGCTTTGAAAGTGGGTCATGCCCATATCTCAGGCGTGGTATGACCTATGGACCTGGGACCAACACCAAAGAGTATGCATGCCTATTATACGAGGTAATAATGTAAATCAGAGAACACTGTGGTGGATTCAAGACGTTAACATTGCATTATTATTATTATTATTATTATTATTATTATTATTATTATTATTATTATTAAATGAGTCGACAATCGATGGAAGTTCAAAATATGGGTCAAGGTTCCTGGGGCCACCTAGTGGAAAATGAGTGCATTTTTCTGAATTGTAGGAAATCATATTTGTTGAACTCTCAATGCAGTCTCAAAGTTCATACATGCATTTTACATTTAAAAAAAGTGGCCGTGGCCAAAAAAAGATGTAAGTGGGTCACGTTCATATCTCAAGCATGGTATGACATATGAACCCTAGAACAAGACTAAATAAGTCGAAACACCGTGGAAGTTAATAACTTGGGTTCAGTTCACTAGAATCACACAGGCCTCATTAAGCGCTGCTTTCAGAATTGTTTAAAATTGCATTTTATGACCCCCATGCATTTCTGGAGTTCATACATGTAGTTCTTCTCTCACAAAAGTAGGCAGAGTTGAAATATCCTTTGCTGTGTCCTTTATAGAACATATTTAGTGCTATGAACAAAAGTCAGTATTGTTCAACCAATGATCGGAACCGGCCAACACAATCGGCCGATTTTGGGCAATCGGATGACAACGGCAGCGGGTCTTGGAAGAATTACTCGGTTCAACAGATTGCTGACAAGCATTTTGTGATGATTCACTAACCGCATTTTATAAAGGTGAGAAACGTCCACAAAGTGTATTCTTAATTTCTCTAGTCACCAATTTACGGTATATACAAATTAAATGATATGTAATGACAATCGCCAGTTCATACCAGAAAAGTAAAGGTTGTAATCCATTGATTCAAGTCGCAGTAAAATTACCAGTCCCACGCACTTGGGTGGTAAACGTGGCTCTGGGAGCAACGTTCACCGCCGAAGTGGCGACTGGTAATTTTACTGCTACCAGTCAACTCAACGAAGTTTTACAATGTAAACATGTCCAGTTTAATGTAGTTCTTCGAGCCTCGACTTGTCTAGTAGTGCACGGTATTACAATCGGAATCAGCATCAGAGTCGGCAGATTGTGAGCTCAAATAACTAGTAATCGGTCAGCGGCCATGTTTGGTAATCGGTTGAACTCTAGAAGTTATTTTCAGCTTTTGGAAAAATTTAAACAGAAACCCAAATGAAACTTTAAATGCTGTTTAGGAAAACGTACTGCTGATGAGTATTCAAATTACATCCACAGAAGGCATTCCTTGATGACGTTGTTGGAATATTTCTGTTCTATGCACTTTTTGTCAGCACGATAACTCAAATACAACTCATCTCATCTCCATGCATCAGTCTGCGCTTATCTGTGTTTTTTCAGCTCGCTTGAGGCCTTGGCCGTGGACCAGTAGCTTGACTGCGGTCCATTTGGTCAATTTCTTTGGCAAAAGTAAATCACCCTGAAGCAATAGTTCTATTAAATTTATTCACACCGGAGAACAATGTAAACAACCAAATTTCCTATAACTGGAGAAAGATGTCACACACTAAATGCTATCTATTTTTTTAATCAGGTGTCAGTTTCTTCCTCAAACTATGTTGAAGAAAACCCCCCTTTGCTTTCAAGAAATACATATATTGTTAAGTTCTGACAGAAAAATCATGGTTAATTATATGTGGAATGGGAGTGTACCTTCCAAAGTAAGGCATTATTAACCCTTTACCCAAAGTAACGACCAAATCAGAACAACGTTATTCACAGAAATTGCCATTCAATTTTCGTGATCATTTTTGCTTAAAAACATAGTTTATGACCATTCATTGGAACGAGCTCTTCCAATGAGGGTGTCATAATTGTGTTTTGACGCAAAAATTAAAACAAAAGTTATCCAATAATTGTGTTTGCAAGTGTTGCTTGCTTTTCGTGTTAGGTAAAGGGTTAAAATGGAAAACCAATTGAAATGAGATGTTTTAACTCTTCAAGTTCTTAATATGGGACCTAAAAATATTACTTCATGCCATTCGTGTATAATGATAACCCTTGATGCTTTAAGCACACGTGGGCATCGATGAAACGTCAGTATTTTGTCAGTGCCAGTAGGCCTTCGGATGGGATTTTGAAACCTTTAAGGTCTTTTATGTCTAAATTCCAACTTTACTGAATTGTTTAACTCGCAAAATATTTCCCAGAAGTATTATGTACCTTAACATTTTGTAATCATGACCAACTATGGCAGATCTGGAGTTGGTGGAGCCAATATTTTTAAAGTGGGTTATGCTCATACTTCAGGCTTGGTATGACATGTAGACATGGGACCTACAACGAATGAGCTGAAGCTCGCTGCAGGTTTAATACATGGGACACCTCAATGTAGTCAACAGTGGTCACCAAGTGCATATATTTCAGAACTATTAGGAATAGCATTTTATGATTTCTTATGCAATTCTGAAGACTATACATGTATGTCACCATTCAAATAAGTGGCAGAGCCAACATGTCCATTCCTGATTCCTTGATCGAACCCTTTGAACTCTGTGCACATATATGCGTTTTCTGGTTTGTTGGATAAATTTATCTGATTCCTGTATGAATATCTTTAAATACTGTTAACGAAAACCTATTTCTGATTTCTTTAAACATATTTTACTTCTAAAAATAAGCCTTACTATTTTCTCTGTCTGTATTGTTTATTTCAGATGCTTTAACCATTTTCACACAGACTTGAATTTACTGGATGCAATAAATTCTGTTTCCCCCAGTTAGATATAATTTTGTTTCCCAGAATTACCCATTATCAAACTGGGCTGATGTGGTTTCAAATTGGACTGATATGACACCCATCTCGGCCGATGTGAAACCATGCAGAGGTTCTCCTTAGATGCGTTTCTGTTTACAGTTATTAGAAAATTGGCGATACCAAGCATGGTGGCGTTGTTTAAAGCCGAGTTTTGTACGATGAGGAGTGTTAACCATAACATTAAGTAACGATTAGGTGATTTATTTATTCATTGGGATTTAACACACTTCCGACAGCTAGGGTCATCTCGTGTCGGACAGTCTTAAGGATGTAGGAAGCCGATGTACCCGGAGAGAACCACCAAGCAGCGGCGTACAACTGTCAGATTCCCCAACGTACGAAATCCGCACAAGCATGGTTAGCAATGATTGAAGACATGCGCATCATCGACATGCAGAACGCCTTTGCACACAGCGCTACAGTACCCTACGTGGGAAATCGGGATTAAGTCCCTTCCCCAATGACACAACGCAGTTACGCTTGACGGAATCGTACCGCGGAACTTCCGGTTGAACCCTTTAACTGTGACGCCCACTTTAGCCATATATGGAGGACCTCTATGTTCGCCTGTATGTGAGGAAGTTTAATAAAAATTATGACATTCTTGAACCTTTATCATCTGATTAATTTTTGGAAAGGGCTCTCTTCCCAACAACGTTTAATCTGCGCATACCATAACGTACAGATAATTGTAACAGGAGGAGAGATAAGTGCGGGAGCCGGAGTTCGAACCGTTGACCTCTATCACACAAAACGACCGATTTACCACGAGACGAAGAATTCTGGACCAACCAGACTGGTTGGTAAATAGACTTTATACCTCGACCGCTACACTACTCTCCCCTTCTTTTGAGATTCACCACATATGAATCTCTCCCAGGTTCCTCCCTCAGAAGGGTCGAAACACCGACAGTGCCATCTACTGCTGAGGATCGGACGAACGCCCAAGTGTAACAGGAAGAGAGATAAGTAGGGAGCCAGGGTTCGAACCGTCGACCTCTAGCACACAAAGCTACCGATATAACACGAGACTAAGAGATCAGAACCAACCAGGCTGGTTGGTAAATGGTCTTCCTACCTAGACCGCTACATGACCATCATAAAATAGGTGACAGTAGTCGCTTTCTGCAGCGAAAGTGTTAAATTACAATGCCGAAACCTGTGAGGCCCCGCCCTCTCGTTTAGGTGATACAGAGAAGAAAGAAGAGAGTTGCACAGAAGATTCAATTTTTTTAGTCGTAAGAGTAGATTCACCGAAGTGCTGGAAGAGGTAGTTCAGCTATCCAGACGTCGCGGCGTCCCCAGTGCAAGAAACCTACGAACAAACTTTTCGCAATCTGTAGTATGATTTTGCTGAAGCTTCCCGTCTCTTTAAATAACACGAGTAGGCAGGATATGGCACTAGCATAAAAACTCTTGGATAAGGCTATAAAAAAAATAATATAGTTTCTTGGGCAATTTTTCCTGAATGTTTCTGGCGAGAGCAGAGGGGCGGGGGTCGCAAAAAAATGCCAGGATACAAGGTCCGGGTGGGTGGGTGGGAGGGTGGGTCCGAGCCCCAAAGTGCAGTTTTTGCCGGTGTCATGCTATTTTTTGCCAAATATCATTTTACAGACAAGTAATTACAACCAAAGTGAATTCAAGTGCTTAGATTCATAACTTAGAACAGAATAGAGCATTGATAATGTGTTGGGGGCTCCATGTTAGAATTTTTTTCCCATGTTTTACACTTCATTAGGGGGTGAGTCCTGTTCTGGGTCAGGCAAAAATTTGCAAAACAAAAAAGTGATTCCCAGCTATTTGGTCATGATTTTCACTCCTTTATATTTCTACTAAGGCAGTCTGCATCTTATTAGTGCTTTGTAGCTCCTATTATTTGATTCTTCTGTAAGCCTCAGGGTGCCTCATGCCATTGGTCTAGTGTGCTTCCATGTATGGAATAATTGGAAAGATTGATAGAATAAAAATCTTGATTGTGGAAAACGAGTATAATTTCAAGGTAAATATGATTCTAGTGACACTAACATAAAAACATAAATAAGAGGCAATTCATCTCAAACAAGCCACCCTGGCATAGGTCAAAGAACTTCAGTATAAGGTCTCTCTCAAACCAGCTGTACAAACTAAACATTTAACCGAAAAGTAATGAAATGAAAAACAAATATTTCTTCTGGACAGTTGAAGATATCCATGTGGGAACAATATATTTTGCGCGGGGATTCGACTGGTGTCTGAACAGCACAGACATGTTGTACATCGGAGTAAGAGTTGTGTTGCTTGGAACATAAATGGGTGTATATTTGCAATTCAGTTGGTGGAGGTGGGTTCCAGTGGTTACCTGGGGGTCTGATGCTGCATTTCCGTTGTTGCTTTATATGCAGAGAGATTGTTTTGGAGCCATCTGTGGCTAGGGATGCCTTGGATGCCCAAGAGCAGGGCTGGGATATCGGACAAGTTGGTTTGCGGCACCTTTCATGTTTGGGAAAAGCATTTATTTATTTATTTATTTATTTATTTATTTATTTATTTATTTATTTATTTATTTATTTATTTTTGTATTTATGTAATTTGAATTCTTCGCTAAACAGATTTTATAAATTGCCTTGAGGAAAAACTGTGCGGGAGGGGTGGGTGTCCAAGACATGACTGGCCAAAATTTGCATTCCGGGGGTGGTGGGTCCCAAAAATTGAAAATTAAATAATTTCCACCTTGTATCCGTAATTTTTTGCCTGCCTTTTTTTAATATTCGTGTATTTTTTATCATCGATGTGCGCATCATATCACAAACTACAGTTCTTTTCCTGTGGCGTAGTATAAGCAAATAAAAGCTATCTTGTTACACTTTTTTCCCAATCAATTTGAACATTGGACTATTGTTCCCAGTTGAAACCCAATTAAAAAAATAGAAAACTGCCTTTTCAGACCCTTTTGGTGATCTATAACTTTTTTTACATTTATTGTATCAACAGTGTGCGCACCGTTGCATAAAATACAGATATTGTTCTTTTTAATAATCTAAACGTCTGTCAGATGTGGTTTTCCAATTTTTTTTCTTCTGATGAATTTAAACTTCCAAATTGCTATGAAAACACATTCTCGGACTGCACAATAACGCAGAGATGGATGAGAAATTACAAAGTGACTGCTTTAATTGGTGTCGTTATTTCACACCTCATTGTCATTCATCCAACGCACATCAAGTCTCAGGAATTTCCAACCTCACCACCCACATTCACTGCCTTCTTAATTAGATTTCCTCTCGCAAGTTCAGTAATCTCAAGGGAGATAATTTTCGCGTAAGATATTATTTTAATCAACATTGTTGGGTATGAGGCAACGAGCGATAAATTTAGGCAAGTTTGCATTCAGGTCGAGGTCACCAAAGGTCAGCGTGGATGTAGTTCCACTGTAGGTGTAAATTTTAACTCCTGAAATCCCATTGTTGGGTTGTTCACCGCAGACACAACGTGTTCACCCCGGTTGGTGTGTACAGATAAAATTTATGTCGTAGGCTTTATATATATAGAGTAGAATAGGTAATCATGGTATAAATGAGTTTTTACATAAAATTCATCTCGGCGGTGGTGGAGCAAACAATATCAAAGTGTTAAGGAGGATCGGAAATATTTAATAAGTCTGCCCTTTTTGGGTTGCAGGATTTATTGTTACCCAATCTCTCTACAAATCTAAAAGGGTACAGCGGTCAGTATTTAATATCACATTCTTCTTATTCGGGAACTCTGTGTTCTGATGGTCATGTTACATTGGTAAGAGCTGAAACTTTGGGCGAACCCGTTAACAATAGGAGCAAGCGGCTAAATTTGGTATCAATGGATGAAGGATTGATCCGTGATGAACGTTTCCAAAATCCGTCAAAATTCACATTGGGGAATATTGTTACAGCGATTTTTCAAAGCGGAGTCTAATTCAGCTACTGAATTTGAGTAAATCATAGGAACGAACATAACAATTTGTATTTTCAACTTTCACTGAAACCGTCGATATTTGGCCAACAGAAGGTTTCCAAAGGTACATGGATGCACAACCACACGAGGGCGATCAAGATATTCAGGGATGACGGTCAATATGGCCACTAAGAAATGCAAAATCGATTTTTCTCAGGTATTCAATCGTGAACAAAGATAAGAGAACGAGGAATATATAATTGGTATGAGGTCGTCAAATATAGAATATTATATAGAGAGAGAATCAACATAACTAATATAAGATATCGACTGAAAAAAAACTCAAAAATCAAACTGACTGAAGTGCTGAGAGTAGGTTAGTCGTCGCTCTGATGTATGGACGGTCATCGGCGTTCTGCCGGTTTTTTCCGCGGCACTCTCCACAAGCTGTGACACACTTTAGCCAAGTTTTCGACAAGAACATTGATTTGCCCCGCATATGTTCTTAGATGCCAGTTTGCAATTGCAACGAACAAACTTTCAGAAGACTCTATGGTGCCGGGTCTGCGATTGTCAGGATTGGTGAACTTGTGCGGAAGTTCACATGACAAGTGATACAAAGGTTCATAGCAACCAACAAGTTTTCCTCTCAAATCTGAGGAATAAGCAGAAGTTCATACAGGTTCTGAGTAAACACTCTCTAGACTATGGCACGTTGGCCACAATAGTGATTATGACCGGAAAGTCTTGATTGTTTCATTGGTCCTGCAACATGCATCAAAGCAGGAAGCGGTGGTTGCTGCTGACGATACAGATATTCTGGCCCGCCTCATGCATCACTGGAAGGCCTCGTTGCAAAACATTGTCTCAGGCAGATGCATTTTAAACAAGGCTAGGAATGGAATTATTCGGCATATTCTATCTTGCATGCTTGGAGTGGATGCCACACGCACACAGAACGACACGCGTATTTGAATGGATTAATCGAGTGCCGGCAGGCCACGAGTTTTATCCTTCCGCGATGGCAGAAGTGCCACATCGATTAATCCATTCACATGCATGTGTCGTTCTCAGTTTATTACATGCCTTCACATCTATAAAAGTAATTGTTAGAATGACAATGACACTCAGCAATTTTTTGACAACTCGTCCCCTGATTTCCAATGTGTTGTATCCTCAATAGGCACATAGAATACATTTGAAGTCCAGGGACGAACAATCAACAAAAATGCCACATTTTATCGCCAACCGGGACGCGGTGGCGTTGCAGTAACCGGTTCTCGTCAGTTCACCGAAGTTAAGCAACGTCGAACCCGGTTTGTTCTTGGATGGGTGTCCGTCTGTGATATCGATCGATCGATTCGGACTCCCGCGTTGCGTCCTTGTGCAAGGCACTTAGCCCTGATTGTCCACATGTGGGGACGATGACGCCGTGTACTAAGGCGTACTGCACGTCGATGGTGCGCATGTCTTCAACCAATCTAACCCTTCCTGTGCTGCAGTGCGGAGTTACGATGTTGGGGAGCAGGCAGCTGCTCGTCGTTGCTCGGTGGTCCTCTCTGGGTACTCTGGCTTCTTCCGCCCGTAAAACTGTCACTTACGCGATATGACCTTGGCTGTGAAAGTGTGGTTAAACCCTAATAAATAAATAAATTTATCGCCAACCAAATTTGCGAGGGGAATTAAGCTATCGCTAGCGATTCAAATTATTCTTGCGGTGTACGATTTGTAGAAAATTCCAGTGAAATTTCGCTTCTATTTAAAAAATAGCCCGTCAACGATTTCCGTTCGGCACATGTGTGCGGAACGTATTTTCATTGTACAAAACGTCTGCCATTTATAGTCAAGGTAAAACAATACTGATGAAGAAATTAGATTCGACAACGTAGCTCCAGGGGCTTCTTGGTCGAATCAGTGACGCCAACTCAACACATGAACAAGTTCGTGAAAAGGAGTTTGAATTATTCCATTTTATGTATTCTGGAAAAGCAGGGACTGATCTGAATAGGCAGAGATATTCGAAATTCGTAACAATGACGTCTTCATCGCGACTGTAATTCGTGAAAATGGTGTCTTCTAGCAGGGCTGTAATTCGTGACAATGGTATCTGCCTGCAGGACTGTAACTGAACCTCAAAAGCTCGCGTCAATGGAACGGGTAGTATTTTTCCCAGCTTCAGAGTTCACTTGCAAGACGTAGTTTAGCAGTTTTGGATAAACACAACCGATTCGACGGAATGGGTATGAATGCTTCGAGACTGAAATAATGACTTTTAGCCCTTTACCCAACGAATCGGCCGCATCCGCCCGCGTAATATGTAAATTTAGTGGTTGAAAAAATATTACTTTTCAAAAAATTTCAACAAAACCATATCATGTGACCCCTCACATGATATGGTTTTGTTGAAATTTGTTGAAAATTTGAAAAAATGATAATTAAAATAATAAATTTTGATATCGTCTGCGTTGGGTAGAGGGTTAGAGCAAACGTTGGCGTTCAGGTGCCGAATAAATTTCCCAAAATTCAACAGGGGCGGGGGGGGGGCACCAAAAATTTGCAAGACGTGACGTGGGGGTGGGTGGGTCTCTTGAGTGCGCCAAAAATGTGCATTTCCAACTTGTGCAGTTTTTTTAATTTTTTAAAAATATACAGGATATCAGCTAATATATACCACCATTTGTGTTTCAAGCATTAAAGATGATGTTGTACATCACGCTCTTAACATAAATACAACATCAGGAGGCTTTATATGTAAGAATATTGGGCTTAATTTGGGAAAAATGTCACACGTCAGTAGGGGGTGGGTGTCTTGTTCGAAATGTAGAAAATGTGCAGACAATATTTTGGGAAAAATCTCTCTGATGCACTAAATTCAACCCAAGTTATTTATTTATTAATAGAATTTGTATGGATAGAAGAGGAAAGTAGCAAACACCTGAGAATACTGACAGAACAATTCAAATGAAAATTTGTTCCCGTATATGTACACCTGCTCTGGCCAAGCCTGATAATGAACAGCTTGTCATTTGTAGATTGGGGCCCACAGCAACCCACAGAGGTTTAAATTGTTGTACCAGTTTAAGAACATTATGACCCCCCCCCCCCCCCACCCCTAAAGACAGCTGTGCCTACTAAGTTTATAAGTTTATTTTGGATTTTAATGGGAGAGTGGGGTGGGTGTCTGAGAACGGTAGTAGAAAGTTTGCACGTAGGGGTGGGTGGGTGTAAACAGGATCTGAATAAAAAATAGGACGTCACGTCTTGCAAATTTTTTGTGCCCCCCCCCCCCCCCCCCTTCCCCGCCTGACATTCAACAAAATATTTCGACTGACAGGGTTAGGGACGGATCGCTCCACGGCCATCCTCCAGGTTTGGGACTGAAGAGATTTGATCAAGACCTTGTGAGAATATATAGAGGATCTCAAAAGAGTGATGTTTGGATATAAGATTTTTTGAAACTCGTTTGATGAATTCGATTCACAACTCGCCTTTACAAACATCATGAGTTAAAGATTCTGTTTATCAAATGAATTTTCGAAGGTTTTTTACACTTTTTATTTAATTCATTGTCGCTAAATTCTCCCAAAACAGCCGACAATCAGTTCGTTGGCTCAGACGCTTCACACCATGACGTCATGAATGCGCTTTACTTGCACCTGTTGTCGTAATTGACGTCAAGTGAACTGCGCACAAGAATACAATTCTGCTGCTATGGTACCACGCGCCGATTAGACACTAGTTGATAATCAGGAAATAAGACATGGGTTGTTACGTCGAAATTAACGACGTTTCATGTGATATATTAATTTAATTGATTCCTTTGTATCAAAAGGCCAATTTTTGTCCACGCAAGCGAGGGTAGGGGGTGGACAAAGTGACCAAATGAAATATTTCACTCGCGCAGAGGCGACGAGGCCATGGGACAGAGAGGACAAGTGCCCCTCCACTTTTTTCCAGAGATATGTTTCGCAGTTACACAATGAGTTAAAAAATGAGCGCATGCAAACGTGTCAGTATATAGGCAATCCTGCAACATTTGCAAATTCAAACAATATTTAGTCAAAGAATCCCACTTTCGGACGCTCCGGTCCGTTTCTTCCACTTCAACTATCTTCCAACCCGAAGGTTTGGAAGATAGTTGAAGTTGAAGAAACAGACCGGAGCGTCCGAAAGTGGGACCACACGGCGGCATATTCATCTAAATAAGGGGCTATAGCGAGTCATGGCACATTTACCGATATACGTTTGTAACCTTTCGCACACTGGGTCGAACCATGGTAGCATTTTAAATTTGTGCCCCTCCACTTCTATCAAGCTTCCGCCGCCCCTGCACTCACGAATCTCAAAATAATGTTACTACAGTGCTTTGGGCATTTGGATGGGCTTGTAAAAAATCGGTTTGGGTCGCCTGAGTTTCGATAAAATAGAAAAGTAATTTTGTTTAAGAACTTTTTCGATATTTTGGTAAAGAAATTTGATTATTCGAAAGAAATCGTACCGTGAAAATAGTAAATAGGAGACAAAATTCGAGTAGAGAAACAGAAAACACGAGTTAATCTGTGATGTCATTCACGGTTTTCTCATTCGAGAAGAAAACGTTATATACTACACGGAATATGTTCTGCGATTTGAAACTGAAAATAATCAATGCTGAACAAAGGTCTCTCGTATCCAAGTGACTGTTTTCATTGTACTGAAGCTGTGTTGTGGTGGAGAAGGACCCAATGCCGAATGGACATAATTAATTATTTAGGAAATCTAATGGATGTTCGTTTTCCTATTTTCTGAATTCATACCACTGAAGTCCGCTTTACAACAACATATTTTTACACCGCATGCTGTATTCGCACATTTTCTTGTTGTATTAATTAAGTTGTAAAATCGATTTGTGATTCTTCGACCAGTGTGTCAGATCACTGCGCAGTTTGACTGGGATTTCTATTTCCGTCGAAGTCAGTCACTCGAACATCAATCTAGAGCATGACCTTTGACCGTATCGAACGGTAAATACGCGTTGATCTCGTTTGATTTTTTTCGAGAGAAGTGTAGAATTTTGAAGATATGTGTATGATTTCGAACAGAATTTCGACACGATTAGTGAATTTGTTCCAACGCAGCTAATCAAAGTGATTATACTGACAGCAGATGCCAAAAGCAATCCGCCGGTTTTAAATAGGTCGCTATTGTTTATCTGATCAGCTGTTTGAGTTCAGTATCATTTCTTTGTGTGGAATTCGGTCTACAGAAATATAAAAGCTGGCTGTACATCGATCCGTTTATCGAAATTGGTAAGTAATTATATTAAAAAAAAAACTGTACAAAGTCTTCACCATTTTACATGGATGGCTTTTAGTGAATATATCATTTGTATGTCATTTAAAAGCGATCACTTCTGTTTGCGCGTGGTAATTAAAAGGGGTTACGCAACCGAATTAACATACAGCTGTTTGTTTGGTCATGTGAGGAAAAATGCCATATACATGTTATCAGAGCCAAATTTTGCAAGTCAACACCTATAATCATTTATAAAACGTTAGCCGACACAATGTTTGATAAATAAGGATGATATTACCCCTTTATCCAACGCAGACGATATCAAAATTTATTATTTTAAATATAATTTTTCGCAATTTTTCAAAAAATTTCAATAAAACCATATCATGTGACCCCTCGTTGGAACGAGCTCAACGAGCTCGTTCCAACGAGGGGTCACATGATATGGTTTTGTTGAAATTTTTCGAAAAATATTATTTCTTCAGCTGCTGAATCTGCATATTACACGGACGGATGCGCGCGATTCGTTGGGTAAAGGGTTAACCCTCATTAGACAAGGTTTTCTACGATCGTATCGAAATAACAAACGCATTTCATAAGGTCCAGTACATGGAGAATGGAGATTCCACCCAGGCAATAATTGCACATTTGTTAAAGAGCATAAGAAAGCCCAAGCAAAGTTCCAGCCAATGGACATCAGGGTGAAACCCGGAGGTCCATTGGCTGAAACATTGCTTGTGTTTTTTGTCCGTATGTACAGAATTTGAAAGTGATACTTCGGGTGATAACTCCACGCTGCGGGAGATTTAGTCACAATCGACTCCCCACGTACTGAATTATCCATTATATGGAGGCGTTGATGTCCCGTGGAGGAATGATCCGACTTAAGTACTATTTGGAGCCTTCAGGTATTGTTTTCTCTCAAGTATACCAAACGAGATCCCGATGTATTGCATCAGCTTGGAAGCTCAGTGGTTCCGGCATTGGGCTTCGAACCGAAAGGTCCACGGTCCGATCCCCACCAGGAGCAACTGCGTTGTGTCCATGGGCGGGGCACTTAATCCAGACTGCCCACTCGGGGCACGACAGCGCTGTGTACTAAGGCGTACTGCACGTCGATGGTGTACTTGCCTTCAACCAATGCTAACGCGCTTGTGTGGAGTCGGTACGTTGAGGAGTCTGACATTACTCGCCGCTGCTCGGTGGTTATCTCTAGGCACTTCGAATTCCTCCACCCAGACAACTGTCCGACATGACCCTGGCTGTCGAAAGTGTCGTCAAACCCCAATAAATAAATAAATCGCATCAGCTCACGAATGACAACAGATTTTCGAATCATGACCGTGAAGTGTTCGCTACTGTCACTTTTTAAATACAGTTAACGTCACCCAATTCCAAAATATGTGCTTAATATCACCAACCAGGTCCTCCCAAGCGTTAGCCCAACTGGCCTATTAAGGCCACTTTCGGTTCGGATCTCAAATTTAATGGGGGGGGGGGGGGGAGTGGGGGGCACAACTTGGCCAGGCGTACTGATGTTTTCAGAATTTCTCAAGTTCGAACTGCAACACTAAGTTGCAAGTGTGATTATATGACGATGTCTATACATTAACCCTCACCTAACACTTCTACATATAGAGGACGACATTTGCAAATTTTCTCTTGAATAACTAAATATTTTAGTTTTTCCCTCCAAAACATAGGTTAGATCCCTCATTGAAACGAGCTCGACGAGCTCGTTTCAGTGAGGTGTCATAAGCTATGTTTTGAAGCCAAATTGAATATAAAAATGTTTGAATTTCGAACAGTGTAGGGAATGGTGCTCGTTGGATGTGGCATTACGATAGTGCTCTCGGTGCTTGTGAAAAAATGAGGTACAAAATTAGGGGAGGGGCACTGCGTACCCCCCCCCCCCAACACACACACCCGAACCGCCCAAGGAAAAGACTGAAGGCCGTTTATGGTCACAAAGATTAGACCATTTTATTTATTTATTTATTTATTTATTTATTTATTTATTTATTTATTTATTTATTTATTTATTATTTATTTATTTATTTATTTATCGGAGTTTTAACGACACTTTCGACAGACATGTTCACCTCGTGTCGGGCAGTTTTACAGGTGGAGGAAGCCATATTCCCGGAGATAACCACCAAGCAGCGGCAAGCAACTGTCAAGACTTCCCTAACCCTACACAAGCAGGGTTAGCATTGGTTGAAAATAGGTGCATCATCCGCGTGAGGTACGCTTCAGTACACAGCACCACCGTGCCCCCCATTTGGGCAAGCGGGATTAAGTGTCTTGCTCAAGGGCACAACGCAGTTACACACAAGAATTTTGGATGTACGAACGGACGTACCGCCCAACGTACGTAAGGACAGTCAGGGTGATGACAATATGGCCTCCACTTTTCTGAAGTCGGGGTGTAATAGTACAAGATGGGTGGAGACCTTTGTGAATAGAGCTACCTGTCCTTTGCTGTTACGTTAGATAAAGAGATAAAATTAAATGAACCGAAATACTTTGTTCCAAAAAAATTGTTCGTTTCACTGAACAGAAAAACACTTTTATCAACACACCTTATAACACATCATGTAGTAACAGTTGTTGCGGTAACATATGGTCAGCCATTTTACCGTAGTTTGATGGTATCAGTTTACAGTGAACACACCTCAATGCTCTATTTCTCTTAAAACCGGACGAGTAGTAATACAGTACGCGGAGAGTGGATTGTAACTAAATCACCCTCGGAGTGGAGTTATCACCCAAGCTATAACTTTCAAATTTTGTATATATCGGCAAAATACACAAGCAATGTCACCACAGATGATCAAGGTAAGTGGTTTGGGGAAGAGGGCATTTTATTCACACGAATGCATGTTATACAGTAAGTGTAGAGTGTATTATCATCAAATCACCCGCAGAGTGGACATTCCACTCAAGCAATAATTGCAAATTTGTTGCAAAGCACAACGCAACGTGTACAAGAAAAGTTCCAGCCAATGGACCTCCGGGTTGATCCCGGAGGTCCATTGGCTGAAACATTTCTTGTGTTTTTGTCCGTATGGACAGAATTTGAAAGTTATTCTTTGGGTGATAACTCCACTCCGCGGGTGATTTTGTTACAACCTACTCTTCACGTACGGCACATGTACTGTCAATAGGCTTACCGATAAGAATCAGTGTCAGTATAATTATAATACTTCTTCGCCACAGCCCATGCAAACCTGGGATGTAAGGGCCTCCGATCAACGAACGAGAACCAGTAAGATAAGTTGCCCGTTGTACTGGAATACTAGTTATCACCCATATGCTCTTCCCAATGTTAGTAACAGAGTAACCTTATCAATATTTTAGTTCAACACAAGAGAACTAGTGTGTCTTACTATTAACGCATTTCAACTACGAATCACTAGTTTTATAGTTGCGAAGAAATAAATGTTAAGAAGTGGGCTGTATCGCGAATGATACTTTCTACTTGACAACGGTTGTAAATTTGGACTTCATGATTCTTGAAGTGATAACTTTATTTAATCGTCTTGACGTAATAAAGTTATCACTTCAAGAATTGTGCAGTCATAAGCCATAAATCTAGGCCACTAGATACTCACTGATGAACTTGTAAATTTAAAGCACGCTGCTAAAAACGTCATTTGACGGCCCAAAAATAACGTGATTTTTCAATCCCAAAAGCCGCCAGAAGTCAAAATTTTCTTGGGGGTGGGGGCTCACATCGTATTATCGCTCGTGCTTTCGGTATTCGCAGGAGATGCCCTTGGCATCTATATCAGTATCCCGACACTTTCGAGGTTGGGGTGTCATAGAATTTACCCTGGGGCCCGAATTTCCTCTCTCCTCTTCCATAGCCGAAAGCGCGTGCCACTGTCTAAACTTTGATCGACTTTTGAGTTCATTTTTTTGTGGGAGAGGGAGAGGACTACTTCGAACACTGGTACAAAACCCACCCGATCATGGCAACATCTGCGATCCTATGTTCCACAACTTAATGTAGATCCCACTCGTGGAGACAATCCAGTGCTCAAATGGAGGGCGGCTAATGAGTCGCGACTTCATATGAAATTTCTGTACCGAGTTCACTAACATCGATCTGAACTGATGTTTACCGAGGCTTGCCGAGACTTACCGAGGCTTACCGAGGCTCGGATCAATTTTAGTGAACGAGGTTCATAAACTTCATGTTAAATCGCGACGAATTTCAGATTCTTTCTATGACATAAAAACCCTTTAACATTTTATCTAACGTAACGACCAAAGTAGTGTCAGGGTCAACACCCAAAATTGTGACTTGACCCCCCCCCCCCTTCCCACGGTAGAACAAGTTGGGACCGATTTTTTCATCGAATCTATGTTATTGGCACATAAGAAAAGTGATGTTGCAGTTCCCGAAACCGTGCACAACTATGAACAAAGTTATATTTATTAAAATTATAAAGAAAATTGGCGAATTTTAATATTTTTGCCGTGCAATATGAATAAAGAGCAGAATAAAGCCAAGGAGTTATTTTAAATATCCATATTTAATACCTACAGTGCGATCGGCGTGGAAAGGTCAAAATATTTCCACGCATTCGTTAACAGGGAATCTCCGACACAAAACAATCGAATCTCCATCAAATGTTCAATGAATGAAGCACCGGGTATGACCCGGGTATGACCCGGTGCTTCTTTCATTGAATATTTGCTGAAAACTACTGATTGTTAATTGAGAAAATCGCCCGTGGGCAACTCTCGCTGCCCACGCGTGAAGTTTAACCATTCCACGACGACAGTACTGTAAGTAAAAAAATAATCTAAATGCTGCCGTGGGTATCATGTTAGGAATTTAATCGCACAGAACGTTAAAATATTCTTGATAAATCGGTATCATTTCAAACAATTTATAGCAGTTAAACAGCCATAATTTCAACAGTTCTTCCTAATGGGGCATTATTTGGGTCTTTAAAAACTGTTCATATTATTTCTGTCCATGATGAAGTCAAAGATTGTAACTCATCCCTCAAATCTGTTTAAATTATAAACGTTTTATTATCCCTACTCTCTAAAAATAACGAAAATTTGGAAATTTTCATTATTCGTGCTTTATAGTACAATTAAACAAGAAAGTAAAGAAAATTGTGGCTTCAAATTGACTTATACAATTCCATTTTCGGAAGATAATTCAATGGGCAGTCGTTCAACTCAAACTCGAAATTTTATTGCGCGCAACTTCGCATTTTTTTTTTTAAATCGGGAATAATTTCGAACAGTTCAGCACAATTAACCTGCCATAATTTCAACAAAATTTTACCAGTGTGTCCTCGTTTTGGTCTTTAAAATTTGCTATATTATTTGTGCTCATGATGTTGATAACGGTGTTAACCTTCCTTCGAACATTACTAAATTATACACGTTTTATTGACCCTACCCCCCAAAATCGAGAATTTAAGAGTTTCATGAAAATATGAGCTACTTGGCCAAAACAATTTCCCAAACTCGCCAAAAACTATTTATTTGGCTTGTATTTTTCCCAAATCCTTTGTTTCTACCTGTGAATCTTCAAGCTATGTCATGACTACCCGATCTCCTGGTAAAGTATTCTGACTTCCCCGGATGCGTTTATGTGCTAGTGCACAATGTGTACAAACTACATGTAGCACATACATGTAGGCACATGCTGGATGTGCCGATATGTGCTTGTGTGCTTATGTACAACGTGCGCACATCACATGGGCACATACGGGTATTTGGGAATACCTGCGACATGGCTTCTATACAGCTCCCACATGGCTCCTAGCTCCTATACAGTTCCTAGCGCTATTCACCCCACCCCGGGTAACCCCCCCCCCCCCCCACACCCTTCATAGTTTCAAGACCAACACCTGTCCACAGTCACCGCCACCTGTTGTTTGATCCAATACTATTGTATTCACCGAATACTATAGTCTTTCATCATCCTTGCGGTGCCATTTCTACCCTGTACTATTACTATTGTATTACAATTCTGTGTTGGACAGAAGAAAAAGTGAAACTTACGTCAAACTTTGATGGACGGCGTTTCAATTTGGTCACTACACCGGATAAACTGGCAGCAGTATTGCCTCCAACTGAGGATGCATTCCACCAACATGTTAAGTGGTTGAGGGCTAGATTATTTTTGGTGATCTGTATTTGTTATTCAAAACTTGTTTTATTACAAATTATTGGAGAGTGCCCACAGGCACTCTCCAATAATTTGTAATAAAACAAATTTATATAAACAAAATATTATTTGTGTTTGATTGAATATGAAATACAAGCAAGGAACGTGTTGGCTTTTGCTCTGGTATCCTCATTTTTTGAAAGCCCTGATAGTGGCTTCTAGCACTCAAACAGATAAAGGGGCAAGTATGATGCAACAACCACACACCAAACCCTGCATATTGGATCCAACAACTAGTGGCTGGGGAGGGGTGTTAGTATGTGGAGAAATTGAACCTGTTATGTTTAAAAAGGACTCCGCTCCAGTCTGCGTTAGAGATCTAACTCATTTATTCTGTGAGCATTCAGAGTGTTAACTCAAAATGACACCGCTTCAGTGCGCGTTTGAAGTGCATCGAAATGTATGCTGATGTAAGTCAGAATGCTCCAACAGTTTCCAGAGTACGGAAACTGATTCTGATGGTGATGACGAAGATGATATATGAACTATGATATAGAGTGGAGACCACTCAATTGGATATCTCTTAACCCATTTAACACCGGTGGTATCAACCATGTTAGTTCAATGGCAGCAATTACAAAAGTCCATATTCACTATTTGGGATAGACGTTTCAATATTTTCAACGTGCAGCTTCAGAACAAAAGTGTGTGTGGGTGAGGGAGGGGGCCACGTGCCCCCTGTGCTCCCCGGCTCCACTGCTCCTGCGCGACCTTATTGCATGTGAGATGTGCCATATAACGCAATAACTTTGTATCGATAAATACTTGCAGCATTTGTTTTGAGAGCTCATGACTCAAATAATTATATTTCTCCCAATATCGGACGATGAAGTCTGTCAGGAGCGCAAGTCTAATTTCCGTTCTTTGACTGATGTACAGTTTATTGGTTTCATTATCTTGATACGTTCGTTTTATGACATTTTGGTTATACAGTGTCACGAATAATATAATTTTCCACTAAAGACATGTTCCCATTGTTGTCTCCATAAGACTGACTTTGTTTTACGGGCGTAGTAGGTTTCAGACGGTTCGTCGGGATTAGTATGGAATTTTAGAAAATAATTATCGTATAGGAGTGTTTTGAGATTTGTGTCTATTCATGTGTTGTATCTTTCAGGGGCGCGGTGGCTCAGTAGGTAGAGATGCAGGCTGCAAGCCGAGAGGTCCTCGGTTCGAATCCCACCTGCGACAACCGTGCTGTGTCATTGGACAAGACACTTCACCCCCATTTCCCATGTGGGGGCACGGTGGCGTTGTGCACTAAGGCATAACGCACGTCGATGGTGCACTTGTCTTCAAACAATGCTAACCCTGCTCGTGTGAGGGTTCGTATGTTGGGGAGCTGACAGTTGCTCGCGGTCCTCTCCGAGTACTCCGGTTTCCTCCACCCGTAAAACTGTCGTGGTCATGAGTAGCCATTGTGCAGAAATATGTGACCTTAAACACAAATAAATAAATATAAATAACTGTATCTTTCCAAAGCTCGCAACTAAAAGGCGAAAGTAAGGCTAGATAGGTAAAACAAAAGTAAGGCTAGATAGGTAAAACATCCGTGTCTAAAAGGGTATATACAATACAGTCGTGGATTGGTTCAAATCCACTCGTGGAGTTGATTGTCCCCACATACAAGACGCTAAAACTCTACGACACAACATAAGAACCACGTGCAAAATTTTACGTAATGGAGCACTGTATGCATCTGATGATGTATCTCAGAAATCTACCGCTGTTGTATATCCGTGGGCAGTCCATTTCCACGCGTGGATTTGTACCAATCCATGACGACGTACTGTATGTTCACTGTATGTTCATGCAGTTATAAATTCACAAAATTTCTTCTCTGGGATCCTCATTAGCTTAAAATCAAAATCGATCAGATTTTACGTTGGGAGGGGGGGGGGGGGGGGTACCCAGCTGCACCCATTTTACCATTTGAACACGTAAGACTGATTTTTCGGTCCAAGGCATAATTTATTATTTATTTATTTATTGGTGTTTAAGATCACATACACAATGCCTAATCGTGACCGCGGCAGTTTTACGGGTGGGGGAAGCCGGAGTACCCGGAGAGAACCACCGAGCATCGACGATGCAACTGTTAACTCCTCAACATTCTAACTCTATTCAAGCTCCGCTCAAGCAGGGTTACAGCAGTTGAAGACATGTGCACCATCGACGTGCAGTACACAGCGTCATCGTGCCCCCTTGTAGGCAACTGGGATAAAGTGCCTTGCCCAAGGACACTACGCGGGTCGTCCCGGACGGGGATCGAACTCGGGACCTCTAGCATAGAAGTCCAACAGTCTACCACTGAGCCACCGCGCTCCACAAGGCATAATTTCGCCCCATTTTTGTCTTATTATTAGAGGACTATACACGGGGCATTGATGATAAAATAATAACTGCAGACTGCAGTTATTATTTTATCCTCCCTGAATATTGATATTGGACTGACCCATCTCACTCTAAGTGTATACAAAGGCGATACCTGCGATACCATTCCAGGAAACGAGGGTTCAATTGATTAAAGGCGAAAATCAAACACAAATGGCAGCTCTTGTTGTGTGACAAATTAACCGGACAGATGGGGAAAGTTTTGATATGTCAAAGTCTTTACAACTGTATTTTACAATTGTATACGATGCCTGTCGTATACGTCTATTTCTCTCCATTGAAATAATGGCAAAATTTGAATTAAATTGACACAATCGAACCCATAACTCTCATGGAAATGTAACTGCTGGGAACTATGCAAATTATTTTCATTAGAAACAATCATTGCTGAATGATTTATACCGAACTTTTGTTATTTTATTGTATTTTATAATTACGGAGATTTTGTTCATATATTAACGTTTTTGTAACTTTTCGTCCCCAGAAAAAATTTAAAATAACCGGTGTCCATCCGTGCGTCCGTGAGTATTTGCATCCGCCCCACTTTGGTTTCACGATGATAACTTTAGTTTTAGTTGGCCAAATCAAATGAAATTTGGTGCTTAGGTGTATCAACATAAAATACAGGTTAAGTTCCAATCAGGGTGCGGTCTGACGATTTTTGCTCGAGTTATGTCCTCATTATGAGTTATGCCCCTTTTACGACTTCGAAAATTCTTCTCTTTTTTTGGTTTCGCTTTAGTTGTTGTTGACCGAATGAAATAAAATTTGGTATGTAAATGTCTCAACAAACAATACAGGCCATGTTCTAATCAGAGTTTCGTCTGACATTTTTTGCCAGAGTTATGTCCCTTCTTCAACTGAAAAATTCAACTTTTTTAAAAAACCTCGAATTGCAAACTTTTTTTTTGGGGGGGGGGGGGGGGGAGTGGCCGGGCGGTCTTTTATTTCCCCATACAGTGCTATTTTTCTCATATTGCTGCATGGACCAGACAACTCCAACATCACTTTTCTGGTCCACTGGGTTATATTCTACTGATTTGCGAAGTTTCAGATTGTTCTCCCCTACGGAGGGGTATCTCGAAAACAAGAGCACTTTCCCGGGGTTGGCCGCAACACAAAAGCTGGCGAGCACTGTTCGCAAAAAATGCCATCTGAATTTCAATTTTTGCCTCAAAAACATAGCGTTATGACAAATCACTGGAACGAGCTCCTCTAGCTTGTCCCCGTGAAGGGTCATAAGCTATGTTTTTGAGACAAAAAATGAAACTAGTTATTCCAGGGAGGGGGAAGTGGGTGGGCAAAAATCTTCCGGGACATATGATTTTGAACTTAAAACATATTCGACCACCCCCACCTCCCCCCCCCCCCCCCCGCGCCCCCACCACTGTCTCAAAACTTTTTTCCATTTTCTACAATTTTTCCGACCAATTTCGCACATCCACCCCTTTTGATTAACATTCACAGTTCAACTCGGTATTCACTACAGTTTAAAACTCTTTTCTGTATGCTTTCTGATGATATATCATTTTCTCCAGTATTATATGTCCACAATGTTCACGGGAAGTTGATGAGTATGTTGTATTGAAAAACGTCTGTAAAATATGGCGAGTTTTCTGCAAGTTTGTGTTCTATATATCCTTGTCCCTATATGCCAATAAATTCTTTTGATTGGTCAGAATGCCTTGGACAAATAGCCATGGCAAAGGGTGCACCCGACATCCAAAGTATATGAGAGCGTGCAATATCCAGGGTATAAGCGCACGCGAAACATCGGGGGTATATGGTTTAAACGAAAGCTTTCCGCGTTTGTTCACCTCAATATAAAAGACGAACCAAAAACCGGAAAATAGTCACAAATATCATCAGATTTCCGAGACAATTCGATCATATTTTGTCGTTATAAATTAAATAGTCGAATAATTAAAATGAAACAACTTGACAAAAATAAAATAAGAGCAAACAATTCGTCCCCTGAGTACCAATGTGTTCTATGT
Organism: Pictodentalium vernedei; assembly: GCA_031216915.1. Classification (NCBI taxonomy): domain Eukaryota; kingdom Metazoa; phylum Mollusca; class Scaphopoda; order Dentaliida; family Dentaliidae; genus Pictodentalium; species Pictodentalium vernedei. Next base: position 97,977,598 of record CM062290.1, on the reverse strand, counting down.
GCCAGTAGGCCAGTATGCACATAGAACACATTGGAACTCAGGGGACGATATGTCAACAAAATACTGTTTATTTGTCTCCCTAACGACCCAAGGGCTTTAACTCTATCTGTTGTCTTCTATGTTTGTAAAATCAAAACAATTGGTATCACGGAACTAAATATTTTCCCATAGGCGACCATTATAACGTTCAGGCAAAACAAAATATGATCGCATCACTTTAATTTTGGCATTCAAATATCTTTGTCAAGTATAGCCCTTCAGACAACTTTTTCTGACCCCAAAACAGAAAAACTGACAGCAAAGGAAGTACCGGCCACGTGCACATATTTTTCAGGGAATTCCCTACAAAAACACACAAAATGTAAATTGCATTTGTTAGGTCCAAAAGTCATCAAATCATCCTCTTTTTTATGTGGAACATTCATCAATAATGCAAGATGTCAATAGAATGCTTCAAACATTTATTGAAACAATTTATTTCTCCAAGGCTATTTATTTTTAGAGATTACATCATTCCGAGTCCAACATTTCAAGGTGGGTATTTCAAATTCAAATATTTAGTTCAGTGATACCAATTATCCAACTGATTGCGGGGCGTGAACCACGTCCGCAAATTTATTTCCACCATGTTTCTATTGCGTTTCAAACGTGACAAAAACGTTATCTCCGTCGACATCTATGGTATATGGAGATTTTATACCTGGATGTCTCATTTAAACACATCGCCTGCGGCTCGGTGTTTAAAAACCGACATCCAGGAATTAAATCTCCATATACCATACATGTAGGGGAGATAACTTATAATATCCTCACAGTATGGAGGATTTCCAGTTTGAATCATGTAACAAGGGCAATCAAATGATGACAGCTGGTCAGCTGATAAAAGACGATTTTATTTACACATCTCAAACTTCCAGAATTGAACATTGAGTTATCTTGTCTTAAATCCGCGTTAAACAAACATGTGCTATGAGATACCAAAACAGGTCAATGTATTAATCAGGTTGCCCAGGTACGATATCACTAAATATTTTTGACTGTATGCTACTTAAACAATTAGATCATGTGATTATAAAGATGTATTATTACTCCTAGTCTCTGGTGGAGTGACTTCTTTTTTTATTTAGTGTATTTGATTGAGTGTAACCTTTCATTTTTTAAAGTTTTCCTCAGATGCACATGCAGTTTACAGACGGGCAGTCAATGGCCGATAACAATTTTTAGCTCAACTTTGACGAAGTCAAATTTGAGCTATTGTCATGGCCCGTCGCCCGTCTGTCCGTCTGTCCGTCTGTCCGTACGTCAACAATTGGCTATGGCTCGGGCTAGAGGTCGTATTTATGAACCGATCTTTTTGAAACTTCTTGTGTACCTTTGTTATGACCCTGGGACGGGAACGAGTGTTTTTAGGTGTGGTCCGAAATTCAAGATGGCTGCCAGCTGCCATTTTGTACCGATGATGCAAAAATCAGTTTTTTGAACAGAACTTCTGTATGAAAGTTCTGATTTGAATAAAGTTTTGTATAAATGCTTAGTACCATGGGATACATCACATATAATACGGGTTTTTTTCTCGTGCGTAAATTGTGCAAATTAGACTGACTTTGATTTATTTAGTGTTACTTTCAGAGCTGTAAGTGTCAAGCTGCTATGGCTCGGGCTAGAGACCGTATTTATGAACCGATCTTTACGAAACTTCTTGGGTACCTTTGTTATGACTGTGGGACGAGAACGAGTGTTTTTGGGTGCGGTCCGAAATTCAAGATGCCTGCCAGCTGCCATTTTGTACCGACGATGCAGAAATCTGTTTTTTGTACATAACTTCCATATGAAAGCTCTGATTTGAATAATTTTTTGTATGAATGTTTAGTACCATGGGATACATCACATATAATACGGGTTTTTTTCTCGTGCGTAAATTATGCAAATTAGACTAACTTTGATGTTTTTTGGTGTTACTTTCAGCACTGTAAGTGCAAATGCCAATACGGCTCGGGCTAGAGGCCGTATTTATGAACCGATCTTTACGAAACTTCTTGGGTACCTTTGTTATCACCGTGGGACGAGAACGAGTGTTTTGGGGTCCGGTCCGAAATTCAAGATGGCCGATGGCAGCCATTTTGTACGAAATTTGGTGCAATCAGATTTTTGCACAGAACTTCCATATGAAAGCGCTGATTTGAATAATTTTTTGTGTGAATGTTTAGTACCATGGGATACATCACATATAATACGGGTTTTTTTCTCGTGCAGAAATTATGCAAATTAGATGAACTTTGATTTTTTCAGTGCTGCTTACACACAGTAAGTACACATGTCAATACGGCTCGGGCTAGAGTCTGTATTTATGAACCGATCTTTACGAAACGTCTTGGGTACCTTTGTTATTACCGTGGGATGAGAACGAGTGTTTCTGGGTGTGGTCCGAATTTCAAGATGGCCACCAGCAGCCATTTTGTACCAAAATTAGTGCAATCAGTCTTTTGTACAGAACTTCTGTATGAAAGTTCTGATTTGAATAAATTGTTGTATGAATGTTTAGTAACATGGAATACATCACATATAGTACGGTTTTTTTTCTCGTGCAGAAATTATGAAAATTAGATGAACTTTGATTTATTCAGTGCTACTTATACTCTGTAAGTGCACATGTCAATACGGCTCGGGCTAGAGGCTGTATTTATGAACCGATCTTCACAAAACTTCTTGGGTACCTTTGTTATCACCTTGGGACGAGAACGAGTGTTTCTGGGCGTGGTCCAAAATTCAAGATGGCTGCCAGTGGCCATTTTGTACCGAAATCAGGTCCAATCAGTTTTTTGTCACAACTTCTACACAGCTCATATTTGTGAACTGATCTTCACGAAACTTCTTGGGTACCTTTGTTTTCACCTTGGGACAGGAATGAGTGTGTTTTGGGGTGCCTTTGTTATCACTGTGCTATGAGAACAAATATTTTGGGGTTCAGTCAGACCCACTCTGGGACACAAAGATTTTTTTCTAGTTTAGCATCTGACTGTCACCCACCTTTACAATACTTTACCTATACATTTGTTACAGGCAACGCTCAGTATTTATGTACACACCGTTACAATACTTTATATGTACCTTTGTTATCAGGTCATTACCTAGATGTTTGTCATTGCTGTGTCACATACTATACATGTACATGTCTTTGTCTTGACAAGTTGAGCTACAGTGTCACTGAACTTTCATTTTACACATATTCAGAGGTGTTATTTTTACAGAGTGAAAACATGAAAAAAAAAATTAAAAAATTACTGAAATTTACATAATTCTTTGGATTTTGTTCCTTTCTGTTTGCACATATATCAGATGTCGCTACTACTGTTGCGGTTAACCCTTTACCCAACGTAACGGCCAAAACCGGCCAGCGCTATTCTCAAAAATCGCCAATTAATTTTCACTATTTTTTTCATTTTTTTGTCTCAAAAACATAGGTTATGACCCCTCGTTGGAACGAGCTCGTCGAGCTCGTTCCAACGAGGGGTCATAACCTATGTTTTTGAGACAAAAAATGAAAAAACATAGTTATTCAAGAATTTTTTTTTGCAAGTGTCGTCTGCTTTTCACGTTAGGTAAAAGGGTTAACATTGTTGAGTAAAAGGCTAAAAAGTTCAGACTAGTTAAAAAAAAGTGGCTAATGGGGGACTGATTGCTGCAAATCTATAAAAGTCACAAAATCATATATGAATGCAACCGTCCTAAAAGTGTATGAATATAGAATATACCCATAGTGGCTTGGTGTACCAAATGTTCACCATGAGTGGTGAAGTGGTGTTAACCGCGAGCCTTTGGCGCGAGTGGTGAACATTTGGTACACCAAGTTACTTTGGGTACATTTTATTTACACTATGATCGTCAGATAAAATGTTAAATAAATCAATATCTACACGTGCAAATCTGGGGTTTTTTTTGTTTACACACTCTAAAAACTAAAGTGTTAAAAATTACACTTGAAGTGCTGTATTTAACACTTACTAAGTGCTGAACTAGCACTTTGTTCAAGTGAAGATATCCCAGAACTTGACAGGTGTTACAATAATACCACTTGACAAGTGTAATGTCGCGACACTTAAAAGGAAACAACGTAGATGACGCGGATCAGGCTCGAACTCTCGAGCCTGATCCGCGTCATCTGCGTTGTGTCCTTTTAATTATGTACCCACCAAGCGCAAATCAAATTATGGACGATTCTGGAAGAACCACCAATGCTAGACACATGGGAAATGCCATCCATTCAAGTTTCAGATGCCTGACGATTGTAATGTCTAGGTGCTTAAAGCATTGCACTTTGAGTGTTAAAATCAAACCCTAAGAGTTAGAATGGGTTTAACACCTTGGAAGTGTCAGTTTTAACACTTTAGTTTTTAGTGTGCATGAGTACCGGTAGGCGGTATTTCCGCTGGCAATTGTATCGCCGAAACGAAATAGAAAACGAAACGCACAAATTCCTGATCTTTTTTTTTCATGTTAATAACATAATAACATATTGTTTCGAGTTATGGATGATTTATTAACATGAGACAACGTATGTTTGTTAATTTTTGATATCTCACGAAGTAAACTTATTTAAAAGCGTAATAAATAATTACCGGTTTCATTTCAAACTTCACGAGGCGACAAGTGATAAACTGAGACAAGGTTGCAAGGCGAGGTCCCCAAAGGTCAGCTTGGATGTAATTCTACTGTAAGTGTCATTTTTTACCATTGAAATCCCATTGCTGGCGTGTTCACCACGGTTGGTGTGTAAAGCTAAAATTTATGTCATAGGTTTTTTAGTAGAATAGGTAATCATGGTATAAAATCATTAACAGAATGAAAGGAGAAAAAAATGAGACCATGAAAAAAATTGATATCTGTCCACTCCGACCTTTCATCCACCCACCCACCCACCCACCCACCCCAGCATACGTTCCAGGATAATTTGTTGATCCCTCTCCCCCGGTTATTCCTGCATTTTTTTCTGCAAATGCCGTCTGCTTTTTGTATTAAGGAGACAGTTAAAGGAAATTAAGAGAAGAGTTATCTAATTCCACTTCCGAAACCAACTCACTCACAGCGTTACCACATCGACGTTGACTTCTGACGTCAGAGGCGACGGAAGATCCAAAACGTGGGTGATCACACCTTTCTGGGTACTGCAAGGGTGTAGGATGGAAAATAATTTTTCTTCTTGGGGGGGGGGGGGATGTCAATGGTGGTGGGGCTTTGCATTCGTGCAAAATATATAAATTTATATACGCTGCCTCTCACACTTGAACCCACTCTATTTAAGACATTAACCTCAGCGTATTTATTTGTTTTAACTTAACCCTTAGAACCCTGGTAATATCTTCCATATCAATTCAATGCCAGCGATTGGAAGAGGCCATATTCATTATTTGTGGGCAGACCAATTAATATTTTTAACGTGCAGCCTCAGGGCTGAAGATATTGATTGGTCTTCACCACACATTCACTTACCAGCTATCATATATACATACTTAACCCTTTACCTAACGTAACGGCCAAAACCGGCCAGCGCTATTCTCAAAAATCGCCTATTAATTTTCATTATTTTTTTCATTTTTTGTCTCAAAGACATAGGTTATGACCCCTCGTTGGAACGAGCTCGTCGAGCTCGTTCCAATGAGGGGTCATAACCTATGTTTTTGAGACAAAAAATGAAAAAAAATTAGTTATTCAAGAATTATTTTTGCAAGTGTCGTCTGCTTTTCATGTTAGGTAAAGGGTTAAGGAATTTATAAAGTGGCATGTTCATGGGCCTCTCGGGTTCAAAGGGCTAATTATAACTTTGAAACCGTCCTTTGAAATATTACGTTCCATTTGGAGCTTTTTATTTTTATTCAATAAAATCTTGAAAATCAATGTGGTCATATATGTATATAGGTGATGTGAATATAGTGACCATAGGGGTTGTGTATGTAATGTCGGAAAATGCCGTTCGGGTACCTATAATTAGTGAAAAAAGTGTGGGGGCACGTGCCCCACGTGCCCCTCCCCGGCCCTCCCGCCCCTGTCTAACGTCCTTCTCTTGTTAGACGTGTGTTGAGAACGATACTTTCCGAGAAACGAAAGTTGATGGTGGTTACGTGATTAAATCAGATATAAGTATCGCTACTATATTGTTTTGAAACAACGCCTAAAATTCCATGAGTAAATACAATTAATAATTAAATAATAAAAATTTATTAATCATTTAATACAATCATTTTCAGTTTTTATTCCGGAGAGGAAAGAATCCCTTCCAAATAGAAGCCCCCACCTTCCGCACTTCTTGTCTGGAAAATTCTTCTCTGTCTGCTGTAGTGGATTGGGGTTTCGTGTACATGTCTACGAAAAATGGATGGTGGGCAAGCGTAATTTTCTCATACTTGATTCATACTCGAGGTTGATAACAGGGAATTATTGCTAACTGACCTTGCATTTGCAGAATCCGGAGAACGGAATGAGACGAAAAATTGTGATTTTGTATTTTCACGGGAAGACAAATTACTCCACAAACACAAATCATTTTCCCATTCCTTCAGAGAAACGAAGTTATAATGTTGTATTTCACGTGACTTCTGGCCTTCTGATAGGCTGCAATTGTGTGCATACTACACCGAGGAGTACACGGTTCCTATTTTTTGCCGGATATTTGTACATATTCATTGGTGTTTAAGGTCACATAGTTCTGCACAATGGCTAATTGTGACCACTACATGGATGTAAAGTCAAATACATCCAATCGTTTATATCCATGCTGCTCATTTTAGAGGACATCCACCCCAGGCATTGCTTACCGGATCATATTTTCCAGTAAAACGTAGCTTGGTTACCACGTTAAATGTGCACTGCCTCCCACCCCCGCGGTTCCAATAGAAAATTTTTTGCTGGATACAGCACCGCCCCCAACAATCATATTCGAAGTTGGTTGGTCCAGTAATGGAAGATGAAGAATTTGATTGACATTCTGTTGCTTGCCCCATGGTTATGTCATGCCTACCATTGTGGTCGAGTTGAAAGCTGTCGTAACAATCCTCGACTTGACCCACAAAAGAGGAGACAAGGTGGACTCCACGCGTGCTTACGATAGCTTAGTGTGAAACTCATAAATGGCAGATTACAATAAGCACTTCATTAAAAATACAAGCCGAATTACCCACTCCGCGGGTCTTGTTTTAGGAGACGTTTCGTATACGGAGAGGTCGATTTCTATTTTAGTCGCATGATCCCGAGTTTGTCTAGTCGAATGCACCTTCACTGGGGCGAATCTTCTCTTCTCGACCACCTGAAAATTAGAACTCAATAGGCATACCGACATTCCCTCTTTTGATTATAATTTATATTGTGCAAATATCCCCCGCAGCTCCGAACAATTTCAGCCTTGCAGCGCAAACCATTTCGGAAGGAGATGCGATTACATTCGTTCGTTCGTTTGTTCGTTCGTTCGTTCGTTCGTTCGTTCGGAAGGAGATGCAATTACAACCATGCACTATATTGAGTGATTCAGCAACGGAAGAAACACACCGCGTGTGAATCGAGTCTTTCCTGCCTTCCTCAATCATTTGCTTCATCCGATAGAGACATTCACAACTCGACATAACCATTTGAACACGAGTGGCCGCTTTACCGGACCAGGGACATGGTACGTCATACTTTCATTGAGGAGGATGCTTGCTAAGTTAAGGGTGGGGTAGACCAATCAATATCCTCAACGTGCAGCTTCAAGGCTGTAAGTTAAAAATATTGCTTGGTCAGCTCCAAATAATGCATATGGACCCTTCTAATTGCTGCATTTGAACTGCCACGGAAAATACCACGAGTGTAAATGGTTAACATTGTTATCGTGAACGAATAGGGTTAACCATTCACTGGTGTTCCCAATCCTTTTACGTTTTCTGTGATACAGTACTATTGGTACATAGCATGATAATTGCTCTAATTTTCGGTATCAGATTCTATAAACGAGGGTAGTAAATTTACACACAACAAATATAGATTTAATCTTGATATTTCAAGAAAATGAAAGGAATATTTTTAGTGCACACTCGTGATTTATTTCCCCATGAATTATTTTAGCATGCAGGACTAAAGCACTCACGTGAAATTTGACTCATCGTTCATTTAGTTTGCACATATTAGAAACCCGAAAGGGAATCAGTTAATGGAAGTCCATAGGAAAGGTTGAACGAATTTAAATATTTTTTTATTGGTGTTTAAGGTCACATGCTTATGCACAATGGCTAATCGTGACCGTGACAGTTTTACGGGTGGAGGAAGCCGGAGTACCCGGAGAGAACCACCGAGCATCGACGAGCAACTGTCAGCTCCTCAAGCAGGGTTACAGCGGTTGAAGACATGGCCACCATCGACGTGCAGTACGACTTAGTACACGGCGTCATCGTGCCCCCATGTAGGCAACCGAGATAAAATGCCTTGTCCATGGACACAACGCGAGTCGTCCCGGACGGGGATCGATATCGGGACCTCTATTATAAAAGTCCAACAGTCTACCACTGAGCCACCGCGATCCCAATTTAAATACAAAATGCTTTCTTTCATCTTATTAAAATACACAGCACAATGAATAGAGAATAAATCTAAAAGTGTCCTGACGTAACGTCATATATATATATATATATATACTCAACGTTTGCTGAGCATCAGTATTTGACAAATCATTCTGAAATTTGCTTGTGACATATTTGGGATATTTTTTGGTGGATATGATTAAGGAATGTATTGAGATGGTCCCCAGTGTTTACATTAGCTCTCTTGGAAGGCAGACTTTTCGGGACAGTCATGGAAAGCATGAACCCCTTGATTTTCATGATGTTTTCGTGCACTGTCTACATGCACATGACATGTGTAGGGTATTCAGTCTTCATTTCAACACAAACCCTTGTGATTTGATGATTGATTATGGCAAATGCAAATTTAAGAAGACATTTGTCTGAAGCAGAAATGTGGCGGGCTGGTGGGACGGTGGAACAAGAGACTACCCATCATCAGATTGGTGATGCTCTTGGTGTGCACTATATAGTGATCACCAGAGCCTTTGCAAGATTTCAGCAGTATGGCACACCAGTAAGACGGCATGGATGGTGGTGGCAGAGACAGGACAACATCTGCGGCTGAAGACCGGTTTTTGACCATTCAGGCCCGTAGGAACCGCGTTGTCACAACAACCCAGCTTCGCACTGACCTTCAGAATGCATCCGGGGTAAATATGTCGACGCAGACTATCCGGGCAAGGTTGTACGGAGGTGGTCGCCGATCGAGAAGACAATGTATTCGCATTCCGCTGTCCCAGAACCACCACCAGGCACGATATGAATGGGCCACGGGCCACGTTGGATGGACCAGAGAAGATTGGCTACCTGTCCGTTTTACATATGAGTCAAGGTGTTGTCTAGATCACACACATAGGCGTTCTAGGGTATGAAGAAGACCGGGAGAACGATTCCATGGAGCAAACATTGCAGAGCATGACTTCTATGGTTGAGGATCAATCATGGTCTGGGGCGGCATCAGCTGGGATGGACGTACATAGCTCTATGTCCGCGAACCTGGTACATTGATTGCACAACGGTATATTGATGAGATTCTGGATGTCCACTTCAGATTGTATGCAGGTGATGTGGGTGATAGATTCATTCTGATGGACGATAATGCCCGTCCTCAAGTTGCCCATGTTGTCGGGGAGTACCGACAGAGGGAGGGGAATAAGCGTATGGACTAGCCAGCAGGCTCCCCTGACCTCAATCCAATCGAACATGTTTGGAATGAGTTGCAGCTTGCGATTTCAGCCCGTCCAGTCTAGCCAAGAAATGTTCAGGAGCTTGGTGCCATGCTGGTTCAAGGATGGAACAACATCCCACAGAGGACCACCAGGAACCTGATTGGGAGCATAAGAAGGCGTTGTCGGGCTGTAATTAACAGTAATGGGTCTCATAGTCGATACTGAAACCATACCAGTTCGCACCGTCAACTTTTTGGCATATTGAAAAAATAAATTCCTCTTTTACCAACAATATCTATTTTCCATGGCTATCGTATTCAAAAGCTAAAAAAATAATGTCAAACACAAATAAAATATTAATTTCTGTACTTAAATCATTAAAGAGATAATTAACCCTTTGAGACTTTAATTATTCTGACGTTCAAACGTCACTGTGAATTCAGTTTCTTCAACGTTTTTCAAAATGCGACGTCAAACGTTGGAAAGTACAAACAACAAGATATTTTTCACATTAGTGAGCAACTGGTTGAGGGCCAGATTATTTTTGGTGGTTTGAATTTGTTATTCAAAACTTGTTTTATTACAAATTATTGGAGAGTGCCCAGGCACTCTCCAATAATTTGTAATAAAACAAATTTATATAGAAAAAATATTATTTGTGTTTGACTGAATATGAAATATAAACAAGGAAAGTGTTGGCTTTTGCTCTGGTATCCTCATTTTTTGAAAGCCCTGATAGTGGCCTCAACCAGTTAAGAAGTCTTGACATCAGGATTATATTAGCATTTTAAGCAGCGATAACATTTGGCTCAACGGTTGTCACTGAGCACTATTCGGGATAAAATAGAAATTGAGGTTAACACTTTAAAAAATCGAAAAATAATAACAAAACAGATGACCACAAAGTATCAGCGCGCTGTTTGATTTCGTACGTCATAATACGTCCAGAAGTATCAAAGGGTTAAACAAAAATATACACTTTTTATTACAATATTTCAACTAAAACGTAAAACAGGCAGTTGGATGTTCTTGGTGCTTAGCAAACTTTGAGTAGTACATGTGTACATATTGTTGGATTGGATATTAGGGAGACATTCCTCGCTCAATATGTATTCATCATGGAGACCACAGGTACTCGGCACAAGCTGGGAAATCGAAAGAAAAATTATATTTGATATCATTTTTGAATCTATGCTGACGTGCCCCTGTAATGGTATATAAATATTAACAAGGTACACAACTCGCTTTTCGAAAGTAATAGCACTCACCTTCGTTATACCCCCTCAAATCTGATTCACATAGCGTATCCAACAATACCCAGTATCAGTGGAAAGGGGAATGAATAAGCTTTACAATGTTGTATTACACGACCGTTGGGTGTTCTTCAGTTGTTCATGATAACTGGGAGAAGTCGCAGAAAAGGCCGAAAAACATATAGTCGGACAAGATAATGCACAGTGGAATGTGGTTTACGAGCGACAATTGTCCGATTTATTATAATTAATTAGAGGTCCCATTATCTATGGAGGGCAGATTCAAATATTAACCGTATACCTTTATTAATTACTAATCTCGGATCCACATTTATTAATTTCTGGAGTTCACATTTAACGTTTATACACTTTTTAGTCGTAACTTTGACATCTTTTCCCAAGTTGACGGCGTCCATAGATGCGCGACTTGTGCAAAAACTTTCTCCATTCTCCCATTGGCTTATTTTCATCGATGATTTTCTCGGCATAAATAGTAGCCAATGAGATGTCATTGTGCCCATTTTCGCTTCTATGGATGCCGTTAGCTTGTTTAGTTTCCAAGGGAAGGTTTAAAAAATGTATAAACTGCAAATGTGATGGCCAGAAATGAATAAATGTGGATCCGAGATTGGTAATTGATAAAGGTATACAGCTAATATTTGAATCTGCCCTCCATAGACAATGGGACCTCGAATTAATAATCATAAATCGGATAATTGTCGCTCGTAAACCTCATTCCACTGTGCACTATTTTGTCCGACTAAATGCTTTTCGGCCTTTTCTGCGACTTCTCCCAGTTATCATGAACAACTCAAGAACACCCAACGGTCACGTAATACACCACTGTAAAGCTTATTCATTCCCCTTTCCACTGATACTGGATATTGTTGGATACGTTGTGTGAATCAAATTTGAGGGGGGTATAACGACGACGAGTGCTATCTTTTTCGAAAAGCGAGTTGTGTACCTTGTTATATTTATATATTATTACCGGGGCACGTCAGCATAGATTCAAAAATGGTATCAAATATCATTTTTCTTTCGATTTCCCAGCTTGTGCCGAGTACCTGTGATGGAGACATTTAAATTAGGGAAACACATACGCATCGGCCTTATGATTTAAGCTTCATACAAGTTCTCTACAGCGGTGTCAAATCAGTGGAATTTTGTCAATAAAAGGTGATTAGCAGTAAGAACAAGAGTAGATCTCGACCTGAAGTGGAAAGTGTATAGGAACGATGGAGTGGCGAATGTAAAGAAAATTCCCAGATTTTTGACATGTTAATAATTTGTACATTGGAGAGACATCGCCTTAACATAATTTTTCTCTTTAAAATGGTACATACTTTGATCAAATTTGTTGCGCTCTGTGTGAAATACATAAATACGTCTAATCAAGAAGATATAGACCTTTTATAATCCCTCTTTTTAAAACAATCGACTAATTTCAAAACTAGGGTTGATATATACTATTTGTGTTGAAATAATTAACATTAGGTGGACATTCATTCCTAGATAGAGCCCAAGAGGTGACATGGTCAATTTTTTTTGTAATCCGTGCAAACGGATTGCTAATCCGTACGAATAGTTTAATAATCCGTGCGAACGGTTTAATAATCCGTGCGAATGGATTATAATCCGTTCTAACGGATTACTAATCCATCCGACAGGATTACTAATCTGGGCGAACGGATTAACATACAACGATTTTTCACACTTGGCACTTATAGGGCACCAGTCATTACATGCGCTCGACAGGGGACATGTTAATTTATTTTATGGTCCAAACACTAATCAAGGAGCATGACTGTAGACGAATGTCTCAATGAAAGAGGTTCAGGAAGAATCTAGTATACGACACCTCCCTCCCGTGGTGGACAGGAACGTGTTGGTTTGCCTGGGCGGGAGTCCTACCCGTGGTTGGACTCATTTGATGAAATTCATCACGTGACTACACCTCCTGGTAGTACTGGTAACCTGAAATCATGTGGCGTCATCATAATGGTGAAACGAGGTGTTACGTGCGCTCGCCGGCGCTAATTGTTGGGATTTGTTTTAGCCGGATCACAATCTCACCAGGGTCCTCTGTAAAAGGACCACGGGGCAACCAACTAGTATTTATACCGACATAAGTTATCATCCCCCTCCCCATGTTGTGGAAGTAGCATGTGTCAGCCGACTTACCTCTTTTTGGGGTTGTTAAATTAACCAAATGGTTAGGGTTAGCCCCCACGACACACACTACCACCGTCACCACTCAATGTAGCAGTTGCTGCTCCTGCTCTTTAATGATTATCCAAGAATGATGCAGATGTAAGCCCTAGTGTAATCCTGATAGTCAATAACGACCCCTTCCTGATCCAAGGATGATCTTGGGATTATCAGAATCTGAGTCACTCCTCCGGTCATCCCTCTTCTCCTTCGTCCATCCCCCCTTCCCTGACATCCCCTCCCTCCTATGTTCCCTCCTCTGTTCCCTTTAGAAGCTTTGAAGAAAAAAATAGGTTATTTATCTCACAAGAAGGTAGTCAGACGGCTGGGTATGCTACATCAAGAGCAGTGAAGACAGGCTGTGTCGGCTGAAATACTCTTAGGGTAAGATGGTGGCCAACTGTTCCGCAGCCCCACCCAAAAAATGTCGGATTGTCTGACTCTGATTCACCTGGATACAGCTTTCTGTTGCTGAAGGTAGGGATGTCATACTCGAAAAAAAAAAATAAAAGGCCACACGTGTTTTTCCAAACAAAGTCGTGTTCTGAAGGTTTAAAGTTGTAAACTGTGTGGATGGTCATATAACACAAATGGCCATACTCCATGAGTCCATGTATTTGCATGGGGCCCATAACGCGTCCCCTGGATATTTGCCGCTCACTACTATTATTTTGAAAAATATCGCCTAACATGTGTGTTATGAGGACATTTTATTTGAATAACAGGGACCTATACTATAAAACTTTTACAATTGTATTTTCTCGAATTCTATTTTCTGCAAGCGAATATAAATGACAAAAAGGAATCATTAGCATTTTAAAAGATATGGCGATTTGTCAGCTGGCAAATTTCCACATCTTTAAAATCACTAATAGTTCATTTCAGTTAGTTATTTCAATAAATAAAAAAAAATACAGTTCTGAAAAATACAATTGTAAAAGTTGTATTGTATTCTCCCCTGGTCTCCTTATTATCCAAAGAAATAGGTAAAGACACATTCGTCCGTTAATCTTGATATTTTTATCAGACTGAAAAGTGATAAAATCGTCTACCTTGTTTTGTGCTAAAAATGGTGTGTATGGCAGACCCAAATGATCCATATTTCGTCTCTCTGTGTTGTCTCATGATGTTTCAATAGAAACGAAACACACTGGTACTTTTAAAATTCTCTAGACCAGCTGTGTCTCTTTAACATTTTTTACAAACTGTTTGATGAAAAAGTCCGAATTTTTGCTCACGGCATCGCTTCACTTTTCAGCGTGTACTGTATGTGTCATCCCAGAGATGGAAAAATAGACACTTTGTGTTCACTTCGACAGACGAATATGTATGACGATGAAAGAAAAAATGATGAAAATGTTGAAAAATCCCAATTGCAATCTTCGCGTGTAGCACTGGCCTTTTCTGCATTATGTTAGGCGAAGGGTTAATTCAGCAGTAATAAAAATACAGAGGATATAGATGTTATACACGCTAAAAACCAAAGTGTTAAAAACTACACATGAAGTGCTGTATTTAACACTTAGTAAGTGCTGAACTAGCACTTTATTCAAGTGTAGATATCCCAGAACTTGACAGGTGTTACAATAATACCACTAGATAAGTGTAATGTCGCGACATTTAAAATGAAATAACGCAGACGACGCGGATCAGGCTCGAACTCTCGAGCCTGATCCGCGTCATCTGCGTTGTGTCCTTTTAATTATGTACCCACCAAGCGCAAATCAAATTATGGACGATTCTGGAAGGACCGCCAATGCTGGACACATGGGAAGTGCTATCTATTCAAGTTTCAGATGTCTGACGATTGTAATGTCTAGGTGCTTAAAGCATTACACTTTGAGTGTTAAAATCAAACCCTAAGAGTTAGAATGAGTTTAACACCTTGAAAGTGTCAGTTTTAACACTTTAGTTTTTAGTGTGTACAGATGAATGAATGAATGGAACTTTCTATTGCAGCAAACTCATATACAGTTTACATAAACAAAAACATAACAATAAAAAGGTGTACACTGCATGGAAATGGCATAGCCAGAAAGGCTGTCCTCCTACCATTCCCATACATGATTTATCTTGTCCTGGAATCAGAGTCGTTTAGTTCTTTGCCCTCCCTGGTTCACAGTAGGTGAATCCGTAGAGAGGCTTTCTATGTTCGGAGGTAATCTGAAAAAACAAGTGGTGATTTGAAAAGTCTAAAGTTTGGGATTAATTGTAGAAATTGCGATAGTTGGGAGGATGAGACCATGAGATCACTTTATGCTGGGTCACAATCCGGACAGAATGGATTGGTGCAAATGATACAGAATGTTACAAATAACTAATTAGTTAACACTTACAGATGTTTGGCGCAGAGGCCCAAAATCTGTGACGCCTCCACCCTTATTCAAAATATGTGCCCCCTTCCACACAACTTCAGGGTTTTCGTCACCTCCGATTTGTGTTGCAGGCATACTGTTTGAAAAATATTCACTTTCAGACTAAATTCTGCGCTGCCTTTTTTAGTGACGATAGGGATACCACAATTTTGTTTGTCGTGGAAGTCGAGAAGGAACCTCTCGATTCATCGGAAAACATGACGTTGCTCCACCGATGATTGTCCCAGCGCTGTCGTGCTCCACACCAATTACGCCTTGCTGCGATGTGACGTTCAGTCAAACGTGGAACTATTTGAGGTCGTCCATAGTACAAAATCTAGCGGTGTAGACGATTTCGGATAGTCTGACGACTGACTTGCAAATCTGTCGCTCGTTGCAGCTGCTGTCCAATTTCTGAGGTACTTTGATGGCGGTCACGTATGCTGTGGTCCAGATGAAACATCCTGGTTTGCAGCTGTCGGCTTTGTACGACCTGACCGACGTCTGTCATGAACATTGCCCGTCTGACGGTAGCGTGACCACAACTTGCTAATCACCGATTGAGTATCGTTGAGAATTTGAGCAACTGCAGTATGTCTGTTGCCAGCTTCTAATATGCCAACAGCCAACGACACATAAACGTTCGTCTTGTGTCTGTCTTCGCATACCTCAAAAGTTACGTTTCGACCAGAAACTATTGATGGACGAGTTATACCAAGAAAAGAACGACGAGACCGCCGAAAAAGCCCGCCCAGTACAAATGAAAATTTCAAAACTTACTCCACAGGCATAACCGTGGCGATCGTGCGAAAAACCTCCACGAAGTTTTCGTGAACCGGTAACATTCATGATCCACACTAAACTTGGAAACACACTGATGTGTCCAATCACGCGTATCCAATATCATTTTCAGAAAATAGCAACATCAGCTTAGACATCCCCTACCTTTCTTGAATAGTATACCACTCAAAGTTTGCTAAGCACCAAGTGTATCCATCTACCTGTTTTACGTTTTAGTTGAAATATTGTAAAAGTGTATATATTTTTTATGTAATTATATCTTTAATGATTTAAGTACAGAAATTAAGATTGCATTTGTGTTTGACATTATTTTTTAGCTTTTGAATACGATAACCATGAAAAATGGATATTATTGGTAAAAGAGGAAGTTTTTCAATTTGCTAAAAAGTTGACGGAGCGAACTGGAATGGGTTCAATATTGAGTATGATACCCATTACCGTTAATTACACCTTGACAACGCATCCTCATGCTCCCAATCAGGTTCCTGTTAGTCCTTTGTGGGATGTTGTTCCTTTCTTGGACCAGCATGGTACTAAGCTCCTGGACACTTCTTGAGCGGACTGGACGGGCTGAACTTGCAAGCTGCAACTCATTCCAGACATGTTCGATTGGATATAGGTCGGGGGATCTTGCTGGCCCTGGCCAGTCCATACACTCAATCTCCTCCCTCTGTCGGTACTCCACGACAGCATGGGCAACATGAGGACGGGCATTATCGTCCATCAGAATGAATCTATCACCCACTGCACCTGCAAACAATCTGATGTGGACATCCAGGATCTCATCAATATACCACTTTGCAGTCAATGTACCACGTTCAATGACATAGACCTCTGTACGGCCATCCATGCTGATGCCGCCCAGACCACGATTGACCCTCCACCATAGCGACCATGCTCAGCAATGTTGGCTGCATGGAATCGCTCTCCCGGTCTTCTCCATACCCTAGAACGCTTATCTGTGTGGTCCAGGCAGTACTTTTTCTTGACTCATCTGTAATTGGGACAGGTCGTCAATCTTCTCTGGTTCATACAATGTGGTCCATGACCCATTCATATCGTGCCTGGCAGTGGTTCTGGGGCAGCGGAATGCGAATACCTGGTCTTCTCGATCGGAGACCACCTTCGTGCAACCTTGTCCGAATAGTTTGCGTCGAAACATTTATCCCGCGTGCATTCTGAAGATCACCGCGAAGCTGGGTTGCTGTGGCAAAGCGGTTCCTACGGGCCTGAATGATCAAAAACCGGTCTTCAGCTGCAGGTATTGCCCTATCTCTGCCACCACCATGCCGTCTTACTGGTGTGCCATACTGCTGAAATCTTGCCCAGGCTCTGGTGATCACCGTATGGTGCACACCAAAGGCTTCATCAGACAAATGTCTTCTTACATTTGCATTTGCCATATTCAGTCATTAAATCACAGGGGTTTGTGTTGAAATGAAGATTGAATACCCTACACGTGTGTGTCATGTACATGTAGACAGTAAACGAAAACATTATGAAAATCAAGGGGTACATGCTTTCCATGACTGTCACGAAAAGTCTGCCTGTGAAGATAGCTAATGTGAACACAGGGAACCATTTCAATACATCCCTTAATCATATCCACCAAAAATATTGCAAGTATGTCACAAGCAAATTTCACAATGATGTGTCAAATATTTGGTGCCAAGCAAACTTTGAGCAGTATATATATGATGTAAGTCATAGGAATATTCACTTTGTGGACTGCCTTATTTAGAGGCAATAGAACTTCCACAATGTGTATGGTATAAGACTACCTAATGCCCTGTTTAACTTGTAAAGATTAGAAGCGCCACTATCAGGGCTTTAATATGAAGAGCAGGTACCCCAGCCTAAAGGTATCATATTGTGTGGATGTGCTTCATATTTTCTTAGAAGTGAAATTACTTAGTCTATATGGGTTTGCCTTGTTACAGTTTATGGGAGAGTGCCTCTTGGTACTCTCCCATAAATTGTAACAACCCAAAGACACATAAGCAAATTTTGATGACCAAAAATAATTTAGCACTCTACCAGTTAAGGTGCTAAATAAGTAAGAGAATTTTGTTTATTTTGAAATTCTCACCTCTGATATTCCTTAAATTCAAATTAAATGTATACAAATTATACATGAAAATGAAGGTTGAGATGTATAGAACACGAAAAATATATGAAAGTCTACTACCATATTCGTACCAGAACTGATAATACAATAATATTTCCGGAGAACAACCTATGGCAAAATGTACTTCACATATCCAAGAACAAAGCTAGGCATTCAAAACACTTTAGGATGGAGCGATAGAACTGCATTTTGGAAAAGGACAACACATTCCGCATTTTTTTTATTGAAGATGGATTCCATGTTCGATGGGCATGCGCAAATCACTCGATACCACGAATTTCCATTAAAAACAGAATCGACATTTCACCAGGTGTCATGATACCTTACATAGAATATGGCAACTGTGCAGACTCCATATAATAATAGTATGCTACATTAAGGCGATCATCCCATTATTTGATTTTAGACGGCGTTGTTTTTCGATGCTTTTTTACGTCCGACAGCGTTGACCGGAAATCGAAAGTAAGATTTATATAAATAAAGCGGTCAATTTTGGAATTTACCTCCATGCAGCTCTGTGGCTGTGTTTTGAAGGATTTTCGTGCCCTAGCTTTATTCTTGGATATATGAATTACATTTGGTCACAAGTTGTTCTCGGGTAATATAATTGTATTATCAGTTCTGGAATGAATACGGCAGCAGACTTTCAGGAACTACTGGTGCCTGCTGTCAACTCTTTGAGTTGATTTCATACACTTTTCGTGTCCTGTACCTCCCAACCTTCATTTTGATGTATATTTTGTGTATCTGTTACTTCAATTTAAGGAATATCAGAGGAAGGAATATCAAAATAAACCAAATGCTCTTACTTGTATAGCACCTTAAAAGCTCTGTTGACAAAATATATTTTGTTTAAGGAGGTCCATGCGTTGAAAGTGTACCGGCGCATCTCGTGTTTTCTTCCTAGAAAGTGCAAATAATCGTCGGGTGGAAAATCCACCCATCACGATCTAATTGTAATCCACACGCCACGTACTGTACGACTTCTAGTCTATTATTTTCCACAGAATAATTAAAAAGCAACCCCCCCCCACCTCCCCCGACTCCACTAAAAACAATTATTTTGATAACTGTCGTCCAAATTGTGTGTTAAGTGGACACATACGTTGAATATTTTGCCTCCTTATTATCCAAAAATAGGTAAAGACACAGATGCAACATTCATACATTAATCTACACATTTTTATCACACACCTATTAATGTAAAACACGGGATTTCAACTGTTCTGACTGTACGATAAAAATAAAGTTGTATCGCACATGTAGTGAAACAAAAACATTCGATTTCGTTTCCAAAGTAAACAGTGGAGGAACCCGTCTACATAAATCATGCCATCGTTTGTCGAATGCACTGGAATCGAGGCCGCTTGAAAACTCCAAGTTCCTCGTTCAGATTTGTTTACCCGTAAAAAATCTACGCTGAAATAAAAATGGCATTCTGACTGCTTGTTCATTGACATATACTTTTTACAACTGGTCATATAATTGCAGTTTGATCAATACTTGAAGTTCGATCATCGTGACCGTGACACTGATCGGCGTCCATTGTTTTCGACAAACTGAATGTTGAAAAAATTAAAAAGCAAATTAGGGTTGGTACCTCACTCCTAAAATTGATGTCTCGTTGTCAACGAAGAAAACGCAGCAACTATCCAGTTGAAAAGTTCTTTTAGTTCCACTTTCGTGTTGACTGGTTGTTACATGAGAGGTGTGTGACAAATACAGAACCATATATACGTTTGAATGGGTTAAGAATTATATTATAAAAAAGCTCTTATCTTATCTTATAAATATGTACGGTTCTGTATATTTATCAGGCTGACAGGAGATAAAATTGTCTATCTTTTTGTGATTAAAAGCTGTGTATGGCAGATCAAAACGCTTAACATCTCGTCCGCCTGTTGTCTCAGAATATTTCAAGAGAAACACAACATATTGGTTCTTTTAAAATTCTCCAGAGGTAAGAATTTTCTAGGAAAATAGCTCGGTTTTCTCTTAAGCAGCTTGCAAGTAAGTGTTCATACACCCAGTTCACAGTTATTTATTTATTTATTTATTTATTTATTTATTTATTTATTTATTTATTTATTTATTTATTTATTGCTGTTTAAGGTTACATACGTATTCACAATGGCAAAATGGGGCCATGACAGTGTTACAAGTGGAGGAAGTCGGAGTACCCGGAGAGAACCACCGAGCAACGGCGAGCAACAGTCAGCTCCTCAACATTCTAATTCTCAACAAACTCCGCCCAAGCAGGGTTACAGCGGTTGAAGACATGTGCATCGTCGACGTGCAGTACGCCTTAGTACACGGCGTCATCGTGCCCCCGTGCAGGTAACCGAGATAAAGTGCCTTGCCCAAGGATACAATGCTGGTCGTCCCGGACGGGGATCGAACTCGGGACCTCTAGCACAGAAGTCCAACAATCTATCAATGAGCCACCGTTCTCCAACCCAGTTCACGGAATCTTAAAATACAAATATGTGTCTTGTGTGGATCTTTTTGAGACCAGAGAAAAACAACACATTGAGCGTACGCGTCTACGCAACTACGAGGGAATGCCTCAGAATGTTTTAATAGAAACACAACACACTGGTACTTTTAAAATTCTCAAATAGAGCTGTGTCTCTGTAACGTTTTTTGCAAGTTTTTTTTTACAGAAAAGTGAGGTTTTAATTCGTTTTCAGCTTATACTGCAATGTGCTGACATGGAATGTTACAATTGATGGCTTTAACTAATTTGTTAACTCAGAGCACTTACAGATGTTTGGTGTGGTGGTCCGAAATCTGTGACGCCTCTAGTTCCTTTCAAAATCTGTGTCCCCTTCCCCACAATTTTTCAGGGTTTCCCCCGCCTCTGATTTGTGTTGCATGCATACTGTTTGAAAAATATTCACTTTCAGACTAAATTTTGAGCTGCCTTATTCAGAGACGATGAGGAGAACACAAAATTGATAGAAGTCTAACTAACACCCTGTTTAAAAGCATGCACTGTTGACAAAATATATTTTTGTAAGTTCCAGGTCACCTTGAAATCAGGGTTTTCACCACCTCCGACCTGTGTTGCTTTGTGAGCTGCCTAGTGTAGAGACAATAGGATGACCGTATATATATATGGTATAAGTCCACCTATTCTGAAATCTCTAGATTTTGTTAACTCTAAAAAATATATGTGCACTTTGATACCAGGAGTAACATGGGCTGGATGCCCACCTCGTACGGGGTCGTAATTTAACGTTACGCTCGCACAGCAAAAGCCGGTTCTCAAAACTTATTACGCGGCTCGTTCTGATATTGGGAATACCTGTCTACTTTAGCACCGAAAGTAACGCGTGTGGTTTACGACACGTCCGGCTTTACTGTCACGTTCTCATAGACATAGCCGTTTCTTTTCTCGAAAATTGCAGGGCAGGTCATTCTGGAATTGAGTATTAATATATTTTTACACCGGTGGGTAAATGGGCTGAGCCTGACCGTCTGACGCCTCGTTTTGACGTTGCGACGTCACGTTCATTCGGATGTTGCATTTTCTCGAAAACTACTTGGCGGGTCGTTTCGAAAGTGGCTTTGAAACATATTTTCCCAACGGCAGTTATACGAGCTGGGTCTCGACCCGTCTGGTATCATGTTTTCGTGGTATGACGTAATGTTTGCTCGGGCATAATCGTTTCTTTGAAAGTAATGGGTCCATCGTTCTGAAATTGGATATGTATGTGCATTTCAACACCGGGATCAAGACGGTCAGGTTTCTGCTTTTGCTAACTCTACCATTTTTTTTGGATTGAACCTCGGTACCCACGATGTGACATGGCGTCGATAACGTCAGTTTTTGATAACTCTGTCATTTCTAGACGGATTGGGCTCTAACTCGGTATCCTCGGATATTTGATCCCCTCAGTGATACAGGGTGGGTTGCGTTTCGGTTAAAGACCGCTACATCACATGGCATTGACAATCTCACGTTTTCGTGACTCTGTCATTTTTGGATTGATCGTGCTGAAAATAGGGATAAGCGATGATCCGCGGTTCCACCTGACGTTCCTCCTGTGGATACAATTCGTAGATTTGCCCCACCCCACTCGTCCGTGCAACGCCGGGTACACACGCTAGTGTCCTGTAAAGCGGGTTCGTCATTTTCTATTAATACCTTGTTTTCTTTTGGTCATAACAATTGCCTCTTTCCCATTTTATCCGCTTTTCAGGCAGTTCTTAAATCAAACAGAATTGTTAACTCTGGAAAATGTAAATTTGTATCCTTCATGGGAATATGCTCATAAACGTGATATCATGAGCGATACATATTTTCTGGGCTCACATATTTATATTCCTGGGGCCCGGAGTTAAATAATTTATTTATTTATTATTCATTTGTGTTTACGTTCACTTCCAGCAGCTATGCACGAAGTCATTTTTAGCCAATCGCGCATTCCTGTGCGCGGTCTATTTAGAGTTGACAAAACGGTGTTTGCCAATATCAATCTTTCAGACTAGACAACAACAATCCTCTCACCCTGAATGAAAAAAATGTCCAACCACGTGTCCATTCAGATGGATTCTGTTTATATAGTGTGGGATATGTCATGCTCTGATTGACTTGTTTGAAACGGGTTGAAATGGTAACCTGCTTCGGCTCAACTGGATATTTAGGCTTTGCAATGGTGTTAGCAATGTCTCCACGCATGTGCAGTCCGCGAAACAGTACTGGACGATCACTCCAGACCGCCACCTCTTATAATAGGTTTGGCTAAAAAAAAATTCCCTTTTGACGGAAAGTAAAAATTCAAAAAGAGAGGTGGCCTTTAAAAGGTAGAAAGAAAAAACTTCTTTCACTTCTGCCATATAGGCTTCATCGCCAGATTCTGCAGCTCTGATATTTCACTGAAACACGCGGAAATTAAGTATGCACTTAAACAATTTAATGAAACTGACATGTCATGACCTTCCAATGCCGGGGGATGTCAGCTCCCTGACATTTGAAGTACTTGTCATTCCTGTAAATACCATCCAGTCCGTCTCTTTGTGACTTTTCAACCGGTAAGCCGAAAATACTTCTGTCGGTGTTTGCCATTTGGGAAAAACTGTACTTTTTATGGCTCAAGGCTGTTGCGAAATGGACACGTTGTGAACCTTACACGCTCTGCTATAAGGTAATAATTAACATATTTTTCTTCTCAGTGTGAAGTTTCAGCACTGTGTGAAAACTCAAAAGTAAAAAAAACAAGGAAAAAAACAAACACATAAGCCCAACAAAAAACACAACTTGATTTTGACTGTACTCTGAGACCAATGGAAAAATTGAAATATAAATATTTCTCATAGAGTATTGCATCACTTAACTCCTCCAGTAAAACTATCACAGATGAGGTGACCCTGGCTGTCCAAAGTGTCGTTAGATCCCCATAAATAAATACTCCCTTTTGTGATATGCAGGTGCTCGATCAGTCACGTTGTATGCTTCGGCCGAATTGGCCCACAAAACAAAATATGCCCGCAAGATGATTATACCGGCAAAACACGAACCGATTTGTCAGCAAGACGCACTCGGTTCGCGTTTAGCGAACGCACACCCCCGTTTGATCAACTTGCATCGGCTCGCATTGTGCCGAAAAATTTTGTCTCCGGTCTGCCTATTGACACAATCGGCCCGCATTTTGGGGATTTTGTCCGCAAACATAATCGACATCGCGGACGTATGCGATCGAAACATACGTGGTTCAGTGTAGTTTCACGAGGCGGTTGGTGTCGACGGAAACTTCCCGCCATCAATTCCAATCCAGACTATGTTGCTTCACAATTATATTCAGTGAGTGTATTTGTTACTTTGGACAGCAGAATCAGTTTATAATAAATTGTATTTTTCCAACTAGCAAGACTAATTTATTTTATCCATTTATTGGTGTTTAAATTCATATATATCTACAGAATGGCTAATCGTGACCACAACATTGAGATAAAGTCAAGTTTAGTCAATCATTTACACCTGTGCTGCCCATTCAGAAGACCTCCACCACAAACAGTGGTGATCGTGTCCTATTTTACCAGTAAAACTGAGCTTGCATACGTGGGAACTGCAAGGCAACTAAATTGTTATTATTGCTTTATCGCACATGCGCAAAGCTCGCCTCGTTTCTTGATATAATGCCCATCACTTTCATGAATGCGTGATGGATGATCACGTGAAGTGTATCTTAACCATTTCAACGGTGGCGCCCTGAAAGGTATCATTTCAGTCTATACTGTCATCGACGAAATGAGCGAAATCATCCTGGTTTGTTGGGTGGTTCAGTAATAAATAATTTAATCCGACAGCTCTGCCGAGCTGTTGGATTAAATTATTACCGTGCCTCGCTTTAGATTTTTTCTCTTTATATCGTCTGCTTGTCCACTACCAATTTTTTCTTCACGCATAAAATCATGCACACCAGGTAAAAATGTTTAATGGGTCGTTGTGTTACACGTGTGTTTCTTAGTGCAATTAAGTGGGCATCCAAACTGATAGTACAATGTTATATTATACAATGGCGTAACTCGTGTAAATGTGCTTGTCGGATTCACAAGTTAAAGATCAGGTGATGTTCCGTCGGCTGTTGGCCAAATTGGTATAGACTCCGACTCCACCATGACATCATCTCCCAAAATTTCAACTTTTATGCACAATTTAGACAGTATCATTAGTGTCACGTGGTTAACCCAGAAATGGTATCATCCTATTTTCTGTGTTTTGAAACACATTGCTTGTGACACATCGTTGAGCTGAATCCAATCATTTTTCGCAGCCAATATTGACTATTACTAGTTCTCTCGCTAATTGTGAGGAATTTTGTTTTGTTTTGAAAACGATCAGCTGAGTCGATCAGTGAAACGCACACAGAATGTATTCATGCGCCTGTTATGATAGGCCGTTGCGTTCTTGGAAACGAGTCGTCTGTATGATACGGAATCAGAATGAGTCGTCTATATGATACGGAATCAGAATGAGTCGTCTATATCATATGGAATCGTCTCACATTATGTGATACGTACCGTTTCTCGTTGTTTTCAAGCCAAAATGTATATGATTGTTAGATAAATTTCGATACATGGTCGATTATAAATATCAGTCGCCACTGGACTCCAAATTGGAGCTAGCTTCGGCCCTAGTGATCAACTTTCCACGATCAGTAAAGACTAAAGAACAGTTTTGTGTATATCAGTATTGCACATGTGGTGTTAATTTGATAAAATTATTTTAGCCGTTTATTACTGTTTTATTGTACCATTATATTCAAGCTTCCGGCCCCGGTTGTCAGGAAAGAAAGAAAGGAAAAACTCACTTTAATGTTAAAACGGATAAAAGTTAACGCATTGTTCAGACTGGTTCCGGCAATGCCGTCGTTGGTGAACATTTGGAGAGTTTAAAACTACAGGCGCATTCTTGATAACCAAATTTCATCGTAGTTAAGTTCTTAACTTGGTCAGTTCCAGTTGTTTTATATTCACTTGTATGTTGTTTTAACCCTTTGAACCCTGGTGGTATCTTCCATGTCAGTTTCATGGAAGCAATTGGAAGAGTCCATATTCATTACTTGTGGCTGTACGTTGAAAATATTCATTGGTTTACACCCCAAATTCACAAAGCAGCCATCTTACTACGGGGACTGACGGGAAAGGAGAGTGATCGCTCACTCGCCATTACTCTTCTAAACTTTTCACTGGGGTTGTAATTAATCACTCGCCTTCGTGCTGTGTGTTGAAGTAGTGTCCAAACATCAAGTTATATACTGCATTTCAGTCACCCTTTACCTGACCCAACTAGGAAACAGCACTTGCAAAACAGTATCTCGCATTACTAAAATCTTTCATTTTTTACTTTAAACATATCTTATGACACCTCATTGGAACGAGCTCAATGAGCTCGTTCCAGTGAGGGGTCATATGCTATGTTTTTAGAGTAAAAATGAATTAAATGAAATTTGCATAATGATATTCGAGTATAATGCTGCTGGTAAGTTCGTTCTGTCACCTTAAAGGGTTAAAATCACTCTCTTGAATTTTTTACTCTCGTAAAATCCAAATGAGAAGAGTGATCATTCACTCGCCTGCAGTTTCTTCCGTGCAGTCACTGCTACTAAATGAAAATATGGAGCATCATGTTCCTGGGCCGAAAAAGCGCCCTCTCGTGTTTAAAGGGTTAATTGATAATGACAATGCTTTCGTCGATGAATCCATGCCGGAAGCTTTAACGTTAACCCCTTAGAGAGAGATTGCTGCTTTTTTCTATCCAGGAGCGTGATACGACGTGAATTCGTATAGCAGATAGCAGCTCAGTAAATTTGTATGATTGGTAAATCAATATTTTTTCAACTTGCAGTCTCCAAGGCTGAAAATATTAAAAAGGCAGTAAGCCATAAATTCCAGGAAAATATTCACTCAGATTTTGCTTGTTTGTGAAAGAGCAAAAAATCGCTGCATTCAACGAGACAGACATCAGAAGCAGTGCGAAATTATTTTAATCTCTCATTAAAAAGCTTTAATGCAGACGACATTTCAGAAAATACGACACTGCGAAGATATAAACGAAATCGCCCAAAAACAAATTCGGGAAATCGCTGTGGCATCGATTCTGAATACACGCGGTTTCTAATTTTACCTCGGCTGCTATTCGAATAAATGACTACCAAGAACAACAATCGTGCATTATTCGTGCATTATTTTAGCACTAATTCGCATAATAAATACAAACTTCGTGTTATTTATTCAAATAAATTACAGTTATGTATCCAATAAAACCCACAGCATTTTTATCAACAACGGCAATCTCAAAGAGAAACCAAGAGGAAGTCGAAGATTTTTGCGTGCCGAAGCACGCAGGGTCGGCGAGAGTAAACTAATCCTTTACGGCCTCTTTATTTATTTATTTATTTATTTATTTATTTATTTATTTATTTATTGATTTGATTTTAAGGTCACATACTTATGCACAATGGCTAATCATGACCGTGACAGTTTTACGGGTGGAGGAAGCCGGAGTACCCGGAGACAACCACCGAGCAACGACGGGCAGCTGCGAGCTCCCCAACATCGTAACACCACACTGCAGCAAAGGCAGGGTTAGATTGGTTGAAGGCATGCGCACCATCGACGTGCAGTACGCCTTAGTACACTGCGTCATCATGCCCCCATGTGGACAATCGGGGTTAAGTGCCTTGCCCAAGGACACAACGCGGGAGTCCGAATCGATCGCTCAGATGGTCACCCATCCGAGGGCTAACCGGGCTCGACGTTGCTTAACTTCGGTGATCTGATGAGAACCGGTTACCACAACGCCACCGCGCCCCGTTACGGCCTCTTTATACATTTGTACTTACACGTCCAGCAGCCCCACAGGAGGAGAAACGAAGGAGCCACAAAAACCACCAGGACTCAATCCGCCACCGACCTGTTACAGTGCGTGGTTCTCGGTCTGTTCGTCAGACATGTAAAGTCTCCCCCTTATATAAGTTGTGAAGATCTACTTCCTTCATTGACAAGTTTGATCTGTTCGGATTTTGAAAATGGTGATGATTCTACGGGCAGCCTTTGTTGTTCTTCAGAAAGTAAAGTCTGTCACTTGTTGTTGTTGATGTGCCCCAGATCGAGTCTTCCTAGACAAGTATAGTTTGTTCCCGGCCCTGTTAGGCAGGCTACCATCGAAGCACACATCCAGCACGCGAAAGCGTCAGCAGTGCCCATGGTTTGACGCTCTCTGAATCGGTCGATGTTCCAGGGTGACTGCAGCCTCCGTTAGTTCAGGGCGATGGTTCATGGTACAGGACAAGCCAAATTGAAGCGCCTGGTCGGACTGAAGACATGAAGAGACAGAAACCCTAGCATCAACGGCGGCTAGAGGGTGGCCCAGGCATGGTATTAAAAACTTCTGTGATTTTTTTGAAAGCCGGGCTCACTAATCCTTCAGGGAGATTAGGATGCCGTGTTTGGACCCCTCCACCTCCCCCCTTAAAAAAGAGTTGAGATAATTAGTATTATTTTAGGACTACCCACAAGTAGCCGCCCCCTTCCCCCCTCCACCCCCAATACTACATTAGTTTGCCCATCAAATCCAGCCCTGCGGAAAACAAGAGTGTCAAGTTTTCCAGATCGTTATCATGCCTGTCTCAAACAGTGGTCAAAACGTAATCTCTCGGTGCTAGGAAAAATAACAGTAAAATCTTTAGTCGTTGCAAAACTAGTTCATCTTTTTATTGCTCTTCCAAATGCCCCCAAAGAAACCATAGACGAACTAAATAGGGCACTTTTTTAAATTCGTTTGGGGAAATGGGCCTGACAAAATAAAGCGAATTCATTTTATCCAAGATTACTGGCGGATGTAAAATGTTTCAGCTGAATGCTTTTATTAATTCTTTAAAAATATCATGGGTCAGTCGCTTTATATAAAATCATTCATGCTGGAAAGAAATTTTCGTGAACTCTTCTCCCCTTCTAAACAGTGATTGATATCTAGCTAGCCATAACATATTGGTTAACTATTCAAAAAATGTCAACAATCCGTTCTGGAAAGACGTAATTGATGCTTGGTCGTCTTTCAGCAAAACAACTCCTCCACGGGAGCCTAAGGACTT
Source organism: Pictodentalium vernedei (assembly GCA_031216915.1). Classification (NCBI taxonomy): domain Eukaryota; kingdom Metazoa; phylum Mollusca; class Scaphopoda; order Dentaliida; family Dentaliidae; genus Pictodentalium; species Pictodentalium vernedei. The sequence continues at coordinate 97,948,499 of CM062290.1, read as the reverse complement.
TTTATGTACATACATTTTTAATGACGATCATATTATAGTAGGAAATAGACCGCTGAGGAGCACTCTGTTGAAATCGAAAGGTATCCTCTTTGTAAGTGTTTTTTTAGGATCAAACGCAAAACTGTGGTCTCGTGAGCAATTTAAAACGCACTTTGATATACAAATAGACCTCTTGACATACATGGGAATACAAGATGTAATAAAATGTTTTATAAGACCACTAGGCAATATAACTGAGCTGAACAGAATACAAAATCCCATACTACGCACCGTATAGAAACATTAATCTTCTCCGGGAATAAGATAACTTATAAGACACTGATTATGGAAACATCTGAATGGGAATCCAAGTTAGGCATCGAACTGAGTGAAAATGGTGGAAACGTTACTAATCCCCTTCAAATGTACAGTCGACGTCAAATATAAATGGTTTCAGTATCGTATTAATACACGCATTTTAGGAACCAACACTCTTTTAAAGAGGATGAATACAACTGAAGATGACACGTGGTCCTTTTGCAAAAGGGAACAAGAAACCTCGATTCACCTGTTTTGGGAATATCCCCTTGCTTTATCCTTTTGGAATGGTTTCGTCAACTGGATTTTTACAAATACAGGATATTATATAATTATTATATATCAAAACAAAATATTTTGTTTAGCAACCCAAATTCCGGCATGTTACCCATTGTTTGCCTTTTACTCATTTTTGTAAAACATTTTATTTATAGAACTAAAATGAAAAATGGAAAGTTAGATATTAGTTTACTAAAAAGGAAATACTGAATTATTACAATGTAGAGAGATCAGCATATTATCTTTGGTGTCAATACAAAAAATTGGAAAAACGGTGGAAAAGTCTAATAAATCTGATAGAAAAGTAAAACTCCATATGCAACCATATTCAGATAATAATAATAATAATAATAATAATAATAATAATAATAATAATAATAATAATAATAATAATAATCATTAGGACTGCTATTTACTGCCCAAACTTTTCTGAATGCATCCAGTGAAGCCTTTCGTTGGCTTCAACAACCCCAGACAAGTGCCAGGAACTCAACGTCTACTCAACGTCTATTCAACTAATTTGCCGACATGACAACCCTCCCCACCCTACCCCATTCTCACAAATTGCCATCAACCTGCCCTTTTTAAAAAATATAATAATATGGATCAAATATAGTAATAAACTAGAAATGTATTTACTACATATTATATTCAAATTGTATACCTTTTGTACATTGCTGAATAAAAAAATGCATGTCTCAAACGAGGCGCACGTGGATGGACTGTTTCGACCAGTGACTTGTAAATAAATCGGTAAATTCCACAAATACATCAGAGAATTCCGTAATGCGTGCGTTCGATGTTAAATCGTTTATTAATCCCGTATGAGAAAACACTGCTTCTCTATGACTAGGTACAGAAATCAATAAAAACAATTGCGCAGTTTGCGCGTTTCATGACATGCGATTGAAAGAGAAGTGAGAATCGGTTACAATATTATAACGAATCGAACGTACTCAATTTTTTTTTATATTGCATCTGCCTGGTGCCAAGTGACAAATATAGATTGCGTTTTCTCATTAAACTCCGTTGACAAACATTCCAGTCGAGGTCTATTCGAAAATGCCGTGCTGAACAATTGCAAAATAACAACAACTATTTTCAAGATGCGAATCCAACAAAACATAGGGGAATCTGTGGTATTGAAGGCGATTACGATTGAAATTCAAATCTTGCCTACATGCTTTTGACTTTCAAGTTTCGTGTTCGACACGTGCGTTCGATACTACTGCGCGTTTATTGTTCCCCAATTCCATAAATTGTTAATAGTTATTTGGCTAATATAATTCCTGTTGTATTTGATTTTTCAGGTGTTGTGATCAGTTTAAAATACTAATTGTCAAATAATAAACAAATTACTACAATCGCCAATTGATCTGCGTTGTTGTATTCCATCTCGCCTAAGGCTTCTCGTTTGATCTGACCGATCTCATCTCGTCAACTCGACGGTATACAACACAGATCAATTGACTGTTGTAGTAATTTGTACTGATTATGGGTTAAATGTACCTCAGTTTGTTGTTGTAACCTTTAGTGATTTGCTGAATCGGCCCGGGTATCTGTTCAAGCTGGGTGGTTAACAGATACTCATGCAGCTGGTAGTTTTTGCCTATTCGTATCCACTCTGGGATGATTGCATATGTTTGTTTGTCCGTGAGCAGGGGTGTTGTAGGTGAATGCGAGCGTCGAATTGTTGTTTATGGAGTTTCCACTCTGTCCAAGCAATTGATCGATTAAACGTTACTTTTGAACTGCTGTATTATACGAGTTACCAAAGGAACAAACTTGCTTCAAAACAGACAAACACTGTCACACTGACTCACATCAATTACATGAGACAGTGTAACGCATGCAAGTTACGTGCAGACATACTTGTTCACTTTCCGACACGGGGTGACCCTGGCTATCGGAAGTGTCGTTAAACCCCAATAAATAAATGAATACTTGTTCACTTGCATGATCAATTTACTGTATCAATAGACAGAAATGGTAATTCTTAACACTTTACCTAATGCGAGTAGGAGACGATACTTGCGAAATAAATTTTTGAATTACTAGAAATTTTCAATGTTTGTCTCAAAAACATAGTTTATGACCTCTCATTGAAATGAGCTCAAGGAGCTCGTTCCAGTGAGGGGTTATAAGCTATGTTTTTTAGACAAAATTTGAAAAGATAATAAAATTTGAATGGAGGCTTTGTCCGTTACGTTAGGAAAAGGGTTAATTCTGTAAATCATCAAATGGTACGGCAATTGTTCAGATACTTATTAGTGCAAGTGATTAATCGGTTAAACAAGGTTGATCCATGTGATTAATCGATCAATACCACACTTTTAACATTAACAGCTCTACAAAATAACCTCCAATAAAAATGCTGCACATGCAACAAATGCCTCAGTTTCGCTCTTAGAGTACTAACTGTTGTAAAATATTCGGTGCTCGATGGATGTCCCATTACCCTCCAGTTCTTCCTCTTGCGAGGTGAGATCCAGCGTGAATTTGGGTGTGTCCGCGTTGCGAGGTGTAGGGAAGTCAAAGCTTCTCTCTTTCCCCTTCTCCCTCCCGTTCTCTTTTCCAGAAACTCGGAAAGTCGGCGCTTGGTTGCTGCACTCTTCTCCCCAAACTGAACAGAATGTACAGGTTAAAATATGGCAACATATGTTGATGTACTCAGATAATAATATATTGATTATTATATAATACTGGCTTTCGTAAAGTAGAAGATTTACTTGTGTTTCATAAAGAGCCTTGACTGCCAATCAAAAGAGAACTAACGTGACTCAAGAAGTAACCATTTAATGTACTTATCCAGATTCCAGTCTGTCACCTCAGCCTCTGTTTGTCAGTCTTATTCACCAACCAGCTTTTCTTAATGACGTAATCACGTGGTGTTGATGTACTTTATGAAGATCGATGATTGTATTCAACTCATTTGCGAATATAGACTTCCACAGATTAACGTCAATCTCATCCGAAACAACAGCAGTGGCTTGGAATGGACCCAACCAACCAAGTCAGTCCTCTAACTTTCCTCCATCTACAACACCTAGGGAGATGTCACCCTCTCAGCCACCTCCTCCTAAGAGGAACAGACGGAAACATAGACGCCGCTGCGAACTTTAACTTCCTCGCTCCTTTTCCACGCTCAGACAAATATTAAGTAGTTACGGAGGGTGGAAAGGGGAGGTGTCCGAGTGCCAAATCAACATGTTTAGTACAATTAGCTAAACTGGCTCCCGAAGGCGTGAACACTGCCCTCCACCCACCCAAGCCTGGAAATGAGCAATCTGTCATGTATTCGTGATATATGACCGTGATGGTATGAGCAAGCCCGGAGACAAGCCGACTGTCATCTGCAGAATGAGGCTCCCAGAGGGTGAATTTGCTGATGCTTTCCCCATACATTGGGCTAGAATTCCCCACATTTATCCTCTGGGTGCCTCTTTCTGTTTTATCGCGAGACCTTGATTCAGATTGAGGATCACGAAGGGTGAATTTAGTGATGCTACCCTGCTGTGCAGGGTAGCATCACCATATTCACCTTCTGGGGACCTCATTCTGTAGATGACAGTCTGCTTATCTCCAGGCGTGCACATACCATCAGTCCATCACGGTCATATATCACGAAAGAAATTTACACAAATCGACATTCAAATCTTATTATTTTTACATTTGTTTTCCTTCAAAACACAGATTAGGACCCTTCAGTAGAACGAGCTGGGAGAGGGGTAACCAACTATGGTTTGGAGACAAAAATGAACATGCTCAGTTATTCTAAAAATATCTGTGCAAATGGAGACCAACATGAACATGTTCAGTTATTTTAAGGATATTTTTGCAAGTGCCGTCTGCTGACCATGCATAGTGTGATTTTGTCATATACGAAAATTTACTCAACCGCTATAAAGGTTACACCCCAATTATTGGACCCGCACGAATGTTAATGTAATTTCTAAAGTCTTCTGTCAACATTTGATCTGTACTTGACACGGTCAATGATTATTTCATTTCCACATAAGTTGGTTAATGCAAACAAGGAAGGTTAATAAGAGTATTACAATAAGTTAATGCGTGCATTTCTCCTCTTGTCATTGTAAAAATGCAATAAACCATCATCAATTTTGATTATTAAATAATTTCGTTCTGAATCGTCGCGTTGTGTTGTCATGAATTACAATCTGATACGATTGGCCTTCCGGGTGGAGTTAAGTCATCCGTCAATAAAGAACGCGGCCCTTGAGGATCTTTGGTAGGATGTAAAATTGTCTTGTTTGAGCATTGAGCATAGCTGTTGAATATGTAAATTGTTTTTTGTTTATGTAACCTTCGTCGAGGAGAAATTTTAAGTTATTATTTTATTTTACGACATTACTTGGCCAAATAAGTGAATCTATTTTCTTATAATGTTTAGCATTGCTGAGTTGTCTCATGACTTCCTTTACATAATTATCCCGAGATAGAACGACTACCGACCCACCTTTGTCGGTGTGTTGAATTACTAATTACTAATTTCTTATTTTTTAAAAGTTTCGTGGGGGCTCTCGGTTCACCGGCTGTTAAATTGTCTTTATCGGAGAGTTTTTTCGTTTTTTTTTTGCTTGTTTTTTTTTTGTTTTGTGTTTTTTTTTGTTTTTTTGTTTTTTGGGATTTTTTTGTTTTTTTTTTTGGGGGGGGGGGGGGGTGGTTGAAGGACATACAGTCATGTGTTTGAAGAATTTTGAATGTTGATTTCTGATCCCCGGCAGGAAATCAAACTATCGGCAATCCCGCCTGGAAATGAGGAGTCGAACACCCAAAAAGACTAGACCTTTACACATCTTAAAAACGACGACTGGGAACTAGCTTTTTAGATGAAGTTGTCATGACTTCTTAGAAGGTGGGTGTCACGGGGTGGGTTCGGGAGATTAAGTTGGGCTATGCCCACATACTAGTGTCTAAAATACATCATTTAAGAAAGTTTCGTCTTTGATGTATCAGTTCGTCCATCTGACTGACAAGATAAATGGTGATCAGGCAAACAATACGGACTTTTTCTTATTTGATAAATATACAGATTATTACAACAGTCAATTGATCTGTGTTGTTGTATTCCATCGAGTTGATGAGATGAGATCGACCGGATCAGACGAGACGCCACAGGCGTCGAGTTTGATCTGTTCGATCTCATCTCGTCAACGAGATTATTTGTTTATTCGATACAATTTGTTGTAGTAATTTGTTTATTATATGACACTTAGTATTTTAACCCTTTACCCAACGTAACGGCCAAAACCGGCCAGCGCTATTCTCAAAAATCGCCAATTAATTTTCAAAATATTTTCATTTTTTGTCTCAAAAACATAGGTTATGACCCCTCGTTGGAACGAGCTCGTCGAGCTCGTTCCAACGAGGGGTCATAACCTATGTTTTTGAGACAAAAAATGAAAAAATTTAGTTATTCAAGAATTTTTTTTGCAAGTGTCGTCTGCTTTTCATGTTAGGTAAAGGGTTAAACTGATCACAACACCTGGAAAAACAAATACAACAAGAATTATATTAGCCAAATAACCATTAATAATTTATGGAATTGGGGAATCCCAAACACGTAGTAATATCGAACGTCCGTATCGAACATGAAACTTTAAAGTCAAAACAATGAAGGCAAGACTTGCATTTCAGTCGGAATCGCTTTCGATAACACAGATTCTCCTACGTTTTTTTTTTTTTTGGCTTCGCATCTTGGAAATGGTTATTGTTATTTTGCTATTGTTCAGTACTGTATTTTCAAATAGATTTCGATTGGAATGTTTGTCAACGGAGTTTAATGAGGATACTCTCATGTTTATGCTCTGTGCTTATGTTCTATATTCATTTGTAGGTCACTGGTAAAAATAGCCCGTTAACGCGCGCCTCGCTTTAGACAGGCATGATAACGATCGGGAATACTTGACACTCTTGTTTTCTGGAGAGCTGGTTTTGATGGGAAAACTGCAGTGGTATTTAGGGGCTATTTGTGATGGTCATATAATGACGCGTTCTTTCCTATTTAATCATATAGCTGACTCCTGTTGGACCATTGTAACTTTATGACTCCCCAACTTACTAATTCCGCACAAGCAGGGAAAATAGATACTTTATTAAGAGCACACATAAAACATCATGCAACACAGAAAACAATGAACAAATTTACAAAAACCCTTATTGACGTAATTATATATACCCCCAGGGGATGACATAGCCAGATTGGCTGTCCACCTGTCATCCCATGCAGAACCAAAAGTGCATTTGCCACACACTCAGACTGTAAGCAACCATTAATTTTGAATACTTCATTCACGTATAAGTAAATTTAACAAGACTTCTTTGCGATCGCAATCGATCGGAATCAGGTGGCTAGTGTCTACAAATTCATCCCACCTCACGCTTTGGTCATCCTGTTATGTCGGCCCTTAAAGTGATTATTTAGAGGAAACAAAGCAGTTTTATTTATAAATATATTTCAAGCTGGAGGGGATCGGTGGGAAGAGTGAGATGCGATATGACGAGAATACCAGACTTGAGTTAATGCAAGATTTAATCTATAAGATATGTAGTAATTATTAACTGATGGATTACGGTCTGGGCAATGCGGATTGTTACATTCTACAGCACCGAATATGGAGCGAGCATTTTATTCATTAATTCTTATTTTAACAAGTTTCTGCTTTTTATCGCACGTAGTTCACAGTTTATGTTGTTCCATAATTTTGGATAAGCATAATTTGGGAACCTATCTAAGGCTTTAGTTCTTGTTCGTTCAAATGTTAGTAGACCACTTTGACTACTGTTCCTAGATGATCGATTGCTGGCGAGACCGAAGAAGTTTTCGAAAGATCGAGGGAGGTTACCGTTGAGAAAGTAAAAAAACAAATAGGTTCCCATGTGGTTTAAATAAGTTGTTCACTTTCAATATTCTGCCTTTTAAGAACAGTGGATCCATGTGGGCATTATAACGTTTGTTGTGTATTATACATAGAGAACGTTTTTGGAGCTACAACGCCTTCTTCATTGCCTTCAAGTTTCCCCAGATATGAATTCCATATACCAGGTGACTATGTATTAGTGCGTGGTACAGTGTTCTCGTGACATCCGTCGGCAATACAGTCTTCACCTTATTTAGGACAAAATTTGCATATGCAATTTTAGAACAAAGTTTATTTACGTGGTCCTTATATATTAAGTTTTCATCAATATGTATATCTAAAAATTAAATCGCCCTTTCAGTTTCTTCTGACCCTACAGTACTTATTTTCTCATTGTTTATAAATATATTTGGTTTGACTGGTCTTTGACTGTTACTTTGGGTTGGGTTGAGTAAAATATATCTGGTTTTTTTCTGGCATTTAAGGCCAACTGGTTCGCACAACACCAATCAAAAATCTTTTCAAGTTCTTTATTTATAAAGCCGGTCAGTATGCAAGTGATGGGACCTGATGAGTACGCCGTTGTATCATCGGAAAACACGAGGAGATGTAATGAAGATGCTTCAGAAATGTCGTTGATATATAACAAAAAAAAGTATTCGGCCAAGAACTGATCCCTGAGGGACGACGTCACGTGAGTAGTAGTGTTCGGGCTTTTCAGGGGCTATTGGCCGGATCTCATTGCCGGATCTCATGTGACGTCATAGTCACGTGGCCCAGTGCCGCCATGTTGTGTTGTCATGGTAACCCGCGTGAGCTCACGCAATGATCCGGCAATGAGATCCGGCCAATAGCCCCTGAAAAGCCCGAACACTACTATTCACGTGTTATTTCAGCCACTTCCGATCTGTTATTATAGCTAGCATACTGTTGTCTGCCAAACAAGTAGCTTTTGAACCAGTCGTTCGCCAATCCTCTGTTACCATAGCTATTCAGTATACTCGATAAGATGCCATGCTGTAATGTGCCAAAAGCCTTTGATACGTCCAAGATGACAGCCAGCACGGTATCTTTGCAGACCTTATTGTTTTCCTGTCCAGTGTGTTTAAGAAAATGCAGCACTGGGTGGACAGTGCTATGTTTTTTTCCGAAACCCGTATTGATTAGGATTGAAAATACCAAAATGGTCCAAAAAATTGATTAATCTAGTTGACATAAGTTTTTCAGGTACTTTTGAGAAAGTTGGCCGGAAGCTGATAGGTCTGTAGTTCGTAAAGGTGTGTTCATCGCCTGATTTTAAAATCGTGATTACTTTGGTAATTTTCATTTTGCTTGGGAAAATTCCCTCCGCAAATAAACAATTGAAAATGTGTGTTTTGAAGGATCGGTTTTTAGGTCTATTGTCTTTTTTAAAAGTTGCGTACTTATATCATTCTAGTCTTTACTTGTTTTAAATTTGAGGGAATTAACCACATGTTGGACTTCATTAATACATGTCAGACTTATGAAGAAGGTGTTCGTAATGGGAGTTTTCATGTAATCACGGAATCATATTTAGCATTTCCTATATTTTCGCATGGTCACCGCTCAACGTTTACAAAAAAATTGTTCAATTCTCTGGCTATCTCACGTGGATCATTCATTTCTTGATTTTCTTGAACGAAGAAAGAGGGTACTTTTGATGTCTGTTTTGTTTCGTTCAAAATCTTCCAGCTTTCACGAGTATTACACTTGGATTCATTGAGTATTTTCTATAGTACATGGCTTTACTCTATTTTTTAACTTTATTGAAAATTCTACAGTATTTTTTGTAGTTTCGAGTATTTATATCGGTCCGGTTTTTTTATTTTTTTCTTATAAAATTTTACTTTGTTATTTGATGAGATTATTAATCCCCGCGCTAACATCTTGTTGAAGGAATATGTCCTACAGGCGTGCAATACATACACAGAACGACACCTGCGTGTGAATGAGTTAATCGATATGGCACGAGTAACGAGAGGCCGCGAAGACACAAGTGCCATATCGATGACCCCATTCGCGAGCGTGTGTAGTTCTGTGTTTATTACACGCCTTCAAGTCTATAAAAGCAGTTATTAGAAGAACACACAGCAATTCATTTGGAAAATCATCTCCTGAGTTCCAATGTGTTCTATGCACCAGTAGTTATATAGAACACATTGAAACTAGGGGATAACTATTAACATAAATATCACATTTTATTGCGAGGGGAATCCGTCTTACTATTTTGAGCTATCTCCAGCGATTCAGTAATTGAGGTGCACGATTTGTAAAAAAATCCAGTGAAATTTCGCTTCTATTTAAAAATAGTTTGTCAACAATTTCCGTCGGCACATGTGTGCGGAATGGATTTTCGTTTTCCGCATGGTTTAGTATTGCTGTTGATTGGGATTTCTGAGAACAGGCATCTAGTACACTACGTCACCATGCCTCAACTCAGACAATTAGGCTTAAGTATCTTGCACAGTCGATAATTTTGAAACATTTGGGGGCAGCAAAATGTTGACTTTGAATAAACATGGTATACTTATCGTTTCAAATTATATGGACCCTTTCTGGAAAAAACGTGCTTAATGTATGCGATCTCTTAAAAGATTGCAACCCCACAACCCCGACAGAAATCCTCTCACAACCACTATTTTATAATAATTATATAAAAATTAATAAGGAATTATTTCTTCACAGACGTTTGTGTACAAAGTGTGTTTTCTTCATAAACGATATACTTATAGCTTCATGATCCATTATTGACTTTCAAGATTTTAAGTTGAAATATGACCATGATACCATTCACCATCTACCTCGGTGTAGTGAATACAATACCAAGGTCATGGAAAAATATAATATCCAACAGTACAAAATTCCATTATGTTTCAGATCTATTGGTGAGTGACATCACATCTTCCTCTGAAGCAAACCGCTATTTCTACCCCGTATTTTGTAATAAAGTATCACAAAAACCTACACATACCCGAGAGAAATGGAACACCACACTGGATGAAAATCTTGATCATAATGATTGGCAATACATTTACAAACAAACTTTTAAGGAAACAGATGATACATATCTACAAAGTTTTACAATATAAAATTAACGACAAAATCCTATTAACAAAATCTAAACTCTTAATGTGGGCTTTCGGAAACAGAGCTGTGCTCTTTCTGTGGAAATACGAAGGAAACGATCACGCATCTATTTTACGACTGTTCTTTCTCAAAACTATTTTACTTTCACTAGCGGAAAACCTTAATCCGGATCCGCAAGAACAACTAAACATAAATAAAAGAGAAATAATTTTTGGCGCAACTTCCGAGCATGCTTATCCAAATGTCTGGAATACATGTCTCCTCATCTACAAAAAGTATATTTACACCTGCAGCCGAAGTAATACCATTCCCCCTTTCTCGGGTCTAGCAAGAGCTATAAAATCTTACAAAAATATAGAAATGTATTCTTTATACATGTACTCAATCGGCAGAGCGTATGGAGGAAAAATGGAACTACCAAAGTGACACATTTTTTTTAATAATTGGAGAACTGCCCTGTATATATATTATACTGTACAAATTCCCTTGTGTTGTAATCTTATATAATGTACTATTTTTCTAGTGATGCCAATTAAAAAAATGTATCTTGCACAAGGACACGGCGCCAAAAACGCGGCACAGGATCAAACTGTCGAATTTTCGCTTCGATCAGAAGTTCAATGCTCTAACCACTGAGGCACCGACCGCCCATTCCAACACGTTAACAGGTAGTAGATGCCATTGTTCCAGGACATATGAAGCATTTTGAACTAGGGTGGGGGCCACGGCCATGCAAGGCACCCACACGCTGATATATTACTCAAAGTTTGCTAAGCACTGAGTGGATCCAATTACCTGTTTTACGCTTTAGTTGAAATATGGATGAAAAGTTGTATATATTTTTTATTTAATATTATCTTTAATGATTTAAGTACAGAAATTAAGATTTTGTTTGTGCTTGACATTATTTTTTAGCTTTTGAATACGATAACCATGGAAAATGGATATTATTGGTAAAAGAGGAAATTTTTCAATTTGCTAAAAAGTTGACGGAGCGAACTGGTATGAGTTCAATATCGAGTATGAGACCCATTACCTTGACAACGCCTTCTCATGTTCCCAATCAGGTTCCTGATGGTCCTTTGTGGGATGTTGTTTCATTCTTGGACCAGCATGGCACCAAGCTTCTGGACACAGCTTCTGGACACTTCTTGGCTGGACAGGGCGGGCTGAAATTGCAAGCCGCAACTCATTCCAGACATATTCGATTGGATTGAGGACATATGATCTTGCTGGCTAGTCCATACGCTCAATTTCCTCACTCTGTGGTTACTCCACGACTGCATGGGCAACATGAGGACGGGCATTATCGTCCATCAGAATGAATCTATCACCCACTGCACCTGCATACAATCTGACGTGGGCACCCAGGATCTCATCAATATACCGCTGTGCAGCCAATGTACCACATTCAAGGACACAGAGGTTTGTACGTCCATCCCAGCTGGTGCCGCCCAAGACAATGATTGACTCTCCACCATAGCGGTCATGCTCAGCAATGTTAGCTGCACGGAATCGCTCTCGTGGTCTTCTCCATTCCCTAGAACGCCTATTTGTGTGGTCTAGGCAGTACTTTGACTCTATAAAAAGGACAGGTCGCCAATCTTCTCTGGTCCATCCAACCTGGCCCATGGCCCATTCGTATCGTGCCTGGCGCTGGATCTGGGACTGCGGAATGCGAATACATTGTCTTCTCGACCGGTGTCCACCTTCGTGCAACCCTGCCCGAATAGTCTGTGTCGAAAATTTTACCCCGGATGCATTCTGAAGGTCACTGCGTCGAAGCTGGGTTGCTGCGGCAAAGCGGTTCATACGGGCCTGAATGATCAAAAACCGGTCTTCAGCTGCAGATGTTGCCCTGTCTCTGCCAACACCATGCCGTCTAACTGGTGTGCCATACTGGTGAAATATTGTCCAGGCGCTGGTGATCACCGTGTGATGCACACCAAGTACTTCGCCAACCTAACGGTGGGTAGCCCCTTGCTTCACCATCCCTACAGCCCGCCACATTTCTGCTTCAGACAAATGTCTTCTTACATTTGCATTTGCCGTATTCATTCATTCAATCACAAGGGTTTGTGTTGAACTGATGACTGAATACCCTACATATGTCATGTACATGTAGACAGTACAGGAAAACATCACGAAAAGGGTTCATGCTTTCCATGACTGTCACGAAAAGTCTGCCTGTCAAGAGAGCTAATGTGTACACTGGGGACCATCTCAATACATCCTCAATCACATGCACCAAAAATATCACAAATATGTCACAAGCAAATGTCACAATGATGTGTCAAATATTTGGTGTTAAGGAAACCTTGAGTAGTATATATAGAAGAGGTGACCCTATGGGGGAAATTGTTAACTATGGAGCAAATATGTGCACTTTTCTCGATTTTAAAGTCCGTAGTATAGGGACAAATCAGACAAAGAAATCTCTGATCATATCTTAATAGTGACAAGTCTGTGGGTGTCTTGCTACTAGATCAATTCCCTTCAGACCAACTCCCACTAAACCAAATCCCCAAATACCAATTACCGGCATTGCTTTCCAGTGGCCAATACTATAAAACTTTTACAATGGTATGTTCGAGAATTGTATTTTCTAGTTATGACTTTAAATGTGTTGAAATGAACCATTAGAATTTTCAAAGATCTGGCAATTTGCCAGTTGGCAAATTGCCATATCTTTTAAAATGCTAATGACTCGTTTTAGGCAGTTATATTAATGGGTAGAAATACAACTCTAGAAAATACAATTGTAAACGTTTTATGGTATTAGCTCCGGGTTTGCATATTGGCTTCCATCATGAATGTTGGGGGAGCGATGGCGTTGCGGTAACCGGTTCTCGTCAGATCACCGAAGTTAAGCAACGCCGGGCCAGGTTAGTCCTCGGATGGGTGACCGTCGGAGCGATCGATTCGGACTCCCGCGTTGTGTCCTTGGGCAAGGCACTTAACCTCGATTGTCCACATGGGGGCACGATGACGCCGTGTATTAAGGCGTACTGCACGTCGATGGTGCGCATATTTCCAACCAATCTAGCCCTGCCTGTGCTGCAGTGCGGAGTTACGATGTTGGGGAGCTGGCAGCTGCTCGTCGTTGCTCGGTGGTTCTCTCCGGGTACTCCGGCTTTCTCCACCCGTAAAACTGTCACGGTCATGATTAGCCATTGTGCATAAGTATGTGACCTTAAACGCCAATAAATAAATAAATAAATCATGAATGTTAGAAACAGCGTAATCATTTATTGGCACTAACATGTTTGAGGATGTTCTCGAGATATGAAGTTGAACATCGGGGTGGCATTATAATTACAATGATATTACTTGCCTGACTCCACCATGCATGGCACTCTTATTGATTTATAACTGTTTGGTTGTTTCTGAATTTCATTGTTCCATAATCACATGTAAATATTTTATTGTGTTTTCGAGATTTATGATTCAATTGTAACAGAAAAATGTTTTATTGCTCACTGTGCGTTATGTGTTTCTTTCATAGCAACTATTTCAAACAAAAGCAGGGAATGATGACTTTTTGTAACTTCATGATTGAAGCAGTAATTTGAAGAGAAAAGAAATATAGGTATTGCAAGATACGACGGCATTAAATTTTCGTACGACAGGATTTCTTGTGTGAGAGGGTTGCGTTGCTTTCGTGACTGTCACTCAAATCTCAGGAAAATCCGATTCGATCAGGGATGAAACCATGGTTTGCGATTGGGTGGGCACACAGAATATTTATTTATTTATTTATTTATTTATTTATTTATTTATTTATTTATTTATTTATTTATTTATTTATGTTTAAGGTCACACATTTCTGCACAACGGCTAATCATGACCTCGACAATCTTACGGGTGGGGGAAGCCGGAGTACATGGAGAGAACCTCCGAGCAACGACGAGCGACTGTCAGCTCCCCAACATACTAACTCTACCATTGGATGAAGACAGGTGCATCATTGACGTGCAGTACGCCTTAGTACACAACGTATCCGTGCCCTCACGTGGGCAATGGGTGTGAAGTGCCTTGCCCGAGGACACAACGCGGTTGCGGCAGGTGGGACTCGAACAGAGGACCTCTAGGCTTGCAGCCTGCCCCTCAACCTACTAAGCCACTACGCCCCCAGGGCGCACAGAATAAACGCTCAAAGTGCTGTGACGAATCCTACAGACGAGATGGCATCTGCCTAACGTTGTACAAGTACTTGCTGAAGCTAGACTTTGATAAGTTTCTCTCCCGCCTCACAAAACAACCTTTTATTATAGCTAACAACAAGCTGTTAGTTTCCAACTTGTTATAATTGTTCCAAAATTTGTCGAATACTGCGCTGAGTTATATAAAACCTACTTTCTCTTATCGCGGAATAAGAACAGTACTGCAACAATAACATGAATTTGAAGGGCGTTGTGGTTCATTAACGGCCCAACAGAAATGAATACCAGCCTGAAATATCTTATATTCGTCTCGGACCGCGAATTAGACGGGGGACTGCTATCGTTTATGAAGGGCCGTCAATAAAACGGAAGCTCCAAATAGACCTTCTTTATTAGCTCACCTGGCCTAAACGGCCATGTGAGCTTTTCTCATCACTTGGCGTCCGCCGTCGTCCGTCGTCCGTCATCTGTCGTCCGTCGTCCGGTGTCCGTAAAATTTCACATTTTCATCTTCTTCTCTGCAACCGTTGAGCCGGTGCGAACCAAACTGCAGAAATGGTATATGGGAGGTCCTCTACAAACGATCCTCATTTTTTCCCCAATTCGGATGAAAAACATGGCTTCCAGGGACATTCTTTGATTCTGGTTGGTGGATTTTCAAAAATCTTCTCCTCTGAAAGTGCCAGGCCAAATGTTTTGAAACTTCACATAAATGATGACTGGGGCCCCCTCTACCAATGATTCTCATTTCATGTTGATTGGGTCACAAACATGGCCGCAATTGAGGCTTATAGTTACAGTAGAAACCCTATGGGAAATCACATTTTCCTCTTCTTCTCTACAAAAACCGAGGCGACTTGAAAACAAACCTGGCAGGGGTAGTCTGTGGGAGCTCCTCTACAAACGATCTCTATTAAGTTCCCGTGGGTTGAAAAACATGGCCGTCAGAGACATTCTTTGATTCTGATTGGTAGATTTTCAAAAATCTTTTCCTCTGAAACTCCCGGGCAAATGTTTTGATACTTCACATAAATGACTGGGACCCCCTCTACCAACGATCCTCATTTAATGTTGATCGGGTTGCAAACATGGCCACACATGGCTTATAGTTACTATAGAAACCTATGAGAAATCACATTTTCATCTTCTTCTCTGGAACTACTGAGCCGACGTGAACGAAACTTGGCAGGGATAGTCGATGGGAAGCCCTATACAAACGATCCTCATTTTGTTCCCGTGGGTTGAAAAACATGGCCGCCAGAGGCATTCTTTGATTCTGATAGGTGGATTTTAAAAAATCTTCTCCTCTGAAACTGCCAGGCCAAATGTTTTGATACTTCACATAAGTGATGGGTGGGACCCCCTTTACCAATGATCCTCATTTAATGTTGATCGGGTTGTAAACATGGCCACAATTGCGGCCTTAGTTACTATAGAAACCCTATGAAAAATCACATTTTCATCTTCTTCTCTGAAACGACTGAGCCGACCTGAACCAAACTTCGCAAGAATGGTCTGTGAGAGGATGGAAATATGTGGCAACCAGAGGCGATATTCTATCCTGTCTGCACGAAGATCGGTACTGTCAGCAAAATACTTGTTTTTTGAGAATCTGGTAAGGGTTGGTTCCAGTTTTCTCCACTGAGAACTGGGAAAAAACAAAAATATTGTGTATACAGTACAAGTCAAAATAAGCTGTAGTATAACTGCATTAAACTAAGTAAACTTCTGCTCCTGCCTTGACAAGATCAGAATCTGACATTTTCTGGGAAGCTATCAGTGAGAGCTTTCTAGAAAATTCCGGTCATATCAGTGTAGGAAGAGAAAAAGATACATTGTTTATAGGATTATCCTACACAACTTATTTTGACTTTAGTGTAAACCATTGGCAACTGTATCTTGATTTATGCATCATTAGTCTCCTGGTTGTCCAAACACCTGCAATGATCAATCAGTATTTTCTGATAAGCAACATGAAAGTTTTTGTTTCTCTTGCAATCAAGTCAGCTTAGATGACAGTAATTATTGTATACCTTTTAAGATCTGACAAAAATTGGAGTAAAATGTGTTTGACTGTAACCCTTTATCTATCCAAAGCTATTTTGAAAAGAGAATACTGTCTGAGAAAATTGTAATTTTCAAAATATTTAACCTTCTTTTACTGATTTTTTTCTGTTGAAACAGAATTCATGAATGTGTGCATTTTCAAGAAAATCTTCTTTGAAAGTACAAGGCCAGATGGTATGAAAACTTGGTGTGGCTGATAACTGTAACTCCCTCTACCAATGATCTTCATTTTAATCTTCATCGGGATGCAATTATGGCTGCAATTGTGGCTTATAGTTACTATAGAAACCCTATAGAAAATCACATTTTCATCATCTTCACTGAAAGTACTGAGCCAATGTGAACCAGACTTGGCAGGCGTTGTCTATGAGAGGTTCTCTACAACTGTTGTTCATTTTATTCCTGTTGGGTGAAAAAACGTGGCCGCCAGAAGCATTCTTTGATTCTGACTGGTCAATTTTGAAAATCTTTTCTCTGAAACCACAGGGCCAAATGTTTTGAAATTTTGCATGGTTGATGACTGGGACACCTTCTACCAACGATCCTCATTTAATGTTGATCGTTTCGCAAACATGGTCATAATTGCGATTTATAGTTACTACAGAAAAAACCTAGGGGAAATCACATTTTCATCTTCTCTCTGGAACTACTGAGTCGACGTGAACCAAAACTTGGCAAGAATGGTCTATAGGAGGCCCTCTACAAGCGATCTTCTTTTCTGTTCCTGTTGGTTGGAAAAACATATGGCCACCAGAGATATTCTATGATTCTGTTTGGTGGATTCAAATGTTTTGAAACTTCACGTGACTGAAGACTAGGACACCTTCTGCCAATGATCCTCATGTAATGTTGATGTAATGTTGCAAACATGGCCACAGCTGCAGCTCATAGTTCATGGAAAGCTACGGGAAATCACATTTTTATATGTTGTTCCGTGTGAGCGATTACAGGCTCTGTATAGCCTCTAGTCTTCAGTCGGTGTTCTTTTTTTATCCTTTTCGGGCTTCCTAGACGTGGCGTCTAGGACCTTCCTCGGGTGTGGATCAGCGCGGGACAATGCCTAGGTAAGGTGCTACCACTACCCCTGGAAGCTTGAAGTTAGTAGTTAATGGAGAGATGAACGTCAACTTGGACATTCCGTTTGATGTGTGAATTGGCGTTTAGCGCCATCAAAGTGCCTCTGATCCGTGCGTTGAGGAAATCCATCTAATTGACTGTAGGTGTAAATTAGGAGCTCTCGCAGATGTGTGAGATTACTGGAAAAGGCAAGCAATCAAAAATAATAATAACACTTTGGTCGGCCGCTGATTTGTCGCGGGTCTCGGGTTAGAAGGCCTTGTTTACCCCTATACTCCCAAATGCCTCCCTGTTCGCACGCTTCTTATCTCCTTCCAACACTCGCTTGATAACATTCCTTGCCCCATTCTTCCCAATCTCTCCGATTAGCATATTAACCCTCTCCTTTGAATCTCTCACTAACCACATGTTCTTCATTCTCTCATCCCACTTCCTCATTATACTCTCACTACGATGGTGTAAGTTAGAAAAAGGGGCGATTGTACCCAGTCTTGCGGCGTGCCGTATATATGTTACAGTAAATCACAATTTTTATTTTTTATTTGATTTTTTTTTTCATTTTCACTCTCAGTCTGGATTTGATTGCTTGGACGGATATGTCAAAGCTCTCTAATCAGCACCTGATTAGAAGCTATGGATCTCCTACCAGAACAAGTGAGTGGACTCAGAAGACGAAGACTCGGAGGATGAAGACGACTTGGGGAACTTCATCGACTGCCTGGATGGACATGCACGGAAAAGTAAATCAGCCTGAAAGTTGATTTTGAGGACTCTATCGAACAATACATCGAGTACAGCTCCAAATACCACGACTCGGAACTTCAACACAAGATTCAAAACGTATTCTACTACAGAAAATTGGAGGCCTGATAAATCTGTGACCAGAATTCTACAGATTCCCGAAAGAGTTTCCGCAGACTCCAAATCTTCAACCGAACGGGCCCTAATGGGCAACGGCGGATCTCTTGACTCCTTTGCTTACTACCTGCGGCTGGCATAAATTTGATTTTTATAACGCAAAAGAGTCTCAAGGGATTCGACGAATCCCCAAATCGTTCAGACGCGCCTTCGGTGCGCGAATCCCCTCACCTTGACATTGAAGTCGGTAGTGGTTTTTTTCTGTTCGATTCAGTCTATCCCTGTGTATTGAAGTCTACATACAGAAGCCAGCTCAACCTCCGACAATTGCCTGAGGCAGACTATACTTGCCAAAGATGGCCACCACAACAAGATTACCTTACACGTGGAAGACTATACTTGCCTGAAAACATCGGCACATCACCCTTGGGGAGAGGTAGCACCTCTGTCGAGGGGACTCCCTCTCGCTCTGGTCCTTCTCACCCAAGAGATAACATCAAAGAATATCAAAGAATGTCACAAAATATCTTAACAATTAAGAACACCAAGATCCCGGACACATGCTGAGTACCCCGCTTCTCCTTTGACGCGCCTAAACATGTTGCGAGGAACTTCGTCCAACCGTTAAAGAGGGCCGAAAGGGGCTTGCCCCACCCTGTCCCTGCTCGCCTTCGGCGCGCAAAACCATTTGATCTAGAATTCAGTAAATACATGTTATCTCTACAGTGAAGTGACTTGGGTCATCGTATCACGTCGAGTTGAGGAGGTCAGGTCGCCGGACCAAACGAGCTGCCCAAAGCAGCTCGTTTGAAAAAGCGATCTGACCTCCTCAACGAGATGTGATGCGATGACCCAGGCACTTCACAAAAGGGATAAAAGGTTTGTTAAAAAACTTATAGTTCATCATCGCATGCCAACACTAATATTAACAATTCTCCCAACCCATTTTTCTGTAAATTCGATTGAAGAAAAAAGAACTATTTTTGTTTAGACTTATTGTAACAGGTGCACACTTCTGGGGAAACCCCCGATGCTCATGAATACGATAAAAATATCATGAATGCGATAATAAAAAAAACGGGCCGCGGTCAAGCACACCCATTTCAGCTCGGAGTAACGTATTCTCTGCGAACGGAACAGCTAATTATGCGAATTCGAACGCACACGTAAATAGTCATACTTTCATGACACTGATTCGGATTCCACACTGTGGATTTTTCGGGGACCAGGAAAATATGGTTAAAGAACGTTAAATAGTATTGATACTTAGCGGTTAAATTACAGTACGTGG
Source organism: Pictodentalium vernedei (assembly GCA_031216915.1). NCBI lineage: Eukaryota > Metazoa > Mollusca > Scaphopoda > Dentaliida > Dentaliidae > Pictodentalium > Pictodentalium vernedei. The sequence continues at coordinate 97,928,478 of CM062290.1, read as the reverse complement.
AGAGTGGATTGTAACTAAATCACCCGCGGAGTGTAGTTATCACCCAAGCTATAACTTTCAAATGTTGTATATATTGGCAAAATACACAAGCAATGTTTCAGCCAATGGACCTCCGGGTTTAACCCGGAGGTCCATTGGCTGAAACGTTGCTGGTGCTGGTTATGCTTTGCAACAAATTTGCAATTATTGCTCGGGTGGAATCTCCACTCTGAGGGTGCTTTAGTGATAATACACTCTCTACGTACTGTACATAGTCATATAATGAATACGTGTATTTACTGAAACATTTAGTAGAAACATGTATGTCACTTTCCAAATACGTGTATTTTCAAAACAATGCAATAAATACATGTATTTACTGCAATTGAGGACTTTGAATACATAGATTTCCTGAGCTGATTTTAGGAAATCAATGCATCAAAATGGTATGGCTTCCACTTTGCAGGTGTCACATTAGCAGGTTTCATTACTGAGGTTGCTACAAAGAAAACAAGCGATTTTAATGATGGCTTCACCTTTGTCACATTAGCTGGTTTCATGTATTATGTCTCCGTTGTCAGAAATACCTGGTCAGTTATCTCAGACTTGAGAAATTTCTTATCTACAGTACGTAGAGAGTGTATTATCACTAAATCACCCTCAGAGTGGAGATTCCACCCGAGCAATAATTGCAAATTTGTTGCAAAGCATAACCAGCACCAGCAACGTTTCAGCCAATGGACCTCCGGGTTAAACCCGGACGTCCATTGGCTGAAACATTGCTTGTGTATTTTGCCAATATATACAAAATTTGAAAGTTATAGCTTGGGTGATAACTCCACACCGCGGGTGATTTAGTTACAATCCACTCTCCACGTACTGTATTATCTCCGACTTCAGAAATACACGAACTGCTATTTCAGCCATCAGAAATATCTGATCAGCTCGGCCAGGAGATACACAATCGTAAACACAATATCACGAGAACGAGAACCCTCGCAAGAGCTGGCCAGCAATTGTAAGATGAGAAAATGGTCAAAAGAAATAAAATTTAGTACAAGTCAGGTGAACCTGGGGATAATGTGGCCATTCCAATCCCATCTATTGACAGAGGAAGATGCGATCCCGGAAATATTCTAGGTGTAATTCTTGATGTGGACGGGGGGCACTATAAGATTTCAACTAAAGCTGGTGTTTTAATAGGGTTATACCTCCGACACCAGTTTGATCTGTACACACATCCGTTATTAAAACTTAGTAGCGTAAGCCAAGAAAATAGAGTCTCACTGAGATGAACTGTCTTTTCTCAATCAAAATGTAGTGGTCAAGGGTTTGAGAAATGTAACTGCAAAGGATCAAAAAGATATCAACAAACCGGTGTGACAGGAATGGAAGTCCGTAGGAAAATTAGTCGTTAGTGGTTGCGATCGGTCAACCGGTTTGGCTGCCCGAGTCAAAAACCCGTAAACCATTAGCACATTCTAGAGGTCGTATTTATGAAGGGATTTAATTGTAACTTAATAGGATGCCTCTGTATAATGCCTAGAGATGAGAACGTCCCCTTTTAGTCATGATCTGTCAACCGTGATGGCTGCCCAAGTCCGAAACCCAAAAACGTTTAGCACAGTCTGCAGGTCATATTTAATATGGGGGGATTTCATTGTAACTTGATAGGATGACTCCGGATGATGTCTAGATGAGAACGTACCCATTTGGTCGCGATCTGTTAACCGTGACGATTGCCCGAGCCCAAAACCCGAAAACCTTTAGCACTGTCTACAGGTCATATTTATGGAACGATTTCATTGTAACTTGGTAGGTTGACTTCATATAATGTCTAGATGAGAAGGTCCCCTTTTGGACGTGATTGGGCAACTGTGACGGCTACAGGTGCCCGAAGCCCGAAAACCTTTAGCACAGTCTTCAGGTCATATTTATGAAGGGATTTCATTGTAACTTGGTAGGATGACTCCAAATAATGTCTAGACGAGAATATCCCCTTTTGGTCGCGATAATTCAGCCCTGGTGGCTGCCCGAGCCCAAAGACCTTTAGCCTAGTCCATAGATCGTATTTATGTAAGGATTTCGTTGTACCTTGTTAGTTTGACTCCATATAATGCCTAGCTGATGACATCCTCTTTCGGTCGTGATTGGTTAACTGTGACGGCTACAGGGGGCCCGAAGCTCGAAAACCTTGCGCACAGTCTACAGGTCATATTTATGAATGGATTTCGTTGTAACTTTGTAGGATCACTCCAGAAGATGCTCAAATGAGAATTCCCCTTTTGGTTGTGATCATTCAACCCGAAGCTCGAAAACCTTTAGCACAGTCTACAGGTCATATTTATGAAGGGATTTCATTGTAACTTGGTCGGTTGACTTCATATAATGTCTAGATGAGAAAGTCCCCTTTTGGACACGATTGGGTAACTGTGAGGGCTACAGGGACCCGAAGCCCGAAAACCTTTAGCACAGTCTACAGGTCATATTTATGAAGAGATTTCATAGTAGCTTGGTAGGATGACTCCAAATAGTGTCTAGATGAGAATGTCCCCTTTGGTCGCGATCATTCAGCTTTTATGGCTGCTCGAGCCCAAAAACCTTTAGCATATTCTATAGGTCGTATTTATGGAAGAATTTCATTGTAACGTGTTAGGTTGACTCGATATAATGTCTAGATGAGAACGTCCCCTTTTAGACGTGATTGGGCAACTGTGACGGCTACATGATCCCGAAGCCCAAAAACCTTTAGCACAGTCCATAGGTCATATTCACGAAGGGATTTCATTGTAACTTGGTAGGATGACTCCAAATAATGTCTAGATGAGAACGTCCCCTTTTGGTCGCGATCAATCAGCCTTGATGACTACCGGAGCCCAAAACCCCAAAACCTTTAGCACAGTCTATAGGTCGCATTTATGTAAGGATTTCTTTGTAACTTGTTAGGTTGACGCCATATAATGCCTAGATGATGACACTCCTTTTTGGTCGTGATTGGTCAACTGTGACCAGTAACCTTGAGCACAGTCTACAGGTCATATTTATGAAGGGATTTCATTTTTAACTTCGTAGGATCGCTCCAGGTGATGCCCAGATTACAACGTCCCCATTTGGTTGCGATCATTCAACCATGATGGCTTCCTGAGCCCAACACCCGAAAATCTTTAGTACAGACTACAAGTCGTATTTATGGAGGATTTCATTGTAACTTAGTAGAATGACACCGTATAATGCCAAGATGAGGACGTCCCCTTTTAGTAGCAATCGGTCAATCGTCATGGCAGCAGGCTACACAGGCCTGAACACAGAAAACCTTTAGCACAGTTTACAGACCATATTTATGAAGGGATTTCATTGTAACTTGATAGGATGACTCGTTTTGGAATAATTTCACTGTAACTTGGTAACTTTTGTTGACATACGTTAACTGTGAGGGTCACATACATTAACTGTGGGGTCATATTAACCCACCCATCCGCCCTTTAGTACAGTGTATACCTCATATTATTTTTATGAAAAACATAGCATGCAGGGAACCGAAATTAACATATTCCCAATTATCACAATTCTTGTCTTATTTTATAATCCTTTCATAAACATTGAAGACACAGACAAGATAAGCTACAGTGTCATTGACACTTTCATTATCATAGTTGCTATCAACGAAAAACCTATTTTAAATTCGTGTATTAACAGACCACATTTTTCAGTAAATATCATCTATTTACTGACCCAGTCGGGAAATTCATAAAGGATATTTACGCTATTTTAGTGAATATCGGGAATTATCATGAGTGTGGACCTGAAAGTTTTATTTTTCACGAGCGCATGTTTGAGTGAAAAATTATACGTCAAGGTCCACACGAATGAGATGATTCACGATATTTACTAAAATAGCGTATATTTTCTTTTTTTATATACTATACGACATTTTACTGCGCAGTGTTCAGCCAATTCGACCAGTTTCAAGACACTAACAGAAATCTGCTGATAGTTCCTTCAAGGCGAAGTCATGCTCCGAAGCGTGACGTCATTTAGGAAGTTACTGGGGGATATTTATCGATATCCATTGAGTCGATCAATGTCGAGAAATATCTTTTAGATAATTTGCGATAATTCACAGGCTAAAATAATACAATGTTTTTACTAAAAGTTCAGCGACTTCGTGGATTTACTGTAACATATATACAGTTTCGGGAGATTATCTTATGCAAAGGTTTTCATTTCATGTCTTCCCTTATGAAACGGTGCATGGGAATTGTACTTTTTGACCATGAGAGATGAATAACTTCACTGATGCCTAAACAGTTACCGAGGAATGGTCATTTGCGCGAAAGTGCGATTAATTAAATTTTTTAGGTACAACTACACAGATTCACACGTGTAAAGTCATTTATACTATCCGCATACCTGCGTGAGACGAGTTGTAACTATTAAAACCGGCACATAGAACTATTTACTGTGAGAAAATCTGTTTTTTAATTTCAAGTATTTGGAATAGTTGCAACCTTATGCTCAAGCTCCATTATGATAGTTACATCAGCACAATTTTTGAATGAAAAGATACCAACAAAGTTTTTCTGTGTATATGTGGTAGTGAATACAACCTACAGTACGTGGAGAGTGGATTGTAACTAAATCACCCGCGGAGTGGAGTTATCACCCAAGCTATAACTTTCAAATTTTGTATATATCGGCAAACTTCACAAGCAATGTTTCAGCCAACGGACCTCCGGGTTTAACCCGGAGGTCCATTGGCTGAAACGTCGCTGGTGCTGGTTATGCTTTGCAACAAATTTGCAATTATTGCTCGGGTGGAATCTCCACTCTGAGGGTGATTTAGTGATAATACACTCTCTACGTACTGTATGCATTGTTGTAATCTTGTGCAGTGTACTTTAACTTTGTATACTGCTCTTTTGATGCCAGTAAAAACCCTTTCTCTGACGATTCTTTTACCCTGGTTTGCCCCTACGTCTCGGACCGAGATTCCCAATGAGTAGTTCTCTATTAGCTCCCTCACTTGGACATTCCAACCTGTCTTGGTATTTGAGTTGAAAATACTCTGAAACATTACTTTACACCATCGGCTGACGGGGAGATTTACCAAATAATTAAGATAACCGAGTTTCATTAAGTCTACCCTGTCCTTGATCCCCATTCAACCAAGCTCACCCCTGATTGCTTCTGGTGCTTCGGCATTACTCGACCCCGTTATTCATCGTTCTGCGGGTTTTTCAAAGTCTTTACACCCGTTTGGTTTAGGGGTACCACTTCCGTACCATACGTTGTACTTGGCAGACTCACCATTTCCCAAATGGTTTTCCCCACGAAAACCTTTATGAAACTGTTTCTCCCTATAAGTTTCATTTGATTGTGGATTCGCCACCCCTTACTAGAGTAATCTTTTTTCACCGAAATTGTAACACTGATGTCCGTCAAACAAGAACGAACTGGTTAAATTCCTAGCTGCATTATGGGAAATATTTTCTGCTTGAAATTTTGTTACCTTTATAGCAGTGTATGGACGGTTGATAACCGGTTGTTATCGGTTAGCCAATTTACTGCTGGTCGCCGGTTTTTCTATATTTTTTATACATTGTCATCTTAAAACAACAAGCGTGCTGATGCAAGTTACTGCAAATTTACCTAAGTATCGTCTCGACATCACCATGGCTACTTATTTCATTTAGTTAAAGATTCAAATGACAACAGGAGATTTGAACAAATTCTGCCTTTCACAACTTGTAATATTTGAACTCGATTGTGAAAACAAACATGATCGAAGAAAAATAATGTGTGTGGAGGAGGTACACCCCCACATCTATCCATCCCACAGTCCCTCCACACCTGACAAGGCATTCCAAGCCTCAACTTTTATACATTTACAGTATAAATATGTCTGCCACTCCTTTTTTTTTACCCAAACAGTAACCCTTTGAGACTTTAATTATGCTGACGTTCAAACGTCACTGGAAATTTAGTTTCTTCGGCGTTTTTCAAAATGCGACGTCGCCCGTCGGAAAGTTCAAATAACAAGATATTTTTCACATTTGTGATTACCTGGTTGACGGCTAGATTGTTTTTTCGTGGTCTGAATTTGCTATTCAAAACTCTCCAATAATTTGTAATAAAACAAATTTATATAAACAAAATATTATTTGTGTTTGGCTGAATATGAAATATAAGCAAGGAAAGTGTTGGTTTTTGCTCTGGTATCCTCATTTTGAAAGCCCTGATAGTGGCTTCTAGCACTCGACCAGCTGAAAAGTTTTGACAGCAGGGTTATATTATTATTTTCAGCTTGCGATAGCATTTGGCTCAACAATTGTCACTGAGCACTGTTCGGGAGAAAATAGGTATTGAGGATAAAACTTTAAAAACTCGAAAAATAATAACAAAACAAATGACCACGAAGTATCAACGCGCTGTTTGATTTCATACGTTATAAGACGAACAAAAGTATCAATGGGTTAAGTCTAAACCAGCACATCACATTGAACGCCGACATTGTACATACATTGTGTATCTAGACATACTTCACGTTCTCTGACCTGATGGTACTCTAGCCGTTCAAAGTGTCGATAAACCCCAATAAATAAAGAAACAAGAAATTTCATGTATTTTATGATAGCTACAAAATGGAATTTCATCTTAGTTTTAATGAAATATTATTCATATCCCAGAACAACAGATGCACTCAATCGCTCTAATATATTCTCAAACTGGGAATGAAGCAGTCAAAATGGCTACACATCACACATTGGTGAACGCCCTGAAGTGTGATGGTTAAGTGCCGGAGGTTATATTCTCCAGAGGTTATATTCTCCAACAGTGTAACGTCACATCTGGAGATGGGGATAGGATTATGAATAACAATATCCACCAGGTATAATGTACGCGAACCAATACAATAGTAATGTCACATCTGGAGATACGAAGATCTGCAAATACCTGATTTGCTACGAGTGCTTGCTTGAGAGATCGCCGACAGCACGGTCGAAAGTGGATTACTCGAATTATGCCAATTATCGGGGTATTTAGACTGAGCTGTTACGTTATATGTTTGAAAGGGTTGTTGTTCATTGTTCAGATTGAGAGATGATGGGGTGAAATGGACTGGTGCATCATTTTAAAAGGTTTGATGGTGTGTAGTTTTGAGATCTGCGACAAAGCATCGATGGCAATGCAGAGCTTTTTCGAAATGGAATTGTTTTCCTTTTTGGTTTTTTTTTTAGGTCATCGTGTTTTTTCCATTTAATTCACAGGTCAGAGTGCAAGAAGATGTTTAATGGGACACAGACCAGCTGATGTATGAACCTGTATTGCCAAGTGCGATGAGAAAATTAGGCTTCTCGACTGAAGTTTAAACATCACTGGTTATTCGCTTTGGGTCTGGTATGGTTATACGATATCATTCATTGAATGATAAAAATGCCGAAGAGTAAAAGCTACAGAAACAAAGATTACGGCCCCGACCTGCCTGTGCCGCCCGATGGCGGATGGGGCTGGTTTGTTGTTTTGGGCTCGCTTTTTATACACATAATTGCAGATGGGATCATCTACTCATTCGGTGTCTTCTATGTGGAATTCCTGCAATATTTTGGAGGAGGCAAAGGAGAGACTGCATTGATAGGATCCTTAGTACCCGGTGTAACTTTGACAGTCGGTGAGTAATACTTTAATCATTGGAGCGAAGACTTCCTTAACCTTTTTACTGCTACGTCCACTTATCCATATATGGAGGAGCTCAATGTACGCTTGTATGCGAGGATGTTTAATAAAATGTATGACATACTTGAAACTCTATCATCTGATTAATTGTTGGAAAGGGCTCTGGGAGCCCTTTCCAACAATTAGTCAGATGGTAGGTTTGATCTGCGCATACCAGAACAAAAAGATAATCATATAAATTATGCGACAATAGTCGCTTTCGGTAGCGAAAGTGTTAATATTTTTTAACCGGCTGCATCCGATATAAATGAAAATATCGACACATTATGACACATTTGTATTAATACTAAATACGACTCCATTCATTCTTAATAAATCCAGTATGATTTCAGAAGTTTAAAGAACCGGGACAGAAGAAAACATCTCTTTATTCTGCAGAATTCCCGCGGGTTAATATCGGACAAGTGTGGGTGTGGTGTTGGACGAATTGCCTTTATTTCGCTATCAGTATTTTTGTCGAGGAGTCAGGCATCTATCGAATCATTTATAACTACACAGTGGTCCATTCTCTCCAAAAATATATACCAAATATCAATGCGTGTCACGATACCGAGCAACTGCGACAGGACTTTGCCTAGCTAAAATATGTCGGAATAGCACAATTCGACCCCGCCCCCCCCCCCCCCCCCCCACACACACACAAGCCTTTGGCCAGCGAAGGCGTGAAGAGAAAATAGAACCTTCCGAAGTGGTGAATTTAAAGTGCCACTGAGGCTGACAGTCGCAAAAATGTTAACCCAAAGACAAACGTGTTAATCGGAACATATAATCAGCAGCTTGAATATCTGATCTGACTAACATTTCTCTTATCAGCCTCCTTAACTAGTCAATAGATTTTAGTGCGTCACATCTCAGTTGCTGATATCAGTGGAGATAGGCCTAAAACAGGGGTGTATCCTTTCGCCAATTCTTTTTGCATTGTGAATCGAAGATTTAGGAGATGAGCTCGTGCGTAGCGACGAGGGTTTAGCAGTTGGGGACTTGAAGATCCCAGGGCTATTTTTTGCAGACGATATGGTGCTAGTGTCAGAAAGCGAAGATGCGCTAGCGAAAATGCTGGGAATTTTGGGGAAATATGGGAAAACGTGGAAACTCGAACTAAATGGAAACAAAAGCAAAGTTATACCCGTGGGTCGTTAAGTGAACTCTACTCGAAGGGGGGGGGGGGGGGGCGCGGTGGCTCAGTCGGTAGAGGTGCAGGCTGCAAGCCGAGAGGTCCTCGGTTCGAATCCCACCTGCGGCAACCGCGTTGTGTCCTTGGGCAAGACACTTCACCCCGATTGCCTACATGGGGGCACGATGACGTTGTGTACTGAGGCGTACTGCACGTCGATGGTGCGCATGTCTTCAACCAATCTAACCCTGCCTGTGCTGCGGTGCAGAGTTCAGAGTTACGATGTTGGAGAGCTGACAGCTGCTCGTCGTTGCTCGGTGGTTCTCTCCGGGTACTCCGGCTTCCTCCACCCGTAAAACTGTCACGGTCACGATTAGCCATTGTGCATAAGTATGTGACCTTAAACACCAATAAATAAATAAATAATACTCGAAGGTAGAGAGTGGGGGAGTTTTGTATTCCGGAAGATAGGAGCAAACTTCTCAGTGTAGGAGAGACAGGTGATTACGAGTATCTGGTGGTAAACATAAACATAGCAGGAAGAGGCATCTACCGAAATCACACAAATAAATTGATTCTGAAGGGGAGGCGTATCCTTAACCAAATGAAACTTATTGGGAGAAACAGTTTCGTGGGAAAAACCATTTGGGAAATGTTGGGTCTGTCAAGTATAACATATGGTACGGAATGGGACCCCTAAACCAAAACGGCTGTAAAGAGCTTGAAACCCCCGCAGAACGATACAGGCCGATGGATGACGGGGTCGAGTAATGCCGCAGCTCTAGAAGCAATCAGGGGTCAGGTGAGCTTGGGTGGGTGAGGATCAAGGACAGGATAACTTATTGAAACTCGGTTATCTTAATTATTTGGTAAATCTCCCCGACACCCGATGATGTAAAGTAATGTTCCAGGGTATTTTCAACTCAAATATCAAGACAGGGTGGATCATCCAAGTGAGGGAGCTAATAGAGAACTACTCATTGGAGATCTGGACCCTAGACGTAGGGGCAGCCCAGGGTAAACAAATCGTCAGAGAAAGGGTCATGGAGCATGGTAACCTTAATTGGCGAGAGGGGGTCAAATCAAAGAAGTCTTTGGGTGGCCTGCGTGAGAAAGAGAAGCCTGGTTTTGAAGAGCACCTTCATGGCACTTTTGGGGATCACTGTTGTTCAAGCTGAGGTCGCGATCCCTGGAGCTAAGGAGAAAACTTTGGAAAACAGTGAAAAGGATTGCCAGATGTGTAATTTAGGCGTGGTGGAGACCCTAGAATACTTTCTTCTAGAATGCCAAAAATACCAGTCTAAAAGAATAATATTCACTTGGAGTCTAATGTGGAAGTGGGATGGGAGAATGAAGGACACATGGTTAGTGAGTGACTCAAAGGGGAGAGTTAATATGCTGATCGGAGAGTTTGGGAAGAATGGGGCAAGGGATGTCATCAAGCAGTTCGTCACCGAGTGTTGGGAGGAGAGAAGAAGCGTGGGAATAGGGAACTAGTTGGGAGCGCAGGGATAACCAAGGTCTTCTCGCCCGTGAACCGCGACAAATCAGCGGCCGGCCAAAGTGTTATTACTATAATATTATTTGTGTGGGCTTTTCATATTCATAGTCGATTTGTGGAAATAGCCGTCTAAATTTACTAATACCAGCGGCCACTTGTCAAAGATCTATGTCTATGTCTGTTTCACATAAAAGTAGACGACAGTTGTAGTTTAGCTGTGTGAATAGTGTGGCTGCCCCGCTTGGGCATCCACTCCTTTTAGACAGATGCACCAACAATTGGTATTCATATTTATGGTTATTAACCCTTTACCTAACCTGAAAAGCAGACGACACTTGCAAACAAAATCCTTGAATAACTAATTTTATTTCATTTTTTGTCTCAAAAACATAGGTTATGACTCCTTGTTGGAACGAGCTCGACAGGCTCGTTCCAATGAGGGGTCATAACCTATGTTTTTGAGGCAAACAATTAAAATAATAATGAAAATTAATCGGCGATTTTTGAGAATCGCACTGGCCGGTTTTGGCCGTACCCTGGGTAAAGGGTTAAAAATAATGTTGTGTCAACTGATTTCTCCTGTACGATTCCATTTCAGCCCAGTTTCAGTTATTTATTGTGTTTTACTGATACAGGTGGTAATAATAGTATTAACATGACTTGGCCGAGCATTGCGATTTATTCACGACCCACCAGAAATGATTAATTTCGACTACGTCTCGGATCGCTTATAAACCGTCGGGCTCTTAATCATTAATGTTCAACCAATGCTCTGAATCGGCCACTCCAATCGGCTGATTGTGTGCAATCGGATGACAACGGCAACGGCTCCTAGAACATCGGTTCAACCGATTGTTGACAAGCATTTTGTGATGATTCATTAACCGCATTTGATTATCTTCTGCAATTGTTCAGCTGTTAAAGTAAAATGATGCCAATGATATCATTCAATAAAGTTGAGAAAGAACCACAATGTGTATTCTTATATTCTCTAGTCGCCCCTTTACGAGATATACAAGGTAAACGACATGTAAAGCTCGCAGTTGAGCGTACTTGTGGTAATCGCCAGTTCATACCGGAAAAGTGAAGGTTGCACTCCATTGGCTGGGGTCGCAGTAAAATTACCAGTCAGACGCACTCCACTGAAAAGCCACGTTTACCGCCCAAGTGCGTGTGACTGATAATTTTACTGCGACCCCAGTCCACGAAGTTTAACACTGTGAAAAATGTTCAGTTTAATGCAGTTCTTTCTAGCCTCGTCTTGTCAAGTAGTGCACGGTATTACAATCGGAATCGGCATCAGAATCGACCCATTGTGAGCTCCAACAACAGGTAATGGGTCAGCGACCATTTTTGGTAATCGGTTGAACACTATTAATCATTTCCGTGGGGCGCTTAATAAATCGCAATGCCCTCTAAAATCATGTTATTTTTATATTAAAAAAGCCAAGATGCCATGCAACTTTTTTAAATTACTGGATATTCTTGGCACTTAGCCAAATTGAGGCTTCCTTGGACCTTGCGTAATAACTTCGGGTTTGTTGACAAATGTTTTGAAATTATTATGTTTTTTTTTTCAAGAAGAGAGTCATTAAACAACTCTATATGATACCAAATTTGGAAATTATCCCGCGGGAGAATGCCTCCAGACCGCCTGGCAAGCAAGTGTCTTTGATACTCGCTTGCAATAAGCATCTGCCGACCCACCACTCCAGTCTCAACTGGTGTATCGAATATCGCCGTGTCTCGTTGGATAATGTGTTGACTTACACTCGAACAGAGAAATGTGTCATGGTTTGGAACTGGATATTTGAACAGACATGCTGCTCATCAGCTTAAACTGGGAGAGGATATATTTTGAGGATTCGAATTTATTGCATTTATTTCAGGATCCCCCCCCCCCCCCCCCCGATTCATATACCTTTTTAACAGATTAACTGATCCATTTAAAAAGGTTACTAATCCAATTGAACGGATTGATTGACCGCTTAAACTGATTAGCATCGCAATGTCATGTGTTGCTTCTACGTTGCCGTAAGTTCCGACTGCCACGATGTTAAGCTGAAGTCAAAAAGAATAAAAAAAAACCATTACAAAAATAAAAAGTACAGTTATGAACGGACAATGGTTCTGGGTAAAATACGAAAAGATACGGATGTCCCCTACTCCCATTTGAGCATAACCCAATGACAACAGTTTCTTCGAAAACTATCATGGAATCGGGGATAGGTTTTCTACAGGGGCCGTTTATGGGACCCTTTTCTAATTACATTTGGGCATGATTTTCCCCATTTTGAACCCCAGATGTCCCAATCTCAGTCCAATTCACACAAATCCTCAACCCACAACTGGTGCCCTGAACCATTGGTTTTCTGAGGCCTTATGACCACCAAGTTCAGGACATCAAATAAGACAATTATACATTAAATTTTAATTGCTTGCCTAACGAAGTCCCTAAATTCACTATGACGTTCAGGTGTCTAGACAATACCTTGTACCATGCATTTTTATAAGGGGTACATGTACTTTAACGAAAAAGTGAATGCGTGGTTACAAGTTATCATCTAATTCAACACAAGGTCTAGAACTCGAATATCACAGTCCGAAACGCCAACACCTGCTTATTCAAAGGGTTGAAGAACAACGTTATATTGCCAGAATGGGGATAAGGAAAAATCGGCATTGCAGTCGTTTTTAGCATGACCTGATATAACTTGTGAACGAAACAAAGTTAACCGGATTCGATTTTAAATCTCCACCTTGCAGTCCTAAAACTGGGATCAGCATCTCGCTTTTGATGGGACTTTACTTCTAACGAGGTCAATGCTGGTTAAACAAACAAATGAATTTATAAACTGTTTTTTTTTCGATAAAATGCTCTTTCATTTTGCTGCGTCATACGCCTGCCTGGCGAAAGTACAGTTTTGATCGCTTTGCGAATTCATTCCGACGGATAACAGCTTCGAAGAAATAAAGCTCTCGGCCAGCAAGAATTTTGTTAATAATTTTAGACTTCTAATGAATTCTTTATCTCACCTGATGGTTCATTAGAGATATAAATATCTCAGTTTGACACCTGCGGGTGAAGAATCTACGTCTTTCTGACCTCCAGTTTTTCACAAAGTTTCCAATTTAGGGTAATTATGGGGTAGAATATTCGAACTTGCAAAGCTTCAACGTCGATTCCACATCGTATCGATGATTCGAATCGGGTTGATTCTGAAACTTTCGAATAGTCCAGATATTCTCAAAATTTTAGCAGATGTCTCCTTCTCCTAATTTGGAACTGTAACGAAATGTGTTCTGTGACGGAAATTGTGCTTAACGGGCACGAATGGATTAATCAATATCTCAAATTTCGCTTCTATTTGAAAATATTCTGTCAACGATTTCCGTTCGGCACATTTGTGCGGAACGGATTTTCATTTTCCGCATGGTTTATTGTTGTTGTAGATGGGGATATCAAAGAACAGACGTGTAATAAAAATGCGTACTGCACGTCGATAGTTCACTTGTATTCAGCCACTGTTAACCCTGCTTGTGTTGGAGGAGTTGGAGAGTCTGATAGTTGCTGACCACTGTTCGGTGTAGGCCTTCAAATTCTTCCGAACTAACGACGGTAAACGCCGTGCCAAAATAAGACAACTGCGCTCAAAATTGTGCTGAGTTTGAAACTTTTTCCACAGTTTTTCAGTGTTTCGGCAATAAAAAGTTTGGCCAGGTTTCCCTGATGCTTGTAATATAGCTTTGAGCTTATCTTCGAATCAAACAATGCAACAGATAAATAAATTTAAAAAAACCCACAGAGTTCGCCACAGAAAAGCAATCGGTGTCGACAGTGTCTTATACGACACTGTCGACGGCGATTGGTTTTCTGTGGCGAATTCTATATGACCATGCATTTAAATCTTGAGATCTATTATATTCACGTTTGTGGCATTTCTCAGTAAACGCCATGCGTAATTTAGATTACATTCAAATAGGTCTTTGGGTCGATACTAGGAAACTAAGAAGCTTTCTCGAGTTAGTCGAGTAAACGTACGTCAAGGGGTTGTGGGAACCAGTGATAATAGTGAAGACCTATGACAAGGGATTGTAAAGTATCATTTTTAGACGCAAACCTAAAACCTAAAGCAGACGCCAAGAATAAGAAAATACCAGTGCCCTTTCTCCAACCATGCAGACCACATCCATGTTTGCCGTTTTTCCCAAATTAGACTGATCTAAAGGTCTGGTTCGGTGGTTCTCTCCGGGTAATCCGGCATCCTCCGCGCGTTAAACCGTTGGACACGATATGGCCCTGACTGTTGAAAGTGTCGTTAAACACTAATAAACAAACATAACAAGCACACCCGTGTATGTAAGTATGAAGCATGTGAGTTAAAAAAACGTAAGTCAGTATATGTATGTAGGGGTTGGACGTGCTCTATCTCTCCATTTCTGCCACCCTCATGTCAGGTAGTAATGCTCTATATCCCTAGATTCTGTCGTAAAATTTTGCAAGCTGTTTGCAACAATGTGTTTTTTTTTATAGGTGCGCTGCGCCGCAGTTGGTAGAGGTGCAGGCTGCAAGCTGAGAGGTCCTGTTTCGAATCCCACCTGCGGCAACCGCGTTGTGTCCTTGGGCAAGACGCTTCATCCTAATTGCCCACATGTGGGCACGGTGGCGTTGAGTACTAAGGCGAACTGTATTTCGATGGTGCACCTGTCTTCAACTAATGCTAACCCTGATTGTGTGGAGTTAGAATGTTGGGGATCTGACAGTTACTCGCCGTTGCTTGGTGGTTCTCTCCGGGTACTCTAGCTTCATCCACCCGTAAAACAGTAGTGGTCATGATTAGCCATTGTGCAGAAATATGATCTCAAACACCAATAAATAAATAAATAAATAAATAATGTGAGTTTTGTAGTTACACCTCTTTCAGTTAGTAAAGTAAAATGTCTTCGTATGGGACACTGATTTGTTATCTTCGACTGCGACGTAATTTAGTATTGCACACAAAGGGTAGAATGTTCATTTTATGAGGCTATATTTTTTATGCAAAACAAATATGCACTCTCATTGTGTCTCAAGATATGATATCGTCATAACGAAAAATGAGCAGCTATCTGTGTGAATCACCAGCCTATTGACAAAACACATTGAAATGTCACACCACTTCAAAGTAACGTCTGAGGATCGTATTTGCAGATAAAGTTTTGATTTGAGTTTTTTTTTAAAACAACATAAACCCTTACAACGGCACGCTCTTTTCAGGGAGAATAGATGATCAAGAGACGGGTATCTTTCGGATTTATTTTCCTTTTTTTGATAAGTTCTGGTCGCAATACAATTTATCGATTTAGCGCTAAAGCTCATCCCCCGAGTGCTAGAAAGCTCCATCTGCAATTCTTTCGAATTGCAGATGCCGACATGTTGTACTCAATGAACGAGCTTGAGAGAGAAAGAGGTTTCGCGTGCCGAACGCCTTGCGACCCCTTTTGCGTTTTGGTAGCAGGCACATGCCAGCCGAGGTTAGTGAGCTCTGGAGTAATGAAGGCTGCCATTCTCCATCAGGGCTGCTTGGGTTGAAGAGTATCTCTCTCATCGAGTTACTATTGTGGCAGAAGAACCTTCCTTGGCAAGTATAGTATGCCTCCGGTTCGGGGGTGGGGGGGGGGTTGAAGTGACCTAGGACTAGGGGAGCTATCATTGGTAAGTATAGTCTACCTCAAGGATGCGGTCCTATTCGCGTTATGGAGAGTGAACACTATCATTGGCAAGTATAATCGGCCTCTAGTGTGTGAGGGGTGTTCTACGGGTCTTGATGTTGGTATCTGGCGTTTACTGCTATGGGTTGGTCGGGGGTGGGGGTGGAAGAAGCTATCCTTGACAAGTATAGTCTGCCTCAAGCCTTGATTATGTTTAGTTTATTATCATCCAGCAATGTACGTTTTACTTTCAACCCACGACCTCTACCGGCCACCGGAAAGGGTCAAACTATACCAACGTTTGACCAGAGGTCCTGCTTTGAAATCCATAGCGATTATGGCTGAGAAAGGTAAATAAATTTTTAAAATCGAGGAAAAAAATAGTAGTGGTGTTTCGAAGGCCTACTACAACACTACCCCAGGTGCTTTCTGCTGGTCCAGGTAAGAGTGGAAGTAGTAAACACGATTATCCATAACGGTTATTGTTGGGAGAGCTGTAGAGGTAAACAAAAACTATAGAAAGATGTGAACGGGCCGCAGTGGTCCCGTTGTTAATACATGCGGGAAGGCAGCCCGTAATGACCAATGGCCTCAGCTGGTCTGAATTCACTGCCTGTAGATTCCGTATTATCACGGGCGAGAGGATAGACCGCAGTGGTCCGACTGGGCGGTTTAGGATTCCATTGATACTTCAATTACGGTTGGTTTGATTTAGGGTTGGTGATGGCAGCCCATAAGGAACGAGCTGCAATAGTTTTGGTATTTAATACAAACTGCTTCGGGGCTTCAGTAACATACATTTGATTGTTGTATAGTATACAATCATTCGAATTTCAATTGGTTTTATTTTAGCTTCCATCGGTCCATAAACATGATATTCATCTGCGCCGAAGGCCGATATGAATATCACATTTTCAGGTTCTATAAATCCCTAAGTCAAACAAATGAAAATACCGTACATGTCTTATTAACACTTTATCTAAGGTTTGTTTGCCGTTTTAATGACACTTTCAACAAACTGGGTCTTATCGTGTTGTACAAGTTCACAAGTGGAGGGAGCGTGCCGCCGAACATCAGCGAGCACTGTCAGATTTACAACTCAATAACACTGCACTTTCAGGGTTAGCAACAGATGAAGGCCTGTGCACCATCGACGTGCAGTACGCCTTGGCACACAGCACCGCCTTGGTACACAGCGCCGCCTTCAAGCCCTTGGTACACAGCACCGCCTTGCCCATATATGTCCAATCAGGATTAAGTACCCTCTCCAAGGACACAACACGGATGACGCGGGTTAGAAACGAATCCTCGAGCTATCGGTTTAAATCCAATGCTCTAACCCTTGAGCCGTTGGGTTCCTTTCATCTACTGTGCCGAGCTCGTCCAAAGAGGGGTGATATTCTGTTTTTGAGACAAAAATTGAAAAAATAATGAAAATTAATTGGCGATTTTTGTGAATAGCGCTGGCCGGATTTGGCAGTTAAATTGGGTAAAGGGCTAAATTAATAATAATAATAATAATAATAATAATAATAATAATAATAATAATAATAATAATAATACATGGGTTTTTATATAGCGTAAAACCACATGGTTGTGCTCTAAAATGCTTTACATGGAAAATAAATACATATTTGAGCTCCCTATAAAAAGCACAGATGTAAACAAAAACTGATCAAATTAGATAGCCGAAACCTTGAAGGCCTCTCGAAAGAGATGGGACTTGAGTTTTGTTTTGAAGTCGTCTAAGCTTATGGAAGCCTGGATATGCACTGGCAATGAGTTTCAGAGTCGTGGACCTACAAAGGAAAAGGCCCTGGTATTCACCAAGGTGGAACGAAAAAAAGGAACAATAAGCCTGAGGTGTTGGGATGAGTGAGATTCCATTTTGATGATTGATTTTGTTCAGTAGTGCAACATGTATATATAAGTCTATAATGCGTTAAACGTGAAACATATAACAAAGAAATGCACAGATGAAGCCCAACTATAAACTTCAGATGTTATGGTACAAGTCGAGCAACGAATAGAGATTACGTCATGCACAGCGCAAGATTGCAATACAATGACGTCATGACCTTCATTCATAAAAATCAATTCACAGACCCTAAATGTTGGTCAATGCAGACGCCGTTAAAAAACTGTGTTCATTCCCTTCGTTGGGCGCACAAGTCAAGAAAGGGTGGGGGTGGGTATATTGTAGATGAATTGGTTATTACCAGCATGTGGGTTTCCGATATGGTGTACTGAAGTCTCTACCTCGTCTCTGGGCAAATATCGACGAGTCCGCTATGACTCGTCGATATATGCCCAGAAACAAAGTCTCGTCTTCAATACACCATCTCGGAAACCCACGTGGTAGTAATAACCTTTTTGTAGTCTCCACATTTATGGGTATATTTTTGTACAAATTTGCGCTGCCCTGCCTATATTCTTTTTTATTCTTTTGGGTCCCAAACGCCTGTGTTAGTATATTGAAAAATCGGACTGCCGCTTGCTACAGCTTAGCGGCTCTGTCCGAACATTCCAAGTACTCCAGCATCCTTCATCCAGAACTCTATCCTCCAGAAAACCGAATACTGGCTCTCTCAAGGGACTTAGACGCATAACCCGTTCCACATTGATCACCCCCACCTCCACCCCCCCCCCCCCCCCCCCCCCACCATTCGAATAGAAAAAAAAACAAACCCAGTCATTAGCTGATGAACCGGCGCAAATCCACTCCTCGGTTTGATAGTTGTAATACGCAACCCCTTAAACTACAGTCAGAAAATGCTCCTGAATACGATATCGCTTGGCAACGTCAGAGATACAATACTCGTTTGTAATGAAAATATTTCACCAATTATGCCATAACAAGAACAGGCATTTGTCTAATGATAGCAATTCTGCCAAAATGCACTTACATGTTAACATCGGCAAAATGCACCTGCATGTTAAGATTGTATGATTTAATAATCAATGATCATTTCAGACTAGCTAACTGGAAAAAGACGAATGGTGTATTATCTGAATGCCAGACATAGTAATTGAATGATCACAACCGAAATCATTCTATTGTAGTAATTTTTTTTAAATTTCCACACAAAAAATTGGTGTATCAATAATTCGTCCCTTGGGTGCTTTGCATTGCAGATGGCGCCTTGCTGCACCCAAGGCATGGATTATATGATCTACCATGATTCTACCAGCACTCGAGCGTTCTGGAAGTTGAACACATTGCGCGTGCCAGATGATCCCCGCAGACAAGGAAAATAAAAAACAAACAAACACACCACCTCCTCCCCTAAAAAACAACCCCCCAAAACAAGTTCAGGTTATCGGCACTGGTTTATTTCTTGGTGTGAATGGAATATGTAGCTCACAACATTTTAATAGTACGGCGCGGGGGGGGGGGGGGGGGGGGTGCGGTGGCGTTGCGGTAATCGGTTGTCATCAGATCACCGAAGGTAAGCAACGTCGAGCCCGGTTAGTCCTTGGATGGGTGACCGTCTGAGCGAGCGATTCGAACTCCCGCGTTGTGTCCTTGATCTAGGCACTTAAACCCAATTGTCCACACGGGGACACGATGTCGTCGTGTACTAAGGCGTACTGCACGTCGATGGTGCGCATATCTTCAACCAATCTAACCTTGCCTGTGCTACAGTGCGGAGTTACGATGTTGTGGTGCTGGCAGCTGCTCGCCGTTGCTCGGTGGTTCTCTCGGGTACTCTGGCTTTTTCCACCCATGAAATTGTCATCGACACGATATGACGTTGGCTGTTGAAGTATTCGTTAAACCGTAATAAAAATAAAATAAAATAAGATAGTAAAACTCAAGGGTATGAGATGACGGGTCACTGGAACAAAATAGATACCGAAATGTGTTCTCGGGGAAATTAAAGAGCGCAATCGAAATTTGATTTCGTGATCATTTGACAAACATCAAACATCTAACGCTACTTTTCGCTGACGACACGCGTGATTATCACGCTTGTTACTCGAGAAAAGATAATGTCCAGATATTGGACTGTATGATGTTAACGTTTTGCGAGCTGATTCTAATGAGGACCATTCAGTAGGGCTGCACGATATTCAAAACTGAATACCGGTATCGGTATTCAAAAACATACCGCGGTATACCGGTATATCGAAAAACCTTTACCCAACGCAGGCGATATCAAAATTTATTATTTTCAAAATTAGTTTATCAGATTTTAACCAAAGATTTCAACAGAACTATATCATGTGACCCCTCATTGGAACGAGCTCAACGAGCTCGTTCCAATGAGGGGTCACATGATATAGTTTTGTTGAAACTTTTGAAAATTATTTTTTCAACTTCTGAATTTGTATATTACGAGGGCTCAAGCAGACGATTCCTTGGGTAAAGGGATAATATTATTCATTCGGAGCTACTGTTAAAAAACTCAAGACATCTTGAAAATTAAACTGAGGGTAAATAAATAATGACGATAAACCGATATTTTTATAATTACACCGGTATGCAATCGATATTGGTTTGAATACCGGTATATATCGGTTTATCGATATACCGTGCAGCCCTACCATTCAGTCGTTATTCCTAACTATTTTTCTATCAGGAAATGAGAGCGGGTAGTTGAAACCTTAAGTTCCTAGTTAGGATTACGTTCATGTTGAAGGTAGAATGGTTAGCAGGCAGAGCCTTCTTTGTTAAAACTGTAAAAAAAAAACATGCAAACGGAATATCATTGACCCACACGAAGGAAGTGCACTTCAAGAAAATGGTTTCTAGACAACTTGTACCTACGGCAACTCGTACCAGTCAAGTCGTACCCAAAATTGGACGACTCGTACCCATTTTCGGCTGGACAACTCGTACCCACAATTGGACAACCCGTACCCAAGGTTGGACAACTCGTACCTATGGCTGGTCAACTTGTACTTGGTGTTTAATTGTATGGGCGAATGCAGTTAATGGCCTAAGAACTATAGAAGCGGGGTTTTTGCTTTTGTTTGATCCGTTTAAGGTGCTATAAAAGTAATGGAAACCAGTTTACTTCGAAATTCCTTCGTCAGATATTCCATGAATATGAATGAAATATACACAAATTTTACGTCTAAATGACGGCTGTGACACACAGAACAGGAAACATACATTCATTGACCGTACTTTGTTGAAAGCAGGCACCAGTGGTACCTGGAAGTCTGCAATTCGTATTCGTACGAGAACTGGAGTGAATGACACCCCAACCCTGACACCCGGTTTCTGCGCTTCAATGTTGGGAAATAGAGTACTGGAAAAAACTAAAAGGCATTGCATCTGGGCCTAGGCTCTGCAAATTATCAGGGTGAAAACCATAGCCTCCGTCGCATTAACTCTTGCATTTCCTGACCGAAGTGGCGCCTCACCAGTGATGCAACTTTGCCACACGAAAAATAATCTAAAGGTGGAGAGTGGCATTATTATTTTTCGTGTGGCAAAGTTACATCACTGGTGAGGCGCCACTCTGATCAGGCGAGAAAGGATTTCATTGTAAATTGAGAGTTCAGCCGGATTTTGTACTTGAAGCGTAGCACATTTACCCGCTCGGAAGAAAAACAGCAAACAATGACCAGTGATAGACTGAATCAAGAAGATCACAAATGATGTTCATTTAAAAACAAGAGATTCACTCGGAAGTGATTATGCCCCCCCCCCCCCCCCCCCCTACGTGGCAATGACCTTGATCTGTGATCTTGACCTCCATCAAACAAAAAAAATTGTAAAAAGTTTAATATTTGTACTTTGGTTTGTTTCTGAGTTATGGCTGAGACACGAATATTGATGATTTTCAGTGTGCCCTTGAAATGTGACCTTGACCTTGAAGGTACGAACCCGGCTATGGTGTGTCACACATCCTCCCATGGTCCTTTATAATTGTGTGAAGTTTGGTGACTGTGGCTCTAACAGTTTTCGAGTTATTGGCTCGGACACACACACACACACGGACGGGCACATGCACACTTCAATCACTATATGCTACCCGACTAAACTCGGGGGGCATAAAAATCCAAGTAAAAAGCTCTAATACATCTCTCTCTATGAGTCCACCAGCTCGCATCAACTGATTTCTGTCGGAAATTTAATGGTCAACACCGACACACCTGAAAAACTCGACAGTGATTTAATTTAGACTTACCCGGCAGTGACAGGTGTGAGATCATGAAGAAATATTTTCTATCATCTATTACCTTATAGTCGATTGGTGTTTAATTTTCTTCCAATTTTCTGTGCATATTATATCGCCAATTAAGTTAATCTTCCAGTTGGGAGGTGTGTTTTTCTAACAATTATCTTCCATGACAATCATGAAAATTGAATGATAATTAGCATTTTTGTAAGGTTTGCTATTAGACTATAAAGGTCTCTCTCTCTCTCTCTCTCTCTCTCTCTCTCTCTCTCTCTCTCTCTCTCTCTCTCTCTTTATAGACACCGGACTCTCGTGCCTCGACCGATCGAAACAAAAACTGGCACAGGTCTATATAGATGTAATTTGACCAGGAAAGGGACTTCCGATCGCGCCCGACATCGCGTTAATGCTTGAACCAATGAAGGGGTGGGGTAGGGTGGGGGGAATGAGCCCCGATCGCATCTGATTTTGCGTTAAGCCCTCAACACGTGAAATGCTGGGTATGTCTACCAGTACAACAAAATATTACGTAGACAAGCCCTCAGAAGTTTAACGAAGAGCCAAAGGTTACCCGATTTTTTTTGGGTGGGGGTGGGGATGGGGGCCGGGTGGGGGGGTGTCGTCTTCCGTATCTACACCACTGTACTAATATATGATTTAAATATTTCCTGTTTCCTTCGAATTGCTCTCTTTATGAAATGTTCATACCGGCGAAATTGACTTTCGGCGAAGTCTGTTCTGACTGTTCTGCTGAGATAAATGCTAAAAATGGAAAGTTTTTGCCTTTATGCACACCCATTGAAATCAGACACTCATCTTCTCAAGTCCTTCAGCCAATATTCGCGTTCGCCCATACAATTAAAGACCAGGTACATGTTGATCAACTGTGGGTACGAGTTGTCCAACCTTGGGCACAAGTTGTCCAACTGTGGGTACGAGTTGTCCAGCCGAAAATGGGTACGAGTCGTCCAATTTTGGGTACGACTTGACTGGTACGAGTTGCCGTGGGTACGAGTTGTCCTGATACCAAGAAAATTACGTCATTTAAAATCGTTATCCTAAGTAAATTTCATCATTCTCGGTTACAAAATGATGAAACATCGAAAACTGATCATTCCTGTATAAGATCTGATTGAATGTTAGGACAGTGTGAATTGTTCAAAGTTCCAAGCTTGAGCATTTGTTTAGCACATATTCAATTCCTAGAAGAATACCAAATAATAATAACCTGACAATTCTATCATAAACGTGTTGGCATTTTAGTTACTAGAGACAATTTTATGACCCCTTTTGTGGCTTCATTTTCACAATCTTTCTCGGTAGTGAATTTCCAACTACGCGGAGGGATACTCGTGTATCACATTCACATATAATAACTACGAGTATCGGAACCGTCGGTTCTGAAGGATGGGAATCTGTATCGATTAAAAGGCCGTCGACCGCCTGTATCGATTCCAGTACCGATTGCAAACCCTGGACCATACCTACACGTAAACCGCCGTGAACATTCTTGAAAAGTACTACTGTACGAGTACTTTCGAAAGAACGCTCGGCCGCAAAAGAATATTCATATTAATCAATCAAATATGGTTTCCTGGTTGCGTTTGTTGTTTCTTCCTCGCATATTGTCGTTCTTGAACGGTCAAGGTCGTATTTACATAAACAATTGTGTGTCATTGGGGATGGAGGATGCAATGACTGACAACTCTCCTCGTGGATATTTAGATTGTTCAGTAGTTCAATGACCGAGTTGATAGATTTTTTTTAGGTTATCTGCTAAGTTCGTAAACAGGGGTCTCAAGGTTTACGGAGAACTGCAAGATAAGCTGTTGGAGAGAATTTTCTCCGAATGGGTATTTGAACCCAGCCAGAGAGACACTCAAACTTCTATATTTATTGCTATTGTTTTGCCAATATTTGCTTTGAAGTCCAAAGTTATGAGCCGAGATATTGACGCATTTGCTGCCCAACAATTTGATGATCATTGGCCTTGAAGTGGGTGCGCCCTCAAGTATATGACTAAGTTGGAATTATAAGGTACATGGCGTGTAGCTCTCTGATACATAGAGATTATTACCACTATGTGGATATACAAAATATGTATCCGAGTCTCGCTCCGGGTTCTAACGGTAGATCACGACGAGTCGTGATCTACCCTTAGAACCCGGAGCGAGACTCGGATACATATTTTGTACATCCACATAATGGTAATAATCATTTTATCTTACAATATATTGGAGATAAGTCAAGAATGTAGACGAATGTATAACAAACTATTTATTCGTACGGATGAACAAAAAGAAAAAAACATGGAACTCACGCGAAAGGAACGTGCTTGTATCCGACCCCCTGATACAAACATCTGTATCAGGGGGTCGGATATACGACACGTGCGGAGTTAATACAGACAAAATACATGTTGATTGTGAGATAAATTTCCATACAGAGGTGAAGCCGAACCAGATATGAACTATCAGAGCCTCGTATGGAAATGTATCAGCCAGCTACATACCGTGTAATATATTTATAATGTTGAAAGTCCATGTAACTTATGGGTTTAATCAATTTTCACGAGAAACAAAGAACGACCGGACGTTTATTTTTTAGAAACCGCTATTGATAGCATCACGCAAAATTACCAACAGTTACTGGCACCAGTATGTATCCATGGTGACAGTGAATAATCTTCGCTGTTCGGAGTACGATGTTTGTTTACAATATAAAATGTATCGCTACAAGCATAATTGAAATACCCTTACATACATTTACTGTCATTACAACCTGAAAGGGTTAACAAAGAACTTTCAAATGTTCAAAAAATCACTTTTAATCTGTTGAGTAAACTGTAAAGAAAAAGTTCTCTTCAGCATAAAAGTCGTAAAAACAACAAGAACTTTTGCCAGTTTTGGGAATGCAAATAATATTTTCTGTGCTTTTTAAAAAATATTTAATGTTTTAGATATTTTTTCTACTTAGATTCTCTTATTTTGTTTTATTTCAAATTTTAAAAATTCGAAGCGAGTGGAAATTCATCAGTTTGATCAAAATAGTCATGTCTGATCCTCACCTGATATCAAATGATATCAGGTGAGTTACGTCATACGGCGGAACCCTCAGATGGTATTCCAGCGTTCTGATACGACAAACTTCGAGACATAATAATATTAATTATCATGCCACCTGCTTAATTTGACCAATCAACGTGCTCTAACAGCATCGATGGACTGCGCGATGTGGGGTTATTAATTTTAATAGGGAACATGCTATCGGATTAAGTCCATATTCTGCCAGTGATCATGTATGAGTCCATTCACCTCCTCTGCTGGGCGCCATTTTGTTTCCGATTTAATTATCCGACCTCAAGTTTTCTCCTATTTTCGTGCAAATAAAAGAGATTTTCCTTAAAATATTAAAAATGAAGCGATTCGAATCTTTTAATTTATCTACTTCGTTTGGTGGCATAATAAATACAGGACGTTTACTCATGTGAGGCTCTGTGCGATCAATATTAGGCTCGGCCTCCGGCATTGCCTAATATTAATCTCACTTCGCCTAACATAACGCCTTATCTGGCAAGTAACATTCCTGTAACATATAATATGCACAATAGGTGGGATAGTGGCACTTCCTCGGTGGGTGCTAATCCCTTTTCAGCTTGACTTTGATTACTGTATTGGACATTGCTAAGATTTTAACCCTTTGAACTCTGGCTCCCTGGATACTGTCTGCATCGAATTGGGAGAATCCTAGGGCTCCGTGAATCTCCAATTTCAGTACATGTATGTTGATATTTATTTAGTTAACGGTGATTAACTTGCACCTTTTACTATTACACTCTAAAATCAGTTGGGTTAAAAATCAACATAAATCAACTGGCTTGAGTGAATATGAATCCTATTGGGTTCATATTCACTAAACCCGGTTGATTTGGGATGTTTATTTAACCCAATTGATTTTAGAGTGTAGGCTAAAAAAGTGTTTTGATTCTGAGGCAATCCCTCATTGAATTTGAAGCCTCTTATTGGACATTTTTATTGCCTTGCCTTTCAGTGTCTTCCAATATTAGTACAAACTCAGGGAGATCCGAAACTTTTTCCAATTTTTGATTGATGCCTGTTTCTTTAGTTGCGTCTCCAATATGTTTGCCTTGTTACAATTTATGGGAGAGTGTTTCACTCTTCTGTGTTTGAGGGACTGTCGCTCCAGAATCGATCGGGCCCGGAACCATCCTGGGTCAGCTGGACCGAGGGGACATCACTCCGATTGGACCGTCATGACTGGCCATTCCTGACTTGTACGGGTCTCGAACGAGTGTGTTTGGTTTTCTCGAATATTTGGGTTTTCGTCGACTGGCGCAGATCTCGTTTAACTCGTTGATTAGGTCACTGTCTTTGATACGGTCGCGATTTTTTGGCGACTAGTGTTACTAGACGGTCTTTAACCCTTTCCGACTATGGTTATCATGCACATACATGTAAGAACAAACACACATGCATATACATACATATGTATCTATATACACTTACTGAAAGCTCGTTGAAGCTACAATATAATCTTGGACTAGGTTAAAGACTGAGCGATTTTCCTCGTTGCTAAGAACGGATGACGTAACACCACCCGGGAGGCCAATTGTATCAGAGTGTAACTCAGAATCTTATACGATCTCGGAAATAATTGATTATCATCTTAAACCTATAGCAAATATACATCCGAGCTACCAAGCTATCTAAAAAATACACAGGATTTCCTGTCCAAAATTTTGAAATTGAAAATATCAAAAAATGCAATCCTGGCTACTTTGGATATCGACAGTATGTATACGAACACTGATATTGATAACCGTGTTAAATCGGTTAAAAATGCATTTGAAAAATATACGGATGCAAAACGCCCGGATGAACAAATTTTGGATCTCTTAGAGATGAGCTTAAAAGGTAGTGACTTTCAATTCGATGGAGAATATTTTCTACAAATAATGGGTTGTCCTATGGGCAAAAGATTCAGTCCTAATTTTGCAAGCATTTATGTAGCGGAATGGGAGGAACATGCCTTAAGCAAATGTGCAAAGCATCCTCTCGTATATCTCAGGTATTTAGATGACATTTTTATTATATGGGAACATTCAAAAGAAGATTTTGGTGCATTTTTGGAAATTTTGAACAATCTTGATCCAAACATTAAATTAAAAGCTACTATCAGTGAAAGTTTTGGTTATTGTCTCGATGTGACCGTGTATAAAGGCAAGCAATTTCAGGCGTCCGGTCATTTAGAATAAAAAGTATATTTTAAACCAACTAATTCACATCAATTGTTCCACACTAAATCATTTCATCCTCAACATACATTTAAAGGTATCTTCAAGTCACAGCTCATTCGTTTCCACCGCAATTCAAGTGATAAGGTAAATTTCAATGAGGCTTGTTCTACTTTATATGGCGCCCTCAGATCGAGGGGGTACTCACTGCGCCTTTTGCATAGCCTGAAATCTCAAACTCCGAAAAAGCTAAACTACTGATTTCGAACCACTTAAAATTGAACACAACAGAGTGTTGCAGAATGGTAGTGGCGCGGTATTTAATTGTAAAAAGCCTCGTTGTACATTGCATACTTTTAAGTTTGCTCAGAAAGAGGAATTTTTCCCCGAACAAACGAAAAATCATTACCAGATCCGAAACCCCCTCCATTGTGATTCACCAAATATTATTTACCTTATCACTTGTAAACGCTGTCGGAAACAGTATGTTGATCAAAGTCAAAATTCTTTCCGAGAACGTGCTACTAGACACAAAAAGGATATAAAACATAATGCTGATGCCCCAGTAGCACAACTTTTTAACCTTCGAAATCCATCCTACTGAACAGCCACCAATTGAAGAAACATTAGAAGAAACGGATGAATTTAGGAAAAAAAAGTGAAGCTTTTTGGATCAATACGCTTCAACCCATCCATTTGGTATGAACATATCAGGGGGAGAATGCGAAAGGAGGTCCATCATTCCTTTAACTTTAACATACAACAGAATGGATACCGAAATAGCAAAAATATTAAAAGATGAATTCAACTTTACCAATGCTAAATTAAATGAACCTTTGAATCTTCGACCTGTCATCGCCTATAACAAAAGCTTGCGTAACATCCTTGTAAGGACTAAATTGGAGCCCATCAATGATTAACTTCAATTATTGCCAGTCAGTTTTACCCAGTTCCTAAGCTCATCACTTAGTTTAAATCAATTCTATGTACTTTTTATTATGTTTGAAACCCATCAGGGTTCAGTAAATGAAAATAATTTTTCGACGGCATATTAAAAGAAAAAAACGTTTCAGTAGAAAATATCTGTGCCAGTGCGAATTTTGAACCTCAAATACATACGTACATACACACATGCATATACATACATATGTATCTATATACACTTACTGAAAGCTCGCTGAAGCTACAATGTAATCTAGGACTAGGTCAAAGGCTGGGCGATTTTCCCTGTTGCTAAGAACTTCGGAACCATACAGTAGGGTTGGCACATTTGGAGTAAATAATAGATGGCTAATTGTGCGGTTACGGGTATTGAAGTAAAGTGGGCACATTGACAGAAAATATTCAGTCGACTTGATCTCCCCATATTGGCAGTAGAGTGACGGTGATACGTGATATGTTTACAAATGTGAGTTGCGATTACTACATTCCAGGCGCAACCTATAGTGGTATATCTGTTCCACACGACGTTTTGCAATACTAAAGAAAGATGGCACCCGTCGATTATTATGATTCAAATAACTCTTAAAATTGCTGAACGAACTATTCTCTCTTATAGGTAATGGTATTTTATTCCACAGTTTAGCTACTTCTGGGGTGAAAGATGATAGGTTTAATTGGTTCGACAGAAGGGAATCCTAGGATTACCGCTAGAACGGAGATTATGTGTTGTATTGATCGCCGACATTAAAGGCGGGGCCTTACTAGCAATGTTAGTGGGCGATATGCGGTGGTACATCTTAAAAAACTGCATTAGACCCAAACGATCTCCCACTTGAATCTCTAGGCCGCTTCTCAGTGCGTGTTGTTTCCATTTTGTAAACGAGTAAAGGTTCACGCCTAACGCATATCCAACTTCATAGAGGCAGGTGCAGGTGCAAGTGATCTATCCGCAGTCAGAGAGTTAATGCCGATATATAGGCGAATTACCACAATAAAATACAATATCACAATCGGATACCTCGAAAGACAGTAACATCACATGACGCCTGGACATTTGAACTTAGGATTGCGATGGCAACATATAACAAATATCTATACGAAGGTGATCGATTACACAAAGATGTGGATTAAAAAAAACATACCATAATCCAGACCAGAAGTTCCTTACACAGTCATTCTATGATCAATAGCTCCCATAGGAAACAATATCTAACTTCCCGCCATTGATCCCCCTGTGTGGAGTTTTAGCAGGACTACTTCGAATACACCCCAGAAAGTGCCGCGTCGCATTTTTAGTACTGCAACAGATCAGAGGCCCGCTAAGGTGTTACTATTAGCAGATTAATTATATTATTCGCTTCAGAGACGAACAGCGTTCGAGGTCGTCGAGTGTGCTCTGGGGGGTTTTCTTGATGTGGGAGGCTCCACCGTGTTCAACATATGGCAAAGACATAAAAATTGCGTATTTGAAGTTTTTTTGACAAATTATGTACTTCCCCATTCATCAATATTATAAGAGAGACAAGGTAATGAACTCTCTGGCTTGGAAGATATCTACCTCTGCCATATTCAAACTCACAGAAAACCCAAATGCATGAATTTGTAGTCAAGATATTGATGTCATCCGACAGCTAAGACATTAAGCTTTATGTTGGTATACCACTTGCCCAATTAAATACTTTTAATGCTAAAACGAGTCAAATATATCTCGGCAAACGAGTCACTTTTTCCTAGGTCGGACACGGGAGGTTCTCAACCTATAGCAAATATACATCCGAGCTACCAAGCTATCTAAAAAATACACAGGATTTCCTGTCCAAAATTTTGAAATTGAAAGTCAACCCTCACTGACTCCACGCACTTTGATTCTGTTGTATAATGTTCTGTAACATATAGGGGTAGAAGATGAACTTGCGTTTTAAGTATACTGTTCCGTTGAGAACAGCAAGTGCCATGTGGAGGGCCGGCCAATTTCCCCACCCCGAGATTTTTCAGCTGTTTTCAGTTCACACTGGAGGCAGAGACCCGCCTTGTGCGTATCGTCACCTGCCGCCGATCCAGGGTATTTACACCTAGTACCCGGCCCTTCTCAAATGCTAATGTATAACGTATTAGGCAGCCCTCACTTACTGCGCCTTCAAGATTTTTTGACTGGCTGTGTAAACCTCTCTGACTTTTGTCTCAATTGCAGTAATTTGGATAGATCCCTAGATTTTGTTTAGTCACGCCACTTTAATTACAATAGCTAGCCATGCCCTCGTCTTGCGCTTTTTAGCTCATTTAGTTTTTCTGTTAAGGCTTCAGTGCTCCTTTAGCTCTACTATTAATTCAATATCGTGAAGTCTATTGAGGCTTTTGTTTTTGTAGCTCTTTTAAACGCGTTTTGCTAGTTCATGAAGTTCCTTTATCGGTGTCTACATGGGCTTGCATAGTGCCACGCGCAGGGCATGGATTTGAACCCTCTGTAGCTTTTGAATGATGGTTTTGCTCGGTTCACTTGTTATTATGACACCATATTCTAGTACCGGACGCATAAGTGATTTGTAATGCTTGAGAAGTACGTCTTTGTTTGCTCCCCAACTTTTACCTCTGATTATCTTTATCGTTTAGAAGATCTAACCATAAAGGAGTTTGCGTGACTGTTTGGCGTGGGGTTGTTGCTATCCAAAATAAATCCCACAATTTGGCCTCGTTGCTCACTTCTAATTTGTGACTTTATAACTGGAGATCAAAACTGGGAACGGTTTTTTGTCTTTGCTTCTTAAAAAAGGTAACTCTGAGTCTCGGTGGCATTGAGCTTGATGCGCCATAGGACGTACCACTTCTCAAGATCTCGAATGGTATCCTGCAAGCGATTTTTAATTATGTTTCGGGGCTTACTGGCCGCCCGCAAGCCTTTGTCGTGTGAGAACTGAATTTATAAATGTCATTCACAGGTATTATGAAAAGAAGCAGGCTTAGGACCCATCTCTACGGTGTGCCCGTTTTGAGTATTACTTCCTCTGACACCACACTGTTAAGCCTCGCCTTGATTTTTCGGTCAGTTAGAAATTATGATATGATCCTCAGAATTTTCGTGGGTAATCCCATTTTCGCTTGTTTTTATCTCATGCCATGTTGTCATATCGCTTTTTCCACATCCACGAAAAGCGCTGTTTCTATTGTGTTTTGACTAAACTCTGTTTTCATATAATCTACCAGTCTATTATACGCGTTATGTCACGCCCTCTTTCAGACTTCTATATGCTCTTTGCCATTTGTTGAAAAATGTAAATGATTCGAGATAGGCGTGGAATCTCATAGTGAGAATCCGCTCAAATATTTTCCAGATACTGTTAAGCAATCTAATTGGGCGGTAATTAGAAGGGTTGGTAAGGTATTTGTCTTGTTTATGTATCATGACTCCTGTGGCCACTTTCCGTCATTTGGGGAAGTACCCACGTGAGAGACAGGGGTTTAGAAGGTGGGTAAGTCTACAGAAGAAGATGTTGGGACACTGTTTCAGTATTTTGTATGAGACTTTGTCTTCTCCGGGGGATGAAGATGACTTGCATTTTCTAGTTATTCCCATGATCTCTTCTACGCTTATTGGTTCGGTTAATTCATGATCGTCCCCATCTTCAGGCCTTTGGTCGAAGTTGGGTTCATTGTAAATTGAGTTGTTATCTTGGACAAATTTATTTACTTTTCCTTTGAAATCGTTGTAAAAACGATCCCCTTCTTGTGGACGATGGGCTTTCCTTAGAAGTTCGGCAAAAGCGCTGTCTTTTGCCTTGTCGTCAAGGGCCTCAGTTCATCTTGAGTACTGTTGATAATCTCGTTAAGGTGAGTGCAGGCTTTTTCTTGTTCATAAGCATTTAAGGAGTCATTTGCATTTAGTCTTACTTCGATAATGTTTCTAAAGAGGTCCCAGCCAATTTTTGATAGGTTCCTCCTGGTCAGTATTACATTTCAATGTGGCGCGAAGTGGCAGATGATCACTGTCAAGATCATCGTCTCCTACAAATATTTCTCGCATTTGACTGGTTAGTGAGTTACTGGTGATAGTCAGGTGTCTTGGATATCTGAGTCATGGAGTGGGTTGTTGCTTAATTATGTTTCGCCTTGATTGTTTTTTACCATGAATAGACAGAGTTCTTCAATGATGTTGAAAAGAGCGTCGTCATTAGGCTCAGTTTTTTGACAACTGGATGCATGGACTTGAAGTCTCCTAAGAATATGCAATGCTTGTATTTTTTAGAAAATAATTCAGATATGTTACGGTCTACTGTTGCTTGCGGTTTGTTGTAGTATGAGATGGCGGTCACATGTTTGTGGTCCACTGGCAGTTCAATTTCAACTACAATCACTTCAGCATTGAGGCCACGTTTCTAAGAACACACAGTAGAATTCTCGTAATTATGCACAATTCCTAGTCACCTTTCAGTTCGAGGGGGTCTGACCCCAGTACCCTATTGCCACTGTGCACACTCTAACCAAATAAGATTATTGGTCCTCGCTTCCGACTCTCTCGTAAGTAAATAAATTTTTTTCTGGTGGCAAGGGATTTCAAATCCTACATCGTCCCTCTGCGTCTTCGGCGCCCTGCAACTTTTCATTTATTCAGTGAGGTGGTCGCTTGGTATTGTTTTATATTTAATCTCCTGCCTTATTAGCAGAGCCACATGGCCACATTTTTTGGGCGGGGCGTTCTCGTATAATAATGCTGAATCCACCTATTTGATAGGTTTGTATTTAATGAACAGTTTTTTTGGTAGAGCAACGCCTCCTCCTTTCATGAGCGGGTGGTCTCTTCTAACAACGCTGAATCCACTTAACGAGAATTTTTTTTAATCTTTGTAACCCAAGACTCACGGACAGCCAGGATGTCGGTGTCTTTTGATGTCGGTGTCTTTGAAGTAGTGATTCCTTTGTATTTTTTGTGATGAGCGTTCCACACTACTAACTGAAGTGTCAATTTGTAGGGGTGTTGTTGAATGGGTTTTCGATTGACGGATTTTTAACCCTTTGAGACCTTAATTATCCTGACGTTCAAACTTCAAATGCCAAAGTGGTGGGAGTCGGCTGCTGCTTTGGCTGGTTGGTACATTTTGATTCCTTTAGGAACATTGCCGTACTCTGTCCTTCCGTTTATGTCACTGAATCCCCTACCCTGTCCTTTGTTTTATTTCCCCGAATGCAGTGTTCTGCCCTTTGTTTTATTTCCCCGAATGCAGTGTTCTGCCCTTTATTTTATTTCCCCGAATGCAGTGTTCTGCCCTTTGTTTTATTTCCCCGAACGCAGTGTTCTGCCCCTTGTTTTATTTCCCCGAATGCAGTGTTCTGCCCTTTGTTTTATTTCCCCGAATGCAGTGTTCTGCCCTTTATTTTATTTCCCCGAATGCAGTGTTCTGCCCTTTGTTTTATTTCCCCGAATGCAGAGTTCTGCCCCTTGTTTTATTTCCCCGAATGCAGTGTTCTGCCCTTTGTTTTATTTCCCCGAATGCAGTGTTCTGCCCTTTATTTTATTTCCCCGAATGCAGTGTTCTGCCCTTTGTTTAATTTCCCCGAATGCAGTGTTCTGGCCTTTTTTTTATTTCCCTGAATGCAGTGTTCTGACCTCTGTTTTATTTCTCTAAATCCCGTGCTTCGTCCTCTTTTTTTTATTTCGCGCATCTCATGCTCTGTCCTTTATTTTGTTTTGCCTGAATCCCCTGCTCTACATGTCATTTTATTTTTTTCCCCATATTTTGTCCTTTGCTTTTAACTTTTGCCGACGATGTATTGTTGTTATGTCTAACACTGTTTGGATGAGCTACCTGTATCCTTCCAGCAGTGTGTCGCGTAACAACACATTATACCTGTACTTACAACGTCGTGTGTCTGAGTTTTATCGCTGCACACACCATTTTCCCCTATTCAGCTTCAAAGCTGCAACACACAAACAAATGACAACATATATAGGTGGTTACACGGGCGATACCAGAATCAGTTTATTCATATACACATCCCTCACACTCCCAAGCGTTACATAAAAAACAACCCTGCCTATGCAGGCCATGCCACACCACATATTCTGAGGCTCGTCAGCCTGAAGGTCTTGAGTTAAAACTCATTAGTCATTGGTACAAGATACCCTTGTTTTAAGCTCAATAGCTACAAAATTGCAGTATAGCGAAATCAAAGAAAAAATTCTAAAAAATTTCGTGGTCACAACTTGGCGTCTCCGAGCAGAATGAACGGTGAAAACCAATTACCCATAATACTCTGTCGTCATACCCCGATGCGTTGCAGCAATTCCACACCCAATGGGAAATAAATTTCACACTAATTCACTCTGTTCAAACGTATGAAATGATATTTGCAATGAATATGTGAAACCATTCTGCATTTGTGAGGAAGCTAAA
This sequence comes from Pictodentalium vernedei, assembly GCA_031216915.1. Lineage (NCBI taxonomy): Eukaryota > Metazoa > Mollusca > Scaphopoda > Dentaliida > Dentaliidae > Pictodentalium > Pictodentalium vernedei. Next base: position 97,893,743 of record CM062290.1, on the reverse strand, counting down.
TAATAATTTAATCCATTACCCAAATGCAGAGCAGACGACACTTGCAAACAAAATTATTGAATAACTATTTTTGTTTCATTTTCTCGACAAAAACATAGCTTATGGCCCTCATTGGAAAGAGCTCAACGGGTTCCTTCCAATGAGGGGTCATAAGCTATGCTTAATTATGAATAATTATTAATAATTAATAATTGAATGGGAATTTTTGTGAATAGAGGTGACCGGTTTTGACTGTTACGTTGGGTAAATGGTTTTTATTTTATCCTTCCTGTATATTGATATTGGAGTGACCCATCCCACTATAAATGTACACAAAGACGATACCATTCCAATAAACGAGGTTTCATAGGGTTATATATATATATGTTTCCTCTCGTGTCACTAAGTTTCTGCGATTACATAACTTATCAATCCTCATTGATTTATTTGGTACCCCCAACACAGGTAATAATATAACTACACTTGTTTCCTTTGCAAAGTGATAACGTAAATTATTAAGTGGAAGGGTTCAGGCAGGGGTCGATTTACTCTTACTTTCGTGAATACTGAAGATATGAACATACTTATTTACTTCCAAGTTTACAAAGACCTCAGTTCACTTATATGTATTATTTTACATATAACGACTAGCAGATATTTCCAGGATTTTCCCCCAAATCACAAGGAAATTAAATACTTTTCATTTAGAACACATGCGTATGGCCCCCTAATTGAATCAGCTCGACGAACTCGTACCACTGAAGGGTAAGTCGGAGCCGCGCCATCTGTGTTCTGTCTCTCAAGCACACATCGGTCCGCAGTGTGTGTCAACGGCGGACTAATATATCTACACACATACCATATGTGGAAACACTCATGCTTTTTTCCGAAAAACTGTTGACAAGTTCCTTATCGGTATCAACCAGGAACATGGACAAATTACGACGTTTAAAGCAGGGACGGCGAGGCCGTGGGGGGGGGGGCACAGGGGGTACTTCCCCCCCCCCCACACACACACACTTTTTTCACCAATTATAGGTACCCGAACGGCATTTTCCCACATAACATACACAACCCCTATGCTCACTACACATCGCCTATACATATATGACCACATTGATTTTCAAGATTTTATTGAAATTGAAAGCTACAAATGAAGCGTAATATTTCAAAGGACGGTTTCAAAATTATGATTAGATCTTTGAACCCGAGAGGCCACCTTTTTTCCCATGAATATGATACTTTATGCATTCATTAAGTATGATAGCTGGTAAGTGAATGTGTGGGGAAGATCCAATCAATATTTTCAACGTGTAGCCCTGAGAATGTTATGTGATCCAAACAGGAACCGGATAAAAATATTCACAATATAATGTCAGTTACAATGGTCTTAATTAACAAATTAATTAATTGATTAATTTACGTTCCCGGAGACTATTATGAAAGTTGTCAGACAATATTTATGGGCTAGTTTTATCGAAACTATCGAAGGTCAATATCACCGGCGAAGGCTCATAACCAAACTCTTTTGTTCTTAATGAACATTATTGTAATTAAAGACATTGTAATTAAACATATTTTGTTATTTCGAACTGGTATTTCATTATAACGAAATAAATACCGTAACGTGTCGCTTACCATGCTGGACTCCATGACTGACAATTTTTCTCATTAGAACGATTTACAGGAATATTTGCTCCCCTTTCTTTTCTAATGTTGTCAGTAAATTTAACATCAAAGGTATGGGAATTTCATATAAAAATTGAAATTCGGAAATATTAACGGAGTTGTATCATCGATGTGCACATCATTTCACAAACATAGGACATTTTCCTACAAACTTGTACAAAGGAACATTTGACTATTATTCTCTGTTTAAAACCTTTTAAAAAGAAAGAAACGGCGCTTTCGTCGTCTTTTGGTGTTCTGGATTTATTTATTTATTTATTGGTGTTTAAGGTCACATACTTATGCACAATGGCTAATCGTGACTGTGACAGTTTTTGCGGGTGGAGGAAGCCGGAGTACCCGGAGAGAACCACCGAGCAACGACGAGCAACTGTCAGCTCCCCAACATTCTAACTCTGTTCAAGCTCCGCTCAAGCAGGGTTACATCGGTTGAAGACATGTGCACCATTGTCGTGCAGTACACCCTAGTACACGGTGTCATCGTGCCCCCATGTAGGCAACCGGGATAAAGTACCTTGCCCATGGACACAACGTGGGTCATCCCGGACGGGGATCGAACTCGGGACCTCTAGCATAGAAGTACAACAGTCTATCACTGAGCCACCGCGCTCCCTGGTGTTCTGTAACTAACTTTTTGTTCTGTTCATTATATTAGCAGTGTCAGCATCATGACATATGATACAGACACACTCCTTTCATTTAATACAAAAGTATAGGCGGTACGATTTGCTATTTATTTCCTGCGAAAAATAAAACCATGCAAATTTCTGTAAAAACACATTCGCGAAACAAAGAGACAAACTCAACGGTTACTAGTTCGCTTCTAATTAGCTTGCCATAAAAAATCAAGTTTCCTTTTGTAACTTTTAATAAACGAAAACAACAGACAGCTCTCTGGGCTGTCTATTGTTTTCGTTTATTAAAAGTAACAAAAGGAAATGTCGCTTTATTTTCTACTGATGTCATGTGTGGTTTCTGAACAATTACATAAATTGGACCTTCCTCGGCCGTCGAATAATTTCAGGGTAGATAACTTCATCGAAAGTGGTTTTTCATGACGAGATAAGTTGGAGATGCCATTCGTGTCGATATGACGCATTCATATCAATAACACCATATATTACACCATGGGCCACGGAGAGCTGTTCATACAATGTGTTTAGAATCGTCGAAATAAGCAACGGCATTCGACATTGTCTTGGTAAAAGCCAAGGCAAACTCCTACGGCACTCACCGTAGCATTGTCGATTATTGTGAATAATTTCCACAGTTGGATCAACTGACAACACCAAACTGACCATCTGTTGCAGTTTTATGGCAAAAGATGGAGATCTTTGAACATTCCGACGACTGCGCAATAGTTCTCTGTCCTGTTACAGTCCAACAAAACAAAGTACTGGGTGGGCATGACACCCCCGCCTCGGGATTCACACCCCTGGCATTATACATTATATATTCTCAGGGTGAGTGATCTCGATAGCGTCAAGCTACCTACCGGCAATAAACAGGACTTCTCTTGGGAACTTTTCGTATTTTGTATGCAAATAGACAAGACGAGTTGCCGAGACCAGTGGAATATTATATGCTTTGTAGAATTCGAGCCATATTCTAACGAACCGATATGAGGAACTAAAAGTTGGAATACGGACATTTGGGTTGAATTTCAGTCGAAGAAGTTCACTTTCTATTCACTCAGTATTGTGGCAACATTCCATTGGACCGTGTCTGCTTAATTAGAGTCATTCGCAAATCATTTGCATATCTCGATAGCAAATTGTATGGCGAGACTAGTGTAAACACATCTAGGTCACGGTTTCGTTCCACACCCAAATATTCAGTTCAAATAACTGAAGTGTCATGATGATCGACATTGGCGTTTTGTTAACAACCCCTGTATTTATTAGGTTCTGATGGGTTCAACCAACCGATCGTCAATTGTTTGTATACCCATGACAAATATGTTTGTAAATCTTCAGGTATCGCCGGAGATAAAACATGATCAGTGAGTCTGGTGGGGAGTTATATTAACCCCCTTTGGTGGAACGAAAGCCTTTAGATTACTGCAAATGCGATTCTGCTGTATTGTGCACTGGTGTGAGAAAAAATTGCTGGTATTCACACGTTCTTGGTGTCTGTTTTATTTACTTTTCAGTGTTTCCCCCTGTGGAGTCACACTGTACAGCGTCTTGTTAAAGGTCTTCGCCGCTATTATTGGTAGTCCTCCTTGAATTGAAGTTTACTCGGGGAGGATTCATAGTTTCCTAGTGACAAGACAAAATCCTATGTAACTGTAAATTAAGCATGAAACGCCACAAATGTGAACATATTTAGATCTCAAACTGTAATACTGTACTATAAGTTAAGGACATATACTTACCAAGTATGGCGTCATGTGAAGCGACGTGAGATTAATATCGCTATTTTTTTGGAATATTTATCAGGAAACTGTCTTTTATTTGCACGAATATAGGTGAAAACTTGAGGTGGGAAAATTAATACGGAAACAAAATGGCGCCCAGTAGAGGGTGTGTATGGGCTCATGCGCGTTCACTGGAAGTGAATGGACTCAATCCGATAGCCGATTCCCCATTGAATAACCTAATATCGCACAGTCCGCCGATGCTATTAGAGTACGTTGATTGGTCAAATTAAACAGACGGCATGATAAATACTCATACAGATTTGTCCAGTGAAACGAAATCTGCGTCGACAATGTCGTACACGACACTGTCGACGCAGAGTCCTTTTCCTCGACGAACTCTGGTTTTTCAAACTGCTTTATCAAGTGCATGGTTTGAGTCGACGGGATTTACGTGGGCCCTAAGCTATAATGTGTTCACCAGGGAAACTTATAGCCGAAATACTGTAAAACTTCGAAAATTCGTTTTAAACATCACATAAATTGGGCACAATTATATTACTTGGATATTGCAATTTGGGGGAATTTAATGACCTGGGCACGGCAAACGGATAACCTCGGTTAGTTTGGGTACGGCATATAAAGTTCAACCATGTGGGCCACCAGGAGAGGCGGAAGCAATAATAAATTTGTTTGGTTTATGCAAGAACCGAACTTGTGGTTGTTGACCAACAGCCTGACTAATAAACATGCCATCTGGGGAAAAAGGAATGGATCGGTAGGAGAACTCGGGCCAGTAAGAATAGACTTTCAACAGTATAAACCGTTGGTTTATTTATTTATTTATTTATTTATTTATTTATTTATTTATTTATTTATTTATTTATTTATTTATTTATTTATTTATTTACTGGGGCTTAACGACACATTCGACAGCCAGGGTCACCTTGTGTCGGACATTTTTACAGGTGGAGGAAGCCGGAGTAACCGGAGAAAAACACAAATTAACGGCGAACAACTGTCAGACTCCCCATCTCCACACAAGCAGGATTAGCATTGGTTGTGGACATGTGCATCATCGACGTGAAAGTGCACAGCGCCACCGTGCCCCCATGTAGGCAATCGGGATTAAGTGCCATAACCAAGGACACGACGCGGTTACCTCTGGCGGGGTTCGAACCGTGGACCTTTCGCTTTGAAGGTCAAATCGTAACCAATGAGCCACCGCGCTCCCAGCCGTTGGTGTAATTTCAGTTTCAGCTCTGCATTACAGAAAGTTAGTGCCACGGACAAACTGGTGCAATGAAGACCGGTTGGTGTATTCAAGCTTCTCTGTATCAAACTCCGAGCATACCGGAAATGAATGGTCTAGGCTTTTGGTAAAATGTAATTCATAAAAAACAAGAATAAAAAGTATTGGTTCGGCAAAAACAAATGGCCATTTTGGGAAGGTTTGTTCGCATCCTGGGTTGTTGGCTAATTAATGTGGGTTAGTCGATATACCATTACCCGGGCAGGTATTCAGAGCCAGTCCTGCCTGTTACAAACTATCAGATCGATCGTCTGCTCTTCTCTTGACCTAATTTTTTCGTTCGAGTCGCTGTGTTGTTAGCCACACTTGGAATTAGCAAACAGCCGAAACAAATCAAAACTGTCCGGTTATCTTGGAAATTCATTTACGAGATTAAGCAAACGGATCATTATCACATCCTTCAAGTCACGCCCTACGACTGTGCGTTTTTGATTAAAAGTTAGGTATATGCTATGTAACCTAACCCATGTAACCTAATCCCTTGTCCAATACGAAGAGCAGACGACACTTGTAAAAACATTTATTGAATAACTAAACAAATTCATTTGTCGGAGAGGTTGGGGAGAGTCACACGGGAAATAGATTTTATTACACGCCTGTTCTATGTAATCCCCTCCTACAGCAACACTAAACCATGCGGAAAATGAAAATCTGTTCCGCACATATGTGCGGAACGGAAATCTTTGACGGACTGTTTTTAAATAGAAGCGAAATTTCGCTGGAATGTTCTACAAATCGTGCAACGCAATTACAATTTGAATCGCTAGCGATAGCTAAAAGTCGTCCCCTGAGTTCCAATGTGTTTTATTTGTCAGTAGGCACATAGAACACATTGGAACTCAGGGGACGAAATATTAACACGGGTTCCCCTCGCAAATTTGGTTGGCGATCAAATGTATTGTTTTTGTTGATAGTTGTCAAATGAATTGCTGAGTGTCTTTTCTAATAATTGCTTTTATAAAAGTGAAGGCGTGTGATAAACACAGAACGACACATTCGTGTGAATGGGGTAATCGATATGGCACGCGTGTGTCGTTCTGTGTGTTTTGTTTTTGAAATTTTTACACCAGTCTAACCTTTCGTGCAATTTTCCCCACTAAACACCGAAAATCGGCGAGATATAAAGTAGCAGTATACTTAAGGTGCTTCCAAAATAGATATACCGGATAAGTGAAAACAGAGCAGCTGCAATGACTTTATTTTATTTTCTGTTAAATTAACCCTTTGAACTCTAGTGGTATCTACCATGCCAGTTCAGTGGAAGAACTTGTAAGAGTCCATATTCATTATTTGGGGTAGACCTATCAATATTTTCAACGTGCAGCCCCGAGACTGCACGTTAAAAAAAATGATTGGTTTACTCCACACATTTACTGAACAACCATCCTATTTAAGGACGTTATGACGTATCATGTTCCTGGCCGGAAAAGCGGCCGCTAGGGTTCAAAGGGTTAAGTGTCTCTGGGAGATGAGCAACCTAAGTATTTGGTTTATATCTGTTATTAATTCTGCTGGTTTTATGCATGGTTTATGCAATAAATATTTCATTGAGGACAAGCGAAAATTTTGATCAATTTCAATTGAAAATTATACATATCAAGTGCATTTGTTTATCGAAAATCTGGCTCAACTTCAGATGAAGTTATATGCAAATCAGAGCCATTCTTACACAGTCTTGGGGGCGCGGTGGCGTTGCGGTAATCACTTCTCGTCAGATTACCGAAGTTAAACAACGTCGAGCCTGGTTAGTCATTGGGTGGGTGACCGTCTGAGAGATCGATGCGGACTCCCGCGTTGCGTCCTCGGACAAGGCATTTAACCCCGATTGTCCACTTGGGGCCAGGGTGATGCCGTGTACTAAGGTACTAAGGCGTACTGCACGTCGATGGTGTGCATGTCTTCAACCAATCTAACCCTGCCTGAGCTGCATGGCGGAGTTACGATGTTGTGGAGCTGGCAGCCTCTCGTCGTTGATCGGTGGTTCGTTTTGCTATGCAATATGTCGTATACATTGATACAATATTGTTATTCGCTTCGCGAAATATAAAACAATTCTTTTATGCATGTAAAAAATAAATATTTATTTAAATGATTGAGGGATAGATTACTTTTGGTGGTCTGAATTTGTTCATCAAACAGGGTCAAAAATTGTTTTATTACAAATTATTGGAGAGTGTCAACAGACACTCTCCAATAATTTGTAATAGAACAAATTTGTATAAACAAACTAATATTTACGTTTGACTGAATACGAAACATAGGCAAGGAATATGTTGGCTTTTGCACTGGCACCCTCATTTTTTTTAAGAGCCTGGTTGTGGCTTCTACCATTCCAGCCAGTTAAAAAAACTCATTATTTTTTATCTCCATTTTAGTTGTTCTATATTGATTTTGTGTGTATGATCACTGTTATAAAAAAAACTATCAGTGAAATCAACATGGAAGCTCTAGTATTTAAGTTTAGGATCTCACAAGTGAATTTTAGGCATCGGCGACCATTCCATCAGGAATAAAATATAAAAATAAAAACCGCCCTCCCTCATTCATTTAAAAAAAAAAATGGCTGAGAATCAATTGTTTAATTTTGTTTGGCCTTATTTCGTTAATTCTACATGTTGAATACCTTTGAAGAAGATACTTGAAACCAGAATGTAAACCGTGATTAAGATTAGATCAAAGTTATTGAAGCATCTGTAAAATGAACATACACAGGAACAAACAAACGAACCATACTAATAACTTGAGACTCATTAAATACATGACATAAAAGCATTCATTGAGTATTTATGGATGAGATAACCAAATAGTTGTACCTGTACCGCGTACTTTATACATATGTGAAGAACGGTATTCAAATGGAACCAAGGTAACGCCACATATTCCTGTCATTATCGTTTATTTACGCTACCTTATTGTCAAAACATGCAGGTGAAAATGAGCTCTATTGGGGGTCGAGTGCCTTTCTGGGAAATGCCTACTTGTATGTGGCTTTTTTAACCCTTTACCCAGCGAATCGCCCACATCCGCCCGCGTAATATGCAAATTCAGCAGCTGAAAAAATATTATTTTTCGAAAAATTTCGACAAAACCATATCATGTGACCCCTCTTTGGAACGAGCTCGTCGAGCTCATTCCAAAGAGGTCTCACATGATATGGTTTTGTTGAATTTTTTTGAAAAAATATAAAAAATGATATTTAAAATAATAAATTTTGAAATCGTCTACGTTGGGTAAAGGGTTGATTAGATTAGATTAGATTCTTTATTTTGCAGTATACATTATACAGTTTATATATGCATATTAGATTACAATCGTGTGAAAGTATACTTCAGGGAGATGGCATAGCCAGATTGGCTGTCTTCCTGTTAAATACATACTGTAAAAAAGGCGAAAAAAACAAAATGAAAAGGAAAGTTTGTAATCACAAATAATATAATACTGGTCTTTGTCGATGTATATTCGATGTGTATTCAATCTAAAAAAATATCCGGCCGTCATCACGTTTCCTAGGTTACCGGTACCTATTCTGCACCCATCAAACACTCATAGAACACCCTTCCAAAAACCCGTTCCTGAATAGTTAAGCTTATTAATATTTTACAATGATTGGCGGGCAAGTTATACAACTTATAATATCGCCTCTCCTTGATCCAATGGCGCAGGTATATGGGAGGATACCCGTTGCGGTAATTTCATGTTCTCGCTCTTCTCGAACACTGCGAAGGTTTTTTTCCTTCACGGATCGTGTCTCGCATTCTCTCTCTCTCTCTCTCTCTCTCTCTCTCTCTCTCTCTCTCTCCACACATGGGGCAGTTATTGTATGTTCCCACCCGATGAAACAGTACGCCGTGACAGCATCAACCCACAGACTCGATTCTACCAGAGAGGGTTCGGACACTGCGAGCATTTTCCTGTCCGAGAATCGATCCCGGGGCCGCTGTCACGAGACACCTGTTCCTGAATGATGTTGTCGCTGTCGAATGCGAAAGGACGAATCCATTTTTGAATTTTCCATTGGAGTTTGTAATACACCTGAAGGTTTCTAATCCAGACAAGCTCGGGCTGTGCATTTTATCCAGATTAGGGAGGTATGGGGATAAAGAAAATTTGTTTCAAGCATCGGGGATGGTTCTAAGGCCGTAACCACACACCTTCGATGCCACATACCAGAGGCTTTATCAGGAACTGTTCACAGTCTGACAAATAGTAAAGGCCGTATGGCATGAGCGGTTGTTCCTAGACATGCGCCATCTGTCTAAATAGGCAGACGGCACTTGAATAGAAAACACTGTTGGGCATTAAATATTGTATGCCGCATTGAAGAAATCTATCTGTTGCATTGTTGCATCGGGGTTATGAATGGTTTAAATAAAATGTTTAATTTGCAATTTGCAGAATACTTATACATATTTATTAAAAACTACAGTACGCGGAGAGTGTATTATCACTAAATCACCCGCAAAGTGGAGATTCCCCCAAACAATTTATTTATTTATTGGTGTTTAAGGTCGCATATTTATGTACAATGGCTAATCGTGACCGTGACAGTTTTACGGGTGGAGGAAGCCGGAGTACCCGGAGAGAACCACCTAGCATTGACGAGCAACTGTCAGCTCCTCAACAATCTAACTCTGCTCAAGCTCCGCTCAAGCACGGTTACAGCGGTTGAAAACATGTGCACCATCGACGTGCAGTGCGTCTTAGTACACGGCGTCATCGTGCCCCCACGTAGGCAACCGGGAAAAAGTGCCTTGCCCAAGGACATAACGCGGGTCGTCCCGGACGGGGATCGAACTCGGGACCTCTAGCATAGAAGTCCCACAGGCTACCACTGAGGCACCCCACACCCCGCCCCCCCCCCCCCCACACACCCACAAACAGTAATTGCAAATTTGTTGCAAAGCATAACAAGCACAAGCAAAGTTCCAGCCAGTGGACCTCCGGGTTAAACCCAGAGGTCCAATGGCTGAAACATTGCTTGTGTATTTTTGTCTATATGTACATAAATTGAAAGTGATATTTTCGGTGATAACTCCACTCCAAGGGTGATTTAGTTACAATCCACTCTCCACGTACTGTATTTTTATAAAATACAAAGAAGGCGTGAATATATTAAAATGATGAATTAAAAAAAAAGAATAAAAAAACAGAAAAAACAAGCAAACAAACAAACAAAAAACAGAGTTTCTGACGACCGCATAATTTAGCTTCCTCAATTTCACAGAAAATCAAGTGATTCGTGAAATCTGATAACTGGAGTGAGACACCACAAAATATGAATTAGTGAAAGACTGGCAAAATTCCATCACTTTAATAAAAATTCTCGATTCTTGTCGTCTTGAATTTCAATTTTGAGCAGAACTGGTACGACTTCCAATGTCAAAAAATGGTATGGAATGGGAGTTTGGCAGAAAAAGTTTGTTCTTGGAAAAGACGATTGTATCATGCCACATGACAGAAACATCGTGCCCGAGGGTTACGAAGAGAGGCGGGTAATTTTTGTTTGGTCGGTCTGCATGAACAGAACATTTAATTTGTAGAGATCGTTGTATTTTAATCTTTACGTAACGACCACAACCGGTCACGGCTTGGGCTATTCACAAAAATCGCAATTCAAATTATGTTTTTTCCATTTATTCATCTCAAAATATAGCTTATGACCCTTCATCGGATCAAGCTCAACAAGCTCGTTCCAATGAAAGGTAATACGCTATGTTTTTGAGACAAAAAAGAACGTGTTAGTTACTCAAATGTTTTTTGCAAGTGTCGTCTGTTTGTCGTATTAAGTAAATGGTTAAAATTGATATTGATTATTTTTGCCAGAATTATTCCTCTCTCGACTTGAAAAAGCAGGCCCAGAATTTTGTCCGGAGATTTTCTCAGATGTTCATGGGTCGATTCCTTTGAAACTTGGTATGGCTGTTCTCTGTCATGGGCACCTGTGCACCCGTGCACCCGCGATTATAGTTTCGATCGGACTTTTTTGCAAGAGTTATGCTCCTTTTCGTCTTGGAATGCCTGAACTTTGTCCGGAGATTTTCTCAAATGTTTATGGGTCAATTCCTTTCAAACTTGGTATGGGTGTTCACAACCATGGGAACCTGTGCACCTGCAATTATAGTTTCGATCGAACTTTTTTTACCAGCCTGGTGCCTCTTTTCGTCTTAAAATAATCATGGGTCGTGGGGCGGCGGGGTTATGGATAGGCCAATCTGGGACAGTCCACCTCTAGTTTGACACAAAAAAGAAGAAAATGTTTAGTTCTTCACACCGTATTTTGGGCGGAATTTGACCAATAACTCCTTCAACCCACTCCCACCACATGTGGTGGCCGGGAAGCGTGAGATCAGAATAGGATTCAATACATAGACAATAAACATATAGTGTGTTTTTATATCTGTGTTATACAACGAGTTGAAATATGGTTTATTTTTTCGAGGCTTCGCCGAGAAAAAATAAACCATATTTCAACGAGTTGTATAACACAGATATAAAAACACACTATATGTTTATTGTTTTTATCTGATAACAAACAGACACCCGTCTCGTGCGTCTACCCGACTTATATATGCTTCCCACGGGCCTCCAAAGAAAACCAGTCTACGAGACAAAAGAAATAGGACAAGACGCATAGAGTTGTGTCCCTTACATTACAAAATCGATGACGGCGATTGTAAAGTGCGATTGCACTTCTTGCATCATGTAACTGCGCTGGAACAAAATAAATTTCAACTATTTTATTAACAGTAACAAAACGGTGTTTCAGTAGAGTTATTCTTTTTTTTGACATAGTTCCAGTTTTCTTCCGTGTTTTATGCTGTAGTCCCAATATAACAAATAATTTTGCGTTTGTTTACAATTTTTACGAAGTGTTTTTTTTTCAGGTAGAGCAGACGAACTTTTAATTAGCGCAGTTCCGCGAGTACTTTTGATCGAGGCCGTGACTATAAATAGTTCGCAGTCGCCGCATACTAATTACTATTAACATTCAAGTAATTTCTACAATGTTTTGAAGCAAAATTTTAGGTTGCCTTTATTGAAGCAAAATAAATAAGAAATGACACCATCAGAGGATTTTGACAAAGTGCAATAAGCGTACAATTAAAACCTGCCCTGTGATATAACGATGTTTCATGAATGAATGAATGAAAATGGAATTGAAATAGGTCAGAGGTTGTTCGCATAAATTATAATTATATACAACACCCGTTGTATGTACTTCAAGTATATACAACGATTGTTATACTCTATGGTTATCAGATAAATATCGATTTATTATACACCCAATGGTAAACATCATTTCTTTACCATCCTGACCCCACAGAAGGAATGTGCCGGAGAGTAAAACTGGTTCAGATCACCAGGCAGCTCAGCTTCTTTATGACTCAGATTATCAGGCAGCTCAACTTCATTCTGTCAATTTGGGAACTAACAAATAATTCCTGTTACCGCATCACCTATGTCTTTGTTCGGCCTACCGCGAATTAATACGACCATTTAATTTAAGATCGGTGTTCAACCCTTTACCCAACGAATCGGCCGCATCCGTCCTCATGATATGCAAATTCAGCAGCTGAAAAATACTATTTTCAAAACATTTCAACAAAACCATATCATGTGACCCCTCTTTGGAACGAGCTCGTCGAGTACGGAAGAAGAACTTGTTGAAAGAACTGGGAGGGCCTCGAATCGATGTATTTTTTCCTGTTCGGAAGAAACTCAAGTGTATGACTCTCTTCAAACATATAATACCCAATGTTCGATTGGAGATACGAGTATCCTCACTGAACTCAATTGGGGGTTTCCTTAGATAGAGAGGAACAAGGAGTATCTTTAGTGGGCAGCAATAAAATCTTATTGTGTATAGTGTTCAACCAATGATCGGAACCGGCCACCACAATCGGCCGATTGTAGGCAATCGGATGACAACGGCAACGGCTGCTGGAACATTTTGTGATGATTCATAAACCGCATTTTATTATCTTCTGCAATTGTTCAATTGTTAATTTAAAATGATGTCAATGATACTATTCAAAAGAGTAAAAAGAAAAACACCACAGTGTGTATTCTTAATCTCTCCAGACGCCCCTTTATGAGAAAAACAAGTTAAACCTCATGTAAAGCTTACAAATGAGCGTACTTGCGGTAATCGCCAGTTCATACCGGAAAAGTAAAAGTTGCACTCCATTTACTCAAATTACCAGTTTCGCGCACTTGGGGGTGGTAAAAGTGTTCCGAGAGTCACGTTCACCGCCCATGTGTGCGCAACTAGTAATTTTACTGGACTTGAGTCAACGGAATTCATAAAATATGTTCAATTTAATGTTGTCCTTTGCGAGTCTTGACTTGTCTAGTAGTGCACGGTATTACAATCGGAATCGACATTGGAATCGGCCGTTTGTGAGCTCAAATAACCAGCAATCGGTCTGCGGCCATTTTTGGTAATCGGTTTAACACTATTCCTGTGTGGGGAAGGGTCGAAAGGAAGGTGATGTGTGAAGAAAGGAAAACTATAACAACAGGAAACCGCTCACTCATCTCAGACGAACCATCATACGTGCGAGAAGGGAGAAAATAAATCTACCATATTCTTTCCAAAGAGTAAATAGATTTAGGTGAAATCTTGGAAATAATTGTTCAAACCAAAGCAGAAAACTAAGGAAATATAGAGAAAGCAGTAGGGGAAGTCATTTACTGATAGAGTACACAAAAGTGTGGCGTCAAAACTGTCCGGGAATTTCAACCGCTGCTTCGATCGAAATAAACCCTAGAAGCGCGGAATTCTGAACACTCTGAAAGAGCCACTGGTTTAAAGCGAGCTATTATTTCAATTTTCCATTGTTATGCAGTCTGTGTGTTCCTACAGTCTAACAGTACCAGTCTAACAGAATACGATTCACTGGGAGTATAATGGGGAAGTGGGATGGGAGAATGAAGGACATGTCGTCAAAAGAGAGGGGTTAATATGCTAAACGGAGAGATTGGGAAGAATGGGGCAAGGGATGTCATCAAGCAGTTCGTCTCCGAGTGTTGGGAGGAGAGGAGAAGGGTGGGAATAGGGAGGCAGTTGGGAGTACAGGGGTAACCAAGGCCTTCTCGTTCGAGAACCGCGACAAATCAGGGGCTGGCCAAAGTGTTATTAGCTCACCTGACTGATAGTCAGGGTGAGCTATTCTGATCACTTTTCGTCCGTCGTCCGTCGTCCGTCGTCCGGCGTCTGTCGTCCGTCGTCCGGCGTCCGTCGTCCGCCGTCCGTCGTCCGTCGTGAAGGTGGTGTTTGGGCCTTTTTCTCCCAAACCACTGGCCGGATATTAATGAAATTTCATGTGAGTAGGGGTTATATAAGGGCATTTTGATTTTTTGTCAAATTAGGTTTCAGCTCTTATTGAGCAGAGGGATGGGGCAAAAATGCGCCAATTCTTAAAAAATCTTCTTCTCAAGAACCAGCAATAGCAGAGACTTGATATTTGGTATGCAGCTTCCTTTTGAGGTGTAGACTCAAGTTTGTTCAAGAGAAGTTTGTCGGGCATTATTTGCCTTCGTTACGAGAGGGGCAAAAATTTTGGCCACGCCTAAAATTTCTATTTTCAGAACCGTCAGGTCGATTTGAACCAAATTTGACATGAGATGATAATGGGTCATAAGTAGTTGATTGATACAAAAAAAAATTTTCTCATTGCCCTTTGGGAACCTCGGGAGCTAAAAATAGGAAAAACCTTAAAACTGCCATATCTCCAAAACTACACGGCACAGAGAATTCTTATTTTGTATAAAGCTTACTTTTATCCAGTAGAATAGAATGGTTAAAAAAAATCCCTATCGGTTTGATCACAAGGTGCTTTTTTCAGGACTTTGAAAAAGTGCTGAGTCAGCACTTTTTAACACTGTAGGCAATGGGAAAAAGATTAAAAAATCTTCTTCTCCAGATCCAGCAGGCAGAATCTTTTGATATTTGGTATGCAACATTGTAGGGTGGATCTGATTCAAGTTTGTTCAAATCGGCCCCCTGGGTTCATATTTGGGCTTAGTATAGGAGCCCGATTTCGAACTTAGTGCATTTCAGGCAAATTTCTTAAAAAATCTTCTTCTCCAGATCGAGCAGGCAGAATCTTTTGATATTTGGTATGCAACATTGTGGGCTGGATCTGATTCAAGTTTGTTCAAATTGGCCCCTTGGATTCATATTTGGGCTCACTATAGAAGCCCGAATTCGAACTTAGTGCATTTCAGGCAAATTTCTTAAAAAATCTTCTTCTCCAGATCCAGCAGGCAGAATCTTTTGATATTCGGCATGCAATATTGTGGGGTGGATCTGATTCAAGTTTGTTCAAAATGGCCCCCTGGATTCATATTTGGGCTCACTATAGAAGCTCGAATTCGGACTTAGTGCATTTCAGGCAAATTTCTTAAAAAATCTTCTTCTCCAGATTCAGCAGGCAGAATCTTTTGATATTTGGTGTGCAACATTGTGGAGGGGATCTGATTCAAGTTTGTTCAAATCAGCTCCCTAGGTTCATATTTGGGCTCACTATAGAAGCTTGAATTCGAACTTAGTGCATTTCAGGCAAATTTCTTTGAAAATCTTCTTCTCAAGATCCAGCAGGCAGAATCTTTTGACATTGGGTATGCACCATGCTTAGGGGGGTGAGATTCAAGTTTGTTCAAGCCAAGTCTCTAGGTCCATATTTGGACTCACTGTAGGAGCTTGAATTATAACTTAGTTCAAAATGAGGAATTTTCTGTAAAAATCTTCTTCTTCAGATCCAGCAGTCGGAATGTTTTGATATTTGGTGTGCAGCATCCTTAGGGGGTGAGGTTCAAGTTTGTTAAAGCCAAGTCCCTGTGGGAGCCTGAATTATAACTTAGTCCAATATGAGGAATATTCTTTAAAAATCTTCTTTTTTTTTTAGATCCACTGGTCAGAATCTTTGGATATTTGGTATAAGCTTTTCTTAGGAGGAGCAGATGCAACTTGTTGAAATCAATTCTCTGGGTTGATATTTAGGCTACCATGTCAGGTGAGCGCCCTCAGGCCCCTTGGGGCCTCTTGTTATTATTATTACTGTTTTCGTTAGTTCGTCCGGTTCTTAAAACACCACTGTATTTATTTAACCCTTTACCCAACGAATCGCCCGCATCCGCCCGCGTAATGTGCAAATTCAGCAGTTGAAAAAATATTATTTTTAAAAAAATTTCAACAAAACCGTATCATGTGACCCCTCGTTGGAACGAGCTCGTCGAACTCGTTCCAACGAGGGTTCACATGATTATGTCGTATAGTAGGTTTCGTTGACACTGATGGAGAGGAAACGCTTTACGGCATCATACGTTAGGTTTCTTGTCAATTGTCGTCTGTTTGAATATGCAGATGAAACTTGACATGAAACACCTGGAAGGCAACGAGCCTCGGTAAGTATTGATTTTCAACAAATCCAAAACAATGTTCAAAGACTCAACGAGCTGAATGGTGAAGTAGTTGAGAAATCTAGATAATCTCTATTTACGACGGGTGAGCGATGGGTTAAGACTCTTTTCACAGTCACGTCTATTAAGTTTTGTATCATAAGACGACAGACCGGATAGTGCGTACACACCTTACCATGGGCTTCTTGACTATTGATCAGCTGTTATCGTTTCCGTTGTAAATTAATGTCAAGTTGTCCCCATTGAGTCCTTTTCAAACGAAGTGGTGATGAAAATCCGGAAGATACACGCTATAATACATATATAACTAAAGGAGTGTGTTCATTTATTCGGGCAGATCACAAAAAAGCAAAAACTGTATTTAGTTTCCGAACCGAAAAAGGAGGGTGAAGGTTGTTACATACAGTACGTGGAGAGTGTATTATCACTAAATTACCTGCAGAGTGGAAATTCCACCGAGCAATAATTGCAAATTTGTTGCAAAGCATAACAAGCACAACGTTCCAGCCAATGGACCTCCGGGTTAAACCCGGAGGTCCATTGGCTGAAACATTGCTTGTGTTTTTTTTGTTCTTATGTACAGAATTTGAAAGTGATACTTTGGGTGATAACTCCACTCTATGGGTGATTTAGTTACAATCCGCTCTCCACGTACTGTCTTCTCCATATGGATAGTGAAGAGTGTACTGAATTTCCAGTGCCGGATTCGATCAGGAGCAGATTCTGCACCACCCCCCCCCCACCACCCACCCAAAAAATTAAAATCAAAGCCAAAAGCAAAACAAAGATTTTGAGCACGGAATTTTTCATTTTTACTAATGCAGAGTCCAAAGTCAATGACACTTGGCCCTGAACACAGGCACGCGGAGTGACTCTCATCACTGAGATGGGGGATGTGTGGGATAAGGGGGTGGGTATCACAGATATACCCCTGCTCCTGGGGAACTTTAGAGGCCCTAACATGCATCTTCAACGATTCGGGGTGGACACAGACCCATGTCACCGCCAATTACAATTACTGTTTCACCCCCGAATTGATATTCTCCGGGCACACTTAAAAGGGTGTCCATGTTTGTGTGTAACGATGGGCAGACTTAAAGAGGTAATGCTTAATAACAGCCTTTTCATATCCGTTAAAATATAATTGGCTCAACATGCTGTCCTTTTTCAATGACAGATGTGGGGCGCGGTGGCTCAGTAGGTAGAGGTGCAGGCTGCAAGCCTAGAGGTCCTCGGTTCGAATCCCACCTGCGGCAACCGCGTTGTGTCCTTGGGCAAGACACTTCACCCCAATTGCCCACGTGGGGGCACGATGACGCCGTGTACTAAGGCGTACTGCACGTCGATGGTACGCATGTCTTCAACCAATCTAACCCTGCCTGTGCTGCAGTGTGGAGTTACGATGTTGGGGAGCTGGCAGCTGCTCGTCGTTGCTCGGTGGTTCTCTCCGGGTACTCCGGCTTCCTCCACCCGTAAAACTGCCACGGTCATGATTAGCCATTGTGCATAAATATGTGACCTTAATATGTGACCTTAAACATCAATAAATAAATAAATAAATATGACAGATGCATGTCACGATGACATGGAACTTTTAATTTGACTCTTGTATATATAATGTTTATTTATATTCAATGGATCTAAAATTCCTATCGACAGCTGTCTTTTAATAGTTATGTACGCTAACATATGATACTTTTATTATACGCTAAACGATAGATTATCGAAAAAAATGCGGAAAGATGGAAATCTTATCCCTCACTGTGTAGATATAAACATTTTCTCTTTCACGGTATCTATCAAACTGGCGGATTTGAAAGCATCACTTCAAGGTGAATACGAGTCAAATTATCACTGGGAATGATCAAAAACTTATGAAAAGAAAACCTAGTGTTTATGAGTGGATATCGATCATTTCCAGCAATAATTCAACAGGTATTCACCTTAAATTGATGCATGAAACCCGCCAGCCGAATCAGATCGCAAGACGCTACCTGTTCCGAGTATCGACCACTTCCGCGTATCAATGCGCATCAGCTGTTTACTTCCATGCATCGATTGAAGGTTGAAACGAGTGGAATTATCGATAGGAATGATCAGATTCTTATAAAACCGTATAATAAAAAAGAAAATCTAGTGTTTTTGATACCGAAAATTATCTCACTCGTGACCGAGACAAATGATTATTTTGATTAAACTTTTGTCTCGGTCTCTCGGAAGATAATTTTCGGTATCTACTCCAAAACACTAGATATCCTGTATTTATCAAAGCTCCTGTTTTTACCAAAACGATTCATTAACATTCCTGATCAGACTCGAAGCTGGCAGGAAAGGGTGGTTGAGATAATTTTCGGTATCCACTCAAAAACACTGGGGGTTCGGAAAGTTGTCGTCGGGGAAAAAGTGTGCTTTCCATACAATCTAAAATCAGTTGGGTTAAAATCAACCCAAATCATCTGGGTTGAGTGAATGTGAAGCCAACTGATTTAAGAGAGTACTTAAAAAACGTTTTTGTTGGGTTTATTTCCACCTTTAAAAGTCAGGGTTACTTCTGATCGGACAGTTTTGCGTGTAGAGGAATGCCGGAATATCCGGGGAGAACCTTGGAACACCCGTGCCTTTACGTGGGCAATCGGGATTAAGTGTCTTGCTCAAGCGCACAAGGCAGGTACCGCTAGTCTGTATATAATCGTCGGCCTTTCTGTTTAAAGTCCAGTGCTCTAACCATTTAGCCACCGCGCCACCTATATAAAAGTACATGCATACAGCACCAGCTGAAATAAAGGGTACCAGTATATTTTCATCTTATTTTCCTCTGTAAATAATTCCAAGTCCTGATATCATTCCTTGAGAGCCCCCCACCCCCACCCCCGGAGAGGGGGAGGGGGCTGTGAGGGTTCCCGAGAAATGAGGGCAAGGCTTAGAATTATAAACAAAGAGAAAATATAATCCCATGAAAGCATAATGGTGCTGATTGCTTCAACCTTGTAGTAAGCACCATTATGCTTTCAAGAGACGATATACACCAGACATATTCGTGCGCTAATCCGACAACATATTTTCGAAAAGCATTGTAACATTGATCCAAATGGATCGATGCTCAGAATAGTTCCTAATATTGCTTTTTATGTCCGACTTAAACGTATCTTCCCGGGGGTGGGCAGAACTACCGTACGCCTATCAATGCAAATCACATCTCCCTAACGCAATATTTTGAACTCTGCAGAAAGACTACCTGTCGGAATCTTTCACTCCCTTCATTGCGTCCAATTTTTCTCTCTGTTAATGATAAAACTTGTCACATATGATACGCCACAAGTCCTGTTCTCTGACGTTTGCAACACGTCGTCTTTTTACATTTTCGCCCAGGGCACTTCTCGAGTGATAGAGGAATATGTTTTTTTACAATTGAAGAGAAATCAGTTTTAATTTAACTGCGAATGACATGGCCAAGATTCTCTGCGAATGACATGGCCAAGATTCTCCTGGCCACTTCAAAGATGGAACCCGAGGTCCTCCAATTAGGAGACACCCCGCTGTTGGGAAGAAACTGGAAAATTCGTAAATGTTTGAAAAGTTACTTTTTTTAATTACTTTAAGAGATATCTGTCATGCCAGATGATTGCAACGCCGTGGGATGTTCAATCTCCCGCCACCAAAATTCAACAAGAGCAATAATTCTCAAAGAAATACTTGATACTTCAACACAGCTGTTCGTAAAAAACAACCCTAATCAACTGGGTTGAGTGAATATCAACCCAATTGGGTTCATTTTCACACAAGCCTGTTGATTTGGGTTGATTGCCCTCAGGCACTTTCCAATAATTTGTAATAGAACAATCTTACATAACAAAATATTATTTTCGTTTGACTGAATAGGAAACATGAACGAGGAAAATGTTGGGTTTCGCTCTGGAACCCTCATTTTTTTGGAAAGCCCTGATATTGGCTTCTGGCACTCAACAAGTTAATCAAGAATGACTCACAATTTACAGAGAAGAAAACTGGTTGATTTTTTTCTTTTTGTAGCATCATATTATGGCAATATCCTTGGTTCTTTAGAAAGAATTTGCATTTATTATATGCTTTATAAGATAGTTAGAAATGTCTCAGATGGAGAATAAGGCCTCGCAAAATAAATTAATTGTTTCTCAGGAATCTGTTTTTGTCAAATCAGTGAAGGAGGGACGGAGGGTTTTATTTTTAATTTTTATTTTTCTTTCGCAAAAAATGAGCAAACATGGGGAGGATTTCGGCTGTCTTTTTACACACGGAAATATTGAAAGTCCACATTTATACAAATAAATTCATTTTTAATTTGAAAAATAAAACATTCCTCTAAAACAAACTGTAGCCTGTAGGTACTGCAATTCAAAGACTTCATATTCTTTTGATGCTCTTTATATAATCTATGTGGATTTGCCTCGTTACATTCCTACAGGCACTCTTACATAAGCTGTAACAAGGCAAAACATATTAGAGACGCAACTAATAAACGTGCATCAATCAAAACTTGTAAAAAAGTTTCGGTCTTCCTGAGTTTGTACCAATATTGGAAGACACTTAAGGCAGTAAAAATATCCAATGAGGGGGTTCAGATTCAATGAGGGATTGCCTGAGAATCAAAAGGTTTCTCTTTTAGTCTGAGCCGCGATTTGTTTTTAAAAGTTGACCATTTAACAAAACCACAATTTTCAAAAGTACCCTCATGTTTTATGTATCATTCGTATCCAATTCAATTAAATAAATTAACTTCTAGACGAGAAAAAACGCTGCCATAGTTGGTTTTTTTTCAATCCGAACCATTCAGCTGATCATTCACGAAAATTCCGGGGCAATGTCGTTTTCCATATTTGTCGAAGTCAGCTTTCTCAGAAGGACAAATGTGAAGTCTCTTTCAGAATGTCATTGTCAATAAACATGCAATATTGTTATTGAATACGTAACTGCAATTGGAAATAATGCAAAGTTTTTCATCTGATTATGCCCACTAAGTGCTAAAATAATGCACAGTTGTTCGTGAGAGTCATTTATTCGAACAGCAGCTGAGGTAAAATTATAAAAGTGTATTCAGAAATAATGTCACGTGGATTTTTCGGATTTATGTACCTCCGATAACTTTCGTGCAACTTCGTTAATATCTTCGCAATGTCATATTTTCTGAACTTTCGTCTGCACTAATGCTTTTTAATTAGATACTAAAGTAATTTCACGTTCCATCTGTGTCTTACACTTTGCATTTCACATACAAGAAAAATCTGGTCGTAAATATTTTTTTTTCTAATTAGCGGCTTATTTTAATACATTTTTTCAATATCTATTTTTACGATAGACAGAGAATTGTTTGTTTGTTTATCGGGGCTTAGCGACACTTTCAGGATCCAGGGTCACATAGTGGTTGACAGTTTTCCGGGTGGAGAAAGCCGGAGTACCTGGTGAGAACCACCAAGCAACGGCGGGCAACTGTCAGACTCTTCAACCAACTAACTCTGCTGAAGCATAGTCAACTTGCTGTACGCCTTAGTACACAGCGTCACCGTGTCCACCACATCGTCGAAGTGCGCCTCAGTACACAGCGCCACGGTGTCCACGCGTGAGGAATCGTCGAGTACGCCTTAGTACGCAGCGCCACACTGTCCACGCCACCGTCGACGTGCAGCAGTACGCCTCAGTACAAAGCGGGACCGTCGACGTGAAGTACGCCTTAATATACAGAGTCTCCGTCGAGTTGCAGTACGCATTTGTGCACAGCGCTACCGTGTCCACGCCAGAGAAATCGAGATGAAGTTTCTTTCCAAAGCATAACGCAATTACCGCTGTCAGGATCGAACCGTTCATCTATATGTTTAAAATCCAATAATAAAACACTTTGCATCTTGGATAATATAAAGAATACCTACCGTTTTTAGTAGGTACTAGAATTATTTCACTCGTGAAAACTTGTATTTCCTTCAGGGTCGTAGGAAGCATTTCTGTTGGGCGAGGCGTGATCATAGAAAGGTACTCACACACTGATTTTGTGTCAACTTTGTGGTATGGCAGGAATACAATACAAAATGCTATGTTCGAGATTAACACATCTGTACATTGAGAAATTTGTTGCATATGGAGCCAAAAATACGCATTTTTCCTTGTCTTCCACCCTTTTACTGCCACGCCCACTTTAACCATATATGGAGGACGTCTATGTACGCCTTTATGCGAGGAAGTTTAATAAGATTTATGACATACTTGGAACTCTATCATCTGATTAATTGGTGGAAAGGGCTCTCTGAGCCCTTTCCAACAATTAATCAGATGGTAGGTTTCACCTGCGCATACCAGAACGTACAGAAAATCATCATAAAATAGGCGATAATAGTCGCTTTCGGTATCGTAAGTGTTAAACGACGCCGAGGAGATAAATCATACGAATGGATCTTTAGTCACAACTTAGGAGTTAAGAGTCTGTACACGCCCTTCCCGCTAATTTTCTGTAAGACTGAAATGACGGAACTGATAAGAGAAGGGGCGCGGTGGCTCAGTTGGTAGAGGTGCAGGCTGCAAGCCGAGAGGTCCTCGGTTCGAATCCCAACCGCGTTGTGTCATTGGGCAAGACACTTCACCCCCATTTCCCACGTGGGGGCATGGTGGTGCTGTGTACTAAGGTGTACTGCACGTCGATGGTGCACTTGTCTTCAACCAATGCTAACCCTGCTTGTGTGGAGTTAGTACGTTATGGAGCTGACAGTTGCTCGCCGTTGTGCGGAGGTTCTCTCTGGGTACTGCAGCTTCCACAACTGTAAAACTGTCGTGGTCATGATTAGCTATTGCGCAGAATTATGTGACCTTAAACACCAATAAATAAATACTGATCAAAGAAATATAACTTCCACGTGGTTGCATTTGAGTCGTGAGGGACTCCCAACCCTGATCATCTGATTGTGTTATTATGGTGTAAAAAGTGTGGATTACCCCCCCCCCCCCCCCCCCCCCTCTCTCTCTCTCTCTCTCTCTCTCTCTCTCTCTCTCTCTCTCTCTCTCTCTCTCTCTCTCTCTCTCTCTCTCTTCAACCATTTCTAGAAAAGGAGGGATGGGGCACGTGCACTCTATGCCTCCCCTTTTTCCACGTCATTGACATCCTCACAGTGACACATGGGATATTTCTGGTATCTGCACATGAACAGTGTGTTCTTCATAAGTTCGAGTCTCATGATGTTGTTGAGAAAGAAATATGTAGATGTTCCTCATAAACACTCAACACAGTTACGTATCTATTTATGTCAACCAGTACATCATTTAATTTGACTTAAACAATCAGCTATCTACCTTGCCAATGAAACTAATCCAGTGCTTCGACCAATTTTTGTTTGCACATTTGCCAATCTGTTTCTCGACCGATTTCTACCTTGTTTATGCGCTGCTGATGAATTCAGCACGTCATTTGATTACCCTTCTGTGGTGGAGTGATACTGTTCAAACTGTTACCACTGGACGTGATTGGAGCGCGATAACTCATTGCTTAGTGTATTGGACTTCAAATCAACGTTCAGTCATAACCCGTGTCAACTGCCCTTGGGAAAGACTTTCATCCCAATTGCCTTCGTGGAGGCATGATGCAGGGGTGTACCCGCATTTTTTCGGGTGGGTAATAATTTGGGTTTTATGAACGTTGGTTGAAGACAGGTGTACCATCGACGTCCAGTACGCCTTAGAGCACAACGCCACCGTGCCTCCACGTGGGCAATGGGAATGAAGTGCCTTGCCCAAGGACACAGCGCGGTTGCCACAGGTGGGATTCGAACCGAGGACCTCTCGGCTTGCAGTCTACACGTTTACCTACTGAGTCACCGCGCCACCGTTGCAAAGCATAGCAAGCACAATGGCATCCAAAGGACCTCCGGGTTATGTTTTTCTTTGTTT
Source organism: Pictodentalium vernedei (assembly GCA_031216915.1). Classification (NCBI taxonomy): domain Eukaryota; kingdom Metazoa; phylum Mollusca; class Scaphopoda; order Dentaliida; family Dentaliidae; genus Pictodentalium; species Pictodentalium vernedei. The sequence continues at coordinate 97,869,078 of CM062290.1, read as the reverse complement.
TCTAGCACTATTCAAGTTATTAACCCTTTACCTAACGAATCGCCCGCATCCGCCCGCGTAATTTGCAAATTCAGCAGTTGAAAGAAATATATTTTTCAAAATATTTCATCAAAACCATATCATGTTCCCTTCCTTGGAACGAGCTCTATGAGCTCGTTCCAATGAGGGGTGACATAATACGGTTTTGTTTCAAATTTTTGTAAAATTTTAAAAAATAGTGATCAAAATAATAAGTTTTGACATCGTCTGCGTTGGGTAAAGGGTTAGGACAATGATATCCATAATATATTTTATATTTCAAGCTGCAATGTATCCCACAATGCATTCATTTATTTATTGGTGTTGAAGGTCACAAAGTCAAGTCCTGCCATTCGTTTATACCCATGTTGCCCATTTTGGAGGACTTCCACCCATTGGTGATCGGATCCTATTTTACCAGTAAAACAGAGTTTGTCTACCACAGTGAACAAGCAACTGCTTCACTCACCCGGGTTCCCACGGGGATCCCATCATGCAATTAGGAATTTAACCAAATCAGTCTTGTTTGACAGAGCCCAATGAGATCTGTCAAACAATACTTAATTGATAAAGTTTGTAGTTGCATTATTGAAATAGGTTTTTGGGTAAAATTAGTATGATGTATGGTACAGTGTAGCCCTGTTAATTGAATATCCTTTATGCCAGTGAAAATTATTCAGTTAACAGGAGTATTCAATTAAGAGGGATGTGGACACTTATTCTTTGGTTAACATGAGCATTTAGTCTATCTTATCTTGCTCGACAGAGCTCATGGAGCTCTGTCAAACAAGATATAATAGATTAAATGTCTGTATTGGATGTGCTGAAGCCAATTAGGCCAGTAAACAAAGAGACGCTGGTGATTGTCAGGGTAAATTCTCGACATATTACAGGATCGTTTATTCAGTTTACAGACGTTTACTCTATAACCTATATTCAATTAACAGGTCAAGTGGGAGCGCGACGGCTCAGTGGTAGACTGTTGGACTTCTATACTAGAGGTCCCGAGTTCGATCCCTGTCCGGGACGACCCGCATTGTGTCCTTTGACAAGGCACTTTATCCCAGTTGCCTACATGTGGGCACGATGACGCCGTGTACTAAGGCGTACTGCACGTCGATGGTGCACATGTCTTCAATCGCTGTAACCTTGCCTGAGCGGAGCTTGAACAGAGTTGGAATGTTGAGGAGCTGACAGTTACTCGTCGACGTGCGGTGGTTCTCTCCGGGTAGTCCGGCTTCCTCCACCCGTAAAACTGTCACGGTCACGATTAGCCATCGTGCATAAGTAAGTGACCTTGAACACAAATTTAGATTCATAACTTAGAACAGAATAGAGCCATCGTGCATAAGTAAGTGACCTTAAACACAAATTTAGATTCATAACTTAGAACAGAACAGAGCATTGATGATGTGTTGGGGGCCCCATGTTAGAATTTTTTTCACCATGTTTCACACTTCATGGGGAGACCCATGTTTTACACTTCGTTAGGGGGTGGGCCCTGTTCCAGGTCTGGCAAAAATTTGCAAAACAAAAAATGATTCCTAGCTATTTAGTCATGATTTTCCCTCCTTTATATTTCTACTAAGGCAGTCTGCATCTTATTAGTGCTTTGTAGCGCCTATTATTTGATTCCTCTGTAAGTCTCAGGGTGCCTCATGCCATTGGTCTAGTGTGCTTCCATGTAGGGAATAATTGGAAAGATTGATAGAATAAAAATCTTGATTGTGGAAAACGTGTATAATTTCAAGGTAAATATGATTCTAGTGACACTAACATAAAAAAAATAAATAAGAGGCAATTCATCTCAGACAAGCCACCCTGACATGGATCAAAGAACTTCAGTATTAGGTCTTTCTCAGACCAGCTGTACAAACTAAACATTTAACCGAAAAGTAATGAAATGAAAAACAACTATTTCTTGTGGACAGTTGAAGATATCCAGGTGGGAACAATATATTCTGGGCAGGGCTTCTTGGTGGTGGGATTCGACTGGTGTCTGAACAGCATAGACATGTTGTACGTCGGGGTAAGGGTTGTGTTGCTTGTAACATGAATGGGTGTATATCTGCAATTCAGTTGGTGGAGGTGGGTTCCAGTGGTTACCTGGGGGTCTGATTCTGCATTTCCGTTGTGCTTTATATGCAGAGAGATTGTTTTGGGGCCATCTGTGTCTAGGGATGCCTTGGATGCCCAAGAGCAGGGCTGGGATATCGGACAAGTTGTTTTGCGGCACCTTTCATGTTTGGGAAAAGTATTTATTTATTTATTTATTTATTTATTTATTTATTTATTTATTTATTTATTTATTTCTGATGTAGGTAATTTGAATACTTCGTTAAACAGATTTTATAAATTGGGTCCTCAATTGTCTTTGAGGAAAAACTGTGCGGGAGGGGTGGGTGTCCAAGACATGACTGCAAAAATTTGAATTCCGGGGCTGGTGGGTCCCAAAAATTGAAAATGTAAAAATTTCCACCTTGTATCCGTAATTTTTTGCCTCCCCCACCCCTCACCCCCCACCCCCATGCAGTTACGAGTTCTTTTTGTGTCCGGACAGGCAAAATGAGCTTACCGAAATATTATGAGCTTATTTGATATATTATGAGCTTCATTACTAAGATATGAGACTTATGAGGCAAATTGCGAATTTTCGGGGTTTATGTTAAGCGTTAGGGTCAGTTCAGGGTTGGGGTTAGAATTAGTTTCTCTACAGCATTGGGGTTGGGGATGTAAGCCTGTCTATACCCCCCTAAATGTTTTTTAAAAAGCGAGGTTTTAACCGTTGTCCGAACGAATTAAAATGATCAATTTTTCCATAATTTTTAAGCCCACAACTCCCATTTTTAGGAATGTCCGTCCATCCGTCCGTCCGTATGTCCTTCCGTCCCAACATTTTCACTTGTACCTCTGCCACTGCTACTCCAATTTGAATGATAAACATGGTGTTTGCGCCTTCCCCTCGTACACCGCTGAACCAATTTTAGTTAAGTTTGAGGTGATTTTATTTGTTATGTTTTTTTTTTCAAATTAATTTGCCCAGCCCCATAGGGAGGGGGTGAGAGAAACTTCCCCAATTTAAAAAAAAAATTTCTTCTCATGAACCAGTGAGTACAATGACTTGATATGTAGCTTTCTTTTGAGAAGTAGAATCAAACTGTTCAAACGAAGTTAATGGAGTAATATCTGCCTTTGTAATGGGAGGGGCAAAATTTTTGGCCCCACACAAAATTTCTATTTTCTGAACCGATAATCCGATTTGAACAATATTTTGTAAGTGCTATTATTGAGTCATAAGTACATGATTCAAGAACACACAAAAACTGCCCTGTCCCCGTGGGAACCTCAGGAGCTAATATAGAAGTATTTTCAAACGCCCGTATTTCCCAAAGCGGAGAGCTGTTGTTTTGTATGAAGCATCTTTAGGACCAGTAGAACTGAATGTTAAACAAATGTATTCTGTTGCGTCAGAGTGTTCTGTAGGGGTGGGGGGGGGGGGGATATCGAAATAATGCTGATTCAGCGTATTTGCAAAAGACTTTTTTTAAATTTCTCCAGAACCACTGATCAGAAACTTTTGATATTTGGTATACCGCATCCATACGGATTCAGATACAAGTTCGTTAAAATGAAGCCCCTTGGTTCATGTTAGGGCCCAGTCCAGGAGCCCGAATTTTAACTTAGGACAACAAGGGGAATAATCTTTAAAAATCCTTTTCTTTTAATGTTTGGCATTGTTCAAATCAAGTCCCTCGGTTAATATTTGAGCTCCAGAACTCTCCATTAGAATCTTTTTTTTTTCATATTCGGTATACAACATCTCGAGCGGGTTCAGATTCAAGGCTGTTCAAACTAGTCCCTCTGTTAATATTTGGGCTCTCTATGGTAGCCCGACTGTTAACTTAGTGCAATAAGGGGGATAATTTTTAATTTCATATTTGATATGCAATATTTCGGGGTGGGGGGGGGGGGGGGCAGATCTCAGTTTGTTCAAAATCTGGTCCCTGGGTTAATATATGGGCTTCCTATGGGAGCCTAAATGTTAACTTAGTGCAATATAAGGGAATTTCTTTAAAAATCTTCTTCAGATCCACCAGACAAAATCGTTTCATATTTGTTATACAACATCTCGGAGGGGGGGGGGGGGGGGGTTCAAGTTTGTTCAAATCGGGTCCCTGAGTTAATATTTGTGCTCCCTATGAGTCCAAAATGGGTAATATTATCAAAGCCTTTTTCCCCAGAACCAGTAGTCAGAATCTTTTGATATTTGGTATACAGCATCCTTTAAAGTTTGTTCAAGTCAGGTCCCTTGGTTGATATTTGGACTCCCTGGTTTTCGATTACTGAAAATCTGGGCAGCTCAGTACTAGAAAAAATCATCTGCATAGACAGCAAAGTTATAATAATTAAATAACTTCATTCCTCTGCTGTGTTAACTAGCCATAGATAGTAATTAAATCCTTCTTTAAACGAGCGTATCATAAAATACAGCACTTGTTGCGAAATGAGCCCACAGAGGTTAATTAAGCTCGCAAGCTCGGGTAAGCGCTCGAGCTCTTGAAAGTGATATGGGGTTTATTTGGGAACTCAGTGGACTCAAGTTTATTTAATTTATTCAACAGTTTATTAACAAATTTTAAAATACAAAAGAATTACATGGAATCGTATAAATTGGCGACCAGAGTACAGGCGTACTTATTGGGTACACGCCAGATGTTCTGTTGACAATATTAGTCATACCTTTGCAGGCCAATATTGTCAACAAGCAGTAACATTGTAGGATTTGTTGATAGATGGAACAATAACATTCGGCAGTATTTCCTGGGATGTTGGTGTTCGAACTGTCCAACAAATCATAACATGGACTCCCCGGAGATCTGGGGATGCATAGTTAAAAATTACACAAGTCACCAGGACATTCCGCCGGATAACTGACGCCTGGCAGAATACTATTTGATAGCTGAGATTCCATGGACTGCATACAGACTGATCGACAGACTGCATAGCAGTAACAGAGTCAAGAAAATGGGGACCGCCACGTCAAGGGACTTTTACCTAAATTCCCCCAAACACAGGGAGAATTTGCTGACGGTCGCCACGTACTCCAGGTATTGCATCAGCAATTTGGTGTATATAAACACCAATTTCTGACTGCTCAGACAAGTTGTCTCTGGGCTCCTGACGAACTCACAACGGTCTACAAGAAGAAACCCTCCTGGATGCCGCCACTACGACTGAAGGTATGAACTTTGTTGTTTGTTACCACGTACATTTTATACCAGAGACAACGACAGTTTAGTCGCGAATTATTATAGAATAATTCCTTGCTTAGTTTAATTAAAAGAGTAGATAATTTGAAACTGGTCTTCGTTCTGATGTACACGACAAGTTCGTGAAGTTACTGAACCCAGAATTTGGAGCCTGTGTCTGATATCGTCTGGTAAAGGGTTCACAAAACGTCACGGTCTGGTGGGACCTCACAGAACTGCCAGTAATCGCAACGTTTGAAGTCAGAATTTCCGATCACAAATCGATAGACTATTTACTTAATTCCGCAACACACTACACCACAACTGATCGATCTTATTAATTTTTTACAGGTCCAATTGCAAGTGCTCTTACAAACAAATATGGATGTCGGATTGTGACGATTATTGGATCAGTGATTGCAGCGGCCGGCTTCGTGTTGAGCGTTTTTGCAACAAACATCTACTATCTATACTTCAGTTTTGGAATATTGTCAGGTACGTACTTCATATAAACTAGTCAGGGACGCCGCCAGGCTAAATGAAGTTGCGCTAGAGAGGGGTGCGTATGGCAAAATATTTTTTCCCCACTTCATTTCATCTTAATATGAGGGGTTAATATTGTGTCTCCCCATAGATGGGGGTCTTTTTTCGGGCTTAAGTACCCAGAGGGCTGTGTTATAACTACAGCAAAATTACTCGCTTTTTATCGGGGCGAAAGTACATGAGTCCCTTTTAACTGTTTAAACCCGAGAGGCCGCTTTTCTGGCCCAGGAACATAATAAGTAATCTTTTCATTAAGTAATATGGTTGCCAAGTTAATGTGGGGGAAGACTAATGACTGTGTTCAACGTGCAGCCCCCAGACTGATCGACAGATCCCCCAAATCATAAATATGACTCTTCCAAATGGTGCCATTAAACTGATTTGGGAGATACCACTAGGGTTCACAGGGTTAAGAATTTCAGGCATTAATGTACATAAAGGTAACATTTTTCAATTAAAGTGTGTGTGTGTGTGGTAAACCCATCCCCGTGTTTTTTTTTTTCTTTACTCTAAAGATCGATTTCTTATTTCTTTGCTATTATCGCATGAATACGAAGCCAAAGAAAAATCCCCCCTGCCGCATCGCACAGATCGCTACATGTTCGAATGCTTTCGGGCAAGAAGGCAGGGGAATCAAAAAATGCACTCGAATCTGGGAATGGGTGGAGACAGGAAGTTTACAGCGCATTGTAAATACACAGGACGACACGCGCGTCTGAATGGTTTAATCGATATGGCACAAGTGCCATATCGATTAACCGATTCGCACGTGCGTGTCGTTCTGTGTTTATTAAACGCCTTCAGGATTGTAAAAACAATTATTAGAAGGACACTCAGCTTCATTGTCCAAAAATAGTCTGTCAACGATTTCCGTTCTGCACATGTATGCGGAACGAATTTTCATTTTCCGCATGGTTTATTTGTGTTGATGTAGATGGAAAATTCATAGGACAGGCGTGTAATAAATTGTAATATAACACTCAATAGCATTTATTTATTTATTGGTGTTTAAGGTCACATACTTATGCACAATGGCTAATCATGACCGTGACAGTTTTATGGGTGGAGGAAACCGGAGCACCCGGAGAGAACCACCGAGCAACGACGAGCAGCTGCCAGCTCCCCAACATGGTAACTCCCCACAGCAGCACAGGCAGGGTTAGATTGGTTGAAGACATGCGCACCATCGACGTGTAGTACGCCTTAGTAGACGGCGTCATCGTTCCCCCATGTGGGCAATCGGGGTTAATAATTAACACACAACGGGGGAGTCTGAATCGATCGCTCAGACGGTCACCCATCCGAGGACTAACCGAGCTCGACGTTGCTTAACTTCGGTGATCTGACGAGAACCGGTTACCGCAACGCTACCCCCTCAACAGTATTCACATTGTATATACATATCGCTCATTGAGAGGAACAGGGGGTCATCTTCAACGTTAAAGCATTGCAGATGGACCTTTTGTTCCTCTTACGAGACGATATATAGTTTTAGAGATCAACCCGCCAATTATATAGTTTCTTTGTTTTGTGATTATCGCCCAAAACTCCGTCATTATACTCGATACGACACCCTTCCTTTTGATATTGGAACTCGTGAAATACAGTAACAAATGCTCGAGAGTTTATCAGTTACAAACGACGTAGTCATATTTCGGAAAGTAATGCCTTTCCCACTAACACTGTTCTTGTCAAAAGGGACGCGCTGACCCTGGCTCCCTGCCTCAGGATCAAGTGGGCAGCTGACTCTGCCCCCCCCCCCCCCCCCTCCCCCCTTCCGGCTACCATCCCTTCAGGTTTTTTATCTCTGCTATATCGTTGTAATAGTCGGCTAAAAATCACTGTAATGGCTGACGCTAATTACTCCCGCCATCACCACAAACTGAGAGCCTAAGATTAGTCTAATTTGAGCACAGTCTAGACTCACTGGAGTGGTCGAGGTTCAACCCATTGGTAGAGAGATTAGGAACTGAACTCCAAGAAATACCATTTCTTTGCTTTTCAGAACATCATTAACACATAAAATAGTTACTTAGCAACTTTCTGATGAAAAATAAGATAGTGTAGAAAACCCAAGCGACATTATCTGGCATGGCTCCAAGTTGGGATGCACATTCCTGTAATTATGACCCATCCTTTATCTGTCTGAAAAATTTGAAAATTTAATTCAGGAAATTCCATTTTCATGCCTTCGGAACTTCATTAGCGACTGAAAATAGTTACTAAGTATTTTTTGATGAAAACTTAGAAAGAGTGGATAAGGCAAGCCAAATTATGTTTCAAATGTCCAATTTGGGCACATTTCTGTAACCATGACAACTTTTACCTCTTTGAAAAATTAGAAAATTTAACTGGTATTACATGTGGAGTCAACCCACATTTTTGTTCGAATAGGAAAGTGTTTATCACTTTCGGTATCGACGGACAATAAATTGCCATAATTTTTCAGTTGTGAACAATCCAGAAGATGCCGACGAAATCGCGATGTTGATACGCGTTATTTAAAGTGGGGTGGGAGAGTTAACTCTTAGTAATGCATTGCAAAAACTGTTCAGGAAGTAGTATGCAATTCGACTAGGGAAGAGAAATTCTCATAATGCCGATAAAGTTTTCTTAGATTTTACCTAATTTCGCGATATATGAAAGAATGGAGCAGCATTAACTAGGACGCGGAACTAGTTTTTGTATTGGGGCCAATGCTAAACAATGATAGACCTCGGAATCTTATATCTCATCTCGAATCAGCATCTCGAGGGGGGGGGGGGGGGGGTGTCAGCGTTTAAACAACTAATAACAGAAACAGCTACCACAGTTCGGCCCAGTGGGAGAAAAGTTACAATCGTATATCAGTAAATGTACAGTGACATACTATAGTCTCCCGTTTAGATGAACATTCCGCGATGTGGTCACAGTCCTGTCCGTTTCTTCTACTTCAATCACCTTCCAACCCGAAGGCTAGCCTTCGGGTTGGAAGATGGGTGAAGTATAAGAAACGAACCGAAGCGACCGAAGGTGGGATTCTTTTGCTAAATGTTGCTTGGATATGCAAATAGTATATTACTGGAATGTCAGTATATTGACACGTTTGCGTGCGCCCATTTTAAAAATTTGCGTAACCGCGCAACATGTCAGTGGAAAATGTGGAGGGGCACGTGTCCCATGTGCACCCCCGCCTCTGCTTAATAACATTATGATGACGAGTGAGTTTATGATGAACTCAATGACGTGGCTAGAGGTTTCCGATTGGGCGGGTGTAGGGTAGTGAAATTCCAACTAGGGGTAGAGACAGGGAGGGAAAACTCCCCTTCTGCACCCCCGCCATCCGTAGTTGGAAATTCACTACCGAGAAAGAATTTTTGAAATTGAAGCTATGAAAGAGGGCATAAAATTGATTCTAGTAACTGAAATGCCAACACATTTATGATAGAATTATCAGGTTATTATTATTTGGTATTCAACTGGGAAATTAATATGTACTAAACAAATGCTTAATTAAGCTGAGAACTTTGAACAATTCACACTGTCCTAACATTAAATCAGATCTTATGCAGGGGTGATCAATTTTCCATGTTTCATCGTATTGTAACTGTGAATGGTGGAATTAACTCAGGAAAATGATTTTACATGATGTGAGTTTCTTGAAGTGCATTTCGAGGATTTTTTTTTATAACGATAAATAAACGTACTATAGAAATCTCGTACCGATTTACACCATGCATACTTATAAAGATCGATGTTACGTACACTGTAGTTGTAAATAGTAACAGTTAGAATTTTTGTCAATTTGAAATCGAGTTGAAATTTTGGGAAGTAAAAGAAGCTCTAAAATCCAGATAGATGGAATTTCCAACTACTCATGACTTGCCTTCCGAATTTCCAACTATTGGAAATTCTGGCCAGGATTCTGCCCCCCCCCCCCCCCCCCCCCACCCCCCCACACACACACCCTGCGGTCACGTCCCTGGATGAACTTTATCCAATCAAAAGATGTAAATTATAACTACATTCTCAGTAATGCTACGTTCAGCAGGAAGAGCCCATTGTTTTCAAATTATGTTTAAAATGTAATATTAATTTCAATACTGGTGACGCGATCGCAAGATACAGCATGTCGCAAAACATCAACCAAGTGCAGTGAATTTATGCGTGATGAATCAATCTCCTTGGTGCGCTATGTCTAGGAGCACAAACGATTGGTTTCTTTGTGGTACAATCAGTACCAATTCTTTGGATTATGGTTGTGATTACAGAACATACAAAGATGGTGAAAGTTTTCTTGCTTTTAAATGGGTTTAAACAGAGAATAATAGCCCAACTTTCAAACTGATTGGGGGAAAATAGTAAAACTCCAGCTTCTGTATTACTTCCGACCATTGGGGTGGCCGATTCCGATCATCGGTTGAACACTATTTATGAGAAAAACAGGTTAAACAACATGTAAAGCTTACAAATGAGCGTACTTGTGGCAATCACCAGTTCATACCAGAAAAAGTGAAGGTTGCACTGCATTAACTCTAAGTCGCAGTAAAATGACCAGTCACGCGCTCTTGGATGGTATACTTGGCTCTGGGAGCCAAGTATACCACCCAAGTGTACGCGTCTGGTCATTTTCCTGCGACTTGAGTCAACGACGTTTAACACTGTGAAATATGTTCAATTTAATGTAATTCTTTCAAGCGTCGACTCGTCTAGTAGTGCGCAGTATTGGCATCGGAATCGGGTGCATGTGAGCTCATATAACCGGTAATCGGTCAGCGGTCATTTTGGTAATCGGTTGAACACTACTCTACTCTACTAGAAAATGCCCGAAGTTTGTGAAATTATGCGCACCTCGATGATACAACCTCGCCACCGTTTCGAAATTTTTATATTAAATTCCCATCCCCATAGTGTTAAGATTACTGATAACTTCAGAAAATTAAGGGATCTAGCTTTCCTGTAAATCTCTTCCAATGATGAAAATGGTCAGCCGTGTATCAAAAAATCTGCTTCAAGGGCAGATATTAATGTCAATAAAGTATTTAATAGACGAACATAAGTCTATAAGAAGAGGGAACAGTACATTTAATTTAGTTAAACATCGACCCTCCTCAAGGAACAAAACACAAGAGACGAGAAACTAAATAACGCTGAGGCGTGTGTTCATGTCTGCCAACATATCAACACAGTTTGTCATGTTTCTGAATTCAGAAAAAGGCTTGAACGTAGATTAATACAAGACGTTTGGTAAATCGTTTACCCAAAAAGGGAAAGCAAGCGGCATGGTGCGTGTACTTAATTGGAATCTTGATGAGTGAGAAGATTTTTCCTTGGTCTGTTCAATATATCATAATAATCACATTGCACTGCACTTCATTGACAATTTATTACATGCCTGTTCTGTGAAATCCCCATTTATAGCAACACAAACCCATGCGGAAAATAAAAATCCGTTCGTCACGCATGTGTTGAACGGAAATCGTTGAGCAGACGCTTGATAACCCGAAACTAAATCGATTGCGAAATAACTAAATAAAATGTCGAAAATTGAAGCATGTGGCGAGTATAATGTGTACGATAATAGCAAAGAAGAAATATAGTCGATATATGAAGGGGATAATGAATATCAAGGAGAAGAAGAGTATGAGTACGCAAATTTGATTGGCGATAAAAAAAAGTGTTCTTTTTTAATGTGTTCTCTTTGTTGATAGTTGTCAAATGAATTGCTGAGTGTCCTTCTAATTATTTTATTTATATTTATTGGCGTTTAAGGTCATATACTTCTGCACAATGTCTAATCATGACCATGACAGTTTTACGGGTGGAGGAAGCCGGAGTACCAGGAGAGAACCACCGAGCAACGGCGAGCAACTGTCAGCTCCCCAACATACTAGCTCCACACAAGCAGGGTTAGCATTGGTTGAAAACAAGTGCACCGTCGACGTGCAGTACGCCTTCGTACACAGCGTCACCGTGTCCCCACGTGGGCAATGGGGGGGGGGGGGGGCTGAAGAGTCTTGCCCAGGGACACAACGCGGTTGCCGCAGGTGGGATTCGAACCGAGGACCTCTCGGCTTGCAGCCTGCACCTCTACCTACTGAACCACCGCGCCCCCTGTCCTTCTAATAATTATAGACATGAAGGAGAGTAATAAACACAGAATGCCACGCGTGTGTGCATGCGGCCTCTCGTTTTATCTTTCCACTAGTGATAGCTAAAAATCGTCCCCTCAGTTCCAATGTGATCTATGTGCCAATATTATTATTATCCCTTTACCTAACATGAAAAGCAGACGACACATGCGAAAAAAATTCTTGAATAACTAATTTTTTTCATTTTTTGTCTCAAAAACATAGGTTATGACCCCTCGTTGGAACGAGCTCGACGAGCTCGTTCCAACGAGGGGTCATAACCTATGTTTTTGAGACAAAAAATGAAAAAAATGAAGAAAACTAATTGGCGATTTTTGAGAATAGCGCTGGCCGGTTTTAGGCCGTTACGTTAGGTAAAGGGTTAAACCAGGCACTACACCGAGGCACTACACGTTTTCTATTTTCAGCACACTACTATATCAGTTTCCTTTTCATACTGGGCGAATAAAACTAATCAGGCTAAATTTAAATATCGATTCACAGAGGCACAACATCCACAAATTGTGGAAAAATGTATCGCCTTTCCATTGTTGAAGTCACATTTTCCGAGGCGTTCATTTTATTCCTTGAGAAGATGATCTATATCTCGTTTCGAAGAGAATGATCGATACCTGGGTCAACTTTCATGAGAACGCGTCCGGATATGAAAAACCGTTTGTTTCGCTGCTCATATTATTTCGCTATTTAGTTGTATGTTTGGGGCAGTAAACGAAAAAATAATGGAATTCATTTGAATCTTCGGAGCTTTGTATCCCGTACTGACCCATTCGGTAATGTATATGTGTGACAAATGTGTGGAATTTATCAAACTGCGTGGTCAAATTTCGAAAATTTTCATTCGGGAGTTGCGCGATTCTAGAATACACAGTTCCGTTTGGGGGAAATGTTTTGTTTACCCTTGCCGACCAATTCAAAATTTGTCTTCTGCTCATATCAATAATCCAAGTTACCGTTTCGTACCGAGAATGACAGCTTCAAATTGTGATTTAAACTACAATCGATTTGGCGATGATGAGCAGGAGGAGTTTATTGTTGGTAGGGCTGCTACCTTGGTAATAGATTAATAAATCGGACAGATGCTTTTCTTGATGAGTGTTCGATATAATATAAGGATTAGTGCATGTCTTGTCGTTGACTACGCCCATATAGTGCCCAATGAGCTGGTGTAGTTCCCTTCGCTTCGCGCCGGGAACTACACCACCTCACTGGGCACTATATGGGCGCAGTCAACTCCAAGCCATGCACTATTCCTTAAGTAGGCACATAGAACAGATTGGATCCCATGAGACGAAATAAGAACACGCGTTCCCCTCGCAAATTTTGTTGGCGATAAAATGTGTTGTTTTTGTTGATAGGTGTCAAATGAATTGCTGAGTGTCCTTCCACTAATTGTTTTTCTATGGACGTGAAGGCGTGTAGTAAATACAGAAGGACACGCACTTGTCGTTCTGTGTATATAGCGGTCCCTAAGAAGGATAGCCCACACGTTTTCGGTACGTGGACTATTCTTCACCGAGGACTACAATTTTGGCATTGCCAACTCCCAAACCGTGCAATACTTATTATATAATAATATTTGTTTTTACATTTTTTTCAGGCCTTGGATTTGGTTTGATGTATTTACCAGCAATCGTAATTGTTGGATATTACTTTGAGAAGAGACGTGCGTTTGCCACTGGAATTGCAGTATGCGGTTCTGGACTTGGTGCCTTCATTTTTGCTCCTCTGTCCAAGTACATGCTTGATATTTACGGTTGGAAGGGAACAATTCTCATTGAAGCGGGTTTAATTTTGAACTGTGTAGTTTGCGGTGCTTTGTTCAGACCACTAACCCCCACTCGAAAAAATTTAAAAGTAACCGATAATGGAAGTGAAAATGAATCCAATGCTGGAATAGAGAATGGAGATGAAGATCAGTTTGATTTGAGCAACGTAAATGGTGCGGATCGTTTTAGTTTTAGTAATGGTAATGCTGCAACGAACAAAGAAAATTTACAAACGCGTCACAACAAATTACTGGAGAGAGTAAAAGAGGTAAGACATATTAACCCCCTGCGTATATGGATTTTTTTCGTCTCAACTTCCGACTCGAACTTGCTAAAACAATGTTCGAGTCGACCGAACATCGAATTCAAACCAAGTTAATCGAAATCAGGTGTCCAAGTACGGTTTCGTACGCGATATTTCCAGTTTCAAATAGCCACACTTCGTGCGTTAACAATGCAGCCCACTTGAACACGTGGTTGAATAGAAGACAAAGAATCTGTATGTACCTGTGATTGCCTTGCTCCCTTCTGGACTTTAAGATCGTCATCGTCCGATCTTGCCTTATCATGAAGCGTACCAGAGGTGAGGTGTTATTCCTGCTACTTGGGTTTTGTACGAAGTCTAACATGTATCACACGTGCATGCAGCCGTGCCTTCATCCCCTGTAAAATATGAGTGTATTACCGATGACATTTGGAATCACGCGACACGCAAATTACATTGGTAATACACTGTAAGTTCCATGTTGACGATGAACCTTTCCGACCTCGGTGAATAAATCTATTAAGTCAGGACTGTATGACCCCGTATGATCTCATTAAAAGACAACAAGCCGAATAAGACCGCACAAAATAAATTAATTGATTCCCAGGCAGCTTTTTTCTTCAAATCAGTGAGACCGGGAGAGAGGGGGGAGTTTATTTTTAATTTTTGTTTTTCTTTAGCAAAAAATGAGCAAACATGGAGATGATTTCGGCTGTCTTTTTAAACACCAAAATATAGAAAGTGCATATTTATATAAATAAATTTATTTTTAGTTTGAAAAATAAAACATTCCTCAAAGATTTCATATTCTTTCGATGTTCTTCATATCTTTAAAATAAAAGTATTTAATCTATGGGGATTTGCCTCGTTGCAATTTATGGGAGATTTCCTACAGGCACTGTCTCATAAATTGTAACAAGGCAAATATATTGAGGTGAAATGTAAACTTTTTGATAAATTGATTAATCCTATTTTATTATATGGTTGCGAGATATGGTCCCCTGACCTAAATACTCCTTTTGCGGACACTACGGCCTGTGAACAAGTCCACTTAAAATTTTGTAAACAAATATTAATGTTGAATAGAAAACCATCTAATCACACAACACGGGGAGGGTTGGGTAGATATCCTATTGTGAACGATGCTATCTTACATCTCCATAAATATGTCGATAAATTATCCAAAATTGCTGACGATAACATACTCTCCAACTCATTCAAGGAGTCACTCAAATGTAAACTTCCGAAAACTTGAATAACTCAGTTATCTCGTTACAATATCAAAGTTTCCGATGCTAATATGTTAACCAATAGTAAAGGAAAATGCCTGAAAGATGTACTAGAATCTCAGCATAGAGAAAGATTTACTAAAGATATGTTTAATGATGACAAAATGAAAGGCAGTAATAAGTTACGAACGTATCGATTAGTTACAAATGAATACAAGCTTGAGCCTTATCTGAAAATCACCAGATCTCGACAGGCCCGTGAACTGTTTACTAGACTTAGGGTTAGTAACCATAATTTCGAAAAAGAAAAGGGTAGACATAAACAACCCCAAACGCCCCTAAATGATAGGAGATGCCAGATGTGCGATACCGGTGAAATAGAGAGCGAAAAACATTTTGTTATGTATTCTGAGGCATGTGTCGAACTTAGGGAAACGGGGTTCGAAGTAATTATAAAAGAAAACAAAGAATTTGAACAATTAAACGATTCGGAGAAATACTATTATATATTGAAAAACTGTGATAGAAAATCGATTAATATTATTTTTAACATGATCTGATCATTCTTCTGTAAGCGAGATCATCTTGTAAAAGAAAAAAGTCATTAGTACTTTATATTATATATCATGTTTACTAATTCTTCTTATTTGTTATGTTTGTATTGTGTAACTGCAATTATGGTGTAATGCATTAAACCATTAAACTAAACTAAACTAAACTATTGGAGACGCAACTAAATAAATATGTATCAGTCAAAAAAGGTAAAACGTTTCGGGTCTCTTTGAGTTTGTACTAATATTGGAAGACTCTGAATGGCAATAAAAATGTCCAATATTACACGTGCACATAGTCAAGAATTGTGGATAGGTATTGTAGTTTGATGTGCTATATTCAAGATTCTATGATACATCGGCTTCAGAGTGGACAAGGGGACAGCCCAAGAAGTGGAGTGAGGATTACGATCTAGGTGGAAGAACAAACTCTTTTCGTAGCGAGAATGAACTGTTCAACTCGGTTGAAAACAAGACAGTTTTAGTGATATTAGTTGTGTTGCCAACGGGTTACCGTCCTTGGGTTGGGGTCAATGATCATTGCTTCCATGACATAACACAGCTCCATTTCCAAAATCGTTTCATCGTTTGTGATTGTAATATGCTCATCAAGTGGAAACGGCTAAATATTAGCTTGCATGTTGACTGCCGAATTCATATATTCTGTAAACTATTTTACATTTTGAGTTTACGCAGGGTTTCAGTTAGGAGGATAAACCGTCCGCTTGGCGGTCTCATTGCTTAATCCTTTACCCAACGCAGACGATATCAAAATTTATTTTTTTAAATATCATTTTTTCAAATTTTTCAAAAAAAAATTAACAAAACCATATCATGTGACCCCTCGATGGAACGAGCTCGATGAGCTCGTTCCAACGAGGGGTCACATGATATGGTTTTGTTGAAATTTTGGGAAATGTAATATTTTTTCAACTACTGAATTCGCATATTACGCGGGCGGATGCGGTCGATTCGTAGGATAAAGGGTTAAACCCACTTTTCCCCTATTACGTAGTTACCTCTAATAACTTGTTATGACTGTTGTTTGATTTGTTAGTGGCTATAGTTTTCTAGGGACGCACAGAGAAATTGCAGAAGAATTACTACGTCTTCCCGAGGGCAATGTTTTGCAGCTGCAAACAGCTGCAAAACATTGCCCGCGAGAAGACGTAGTAATACCTAGCGCTTCTGCAGGAGAGAGCTCAAGTTTTGTTTGCTGATATGGTAGCCAAGGAAGAACACTGAGAGATGACTTTATTCAGTGAGAGCACTAACTGATACAAACTCTCAAGAATGACAAGGCCACACGTTGATACACGACTTAAACATGCCCTTCGTGTGAGATAATTGAGTTGTCCTGGACACATTCCATAATAGTGCTCTCATTTGGGAGCCATTGTATTGGAGATGTTCTTGTTTTTTCATCTCGGAAACGGCCTCATCGATTTGACCTCGCGGAAACACTGGTTTACGAAATAAAATATTGTTTGAACTAAATTCAGTGAGGGATTGCTTGAGAATCAAAACACATTTTTAAGCCTTTTTTAGCCTAACATTGACAACTATTTTTTTCGTTTCAGGCATCACGACAAGAAAGGAAAGGTAGTTTAATTCATAGTGATGGCGCTATACACAAATTAAATGTGACGTCCATACGGAGACGCGAGAGCGATAGTTTGAGACCAACAATGGGTCCAATGTACAGAAAAGACATCTTGTACGTTGGAAGTCTGGTAAATATACCAGCATATAAATCCGACCATGATACATACATCAAAAGTATAACATCGATTCCTGATGAGATCGCTTCATACAAGAGATGGACGATTTTGAGTTGTTTCTCACCTGAAATTCGAGATACTATACAACAAATGTTGGATTTAAACTTGCTACGTGATATCACCTTTGTGGTGTTCGGAATTTCCAACTTTTTGACTTGCATTGGATTCAACATGCCTTTTATCTATGTGCCGGATACAGCCATTGAAGCCGGCATAAATGCAACTGACGCTTCCTTTTTGATATCAGTTATAGGTATAGCAAATACTGTAGGACGACTGTTTTTTGGCTGGTTGGGTGACAGGCGTATAGTCAATAGACTGATGTTATACAGTACATCTGTGGTTGTATGTGGAGTTGCAACAGCGGTTAGTCCATTGGGACATTCGTATATTTGGCTGACAGTATATTCTGCTATTTTTGGATTAACTATAGGTAAGATTAGATAACTGTATATACAGTATGTGGAGAGTGTATTATCACTGAAACACCCGCAGAGTGGAGATTCAACCCAAGCAATAATTGCAGATTTGTTGCAAAGCATAACCAGCACCAACAAAGTTCCAGCCAATGGACCTCCGGGTCGTACCCGGAGGTCCATTGGCTGAAACATTGCTTCTGTGTTTTGCCCACTTGTACAGAATTTGAAATTGATACTTTGGGTGATGACTCCACTCCCTGGGTGATTTAGTTACAATCCACCCTCCAAGTACTGTAATAACATTCAGCGTGAGAGTGAGTATTTGATTGTACGCCAAAGTCATCAATACTACGACGCCGTTTGCCTTTGTATTATTTTTTTATTTTTTATTTTTTTTATTTAATCTCATTTGTTTTACAAGGATTGGCGAACAAGTTATGCAACTTATTGAATTGAATTGAATTGAATTGAAATATTTATTGCAGTATATGTTTTTTTACAATAATAGCAGTAAACACATATAGTTAGATACTGCGGGAAACATCATGCCCTGTGGGCTGTCTTCCTGCCATCCCCCATAACAAATATAAACAATTTTCAGGATAGCAGAGTGGAAAACCTTTCACAGAACCATTCAATAAGAAAATAGGCAAATATAAACAGAACGACTGGACATGATAATATGGGTAATTACAATAATAATAAGTATAAGATCAAACTAATAAGAATAAGATCATTATATTGACGCCTCTCCTTGGTCCAATGGCGCATGCGTGTGGGATGACCTTCGTAGCGGCAACTTCGTGGCCCAGCTCTTCTCGATTACTACGAAGGGATCGGAGTGTGCCTCTTTCCGCACAGAGGACACCCATTTTACGTCCTCATCCAATAGGGCGGTACGCTGTGACAGCATCAGCCCCACAATTGATGCCGACAGAAAGTGTTCGGACACCTCGAGAACTTTCCCCGATCGTGGATCGAATCCGGGCCGTTGTATTTGGCAAGCATGTTCTCAACTTTCATTTCAGTTGGACGTCTCAAAATGAATGATTTCTGTTTTTTCCGTCCATAGTGCAGACAGGCAATTGGATAATAGATAGGGCCTAAAATTCATGCATGTTCTGAACACTGTCATGGCTGTTTCTGTCAACTTTCATTTCAACTGGACGTCTCAAAATGAATTGTTTCTGTTTTTCTGCAGTCCATGTGACATGTAATGTTGATAGTAGATAATTTCTTCATCATCTAGGGCTTAAAATTCATGCATGTTCTGAACACTGTCATGAGTGTTTCTGTCAACTTTCATTTCAACTGGACGTCTCAAAATAAATTATTTCTGGGGGTTTTTGCCGTCCATACGACAGGCAATTTGATAGTAGACTGATAATTTCTTCTTCACCCGGGTCTTAAAATTCACACGAGAATCAGAATGGATACTTTCAAATCATTCTCGTAAGGTAAAAATGAGAATCAACTTGGATCCTCGTAAAATGTTCATTTGATTTTTGTCATAGTTTCGGAAAGTGTCTTTAAAAGCCCGCAGCATTTATATGTTTTGCTCCACCTTAAGATACACCAACACCTTAACTCAACAGGGGCGTCTAGTGCAGTCTTGACTACCCGTATAACTTTCACCAGCAAGATCAACGAAAGCCTGCATTGGAATCCCGTTCCTGACATAAATTCTAACATTGTCCTTAAAAGGTCTAGAAAATTTTACTTACTTTTTGCTACCCCATAAAAAGGTAAGACTTTTCGGTATCTAATAAAGTCCTGGCTGTCTGTTTAGCACTGCCAAAGTACACCATCAGCAAGACCACCAAAAGCATGTGCCAGGGGCAGCGGAGCCGGGGGGGGGGGGGGGGGGGCACGGGGCACGTGCCCCTCCACCCCACACTTCTTTCACCAATTATAGGTACCCGAACGGCATTTTTCGACATAACATACACAACCCCTACAGTTATGATACTTTATAAATTCATTAAGTATGATAGCTGGTAAGTTAATGTGTTGGGAAGACCAATCAATATCTTTAACGTGCAGCCTTGAGAATGCACGTTGAAAATATTAATTGATCTGCCTACAAATAATGAATATGGCCTCTTCCAATTGCTGACATGGAATTGATATGGAAGATACCACCAGGGCTGTAAGGGTTAAATAAAAATAAAACAAAATAAATACGCAGAGGTAAGTGTCTTAAAAAGAGTGGGTTCAAGGGTGAGGGGTAGCGTATATAAATTTATATATTTCGCATGAATACACCGCCCCACCACCATTGACCACCCCCCCCCCCCCCCGCCTCCGCCCGAAGAAAAATTATTTTCCATCCTACACCCTTGCGGTACCCAGAAAGATGTGCCCCCCCCCCCCCCCCCCCCACACACACACTTTTTGAGAAGCTTCCGCGGCCTCTGGGTGGACTGAAAAGGGGGAACCCCTTTAAGTATCCATCAATAGTAGGAATTTTCATAGATCTCTTCCCCCCCCCCTCCCCCCACACACACCCACACACACACTCTGAAAACCTCTAAGTTATGCCCCTGCGTGTGTTTGCTATGTGGCATGGGAAAACTGTCCTAGCAAAGACTCTCAACCGCTCCCTAAAATTTCACAGCAGCTATAGCGCAGGACAACCTAAAAACGTGCGTGATTCATGTACAGTTCACGAATGGGTCGATAGGATCACAGTGGCTCAGTGGCAGACTGTTGGACTTCTTTGCTAGAGGTCCCGAGTGCGATCCCCGTCCGGGACGACCCGTGTTGTGTCCTTGGGCAAGGCACTTTATCCCGGTTGCTTACAGAGGTTGCACGATGACGCCGTGTACTAAGGCGTACTGCACGTCGATGGTGCACATGTCTTCAACTGCTGTGACCCTGCTTGAGCAGAACTTGAACAGAGTTAGAATGTTGAGCTGACAGTTGCTCGTCGATGCTCGGTGGTTCTCTCCGGGTACTCCGACTTCCCCCACCCGTAAAACTGTTACTGTCACGATTGGCCGTTGTGCATAAGTGTGTGAACTCAAACACCAAGCAATAAATAATGGGTCGATATTCGTCAAAAAATTAAAATTGATTTGAAAAAAAATCTTTTTGCAGGTGTCTTTGTTTCATTAACATCCTGTGTTCTGGTAGATCTGCTTGGCTTGGATAAACTGACCAACTCATTTGGAATACTGCTACTTTTCCAGGGTGTTGCTACGCTGATTGGGCCACCTGTTGCCGGTAAGTCTGACTTATTTTGCCCCAATAACTTCGAACAGCTCCAACGTGTTATTGCCAGATGCAAAACAAGCTGTCATTCAGTAACCTTTCGGCACAAAGTATTTTCAATTTTATTCCATTGACATGGATCAGTAGCAACCTTTGTATGCGAGAAGAGCGATTACTCGCACGTGCCTGTCTCGCACCTAAATTTATATGCACGAGAGCTCAGGGTACTCACCTGAAAAACATGTAGAAATTACATCGATAACACCCTCTTTAACCCTTTACCCAACGAATCGCCCGCATCCGCCCGCGTAATATGCAAATTCAGCAGTTGAAAAAATATTATTTTTCAAAAAATTTCAACAAAACCATATCATGTGACCCCTCGTTGGAACGAGCTCGTTCCAACGAGGAGTCACATGATATGGTTTTGTTGAAATTTTTTGAAAAATTTGAAAAAATGATATTTAAAATAATAAATTTTGATATCGTCTACGTTGGGTAAAGGGTTAAACTTTATATTCAACATTATAAGGAGGTGTAAATTAACTCAAAAAAAAAAGATTTTACCTCGGTAATAGTTCAAATTCAATAAAACATAAAAAGCACAAGCAACATTTCACCTAACGGACCTCCGGGTTAATCCCGGAGGTCCATTAGCTGAAGTACTGCTTTGGTCTCGTCGTTGTCTTTCCACAGTCATTGTCCAAGCAGAAACTCCACTATTTGGGTGTCTTTGCAGTGATGCAATTTCCACGCAGTAAAGCAGATTCCATTGATAATTGATAATATCAACGATCTCTTGATAATCATTTTGTAACACGTATTGCAAGATCAAAGACGTTGAAGAGCTGCCATAACCATGTTAACTAAACCCTAAGTCTAGGGTCCCAACCTGCCGTTGAATGTTGAAGTATATTTGGCAACACTGTTTTGAGTTATGGCAGTGTATCGTTTTTTGTAGAGGCACATATGGGTTCAGTTGGGAAAACATCGGAGAAAGCTGATTTTTCAGGGATTTGTAAGACCCTGTTTATGAACAACATAGCAAAAGACCCCCAAAATCCGAGTTGAGCCTTTCGAGATAGTGTAATGACATTATTACCGAAGAGATCACAGGAATTGCAAGGCGATTAAGAATTTTCCCCATAAAAGAGACGGAGCAAAGAAATTCAGATGACAATGAGTTGAAATATGAACACTTCTACTGGAACAGAGGTTAAGTCAGATAATGAAATTGATAAGATATATCGAAACATCACAACTTATATGATTTTATGGCCGAAAACGTAGCACAAGCCACTAAAACGTACACCATGGCTTCGAGAGTCTGAAAGGCTGAAAGGGAACATAACAAATAATCACCCTCGAAAGGCTCATACGAACAACACAGCAGGACTGATAACATGTTCTGATGTATCCACCAATGGTGCACCTAGGTTACCAGCCTCGAACAACTCTGTTGGGACATTCTCCCACTGATCAGGACTCATTTCACAGGAAGATATGCTATGACTTGAGCTCACTTGATCACAAAAACATAACCCATAGCAGCAAACAGACCAAAGCCGAAACATTTAAAAGCGAATATTCAAGGGTGTTACATCCACAAATGACCACGTTCAAGAGATTTTCAGGTGTTGTTGAAGTTGGTCTAAGATCTCCACTGATCATCGACCAGCCCCACTCTGCTGGAGAGAGCGAGTACCCGAACCATTCCTGAACCTGTAGTATGTACGGAAGGGGTGATAGTGAGCTGCACATCTGGTTGGTGGAAGGCAAGAAAGTTGACTACACTTATTCAGCTTAGTTTTGGCAACAGAACAGTTATAATCAATGTATCGGTAATGCTCGAGGGAAGCGAACTTTCTCGATCCGTATAACACCAACACAATGCGTTCCCCCGACGGGACAATCTTTTGAGCTGTGCTGTCATTTGCCGTGAAAGAATCGATGTTCTTCTGAAATCTCCAGCAAGTTCTAAGACCATCAAGCTGATGACTTTCTTTTTCCCTTAGCGAAAGAGCGCTGAAGTTTTGTCACAACAGCTAATAGTATGTGCCAGCAACACATTTCACTTTGACTCACCCAGCTTGATCGCAAGTTCTGCGATTGTGAAGTGAACATGTATACACATGTATATGTTCCATTCCGAACAGCAAGTAAGTCGGTGTCTGTTCCAACAACTGCGACATTGGTTTCATCCTTCCGAGCCAAGTCGAGTGCTGTCTCAGTGATCAGAATATCAGCATATGCGTGCTTCGATTGGACACCGATGTGTTCAAATTCCTTCATTAACAGATGGATTAGTTGTGTTTTGTTCCGACGATTGGCCATAATATTAAATTGGGAGGTGGTTACTTGCAGGTCAAATGAAATGTTGATATCTGCGGAATATCTACTCTTAGCTCGGCGTCCTTGCTCCATACCCTTTGATGGCATGTCACACTCATAGTCACCAAATACAGCAATGTCACTAGATCCAAAATGTTTCGTTATGCACTGAAATGCAAAAAACACCGTTGCCTTAGATAACACGAGAACAGGTTTTATTTCCGAATGAACATTTGGTAGAATAGTATTACTGATGGGAGCCCATTCTTTGAGAATTCATCCAGCACAGTCTTTAGGTGTGTGTTTGTGGGAGTGGGGGGGGGGGGGGGTGCAGAAGTTTTATGGTTCGGGAATCACAGAATATCCAGAGTCTATGCGTGCGAATTAATACCGTGTGGGACCACCCTGGGCGTTGATAACAGCTGAGCTTCTCCGTGACATCGAGGTGAACTTGATCGAGTCTCCTCTGAATCTCGTTCCAAAGATGTTCGATTGAGTTCCAAGTCCGGTCTGAGTGATGGCCAAGGCATGACTTCAGTGTTATGCTGCTGCAAGAAGTCCCTGGTAGCTCTAGCCTTGTGGGCACATGCGTTGTCATACTTGAATTGGTGGATTGTATGTCGCCTGGAGTGAGGGACAATATGGGTCCTCAGAACCTGATCGGCGTAGCGAACGGCTGTGACACCATTACCTCTACCTGGACCGATATTCTGAAAGACGACAGGTCCCAATCTCACGTTGAGTCCGATTCCGCCCCAAACCATGATGCTTGTTCCTCCCCAAGGTTCTCTTTCCATAACTCATGCGTCGGCATTACGCTCGCCCCTCCTTCGCTACACCCTGGCTTGGCCATCTGCGATGGAAATGCAGTAGCGGCTCTCGTCCGAGAAATCGACTGTTCTCATTTCCGCCAATTTCGACGACGCATGGTCCACTGCATCCGTTCCTGGCGGTGTCGAGCTGTAAGTATGGGTCCCCTCGCAGGACGATGATATGACCTGTTGTTGGCGATCAAACGGCGACGAACTGTGTCGGCACTGATGTGTCGCTGATGAGTTCTGACGGTGCGATGAGCTTCTTTCCGTAGCCCCATTGATCCTGAAGGTGGTGCCTCACTATGTAGCGGTCTTGATCCGGCGTCGTCACTCTCGGGCGACCACTGGATGGGCGGTCGTTTGTGGTGTTGGTGGCTTTCACCTGAGGGCTCTGCCCGGCATTTAAACGCCCTATGGCATGCTCGCTTGTTCGCTGGCGCTGAGTGTCAGCATGGCTCTCTAATCCGAATAACAACTGACAGACTCCTGATTTGGAATGGCGTTTTATACCCACGACGGTCATGAACTGCACGAGAATTTCGTTTTCGCCGTGAACTTTTCCCAACCGTCTCACATGACCGCTTCGAAACTGCACTGATCACCTCAGCTCGTGACACTTCATCCGGGGATTTAGGGTTAACCACATCGTAATGGTACACTAGATGTCCACATAAGTATACCCAAAATTATAACATGCG
Organism: Pictodentalium vernedei; assembly: GCA_031216915.1. Lineage (NCBI taxonomy): Eukaryota > Metazoa > Mollusca > Scaphopoda > Dentaliida > Dentaliidae > Pictodentalium > Pictodentalium vernedei. The sequence continues at coordinate 97,844,069 of CM062290.1, read as the reverse complement.
GGCATCTACCTGCCAATGTACTATCCATATTAGAAAAGGCGAGGTTTCTTTTGCGGTTCAGTATATAATATGATTATGTTGTGCAGATATCACCATATGCTGACTGTTTGGGGCATACAACTGCTCTCAACAGAAAGCCACCATCTATGATGAAACACAAGGCTTTTTGGAAGGTCTTCCCGTTCAGTAGCATTTGACTTTTGCCAAGAACGCTCTTCTGTATCCTTCTCATTCTACCAGAATCAAACAACGCAGATTGTTTTGGTGCTAGCTCATACTTGAGATTTCTCTCCATTTCAGAGTGGGGCTAAATCATGCACGTGATGTGACTTGAGTTTGTGTCTGCATTGTGTCTTCTCATGATATTCGTGGGATCGTCTACCACTTAATCTCCACGTACTGTGATAGAACTTACCCACAATGCGATTGATTTGACACTGTCTGCGCGACGACACAGCTTGGTGTTGTTGAATGCTTTCCCTACAATCTTTGATACATATAGAATATACCCAAAGTAGCTTAGTGGACCAAAAATGTTCACCACGAGTGGTGAAATGGTGTTAACCGCGATCCTTTGGCGCGCGGTTAACACCACTTCACCACGAGTGGTGAACATTTGGTACACCAAGCTACTTTGGGTATAATTTATTTATACCATGATTGTCAGATGATTAAGAGTCGCTATTATTTTGTCTCGATTTTACTGGGCAGGAGCCGTACATACGTGCGAATTTGTTTCTGTTTACATGAGCATCGGTGGGCGGTACTTCCGCTGTCAATTTTATCACCGAAACGAAATAGAAAAAGAAACGGGGCCTCTTTCATTTTAATAACATAATAACATACTGTTTCGAGTTATGGGTGCTTTAATAACATGAGACAACGCATGTTTGTCCTTTTTGGTGTTTTATGGGCTAAACTCATTTAAAAACGTAATAAATAATTGCCACTTTTATTTCACTTTTCGTGAGGCGTCGTACGATATATTTAGACAACTTTCGCATTCAGGTTGACGTCACCAAAGGTCAACTTGGATGTAGTTTCGCTGCAGGTGTAAATTTTAACTACTGAAATCCCATTGATGGCGTGTTCACCACAGTTGGTGTATAAAGCTAAAATATATGTCATAGGCTTTTCATATATATATAGTAGAATAGGTAATCATGGTATAAACATCCATTATCAGCTGTTACGGCCTGCTCATAATTGACTGATTTGTCTGACACAGTGCCAGATGACAGTGAGACTAACTGCATTTGGTCTCTAGTGTGGAATGGAGAGTGTGCTCTCAATCAGGTATGTCACTGATGACGTATGGGCTCTAACGTTGGTCACTGTGACCAGTGTGAACTTGAACAAAGTTTTCAAAAGCATTGCATACAGGCAGAAAGAGGGTAGGGGCGTAACCACATTTCGCAATAATGCTGTACGTTTTTCCCCAGCCATTTGAGCATCCGCATAATGCACGCTCTATGGTTTGTTCGAGATAAAATCCCATCCCAGAACTTATTGGACCTTCATATTGTGAAGAATCCCTTCTCCGTAAACATCTTGAAGTCGTCGGCGGGTATTGCTCGAGGAAGATCTTCCATCTGTTGGATGTAGAGATGAGTAGAAGAGCAAAAGGTGGCAGGGTCGATGAGAACCAGTTTAGTGGGGAGGGTTATGTTTTTACAAGTATTGACAGCTTACGATAGGCGTAGTCGCTAATTCCGCATATTATAGTGAAGGAGTGATGTCTGCAGTTTTTAAAACGGATGGATTGCTCGCGACTGTTTTGAGAAGCCCGGGGAATTTTGCTTGAAAAACACGTCTTTTTAGGGGGTCATTATGCTATTGAATGTGTGCCTTTGGTTGAAGAATTTTCTATTGAACAATATTGAGTGCATTTTGTATATTTCTAGGCTGAAAATTTGTCACAGTATACAATTATTTCCATGATCGTGATTACATGAAAACAATGGAGTAACCCAGAAAGCTCAACTCGGATTTTAGGAGGCTTTTCGTGACGCATCCGCGATGTTATGAAAGCTTTTTCCTATTTATTTCCTTAATTTTTCCCTTTCACGTCTAATGTGTCTGTACTATTTTAGTTCATCACTTTCAGTATCGTATCAACCGTTTTGTGCTTTAATTGTCGTATAACCATATCATCACCAATACTATCACATACTTTTGAACCGTTTGTGCTTGAACAAATAATTGGAGACTAGATTTGATCACTGGAATGGCAAAAATCCGTTTAGATTCCCTTTATTGTTTTTTAAAGGAATATTCGGGGAATTCGATTTCCGGACTGAACCAGATTCTTGGATCCCCGCTGAAAGCTTTACCTAACACGAAAAGGAGACGACACTTGCAAACAAAATTCTTGAATAACGATTTTTTCATATTTTTGCGTCCAAAATATAGTTTCTGACCCCTCATTGGAACGAGGTCGTTTTTGAGACAAAAAATGACAAAAGAATGAAAATTGAATGTTTTTTTGTGAAATGCGCTGGCCGGTTTTGTCCGTTACATTGAGAAAAGATGAAATCACTTTACCGAAAGCCATGTTCATTTGTGTATTAGGCCTATATTTCGTTTTTTCAGGTTTGATGTTTGACGTCACTGGTAGCTACACCGTTTCGTTCATTGTGTTTGGATCAATCGTCGCAGTAAGTGGTGCTATGTTATATGTGATTCCACTGATTAGACGCCGCCAGAGGGCGCAGCAGACAGGCAGCCCCGATGTTTTACAGATGGAACCCATGATCATTACAGTCGATCCACCCAATCAAGAGGACGGTGACGAGTAACATAATTCTGATTTTCGTCATTGGATATACAGGCCTTTAATTTGTTCATTTTATTTGCAATTATAAAAAAAATATTATTTTCTTTTTTATTTTGGGAAAACACTATAATATTTAAATTTGAGAAAACATTTCTAGCTAGTAATTCAATTTCTGTGGTGAGCTAACCTTTCAAAGCAATGGTTTCCAATACCAGTCCTGTTGTTAGTTATTTTTCATGTGTGGATATTACTGGCGATAATCCGTGATTAAATTTGGCTATTCTAATTAGAATATTTTGAGACCAATTATTTTCTCATTACTCGTTTATGAATAATTCACAATATCGAATGTTAATTATAAATGGATTATCTTGGTAAATTGGGATGTGTTTATAAACGCCTTCCAGTATACCAAAATATCTCGATGGGTATATTTCAGAACTGAAATATACAGTACGTGGAGAGTGGATTGTAACTAAATCACCCGCGGAGTGGAGTTATCACCCAAGCTATAACTTTCAAATTTTGTATATATCGGCAAAATACACAAGCAATGTTTCAGCCAATGGACTTCCGGGCTTAACCCGGGGGTCCATTGGCTGAAACGTTGCAGGTGCTGGTTATGCTTTGCAACAAATTTGCAATTATTGCTCTGGTGGAATCTCCACTCTGAGGGTGATTTAGTGATAATACACTCTCTACGTACTGTATATGCAGATTTCATTAGAAGTGTCACTGACTCGATTGGCCTCATCGCTATGCGATCAAAGAAATATTTTCAAAACACATGTTCACAAATTTTGACGAACTGAATTATTTCAGTCAGACAATTCATTCTCTCGATTTCTCAGACGCTGTTTTAGAATTATAAGAAGTGTGGGAAAGTTTTACTTATTGTTTTGCGTGTTGAAAACTATCCAGAAGACTGGAGTTTAATAGTCATGAGGTATTTAAACTCGTTTCGTCGAAGTGTTCAACATTTAAATTTTCATGTTGTGCATGCTGTCTCTTTTTATCTCCATTTTTTAAATCTTTTTTTTTCTTTTTGTTCTTTGAAATCCCCATCTATAGCACCACTAAACCATGCGGAAAATGAAAATTAGTTCCGCACACAAGTGCGGAACGGAAATCGTTGACGGACTAGTTTTAAATAGAAGCGAATTCACTGGGATTTTCAACAAACCGTGCACCGCAATTACAATATGAATCGCTAGCGATAGCTAAAAATCGTCCCCTGAGTTCCAAAGTGTTCTATGTGCCAGTAGGCACATAGAACACATTGGAACTCAGGGGACGAAATAGTAACACGGGTCCCTTTGCAAATTTTTTGGGCGATAAATTGTGTTGTTTTTGTTGATAGTTGTCAAATGAATTGCTGAGTGTCCTTCTAATAATTGTTTTTCATAGACATGAAGGCGTGTAATAAACACAGAACGACACGAGCGTGTGAATGGGTTAATCGATATGGTACTTGTGCCATACTATCGTTTTATCCTTCCGCGCTGGCACTCGTGCCATATAGATTAACTCATTCACACGCGCGTGTCGTTCTGTGTATTTTTTTATCATCTTTCTCAACATAGTACAATACTAGTCAGAAGGAAGTGGGAAAACTACAAGAAAAATTCAAATTTCGTCTTCAGGAATAACCTTCCGAGATACTTCACAGCACCCTGGGAAGGCGTTCCGTGAAGCAAGCGGTGCCAGAGAGTGGCATTATAAATGTTCTCTTTACACTTAGGACGAAGACACCATCGACGAGCAGTTCGCCTTAGTACACAACGTCGCGTGCCATTAGTTTCAACATAAGCCCTATGTTTAAAAACGCTTATCCCTTGCAGTAGGGCGAAACTGTAGAGCGGAACCATAATCCCGCACCGAGTTTGTCAATGAAGCAAAAACCCTGTTTGAGTCGCAACGTCCGAGACGCTGATTTGAATAAATCAATTTTTATTTCCGGAGTTCAATCTCTTGCACCTGTTAAAGAACTCACCGCAGTTCATTCTCTGATGAACAGTATTTTTTCGACAGTGTGGTAAAGCAATCATCCCGATAAAGCATCAGGTTTGAAATGCTACCCATCTTGGCGTCACCAAGACGACACTCTATAATGTGACATCCGTCCGCTACGCAAAAAATAAAAAACCCTTCATGCTTACTGAATTCTATTGGTCCCAGTTGAATGGTCTGAAGCCTGGTATTGATAAAAAGGTTCACGTATCATAAAATATATTTGTTTCTGTTGATTACCATGACGAATGCATTTGTGTAATAATGTGATAACGTATATTTTTACATTGATTTTTTTTAATTTGTTATATTTTTATTAGGATTTAACGACACATTAACAGCCAAGGTCATATCATGTCGGTGACAGTTTTTCGGGTGGAGGAAGCCGGAGTACCCTGAGAGAACAACCGAGGAACGACGAGCAGCTACCAGCTCCCCAACATTGTAACTCGGCGCTGCAGCACAGGCAGGGTTAGATTGGTTGAAAACATGCGCACCATCGACGTGCAGTACGCCTTAGTACATGGCGTCATCGTGCCCCCATGTGGACAATCGGGGTTAAGTGCCTTGCCCAAGGACACAACGCGGGAGTCCGAATCGATCGTTCAGACGGTCACCCATCCAAGGACTAACCGGGCTCCACGTTGCTTAACTTCGGTGATCTGACGGGAACCGGTTATCGCAACGCCACCGCGCCCCCTCCCCTTTACATTGATTAGAAATGTTCATATGAACCCATGTATGTCATTTAATATGAAACTGTCAATTCTTTTAATACGAGAGACCGATTTTCCGGGCCCAAAACATGATATGTCATAATTGCATCAAGTGGGATGCCTACTAAGAGAATATGTGGGATACACCAATCAATATTTTGCCTTGGCTGCACGTTGAAAATAAATTGGTCTACCCCTAAATAATGAATATGGACTCTTCCAATTGCTTCCATTGAACTAACATGGAAGATACTACCAGGGTTTAAGTGGTTTTTGCAACAGTATTATGCTGTAATTTTTTTTTTTTTTTTTTTTTGTGAATATTATTATAGAACCCAGTTCCAGACAGTGGATTACCGAACTTGAATCTTGATTCAGTTCTCCCACCCCCATTAAGGTTGAACCCGCCATCCAACTGCTATGCGAAAATGGGCGAACCATTAATGTGTGTGGAGGGGGAGGGGGCACCTCCCCTTTTTAGTAGGTCTGAGTCGATTTTGTCATAAGTACGAGGCCAGGGGATCATGGGACGTTGTATTATCCACCATGACACAAAGGCATCCATCAATGGTGGTAGTGGAGGTCCACGTGTTATCGCGGATACTACCGCCCGCCATGCATACAGCTTTAGCTCTTATGTGGATCTCCCGTGAGTCATAAATTGGTTTCCCTTTATCAATATTTAATTGAGCCCATACAAAACTGCGGGAATATTGCGGCTGGAAACATCGCGGTCATGCACAAAGACACAGGAGTGACCTGCCATTTTTCAACTTTTTTTCTCAGAGACGGACTCAGTCGATGAGAGTGGAATACCCGCTCGTGAATGCTCCTAACTCGTCATGGATGATGCCTCACATCATGTCGATGACTGAAATGTGCTAACCCAGATTCCTAGATTCGTTACCGATCACAACACATCGTGAACAAATTTGAAAAAATAAGCAATTACATTTTGTTTGAAACATAGTGGCGGGATCTCTCAGACAAAATATAGAATGGAATATATTTATGCCATTTCCGAAGCTGAATGCAGCTGTTATTGTACCTGAAGATGCTTTGCAACCCTGTGGTTTTTCACTCCCCTCCAGTAAAATTCAATCTACGTGATTATTGAATGCTAGGTGTGAGTGTCTTATTCATCTTTGTTGTTAACATAATTTGTTGATTTTTGTTCCAGTATCACCAAGAATGAAATCTATCCTTCAGTATCTGTTGTCATTGCTGGTGCGTAGATATTGTAAGAGAAGGAATAAATGATATCAGATTTGTTGTTGTATCATGGTCCTATTTGTTTGTCGTGAATATGATTTTATTTATTTGTCAGGCCAACCTGAACACTGGTTTTAAGATTGCCAAGCCGTTAAAATCAGCCTATCGTAGCCAATGACGGGCACAATTTGCTTGTTTAAAAAGCACCAGTTCACTTATGCCCGGCATAATGACCAAGACAGTATTTCGTGAAACTCGATGGATGTTTATATAATTTTAGTAGGCTTCACCTGGCTCTTGACTTATTGTCATTTAGTATCACCTGGCTCTTGACTTATCATCAACTGGTAGAGTGTTGTAAACCCCTAGTTGGGCTTTACACGGATGTGTAAGTACCATAACTTCAAGAAACTATATTCTGTGTGTGTGATTCTATTAACCTTGAAGTGAATTGCTTAGCCTGCATGTATTTGGCTTGTTACAATTTATAGGAGATGCCAGTTGGCACTCTCCTATAAATTGTAACAAGTCGCATACATCTAAACAACCTGAAGTCCAAAAATATGTTACCTCTCTACCAGTAAAGACATTTCTCTAATCAATGATAACAAAATACGATTTTGTTCAAAAGTATAGATGCCATTAACAGGTAGAGTATGTGCATGCAACCGTAGTAGCAGTGAGTGTTGCCTTGGGCATAGAACACTGGACTGCTCTACAGACAAAAAATACTGAGTGCTTCTCTGAGTAATATTACAGCATACTATTTATTTATTTGTGTTTTAAGGTCACATATTTCTGCACAATGGCTAATGACGACCATGACAGTTTTACGGGTGGAGAAAGCCAGAGTACCCGGAGAGAACTACCGAGCAACGGCGAGCAACTGTCAGCTTCCCAACATACTAACTCCACACAAGCAGGGTTAGCATTGTTTGAAGACAAGTGCACCATCGACGTGCAGTACGTCTTATTACACAGCGCCCCCGCAGGTGAGATTCGAACTGAGGAACTCTTGATTGCATCCTGCACCCTTACCTATTGAGCCACCGCGCCCCCATTACACCATACTATATTAGATGTAATTATTGTGTCAGGTACTGAGCCCAGTATGACAGTCCACAAAACTGTTGGTGACAATCAGTGCCAGGCACCCTAAAACTATTTTCAGGTTTGAAGATTGCTTCAGTATGCTTCTTCTTGAAACGACTTTATGTAATTTGATAATTTATTTGGTTATCCTGAAACATAGATTATGACCCACAAAAACAAGTTCCAAGAGTTTGTTCTCATGTTGAATCATAGACCAGTAAAGGGAACTGAACAATGAGCGTAAACACAAATTGTTGGGGCATTTATGAATAGTTTCTTGAAACCACAACACAAAATAGGCTCTCAGCCGGAGATGATCCCTGTCAATACAATACGACTATCATACGAGAATTGAATACCTTACCACCTGTGTCAACTTCACGCTGCGAAATTCCGAATCGATTCTCGCAAATGATTCTGGCGAGGAAAACAAACAATCAACCAATTCTCGCAAGATATTCACTCGATTCGTGTCCTCGATTCTGAAAGTGTTCTTAAATACCTGGAGGCGGGGGGGGGGGGGGGCGGTGGCTTAGTGGTTACGGCATTGGGCCGCAAACCAAATGGTCCACGGTTCAATCCCCTACCCCCCCCCCCCTCCGCCGTCTGGGGTACCTGCTCTGTAACACTGAGCAAGGCACTTAATTCGGAATGCACATTTGGGACAAGGTGGCGCTGTGTACTAAGGCATACAGCAGGTCGATGGTGCGCTTGTCTTCAACCAGTGTTAACCATACGCGGAATTAGTACGCTGTGGAGTCTGATAGGTGCCCACCGTTTCGCGGTGGTTCTCTCCAGGTACGCTGGCTTCCTCCACCCGTAAAACTGTCCGATACGAGTTGACCCTGGCTGTCGAAAGAGTCGTTAAAACCCAACAAACAAATAAATGAATGCCTAGAGAATTCTATTTATTTTGTGTTCCCCCATAAAAAAGATATTTCGTTGAATGAGTAGTGGTGTCTTGTGAAGTCTTGGCTGCCAGTGAAGGCAGCCAAGACTTCACAAGCAACCACTGCCAAGGTACTTTGACTTCCATCAGGAATACCACTGAAGGACTGTATGTTGGAACAACTGTTCTACATGTACATGCAAGTCAAGAAGCTCGCCAAAATTGGAATTAGGCCCTTAGAGGTTAAACGCAAGTAAATATTTTTAAAAAACGATGGAATATTTGCTCGTTGCACTCATGACGCTATAACAATACTTTCAAATTCTAAATTATTTAAGAACTTAAAATAGGAGTTCGCGAGATTGAAAACCAATTCTCGCGAACTTGGACAGATTCTAAGGCCTGCCCATCAGAAATAGCTACCCGCACCCGGGAATAATATATGCTTCACAAGAATTCGTTCTTGGGCCTCATAGCGGGGGCGCGGTGGCTCAGTAGGTAGAGGTACAGGCTGCAAGCCGAGAGGTCCTCGGTTCGAATCCCACCTTCGAGAACCTAGTTGTGTCTTTGGGCAAATCACTTCACTCCCATTGCCCACGTGGGGGCACGGAAGCGTTGTGTACTAAGGCATACTGCACGTCGATGGTGCACCTTGTTCAACCAATGCTAACCCTGCTTGTGTAGAGTTAGTATGTTCGGGAGCTGACAGTTGCTCGCCGTTGTTCTGTGGTTCTCTCCGGGTACTCCGGTTTCCTCCACCCGTAAAACTGTCGTGGTCATGATTAGCCATTGTGCAGACATATGTGACCTAAAACACCAATAAATTAATAAATTAGGTCTCCTAGTGGTCCAATGATATAGTACCTAAACAACTCGGTAAAAGGAGAATTTGTGAATAATGCTTTCATCGTGGCATTCGTATTGCGTGCAGAGTTCAGTGGCCCGATGTCAGCAAGAACCGTAGCAGTGCTGAGGAGTTGTGAACGTTTTTCGATACCACACGAACCAGAATACAAATTTTAAACAAGAAATCTTTACGCGAAAGAGACATATTTGTGTTTGTTTTGCTTTTTAAAAGGGGGGCGCAAACGACCCTCGTCATTGTTATTTATTAAATACTTTATAAATAATCACATTTCTATTGGCTGGATCTTATACACGTGAGTGGTACTCACAAATCCATGTACACCGGTTTTCCAGTGAATACCAACTTTCTAAATATAGCTTTTGGAAATTCCCATTTCTAGTTCTATTTCAATCAATGTGCATGCGCAGTCAACCTGACTTCCGTCTCAGTCTCATTTTTAAGTTATTCTGAAGATGATAACTATTTTATTGTTAAATAGAAGTATTTCTGGTTGATATAACTGAACTTTTAATTAACTAATAGAATATTGTTTTTGAGGATGGTGTATACGATAAAACAGTTATGGACTTTTGTGGTGGTAAATATATGAACCTAAAAAACTTATGTAGACCTCGGCTAACGCCTCGGTCCATATAAGTTTCTAAGGTTCAAATCGCATCATATTCACCACCACAAAAATCCATAATTGTATAATATATCTATTTTATCTTGCTTCTGTATCGATGTCTGAAGTAGTAAATATCTGTTTCCTTTTTTGTGTATATCTGCCTCTATATGCTTGTTGTTTGATACGTTATTCATATTTTTAATTTGTCTACTATTACTTATTCGATAATATATAATGAGTCTTCCCAAGTACGCTGAAAAATTCCATTCATAAACTCATATGTGTGAATGATGCATGAGAAATAAAACAAAAGTTGAATGTATCTGTGCGTGCGTTTATGGGGACACTGGGGAGTCGTACAAATGGAAGGGAGCCTCGTTCTCTGCATAAATGTACCCGCCTGGACCAAAATGTGAGATGAGGCGGGATAAAGTTTAACGTGGGTTCGTTTTGTTTCCTTAATAAACTGTGTCTGTTGGATACAAGGAAACAGTTATGTACAAAATACATTTGCAACGAACTCTGAAATTAAAAACAATATAAAACTCATAAGTAACTATCATTTGTTAGCTGAGTTTCATAATTAAATTTTACCAGTCTTCAAAGTTAAGACAGCGAAAACGAAATTAATCGGTAGAGATTTACAAAATGAAAATAGCGTTGATCGAAACTCAACGGACCGGGTAACAATCTCAGTAGCCGGACCAGCGTTTCACAGATATGAAACGCTAACCAGGCTGCTCGATCGTTATTAAAATAAACTTAAATTGTCAGTACAGTAAATATTCTAAATAAAATAGCATAAAATGGAAACTTGACTGTACCTGGACTTCTAAACTCCGAAAAATCCTGTGAATCCTATGAATCCTTCAGGAAGTACACACTGCATAACTGATTTCACTATTTCACATACAATTTCAAACTAACTCCAACTAATTTTTGACAAGTGGATAAACAAGAGAACTGCAAAGAACACTTCAAGCACAAGATCAAATCAACAGGTCACAGACACAAACAGTGTAAAACACTACTGGACAGGGTAGACTATTTTAGTAGCCAAGAAATCAAAGAGGTTATTCAATGAGGAATGATTTAATTAGTGTTCACTGCATACACAGAGTGAAGTGTGTCAATCGGCAAATAGTGAGGTGAAAATCAAGTGACCTATAATTAAGAAAGGCATCAATTTAACATTCTGTGATCTGTAATCAGTGCAACAACCTGTAAAAATTAGCACTTCGACTTGCAACCTAAATAAACACCGCTGAAAGAAATAAAATTCATTAATTAATAATAAATATTAAAACCTGTAAAGTAGACATTGTGAATATAATAAAATTCTGAAAATTAAATATTTCATCACTGCCACATAAAAATAATAAAATGTAAGAAAATTGTCTTAACCCTTTACCCAACGAATCGCTCGCATCCTCCCGCGTAATATGCAAATTCAGTAGTTGAAAAAATATTATTTTTTAAAACATTTCAACAAAACCATATCATATGACCCCTCGTTGGAACGAGCTCGTTCCAACGAGGGGTCACATGATATGGTTTTGTTGAAACTTTTTGAAAAATTTCAAAAAAATTGTATTTAAAATAATAAATTTTGATATCGTCTGTGTTGGGTAAAGTCTTAAACTCTTGCATTCCTCCGAATGTATAGAAAACCCAACAGATTTTAACTACACTAGATTTCTACTCCATAGATGCTCCTGTAATATTACCCAGAAATTCTCGCCCCAACTTCGAGGTAATCCAAGATGTCATTACACTGCAGATGATGTTGGGGAGTGAACGAAATGTTACGAAAGGTAATACAAAGTCGTATTTTGTTCGTTGACGCTGTCCTTAGCTTCCTTTACTTTGATTCACTGTTGCTATTGATTATGAACTTTCTTACGTGACTACATTTTTTATGGACTTGGGTCACGTACACAGTCGGGTCGAGGCTATCTCATGCAAATGGAAGTCTGTGGCTGACTGCTGATGTTGGGGTCCCAGCATGACCAATTCTGAGCCTGGTACGTACCAATTAAATAATAAATTGAGAAGCACATTTATCACACACCTATGATGATGATGATGATTTATTTCTGCCTTGTACCTTATATAAGGTATTCAAAGCACTATGAAGTACATTACATAAATTAAAAAACATGTCTGTGGTAGTCATAAGATATACACGTTGAGAATAATACAGTCTCTCTCTCTCTCTCTCGTTAACAGAATAAATTACAAAGTTGGTGGGTGGAGTGGGGTAGGGATAGGGGTTGGATGTGCCGATACAAAAAAGAAGCAAGCAGCAAATGCCCGTGATTTGACCGGTATCCATGTCATAGTGTACTATCAATGTAAAACACGTGATTTCCTCTGTTCTGTCTGTACGATAAAAATAAAGTTGTATCGCATATGTGGTGATACAAAACACGTTCGATTTCGTTTCCAACGTAAACAGAGAAGGAACCCGTCTAAATAAACACATCAATCATTCGTCGAATGCATCGGAGTTGAGATCGCTTGGAAATTCCAAGTTCCTCATTTAGATTTGTTTGCTCGGGATATTTTAACAATCAGATTAGAGTCAAAAATTAACAAAATAAAAATAACATTCTGACTGCTTGTTCCTTGACAAACGCTTTCCACGACTGGTTATATAATTATGGAGTGTGCTAAATTTATTAGCTTTTTAACACCTTTTTGTTCTGTTATTCCCAGCAGTTTAGTTAATATTTGAAGCTCGATCATCATGACCGTGACACTGATCGCTGTCAATTGGTTTCGACCAGTTGAATGCCGTAAAAATTAAAAAGCAAATTAGGGTTGGTACCCCGCCCATTAAAAGTGATGTCTTCTTGGCAATGAAGGAAAAGTAGCAACTATCAACATAGAAAGTGCTTTTAGTTCAATTTTCGTGTAGACTGGTTGTTACATGGGAGGTGTGTGATAAATACAGAGCCGTACGTGCGTTTGAATGGGTTAAGAATTATCGCACTGGATTGCTTTGGCCTAGGATATCACTCGAGCCTTCGAGTGATATCCTCGAAGGCTCGAGTGATATCCTGGGCTAAACCAATCTCGTGCCATAATTCTTAACCCATTCAAACGCACGTGCTGTTCTGTATCTTTATCACGACTAATACATGTATTTATCCACAAATTTCCTGAGGTTTTTTTTTAACTTTCCTCCCCATTGACAAATATTCCAACTACATCATCATAGCATGCCTTCGAAGATGTTGGCTGAGTGTTCAGTTTGGACTTGATTCGTGAGTTATGACAAGCGGGACTGATTATGTTTACCCCCCACCCCACCCCACCCCAATCGGTTATCCTCGCGATGCCCCAGTGGTAATAAGCTAAGTTTTGAACAGAAAAAAAATATGTTGACGTTATTTTGAAATTAACGCTGGAGTATCTGGTACTTTGTTTTTGGTGAAAGTGATACTTTGAAATACACTGTTTCACTTACCACATACAGGTAGTAAATTTCAGCATTATACGTGACCGGTTCTTCGTTTTTATATATACTGGCAACGAGACAGAAATTCATTTATACGTACATTCCACGGAAGAACTCCAGTAGGGCTCAGGGTTGTAGCGAAATGTACGAAACGTCTTCAGTAAACAAGGTCTGGATCGAACCTTTGGCTCGATACAGACCTAATGTGCAGAACGAGTTTCATAAATTTCATCACAAACGGATGGGAAATTAAATATTCTATTTTCCACTTGATCCAAAACTCTATAACAAGATGCCGAATGCATCAATGAACAAGCAGCGTTTCCCACAAGCCTCCGAATAGCGTTGTAACCGGCGTTACGCTATTTGGCAGTGCTTCAAAAATAGTTCCTAGTGATGTTGATAATTTGAAAAAAAAATTATTTTTAGAATTTTACTGAAATAACGGTTCAAAACCCATTAAATGATTTCAATGTATTTATCCACAAATTTTTATTTATTCCTCGATTGTCACTGACAGGAATTATTAGTTTGTGAGAGGATATAACAGGGGTCACTTTGGAAGTATTGCTAAATGGTTGTGCTTTAATGGTCGGGAAAATCACACGATAAAGATTCTTCTCCTCTTCCTATCGATAGCCTAATTGTTCTTAATTTTATACACATTTAGTTTAAACAATATTTATTCAAAAAAAAAAAAAATGTCAATAAATGTCAATAACAGTATACACAAAGATGGTATAAACATCGGCGTGGATTCGGCAGTAAGCTTTGAGCTTATACAAGGCCGTCTCCACAATACGAAATTACAAGCACAATGACAATGGCAGATAAGAGAAGTTTATACAGACAGTACAAGTCAATGTTGATCATGAATTACTTCAACGTACAACGGCCACGTCCGCCCGTCAGTTCACAAGTCCCCTTGTGAACCGAAATGCGGGCATAGCCGCCGTACGTTAACGAAATATATGAGCCTGCTTGAGCATAACTTCCCACAAGAATTTACAAGTCAGGTTAAGTCGGATTGGAGTCGATTACTTGTAGGTTGACAACGTATTTCGTGGAGTGGATATTGTGTGTGTCGTCAACTTCAATGACTAACTAAATGTAGCACATTCCTAATACATCTTATTTTTTATACGAAGTGACCCGATGCTACATTGGTATCAACAGTGAATCTTTTACTAGTCAGTATAAAGTCGTGTACCGCTTCAAAAATGAGGCGGTTCTCATCGTCACTTAGGTATTCCGAACCATAAAGAAGTATAGAGGTGTCCACGTCGAATGGGAGAAGATTAATTGTAGCAGAGCGAGCAACTGCGAAGACTGGACAATTCAAGAAAAAATGATCAGATGTCTCTTGCTCACCACACATTTACAAGTTGATGATCTGTTAGACACAAGTTAATTCATAGAGAAGAACGTTGACGTTTTGTGAACCATAAATTGTGCGAACTCCGAAGGGACCAAACGATCGTTCTCTTGAAATTCAAAGTCAGTAGTTAGCTTTGAACCTGTCCAAAGTGACAGTTTTCTTTGCCTTGTGTTGGTACTTTGTCACAAACAAGTTGGCGGAAGTAATGCTAGACCAAATTTGTTGGGTTGTATATTATAACTCCCTCATCTTCAACGCCCACTTTTATCATATATGCTTGTGTTTGGGGAAATTTAATAACATTTATTACACGCTTGTACCTCTTATCATCTGATCAATTGATGAAAAGAGTTGCTCTAAACAATTAATCAAAGGATAATGTTAACCCTTTATGCAACGCAGATGATATCAAAATTTATTATTTTAAATACTATTTATATTAAATTTTTCAAAAAGATTTTATCAAAGTTTGTATATTATGTGGCCCTTCATTGGAACGAGCTCGGCGAGGTCGTTCCAATGAGGGGTCACGTGATATAGTTTGTTGAAATGTTTTGAAAAATATTTTTGTCAACTGTTAAACACCAGAGAACTTGCAGAACACGATATTAACCCTTTCCGACTACGGTTATCGTGACGTTTTAACGTCACAAAGAATCAGGTTTGGGCGACATCAAACACAATCTTTAGCCCTTTGAATCCTGGTGGTATCTTCAATATTAGTTCAATGACGGCAACAGGAACAGTCTATATTCATTATTTGGGGGGAGACCAGTTAATATTTTCAATGTGCAGCCTTGTGGCTGCACGTTGAAAATATTCATTGGTCTACCACACACATGCACTTTGCATCCATTCTATTTAATGAAAATATGTAGTATCATGTCCCTGGACGAAAAAGCGGCCGTTCGGGTTCAAAGTCGGAGTACGTGATATTACGTACCGTAGTCACAACGCACGGCAATTTTCGTACGTAATATTACGTACCAAAGTTGCAAAGGGTTAAAGTCCGCAGGAATAATTGCTGTCGTTACAATAAAGATTGAAGTCATTGACATTTCACCATGTAATGAATGTTACTCATTGTGCCTTTTTCCTAATTTGTGATTCTGAATAAAGAAGAAATGCGTGTGTCTGTCTGTCTGCCAATGTATCTGACTGTTGTATACAAGATATGTTTTTATAAAGTTTTTAAAATGTTATTGTATTTAATCATTTTGCTGATTTTTGCCGTTGCCCTTTAATAACGTAACATCAAAAAACCGACTAGCGCCATGCACAAAATTACAATTCCACATGTATTATTGTTTTAACTTTTGCCCCAAGCATTGATTTTTATCCCTCACTGGAACGAGCTATGTTCTGGAGACAAAAATGAGAAAAATGTAGTTATTCGAGACTTTTTTTCAAGAATCTTCTCTATTCGAGATGGTGAAGGGGTTAACCTTTTATCGCTCCATACGACTTCCCCAAAGGACTGATAATTATTCCCACAGACGCATGTGTGTTGTATGTTTCAAATGAAATGTTTGTTGGATACATCTGCTGTTCCAAATTTTGTTATGACACTAAAACTTGTAAGTGACCGTTGAAGAGAGGAAAGTTGTCTCTGTATTATCTTTCTACTAAACGTATTTCATAAGGTCGTCTTTAGCTCGCCTGACTTTGTCGGGGGAGCTATAGTGGTTACTCACCGCCCGTCGTCCGTGAACATGGTGTTTGCGTCTTCTCTTCCAAAACCGCTGAACCGATTTAAGTGAAATTTGAGATGATAGTTTGTTATGCTATTGTTATGATATTGCATTTTGATTTTGTTCAAATCAAGTTGCCTCGCCCCTCGGTAGGGCCAAGCCCAAAAAGTGTGCTTAAATCTTAAAACATCTTCTTCTCGTGAACCAGCAGTAGCAGAGACTTGATATTTTGGTATGCAGCTTCCTTTTGATGTGTAGACTCCGATTTATTCAAGAGAAGTTCTACGAGCTATATTTGCTGTTGTTATTGGAGGGGCAGGACTTTTCGCCCTGCCCAAAATTTATATTTTCCAAAACCGAGGGGCTGATTTGAACCAAATTTGATATGAGGGCTTATTGGGTCATAAATACTTAATTTATGCCCCCCAAAATTTTCCCGTCGCAGAATCTTTGGGTATTTGGTATAAGCTTTCCTTAGGAGGAGCAGATGCAACTTGTTCAAATCAATTCCCTGGGTTGATATTTAGGCTACCATGTCAGGTGAGCGCCCTCAGGTCCCCTGGGGCCTATTGTTTTAAATACCTAGACCTAGTGTTTCAAAAGTACCTGCAATCAAAACAGATTCCAGTAAAATGAACCTCCACGCGTAAAACCGTCGACAAGAGGTGATCCAGGCTGTCACAAGAGTAGTTAAACCCCAATAAAAAAGTACATTGAACACCTTAACCCTTTGAACACGAGAGGCCGCTTTACCAGCCCAGATGGGGGGGGGGGGGGGGGCGTGGCGTTTCGGTAACCGGTTCTCGTCAAATCACCGAAGTTAAGCAACGTCGAGCCCGTTTAGTCCTTGGATGGGTGGCCGTCTGAGCGATCGATTCGGACTCCCGCGTTGTGTCCTTGGGCAAGGCACTTAACCCCGATTGCCCACACGGGGGCACGATGACGCCGTGTACTAAGGCGTATTGCACGTCGATCAACCAAACTAACCCCGCCTGTGCTGTAGTGCGGAGTTACGATGTTGGGGAGCTGGCAGCTGCTCGTCGGTGGTTCTCTCCGGGTACTCCGCAAAAATTACAGGTACCCGTAAAACTGTCATCAACGCGATATGACCTTGGCTGTTAATGTGTCGTTAAACCTTAATAAATAAATAAATACCGGCCCAGGGACATGGTACGTCATACTTTCATTAAGTAGGATGTCTGCTAAGTTAAGGGTGGGGTAGACCAATCAATATTTTCAACGTGCAGCCCGAAGGCTGCACGTTGACAATATTGATTGGTCTACCCCCGAATGATGAATATGGACTCTTCTAATTGCCACATTTCAACTGAAATGGAAGATACCACCAGCGTTCAAAGGTTTAACAAAGCCATCTCATTCATTACCTTGTGGTTATTTACCCTCTTAAAAAAGGCCACTTTCATTCCATTCAGGCAGGTAATGACAAAAGGAAACTTGGCTTTTTTGGCAAGTTAATTAGAAGCAACTAGTTCACAGATAATCCGTCATTGAGAACATCTCTCAGTATCACACCTACCAACACTTAAGTCGACTTTGGTTCTTTGTTTAGCGAATGTATATTTATGGGAATTTTTATTCTTTCCATGAAAAAATTTGTTTAGTAAATCTCCCTTTCGAGACTTTTATATTAATGGAATGGACAGTGTCTGCATAATAAGCGCACACTGTTGTTATAAGAGTTACAGAACATCCAAAGTTGATGAAACCACCCTCACGCCGTTTTCTTATATTTAAACGGGGTTTCAACTGAGAGTAATAGTCGAATGTTCAAATTCATTGGGGAAAAATTTTAAAAAGCCAGCTTCTGTATTTTGATACTACTCTACAGGAAAATGGTTGAACTTAGTATGCCTGATACGCACATCGGTGATACAAATTGGCTAACACTTCGAAATTTCAATCTTTGTATGAAATTCCCATACATATTGGGTGGGTGGGGAGGGAGGGGGTGTATCATCATTCAGCCCTACTGTCAGTGCATATTGCCCTGCACATATATCACTTTTTCAAGTGCTTTCAACAGTATATATCATTTGATACCAGGTGCCCTAAAGAGCAGGGCACTCCACATTGGAAAATAAATGAATATATTCCAAAGAGAATTGTTGAATTTACAAGGACACCCTGGCCTCCTTTTGCTTGGTCAACAGGGCATATGAACTGAGACTGGAGTTGTACAAGACCATGATATATCAGGTGCCCAGTGTGCCCTAGCTGTTCAGCTCTATTCTGTTAGGCAGGGGGCAACATCCTGGCAAGTAATTCCTTGGCAGACAGTAATTGCGTGGGCCGTGGTAACCTGCCAAACTCGCTGCCCTGCGAACAGAAGATCTGAATATTTGGGAGGGGGCTGTAGCACCCGCACCCCAGAATTTACGCTCCTGCCTAGTGTTAAATCTTCTGACAGCGCTAGGAAGTTAAGGGGAGCTAACTTTCCCGTACATATCTTCCAATGATGAAAATCATCAGCCCTGATTGTCAGTTATTCATAGATTTTTGAGTTCCTGTCCAAATGACGCTTGTGTCATGCCTAGAGCTGATACAGAATCCGATAACCCCAACCACAATAATTACCACGCCTATTTAATACAAATATTGAAACAACAATCATCTTACTTCTTGCGAAATAATAAGAGAAAGGAAGTAATCACATTCAGTGGTAGGTACGCTTTGCGCAAGCTGAACATCAATGTTCCGTCTATAATCACATAAAGCTGACGCTTTCTCAGTTGAGTCATTAACACACTAAATGCAATGCGAGCGTTTCGTGAGTACGAAAAATTTACTAACATCAAATTTTCGGCGTCCTACTTTGTAGTTTCTACATGATGTGATGTCTGTAATATGAGTTTCGCTGTGAAAACAAAAACAAATTCTAACTACAATGAGACCATTGTCTGGGCTGGAATTTAAAATCACGCAAAATTAATTTTACTGATAACGCATTTCATATCTGACGTATAATACATAGAATAAAAAGGCACTAGGGCCGGTAATCAGATTTAAACCATGAGTAGGATAAGGGTTTTAACCACGAGGCTCTGTCGAGTGGTTAACACCCTTATTCTACGAGTGGTTTAAATCTGATTACAGGCCCTAGTTCCTATTTGTTTTATGTATACCATGCTCTTAATAAATAATGGACTTTGTCACCTAAATGGAGAAAAACTGATACATTCTATCGCAAAACACCTCTCGATTCGCAGACGAGCGAACACATGGGTTGGTTTAGTTTACATATGCGCCGTTGGACAGTACTTCCGGCTGCACGTGAATGCTTGATAGCTAGACACACCGTCAAAGTTGATTGAATTTATCTTGTCTTGTCAGTCAAATTATTATTAACAGTTCTTAGATTTTATTTTAAATATTAAATTGTGGGTATTTTAAACTTAATAAGTCATTGCACGTAGTTGATAGTACTGGTCACTTTCCACGGGTGGATAAAATTCCCACGGACGCAATAATTTTAGGTTTGAAACGCTAATTATAGGAATAATCATAAAAAATTAATTAATGAAGCACTGGGTATAACCTGGTGCTTCATTGATTAAAACTTTGCTGCTGATGATTTTTTTACCCAGTGAACATATGCGTGGACATTACTGCCCACGTGTGGATTCTGACCAATCCACGGTGAATGTATTCTAGATAATAACAATTTGGCCACCGGCGGTTTGTTGTGGCTCTCGTACCAGAAGGCATTGATTGCCCCTGGGTTCCCAAATTTTTGCACCCCCGTACCTTGTGTCCACCCCCCCCCAACATCCAGAATTGAACAGTTTAATGCCACATCGTATTTCGTTCTTACACATTTCACTTATCAGCATACTATTATTATTATTTATTGGTGTTTAAGGTCACATACTTATGCACAATGGCTAATCGTGACCGTGACAGTTTTACGGGTGGAGGAAGCCGGAGTACCCGGAGAGAACCACCGAGCAACGACGAGCAGCTGTCAGCTCCCCAACATCGTAACAATGCACCGCAGCACAGGCAGGGTTAGATTGGTTGAAGACATGCGCACCATCGACGTGCAGTACGCCTCAGTACACAGCGTCATCGTGCCCCCATGTAGGCAATCGGGGTTAAGTGTCTTGCTATCAGCATACTAACCTTATCTTTTATACCTCCCAGTTACCGCCTGTCCTACATTCCCCACCCCCATTTCCTCGTTATATTCCCAGTGAATTCTGTTCTGTCAGACAAAGTTGGACTAAGTTCAGGTGATTGTCTTTGTTCTACAGTAAATAAAAATTAAGATCCAAAGTACTGTTTCGAAATTGCAAAATGATAAAAAAAAAAGTCGTTATTTCTTACTTTTTCGCAAAGCCCGGCACGCTCTCATGGTATTTAGTGTGTTATGGTCTCTACCGTCCCAATTCATTACACACCCATATCCATGGATAAATGGTTCATGCAGCCGCGTGCATTGTTCGAGTTGGTTTCATGGTAGTTAAACGTTATTTGATAATGAGTATATATGTACTTGTGATGTCACAGCGACAGCTTGGTGCTATTCGAGACATAAATATTTGCCCATGCCACTTGTCCAAATGCCAATGTCTTCGTTCAATATTAAAATATTTTTGTAAGTATATTTGTATGTCTATTTTCGATCTGTGTGGGCTGTTTTGTATCAAAACATTGAGAGAGCACCAGAAAACTCAAAATGAGGAGTGAAAAAAGTGAACTAGTTTAATTTTATTTTCAACAATGACTTATAACGAATGTGTCTTTCATATTTTTAAAAGCGCTGGTTTCGGCAGAAAGCGTTTGGGTAATCGTTCCGAAGCCTTTACATGCCAAATCACCGAAATCACCAAGCTATTATATTTGATCAATCACTATTAATTTCTTTCTCCCAAAACATAACTTACAGTCACTCAATTGATCGAACTCGACGAGTTCGTTCCAATGAAGGGCTTATTATTTGTTTTTTGGTATTTGAGGTCACCAAGGTTTAACTGGTTGAGTGCTAAATTATTTTGGGGGCATTAAAATTTGTCCACGTGTTTCTGCCTCGTTACAATTTATGGGAGAGTGCCTCCTGGCACTCTCCATAAATTGTAACAAGGAAGGTAAATCCATACAGACGTTATTTATTTATTTATTTATTGGTGTTTTAAGGTCACACATTTCTGCACAATGGCTAATCATGACCTTGACAGTGTTACGGGTGGAGGAAGCCGGAGTACCCGGAGAGAACCACCGAGCAAAGGCGAGCAACTGTCAGCTTCCCAACATACTAACCCCACACACGCAGGGTTAGAATTGGTTGAAGACAAGTGCACCATCGACGTGCAGTACGCTTTAGTGCACAACGCCACCGTGCCACCACGTGGGCAATCGGGGTGAAGCGTCTTGCCCAAGGAAACAACGCGGTTGCCGCAGGTGGGATTCGAACCGAGGACCTCTCGGCTTGCAGCCTGCACCTCTATCAACTGAGCTATCGCGCCCCTATAAGACATGTTCAGATTGAGACAAAATGAAGTCCGGAATATATACCTGCTTTTCGGAAAATGATGAATTGTCAAACGCAATTTTAATGAGCCTTTCATATTGAATCAGGTTAGGAGCTCTTTATTCTTTTTTTGAGTCCAAGGCTCAAAATCGACCTTACCCGATTTTAGTTGGTATAATATTTCTTGTGTTAGATAACTGTTCACAGTCTTAATCGTTGTTCACGATATTTTCATTTGGTTCATACCATTCTGTTATTATGTTTTATGAATATTATATCTTCTATCAATAAATATTATATATGTTCTCTTAATTCCCTTATAATTTGTGATTTTAGAATTCTCACTACTGCACCTTGATTATTCTCCACCTTATATTTTTAAAAGTATTATTTTTACTTATCTCATTATAGCCCGATAAATGGGGCACTGAACACCCCCCCCCCCCCCCACCCCAAACTACACGGCTGCCGATTCTATCGATCAGCTATCACCTCGAATTCCGACATTCGTCCAAATGGACCGAAAGGAATGATTTCGTGCGCCGAAGGCGCGCAGGGACGGTATGGAGAACAAGCCCCTTTCGACCCTCAGTGACTGTAGGTGATTAATTTGCACATGTCTAGGCGTGTCGAAGGAGGAACGGCAAAATGGACGTTACTCTAACGGGCATTATGCCATCCATGGGCTTCTCCAGTTTGCCGGCTCCTATTGTTTTCTTAGCAGAAATCATTGATGCACGTTGATTGTTAAAACAATATTTGGTGTGGAAGATTATGACGGATTACTGTTATAGTGTTGTTCCAATACGTACAATAAATTATGCAGAAAGTTCATCGATAAAAGTTTCATTAAAATACACAGACATAAGGCCATAAACTATCAATGTCTATACAGTGAAGCCCATTTAATTGGATATCTCTTAACTGAATAACCCTGATAATTGAATATAATTTCCCAACACAAAACCAGTTACCATACCTCCAGTACAAATTTGACCTGTTAATTGAATATAGGTTACAGAGTAAACTCCTGTGAATTGAATAAAATTTATTGTAACCTGTCGAGAAATTACCCTGACTCTTCCCAGTTTTCCTTTCTTTACAGGTCTATTGGCCTCAGTACATCCAATACAGGCATTTAATCTATTATATCTTATTTGACAGAGCTCATGGAGCTTTGTCAAACAAGGTATAATAGAATAAATGCTAAGTTTATCTCTAGAATACAGGAAAATGACACAATCCCTGTTAATTGAATACTCCTGTTAATTGCATACATTTAATTGGCAAAGTGGTTATTCAATTAACAGGACTCCACTGTATTATCATCGGATTTTGTTTTAATTTGGGACGGAGAAGGGGATTTTATTTTTTATTATTTATTTTCTGGGAACCAAAGGTTCAGCACAAAAAGACCCAGTGTGTGTGCTTATATGTAGGCCTATCAATTAACTGGCAGGGTGCTAAATTATTCACAGTCGTCAAAATTTGTTCACATGTCTATTCCTTGTTTCAATTTATGGGGGAGTGCCTATAGGCACTCCCCCATAAATTGTACCAAGACAAATTCATAGAGACGACATAACTATATTAATGATATGAAGCACATGGAGATAATATGAAACCTTTAAGTTGTGTTACATGGGCCTCCAGGAGATAGTCAAACTAAATTCACATGTTAATGAAGTAATGCCATTCATAAAGAGTAATTATTGGTAGTATTACAGTATTCACTTATTTAAAACAAGCTACAGTTACGCGTTCTTTGAGCTGTGGGCAAATAATAAACAATTAGAAAGCGGGCAGATCAAGAATCATTAAAACCAAGGGAGCCGGAAAACAAAGTCAAAACCAAATCAATCCTTCGTTATGACAACCGCGAAACAATGGACATTATGTCAGCATATCCGCTATAATTTGCTCAGTTTGTTTGAGTTCGTTCCTTGGCGTCTCCTATATCCTGCGCCGCCCATCGAATCACTACCTAATTTAGCACATGTACTCAGCTTGGCCAGGATAGTTTCGGAATGGAGGCATGGGACGGATATATTTGACGGTCTGATGGTGAAATGTGTTCATAACACTCATACGTTGATTCACTCAGTCCATAACACTCATACGTTGATTCACTCAATCATGTCTGTACGGTTTGATTATGTTCCTTGAATTGCAATGGACTACGTTCCCGTACTTTGAGTATGTTGGCTTTATGTCCACTGTATCGTAATGTCCGTTTGCAAAGTTGTTGGCGAAATAACAGTTTGTTGAAATATTCATAAATCCTCCCGATACACTCGTCATGAGCAAGATCTGCACATGTTCGATATAAAGTCCAGTCCAGCCAATCATTTATGCCCATGTTGGCTATTCTAGAGGGCTGCCACCCCAGGTATTGGTTACCGGATCCTATTTTACCAGAGAAGCAGAACTTGAACGCACTGCATCATTAACCGCAATTCCTACCACGGCCACCCATTGGTAGATGATCAGCTCACTAACTCTTCATGAGCACAGTTAGCGACGACAGAAGCAAGTTCACCGTCGACTTGTGGTGCGCCTTGGTACACAATTCTATCGTGCTAACCGCGAAAAAGTGTTTTGCACAAGAACAGAACAGCATAGCTACCAAAATAGTTGTCTAGTACTAGTGCTGTCATGGTTCCCATGATACAGCTTAATTTACAGTGACAGTTGTGAAATATTGCTCTTTCCCTGAACCAAGTCCTCCATCCCACACATATTTAACCCTTCTGCTGATGGTAAACATTTGGAAAGACTGAACAGCATGTTTTTAGAGTCTGAAGTTAGTATCATACACTTTCAGTTTCTTACGGTTTACTTTGAGGCTTCAGCACTCATGCTCTACTGAGTTATTTTTCAATTTAACAACCTTGCCCTGGCTCTTCCACTATATTTTTCATTGTATGTCATTCAGAACTCTCATGTAGACCTCCTACATGTGTGACTGCAAGCCTATCTGTCTGTCTGTGTGTCTGTCTCTTCATCAGACATGGTGTTTCTTTGCTTTTCACTTGCCTGGATCTACATTTTTAATAATTGGCAGCTGACTAACTTTCACCCCCTCCCCACCCCCACCCCCACACACACAAGTATATTAAACATCCAAACACCACTATATTCTTGAAGCAAATGTCTGATTCATCCTCTTTGGAAACAATTTTCAACAATTTCAATCTTTTTGCCAGAATGGGTGTATGTGGGGATTAAAACAAAGGTTATGAAAGTGCACTTATGGGAACTTGCAGCATAAGCACAGCACTATAAAATCACTATTTGATGGTTTTAGGCATCTTACCAGTGTTATGAGATATCACAGTAGCAGTTACTGGACATTCTTTTGGAAAAAAAACACTGTTTCATGTTTTGTCAGTGCCATACCAATGACTCTATGTGCCTTTACTGAGAAAGCTGAGGCTTTTCCTTTACAAAAATTGCAAAATATTCATCAAATACAATGTGAAATGTCTTCAGAAGCCAGACTGTGATTTAAAAACTATTTAAATCAGATTTTGATGAAAAGGGGCATACCGGGGGTCCTATTCAGGGCAAAATTTTACTACATCAGATGGTGGAATAAAATTTGACATCAGTTGTTAGGATAAACTGGTAGAGTCCTTTCATATTGGTGAAATATATAGCTGCATCCCCAATTTTGGAAACACAATTAACATCCATATTGTTCCATGGGGGTTGGGATACTGTTTTGCTTGCAGTATGGTTAAATGAGACAGATTTTTTCTAAAAATATTTTGTGCTGATGCAGATGTTAGTTTTATTTTGGGATCAGGGTAGTTTTTTAAAGAAAGCTGTAAATTCTCATCGTTCTCAGTTAATTTATAAAGTAACAGGATAGAAAAAATATTTTGGGGGCAATACCAGTTTACAAGCCCACTTGACAAAGACTCAGCCAAATCCAAAAGTTGGATTCTAATGCAGAAATGACTCTTTTATCGCATGGAAGTGGTAAAATGTCTCTTTGGTGGGGTTGGGGATGTTTATAGGTATCGCGGAACTAAATATTGAAATTGGAGTGAACCGCCGGAAATGATGCAATCTCTAAAAATGAACAGCCTTGGGAAAATCCATTGTTTCAATAAAAGTTTGAAACATTCTATTGACATCTTGCATTATTGTTGAATATTCCTGATAAAAAAGAGGGTGATTTGATGACTTTTGGACCTAAAAAATACAATTTACTTTTTGTGTGTTTTTGTAGGGAATTCCCTGAATATGTGCACGTGACCGGTACTTCCCTTTGTGTCAGTTTTTCTTTCTTATTTGTTGCATGACCCCCTGTTTTCAGATCAGAAAAAGTTGTCTGAAGGGCTATACTTGACAGATATTTGAATGCCAAAATTAAAGTGATGCGATCATATTTTTTTCCACCTGAACGTTATTATGGTCGCCTATGGGAAAATATTTAGTTCTGTGATACCTATAGAGATGAGTAAACAGTATTTTGTCGACATATCGTCCCCGAGTTCCAATGTGTTCTATGTACCTATTGGCACATAGAACAAATTGGAACGGAGGGGGGGGGGGGGGGGGCGATATTTGCTCTTATTTTATTTTTTTTAAGTTGTTTCAGTTAATTATTCGACTATTTAATTTATAACGACAAAATATGATCAAATTGTCGGAAATCTGATGATATTTGTGACTATTTTCAGGTCTTTTTGTTCGATTTTTATATCGAGGCGAGCAAACGCGGAAAGCTTTCGTTTAAACCATATACCCCCGGTGTTTCGCTTGCGCTTAAACCCTGGCTGATGCACGCTCTCATATACCTTGGATGTTGGGTGCATCCTTTGCCATGGCTATTTGTCCAAGGCATTCTAACCAATCAAAAGACAGAATTTATCGGGATGTAGGGACGAAGCGTTATAAACCTCCTTTTAAGTCCCATAGAAGATTATTATGTATTGTGATAAACCACATATATTGTCCACAAATATCCCGGTGTGTGGATAAAAGGATATCATATTACATCAACTGTAATCTCCTCGGAAACTTCACAAAAAATGGGTGAACACACAATCAACAGCAACGATGCATTTCTAACAAAATTAGTCTAGTACCCGGGAGCTTGGCTCAGGCGATCCGGATGATAGCGAGCCGAGAAAGTCTTAAACCTGAGCAGTTGTTTTCTTATCAAGTGTTGTCTGCCTGACCAGGAGTTCCTTATACAGGCTGTATTCGGGTAAGTACGGGCCTAATACAGATTTAACCCTTTACCTAACATGAAAAGCAGACGACACTTGCAAAAATAATTCTTGAATAACTAATTTTTTTCATTTTTTGTCTCAAAAACATAGGTTATGACCCCTCGTTGGAACGAGCTCGACGAGCTCGCTCCAACGAGGGGTCATAACCTATGTTTTTGAGACAAAAAAATGAAAAAAATAATGAAAATTAATAGGCGATTTTTGAGAATAGCGCTGGCCGGTTTTGGCCGTTACGTTAGGTAAAGGGTTAATGTAGAATACAAAAAAAACAGAAATGGTATATCGTGCAACGATTGTTTTCGATTGGCTGACGTTTTGGGTCTGGTGGTTCGGGGAAGGCAGACCATACTATTCAATGGCCTCAGCTAGTTTGAATTCACGGCCTGGAAGTCCACTCACAATAATTGTTAGCTCGCGGTGATTATTTGCTATGATTATTTTGTGGCATTTTGTGGGGTTTTTTTGCCTGTTGGTACAGATGTCCTGAAGTTCCGATATTAGGTTGCTATGGGTGAGGCGGTAGCAATTCTTTGCAGCTAGGGATGCAAGGTGGTTTTCTATGGCTGGGATTCCGGCTTTATCGTGGGGTAATTTGATAGGGGTGTCTCGGGGGACACGGGGGCGACCCTGAGCGCGTGGTTCTGGTCTGTTTGGAGTTTTCACATACTAGTTTTATTTAACTGCTGAGGACGAATTTGACGCACGAATGCTTTGAATAGTTCAAGTAGGATTGTTTGATTGGCCCCTCCAAGACGTGCCGTGTAGCATTTTTCGCAGGTTAATAAGTTTTGTGGCTTTGGTGGCAATATTATTGGTATGTTTATTGAAGGATAGGTTATGGTCGATGGTTATGCGAAGAAATTTTGCTTCGGTGCATTCTGGGAGGACTTGGTCCTGAAGTTTGAGGTCAATGTCGCAATTTTTTTCTTACCGGTGAAGGTGATTCTTTGGATTTTGTTGAGTGCAGCTGAATTCTCCATTTACATCACCATTGCTCCAGGTCTGCTAGAGCTCGGTGAAGGGATTTTTTAACTTGGCTGGCGGTAATATTCGAACCCCATAGTCCCTTATCGTCAGCAAATTGTGAAATGTGAACGCGCTTGTCAGAGATTGTGAGATCATTGACATATATGATATAGAGGAGGGGCTAAGATCGGATCCTTGGGGGGTGCCTGCTTGTAGAGGGGACACTCTCGGACATTTCGTTATTGACTCTGATTTTTTTACACTGTCGTTAAGGAAGGAGAAGAGTAGTCTCATCAGTTTCATTGAAAGATTCATTCTGGATAGTTTGAGGCGCATTCCGTTGCACCAAACGGAATCGAGTGCCTTTTCTACCTCGTGTAGGATTGCTGCGCCTATTTGTTCGTTATTGATGGCAGTTTTCATTTGTTCAAGGAGGCGGTGAATGTGCTCAGCACCTTCTTGACGGACCCTATAAGCTCTTTGCCATTTGTTGAAGAAGTCGGTTTGTTCAATATGCTCCCTCAATCGATTGGTAAGGACTCTGTCGAATACTTTCCCAATACAACTGGGAAGATTGATGGGGCAGTAATTAGCCGGATTAGAGGTGTCTTTATCTGGTTTTGGTATCATGACACCTATGGCTGATTTCCAACATTTTGGAAAGTAACAGCAGATATAGCCTCCATATATTTGTTGGGCACAAACACTGTGTTAGCTAACTAAAGGAAAGAACTTCAAGGCACACAGCACAGATAGGGGTGGGTCTATGGATTGTGATAAATGAGGCATGAAGGCCCGTCACAAATCGTCTTTAGATGAAGGTCTCCGTCATAGGTGCATGTCCCGATACACCGTGGTATTGTTCCCAAATACCCTGGTATACCAGTCTCTTAGATTGCTGTACCAGGTTAATTTGAGACAATGGACGGCTTTCTTATGTATGCCCCGTCATTTTTTAACATTTTTTAACCCCGATGATTAAACCCAAAGGTGAAAAGTACGTTATTTTTGTTTGAAGCGTACTGACCAAACAGATCGATAAAAATCAAAACAACCTTTCGAGAACAAGTCTAAATTACATTTGTTATCTTTTCTCTTGGGCTTGTTTCGGCAGGTGTCCATTCACGCCTACCATATGGCGGCTATTACTGATAGTAAAAATATTAGTAAAAATTTGGTCGGATTTGCAAAATAGCTGGAAGAAACGTTTTTAAAAGAAGTTTGAAGCATGTCAAGATGTCCGAAGATTTACCGAAATAAAGTTGACCAATTTAGATATAACGCAATCTGCAGATGAGACGGCCTCGTGACAGAGTCAATGTTGCGGTTGGAAATGATTGGTGTTTTTTTTTAATGTTATCTCATTTTTGGTTAACTTATTTTCTGTGAACCGACTTTATTTTGCTTCAGATGGTTTCCTTTTCACACAAGCGACAGACGATCGATAATTGTATTACGAAATGTGGAAATTTTTTGAACAGTAACTAATGACTTGACGGGAAAGGAACTTGTATAAACGGTGCTGGGAAAA
Organism: Pictodentalium vernedei; assembly: GCA_031216915.1. Lineage (NCBI taxonomy): Eukaryota > Metazoa > Mollusca > Scaphopoda > Dentaliida > Dentaliidae > Pictodentalium > Pictodentalium vernedei. The sequence goes on along the minus strand of CM062290.1, from coordinate 97,814,136 downwards.
ATGTTCCGGTTTGTATATCACCACTTGAATACAGAAACATTTATGTCATAGCGGCGATTCCGTTAAATACAAGGGTTTAAAGTTTAAGGGATGAGTAATAAAACGGTTTATCATATGACTATGACATTTTTACCCTAAATATTACTACTGTTTGACGATGTTTTCCAAACTGTTGTATCACACCGGGTGAGATTTTTCCGGATCAAAAGTCCATATCACACTCTTACGGAAATCAAAAATCCATATCACACTCCCACGGAAATATCCGAGAGTTTCCGTGAATAGTTTTCGTAACTAGGGAAGTCGTTGTTGTTTCGTCTGCTATTTTGTAACCGGCTTTTCACCGCATATTAATTAAAATGGCAAATTTGGGTGAATTTGACATCGAAACAATGTCATATGATAAACATATCATCATAACAGTGTGTTGATCCGTGTCGTCGCATCACGTCTCGTTGAGGTGGCCAGATTTTCGGATCACACTCGCTGCCTGCGGCAGCTCGTGTGATCCGAAAATCTGGCCACCTTAACTCGACGTGATACGACGACACGGATCAACACACTGTTATGATAATATCTATTTATCCGGCGAATCGAGGTATCTTAATGTTTTGTTCCATGTTCCGGCCCAAGACATTATCACTTGAAATCGATGGAGGCAACTTTGAAACAACCGAAGTGAACAAACTGTTTTGTTCCTTACCGCGATTTACTGAGTTGACCAGTATGCGCAAACGTATTCTAAACACCCGTCACATATAACATCACGAATTGTTATTATTCATAAAATATATTATTTGACGAACTCGATAAATATTCTGTTAATAAACGCGACCATACAGCAACTACAAAAACAAGAATATCCATGTTGCAGATGTTTCCGCGATTTGATTTAACTGCAGCTCGGGGAGTATATTTTGCTCCCCTTTTCTTCAATAGCCAGCGCTTAATACAATCTTCTAAAATGCCCATGGATACAACGCCACGCTTCAGAACTTCGTGGTGGAATTCTTTTATGTCAAATGCATTACCTGAAATAAAAAAAGTAACCTTTTTAATGATATTCGTGCTTTTTACCTGTTCCCGATACAACCTCAACAGCCGTTGAACAGGGTGACCAATATAAAACTTTGAATGATTCGGAAACAAAAATGGGATAGACAAGAAAAGTTGCAGGCTGCAAACCGAGAGGTCCTCAGTTCGAATCCCACCTGTGGCAACCGCGTTGTTTCCTCGGGCAAGACACTTGAGGGCACGGTGACGTTGTGTACTAAAGCGTGCTGCACGTCGATGGTGCACATGTCTTCAACCAATGCTAACCCTGCTTGTGTGGAGTTAGTGTGTTAGGGTGCTGACAGTTGCTCGGCGTTGCTAGGTGGTTCTCTCTGGGTACGCCGGCTTCCTCCACCCGTAAAACTGTCGTGGTCATGATTAGCAATTGTGCAGAAATATGTGACCTTAAACACCAATAAACAAATAATGTAAATAGATAAGAAAGGAAGACTATCTGTCCGAAATCCTAAAAAAACAATAATCATATTTAACCCTTTACCCAACGAATCGCAAGCACCCGCCCGCGTAAAATGCAAATTCAACAGCTGAAAAATATTATTTTTCGAAAAGTTTCAACAAAACCATATCATGTGACCCCTCTTTGGAACGAGCTCGTCGAGCTCGTTCCAAAGAGGGGTCAAATGGTATGGTTTTGTTGAAATTGTTTGATAAAGTTTAAAAAATGAAATTTAAAATATTAAATTTTGAAATCGTCTGCGTTGGGTAAAGGGTTAACCACAAAATGAAAGGTTTTGCCAATTCACTGATTAAAGTTGGATAAGATTGAATTTCCGGAATTCCAATCCTCGGCAACACAGCCTGGCAATCAGGAGTCCAACACCTACACCACAAGACCATTGCACACCACCAAAAAACGATGGTTGGAATCTAGTTTTTTACATGAAGTTCTCATGATGACTTGGTTCAATTTCCTTCGGCAGCAGCATGAAAGTCTGGAACGAACTGGCTACAATAGGACGAAAGTGCATGCCGTGGTTGGCCTCAGACGAAGGCTGGCACGGGGCTGTGTGTGTTTTTCGAAGGACACAATCATGTTTTAGAGGAATTTAGAATGTTGGTTTCTGATCCCCTGCCGGGAGTCGAACCCGTGGAAACACCACCTGGCAATCAGGAGTCCAACACCTAAACCATTAGGCCATTGCACACCGTCAAAAACGATGACTGGGATCTAGGTTTTTAGATTTGATTCATTTTATTCTGTAGTGCAGCATGTATACAATTAGGAGATAAACTTCTCTTGTTTCGTTAGACATTCGGGAATTTGACTATGGAAAACCATTTGTTAACGAACCCTAATGAAATTCCCGAATGTCTAACGAAACAAGAGACGTTTATCTCAATTGTAATTTCTATCACCGTTAGAAGTGAAAACAATCCCCAAAACCGTTTTGTTTGAAGAAAAAAATATAAAGAATGTCATTTTCGATCTCGGTCTATATACCATGATCGAATTTGCAAGGTGAACTTCAAAGCAAGGACGCTAAGAACTGTTGTCATAGAAAACAACTCTGGGAAGTGTTCGATCTGTGATAGGAGCGGTTTAGCGCCGTTGCTCATGCGTAGTGTAGATACAGACATGTTCTAATTGACCCATTTCCGGCAATTAGAGCACGATAAAGGTGAACTGACCTGAGATTCGAGCGCGGAGCCAATCGGTTCTGAACCAATCAAATTGCGGGTTCAAGAAGAACAACGATCTCGAACTTAACTAATGAATTGCAATTAAAAACAAAATATACACAGAGGTGACATTATTCACAACCACATGACTGTAGTCACAGCACCACAGGGAGATGGCAATTGGATGGAGTTCTCATGATTACTCGGTTCACCTTCCTTTCGGCAGCAGCATGAAAGTGTGGAACGCGCTGGCTACAGTACGGCGAAAGTGCTATGGATGGCCTCAGACGAAGACTGACACGGGCCTGTGTGTGTTTTCGATGGACACAATCATGTTTTAGAGGAATTTAGAATTTTGGTTTCTGATTCCCTACCGGGACAGTTACTTGTAGCAGGAGATATAGAGGGTATGGAATGAGTGTTTTTTCAATATAATATTTATGAAACGAGTCTAAGAATTTTCCGTTTGGACGAGCCTCTGACAAGTTTAATAAATAATATATTAGAAAAACACTCATTTCATATTCTATTTATCATATGACACACACACAAGCACAAATTAGCCACTTGTATGACTTTATAACCCATCACCTAACTTGAGTTGCAGACGGCACTTGGAAAAAACATCCTTTCATTTTTTGCTTCCAAAACATAGGTTATAACCCCTCGTTGGAACGAGCGCGTCATAACCTATGTTTTGGAAGCAAAAAGTGAAAATATCAAAAAAATGAATGCCGCTTTTCTTGTACTGCGCGAGACAGTTTTTGCCGTTACGTTAGGTAAAAAATTAATACAATATAACCCACCCTAAATAGGACAGATAGCATAAAGTATCCCTACTGAAATTATGCAAATGTGACCCAGTTGTATTTTGTTTAGCCAATCAAATTGTCCAGTTTTGAAATTGACCAATGTAAGCTCGCAATTCTAGTTATGCAAATTATGAAAATGTGGCCTAGTTGTATTTTGTTCAGTCAATCAAATTGTCTAGTTTTGAAATTGACCAATGAAATTGACGGACGGAAGGCTTTATTTATCACTGATTAATATGAAAACAAAATATCAAATGTTTTAAAGTGAACAAAAGGGACGAGTCATATGATAAAAACATTTATTCATTTATTAGTGTGTAAGGTCACATATTTCTGCACAATTGCTAATCGTGACCGTAACATGGAGATAAAGTCAAGATCAGTCAATCGTTTATACCCATGTTGCTCAGTTTAGAAGACTTCCATCTTAAGCACTGGTGAGTGGGTATTATTTTACCCGCAAAACGGAGCTTATTTACCACAGTAAAGAAGTACTGATTCACTTACCGGAATGTTCTTGGCGGGTAGGGGATGGTGGGTGGGTGGAAGGGGGTTGATAAACATAACTCCTATACAGGAATTAAACCTTAGAATTAGAGAGAGAATATCTCATACGGGACTCACCTAAAATTGTTTCGGATGTTGCTCTTAACTTTTGAAATTTTATTTCACCTATCTTATAAGCGCATGCTTGACCAGGCCATGTTATGTATCTGTCCACTTCCGATTCTATCTGACTAAGTGGAAAGTCTGTGTAGTTGGTCAAGAAAGAAACCGCCATATCTCGAGACCACCTGTAAAAGAGAATTAAATAATATCCCCCTCGTTGAAAAATTTCAGACTGAAACTGGAGAAAGTTTGGATTAAGTTTGTTTTCTACGGAAGCGTATTAGGGACAGGTATAATAATATCATCTTATTGTCTCGCCGCAGCGACTTGACTATCTCGCTGCGGCGAGATAGTTAAGTCGCCGTGGTGAGATACTATCTCGAGATAGGATCTCGCCGCGGTGAGATAATGTTTTTATATTCATGTACCTAATCTAGTTTTCTCTTTTGCAATTCCGTTGAAAAGAATAGATTTCAAATTTTGTTCTTGCCTTCAGTCGTATCAAAACTTTAGAGTTTTCCAAACAATGTACCTTACAAGTGTTGATTGGGCCGAAAGAGAGTACTTCAAATACCATCTACTATTGGCATATTTTTTTTTTAGAATTTGCGGCCAATTATCAGAGTATGATACGTACATGTGCTCGCATGTGCGTCAATACTCAGTTGTATTCAAATGAACGGAGAGCATATGAAAAGACCAAAGCTGAATGTTACAGAACAGCCAACTTTTTGTTGTTCAAAATATATGATATTAGGACACCTATTCTCTCACTTCGATTCCTCCTCCCTCCTTGCATTGTGTTGTGAATGGCACGCCCATTGGTCACAAATAGAAAAGTGTTTCCACCACCGCCAATGTGTGTGTGTGTGTGTGTGTGTGAGCGCGTGGGGGGGGGGGGGGGGGGCAGCTATAAATAGACAATGCTTAATAACAAAGGATTTTTCGAAGATTTTCAGTAATCTACTGACGTCTCGTCCTTCCATCACAGCTATAAATAGACAATGCTTAATAACAAAGGATTTTTCGAAGATTTTCAATTTACTGACGTCTCGTTCTCCCATCGCCGATTAAAGAATATACCTTGATTATGCCAAAACTGAATATGTTGATAATGTGCACAATTTTCGTGGCAATACAAAATGAATATTTACAACATATTTCAGTTATTATTGGCAAAACCCGGTGACGAGATTGGAAACTTGATATAGTGCTATTAGTTTTAATGTAAGGTGAAAGCCATGACGTTTGATGACGTGAAAGCGACAGCGTAACGGCTTTCACATCATCAAGGACGATGGGATGGGTGGAGTTATAGCGTTGATTGACTTAACTCCAGCTTCAGAGAGTGGGCAGTTTGGCGACGTTTCTCGCTGAATTTGTTTCCAGCAGTCCACTTCTATTAACCCTTTGCACCCTGATGTCAAAATGGCAAAGTTTTCAGCAGCAAATATTTCCCATAATGTAGTTTGATATTAAACCAAATATTTCTTGTTTGACAGAGCTCAGTGAGCACTGTCAAACAAGACATAATTGGTTAACCCTTTACCTAACGTAACGGACAAAACCGGCCAGCGCTATTCTCAAAAATCGCCAATTAATTTTCATTATTTTTTTCATTTTTTGTCTCAAAAACATAGGTTATGACCCCTCGTTGGAACGAGCTCGTCGAGCTCGTTCCAATGAGGGGTCATAACCTATGTTTTTGAGACAAAAAATGAAAAAAATTAGTTATTCAAGAATTATTTTTGCAAGTGTCGTCTGCTTTTCATGTTAGGTAAAGGGTTAAATTCATGGCTGAACAAGAGAAAACAGAGGGGTTGGAGAAAATTCCGTTGCAATACCAGAGTGCTAGGGGTTAAGATCACTTTCCAGAATCGGGAACGTTTTTTTTCACTCTAAAAACTTCTCAGTGAGGACGTCCCCGTTTCCACAGGATCCATTCCGGCAGTTTAGTACACAATATCATCGTCAGATTACTTAAATGTCGCCATCTTACTTAAAAAACCATCATGGATCATTTGAGCTATTTGTCCAACCTAGGGCAAAAAAAAATCCAAAAACAAAACAAAATGGCCCCTTCCCAACAAAAGAAACCCCCTGAAAAACAAAACAGATGATGAGGCTTATCAACAATATATAACAACAACGCATTATTTTAGGATCCCCATTGTGTAGAAGTGTCGTTGATCTAGTATTAAGTCGCAGCTTTAAATATTACTCTTCCGTCATACTCGTTTTTTTTTTTCGGGCCATCCACATTTGGAAATAGGAAAACTATGGCGACCCGATTTTTCGAGAGAGCATGCAAGATGACTACTGAAAGAAAGGTCCAAGCCTGATACAGAGGTAGAAAAAAACACAAAAGCCAGTGAGATAATAAAATTTGGCCATATTTCAGGTCATTTCCTCTTTTTTTTTTTTTTTTTTATTGAAATTGCATAGATTATTTTGTATTGAAATTGCATAGGTTATTTTTTATTGTATTTTTTATATTATTTTTGTCGGAATCGACGATCCAAAATGAATGTAACTCTTACCCGAATGCATGGATGCCGGTATCTATAACCAATCGACTCGCTCGAAAAATCTCTGAACAGAATTTTCCAAACCTATAAAATGATGACAATATTTTAATCGCCTAATAATTCCTTTGGATAGTATTAGATGAAAACAATGATGAGTAAGAATGCTTTCAGAATGAGGTCAGAGAGTCTTATTTGTAAATATGGAAAAGGAAGAAAAGTAATAGGCGCGCAGTACATTGTTATTTTTTCCAATCATTCCACTTTCTGAATGGAACCGAGCGGAGAAGATATTCGGAGAAAACACTCAACTCACCAAAGGATCTTGTCAAAACCTTTCGGTTTTGTCAAATTACACTATAGTCCATTAACGCTAAATTCAAGCTCATGTGATATATTGATGGTATCTACGCTGTTTTCGTGAATATCGGGAATTATCTCATGAGTGTGGACCTGAATGTTTTATTTATTTTCTTTACGAGCGCTTGCTACGTGCTATTTTACTGCACACTTTTCAACCCAATTCGACTGCAAACAGTGTCAAAACAATAACAAAGACCTGCTGATCGTTCCTTCAAGGCGACGTTCAAGGCGACGTCATGCGCCAAAGCGTGACGTCATTTAGAAAGCCACTGAGGAATATTGCTCTTTATCCATCGAGTTGATGGATATCGAGAAATATATTTTCGATAATTTGAGATAATTCACAGGCTAGCATATAATAAAAACATTTATTACTTGAATGACTGTTTTTTAAACCTGTTCAAAGAATTTCAACAAAACCACATCATCTGACCCTCATCTGAACAAGCTCGAGGAGCTTGTTCCAATACCGGGACATATAATATGGTTTTGCTGAAATTTTTTGAAGAATATATTTTTTTCAGCTGCTTAATTTGTTAATTACTCTGATGGATGCGGCCCATTTGTTTGGTAAAAATGGCTTAATTAAAGGACAGTGCTATGATTAACCCTTTAACCCAACGTAACGTCAAAAACCGTCCAGCGCTATTCTCAAAAATCGCCAATTAATTTTAATTATATTTTTATTTTCTGTAAAAACATAGGTAATGACCCCTCTTTGGAACGAGTTCGTCGAGCTTGTTCCAATGAGGGGTGATAACCTATGTTTTTGAGACAAAAAATGAAAAAAAATTAGTTATTCAAGAATTTTGTTTGCAAGTGTCGTCTGCTTTTCATGTTAGGTAAAGGTTTAAAAAAGCAAAGAAAGAATTTCGACTCTAGTGGCGATCCACTTGAAATTCGCTGCTCGCTTTCCTCCCTTAAGATTCTCGTTTGGAAATGTGACGACAATTAATTCCACGTGCTAGTTTCATTTGTTTTTATTTATTATTAGTTGTGATTCGCAGTATTTTATGAAATTTCGACCCAACCGGTGAAAGACAGTGGGGATCAGATCGTGATCATAGCACTGGTACTGTAGATAACACTCTTTAGACATCTGTTTCTCAAAAACATTTAAAGTAAAATTTAATATACAGGAAAGGAGTAGGATCATAAATTTCTGCCACACATTAGCAATGCTTGGAGTAGATATAACGTTGTAAAGATTCTTTTGGGTGATTTGAATCATACTTCAAAGAAACCTAATGATATCAACAGTATATGTAAATTTAACCTGCAACCTGTTTATGTTCGATGTTTGAAGTGGAAGAGTGCGATTACAGTGAAACAGACCATCATAATTTGTGCCCTCATCCAAAGATATGGATAGATAAATCTACACTTGCTTTTATACTGAATACAGGCGTTCTAACTAGTAAATGTTCATTGAGACTGAAAAAAACAAATGTCGAAAACAATATTTACAGTAGAGGAGATCAGTATTTTCCATATTGAGTCACGCGAGGGAGGAGGCACACGTGACTTTTTTGTTTCCAAAACAAATCATATGTGAAACATTAACAGTGCACAAGATGGCTGACGTAAACTACACTCTAAGTTAAATAAAGAGATATTGTAATTCATCAATTAAATTTGATCTCGTTGTTCGTTCTGAACCCGTAATTAGATTGGCTGAGGGCCGGTCGGTTCCATGCTCTAATTTCAGGTAAATTCATTCCAACCGTGCTCGATTTGTTGGTCAATTAGAACATGTCTGTATCTACGATACGCCACGCGCCAGCAACGGCGCTAAACCGCTCGTATCATAGATCGAACACACCTCAGAGTTGTTTTCTGTAAATTCGATCATGGAAAATAGACCGAGATCGAAAATGACATTTTTTTTGTTTTTCTTCAAATAAAAAGGGTTTGGAGAATTTTTTTACTTCTAACGATGACAGGAATTACAATAGAGATAAACGTCTCTTGTTTCGTTAGAAATTCGGAAATTTGGGGCTCGTTAACAAATGGTTTTCCATAGTCAAATTCCAGAAGATATGTGTATCTCATATGAGAAGGCCATGTGCGATAGATATCCCACGTGACCGTATCTTAGGTTTCGTTGGTGTTCAAAGTATTGTTGTTTGTTGTTCTTGATGTTAATACTAACAGTGTATTGTATACACATTGTTCAATTTCTTAACTTAATTCCTGTCACTACAGCGTCCACTGATCGATTGAAGCACGCGCCCAACTGACGTCCTCGGGACGTCATCGGAATGTGGCAATGTTCATTTCGCTACAAGGGGGCGTGGTGGCTCGGTAGATAGAGGTGCAGGCTGCAGGACGAGAGGTCCTCGATTCGAATCCCAGCTGCGACAATCGCGTTGTGTCCTTGGGCAAGACAGTTCACCCCATTGCCCACGTGTGGGCACGGTGACGCTGTGTACTAAGGCGTACTGCACGTCGATGGTGCACCTGTCTTCAACCAATGCTAACCCTGCTTGTGTGGAGTTAGTATGTTGGGGAGCTGACAGTTGCTCGCCGTTGCTCGGTGGTTCACTCCGGGTACTCCGACTTCCTCCTCCCGTAAAACTGTCGTGGTCATGCTTAGCCATTGTTCAGAAATATGTGACCTTAAACACCAATAAATAAATAAATAATAATAAATTTCGCTACAAATCTTTAACCCCTGTCTTGCCGGCGTTGGAATTTAATTTCGTGGTATACACCTGTGGTATATACACAACTTTTGTGCGCTCTTTTCGATAAGCAAATCAGGTATTTTTCAGAAATGGACAACAAAATTGTTCGATATAGCTGCACTTGCCTGTGGATTACTTTTGATGACGTCAGAGTGTTTTGTGGGGGGGGGGGGGATCTCCGTTGGGGGTGGGTGTGAGATGGGGAAATCTCACCTTCGGGACAAGATATTTGGACCAGACATTCGGCAAGCCTCGTGTCTGGCTCAAATGCCTTGCCCTCGGGTGAGAATTCCCATCTCACACCCTCACCCATCAGGGATAATAATAATCCCCTAATTGGCAGATTACACGCTTGATCATTTGTGTTGAAATTATCTTTTATAGATAGTATCATTTGTAATATTGACTCTTCTTTGAACTCTGATGTAAGAGTGGTGGCCGAGTGGATAAGTGCGCTGACCTTTCAGGGGTCCCGGGTTCGATCCCCGCTTGGGGAAAGTTCTCGAGGTGTTCGAACACTCTCTGTCAGTATCAATTGTGGGGTTGATGCTGTCACAGCGTACCGTCCTATGGGATGGGACGTAAAATGGCTGACCTATGTGCGGAGAGAGACACACTCCGTGCAGGCTAAAGATCCCTTCGTAGTATTCGAGAAGAGCTGGGCCATGAAGTTGCCGCTACGAAGGTTATCCCACACACCTGCGCCATTGGGCCAAGGAGAGGCGTTAATTTAAGTTTCATAACTTGTTTGCCAATCCTTGTAAAACAAATAAGCTGCAAAAAATATATATATTTTATCCTCCCTGTAAATTGATATTGGACAGACCCATCTCACAATAAGTGTTCACAAAGGCGATACCATTCCAGGAAACGAGGGTTCAAAGGGTTAATTATATGGTAAATCCGAGCTGAAGGTCTATCTGAATCCAATGATATAAATAAAGTATTGTCAATATCGGTGAAATAGGAGTTTGCATAGTTGAGTTACACGTTTGGAAGTGAGTGAGATTATGAAGCGATTGACGGTAGCCGCCATCGTCCTCTCTCTATTTCACTTCACACGTGTGATTTATATTGGAAACAAAATTTACGCGTGACTTCCTCTCCATTCCATGTGACCCAATACGTGAAATGCTGAAAAGGTCTGCAGAAAACAACAGCTTTTCGCGTCAAACTACGTTTAGAGTTACTCCCCTTATCTCAAATGGAGTGAAGTGAATGTGAGAACTCTTTTTTCCCCCTTTCTTCATTTGTCGAGCCAAACTGTCAGATCAGTAGAAATAAAATACCATGTTAAAAAGTAGGTCTGTTTATCTAACGTTTCTCTCCTTTTTCAGCTTTTTTCGCGACACAATAGTGTTTTTTTTTCCTATCCGTGGGGTTCAACGTTGCTTAAAGCTACTTGAAAGTAACCTAATAAGCAACACGGCAAGCAGAACGGAATGCTAGAACAAGCAATAGCATCTCGACAAGCTTTGTAAACAGTATTCAGGATAGATAGATGGTTTATTTCTGCAGTATTATTGTTACAAAGACGATACATGAATTAAGCATAAAAAGTGATTGTACATCAAATGCACCATGTAATAAGAATGGGAAAAACAACTTCAAGGAGGCGATAAAGCCAGGCTGGCTGTTTTGTAATCACCCCCTCTAGGATCGTCATTATAATTCTGGTAGATTGCAACTGTATTCAAAATATACTGAAACCATGCATACATACACATACAGATGCGTATATGTCTATACACATATATAACGCACAGACACACATACGTACATGTATATGCATACATGGATCCAATATTACATATACATACCTGATTTCTTATTTGTTTTCGGAATTTTCTTTAGGGCAACGGTCTTTCATTGTGATACGTTATTGCATTCAGTTAAGACAAAAAAATATAAAACAGGGAAATTTGAGGAGAGTCAGGATGACGATATAGGTTTGTTAAAATGGGAGTTCATGTTTGTAATATTTCCAATCATACAGAACAATCTGGACAATATGGATTCGTACACGTTACTGATGATGAGTAGTCCATAATTGTCTGGGTTACCTCGACTTTCTTGAACTGTTTCCTATTAGGTATGCACCTGATGTTGTTCTCTAGGGAGTTTCCATAATTTTGGGAGATTACAAGATGGAAGGCTTTCAAGTAATTTGGATCTAGCGATATCGGTTTTCAGTAATCTTGATTGTCTGATGTTTAAAAAGGAAATCATGCGTTTACTTGTTTTGGTAATTATACTTATTTTTTTTCCAAGTTGCTCCGTCCTGGCGGAATCCAAATTTCCCACTAACGCTCGGTCGAAACCGAGTGGAACTCTGTTATTTACTGAATAGGTTTCATAAATTTCGACATCAACTGGGCTAAAGCTCGGTTCAGACCTAATTTTGTCTTTTGTGGAGGTTTTGGATCATAATAAATAGAGTCTACAACTCATCCCCAGTTATATCGGAATTAACAAAACACGTCCTATATGAACTATATTTAGATATAAACTGGGGGCACGTTGGGAATCCTCTATTCTTTTAACAAAACTGTATAGCTATCATCCAAAAGACAACCAGATGGTGTTATTTGTGTGCAGTATATCATCGCATTTGCATTCTTGATTATTGGTTAATGCTTGATACAGACAGAAAGGTGCCTTTCACACTAAACTGATTCTCTAATGACAAATGTGTCGCTACGGGTGTCACATGGTGCCGAATCAAAAATCCAAAACCTGTATGAACATCTAGAGACCCATTCAGGACTTATGGACACACTTTAAGCGTTTCGATTTAAAAAACCCTAGGAGGCTTTTGCCGGAAACCGATTCTCTAACGACAAACGTGGCGCTACGGGCAGCACATGGGGCCGAATTAAAAATTCAAAACCTTTATGTACATCCAGACATCCTACTTTAACGTGTGAATACATGTTCAACGTTTCGAATTAAAACCCCTTGGAACCTTTCGTCAGAAACCGATTCTCTAACGAAAAAGTGGCGCTGTGGGTGCCACACGGGGCCGAATAAAAAATGGAAACCTTTATGCATATCCAGAGACCCTACTGGAACATATGAACACACTTTTAACGTTTCGAATTAAAATCCCTAGGAGCCTTCCATAGGAAACGGATTCTCTAATGACATGAGTGGTGCTACGGGCGCCACATGGGGCCAAATAAAAAGTCTGAAACCTTTATGCACATCTATAGACACCCTATCAGAACATATAAACACATTTTTAATTACGTTTCGAATTAAAACCCCTAGGAACCTTCCACCGGAAATAAATTATCTAACAATAAAAGTGGTTCCACTGGAACCACTTGGGGCCAAATCAAAATTGTTTAATCTTTAGGCACATCTACATCTAAGCATAGTTTAAAGGTTTCGAATTAAACACCCTAGAACCTTTTCAATGGAAATCGATTTTCTAACAATAACAATAAAAGTGGTTCCACTAGAACAACTTTGGACAAATCAAAATTCCAAAACCTTTATGTACATCTACAGATACCACTTGAACACCGTGAAGCTTAGCATAGTTTAAATGTTTCGAATTACTTACTCTTGGTTCTTGGTGATATGAAATTTGGTCGTATGGACGGGACGGACGGGACCGAGACGCACGGGGCGGACGATACAGACGGGACGGACGCAGATTACTACAATATCCCTCTCTTTTTTAAAAATGCGGGGATAATAAAAGTTTGTTAACTGAGTAAAAATGTTAAGAAACTTCCTATACCCGTAAAGCAAGATAGACAGTATTCAACAACCAAATGTTATTCAGCGGCGCAGCACCCCGTCGTGAAGTAGTTCTATTTACTGTTATCAACAAACGGTTTCTACATAAAACTCGGAGATTTAACCCTAACTGAATATGTAATTAAAGACGTAATGCAAACTCCATGCTGTTATATGTTTTTATCACACACCTATTAATGTAAAACACGGGATTTTCACTGTTCTGTATGTATGATAAAAAATAAAGTTGTATTGCACGCGTTCGATTTCGTTTCCAACATAAACAGAGAAGGAACCCGTCTAAATAAATCACGTCATCGTTGGTCGAATGCACTCGAGTCGAGATCGCTTGTTAATTCTAAGTTGCTCATTTAGATTTGTTTACCGAGGATATTTAAGCAATCAGATTCGCGTAAAAAAATGACAAAATAAAAATAACATTCTGACTGCTTGTTCCTTGACAAATACGTTCCACAATTGGTCATATAATGATGGAGTGTTCTAAATTTATTAGCTATTTAAAAAGTTTTTGTTGTGTTATTCCCTACAGTTTAGTCAATATTTGAAGTTCAATCATCATGGCCGTAACACTGCTCGGCGTCAATTGGTTTCAACCAACTGAATGCCGTAAACATTAAAAAACAAATTAGGGTTCGTACGCCACCACCTAACAGTGATGTCTCGTTGGCAACGAAGGAAACACAGCAATTATCCATTTGAAATGTGCTTTTAGTTCAATTTTCGTGTAGACTGGTTGTTACATGGAGGTGTGTTATAAATACAGAAAAGCAGATACGTTTGAATGGGTAAGTAATTATCCCACCCGATTGCTTTGGCCCATGATATCACGAGGGCCTTCGGCTCTCGTTATATCCTTGACCAAAACAATCTCTTGCAATAATTCTCAACTTATTCAAACGTATGTGCGGTTCTATTTATTTATTTATTGGTGTTTAAGTTCACATACTTATGCACAATGGCTAATCGTGACCGCGATAGTTTTACGGGTGGAGGAAGCCGGAGAACCCGGAAGAACCACCAAGCAACGACGAGCAGTTGCCAGCTCCCCAACATCGTAACTCCGTACTGCAGCACAGGCAGGGTTAGATTCGTTGAAGACATGTGCACCATCGACGTCCAGTACGCCTCGGTACACGGCTTCATCGTGTTCCCATGTGAACAATCGGGGTTAATTGTCTTGCCCAATGACACAAAGCGGGAGTCCGAATCGATCGCTCAGACGGTGACCCATTCAAGTACTAGCCGGACAAAGACGTTGCTTAACTTCGACGATCTGACGAGAACCGGTTACCGCAACGCCACCGCGACCCCGTGCGGTTCTGTATATTTACTGAATCGCATATATGTAAAATCATCCAGTATCATTTTCACAGTTTATCGTACAATACCCCTCGTACAAAGGGGGGAACTATTTTTATTGCGCGCTAGCCAAAACACAGCACATTTATGATAATTCGACGGAATACAATCATGTGTAAAAACAATGTTGTTGTCAATGTAGTTTCCGTTTCAGTTCAGCGTGAAATAGTTGATTTTCAAAGGCACTGGCGTTGTTATGCATATTAAATCAATTAACTTTATTTACTAATGTACTATTACGGAAAAAAACAACATCACCATATGCACAAACTGAAGTATTCGAAAAAATCCCTGTCTTAGTTCGCGCGTGCTTCAAGCGTTAGTTATCCTCAGTACAGATTTGTATTTTGTATATAGTTTCGACGTTTGTACTTGTATAATTTGAGAACGTATGTGTTCTTTGTAAGATGGAATTTTGTATTAGTGAATTTAAGGAACATTAAACAAGAGAACTCGTCGTAAAACTAAGTCGGTAAAAAAATACGGGCATCAGAGGATAAATGATTCTCTCAAGGCAAATAAAGTCTCCCTTCTATGAAACAAAAGACGTGGTAACAAACAAACAGAGAATACGATAGCGAAGCTAAGCTACATAAAACTAACCTGTTGTAGGGGTCTGCAAAGAGTTCCATGTCATCTCCTAGTGATTCGGCGTATAGCGCCCAACCCTACATTACCACAAAACAAAAGTATACAAATATTAATACCGAGTAACAGTTCTTGAACAGCAACAATGTCTAGAATAAACAGGGATGAAAGCAATGTGGAATTATGTCATTAAAATTTGATAAAAAAACGTTTTATTTAAAACAAGTAGAAGAAAATATATTTAATTATCAAGAGACAGATATTGCAATTCGATAAATTAATACGAAAATGGTCTGTTAGTCCATTTTCATGTAAATTTATAGAAAATTAAAGTAAAGTATTTCTATAATAAAATAGTTGAAATCAGATAATTTACAGATTTCTCATCACTGTACAAATTGAAGTCCATAAAATGAGATAACATTTTCTCCCCCTACTTCCTATACAAGATATGCGTGTCGCATGTGAGAAGGTCATGTGAGATAGATATCCATCTCACATGACCCACATGAACGGCTTATTAGCATATTTAATGGGCGCAGGACTATTCAATCATCGCACGTTCTTCTGTAAACAAACAACACGGTGTCACGTTTCGTAAATATTAGCAGACGAAAGTTTGTCGAAGTAGATTAGATTAAGCATATTTTTATTTGCCATTTGACAATGCAAATCAGGATTGGATGACAAGTACTTACCACTTAAAAGACCCTACGTTCCTGAATAATGACTAACAATTTACAATATTGCAGAACGAATTCCATAAAAAACAGAATCTAACAAAATCTAAATATTATAAACATTATAGACAAACACAAATTAAACTGAGAGAGAGAGAGAGAGAGAGAGAGAGAGAGAGAGCGAGAGAGAGAGAGAGAGAGAGAGAGAGAGAGAAAATAAAAAATAGAACAGAAAGAAAAAAGAAAACATGAAATACAACAATATATCCAGTGATGATGCCCTTCCCCCACCCATTTCATTCTAGAGTATCTTGGTCCGTAATGTGAGTCTAAATTAACATCATGGTTACTGCCACTGAGCACAGGTTTTCACTTCTGAGGATGTTCACACAACAGTTTCGACCTCCATTGCGCGGCCAAACCCTTGCTAACCTAACCTTCGCCATGGGTACACTATCACAGTGTGAGTTTCAGGTCCCCCCGCGATAGCATACCCGTGGCAGAAGTCAGATTATTTCTATTACATCCTAGAGGGCACAATTGTGTAGATAACATACCTAATTATGAGGATGTAGATCGAATCTGTGTGAGTCACGAATGAATTTTTGAACAGATAAAAAAAATAGATATATTACTACTTTTAGGTAATGACGGACTTCCATATAATACTAAATCAGCCGATTTCAAGTTAGCTGTGAGTTTTGACAAATTACCGATGAGGGTACTGCGAATATCAAAATTCAAGGAACACACTAAGAAATAGTGTTCTGCGTCCTCAACACCATCGTTACATGAACAAAACGGAGTATCGAATATGTAATTATTGAATTTGTCACAATTGAGGTCACGACAACCAGTTCATCGTTTTGCGTGAATGATGTTGTATTGTCTTTTTCCGGTTGAGAAGTATGACGGAGGCTCATACAAAGGTGGTAAAATGAATTTCTTGAATTCCGCAAGCGACGTACTATTTTGTACCGTCTCCGGTAGGGTATTCCAAATTTGGACACACGAAGGGACCGTTTGAACAGCTCTGTTCGACAGGAATAGGGAACAAAATTAGACGCATTTCGTAGATTATATTGGGATACCTCAGAAACATGAAGTGGTATCAGGTCATCGAGACAACTCGGAGCAGTGCCAATAACAATTTTGTAAAAGTTACAGTTTCTGGACATAGCGTCCGCTTTCCAAGCTGTTCCAACCAACTTCCAACAGAAGTCGGTCCCGTGGAAAAGATCGTGTCAACCCGCTAACTATTCGAGCTGCATCCCAGTGAACATCTTCCAAATGTTTTAGTTGATACTGTGGAGCACCACTCCACACCAAACTACCATATTCTAAAATCGGTAGTATGAATGCGTGATATATATTTTTCAAGAATTTTCCTATTAAAAATATACTTCAATTTTCTTAACTGAGATAATCGCGGACATGCCTTTTTATAAATTCCATCAATGTGATCTGCCCAAGTCAAGTTTGATTGCAAGGTTAAACCCAAATGTTTATGAGAATTACAAAAATCGATTATTTCTCTATTAAACAGAATGTGTAACTGCGACATATTGTTACTGAGTGTGAAGAGAACTGCTTTTGTCTTTTTAGCATTTAATGAGACCAGCCATGAGTTAGCCCATTCGTTTACCTTCTTGAGTTCCAAATTCATCTTTGCTTGGATATTGCCAGGGTCGTCAGACGATTCAGTCAGACAAGTATCGTCAGCAAAATGGCGAGAAATTGAATCAATTTTGTGTCATTGAGAAATATGAGGCCTCGGTGCCATACTCTATCAAATGCCTTCGAAATATCACAGGAAACAACACATGTGTGTTTTTTTCTGTCTACTGCGTCACAGACGTTGTGATAAACCTCTAACAACTGAAAGACGATGCTGTTGTTTGGAAGGAAGCCAGACTATAAAACATAAAATAGGTTGTTATCTTTAAAATATTTGTAGACTTCCTTAAAAATAACCCGCTCCATAATTTTACCTATACAACACAGTAAAGAGATGGGTCGGTAGTTCTGGGGATCCCGATGAGCCCTTTTTTAAATAAAGGGATCACATCAGCAAATTTCCACTCCCTGTGAAAATCAGACAATTCCAGTGATTTAGAATAAAGCAGAAATAGCGGTTTATGTGGCACTGGATTTGATTTATTTCAACATTCCGATTCTGTCATGGCCGCTACTTTTATTAGTTTTGAGACATTTGGGAATGTGAATGATGTCTTCCTGAGTAAAAGAAATTTCGCTAATTGACAGCGTACACCCACGTTTAAAGGGGGAAGTTGTTTGCTTTTTGACTTCAACATGCTATTTTGAATAAATGTCTCATTCAACAGGTCAGCCTTTTCATTGTCGGTTTCGAAAAAATTGGACTTGTACCAGAATTACGTATAAGCGTTGGTATTCCTGGATCTGAAGCAAAGTTTGTTTGAAACAACTTAACAATATGCCAAAATTGTCGCTGGTCGTTGTTTTCGAATATTGAGTTATCGATCTTTTCCAAATATTGTGCCTTGGCAATTATTTTCATTGTTAACTTTGTTTCTGGCTGTTTTATACTTCGTGCATGTGTTTGGGTTATTACTTTTTATTGCTAATTTACGTAGTCGATTGCGAAGATGAATAGTACTTCAGATAGCGCCATCAAACCAAAGTTTATCAGTTTGTCGAAGAAACTAGAAATAAAAACACAGACCGCAGAACCAAAAGACACACTTGAATCTTGTATATGAATTTTTGTGTGAACGCCATTTTGAGTGGAGAGAGTTGCACGAAATTCCCGTCGAAATGTTATGCCGATACATTGCAGAATTCATAATATGACGTCATCGGAATGTGTCAATGTTCATTTCGATACAAATATGTAACCTCTGTCTTGCCGGCATTGGAATTTAATTTCGAGGTATATACCTGTGGTATATACAGAACTTTTATGTGATCACGTGAACGGCTTATTAGCATATTTAATGAGCGCACGGACTGTCGAGTGTCTGGACCAAATTTCCCCACCTCACACCCGCTCCCAACAGGGATAATTTCTCCCTTCCCACCAAAACACCCCGACGTCATCAAAAGTACTTCATGGGTACGTGCAACTATATCGAATAATTTTGTTGTCTATGTGTGAAAACATTAACTGATTTTCTTATCGGAAAGAGCGTACAGAAGTATATACCACGAAAATAAATCCCAACGCAAGCAAGACAGAGGTTAAAGATTTGTAGGGAAATAAACATTGACACATTCATAATGTTCAACCAAATTCATATAAAAGAGTCAAGTGTCTTTTGGTTTTGCGGTCTGTGTTTTATTTCTATTTTCTACGACAAACGTTCGTCTACAAATATTTCCGAAACGTAACTCCATGTTGTTTGTTTACGGAAGAACGTGCGATGATTAAACAGTTCGTGCGCTCATTAAATATGCTAATAAGCCGATCACGTGGGTCATGTGAGATAGTATCTCACATGGCCTTTTCACATGAGACACGTATATCTTGCATACGAAGTGGGAAGGAGGAGAATAAAGAACAACATACCTCAATGAATGCTGGGTAAGACGGAAAATTAAAAGGAACGGATGAAAGTCTCCCAGAATACAAATTGTGTCGGTATAAAGGTATGGCCTGTGATTGAGAGTAGGATGCCTGAAAGGAAGCAAATAATATGAATTATAAGAAAAAAATATCAAAGGGGAAGGTAGGTGAATGTGATGGTGTTTTCGAACTGACATTTTGCTATAAATTATGGGCTTCATTATCCTTCAAAATTAAACCACGACATGCTGCCTCTCTCCCGCTCTCTCTCTCTCTCTCTCTCTCTCTCTCTCTCTCTCCCTCTCTCTCTCTCTCTCTCTCCACAGGGACGTGGCTAGAGGTTTCCGATTGTGGGGTATAGGATAGGGTAGTGGATGTCTAACTAGGGGGAGGGATCGGGAGGGGGAACCCTCCCGGTCACTCCATGTAGTTGGAAATTCACTACCGAGAAAGATTTTGAAAATGAAGCCATGAAAGGGGGCATAAAGATGATTCTAGTAACTGGAATGCCAACACATTTATGATAGAATTATCAGGTTATTATTATTTGGTATTATTCTGGGAATTGAATATGTGCTAAACAAATGCTCAAGCTTAGAACTTTGAGCAATTCACACTTTCCTAACATTAAATGAGATCTTATGCAGGAATGATCAATTTTCGATGTTCCATCATTTTGTAACTGTGAATGATGGAATTAACTCAGGATAACGATTTTACATGATGTGATTTTCTTGAAGTGCATTTCGAGGATTTTTTTATTACGATAAGTAAACATACTATAGAAATCTCGTACCGACTGGCATCATGCATACGTATGAAGCTCGATATGGCGTACACTGTAGTTGTAAATAGTAACAGTTTAGACATTTCCGATAAGAAACCTAGTTGGAATTTTGGGAAGTAAAGGAGACATCAGCATCACCAAAGCAGCTCTAAAATCCATATAGACGGAATTTCCAACTACTCGTGACCTGCCCTCCGAATTTCCAACTATAGGAAATTTTGGCTAGGAATAGTGGGGGAGACACCCCCCCCCCCCCCCCCCCCACACACACACACGTCCCCTATTGCCACGTCCCTGTCTGGCTGTCTCTCACTGTCTCTTACTCTCTCTCTCTCTCTCTCTCTCTCTCTCTCCCTCTCCCTTTCTCTTCCCTCTCTCTAATATGAAGATTTAAAAAATGACGATATAGTAATTATTTGAGCACAATACCCCTGAAAGACAAACGAGAACGAAATGGTCTACTCTGAACGAAAATATAATCAGATTTGGTAGCTGTATATTCACATCGTTCTCGTGCCAAAGAGGCATGAAATGCAGGAAGTTACGCCATTAGCTCAAACCAGCTGATCCCCTGAACATGAAAGGAAAAGTAGACCACGGCAAATCAAGGGAGATAAGATAATATAAGAGATTTGTAGAAGCAAACTACGGTAGATAACCAACGAGTCGACATGGTTACAATGCACTAAATGATTTGTATTTGCGACAGTGTTAAGATTTTCCCGTTTCCTCGGCTCATCAAGCTCATTCTGGAAGAAACAGTCCTCTATCCACTTGTCCCCCACCTTTATTTCAACTCTCACAATTTTGAAAGGACAACCAGTGCAAAAATTATTTCAAATCTTTTCCAAAACCGGCATCTTAAAATTTGTATTGAGGATTCAAATATCAACATATATAGCTCCAATCAGCTAATCTCTTTCATTTTATTGTCCACGCGAGTGTGTGTGTGTGTGTGTGTGGGGGGGGGGGGGGGGGGTAGCTCACATATAGACATATAGTTTATTGTAACCACATGACTTCAGTGAAATTGACGTTGCTTTGTCTCTTAAATGTGGAACACACTCGCTGAACTGAACTCACCACATATAAACAGTTGGTGGTGATTTTAATTTGATCGATGGCGTGAGAGGATGTTAGAGAGCAAACAAAATATCAGCGTTTTCATCTCATTCTCTTCGAACCCTTTGGACTTCCGGTATAAGGTATGGAAACCGCAACTCCCAGTGATATCCTCTGGATTGAGTTTGGTATATATTCCAAACCTGGTGGCAATTCGATCAAAGATTAAGGAGGAGTGAGAATCACACACATAAACAAACTGTTCGCAATACAAAGTACAGACTGAACGATCTTTTCTTTTGGCCTGATGCTAGAAGCCTGGGGAATATTTGGTTTAGCTAATGAAGTATTGTGGTATGATTTGATGAATCAAGAGATTTCCCGAGATTATTTTAAAATTGCCATTTAACATATCTTCATTCCAATAAGGAATGGATACAGACATATATGCAATAGAAATATCGTCCAAAACGCCCACTGTTGGATTGTTCCGCTCCTTATCGACCAGAGAAGTATAGCATGTACCCGGAGGGGCCACGTTGGCAGACCCCGGCCCGGACCCCGGAAGTAACGTCATGTCACGTGACCTGGTGGCGCCGTGTTGTGTTGTCATGGTAACCCGCATGAGCGGCCATCTTGTTACGTCATCCCCATAGTGATGCGTGGTGTTAGTGCGCATGCTCAGCGCGTGTTGTTAGGGTGATACGTGTTTCTGTCGTCCATTTTGTATACTGGAAGCTGCCATCTTGGTTTCTATGGTAGTACGTGGTTGCTATGTTACCCAAAGGCTTATAATAGGAGAAGGGTATGTTCGGAGGGTATGTTCGTTTGAATCGGAGTATCACGAATTACCCAAATAAACCCGACAAGTTTTAGTATTTCGAATTCTTTCAAAATTCTCTGCTTCTATCTATATATATGCAAGAGTTTTTGTCTATCTAGGCATGTTCCTTTGCCCTGGAGTATACTCCAGTACAGTAGAACAGCCCTTCAGTTGGAACAGCTTTGTTTATTGTTACTATATTTATCAATTTCTGGTCTAGTCTTGTTAGTTCTGACCCTATTCCGAGTACTCTAGTTGTTTCATTTATCTAGATCACCCAATCAGTTCACTCTACTGGCGCCAACTAATCAATCAGATTGCTTGATTTCCCGTAATCTCGTAATGCAGAGTTATCTCCCCTTATTACAACGAAGTCTTATCCGATTCTCATCACCTCTATATCCCATGGCCAAATCCCATGGAATCCCATTTTTGGAAAACACCTGTGGCTACGGAATCCTTTTTTTGTCGTATGAGGAATGAGGGCCATGAGAAAGCCCTCAATGAGGCCTCATTTACTATCCCTCATAGCCTCATTTTATTTTGAGGGCATGAGGGCCATGAAAAAGCCCTCAATGAGGCCTCATTTACTATCCCTCATAGCCTCATTTCGGTATTTGAGGATACCTATGGTCTGGTATAGTATTATTTGAGGATACCTATCGAGGATACCTTTTGGAGAATCCCTTTTTTGTCGTATGAGGCCATGAGGGCCATGACAAATCCCTCAATGAGGTATAATTTACTATGCCTCTTAGCCTCATCTCGGTATTTAACAGCCGTATCCCATGGAATCCCATTTTTGGGAAACGCCTTTGGGAATCCCTTTTTTGTCGTATGAGGCCATGAGGGCCATGAGAAAACTCTCAGTGAGGCTATATTTTCTATCACTACTCCCGTGCAGAGGTCATCCTCAAACTTAATCCTGCTGAAATCATTTTATTCTTCCAATCGTATGGAAGTTTTCAAATTCGCATATTCATTATGTTTACACTTTCTGTAGAAATCAGAACACTGACAACTGTTCTTCCCAAAGGGGAAATTCCATATTGACCTTATTCTAATTTATCAACATCTTTTGCAGTTCCGAGAACTGATATGGATAATGTATATAATAGTATATGATTATTTGGAGTTTCATTGGGCTGTTTTTACAGTTGATGTACACGTCGCTTGGCGGTCGCAAATCAGAGCAGAAGTTTGTGGCCTATTTCCAACTTATGTTTTCAGCATCACTCTCCATCTTCAAAAACATTACTTCTACCTCTGTTTCATAAAGGCGTTATTCCATTGAGTCTGGCTCTTAGCAATAATTTTATCTTTCGTTCATTAGCGGAAATACACTATTATATACAGAAGACAAATCCGATGGAACCTATTTCTTTCAAAAACTCGGGGGAGGGGGTGTATCTAGGTCCCTATTTCGGTATCTGCCAAGTCATTCCAAAATTCTCCACGTTAGGTTCCGTATTCTAATGGCGAGAGTGTGTGCGCCTTGACTCTCAACTCGTTGTGTATTTTGATAGTATTTTCCATCAAATCTAGTCATGGCTGCCCACTAGATTTGATGGAAAAAATTCAATACAATTTAATTTAAAAATTACTTTACAAACGGTTGATACACTTTATGCGGAAAAATATGTTTAAAAGTGGCAAAATTATTCTTATTTTAGGGGCAAGATATTTTCTGTCACGGCAGGAATATCCAACAACAGCATGCAAGGAGTTGATTAACCTACTAACTTGAGTCGATATACTTACCTGAAAGTGATGTCCTGGAATGGTTTCGTGAAGAGCAAAGGGAAGCATCGTTATTGTAGATCTGAAAATGTAAAAAAAAACTACTAAGATATAATTATCTAATATCCCATGGGCGTATCCTACCACGCCCATCTTTTCCATATATGTAAGACCTATATATATGCTCGCTTGTGAGGAAGTTTCAAAATATAGAGCACACTTGTAACTCTATCATCAGATTAAAATGCACGACAATATTCTCGATTGGCAGCTTAAAAACCCTTTACCCAACTCAGACGATACCAAAATTTATTATTTTAAATATCATTTTTTTTAAATTTTTCAAAAAATTTCAACAAAACCATATCATGCGACCCCTCGTGGGAACGAGCTGTTTTTAAAAAATAATATTTTTTCAACTGCTGAATTTGGATATTACGTGGGCGGATGCGGGCGATTCGTTGGGTAAAGAGTTAAGAGGTAAAATAAATTATACACTGTATGAGTAAATATTCAAATTATTTCAGTGTGCACTCAAAACATTTTCTGTGGCATCAGAAGGGATAGAACTTAGAAGCGCAAAAAAGTAGGCGGATTGGGGTGGGACTAGGGCGGTTGCCAATTTCAAGACCAAGACACACTCGATTTTTCATGCTTCTCTCCGTCGGGGCAAAAAAAAAATGCAAAATGGATCCACAAAAATGGCATCGCATTGATTTGATTCTCAGGTCTTGATCCATGAAATGGAATGTGTTGCAAAAATGTGCGTGTGTATGAGAACGTGGAGCGTGAGGATGGAGGAGGGCGGGGGGCTTCGAAATAGCTAAAAATGTATTTTGCTGTCACGCGACAACCTATAGTCTTATATCAGCAAACAGGAAAATTATATGAAATTATAACTCATTATAATCTAAAAAATTATATAGATAAACCCGCAGGAGTCACTGCTAGTAGCAGCACTCTTCTTGATCCAATATTGGCCAGTGATCAAATCGACAAAATGGAATGTGATACCCTCGATCTTGAGGTTTCCGATCACCTCGCAGTCTACTGCTGCATTAAATTTGATTATCCGTTAAATACACCCTATACTAGAGTTGTTAGGAATTATAAAAATGCAGATTTCGATCTTGCGAATGATCTTATTATCCAGGTGAATTGGGGTGATTTAATTCAAAATACTCAAGAAATCAATGTTGCCACTGAAAATTTTACTGACACATTTTTGGATATAATAGATAGATGTATCCCAAAATCTACAGTTGTTATCCGCCCGAAAGATAACCACTGGTTTTCATCAGAATTGCGATGTAAAATACGTCAGCGAGACAGATGTAGGAAAAAGGCCATGACGTCCTTGTTACAGGAAGATTGGAATAAGTACAAATCAATACGAAATTCAGTAAATAATATGAAAAAATATGCCAAACGCCAGTATGAATCCAGCCTTGAAAATTTATTATTGACTGAAACATCCTCAAAGAATTTCTGGCACGGTATTAAGGAATTGCTCAATAGGAGAAAATCATCCGGGATTCCTCCCCTATACAAATGTGATAGAAGCATGCCCAGCAATGTTGCGATAACAGACGAAGAAAAGGCAAACTTATTAAACGATACTTTTATAAAGAACGGAGATATTGAAGACACAGATCACAAACTTCCGAAATTCGCTGCTCAATGTAATCTTAAACTGAATGAAATTGCCTTCGACGTCGAAGACATTGTCTCGGCTATTAACTCTTTGAAAGCTAACAAAGCACACGGCCACGATAACATCAGCGTGGGAATTTTAAAAGGTACACTGCTAAGTATCTCCGCTCCCCTGTATTTACTATTCCAGCTTCCATTCAGTTCCTGCAAGTTCCCTGATAGTTGGAAGAAAGCAACTTTTATACCTGTGCATAAAAAGGATGACCCAGCAGATAAATGTAACTATAGACCGATTTCGCTCTTGCCATGTCTTGGTAAAGTACTGGAAAAAGTTGCCCTAAAATATATCTTTTCTTACTTCCAAGAAAATAATCTCCTCTATCAATATCAGTCTGGTTTCATTCCTGGCCATAGCACAACATATCATCTAATAGAACTTTATCATTCTCTGTGCGATTCTCTGGATAACAGACTTCAGACCTGTTCGATATTTTGCGATATTTCGAATGCATTTGAAAGAGTTTGGCATCAGGGACTGATCTTTAAACTTAAAGAATATGGAATGGTCGATAAAGCGATCTTGTGGATTGAAAACTACCTACAAGGTCGTCAACAAAGTGTGTTGATTAACAATGCTTTCTCTCAGTACAAAACAGTAATAGCGGGTGTCCCACAAGGATCAGTGTTGGGACCATTTCTCTTCTTAGTTTACATCAATGACCTGGCCAATGTCCTCGATTCATTAGCGCGGATGTATGCTGATGATACATGCCTGACCTCCTGTAGAAATGAAATAGAAACTCTGGTAAATACTATGAACCACGACATGGAGAAAATAAATATATGGGCCAAACAATGGCTAGTCTCATTTAACCCCCATAAAACGAAGGTAATATTCTTCTCGTACACACCAAATCCCGACCTTCCATATATTACTTTTAATAATACTAATATTCGCCCATGTAAGTCTCACAAACATTTAGGAATATTCATCCAAAGCAATTTAAAATGGGATGTTCCAATCAACGAAATTTGTAAAAAAGTTGCACCCAGATTATCACAGTTAAGGAAACTTAAATTAAAACTTTCTCGTAAAACCTTGGAAAAGTTGTACCTATCATACATATTACCTCTTATGGACTATGGGGATGTTGTTTGGGACTGTGCGCCTAATTACCTTCTCAAACGACTCGATAGATTACATGTGGAAGCAGGACGCATTGTCACAGGTCTAACAAGATCAACCTCTACAGAGAATATTCTTTTGGAGTTAGGCTTGTGTAGTCTAGCACGGCGTCGTGACATACACAAACACTGCACAATGTATAAAATAGTAAATCAAAAAGTCCCTGATTATTTAGTTAACTTATTACCTCCGCATGTTGGGGACCGATGAACCTACAGCCTACATAACGCAGATCATTTTACCATGTATCAATCCCGAACCGAACATTTTAAAAGATCCTTCTTGCCATCCATGGTAGTGGCTTGGAAAAATTTACCTCAATATGTGTCATCAGCTGAAACTGTGAATGAGTTTAAAACTAAAATTAAGCTATTAAAATTAAATCCTGTCGTGAAATCTCCACTTTATTTCTCCTCCGGAACAAGGAAACTGAACATTCTACATTGTAGGTTAAGGAATGGCTGTAGCGAACTGAACGGTGATAAATATGCAAATTATATATCTGATACATCCAGGTGTAGTTGTGGACACGTACTTGAAAACAGTTTTCATTACTTCTTCGAATGTCCTCACTACGTAATCCAGCGTGAAATCCTCTTTAGACGACTTTCTCAATTTAACATTACCTCCACAGACGATGTTCTTTTCGGAAAACCTAATTTATCACAAAATGAAAACAATCTGATTTTTAAGTTAGCACAGTCCTTTATTTCAGGTAGCAATCGTTTTAGTTAACTCTCAATCTTACCCCTTTTTGGTGTGCCTTCTCTCCAACATCAAGTTAAGGCTCGATGATGACTTGCGATGGCCGCATCCCTACGATAAGGACACAACACTCAACTATCCTCTGCTTTCTTTTGCTTTATACCATCTTATCCCATACCTGCATGTCGTGTCTTTCACTTCTCTCCAGCTACTATGAATTGGTTTGAAACATGTTTGTTGTATTGTAGATATAACATGTTTTTTTTTTTGTTTTTTGTTTGGTTTGTTTTCGCAAATTTTTGTTAGCTGCCATTGAATGTTTTAGGAGAGGAACTTATATAAGTTTAATAACTTGTGTTCCAATCCCTTTGTCAGTTTTCAATCTAATGACAATAATATATGTTTAAACTAAACTAAACTAAACTATCAGCAAACGTAAAAAATCTCCAGCCACTCTTGACTCTTGAAGACTAGCTTTCGGGTTAAAAGTTGGTTGAAGTGGTATAGAACGGACCAGCTGAAGGAGAAATTCATTCCAAAGCAACTTAGTTTGCTTACATTTCGTCGTGTGAGAACCATAAGTCTCTATCATCCAATGGAAGATAGAACCTTATGGTTTTCACGCGACGATTTTCAGATAATCTCTTACAGAAATATTTGTATAAGGACACATTTGCATACTCTCATATCGTTAAACTCATGGTGGAATCTATATTGAACGCCCCTTGCATGCCTTTGAACCGCAAGTTTTGTGTGTCTTTGCGTGTAAACCAAGCTTCTTTGAAAAGATCTTTAACAATAACAATTAGGGTTTTTTCATTTAATAACATGATAATAACATGATGCAACCTTACCAGATATTATACAAATATGGAGAAATGTGCTAGATAGACCACGCGTTGAATCTGGCATACGTGTAAGAATGTCATGGAAGAGCGCATCTGATTGGTCGTTACGCTTCTGATTGGTGCTATGACGTAAATGAAGTACTACGACTCAGAAAAAAAGTGTAAAGCAAGAAAGTGAACAGAACACCGAAAGTGATATTCTCACTTAATTCAAGTTTAATCATGGTATGATTACAGAACACAACTCGTGTAGAGTACGGGGGACTTATCGACTCTTTTGGTGTTTTCCCTGTATTTCACACACACCTACGGCGCGCGTGAAACACTTGAAAAACACAAACTTGGTTCGTTAATTCCTGTCCCACGCACTCCACCCTCGTTGTGTTCGGTCTTGCGCAACTCCACATCATCTAGGTGCTAAGCAGTGTTTGGTGCTACACGCAATCAGTGCCGCCGAGAGAAAATACGGGCCCCGGGGGGGGGGGGTGAGTGGGGGGGATCAATTAGATGGTACCACCTGGGCTGCGCCCCCTTGTTTCAAACCCAACTTACCAAGGACCCATGAAAATATTCACCCTTCCCCCGACCAATATCTATTATGACTCAACAGCATATTGTGGGCGGATCGACCCACAATATATCTAATAACTTAGTTCTTGAAAGAAATATATGCTTACCAGTGAATTCGGGGGCCCGCGGGCCGCCTGTCGATTCACACACACTGGGCATTGAAAAAAGCTCGCAAACTAGCTGTCTCGGGTGGCGCGGCTTCGTCCTCGCGCCCCCCCCCCCCCGGACCGCCGGGCCGCGGAGTTACTAACCCGCCCCCCCCCCCCCCTCGAAGACCCTGCACGCAATGTCGAGAGATGCGAGAAATAAAGGTCTGATGTATAAGATAAGCTGTAATCCAAAGCAGCAACTTACGGTCATTACCCCCACTTTTCCCTTCCCTGGGTGTAATTGAAATGTGAGGGGGTGCGGTGGCACAGTGTTTTCGGCATTGGACTTTAAACCAAAAAGACCATAGTTCGATCCCCGCCAGGGGTAACTGCGTTGTGTCCTTGGGTAAGGCACATCATCAGTAAAGAACAAATCAAATTGACACAGAGACAGACTCAAGGTGCAAAAGGGACATCAATCAATCAATCAATCAATCACATTTCTTCTCTCTCTCTCTCTCTCTCTCTCTCTCTCTCTCTCTCTCTCTCTCTCTCTCTTCGAAGTTAGATTTTCTTGTATACGTTTTTTATATTTCTCCTATTTGTTTGTTTCGCCATTGTATTGATTTTTTGTATCATGTTAAGGGAGCGGAGATTACACTAAGTGGAAAGCACTTGTCCTCCTATCCCAATTTGCAAACTATATTTGGCAAATAAAAATATGTTTAACCAAAAGAACAAACCTCGTATTTCTATATTTATTGGAATTTGAGGGTAAAAGGCCTACATGTAGTTCCAATTTTGACGAGTTCTTACATGTACATGCAGAACAAATGTTTTAACATATAGGTTTTTGGTGGTCTTACTGGTGGAAATTAGAGTTTCTCCCATCACTAAGGTACTGAGACATATATAAAGTCGTGTGAGACACCTGGGACAGACGTGCCTGTCTCACCCCACCCACGTGACAGCAATCTCATCTCACCCACGTGACCAACCTATTTGCATATTTAATTAGCATCGGAACTATTTAATCATCGGAAATGATGTCTTCACATATATAAACAAACAAAATGGAAGGCCGTTTTGCTTCCGTAAATACGACTGACCTTATAAACGAAAATCGAAACCAGTACACTCTAGGAGAAACTTCAGCACACCTGAAATTGCTCTATCAGTTTATCGGAGAGAAATATAAAGATTATCGGAGGATCGATGAGATAGAAACCGAAACGTTAGACAATTATTTGGCTGAATTTATAATAAACGTTCGTCAAGAATATGGAACTGGAGTATATGTCTGGAAATGACGTGTGCAAACATTTCATTTGAGGTCGTTCAGTGCATTAACCCTTAATTTGTGATGCTAGTCTGCGTGTTTTGAAGTATATACCTTTGGTAAATATACCATACTTCTCGACAAGCTTTCCGAAAATATCTTACTGGTTTTCTCCTAGAATGAACGCACTGAGAATTATTTTTTCCTTGAAAATATGGTATTTTCTTATTAATGGCGTCGCATCTCAAAAATGGTGGGAGGAAAATCATCACCGATGGGTATCTCGGTGGGACGGGTAAATCGCACCCTCGTGGCAAGACATTTGAGCCAGACACGAGGCAAGTCGTCTCGTGTCTGGCTCAAATATCTCGCCGCTCGGGTGAGATTTCCCCATCCCACCCAGATGCCTATCGAGGATAATAATAAAGTAATAACGTAATTTCCACTGTTACGTTATTATGAGGGAGTAAAACATAAGGATAATTCTTCAGGCCTTTAAGGACATTTTCGAAAGTATGACAAGAATCAAATTTACATTTTGCAAGAATCATAGTTGACCCCGGTTCGCACACGAATTTTATTTTGAGCCATGAGTTCAGAAGTGGAGGTGTGAGGGGCCAGCACTCAATTCCGATACGTCTGACTCAGAAAACACTTCTCAGCTGCTTGTCCCAAAATAGTATGTATTAAGAAACGTCAAAAGATTCCAAGCATTAATCATTACTATTACTGTACATTTGGGCATGCCATAAAAATAATTGTAATTCATCAGTTAAATTCGACCTCGTTGTTCTTTCTGAACCCGTACTTTCATTGGCTGGGATCCGGTCGGCTCTGTGCTCTAATCTCAGGTGCATTCACTCTTGCCGTGCTCTAATTAACGGAAGCGGATCAATTAGAACGTGTCTGTATCCACGCAACGGCGCTAAACCGCTCCTATCACAGATCGAACGCGCACCAGAAATGTTTTCTGTAAATTCGATCATGACAAATAGACTGAGATCGAAAATGACACGTTTTTGACTGTTTCTCTTCAAATAAAACGTGTTTGGAGAATTTTTTCACTTCTAACGATGACGGGAATTACAATTGAGATAAACATCTCTTGTTTCGTTAGACATTCGGGAATTTGACTATGGAAAACCATTCTGTTATGTAATTTGAATTTACGATATCCTATACATTTAGTGGCATTCTGCACTGCGTGCTTTTGTTAATTATCACTGGGGGGACCTCACAGTCACAGTATCTGTAGCCCAGGAGACTACAAAATCGTAATCCGGCCCTGCTCGCCACTTCGGGGCTCGTTAACAAATGGTTTTCCAAAGTCAAATTCCAGAATGTCTAACTCAACAAGACACATTTATCTGCTAAATGGAATATTCCCAAGAGAAACGATATATCATGCTTTAATTGTGGCATACTAAGTTACGAATGAATACATCGGTAATGGAAAAGTAAAATATATTGTCGTCACCACATTGGTTTTGTTTAAATGACAAATCACCACAGATACGATAATCAAAGAGTGTCATCTGGATAATGCGATTTTTGTAACTCCCAAATGGATTATATTCATTTTAAACACCATAATTTAATAAAATGATAAAAATACACAATTTCCCTCAGTAACGAGGGTAACTGGCATAAAGTAAAATTGATATATTTGCTTCAGCAGCACTTTAGTTGATACCAATTTCGAACTTCAATTGAAAGCTATTATATTGCTATGATGGTAACACTCAAATGTTTTCCATTTAATGTTAGTCATTAAGATAAACTGTAGATAAAAAAAAACAAAAAACCTTTACCCAACATAGAAGATATCGACATTTATTATTATAAATATTGTTTTATCAAATTGTTTAAAACATTTCAACAAAACCATACCATGTGACTCTCATTGGAACGAGCTCTTCGATATGGTTTTGTTGAAATCTTTTGAAAAATTTTTTTTTTTTTCAACTGCTCATTTTGTAAATTACGCCAAAAAAAAAATAAATGAAAAAGGTATTCCATTCACAATTCATCAATCAATTGTCAGGGGCGTCGCAGAGGGTTTGGGGTGGGGTGTTTTGTGCAGAGGGGGACCCTCTACCAATAATTGTTCTGGCTGGGGCATTTTCATCAGGATTTGAGACTAAAATATTAATTCTATCTTGCTAGTAAAGTAATCCTGTATTTTCTTGAAAGAATACCTTTGATATCTGGGCCTGTGTAACACGCACAGTCGGGCATACAAATTTATTTATTGGGTTTTAACGACACTTTCGACAGCCAGAGTCATCTCGTGTCGGGGGGGGGGGGGGGGGGGCATACATATGGAGATCTGTAGCACCCGATTTGGGAAGTTGGAATCAGGGGCTCGTCGTTACAAACGATGATTCCGGAATAAAATGATATTATAAAATAAGCATAACAGAATACCCCTCCCCTCCAGTACATAATATAATAATAATTATTATGTGCTTGGGGGAGAGGGGGGGGGGGGGGGGGTCCCGTCATGCATATTTCATAATATTATTTTATTCCTGAATCATTTTTTGTAACGAGCCCCTGTGGTTGCGGGCAAAGCGAAACAAGAGACGTTTATTGCCATTGTAATTCCTGTCACTGTTAGAAGTGGAAAAATTCTCCAAACACATCTTATTTGATTAAAAACAATAAAAAAAAATGTCATTTTCGATCTCGGTATATTTCCCATGGTCGAATAGACCATTGTTTTAGCGCTATCTTACATCCGGGACTCGATATGCCCGTCGAGACCAGCCATTCAGATTTGTTACTTAAAATAGCACCCATGTCTGCTGTACACTTCTGAATGCTTCATTCAGATGGTTTGTTTCCACTTTATAAATATTTTTTTGTCATTGCTGTCGTTCTTTTGACACAAAATTCGATTGCGTGCCTGCCTTCCGTTCTAAGAACGAAACATTTTAGCCTTAAAGAAGGCGTAGGTACATTGTAGTTGAGAGTTGTGACAAACGTCGGAACAAACATGAAGGACTGTGCAACACGCAAATGATAAATATGGAATATAACATCGAAAAATACACAAATTTCTAACACTCAACGTTTGTTCTCGTTGGGGATGAGAACTAACGCAGTTTAGGTAAATTGCCGAATTTTAATTGATAAAACGGAGACGAAAAACGAAGCTTTCAATGCCGATCAGCAGTTCAGTACACGTGTGCGCAATGTTGATAAATAAAGCCGGTTTGTACGGGCATATGGAGTCACGGATGTAAGATGGCGCTATGTAATGAAAGTGTCAATGACACTGTAGCTCAACTTGACAAACTTGAACTTGGTAAGTTATAAATGAAATGGCAAAATTGAAGATCATTGGGACCAATGTCAGTTTTTTGGCCAGTGGCAACATTTTTGGACAGAAACCGAAGAAAATCGATAGCTCCCATCTAGAGGCCTCCCCAAACAAGCATGCCAGGTTTCAAAGCAATCCGATCATAAATGTTCCCTGTAGGGTGTACAAAAGGGAAATATTGTGGTCTGACTAGACTAAATTCTAAGAACGTTGGCCGTGGCAACATTTTTTGACGGAAATGGAAGAAAATCGATAGCTCCCATCTAGAGGTCACCGTAAATAAGCATACCAGGTTTCAAAGCAATCTAATCATAAATGAGCCCTGTAGGGTGAGCCAAAGGGAAATATTGTGGTCTGACTAAACTAAGTTCTAAGAATGTTGGCTGCGGCAACATTTTTTGATGAAAATTGAAGAAAATCGATAGCTCCCATCTAGAGGTCACCCCAAACAAGCATGAAAGGTTTCAAAGCAATCCGATCATAAATGTGCCCTGCAGGGTGTGCTAAAGGGAAATATCGAGTCTTCTGACTAAACCAAGTTCTAAGAACGTTGGCCGCGGCAACATTTTTTGCCGGAAATTGAAGAAAATCGATAGCTCCCATCTAGAGGTCACCCTAAATAAGCATACCAGGTTTCCAAGCAATCAAATCATAAATGTGCCCTGTAGGGTGTGCCAAAGGGAAATATTGTGGTTTGACTAAACTAAGTTCTAAGAACGTTGGCCGCGGCAACATTTTTTGACAGAAATTGAAGAAAATCGATAGCTCCCATCTAGAGGTCACCCCAAACAAGCATGCCAGGTTTCAAAGCAATCCGATCATAAATGTACCCTGTAGGGTGTGCCAAAGGGAAATATTGAGTCTTCTGACTAAACTAAGTTCTAAGAACGTTGGCCGCAGCAACATTTTTTGACAGAAATTGAAGAAAATCGATAGCTCCCATCTAGAGGTCTCCCCAAACAAGCATACCAGGTTTCAAAGCAATCTGATCATAAATGTACCCTGTAGGGTGTGCCAAAGGGAAATATTGAGGTCTGACTAAACTAAGTTCTACGAACGTTGGCCGTGGCAACATTTTTTGCCGAAAATTGAAGACAATCGATAGCTCCCATCTAGAGGTCACCCTAAATGATCGTATCAGGTTTCAAAGCAATCAAATCATAAATGAGCCCTGTAAGGTGTGCCAAAGGGAAATATTGTGGTTTGACTAAACTAAGTTCTAAGAACGTTGGCCGCGGCAACATTTTTTGACGGAAATTGAAGAAAATCGATAGCTCCCATCTAGAGGTCACCCCATACAAGCATAAGAAGTTTCAAAGTAATCTGATCATAAATGCGACCTGTGAGGTGTGCCAAAGGAAGTTGTGGACGTACGTACTAACGTACTAACATACTAAGGTACTAACGTACGTACGTACGTACGCCGACGGACGAGAAGTGATGGCAATAGCTCAGCTTGACTTTGTCAAGTTGAGCTAAAAATGGTCTATTTACAGAAAACATCTCCATGGTGTGTTCGATCGGTGATGGGAGCGGTTTAGCGCCGTTGCTCGCGCGTAGCGTGGATACAGACATGTTCTGATTGACGCGCTTCAGGCAATTAGAGCACGGTAAGAGTGAATTTACTTGAGATTAGAGCACGGAGCCAACCGGCTCTCAGCCAATCAAATTTCTGGTTCAGAAAGAACAACGCGGTCAAATTTAACTGATGAATTATAATTAGTAAATAATAATTTTTGCTTCACGGCTTCTACATGTGTATTTTATTTATTTCTTAATAAATTTCCAGAGGCCTTGGCAACCCTTTTAATGTGACAAACTGAAGAACTAAACACGTGTATGTTTGGTTCCATGTGGCCAAAGTTGATTCCTCTACCAGGACAAACTGAAGAACCAGTTTGGGTTCCTGGAGGAACCAAAGTTTCTCCGTGTGGATGCAGTATTATGACTACTTGCACACTGCACTCACAGGAGCATCAATCAGCAGAATGGAATTTCATATAATAATCTGCCAGATTTTCTATTTTTTCGGCAGACTAAAAAAACCCAAACTTAACGACCAACTGTTCTAATCTAGTTAAACTTGCTGATTGGGCAAATTGCTCTCAGGTAATAGCATTTTCTGCCCGACAAGGCAAAGAATTGGGAGTATGTTTGCATCCCTCCCCCATAATTCACGCTCCGTTCATTCATTATACTTATTGACGAATGACCTGTCAACAAGACCGTTCTCAATAACTATGTATACGATGTCTATGACATGTAAAAACTCTTCACTCGCCGTACACCCCAAAGAGGAAATAAATGTAAAAAGCAAAAACGGAAAGAAAGAAGAAAGAAATGAAAATATGTATGGTGTTTACCGTTTGTTGATATCAAGAATGTTAACGAAAAATGTATTGTTTGTATATAACGCCCATGGCCCAGCTCTGGTGGTTGGAATAATTCTGAAAAAAAACACAAAATAAATTTCGTTAATAAGAGACGAACGGAAAGGTATCCAGTTCTTCTTGAATGACTGGTAACAGGGCCATAGATAATATTCCAAAACAATGAAAGAAATTCCTGTCTATACAAAGCATTAACCCTTCGAAACCTGATGGTATCTTCCATGTCTGTTCAATGGCAGCAGTTGGAAGAGTTCATATTCGTTATTGGGGGTAGAGCAATTTATATTTTCAATGTGCAATCTTTGGGCTTCACGGTGAAATATTGATTGGTCTACCTCACACATTCCCTCAGCAGTCATCCTACTTAATGAAATTCTGACGTATCGTGTTCCTGGTCCGTAAGAGCGGCCTGCCAGGTTCAAAGTGCTAAGGAGGACATGCACCGATGGGCAACAGGGCCTATTTGATATTGATATTGGATTCTTTATTAGGTTAATCTTTTCACGTGCGTTGAAAGAGTTACCTAATTCACAAGTGTGGAACCAAGACCGCGTGGTCGTAGTAAGCACATTTCGAACTTGAGTGAGTGGGTGGGTGGGTGGGAGTATGATACCGTCATACGGGGGCACCTATATACTGATATTCATGGTGGCGCATGTGGCTTTGTGGTATGATTGGCATATAATACACAAAGTTATGTTTGAGCTTCACGCAGCTTTACAGTGAGAAAAATGCACATTGTTTCCTCCATTATTAAACATTTCCGATGCAGAGCATTTTTTTAAATATGAGGCCCAAAATGTTCATTTTTTCTCGACTTTAAAATCCGCAGTGGAGACAAATCAAATAAGGGAATCTTTGGTCACATTTGAGAGTAAAGAGTTTGTGCGACCCTTTCCTGCTAATTTCTAATAAGATTTCAATGTCGGGCTCGTAAATATAATGCTTCTCTCTATATATATCCCCCCTCTCTCCCTCTCTGTCTGTCTCTCTCTCTCTCTAACCATCCCGACACACAGCGGCCAGCTCAGAACACACACTCGGCAAGCTAGCCAACCAGACTCACAGGCGGCTAGATAACCAACTAGACACACAGCCGTTCAGCTAACCAACTAGACACACAACAGGCCAGTTAGACAACTAGACACACAGCCGGCAGCTAACCAACTAGACACACATCAGGCCAGCTAGACAACTAGACACACAGCCGGTCAGCTAACCAACTAAACACACAGCAGGCCAGCTAGACAACTCGACACACAGCCGGCCAGCTAACCAACTAGACACACAGTCGGTCAGCTAACAAACTAGACACACAGCCGATCAGCTGACCAAGTAGACACACAGCAGGCCAGCTAGACAAATAGACACACAATCCTCCAGCTAATCAACCAGACACACAATCCGCCAGCTAAGCAACTAGACACACAACTAGCCAACTAGTCATCCAGACAGACAGACAAACAGCCGTCCAGCTAACAATTAGAAAACAATCGGGCAGCTAGCCATCCAGACACACAGCATATCGCCTAGCCAACCAGGCACTCAGCCGACCAGCTAATCAACTAGACACGCAGTCGACCAGCTAGCCAACTAGACACACAGCCGGCCAGCTAGTCATCCAGAAACAGCCGGCCAGCTAACAGACTAGACACACAGATAGCTAGTCAACTAGACACACAGCCCGCGAGCTAGTCAACCAGACACACAGACGGTCAGCAAACCAACTAGACAGACAGTCGGCCAGCTAGCCAATTAGTCAAACAGCTGACCAGCTAGTCATCCAGGCACACAACTAGCCAGCTAACCAACTAGACACATAGCCAGCCCGCTAACCAACTAGATACACAGCCAGCTAGCTAGCTAACTAGATACACAGCAAGCAGCTAGCCAATTAGACACACAGTCAGCCAGCTAGTCATCCAGGCACACAGTCGACCAGCTAGCCAACTAGACACACAGCCAGCCAGCTTGCCAACTAGGCACACGTTCAGCTATCTAATTAAACACACAGTCGACCAGCTAGTAATCCAGACACACAGACGCCAAGCTAGCCAACTAGACAAACAGTCGGGCAACTAGCCAACTACACACACAACCGGTCAGCTAGTTAACAAGGCACACGGCCGTCCAGCTAACCAACTAGACACACAGCCAGTCAGGTACCCAATAAGACACACAGCCGAGCAGCTAGACATACAGACACACGGCCGGCCAGCCAGACAATTAGACACATAATCGGTCAGCTAGTCATCCAGACACACAGCCTATCGCATTGCCAACTAAACACACAGCTGGACAGCTAAGCAACTAGATGCGCAGTCGGCCAGCTAACCAAACGCACACACAACCAGCCAACTAGGCAGACAGCCGGCCTGCTTCCCAATTAGACACAACCGGCCACCTAGTCATCCAGATACACAGCCTATCGCCTTGCCAACCATACCCACAACCGGTCAGCTAACCAACTATACACTCAGTTAGCCAACTGGACACACAACAGGCCAGCTAGGCAATTAGACACACGTCCAGCCAGCTAGTCATCCAGACACAAAGACAGTCGGCTAACCAACTAGAAACACGGCTGTCAGCAAGCCAACTAGACACGTAGTCGACCAGCTAGTCAACCAGACACACGGCCGATTAGCTAACCAACCAGACACAATGCCAGCTAGCTAGCCAACCAGTCACGGCCAGCTAGCCAACTAGACACACGGCCGGCCAGCTAGTCACTCAGACACACTGCTGTCAGCTTACCAACCAGACACACAGTCAGCGAGCCAACCAGATACAGCAAGCCAGCTAGCCGACCAGACATACAAACGGCCAGCTAGCCAACCAACACAAAGCGGCCAGCTAACAACACACAGTCGGCCAGCTGGCCAGTCGGTCAGATATCCAACCGGACACACAGCCAGCTAGCCAACTAACCAGACACAGACGGCCAGCTAACAAACAGACTCCCAGGTAAACAGCATACATCTTCCTTCAGATCCACCCATCTCTAGTATAAACTTACCTTACGGGCCTGAATTTAATATGGAAGAAAAGTTTTGACAACTGTGGTACTATATCATTCTTTATAATATACTTGTATCTGTCAATTATATATTTCTGAAATAGATTGTGTGAATTAAAATACTTAACCTTGAACATTTCTGAGATTTCTGGTAACTTGCATTTCTTGATCATCGTTCAACTGAAATATCAATCTATTGGAGTTTTTGAGTTTTTTTTACTTTCGACATCAGAGGCGACGGGAGAACGATAAAAGTGGAGGGGCACAGATTTTAAAGGCTACCATGATCCGACCCAGTGAGAGAAAGGTTGCAATCGAATATCGGTAAATGTATAATGGCACACTATAGTCTCTCGTTTAGATAAGTATGCCACCATGTGGTCACCTTCCTGTCCATTTTTTTCTATTTCAATCAGATTTCAACCCGAAGGCTAGCTTTCGGGTTAAAAGATGGTTGAAGTAGAAGAAAAGGACTGACGCGACCGAAGGTGGGATTCTTTGGCCAGATGTTATTTGGATTTGCGAACAATATATTACAGGAATGCCTGTATATTGACACGTCCATCTTAACTCATTGTGTAACCGCGTAACATATCTGTGGAAAAAGTTGAGGGCCACGTGTCCCCTGTGCCCCCTTGGCTCCACCACCTCTGTACAACATCACAGCTTGCTGAAAAAGAACACGTCAAACATCTAGTAACATCTGGAGAGGAAGGAAAAGCAATAATAAACATCCAATGACGGATCTTGTTCTTTTGGTAAAGTGGGGTGGGTGAGTTTGTCATCATCCGCTCATTCTTTTGTGAATTCCTAACCAGAAAGCATAGGGGAGCGGTGGTTCAGTAGGTAGAGGTGCAGGTTGCAAGCCAAGAGGTCCTCGGTTCAAATCCCACCTGTGGCAACCGCGTTGTGTCCTTGGGCAAGACACTTCATCCCATTGCTCACGTGAGAGCGCGGTGGCGTTATGTACTAAGGCGTACTGCACGTCGATGGTGCACTTGTCTTCGTCCAATACTAACCCTGCTTGTGTGGAGTTAGTGGTTTGGGGAGCCTGACAGTTGCTCGTCGTTGCTCGGTGGTTCTCTCCGGGTACTCCGGCTTCCTCCACCCGCAAAACTGTCCGACACGAGGTGACTCTGGCTGTCGAAAGTGTCGTTAAACCCCAATAAATAAATAACCAGAAAACACAGCTTATTGGAACATTGTCGTTGATCTCGTTCCAATGAGTTGTCAAAGGCAATCGTTTTGAAACAAAAACTGAAAAAAATTAATAATAATAACACACACATAATAAATCTGACGTCACAATAGAAAATCAATTGTGTAAAAATAGATGTTTTCTTCAGTAACCCAATAATGGTGACAGCTTAATTTGGGGCAAATTAGAAATGCGAACAAATCAGATCGATAGATATCAGCCCTTATTAACCGAAAGATATTAACCAAAGAGATATTAAACAGTAATATAATTAGAAGAGTGTGTTTTCCTCCTCCCTAATCAGTGGTTAAAGTCATATTTGTCTCCAAGCTCTCAAGCCAACAGTGAAATTCTTAAACGAATCTGACACAAGCCTGGAACCAGCATAAACCATAAACAGTTCATCGCGTTTTTTAGATTCAACTGAATAGAATATTTCAGTTCGTCGGAAAAGCGAACCTTAACGGTTCGCATTTTAGACCGACAGAAATATTCCACCCGACTGAATCTAAAAATACAACATTTCTTTTCTTTGAACCAACGCAAGAATTGATTTGACGAATCATTGATGCCATTTCCATTATCATCATTACCGTTAGACGTGTTTGTTGACCAAATGTTTTGAATGAAGACGCACAACAGCTGTTGTTTAAGTGTATGCCACATAATTCCACTAAGTGTGGTCCTAAAATATTGATGTTTCCAAGGTTAATAAAATACTAATTGACTGAACTATCTATAACTGGAGTACAAAAGAATACCTTCATATCTTTTTGAGTTTATATAATATTAACGCAAAAATATGAGTTTATCAGATAGAGTAACTTATTTATTTATTTGTTTATTGAGGTTTGACGACAGTTTCGACGGCCGAGGTCATCTCGTGTTGGACAGCTTTGCAGGTGGAGGAAGCTGGAGTACCTGGAGAGAAACACTGATTAGCGACGAGCAACTGTCAGATTCCCCAACGTACTAACTCCACACAAGCAGGGTTATCATTGGATGAAGACAGGTGCACCATCGACGTGCGATACGCCTTAGTATACAGCGCCACCGTGCCTCCGCGTGGGCAATCGAGATTCAGTGTCTTGCCCAAGGACATAACGTAGTTACCCCAGGCGGTAATCGAACCGTGGAGCTTTCGGTTTGAAGCCCAATGCCGTAACCACAGAGCAACCACGCTCCCATGCAGTGACTTCCCCTTTAAACCCCGATGGTATCTTTCAGGTCGGTTCAATAGCAATATTTGGAAGAGTCCATATTCATTATTTGAGGATATGCCAATCTTTATTTCGAAAGTGCCGCCTTCGGGCTGCACGTTGAAAATATTGATTGATCAATTCAACACATTCATGGAGCAGTCATCCTACTTAACCCTTTACCTAACCTGAAAAGCAGACGACACTTGCAAAAATAATTCTTGAATAACTAATTTTTTTCATTTTTTTGTCTTAAAAACATAGGTTATGACCCCTCGTTTGAACGAGCTCGATTTTTGAGAATAGCGCTGACCGATTTTGGCCGTTACGTTAGGTAAAGGGTTAATAAAAATTACGACATATCAAGGTCCTGGCCCGAAAAACAGCATCTCAGGTCCGAAGGGTAAATAAAAATTAACCTTCTGAACATTTTCATCACATTGGAACAATTTGTAATACATTTATTGCACCCAGACGATATGAAAAAAGACTCTTTTCACACATCCATTAAACTTTGAACCCTTGTATTTAACGGAATAGCTGCTGGGGGCGCGTTGGCGTTGCGGTAACCGGTTCTCGTCAGATCACCGAAGTTAAGCAACGTCGAGCCCGGTTAGTCCTCGGATGGGTGACCCTTTGAGCGATCAATTCGGACTCCCGCTTTGTGTCCTTGGGCAAGGCACTTAACCCCGATTGTGAGGTGGGGGCTCGCTGACGCCGTGTACTAAGGCGTACTGCACGTCGATGGTGCGCATGTCTTCAACCAATCTAACCCTACCAGTGGTGCAGTGTGGAGTTACGATGTTGGGGAGCTGGCAGCTGCTCGTCGTTGCTCGGTGGTTCCCTCCGGATACTCCGGCTTCCTCCACCCGTAAAATTGTCACGGTCATGATTAGCCATTGTGCATAAGTATATGACCTTAAACACCAATAAATAAATAAATAAATAAATAAATAAATAAATAAATAAATAAATAAATAAATAAATACATAAACGGAATCGCTGCTATGACATAAATGTTTCTGTATTTAACTGGTGATGCACAAGCCGGAACTTTTTTCCCCAATACCGTTTAGACTAGTTTCTTTCCGGTCGAGTCAGCCGAAAAGAAACAGCGATAC
This sequence comes from Pictodentalium vernedei, assembly GCA_031216915.1. NCBI lineage: Eukaryota > Metazoa > Mollusca > Scaphopoda > Dentaliida > Dentaliidae > Pictodentalium > Pictodentalium vernedei. Next base: position 97,771,513 of record CM062290.1, on the reverse strand, counting down.
GAAGTTCAACAAACACGCCCAATAGAAAATTTAACGAATGTAATTTTGCCTGGTTCCCAAAAATTTGTTTTGATTTTTTATCGATCCATTTGATCAGTACCGCTTCAAACAAAAATAACGGACTCTTCACCTTTGGATTTAAACATCGGAATTAAAATTTGTTTATTTAAAGGAATTTTAACACATCGATGGGTGTTTTCCATAACTCGTTGGAATGGCGTTGTCATATTTCGACCACGGCTCTCGAAAAATATGACTACGCCATTCCAACGAGTTATATACCCCCCCCCCCCCCCCACCCCCTCCCCCTCCCCGATTCAAACACACATCGCGTTCAGTCTATTTATACAATTTGTTATGATGACATCTGAAATGAGTAAGTTATTACGCGAAAAGAACGAATCATCAGAATGAATGAAGAATCTACCTGCCGAACTTTACCTCAGGCGCTTCCGAAATTAGAACAGTGATGGAGAGTCACTAAAACTAGAAATTTTCAACAAATTATAAGCCGCGCTGCGGCAAAATTAAACATTATCATCAGTGTCACGTGACAACGTCAAAAAAGTATATAAGGTCACATACTGTCTATTTTTCTCAAATGCAAGCAAACTGCCCTCCGCTATTTCACATATTATACTAATTTTTGTGATGTGATATATTTAAGGATGTGGCATTTTTGGAAGTGATATTTTAATGGATGTGATATATTAATGGACGTGACATATTATTGGATGTGATATATTAATGGATGTGACATATTTTTGGATGTGATTTATTAATGGATGTTACATATTATTGGATGAGATACATTAATGGATGTGATATATTAATGGATGTGACATATTTTTGGATGTGATATATTAATGGATGTGACATATTTTTGGATGTGACATATTATTGAATGTGATATATTAATGGATGTGACATATTTTTGGACGTGATATATTAATGGATGTGATATAATAATGGATGTGACATATTATTGGATGTGATATATTAATGGATGTGACATATTATTTGATGTGATGTATTAATGGATGTGACATTTTATTGGATGTGATATATTAATGGGTGTGACCTAGTAGATGTTATATATTATTGAATGTGACATATTATTGAATTTGGCATATTAACTGACGTGACATATTATTGGATACGATATATTAATTGATGTGACATATTATTGGATGTGAAATATTAATGCATGTGACATATTTTTGGATGTGATATATTTCTGGTGTGACATATTATTCGGTTGATTCCAGTGACAGCCATTGTCCAGGGCGCAAGGGTAGGGTGCAAGAGGATTGCAAAACAAACTGGCGAGCTGGAATTAGGACCAAGAGCTCTTTAGACAGGTTATAAAAAAGATGCGCGGCTTTTGGGGCGTACCTAGGTGGGTCGTTAAGGGGTGGGTGGCATCGTTGTTCAAAGTGAGATCTAAGTAATTTGAGTTGAGGGGATAATCGGGAAATGCGAGGAGAGAGTGTGCCAAATGTGTAACCAAGGAGTAACAGAGAGTCTGGAACATTTCATTTTAGAATGCCCTAAGTATTTGCCTAGTAGAACAAGACTCCTTAGAAGACTAATGGGGAAATCTGATGAAAATATGAAGGATAAGTGGATGAGGAATGACATAAGGAAAGGGTCAATTTTACAGTTAGGAAGACCGTGAAAGCGCCAGTTGGAGGAAGTATGAAACAGTTTTTGACTGAATGCTGGGAAATTAGGAGAGAGAGAGGTTATAACAACTGTGTTATAATGTTTTAATACTTCTTTACATGCAACCCCTTTGAATGTATGACAACACTGGGCGTGGTAAGACATCTGGCACCTGTCACAGTGACGAAGGGAGCACTGTTTTTTTTTTAAATTGGACGTACCAAAGTAAATGAACATATTTTTGATGTGCTTTATATTCTGTATGGTACGTATACAGGACCGCACATACCTTTGAATGGGTTAAGAATTATCGCACGAGATTGCTTTGGCACAGGATATCACGAGAGCCGAAGAGTCGAGGTGCATTATCGCACTAGATTGCTTTGAGCCAGGATTATCGCATTAGATTGCTTTGAGCCAGGATATCACGAGAGCCGAAGGCGATAAATCTTAACCCATTCAAACGTGTATGCGCTTCTGCATTTATCACACAACTCCCATATAACAACCAGTCTACCGAAAATTGAACTAAAAGCACCTTTTAACTGGATAATTGCCGCGTTTCCTTCGTCGTGAACAAGACATAACTATTAGTTGGCGGGGTACCAACCCTAATTTGCTTTTTAGATTTTACGACATTCAGTTGGTCGAAACCAGTTGACACCGATCAGTGTCACGGACACGATGATTGAACTTCAAATATTGACGAAACTGCGGAGAATAACATAACAAAAAGTATTTAAATACCTAATAAGTTTAGCACACTCCATCATCATTGGACCAGTTGTGGAGTGTATTTGTCAAGGAACAAGCAGTCATAATCAGAATATTATTTTTATTTTGTAAATTTTTGTCTCGAATCTGATTTTTTAAATACCCCGGGTAAACAAATCTAAATGGGGAGGTTGGAATTTCCAAGCGATCTCGACACTGGAGAATTCGACCAATGATTGACGTGATTTATTTAGATGGGTTCCTTTTCTGTTTACGTTGGAAACGAAATCGAACGTGTTTTGGGTCACCACATGTGCGATATAACTTTATTTTTATCGTACAAACAGAACAGTGGAAATCGCGTGTTTTACATTAATAGGTGTGAAAAACAAAGAATCTCTAAGTCACGATTTTATCCCTTTACCCAACGAATCGCCCGCATCCGCCCGCGTAATATGCAAATTCAGCAGCTGAAAAAATATTATTTTTCGAAAAATTTCAACAAAACCATATCATGTGACCCCTCTTTGGAACGAGCTCGTCGAGCTCGTTCCAATGAGGGGTCACATGATATGGTTTTGTTGAAATTTTTCAAAAACAAATTAAAAAACAATATTTAAATTAATAAATTTTGATATCGTCTGAGTTGGGTAAATGGTTATATGAAATTTCTGTACCGAGTTCACTAAAATTGATCTCAGCCGAGGTTTACAGAGGCTCAAATCGATTTTAGTGAACGCGATTCAGAAATTTCATTTCAAATCGTGATGAATTTGAAATTCTTTTTATCACATAATGTGTAATTTAAACTTTTGGCTAACGTAACGACAAAAGCTGGTCAGCGCTGTTCACAAAAATCGCCGAGATCGTTCCGATGACGGGTCATAAGCTATGTTTTCGAAACAAAAAATGAAGATATTTAGTTATTTGGGAAATGCTTTCTGCAAGTGTCGGCTGCTATTTGTACTAGGAAGACACTTAATGGGAAATAAGAGAAGATTAATTAAATTCTACTTCCGAAACAAACTCACAGCGTCATGACGTCGACGTTGACTTCTGACGTCATTCCCGTTTTGGACCTGTTGTGGATGATATTTTATTACACGCATGTTCTTTGAAATTCCCATCAACAGCAACACTATACCATGCGGAAAATGAAAATCTGTTCCGCGCACATGTGCCGAACGGAAATCGTTGACGAACTATTTTTTAAATAGAAGCAAAATTTCACTGGAATTTTCTACAAATCGTGCACAGCAATTTCAATTTGAATCGCTAGCGATATCTAAAAACCGTCCCCTTAGTTCCAATGTGTTTTATGTGCCAGTAGGCAGCCAGTAGGCACATAGAACACACAGGAACTCAGGGGACGAAACACTAACACGGGTTCCCCTCGCAAATTTGGTTGGTGATAAAATGTGTTCTTTTTGTTGATAGTTGTCAAATGAATTGCTGAGTGTCTTTCTAATAATTGTTTTTTTATAGACTGAAAGGCTTGTAATAAACACAGAATGAATGATATGCGCGTGTGAATGGGTTAATCGATATGGCCGTCAGCCTCTCGTTTTAGACTTCCGCGCTGGTACTCGTGCCATATCGATTAACGTGACGCGCTTATCGTTCTGTGTATTTCCGTTATGAGTTATTTGGTGGTGATTATGTGATGAATTATATTTCGCCCCAGTCACCTTTCGGATACATTTTGAACCACTCTCCCTTTCGATCTTTGTTGTGCCGTTTGGAACCCTGTGTTCACTGGCTTTATAAAAAGCTCCCATCTTTCATCAGTCTACTTACACTTGTTCTGTTGTATAATCCAGGAATGTATCTCAGACTGGCAAAAAAGGATGTAAGATCGCCAGTGAAACCAGTGCTTCTAATGACCTGAAAAATAATTATTGACCAATTGAGTTGATTTATTAATCACCTATGAAATTAAAATACTTCATTGTTGCTTGTATTCATAAATGTCTTTGTAAAAATATGAGAGCGAAACACCAAAAGTTACTGTGAGGTTGGGGTAACTACTAAAATATATATTTGCGATTTAATCACCCCCTTTTTCATTTTAGTCTTCTTTGCATAAAATACTAGATGATATATAATTTCTGAGATTCCAAGTTAGTTATTTCTTACAGGGGCCAGTCTTGGGATATTTTTACAACTATTCACCAGAATTATATTCTCTAGCTGTGAAAATAAATGACCGAATTGAATCATTAGCAATTTTAAATACGTTTTAAGTAAATTGCACGCAAGAAATTGTCGGAAATATTGCTCGTGTAAAATCACCTTGATGAGTCGCGATTTCATATAAAATGTCTGCACCAAGTTTACTAAAATTGAGTCAAGGTTTCCCGAGGCTTAACCCTTCACCTAAACTGAAAAGCAGACGACACTTGCAAAAAAAATTCTTGAATAACAATTTTTTTTCATTTTGTCTCAAAAACAAAGGATATGACCCTTGTTGGAACGAGCTCGACGAGCTCGTTCAAACGAGGGGTCAAAACCTATGTTTTGAGATAAAAAATGAAAAAAATAATGAAAATTAATTGGCGATTTTTGAGAATAGCGCTGGCCGGTTTTGGCCGTTACGTTAGGTAAAGGCCTTAGGTGTTTTTACACAAGCAATATTTCCTGCAATTTTTTGCGTGCAATTTATTTCAACACATATTGCATGAAATATTACCAATGTAAAATGGATTTATTAAAAAAGAAATAGAACCTGTCTCTATTTTCTGCAAGTTCATAATAATATTGCAACTGAAACCTTTCTTCTCAGCCAATCAAAGTGATTACAAGTGCTATATTGCATCTACGATTGTTGTGTGCGAAGAAAAAAAATATTTACGCAATATGTTGATGCAATTTATTGGTGCAATTTCTTGACCGCGTAAAACCACCTTTTGAGATCTCCAAAACAGGTAAATTGCCACGTATTTAAAATTTATTGATGCAATTTATTGAAAAAATTTAGAACCTGTCTCTATTTTCTGCAAGTTCATAATAATATTGCAACTGACATTTATCTTCTCAGCCGATCAATGTGCTTGCACGTGCAATGTTACCATCTTTCGATCGATTTTAACCCTTTACTTAACGTAACGGACAAAACCGGCCAGTGCTATTCTCAAAAATCGCCAATTAATTTTCATTATTTTTTTCATTTTTTGTCTCAAAAACATAGGTTATGACCCCTCGTTGGAACGAGCTCATCGAGCTCGTTCCAACGAGGGGTCATAACCTATGTTTTTGAGACAAAAAATGAAAAAAATTAGTTATTCAAGAATTATTTTTGCAAGTGTCGTCTGCTTTTCAGGTTAGGTAAAGGGTTAATGAACGCGGTTCAGAAATTTCATGTCAAATCGTGCCGAATTTGAGAGTATTTTTATTTTATCATATAATGTGTAATTTCACTTTTTACAAAATGTAACGACAAAAACTGGCCAGCGCTGTTAACAAAAATCGCCAACCAAATTTTATTTTATTTTTTGTATTTTGGCCTAAAACATAGCTCATGACCATCATTGGAACGGGATCGTCGAGCTCGTTCCAATAAGGGGTCTTAAGCTATGTTTTCGAGACAAAAAATGAAAATAATATAGTAATTCTGGAAATGGTATCTGCAAAATTAATGTCGTCTGCTGTATATATTAGACAGATATTTGATGAAAAATAAGAGAAGATTAATTCAATCCTACTTCTGAAACCAACGTCGACGTTGATATCTGACGTCATTCTTTAGCTCTTTTGACAGACAAGTTTACAGAGCCTTTGTTATGCTAATAATCAATATGTATTGTGATATACAATGACATACAAGATACAAGTTTATTCAGTTTCATTTCAAAGCTGAGAAGAATCATTCGATGAAATATAATAAATTCACAACTTCACTTGCGACTGACATATGCCTGAATATTTCACAGTGGGGTGGAATAATGCACTAGCGTGCGGCGCATGCATTTTTCCATCCCACCATAAAATATTTAGGAATGGTCAGCTGCAAGTCGTGCACTATTTGTTTGTGATGTCACTGAGCCGAGAACGTGCTGTCCAGAAAGAATGATTTCAGTCCTGTAACTGCACTGTATTACGAGTTGTGATACATTAAAGAGAATGACAGCAAAAAACTAACGTTCTGGTGTAAGTGTTGTGGTCGTTAGCGTACAGCTTTGTGAAAAGTTTCAATTGTTAACTTGAAATTAATTTTTCTGCTCGTCAAATGAATTTTTAAAAAAATTGTCCAGAAAACGGCGATAAATGTTCACCTTTTTTCTAATTGTGATTACACAATTATTACGATTTAGTGATTTATCTTGGACCAATTAATTCTAAAGCCAGTTCCAGGTGACACCAAGAACACATGGTCACGTACGCTAATATTTTTGTGACTAAATGTTGAGTTATTACATCAGGATGCAAAACATATCAAGCTTGTTATCTTCATAATTATAGTGTGGATGCTGGAATGATAACCACGAATGAACTCAACAGAACCAAAGACATTCAAACATTTGGAAAGGGGCGTCGGATGTTTTCAGTCAGACCTGCCCATTTCCAGATCTATATTCTTGAGCTGTATTTTACATCTGACGTTCACTTGTTCTTTCTGGCCTATTATAAAGCGGAAGTATAATTAAAAGGAATAAGTTCCAATAAGACTAAAATCCTCGCCTTCTGAATGAACGAGAGCTCGCGCAGTTTTTTCTATGTTTACGTCTCCGGTAGCATATGTTACCGTCTGACGTCACCTCGCGAAATATTTGGGGTTGCCCGTTTAGCACTTATTCCATCAAAGGGATGACTTTTAAATGGCTTCATTTTGCTATACTTTTCAGACGTGCCGCAGACGATGTTCCGAATGAAGTGTTGTTTAAATTACAAAATAATTTACGATTTCAGCTAAGATGGAGTGACCTCGACTTCTATCTGATTAATTGATTATCTGTCGAGTTAGGTCGTGGGGTGCTCGAGAGGTTTATTTATTAAACTTGTTAATCGTTAAAAGTTGGCTAGTTCATTTCACGATGTGGGTTTTGACTATGGGTGTGGTATTATTGGAACATATTCGTTATTGTGATGAATTGACGGTCACATGGCTGAGATGTGCGGCTCGAAGCGTATGTTCTACCTCGACGCTTCGCGTCTCGGTTTAACACAAGTCACAAAACCCAGATCATATTACCGCCCGTTCATAGCAATAACTTATAAAGTTTGACATCCAGTATACGATGAGAAAACACCACCGCAGCAGAGTACGATACAGATTTTACGAATTTTAAGAAAAGCGATAAGGAAGTTCAAGGAAAATTTCTGCTAATGGACCTCCAAATTGAAACCGGAAGTCCAACACCGGAAACTTTTCTTTCAGCTTTTAGAATAGTTTCCTATTGGTTGGCCTACCCCACATATTCACTTAGCAGCCCTCTGCCATTAATAAATTATGACGTATCATGCTTCTGGCCGGAAAAGCAGCCCCTCGGGTTGAAAGGGTAAAGCACTATTTTTAAAAACTCATACTTTTTACTTCTTCCTTAACTTGCGTTGTCTGCGAAAACACAAGTCACCTGCTCAAATATCATTAACATTTTTACCCAATGCGAAAGTATACGACACTGTTAAAAAAGACTTCGTTAATAACAAGAAATTTAATTTCTGGCCCCGAAATCAAAATTATGACCATCCATTGAAACTATCCCAACAAGCTCGTTTTAAAGAGAGGTTATAAGCTATGGTTTTGAGGCCAGAAATGACATAAAATTAAAATTTGAATGGAGAATTTTGTGAAGAGTGCTGGCCGGTTTTTGTGGTTACGTTAGGTAAAGGGTTAAATATGGGGCATGTAGAACTTACCTGCATCATATTTTTCTTGATTCGCTTTACTTCACTCATACCTATATTGAAAACTTCACGCGGACTCATGCTGTAGCCCGTATACCATCTCAAACAACCTTTGTAATATTCTATGCCACCATCCAGAGAATGTACTCCCTCTGTTTTTCGGCATGCCGGCATGTATTCCTATCAAATTTAAAGTGTAAATGAGGGAAAGGCATAGGTGATACACATGTTACATCTGGTGAATTTCTATGGTCACATGATCTTGGATGGATGTGAAAGGACAGGTATATTAGCTCAAGGCGTGACCTATTTTGAGAAACCAAGGAAGTGTGAAAGAAGTTCGATGAGTTATTGTCACAAGATGATATCAAACGATGTTGTTTCATTTGATACAATTTTTCAGTCTTCTAAAGTATTATAAATTACATAACATTCCCACGCCTTTAACCCTTTACCTAACATGAAAAGCAGACGACACTTGCAAAAAAAAATTCTTGAATAACTAAATTTTTTCATTTTTTGTCTCAAAAACATAGGTTATGACCCCTCGTTGGAACGAGCTCGACGAGCTCGTTCCAACGAGGGGTCATAACCTATGTTTTTGAGACAAAAAATGAAAATATTTTGAAAATTAATTGGCGATTTTTGAGAATAGCGCTGGCCGGTTTTGGCCGTTACGTTGGGTAAAGGGTTAACGTTAAAACAATTACAGCAGGGGTGGGGGAGTTCTCGAAAGCAGAGTCCCATACCGTATAAGATACGTGTAAGCGTTAACGCGTATGGACAAGCGTACTAGAAAAGTATGGGACGTACAAATTATTTAGTTATTTATTAGGGTTTAACGACACTTTAACAGCCAAGTTCATATCGTGTCGGTGACAGTTTTACCGGTGGAGGAAGCCGGAGTACCCGGAGAGAACCACTGAGCAACGACGAGCTGCTGCCAGCTCCCCAACATCGTAACTCTGCACTGCAGCCCAGGCAGGGTTAGATTGGTTAAAGACGTGCAGTACGCCTTAGTACACGGCGTCATCGTGCCGCCATGCGGACATTCGGGGTAGTGCCTTGCCCAATGACACAACGCGGGAGTCCGAATCGATCACTCAGACGGTCACAGATCCATTGACTAACCGGGCTCGACGTTGCTTAACTTCGGTGATCTGACGAGAACCGGTTACCACAACGCCATCATGGCCCCAGACGTACAAATAGATTTGTAATGCAAATCACCTCGATCAAAGAAGCACAAGTCGAGAAGTCGTCAAAATGATGATCCTTGATAACATTTTGATCTTTGTTAATTTGCTTATTAGGGTTTAACGACACTTTCAACAGTCACTGTCATATTGTGTTCAACAGTTTAAAGGGTGGATGAAGCCGGAGTAACAGGAGAGAACCATCGCGAAATGGACTGTCGGACTTTCCCATGGGCTACCCAGAACAATATAAAAATAACGACTGGGCTTGAGGGTGACAATGTGGATTGTCTCCCGAGGGGTCATTATCTCCCGAGGCATTAGCCAAAGGAGATAATGGTCCCAAGGGGAGACAAGCCACATTGTAGCCCTCAAGCTTAGTCATTATTTTTTATTAGACCGAATGAAGATTCCGTCTTGATACAGTTATTTATGGATTGTTGTCTCAGAGTCATATATTAGAGAGGAACCAAAGTTCCCAACTTTAATAGAAAAAGAAGTGAATGTCAAAACACTTTTTTTTCAAAACAAACACAGCACATTTGCTTTTCAATCGAATGTCCTTATAGCGAATCATTTTTGTCCCACCATGACCGTACAGTTCAGAAATTGAGGCCGTAAATTCCGGTAGACATTTTGCGTGTTTACATTATTTCACAACGCGGAAGTCGTTTAGTAAAGAAACTACATCATCACGCGCGCGTGCAACAATACTTCAGGTGTCTCCGTTGGCATTGTCAGAAATCTTCGGCTCAAGCTTGTAATAAATAGAAGCTTGTATCCTTTCGCCAATTCTTTTTGCATTGTACATCGGCTTAGGAGATGAACTCCTGCATAGCGACGAGGGTTGCAGTTGATGACTTGAAGATCCCAGGGCTATTTTTTTGCAACCGATATGATGCTAGTGGCAGAAAGCGAAGAGGGGCTAGCGAAGATGCTGGGAATTGTTGGGAAATATGGGAGCAAATGGAGACTCGAACTTAATGAAAGCAAGAGCAAAGTTATACCTGTGCGCCGCAAAGTGGACCCCACTCGAAGGTGGAGAGTGGGGGAGTTCTGCATCCCGGAAGGTAGCAGCAGACTTCTTAGTGTAGGAGAGTCTAGTGACTATGAGTACCTGGGGGTAAATATAAACATCACAGGAAGAGGCATCTACCGAAACCACACAAATAAATTGATTCTGAAGGGGAAGCGAATCCTTAACCAAATGAAACTTATAGGGAGAAATAGTTTCAATAAAGTTTTCGTAGGGAAAACCATTTGGGAAATGGTGGGTCTGCTAAGTATAACATACGGTACGGAAGTTGTACCCCTAAACCAGACGGCTGGTACGAGCTTGGAAACCCTGCAGAACGATGCAGGCCGATGGATAATAGGGTCGAGTAATGCCGCAGCGCTAGAAGCAATCAGGGGTGAGCTTGGGTGGATGAGGATCAAGGACAGGATAGACCTATTGAAACTCGGTTATCTTAATTATTTGGTAAATCTCCCCGATAGCCGATGGTGTAAAGTAATGTTCCTGAGAACTTTCAACTCAAATATCAAGACGGGGTGGATGGTCCAAGTGAGGGAGCTAGTAGAAAACTACTCATTGGAGATCTCGGACCTTGACGTTGGGGCAAACCAGGGTAAAAAGATCGTCAGAGAAAGGATCGTGGAGGATTGTAACCGTAATTGGCGAGAAGGGGTCAAGTCAAAGAGATCTTTGTGTGGCTTACGTAATAAAGAGAAGCCTGGTTTTGAAGAGTACCTCGATGGCACCTTTGGGGGCTCACTACTGTTCAAGCTGAGGTCGCGGTCCCTGGAGCTGAGGGGAAAAATTGGGGAAAACAGTGAAAAGGAGTGCCAGATGTGTAATTTGGGCGTGGTGGAGACCCTGGAACACTTTCTTATAGAATGCCCAAAATGCCAGTCTAAAAGAACAAGATTCACTGGGAGCATAATGAGGCAGTGGGATGGGAGAATGAAGCACATGTGGTTAGGGGGCGACTCAAAGGAGAGGGTTAATATGCTAATCGGAGAGATTGGGAAGAATGGGGCAAGGGATGTCATCAAGCAGTTCGTCTCCGAGTGTTGGGAGGAGAGAAGAAGCGTAGGAATAGGGAGGCAGTTGGTAGAACAGGGGTAACCAAGGCCTTCTCATACGAGAACCGCGACAAATCAGCGACCGGCCAAAGTGTTATTATTATTAGACAATAGTTCACTGCTTGGAGTAACGTACGATGTTTACACTCGAGTGGGATGCGGAAGGTTGTTTTCACGAGGCGCCAGCCGAGTGAAAGTAATCCCCGCAGCCCACGAGAGAATAAACATCGTACGTTACTCCAAGCAGTGAACTACTGTGTTTATTATATTTCCTTGATAATATCTGCAACACAAATACCCCTCTTGCGTCATCCAAGAGCAGTTTCCCAAGGTCGCTCAATTTGTTTTGACGGTTAGAAAAATCGGCGCATGAACACAAAAACATGAATGAATGAACTGATAATATGACGTCATCAGAAAGGAATGCAATGACGCTCGTCTTCAAATGGAAATTCAAGTGACGGGAGATATGAACTTATGAAGGAAATCAACACATTTTAAAGAAATAATTCAATCAATCACCATCAATGAGTAGTCATGTTCAACTTCTTATAACTTTGTGTGGATGTGTACATAGTTATTGTTCGCTGTCAATTGGAATATCAAGAAGAATATTTGTCGATGTGGATTGGGTGTTATCGCTGGATTTCAAGGTGGAACAACTACAATGGTAAAAGTAGTCCGTCATGACTGGGAGTAGGATATCGCCGTGGGAGTTGAATAACAGTTTCGAGGTCGTGGGAGTAGGATATGGTTTTTATTTACAAAGGAAGAAGCTGTAGAAATATAATAATATAAAAAATATTGACCGGCATTATTCATCGCGGCTAGAACATTGTGAAATGTTTAATGGGAATATATGGCGGATTAGCATAACATTTGTAGATGAGGTTTTATAAACAGAATTAAAATTAGTTGAAGGCGGGTGTTCAGTCTACCGCCGTCGTATGCTACGCGTTAGCGTACAGTGCGTGGTCCCATCTGTGAAATCAGGACAAAGTGTCTTACACAAGGACACAACGCAGGTGACACGTATCAGGGTCGAAGCGTTTACCTTTCCATAGTTTTGGTGATGGATGATGTTCAGAATCGATCAAAATAAGTTAGCAAATATCTTTTTTTCTTACTTTTCAGCTTAAAATATATTTTCAAAAGATTTTTAAGGGTAAAAATGGGCATTGTAAAGAACGTCGGGCGTAAGCACTCTTTTCTTTCGAAGTGTTACCTTACTTCTGCGAAAGTAAATGCTGAAAATATGGCAGTAGTCGGCATAAAGTACTTATAATAGCAGTAAATATTTTCCAAATATTTGTACACAGGGGATCTTCGTATCGCTCAAGTTCATAGGATAATTTTTAGAAACAAATTCGGTAAATTAGGTATGGGGAGAGCCTTCGTCTGGGCACACACCTATTTTACTGGGCCACTTTAGTAAATGTCATTAGAAACTTGGATCGAATTGATGATTCTATTTATTATCTGCTCCAAAACCCGTTAAAAGATGCCTCCGTGGATTGATAAATATAGAATAAACGTATAGGAGTTTCAAGTAAAAAACAATTTCTACTCGTAGGAATAAGAATGAAACCGACTCGCCAGAGGCTAAAATTGCCAAAACACTTTATTAAATGAACATTGTCTATCTTTCTTATTTTCGTTGTTTGTTTTCGTTGTCGATTAAACATGAGTTTTAAAAGCAAACCAGACGACACGGTGCATTTGTTTATCTACACTTTCCTAATTTGGAAAATGAAACATCACTCATCATGTCCCCACCTTTCACAATAGATCTTGTATGCTTTTCAGAGCTTGGTTTTGATTGATTTACTTTGTGTTTTCTTTGTTAATTGTTGTTTGTTTTATTGTTAGACAGAGCTGAAATGTGTCATATATTCTAAAACTAAACATTTCAGCGACTGTCAACGTTTGATAAACGTCCGTTCATTATGTCTCCCACAAACGTAAAACAAGTCATGACAACACGACTGCGGTAGAGGTCAGAGGTCAACAAGTCCGTCTCTACTATAGTAATAAATTCTTTCAGTTTTAAACCTACAGGGAAAATGTATCACCATAGAGGGAAAATGTATCACCATAGAGGGAAAATGTATCACCCTACTAGCAGCTGCCACTAGGTGAATAAAGCAAAACTTTATCCAAGACTTTTATTGTTCGAATAAACGTCCATTTATATTATAAACAAACTGTGTGCCCCATCAAACCTTACATTCCAGAGTTGAAAACAATGCGTTGTTTGGCAGAGAATCCGCTCCCACAAATAGTCCCCAAATGGCGTAGATTTGAAGCATTCACAAATCGAATTGTATTAGAATGATTCAGCACCTTTTAAATGATGTCACTGGAGGTGTTATGATTTCATTCCTCTTCTCTTGAGTCATTGCTAACGATTATGTGGCGACGTTTGACTGGAGCATGAATACAACTGCGCACGCGTCGTGCTTCTTTCGGAATATTATTTATTATTGTGTTTTACTATCTTTAAAGAAAGAATTTAATGGTCGGAAAAGAGGCCAGTTCATGAGCTTACACTCTAAAACCGATTGCGTTAAGAATTAACCCAAATCTACTGCGTTCAATGAATATGAGCCCAATTGGATTTTAACCCAACTGAGTTTAGAGTGTATAAAAAAATAATGACCTGGTTCCAGGTGGACATGAGTGAGACAAAGGTTCCAAAGGGAGAGTATCCGCAATGTCCACATCGAGCCAGGTCTTTATTATTCTTAGTACACTGGATGAGTTATGTTTATAATAGTAAAACAAATTTAATCTTCCCAACTAGATATAACAACAAATTCAATATTCATTTCGCTTCTGGAAACAATGTTAATCGACCCCATTACCTCAATATTCTGAATTTATCATTGACAATTTCGCACATTCTACATTCATAGTGACAGTCACGACAGCTGGAGTATTTAGTTGGGTTGAAGTTCACCGTTCTCTGTAATTCTCCTCGCCTCGGGGGTTTCTGTGACGCGTCTTCGGAGCATCTCCGTCTCAGAGGTGAACAGGCAAAAAATGTTGACCGGTAATGTTCCACAGGGCGGGAACATAGCGAAATAAATGGCAACACCCATAGGAAATTAATATAGGAATTTATTATAGTGTCTTAGAATTAGGTATAATAATACAAAATACTGTTTTTGAGATAAAAAGTGAAAAAAATAATGAAAACTGAACTGTGATTTTTGTGAATATTGCTGGCAGGGTTTGGCCGTTGCCTTGGGTAAAGGGTTAACACTGATTAGACTTACTTTTTCTATAAAGGATGTCAGTGCTTGTAAAGTGATGGATATAACATTCAACAAAGCCGTTCCACGATTTCTGATTTCTTGCCTGAAAAAAGTATTAATTCATCTTCATAGTTTACAATGTTTGGGTAAATTCAGATGAACATACTTTGGCCGTTTCTCGTTACCATTTCAAATCGGACAAGAAACGTTTTAGCGTAAAAGAAAAGTTGATAGACTATGTCTAGACAATACAAAAAACACATCTGACTGGAGGACCAATGATAATTTAATCCAGCAGCACTACAGGGATTACAGGGGGATCAGTAATAATTCAATACTACAGTCGCACACAGATTAAATAAGGACCAGTAATAATTCAATACTACAGTCCCACAGAGATTAAATGAGGACCAGTAATAATTCAATACTACAGTCCCACAGAGATTAAATGAGGACCAGTAATAATTCAATACTACAGTCCCACAGAGATTAAATGAGGACCAGTAATAATTCAATACTACAGTCCTACAGAGATTAAATAAGGACCAGTAATAATTCAATACTACAGTCCCACAGAGATTAAATGAGGACCAGTAATAATTCAATACTACAGTCCCACAGAGATTAAATGAGGACCAGTAATAATTCAATACTACAGTCCTACAGAGATTAAATAAGGACCAGTAATAATTCAATACTACAGTCCCACAGAGATTAAATGAGGACCAGTGATAATTCAATACTTCAGTCCTACAGAGATTAAATAAGGACCAGTAATAATTCAATACTACAGTCCCACAGAGATTAAATGAGGACCAGTGATAATTCAATACTACAGTCCCACAGAGATTAAATGAGGACCAGTGATAATTCAATACTTCAGTCCTACAGAGATTAAATAAGGACCAGTAATAATTCAATACTACAGTCCCACAGAGATTAAATGAGGACCAGTAATAATTCAATACTACCGTCCCACAGAGATTAAATGAGGACCAGTGATAATTCAATACTACAGTCCCACAGAGATTAAATGAGGACCAGTGATAATTCAATACTACAGTCCCACAGAGATTAAATGAGGACCAGTAATAATTCAATACTTCAGTCCTACAGAGATTAAATAAGGACCAGTAATAATTCAATACTACAGTCCCACAGAGATTAAATGAGGACCAGTGATAATTCAATACTACAGTCCCACAGAGATTAAATGAGGACCAGTGATAATTCAATACTTCAGTCCTACAGAGATTAAATGAGGACCAGGGATAATTCAATACTACAGTCCTACAGGGATTAAAGGACGATCCGTTATAATTTCTACCTACATCCCTTCAGAGATCTGCATGGATTAAAGGACGATCTGTAATAATTCATCACTACATCCCTACAGAGATTAAATGTGGACCAGTGATAATTTGTTACTACAGTCCTACAGATATTAAAGGACGATCGGTTATAAATTCAACCTACACCCCTTCAGAGATCTACATGGATTAAAGGACGATCAACAATAATTCATTACTACAGTCCTACAGAGATTAAAGGAGAATCAGTTATAATTTAATCCTACATCCCGACAGAGATCTACAGCGATTAAAGGGGATCAGTTATAATTTAATTCTACATCCCATCAGAGTTCTACAGAGATCAAAGGGGATCAGTTATAATTTAATTCTACATCCCATCAGAGTTCTACAGAGATTAAAGGGGATCAGTTATAATTTAATCCTACATCCCGACAGAGATCCACAGCGATTAAAGGGGATCAGTTATAATTTAATTCTACATCCCATCAGAGTTCTACAAAGATTAAAGGGGATCAGTTATAATTTAATTCTACATCCCGACAGAGATCTACAGCGATTAAAGGGGATCAGTTATAATTTAATTCTACATCTCATCAGAGTTCTACAGAGATTAAAGGAGAATCAGTAACGATTCAAAACTTCACCGCTACAGAGATTAAAGGTGCATTACTGATCCTCCTGTAATCTCTGTTGGGAAGTAATTCAATATTACTTCCCAACAGAGATTAAGGGAGGATCGACAATAATTCAATACTATTTCCCTACAGAGATTAAAAGAGAATCAGTAACAATTCAATACTACATCCCTACAGAGATTAAAGGATGACAAGTAATAATTTAATCCTACAGATCTGTAACGATTAAAGGAGGATCAGTAATAATTGAATCATACAACCCTATAGGGATTAAAGAAGGATCATTGATGATTTAATCATACAGTGCCATGGGGATTAAAGGCGGATCAGTGATAATTTAATCTTTAGCCCTACAGGAATTAAAGGAGAGTCAGTGATAATTTAATTCTACGGCCCTGTAGGAATTAAAGGAGGGTTAGTGATAATTTAATCTTACAGCGCTATAGGGATTAAAGAGGAATCAGTAATATTTTAATACTACGGTCTTACAGAGATTAAAGGAGGGCCAATGATAATTTAATCTTAAAGTGTCATAGGGATTAAAGAGGGATCGGTAATAATTTAATCCAACAGTGCAATTGGGATTAAAGGAGAATCAGTGACAATCTAATCCTGCAGCACTATAGGGATTAAAGAGGGATCAGAAGTAATTTAATACTACAGCCTTACAAAGATTAAAGAGGGATCATTAATAGCTGAATTCTACTGCCCTACAAGGATTAAAGAGGAGGGATCATTAATAATTTAAAGGACCAGTAATAGTTTAATCCCACAGCGCTATAGGGATTAAAGAAGGATCAGTGATAATTTAATTCTACTGTGCTATAGGGATTAAAGGGGGACCAGTGATAATTTAATCCTACAGTGCTATAGGGATTAAAGGGGGACCAGCGATAATTTAATCCTACAGTGCTATAGGGATTAAAGGGGGACCAGTGATAATATAATCCTGCAGTGCTATAAGGGTTAAGGAGGATCAGTGATAATTTAATCCTACTGTCCGATAGGGATTAAAGGAGGGTCAGTAATAATTTAGTCCTGCAGACCTATAGGGATTAATGGCGGATCAGTAATAATTTAATACTACAGTCCTACCGAGCCAGAGGATTAAATTGTCATTGAACCTCACCACATTGCAAGACGAACTCGCTCATTTCGCTTTGTACAGTATACATGGAACTCTATCAGTTAGGGCATAAATGTTACAAGGGTATAGGTTTGTCACGGCGAACCCACGCCTATAACAATCTTCGCCTAGCGGGGGTATGTTGTGACTCATGTTTGCCCGACCCTGAATTTGACCGACGGTTCTTATGTACACATACTATTCTGACAAGAAGTCTACAATCGACATAATTTACGTGCAGTATGCAATAGTACACAGCGCCACCGTGTCACCGCGTGGGCAATCGGGATTAAGTGTTTTGCCTTAAGACACGGTACAAATATCGCAGGTCAGGATCGAACCGTTGACCATTCGGTTTAAAATCCAATGCTTTAACCAGTGAGCTACCGGTTATTCATTTAGCGCTATCGCGAATGTCTTCAGTTCTTCGTGGAACGACGTCCACATACTCGGAAATGAATGAGCGGAATAATACGCTGACGCGGAATAAAGTTATATCGATGGATACAATGATATGAATATTCTACCACTCAAATGTACGTCATTTTCTGAAACTATTTATTGAATTTCCTCTGTGCTTTGGGGAATTTTTTTTTGTTTTTTTTTTGTTTGCATAGTATATTGTGAGTAAGTTTAACTCACCATTTATATCTTGGAACTGCACTGCGCTCCAGTCGACTCCTCAGCGGATATGACAAATGTTCTCGGTAGTTCAGTCGTCTTAACATCTCTGGAACTCTTTTCTACAACGAAAGGTTTTGAGTATTTACAACACTTCCAAATCTTCAACTGCATTTAGCTTACATTCATGTTTTTTTTTTTATAATGCTTTATATCCTAAAGCAAAATAATGGAAATATGAAAATCACACAGTAAATGTGGTTTTCTCAGTCGTGCTATTTTTGTAGTGATTTTCCTACATGATAATGTCACTTACGCTGAAGATTCAGGTCTCTGCGAAGCAGGTTAATCGAATGTATCGAATTACGAAGTGAACAGTTCGAATTCCTCAGTATAAGTGCGCCAAATCAACAAAGAGATTGAAGTCGTTTCCCAAGGCGCCTGATGAACTTTGGGGTTGCCTACTGAAAATCGTCTGGTATCACATTCCTCCCCGTTTTGTAGAATAAAAAGTAGGGTTTTAAAAGAAATAACAGTTAAGTGCACTCTAAAACCACCCTTTGTGTCCAGCATATATCAGAATAAAATTCACAATGTTCTAAAATTATCTTTGGCAAAAGAAAACCACGAGTGTTGATCCAATCATCACTTGCATTTAATAAGATGCATTTTTATTCTGATATTGCGAAAGGGTATAAGATCAGTGGTGATCTAAAGCCATAACCTCCAATCTCCACTGGTGGAAATATGTACAAATGTACTTGCAGTAATTCTAAAATCGGAATTCCATGTTTGGGTCATTACAAATTCTGTTTATTTTGCTAACTCTGAAAAATTCGGAAGCTGGACACAACGGTATTATTTTTCAACTTGTAAATGTTGAGTTTTGAGACAAGCGTCTAGAAGGTCTTGGCTGAATAACTAAAATTGTTAAGAGACTTAAAAGTCTCTTTACATTTTTACATTTTTATAATTACAATTAAAATGTATATACTCGTTGTTGCAAATTGAGTTACTAGCATGTTAAAATCGGTACAATATGGTTTTCAAAGATTACCACTTTGATCCCCATTCTTCCAACGGTAACGTTCAATTTGCAAAAGTATACAGATTTTGAGACTTTCTAAGACAGCTACCAAAATCGTGAATGTATCAGTTGCAGTGTGCTCGTACATAAAACGCTAATCTTAAGCATACCTATGCAACTAATCAAAGTCGAGCTTATGAACAACAAGATTAGCGGTGATAAAATATTTGCAGTATTGCATGTGAAAACATAAACAAAACGTGCATTGTGAGATTTGGCAACATATACAGATAAAAGAAGGGACATATATAGATAAAAAAATACTTTTTGTGCCCAGGTGCTGGAACACTTTTGTAGATATTCAAACATATATGAATAGTCATCTAACTAGGTGCTGTACATCACGCAGTGTGGTTTTTCTTTCAGAAACCAGAAAATCTCCTTTATACGAAAGCAGTGAAAATCTAAAGCCGTAACCTCCAATTTTCACTGATGAAAAATCAACATGAATGAAATTCCCTAAAACTCGAATAAATATACCCAAATTTTACACCAAAAGGAAGACTGCGGTGCAGAGAATACGAAAAACAAGAGGTGCAAATCAGAGAGGCAGGCGTCGGGTTGTGGGAGCAATCGGGGAGTGTTGCATACCCTTAACCCGTTTATTAATCGTATGCCGGCTGTCTGATACCTTTGTTCAAGTTATGATGCTAATAAGTTCAGAATTCGTAAAAATTAATTAAGGTCCATAACTCTGTAACGAAAAATTGGGCTGGCCAATTTTCGAACCTACTTAAGATATTATTTCAAAAGGCCTCTATAGCAAATATTAGTAAAATCAGAGAATATTTGCTCAAGTTATTGCGCTAACTAGCTAAAAATGCGTAACAATTGATTAACTCTGAAACGAAAAATCGGACAGAGTCAGTTTTCGAACTTGATTGAGATATTATTCCAAAAGACCTGCATGGTAAATATTAGTCAAATCGGAGAAAGTTTGTTCAAGTTATTGCGCTATTGCGTACAATTTCGAATTTAAGATTAAAGATAATTGTTTAATACAATCATATATCAAGGTTTACAAAAGGTCCGTTCGTGTCGCCATAAATATTTGATATGAGATACCATCGAATATATCTTACCATCGAAGAGATGTGATTGGTTCGTTTTAATTTTATTGCTTTTCTCATCATATAAATTTGCTCCTGAATCTGAAATATAAATGCCAATGTATTATCTTTGAAAAGAAAATGAAAGTGTCAATGACACTGTAGCTCAACTTGTCAAGACAAAGACATGCATGTGTAGTATGTGACACAGCAATGACAAACATCTAGGTAATGACCTGATAACAAAGGTACATATAAAGTATTGTAACGGTCTGTACATAAATACTGACCGTTGCCTGTAACAAATGGAAAAGGTAAAGTATTGTAAAGGTGGGTAACAGACAGATGCTAAACTAGAAAAGAAAACTTTGAGTCCCAGAGTGGGTCTGACTGAACCCCAAAATAGTTGTTCTCATAGCACAGTGATAACAAAGGCATCCCAAAACATACTTGTTCCTGTCCCAAGGTGAAAACAAAGGTACCCAAGAAGTTTTGTGAAGATCAATTCATAAATACGAGCTGTATAGAACTTGTGACAAAAAACTGATTGGACCTAATTTTGGTACAAAATGGCCACTGGTAGCCATCTTGAATTTTGGACAGTACCCAGAAACACTCATTCTCTTCCCAAGGTGATAACAAAGGTACCCAAGAAGTTTTGTGAAGATCGGTTCATAAATACAGCCTCTACCCTGAGCCGTATTGACATGTGTGCTCACATTGTGTAAGTAGCACTGAATAAATCAAAGTTCATCTAATTTGCATAATTTCTGCATGAAAAAAAACCCCTTACAATATGTGATGTATTCCATTTTACTAAACATTCATACAAAAATTTATTCAAATCAGAACTTTCATACAGAAGTTCTGTACAAAAGACTGATTGCACTAATTTTGGTACAAAATGGCTGCTGGTGGCCATCTTGAATTTCGGACCACACCCAAAAACACTCGCTCTCATCCCACGGTGATAACAAAGGTACCCAAGAAGTTTCGTAAAGATTGGTTCATAAATATGGCCTCTAGTCTGAGCTGTATAGAAGTTGTGTACAAAAAACTGATTAGACCTAATTTCGGTACAAAATGGCCACTGGCAGCCATCTTGAATTTTAGACCGTAACCAGAAACACTCGTTCTCGTCCCAAGGTGATAACAAAGGTACCCAAGACATTTCGTGAAGATGAGTTCATAAATACAGACTCTAGTCTGAGCCATATTGACATGTGTACTTACTGTGTGTAAGTCGCACTGAAAAAATCAAAGTTCATCTAATTTGCACAATTTCTGCACGAGAAAAAACCCGTATTATATGTGATGTATCCCATGGTACTAAACATTCACACAAAAAATTATTCAAATCAGCACTTTCATATGGAAGTTCTGTGCAAAAATCTGATTGCACCTAATTTTGTACAAAATGGCTGCCATCGGCCATCTTGAATTTCGGACCAGACCCCAAAACACTCGTTCTCGTCCCACGGAGATACCAAAGGTACCCAAGAAGTTTCGTAAAGATCGGTTCATAAATACGGCCTCTAGCCCGAGCCGTATTGGCATTTGCACTTACAGTGCTGAAAGTAACACCAAAAACATCAAAATTAGTCTAATTTGCACAATTTACGCACGAGAAAAAAACCCGTATTATATGTGATGTATCCCATGGTACTAAACATTCATACAAAAAATTATTCAAATCAGAGCTTTCATATGGAAGTTCTGTACAAAAAACAGATTTCTGCATCATCGGTACAAAATGGCAACTGGCAGCCATCTTGAATTTCGGACCGAACCCAAAAACACTCGTTCTCGTCCCGCGGTCATAACAAAGGTACCCAAGAAGTTTCGTAAAGATCGGTTCATAAATACGGCCTCTAGCCCGAGCCATAGCAGTTTGGCACTTCCAGCTCTGAAAGTAACACTAAATAAATCAAAGTCAGTCTAATTTGTATAATTTACGCACGAGAAAAAAACCCGTATTATATGTGATGTATCCCATGGTACTAAACATTTATACAAAACTTTATTCAAATCAGAACATTCATACAGAAGTTCTGTACAAAAAACTGATTTTTGCATCATCGGTACAAAATGGCCGCTGGCAGCCATCTTGAATTTCGGACCACACCTAAAAACACTCGTTCCCGTCCCAGGGTCATAACAAAGGTACACAAGAAGTTTCGTAAAGATCGGTTCATAAATACGACCTCTAGCCCGAGCCATAGCCAATTGTTGACGTACGGACAGACGGACAGGCGGCCAGACGGACGGACGGACGGACGGACGACGGGCCATGACAATAGCTCAAATTTGACTTCGTCAAAGTTGAGCTAAAAATGGAACATACTTCTTCCTCAAACGTAAATATCTTATGATCTTACTTTCTATATTTTCGTTTGAATGTACGCTCACTGAGATTGAATAGCAAACATTGCTACACCAGCTGTTTAGTGTCATCCTCAGGCCACTCCTCTCATGTAGCAGTGCTGTCACGGTGTGAGTTCAATTCACACCACTGTAAGTCGCGCACAAGGACTCCATTTTTGGACAATTTTAATTTATTCCCAGGAAATGACAAAGGTTCGGAGAACCCAGGAAAATGGCACACCACTGCTTGGGGACCTTCATGAGTTTGGAATTAGAAAAGGAATGTGAAAATTAAATAAGCGCGTCTGTATTGAAATTACCAAATTATCAATTACCAAATTATCCAATGACATCTTTACATGAGCATAGCTTGGATGAATGTTACTAGGTGGTAAGTTGGCTAGCGATCATTGCTTGGAGAGGGGACCAGGTATCACTGAATGAGCTTCTGGGTCATATATGAACTGAGATTCAATTCCCTGCATTTCCCCGCAATAAAACAATACAAATGTAATTCTAATTTGCTAGTAATTAACCGATAGAGTGATAAATTAGATTTATGTCTTTAACCCTTTATCGCTGATGGTGACAGCAATTGGAAGAGTCCACATTCAGTATTTGGGGACAGAGACTAATTAAAATTTCCAACGTGCAGCCTTTGAAAATGTTGATTGGTCTACCCTGCACATTCTCTTGGCAGCCTCCTACTTAATGTAGTCGTGACTTATCATGTCCCTGGACCAGAAAAACGGCATCTCGTGTTCAAAGTGTTAAAGTTTACTCAGACGTCTTTGCCTTATCACAAATGATAGGGGATTGCCCTTACGGCAAATCTATGTACACCAAATAATTTCTCTTCACAGATAATATGAGACGCCTCTTCAAATTGGAAGCATTTAGATTATGGTACCTGCACTTCAAAATAAAGCCGAAATATAGGCTTCCGACACTCAGCCAGTTAAAAATATACCGCGGGATGACGTCTATTTAATAATATACGACGCAGGCAAATGTAATCCTGTGGATCCACAGCACAGGGTGGTGAATACAATGCAGCCAAATACGAACAGATCATTTATCGTAAAATGTGGCAAATTCGGCATGTGCGCAGACAGAAAGGTACTAGATTAAGGTTTCAACCAGCGCTGCAGGGTGCTTGTCAAATTCATCCTCTGTTGGAATACACCCAGGCTGAAGGACGAACTCAAAATGTACGACGAGAGATTGGAATGTGTATTTATAAGACTTAGTCAGTACTCCGCCGTACCAGCCAAATTCGCCCCACTGTCCCATTTACAGAATCCTATATCGCACCAAAGAGGCTTTAGTAAATTTGTTATTACGTCCAAATCAAACAAACCCAAAGGCCCTGATGGCATTCGAAATCAATACTGAGAACTGTGGCCCCGTGTTCATCGGTATTAATGTCAAATGCAGCAAACTTAAGACGGACACAAAAATGATACCTGATTGGTTTTATAGAAGTCAAACAATACTTCTTTAGAGAACTCATTGCCTACTTTTGCTACATGAATTTTTCAGTAATGTACTGAGGGTATATCCAAACGATAAAAACACAGCTATGTCAATTCATAAGTGGCACTGGAATGAAAATGAAAAAAACACGAAGATATCTCAGACAAAAAATGTTGATTTACCGAAAATCATTTAGTTGAAAATCGATGCGGCAGCTGACAAATTAATGGGTAAAAAACACTTGATGTGAGATCTTCAGTGATTTTTGTTGATAAACTAGCTCTTTTTATTGGATTCTTGTGTTGTGTCAAGATGATTGGCGCGTGTGTTAATCCTCTTTAGTTGTCATCTGTCAGTTTCAAGGAGTAGTTTTTTCTTGTTGATAGTTGTGTGTGATGAAGCCAGTACAATAATTTTCAGGAAAATAGAACCCCAGTTAGTTTGTTCAAGCAGTTATTTCCTGTAACGTTAACCCTTTGAACATTAGTGGTATCTTCCACGATAGTTCAATTTATATTATTTCTTTATTGGTGTTTAACCCTTTACCTAACATGAAATGCAGACGACACTTGCAAAAAAAATTATTGAATAACTAATTTTTTTCATTTTGTGTCTCAAAAACATAGGTTATGACCCCTCGTTGGAACGAGCTCCACGTTCCAACAGGGGTCATAACCTATGTTTTTGAGACAAAAAATGAAAATATTTTGAAAATTAATTGGCGATTTTTGAGAATAGCGCTGGCCGGATTTGGCCGTTACGTTGGGTAAAGGGTTAAGGTCACATACTTATGCACAATGGCTAATCGTGGTGATCGTGACAGTTTTACGGGTGGACGAAACCGGAGTACCCGGAGTGAACCACCGAGCATCGACGAGCAACTGTCAGCTCCTCAACATTTTAATTCTGTTCAAGCTCCTCTCATGCAGGGTTACAGAGGTTGAAGACATGTGCACCATCGACTTGCAGTACACCTTAGTACACGGCGTCATCGTGCCCCCATGAAGGCAACCGAGATAAAGTGCCTTGCCGAAGGATACAACGCGGGTCGTCCCGGACGGGGATCGAACTCGGGACCTGTAGCATAGAAGTCCAACAGTCTCCAACTGAGCCACCGCGCTCCCATGATAGTTCAATGGCATCAATTGGAAAAGTTCCTATTATTAATTTGGGGGGTAGACCAATTAATATTTTCAACGTGCAGCCTTGAGGCGTGTCGAAAACGGGGGCTTTGTCGCTGCTGGAAGAAATAGATTCACGCCGCGTATTCAGTCAAAACCCAAGCAGTGTCGCCTGAATCCGTGCGTGAACGTATGTCTCACCGTGATGAACCCACCAGCTTCACTTTTGTTGGGGTGGTGCTTATCCTGAAGGGGTTAATAACTTTTCCTCGAAAAGCATAAATCAACAGGGGTTCACCGAAAACAACAATTTTAATACATATATATATATAAAATAATAATAATTTATGACTTACATTGAATCCAAAAGAATAAGAAAACAAAACGTCAATAACCCCCTACCCACACAGTTTTTAAGTCACTTGCGGGCCCGCATTCTCTGTTGTCGCTGGTTCTTCCTCCTTGTTCGCTGGTATTTGTTCCTTGGTCGCCTCTTCACCTCACCCTTTCACTGCCGTCGCACGGCCACTAACATATTGTCACTTTATCGGGACGCCTTTCCTCCAACAAGTGACGGGGTTTCACTCTACCACTGCCGTCGCACGGCCACTAGCTCATTGTCACTTTACTTGGCGCTTTTCACGCAAGCAGTCGCCACCAATGGGGTTCAACTCTCCCCTGCGTCTATCTCAGAATAATGTTCATACAGGCAAAGTCTACTCTGCCTACGCATGGCTTGCCTTCTAAAACAGGTAATGCCGTTTACCTAAATGCAAATCAGCTCCCTGAGCTCGTGCTTCGTGTTTCCGATCCTATTCTCATATATGGCCACCGACTTGGCCCGCGACTGCTCCTTTTCTGAATATGAGCTCTGCAGCACCCCTACATCACAACGTGCCTATACTTTCGCACCGATGCGGCACCTCATCTAACCTATCGCATGGGTCATCACCCATCTACTCGCAACGACCCACAGCCTTACACACCTTCAGACTGGAATGAATCTTCCGAGAAATCCCCCAATTTTTATTTCCATAGCCAGAACATTAATTCTCAGTTTAATCGGTTCTCTTGAATTTGACCGCTTAGATCTATCTTAATTTAATATTCGCTTTTAAGTTCCTTTGAAAGACTCACATTTTGATATCTTTTGACATTCTGTGACAGGCAAGCTGCGTAATATGGGTGTGTGTGCAGAACATATGCACCGTATTTACAAAAATTACCTATTAAGTGGCCATAATTACATAGATAATGACGACAGGAGAGAACTGGCTTTTACAACCTTTCATGTTTTATCCAGACCACCCATGTGGCGTTCAACAAATGTTCAATAATGGACATTAAATTTCACGCTTTATTACCAGCGCTCGAATTATTGCTGGTCTGTTACTGTTTAAATTACAAATCGGTTTTCGGGGACCGTTATATACCTATCTTTACGTTTTATGTTTAACCCAGTCAGAAAGACTATCGAAAATATTTAGACTTTTAAACAAGACGATTGCAACTTTTTAGCTATCACCTTGACAAGGCTGCACGTTGTAAATATTAATTAGTCTACTTCACACGTACACTTAGCATCAATCCTACTTAACGAGACTATGACGTATCATGTTCCTGGGCCGAAAAAACCGGTCTCTCTGTTTCAAAGGGTTAAATGCCATAAAGTGTTTTGACAGATATATACACAATATACCTTTACGTGTTCTGAATTCAGTTCTATCACATTGAAATATATAAACTTCACAAACTCGTTTTTTGTGTTTCAAAAATTCTTTGAGGTCGTCCATGATGTTTTATAGCATTTAAAAGTTGTTGACACGAAACACCACTAATGGTGTATCATGTATGATTAAAATAATAATAATACTCTGGTCAACTACTGATTTTGAAACTGGAAGAATGTAAGCGCATATTACATAATCAAGTCGTAACAGATCTGGGATATGACATCTTTGAGAGAGGAAAAATCAAGGCCATTCACGGAGTTTTCTAGGGCATTTTCAAACACTCTTCATGAACTCTGTATAAAAAGAGGAAATGTACAGAACCGCACATACGTTTGAATGGGTTAAGAATTATCGCACGAGATTGCTTTGGCACAGGATATCACGAGAGCCGAAGTCACTGAACCTCACCTCAATGTAAGACGAACTCGCTCATTTCGCTTTATGTAGTATTGGGACCATACTACTTGACAATCACCGAATAGCCAGTTAATTTGTTAAAACAGTCTTCTAATAATCTGTAAAAACAGTCTCCTCATAATCTTTAAATACAGTTTACTAATCTGTAAAAACAGTCTCATAATAATCTGTATCTGTAAAACAGTCATCTAATAAATGATATCCTGGGCCAAAGCAATCAAGTGCCATAATTCTCAACCCATTCAAACGTATGTGCGGTTTTGTATTTATCACACACCTCCCATGTAACAACCAGTCTACACGAAAATTGAACTAAAAGCACTTTTTAACTGGACAATTGCTGCGTTTCCTTCGTTGCCAACGAACCATCACTGTTAGTTGGCGGTGCACCAACCCTAATTGGCTTTTTAATTTTTACGGCATTCAACTGGTCGAAACCAATCAACACCGATCAGTGTCACGGTCACGATGATCGAACTTCAAATATTAACTAAACTGCGGGGAATAACACAATAAAAAGGTTTTAAATAGCTAATAAGTTTAGCACACTCCATCAATATATGACCAGTTGTAGAAAGTATTTGTCAAGGAACAAGCAGTCAGAATGTTATTTTTATTTTGTAAATTTTTGACTCAAATCTGATTGTTTAAATATCCTGGGAAACAAACCTAAATGGGGAACTCTGAATTTCCAAGCGATCTCGACTCGGGTGCATTCCACCAATGACTGACGTGATTTATTTAGACGTTTTTTTCTCTCTTTACGTTGGAACGAAATCGAACGTGTTTTTTGTATCACCACTTATGCGATACAACTTTATTTTTATCGTACAGGCAGAACATTGAAAAGCTCGTGTTTTACATTAATAGGTGTGTGATAAAAATCAAAGCAATTCACGAATTATTGTAGGGTATTTTTAAACACTCTTCATGAACTCTGCATAAAATAAATTATTATAATTAAACCTTTTTTCTGGTCATGCATTTTCAGGCAAAATGATTGGCTAAATTATTTCCTTTTTTTCTTTTCATAACACAATGAACCGCAAAAACGCATTTAGACCCGCTCCAAATCACGCCCGAAATGGCAGGTTTAAAAATTACGCTGCACTATGTGAACGGAAAAGAACCACTGCACGCTCATATTGTTTCAAAATGAAAAGTAATTAATATTTATCTCATCATATTAAAAAGACTTTCAAAATAAAATTTAATAAACAATGAAATCCATATCAAGCTTTTTTTACGTGTTCATTTTTTTATATACGCAACAGGCGATCGTCTGCGTTCATCGTTTTACCCAAATCAAACGTAAACAATAGCCGGTCATAATAATTACGGGAATTTTGATTTTGGAGATTTCCAAATAACCTGAATGAACTCTTTCTGGGACAAAGTTCAACCAATGTCATCTGGATTTATATCGAACTCCACATTTACAAACTGTATTATCGATTTCTCAGGAAATGGTCAAAATCAGAATTAAATTTAACTCAGTGCCCCGCCAGTCAAGTGGAAAAGAAGATAAAGTTGTGTGCGGGCGTGGCCTATGACGTTCCTTTTAACTTACGCAATTCATTGGTCAGTAAAAGTTTTAATGACACAAGAACATGTTTCAGTGAAATGTATCGTTATTACAAACAGAATTTTAGAAAACTATGCCCTTTTATTCAGCTATCACTAGGAAGCTTAATGCGACCTGGTTTTTATTTTAACTCCGCAAAGTAGAGAGTGTTTACATTTATTGCCCCTCAAGTTTAATTATAAGGAATGATTGTTTTTTCTGTCTATTTCTTGAGTTATGAACCCCCCACAAACAAAGGCGTTTGTTTTTTTTTTTTGTTTGTTTGTTTGTTTGTTTGGTTTTTTTTTTTTTGGGGGGGGGGGGTCATAACTCAGGAAATAGACAGAAACAAACGTTCATTCCTTATTTAACCATCTCTGATGTTTGTATACATGCCAACAATTCTTACATATACTGAGTCAAAAAAGAAAGTATAATAAACTTTGAGGAGCAATTTTTTAGAATGGTCGACTTCAATCAAAAACAAATTATTGTAAATTGATATTTCGAGTCTAGCTATATGAATTTGCATAATTTCATGTTCTTACTGTTGCCAGCGTCACGTCAGGACGTCGCAATTCAGACATGGGGTGAAATGAAAAGTTCACACATGCAGTCAATAGCGTGTATGTTCACCATTTGCCTCTTGGATGACAGACATCGACGGCGCATGGACCTGATAAGTCTCTGGATGTCACCCTGTGTTATTGCGTTCCACTCCTACCTTAGGACATTACGTAAATCGCCTAACGTCTGAAGATCCTGAAGTCGTACCCGACGGTCCAATTGATCCCGAAGAGGCTCGACTGGCGACAAATCTGGCGAAAGTGGGGGCTAGGGAAGAGATTCGATGCTCTGCGCCTCAAGGAAAGTCACGACAGATACACATCACGTGACATCGGGCATTGTCTTGCTGGAATAACTGCAACGTTAGCGTTGAATAACGGGACAACAGCGTTAAGAATTTCGTCCCTATATCGCTGTCCATTCAGATTACCATCGATGAAGATCAACTGCGTTCGATGGTGCAAGGAAATTCCTGCCCAAACCATTACACTACCCCCGCCGAAGCGGTCGCTTTCCCGCACGCAAGCATAAGAAAACCGTTCTCCTCGTCGGC
This sequence comes from Pictodentalium vernedei, assembly GCA_031216915.1. Taxonomy (NCBI): domain Eukaryota; kingdom Metazoa; phylum Mollusca; class Scaphopoda; order Dentaliida; family Dentaliidae; genus Pictodentalium; species Pictodentalium vernedei. The sequence goes on along the minus strand of CM062290.1, from coordinate 97,741,126 downwards.
GATACACTCTTGCCCTATCATCAGCGCGCCGCAGTTCATCACTAAAAAGAACTGTGCTCCAACGCTGCTGAGTCCAGCGAACACGCTGACGTACCCATTCCATTCTGACGGTACGATGACGTTGGGTAAGGATTGGTCCGTGGTGTGGACGCCTACTTTGGATGCCGTGTTCAGCGAGTCTGTTGCGGACAGTTTGTGCACTGATTCTATTGTAAGTTCTACCAGGAGTAATTGCTGCTGTCCTCTTCGCCGGAAGGAAGCGATCCCGCAAGTGAGACGTCCTGGTGTATCGGCCTTGTGCAGCGGTCTTAACTCTTGGTCGGTCGGCAGTAGATCCAGTGGTTTTGTACCTTCCAATGAGACGGTAAATAGTGGCCACAGTGACTCCGAACTCAGCATCGAGCTCATCTGGACGTATCCCAGCCTCATGCACACCAATGGGACGCAACCTCTGATTTTCGATTAACCTTGGCATTTTTTAAAATATCGGAAGACAAACACTAGCGTGTTTTCTCAATAACCCAGGCTCTCTCGCACAACATAACACAAAGAAATAGTCGGTCACCCATTCAATTTGACATTCTCGGGTAGCACGTGCTATTGTGAAATCCGTAGAAAAATTGTATACGGTTGGGTGAACAACAACATGTCATTAAACTCTTTGCACGGCTTCTTGTCCACAAACATGCAACATAAGAACTATTATATTTCATCCTTAATGCTATATTTTCACATTTGTTTCTATTATACTTTATTTTTTGACTCAGTATATATAGTCCAAATCAGTAATACCTGCACCTACAGTGACCGCTGGAAAACTCTCTAAGAGAGCTTCCCAAGGATTAGCGTTTGATGCCAGTACAACTTCAGCGGATAAAGTCAGGAATTTTAGTACACAACGAAAACAGACAAACACTGCAGCTTATAAGCATACATTTGTCCAAACTGAGCTAAGCAATTACTTGAATATATTTTTCCGAATTTTTCGTGACTTTTCCCAAGAAAGAACTATTTCAAGAACCTTTAAGGGCATGGAATATCAGTTTTAAAACTGAAGTACTTTTCGAGACCAGCACGGACCTCGTTTCTGAAACCCCAGCTGATAGTAGAGCTTGTGCAGTGACAATTTGATGACTCTTACAGGGAATGCATTTGTTCGTAATGCCAGGTTTCATACCTCTAACTGAGCAACCCAATGTGAGCTAATGCGTGAGTCACTGTGGCACTAATAATTCTCGCACCTGTCCTGCGTTTTTGAGCAAGGCTGGATTTGAAAGTCCAGGCAGGGTTCCTTTGTTTTCCAACTGAACGCTTTTATACCACAAATCCCGAGGAAATGAACTTCGAGTGTTCCAGTTCTTTCAAAGACGTTCTTATCGAAATTTTACGATAAGTTGTTGAGGGTCAACATTTTATCAGCAAAACAAGATGCGCAAATTTGCTGTCCACGTTCTGTAATAGATTGCGACAAATATAGCATTACTTTTATCGAACAAATTTGTCAAATTCTCTCTGCGCAATTTACTGGTAATCACCATTTCAATTTGATATTTTCATCTCTATCGATTCTAAAACATAACCCTTGACAAGCCAGCCCCCCCCCCCCCCCCCACCGGAATCGGCGCAACCATTGGAAAAAGTAGCTCTTACAGGGGCAGCCGTGTGTTCGTAATGGCGAAGGCGAATTTCATACCTGGAATTGATCAGACTCATGTCAACGAACAGGTGTCCGAAGATTGTGAACAAGACTGGAATTGCCAGAGTACGCTAGGTTCGTTGTATAATAATAATAATAATAATAATAATAATAATAATAATAATAATAATAAGACTTTGGCCGGCTGTTGATTTGTCGCGGTTCTCGGGTGAGAATGCATTGGTTACCCCTGTACTCCCAACTACCTCCCTATTCCCACGCTTCTTCTCTCCTCCCAACACTCGGAGACGAACTACTTGATGACATCCCTTGCCCCATTCTTCCCAATCTCTCCGATTAGCACATTAACCCTCCCCTTTGAGTCTCTCACTAACCACATGTCCTTCACTCCCCCATCCCACTTCCCCATTATGCTCCCAGTGGATCTTATTCTGTTAACTGGTATTTTGGGCATTCTAGAAGAAAGTGTCTTTGATGCAGTTGGTCTGGCTCAGGACCCGCGAATACCAAATTTCGGGTCGAAACAGGCAAACGATTTCGAATCGGATCAAATCGCATTTCAAGAATGAACTTCCAGGAAAAGTACCTCTTATAGTTATACTACCAGTGTCTTGTACAAAAGGTGTTGTGTACGGAAGACATACCATTTTGGGGAACGCAGTAAGGCGGTTGAGATAGTTTTCGTAGTCCTGTTCAAAGGCGTATCTGCTGTTATATATCCATTGTGGACCTTGTATCAATCCTTCCAGAAAGTTCACGGGGTTTATGGCACCATATCTAAAATAAACAAATGTCAAACAAAACATTGAAACTTGTGTATTCTTTTCTAATTCAAGTAGTATCAAACAGAGCGCAATGTGACAGAAACGGCTTTGATTGTATGTAAAATTTCCATCTTGAAAATATAACAAATGTCTTACAAATACCTCTAACTAATGCACAGCATGATTGATGTACGGTGAGTGCAGAAGATAAAAAAGTCAGTTTTGGCAAAACTTGCACTTGCAATAAATGAGATAAAAAGATCATTCTTGATAACAGTTCTCGGGTCGCTGGATTCTGTAAGTTACATTAATGAACCTAATAATAACCACTGAAGTTAGTTTCCGACACAACAGATCATTTCAGTCAAACTGTGAACTTCTGAACTCGTGACATAAACTGCAACTTAGACTCTGTCTCTGTTGAGTGTTGTTTCAGTAACAGAGTAAGGAATATACACGTCACCACCCAGAATTCAAAATGTCGATGATTTCCACGACCTTTTCGTTTGTAACAATATATTTATCCAGTACTTCATGCATGTAACATACGTCATCAAACTGCTTCTACAATTACTTGTAGTATCAGCAGCAACAGTAGTACTAGTAAGTAATTAACTGTGTAAAGAAGTAATTTAGTCAGTAGAGGTAGTAAGTAATGGTTCAAGTGAAAACAGTAGTAGAGTTAGTAGCGTTAGTAGTAGTGGTGGTGGTGGTAGTAGTAGTAGTAGTAGGAGCAGTAATAGTAGTAGTATTTCATTGATCGCCTAATGGTATCTCATACGAGTACTACCATCACCAATACTGCTACTAAAGTTGATTAGTTGTAGTTGTAGTAGCAGTAGAAGTAGTGTTATTAGTAGTAGTAGGAGTAGTAGTAGTAGTTAGTAATAGTAGCAGTAGTAGTAGTATGAGATATCATTAGGTGATCAATGAATTACTACTACTACTACTATTACTACCTCACTATCACCTAAGAGTATCCTGTACTACTACTACTACTACTGCTACTACTACTATCTCATTGATCACCTAATAGTATTCTGTACTACCACTATTACTACTACTACTACTACTTACTACTACTACTACTACACTACTACTACTACTACTACTACTACTACTACTGCTACTACTACTATCTCATTGATCACCTAATAGTATTCTGTACTACTACTACTACTACTACTACTACTATACTACTACTACTACTACTACTACTTACTACTACTACTACTACACTACTACTACTACTACTACTACTACTGCTACTACTAGCAGTAGTAGTAGTAGCAGTAGTGTAGTAGTAGTAGTTGTTGTATGTAGTAGTAGTATAGTAGTAGTAGTAGTAGTAGTAGTAGTAGTATAGTAGAAGTAGTAGTAGTAGTATGAGATACCATTAGGTGATCGATGAAATACTACTACTACTGCTACTGCGACTACTACTTCTACTACTACTAGTTGTAGTAGTAGTAGTGGTGGTAGTAGTTGTTGTTGTTGTTGTTGTTGTTGTTGTTGTTGTTGTTGTTGTTGTTGTTGTTGTTGTAAAAGAATCACCATAAGAAATAGAAAAGGAGAGGGGTGGAAGGATATGAAGAAGAAGAGGGTGAAATGTGTCGATAATAATCACGTACAACGCATTCATATTGTGAATTTTTAACATACTCGGCCCATGTGTATCCGGTAATGAATGTTTGAAGATGTTCTCTGAAAATTTTCAAGTCAAGGACTTCCTCTTCCGTGAGAAGTGACAACGGAATTTTTTTCGACTGTTGCAGTAGACTTTCACAATTTTTCTGAAAAATAAAAGAAGGAATTGAGTGATATATTGCTGCCTCTGCAGACAGAAAACATGAAAAAAGTGTAGCTCTCCATGAAGAATAATAATTAAAGTGAAAGCAAGTCAAATATATTGACAATATTGTTGGCACTGGGACGAAATTCAACAGACAGCAGAAAATCATTCTACCACGTAACAATCTGATAACGAGTTACAGACATAATATAACAATCTGATAACGCGTTAAGACATTTATTTATTTGTTTATTGGGGTTTAATGACACTTTCGGCAGCCAGGGTCACCTCGTGTCGGACAGTTTTACGGGTGAAGAAAGGCTTGTACCCGGAGCGAACCACCGAGCAACTGTCAGATACCCCAACGTACTAACTCCACACAAGCAGGGTTAGCATTGGTTGAAGACAAGTGCACCATCAACGCGCAGTACGCCTTAGAACATAACGCCACCGTGCCCCCCCCCCCCCCCCCACGTCGGCAATCGGGGTGAAGTGTCTTGCCCAAGCACAGAACGCGGTTGCAGGTGGGATTCGAACCGAGGGCCACCAGGCTTGCAGCCTACACCTCTACCTACTGAACCACCGCGCCCCGAAGCGCCAAATGATAAAGAAGATAATGTAATGCTTTGGATATCGATGGTCATCTCTTTTGTGGGCACAAAAAATTGTGTATTTCCACGGACTTAAAGGTCGATACATATCTCTCGTGTTCCCTCATAAGATAACTGTTAGAGTTTGACCAAAAATATTACATATCCTCTTTATGTTACGCATTTAATGCCAGTAGTAGGGAATACGGTTTCCACCCCTCACGCGGGCTACCATGACAACACACGTGACATCTAGAGTGCACCGCGGCATGGAGTCACTTCCGGGGCCCACAAATAGGGGAAAGAGGCATATTCCCTACAAGTGATAACACAAAGTGCACTTTCATTGAGCACAGACGCCATTTCTTTCCCTGAACGAGCTATGTGTTTGAGTGAAGGAACGGGGTTGGGAGAGGAGGAGCAACTAACCCACATTGCCCTAACTTAATCGCACCATGCAGTGAATCGCAATAGTGACCGATGGGGTTGGGGAAGTGTAACAATGATTTATCCTTACTGTATGGTAATGGCGATAGATAAGTAGGTTGTAATCTGGGTGGCTAGGTTGCACTTCTCCCCTGACTCAGAGTGCAGTTAAACTTCTCCATACTACTCTTGAGTGCCTAATAATCATACATGCATTAGTATTCTTTTTCGAACAAAATTCCTGCCTGTATGATCCTTATTTGATCCTGTATGATTATTAATTTTCAGCGATCGAATGTGCAGAGCAGCCGCTTATCTCTAGAAGTTCACCAAAACAAACTAGTAAAGTACAATCAAACACAGGATACAATGGAAATGTTAATTAGCAGAGAGCTGGAAGAGTATCTTTGGGCTTTATTCTGAAGTACTGTTACCAAAACGTTAAGACCTAGTACTCAGTGGAGGTGCTTCATACCATCGCCGAAACAATATTACTTAGTCTGTAAGGGTTTGCCTTGGTTCCATTTATGGGAGAGTGCCTGTTGGCACTCTCCCATAAACTGCAACAAGTCAAAGACATGTGAAAATTATGATAACCGAAAGTACTTCCGCCCTTACCACTTAAAAAACATCAGACTTGTGTCAGAAAAATGGCTATGAGCAAAGCTGTTGGCTCACATCTTGGAATTTTCCACCCTACACTATTATTCGATCCTATACTATTATTAATTTTCAGACATTTTCGCCCTGTTCTATTATTAGGCACTCGCGAGTATAGTCCATTTCCCCCGGTGTTAAATTGTGAGCGTGGGATTAAAGAAGTTTGAACGTGCATGTGCGTTGACTAGAGTCCGAAATATTAAGGACGAGACGAGTTATTTCACACACACATATATATATATATATATTTGTTAACGTCTTTTTGGCAAGATACTGATCAAATTTTGACTATACTTGGTTGTGATGCTGAATAATAATCGATAAGTTGAAATGGGAATAGGAAATCATACGGTGTCGCAATTGTTCGTCCCATCAATGGATTTACCAAAAAACTAAAACGTTAACTGAAAATGTTATTTTCTTGTGCCGGAGGATGGAATTTTATATTTTTAGTAAACGTTTTGTGGAGAAAGGGGAGGGGCAGTGATACCTCAAGTCCCGACTTATACATGTATATTATGCTGAATGCTAATTATCGGGTTGGACATGTTGGGGGCGACAAAGGCATGCTTTTGTGGCGTAGCTGGATCCGAATATTGGATAGCTGGGAATATAATTAACAAGTGCAACGCCAATCACCCGCCACAAAAGTCCAACAGGGCAATAATTCGCAAAGAAATAATTGGACACAACTAGGTCGTAATGCACTTCATGATATAATCACAAAAAGATGTACATTAAATTTGGAAAAAACATTTTCCTTTGAAATGTGATGACAAAAAAATGGTAATGTGATCAGATGTGATCACAAAAAATTGTAAGTCCAACAAGGGAAATAACTCTTGAATAGAAACTCGTAGAGAGCTGTTTCGCGATTTAAGATATTAATACACCACAAGCTTTTTATTAAATTCGGGACATTGTCGGGTAGCTCTGTCTGACTCGGTATTCTGTGTGCTGGATTCAGGACTTGTTTTTAACAAGTGTAAACATCAAATCTATTCTCGTAAGAAAATATATGACTACTTACATAGCGAGTCGCTATCTGAAACTCCAATCCAAACAAAACTGTCAAAGGACAGATTTTTGAGGTGGGGTGGGGAGGGGTTCACGCCCGTATACCCCTGTTACGTTTTATATACCCCTACCGTCATGTATTTGAATGTTATTGGGGGTGTTGCTAAGATAACCGGTTGGGTGTGGGGTAAACCCAATTTGACCCGATCGTTATGACTCAAGGTCCGACTGATAAAATATTACAATTACTTCATCAAGGCAGGCCTTCTTTGAATGCATGCCTTGGCGATGTACTTGGAATATTTGTCAGTCGGGTCGGTATTATAGATCAGAAACACAGGAATTGTTTTGTTTTTAGGTTTTTCTTTTTTGTTTTTTTTGTTTTTTTTGGGGGGGGGGAGGGGCTAAACACACGTAATAGTCGCGACGCATGGGCTCAACAACTTCTTACTAAATTAACAGAAACCAGAAAATCTTCTGGGACCGAATCAGCCACATTTATTTTAACCCTTTACCCAATGCAGATGATATCAAAACTTCTTATTTTGAATATCATTTTTTTTTCTCCAAAAATGTCAACAAAACCATATCACTTGACCCCTCGTTGGAACGAGCTCGTTCCAATGAGGGGTCATATGAAATGGTTTTGTTGAAAAATATTATTTTTTCAACTGCTGAATTTGCATATTACGGGGCGGATGTTGCCGATTCGTTGTATAAGACCTTCTGCGTGTGTGGCATAAGTTTCAAATCTAGTCTCGTAAGAAAGTACTTTATGACTAGAAAGAGCGAATCGATATTATAAGTCAGACAAAATGCCCCGAGTGGAAAATTATTGAGGGGTGACACCCCGATATCCCCTCCCGTAGTTATGCCCCTGAATGTTGCCATACAATCACCTTCCTTCTGATGAATGCATCCACGGTGAAAGATTCCAGCGTGTCATCATATGCATGAATCCCAGAGAAAGTGGCAAATTCTGGAAACTCGTGCATCCAAAGTAATAAAAGTTTGTTCTCTAAATGTCGTAGCAAAGCACTTGCATTACCTGAAAGTAATATGAAATTCAATTAATCACCGCTAAGTAGTACGAAATTAAAATAATTACAGCAAAATAGTACGAAATTAAAATAATTACCGAAAAGTAGTACGAATTTAAAATCATTACCGAAAAGTAGTGCGAAATTAAAAATCATTACCGAAAAGTAGTACGAATTTAAAATCATTAACCGAAAAGTAGTGTGAAATTAAAATCATTAACTGAAAGTAATACGAAATGAAAATCATTAACGGAAAAGTAATACAGAACTGAAATCATTAACAGAAAAGTAGTACGAAATTAACCTTTGAACCCGAGAGGCCGCTTTTCGGGCCGGGAGCATGATATTTCATGATTTCATTAATTAGGATGGGCGCTAAGTGTATGTGTGGCGTAGACCAATCACTATTTTCGACGTGTACCCTTGGGGCTGCACGTTGAAATATTAATTTGTCTACCCCCAAATTATGAATATGGACTCCTCAAACTGCTGTCATTGAACTGACATGGAAGATACTATCAGGGTTCAAAGGGTTAAAATTATAAATCAAACAGTATAAAATTAAAATCGTTCACAGAATTGAAGTTCGATAATCAAATCATTATATTAATTTTACATCAAAATATAGCATGCATGATACTTTCCACCACACAAAACCGTTTACGGCTAAGTTCGTCTTTCAAAATATATTTTCGATACACATATATTTGTGAGCAGTGGAACTTCATATGTGCTAGAAGTTTTTGAATATAAATCTTATAAAACAAATGCATATAATCCAACAAACATAGTCGAACCTTTCTTTTATTTCTACGATGAAAATGAATTTGTCAGAAATGCCCATACGTGTTGGGAGGCAAACATGTACGTGAAACGAATCATGAAGAAAGTGTACTTTCGGACTTGGATTTAGAGTAATTGTGCCATTACTTCTGAAAGCAAGAAACAATTACCCCTTGCAATTTCTATTTTTACCGAAAAAGCATGTAGCTCTGGGATGCGTTAAATTTTATACTTAGGACCTAATGATGCAAGGAAATGTTGCCAAGGACGTTTCGCTCCATTTTTTTAATGCCTCTCGCTCATTTTAACCTTCATCGTGAGCACAAAGTGATAGACAGTGCCAAATCATAATTTTCCACAGTATACATCCATTAACAAATTCCACACAAAACACAAATAGTGTGAATATTTATTTATTTATTTATTGAAATTTAACGACAGCCAGGGTCACCACGTGTCAGGCAGCTTTACGAGTGGAGGAAGCCGGAGAAGTCGGAGAGAACCGTTGTGTGTCAATGTTCAGCTTGATATCTCTGAAAATGGAGGAGTGCATAAGTAGGCACTTAACTCCGATTGTCCACATGGGGGCACGATGACACAGTGTACTAAGGCGTATTGCACGTCGATGGTACGCATGTCTTCAACCAATCTAACCCTGCCCGTGCTGCAGTACGGAGTTACGATGTTGGGGAGTTGGCAGCTGCTCGTCGTTGCTCGGTGGTTCTCTCCGGGTACTGCGGCTTCCTTCACCCGTAAAACTGTCACGGTCATGATTAGCCATTGTGCATAAGTATATGACCTTAAACACCAATAAATAAATAAATAAGTGCATAAGGAACAGACAGACAGACACCGTTATTTTCGACTGCGAAGATTTTCAGGCTCCGGATTTTTTTCCAAAATTAATTTTAGGGGATTACACGGGCGTTTCACAAGAGGGAGCTTTAGTCTACCGGATTACGTAGTGTTAATAAAAACTATTGTTTCAAACCTGGAAATAAGCAGACTGTAACCTGCAGAATGAGTGCATCAGAGAGTGAATTTGGTTATGCTACAGGATAGCATCACTAAATTTACCCTCTGTGAACCTCAATCTGAATGAAGGACTAAGGCCTAAAAAGAGAGAGGTACCCAGAGGATAACTTGGGGGAATTCCAGCCCACTGTATGGGATAGCATCAGCAAATTCACCCTCTGGGGATCTCATTCTGCAAATGACAGATTGCTTATTTCCAGGCTTTATTGGTTTTATTTTTGTATTCTTATTTGACAAAAAAAACACTTACAAAATATCTTTCGTATTTCTTCGACTATTCATTCTGTCAGCTGAATTTGGAAGCACGATAAGAGAGTGTGATTCATGATGGGGTGAGAGGGGGAAGACCTTGCATTTTTTTTTATTACCGTGGTTTCACCCACGACAGTAAGATTCCAAAATGACCCGTTATTCACGCAGTTTTTAAAGTTAACGATTTCTCAAGTAAAGTTACTCTCTTGGCAATTAGTTCTTTGTTTGTTGTAACCATTACTAACCAATACCCAAAACCTTGAAAATAAAACATTGTGATTCCAGTGTATATGTGTGGTGTTTGTTATCATTTAATTACTACAGCACCTTTTGACCCGATCCATACCACATCTGCATTGTCAAAATTAACGCAGAAACCAAGGAAGCGCGGTGGCTCAGTGGTAGACTGTTGGACTTCTTTGCTAGAGGTCCCGAGTTCGATCCCCGTCCGGGACGACCCGCGTTGTGTCCTTGGGCAAGACACTTTATACCGATTGCCTACATGGGGACATGGTGGCGCCGTGTACTACGGCGTACTGCACGTCGATAGTACACATGTCTTCAACCACTGTAACCCTGCTTGAACGGAGCTTGAACAGACTTAAAATGTTGAGCCGCTGACAGTTGTTCATCGATGCTCGGTGGTTCTCTCCGGGTACTCCGGCTTCCTCCACCCGTAAAACTGTCACGGCCACGATTAGCCAATGTGCATAAAAGTATGTGACCTTAAACACCAATAAATAAACTAGAGGTACTGCGAGCAAACTCACAAAGTGATACCCCCCCCCCCCCCCACGCCTGAAATGTATAAGTTAGATTATCTCCCCTCGGAAATGTCAGAACGGAATTATATTGCTTCATGCACATCTTCACATGGAGTTCTTCCATTGTGTAAAGTTTCATGAAAATTCTTCAAACGGTTTAGGATGAGTTCCGCTTACAAGGATGGACAGACGGTATAAGTTAGATTATCTCCCCTTGGAAATGTCAGAACGGAATTATATTGCTCCATGCACATCTTCATATGGAGTTCTTCCATTGTGTAAAGTTTCATGAAAATTCTTCAAACGGTTTAGGAGGAGTTGCGCTTATAAGGATGGACAGACGGTATAAGTTAGATTATCTCCCCTTGGAAATGTCAAAACGGAATTATATTGCTTCATGCACATCTGCATTTGGAGTTCTTCCATTGTGTAAAGTTTCATGAAAATTCTTCAAACGGTTTAGGGAGAGTTGCGCTTACAAGGATGGACAGACGGACAGACGGACGGACAGGGATGTTCCTATACACCCCCTCAAACTTTGTTTGCAGGGGTATAATGAATAACGCAGAAACCTAACACTTTTGACAACTGTTCGATTGTATTAAATATGCATATTGTGTTCGTTAGTCGTCGCCGAAAAAGAGAATATTGCCATCTACGTATTCATTTACAAAATGTACTGGGTTAGGCTTGAAAAAAAATAAAAATTTCTTTCTCAGGCCCTCCCGCGTGGTCCTTTTGCTGCCACATGCTATTTTTTATAACCAATGTAAACTTTGAAAAAAATTAAAATTAAATGGTTTGTGTCAGATATTTTACCCAAGTTAATAAAATTGATAAATTTGTCACTTGAGTGCAAGAAGACTTTGCAATGCTTTAGCATTGCAAAGCCTTCTTGCTCTCAAGGGGCGAAATACACCACCGCCCATATTCCGTAGAGTATGAGGCCTAAAACCTAAACCAAACACGTGAACTTTTGATGGCAAAGAAATAATTACAGAAATAAAAAATAAAATAAAAAAACCGCTAGCCCGATTGCAATTTTACAAATAATGGCCCGAGAAACAGATCTACTTTGTGTGGCCTTATTTAAGTCATCTTTTTCTTATTACGTTAATTTGTTGATTGTATTTCAGTTCTGGCCCTAATACTATAAAACTTTTACAGATGTATTTTTTAGAATTGTATTTTCTATTTTCGGAAATAACTGACTGAAATGAACCATTAGCATTTTGAAAGATGTGGTAAATTGCCAACTGGCAAACTGCCATATCATTTAAAATGCTATTGATTCATTTCCGTCATTTATGTTTACTTGCAGAAAATACAATTTGGGGAAATACAATTGCAAACGTTTTGCAATATTGGTCCCTGGACTTGACATTTCAGCACATAAAATAAATACGCAAGGTAACAGTGGGTCTTTAGTCGTACTCCACGTTGTATGTGAAAAGCTCTTTAACAGTAGTCATTGTTCAGAAAGCAGCTAGAAATGTCAGGGAAGAAAGATTTGAATAACAGAATTATAGATTCTATAGAGGCAAAGGAGCCCTGTGTCAAAATGCATAAGAAAGATAGGGCAAAAAGACTGACTACTGTCAAATAGACTCTCCATGGGCGTCGATTACAGTGTATGTGGAAGGATGAGGGTGGGGGTGGGGGGGGGGGGGTGGATTGCGCATTTGATCATGAAGGGTACTCCGTATCGACACAGACAGTTAATCCCTTGATTTTAGACTTTTAACGTGATCTGACCACTTTGTGGCTGGGAATTCTGTACCTGCCGCGAGCAAATAAATCGCTTTTGTTGTGAAAAATTTACTTTCTGCTCCCGAGACTATTTAAAAGACTTACATTATTCAAAAGAATATTGAAGTGTGCTCAAAGAAATATAAAAGAAAATGAAATGTTTATCTGACAATTTCTTAACTGGTTGAAGGCTAGATTATTTTTGGTGGGCTGAATTTAGTATTCAAAATTTGTTTTATTACTAATTATTGGAGAGTGCCCACAAGAACTCTCCTATAATTTGAAATAGAACACATTTATATAAATGAAAGAGTCAATGACTCTGTAGCTCAACTTGGATATGACAGGAATTAGTACTTGCTGTGACCAAGACAACTGAATAATGAATATGACAGGAATTAGTATTTGTTTTGGCCCAGTCAACAATAATAAAAGAATTACAAGGTGGCTGTAATGGACTACAGATTAAGACCAATCATTGTAGATTATTATTTTTGTGTGGAAATTTTCAGTCCCAAACAAAATATTTTCAGACTAAAATTTTTTCTTCTTCTTCTTAAAATTGACCAGAATGCATCAAAACACAAAAAACTAATTTCCGGATTTTGGTCCAAAATTTTCTAAGTCCCACCCGGACCCCTAATTTGCATAATTCATTCACGAGAAAAACTCTGTATTATATGTAATGTATCCCATGGCACTAAACATTCATACAAAAATTTATTCAAATCAGATCTTTCATTTGGAAGTTCTGCGCAAAAATCTGATTGCACTTAATTTTGAACAAAATGGCTGCTAGCGGCCATCTTGAATTTCAGACTGGACCCAAAAACACTCCTTCTCGTGCCACAGTGATAACAAAGGTACCCAAGAAGTTTCGTGAAGATCGGTTCATAAATACGGCCTCTAGCCCGAGCCGTATTGGGATTTGCTCTCACAGTGCTGAAAGTAACACTAAATAAATCAAAGTTAGCCTAATTTGCATAATTTACGCACAAGAAAAAAACCTGTAATATATGTAATGTATCCCATGGCACTAAACATTCATACAAAAAATTATTCAATTCAGAGCTTTCATATGGAAGTTCTGTACAAAAAACAGATTTCGGCATCGTCGGTACAAAATGGCTGCTGGCAGCCATCTGGAATTTGGGACTGCACCCAAAAACACTCGTTCTCGTCCCACGGTCATAACAAAGGTACCCAAGAAGTTTCGTAAAGATTGGTTCATAAATACGGCCTCTAGCCCGAGCCATAGCAGCTTGGAACTTACAGCTCTGAAAGTAACACTAAATAAATCAAAGTTAGTCTAATTTGCATAATTTACGCACGAGAAAAAAACCCGTATTATATGTGATGTATCCCATTGTACTATACATTTATACAAAACTTTATTCAAATCAGAACTTTCATACAGAAGTTCTGTACAAAAAACTAATTTTTGCATCATCGGTACAAAATGGCCACTGGCAGCCATCTTGAATTTCGGACCACACCCAAAAACACTCGATCCCGTCCCAGGGTCGTAACAAAGGTACCCAAGAAGTTTCGTAAAGATTGGTTCATAAATACGGCCTCTAGCCCGAGCCATAGCAGCTTGGCACTTACAGCTCTGAAAGTAACACTAAATAAATCAAAGTCAGTCTAATTTGCATAATTTACGCACGAGGAAAAAACCCGTATTATATGTGATGTATCCCATGGTACTAAACATTTATACAAAACTTTATTCAAATCAGAACTTTCATACAGAAGTTCTGTACAAAAAACTGATTTTTGCATCATCGGTACAAAATGGCCGCTGGCAGCCATCTTGAATTTCGGACCACACCTAAAAACACTCGTTCCCGCCCCAGGGTCATAACAAAGGTACACAAGAAGTTTCGTAAAGATCGGTTCATAAATACGACCTCTAGCCCGAGCCATAGCCAATTGTTGACGTACGGACAGACGGACAGACGGACGGACGGACAGACGGACGACGGGCCATGACAATAGCTCAAATTTGACTTCGTCAAAGTTGAGCTAATAAAATATTATTTGCGTTTGACTGCATTTGAAAAATTAACAAGGCAAATGTTGGCTTTTGCTCTGGTAGGCCTACCCTTATTTTCTGAAAGCTCTGATAGTGGCTTCTAGCACTCAACCAGTTAATTTGGTTCCTTGAATATAAACGGAAAAATAGAATGAAACCCAAACAGTATGGTGATCAACTTGTCATTGAATGGGGAGATAAAGTATTGATTGTATCGCTAACTTTTATGGTATCCACATCCTGTACTGACAGAGGCAGTCTCCACACTTACCCCATAGAATGTTTCTCAATATGTGCGTCTGAATGGCTCAAATATTCTTGATTTTAACGGGCAGCTGGAAATTATTTTTATCGTAAACAGCCTGCACAAGTTTTAAGTCTCTGTCAGGTTGCAAAAATGCAGTTCGTTTTGTTAACTGGTAAAGTTCTAAATTATGCTTGGTCGTCAATATTTGACAATTGAGAACAATTTTCTGGAGAGTGCTGATAGGTGCTATCTCATAAATTGTAACACGCCGGATCTATACAGACTTCAATGAAAATAGCAAACACATCCACAGAATATTAAGACTTTGTTGTCGCCTGTTTTAAAAGTGGAAATGACCCACATCACTCCTACAGACAATACCAATGGGTGGGTTGGAGGCGGTTAAAACAACCCACATCATAATAATAACACCTTGATTGGCCGCTGATTTGTCGCGGTTATCGAGTGAGAAGGCCTTAATTAGCCATGCGCCCCAAATGCCTTTTCCCCGCGCTCTTGAGACGAACTGCTTGACGACATTCTCTCCGATAAGCATACTGACCCAGCTACCTGTGACACCCACTAACCACATGTCCTTTATTCTTCCATCCCACTTCCCCATCATACTCTTGGTGAATATTAATCTATCAGACAGGTATTTTTTCACATTCCAAAAGAATGTGTTCCAGGGTCTCTACTACGTACAAATTGCACATTTGGCACTCATTTTCATTGTCTTTCCCAGTTTTGTTGGTAAGCTCCAGCGACCGCGACCTCATCTTGAACAGCAGTCCCCCCCCCCCCCCCCCCCCCCGTCTCACAAAGGTGCCATCTAGGTACTCTTCAAAACCTGGATTCTCTTTATCGCGCAGGCCACCCAAAGACCTCTTTGCTTTGACCCCCTCTCGTCAATTCAGGTTACAAGCCGCTACCACTTTTTTTCTGATGATTTTGTTTCCCTTCGTCGGGCCCATTCCTAATTCCGAGATCTCTATTGCATGAATAGTTCTCCATTAATTCCCCACTTGGTCTATCCACCCTGTCTTTGTGTTTGAATTCCAAATATTCTGGAACATTAATTTACACTATCGACAGTCGGGGAAATTTACCAAATAGTTAAGATAGCAGAGTTTCATAAAGTCTATCCTGTTCTTAATCCTCATCCACTCAAGCTCACCCCTTGTTGTTTTTAGTGATGCGGCATTACTCGACCTCGTTATCCATCGGTCGGCATCACATTTTGCGGGGTTTCGAAGCTCTTTGAAGCCATTTGGTTTAGAAGTATCACTTCCGTACCATATGTTATTCTTCGTACACCCACCATTTTCCAGATTGTTTTCCCCATGAAAACCTTATTGAAGTTGTTTCTCTCTATACGTTTCAAGTAACTGTACTGTCGAGTGGACCTTCAAACCCATTGATTGTGCCACGGTTCATATTACCTATTTATCCGTTTCCGCTTTTCAGAATAAGTTACATGATTACTGGCGTTATGCGTGAATTAATTTTTAGAGGCGCTGTGCCTGTTTTGGGAACACCGACCCTACAAACGCAACTTCCGGATCCCACGGACATGATGCATAACTATCAACTTTCATGCATTTGTGACGAGAGGGTTCGTCGTAGTATATACGGGATCTTAGAATGTTCAAGAGATATATAAGACTTACATAAACGAAAACATTTATTTACATCCAATAACGGAATCATATAACAATGAATATAGCAGGTGGTGATACCGAGCTCTGAGGGACAGAGTGTCCTGTGACTGAGGAATTCCAGAGTGAAGTCTCGGATGAAATGGTTTCGCGCGCCAAAGGCGCGCAGGGACGATGTGGGGCAAGCTCCATTCGACCTTCGATGACTGTATAGGTTTTGTGCCACGCCTGGGCGTGGTAAATGAGGAAAAAGGAAGGAAGCAGCTCATCAGCGTTTGTGCTTCTTGCGGGACTTCTTTTTAGGAGGTGGCTGTGATGGGGATGTGGGTGTCAAGTCTTGTTGATTAGGTGGTTTTTCCTTAGTATTTCTTTAGCCACCTCGGTGATTTTATCGGATTTTTTCTTGAATTCTTCGTTGCCGGCCAGGACCTGCTTGTATTCGTTCAGCATGTTCTTTGCGCTTTGTATAACTGAAGTTAGAGGTGGCTGGTTCGCTGTACCTCCCTTGCCCGGGCTTTCCGGAAGCGAAGGAAGGAGAGAGTGAGGGGTGGGAGGTGGTGAAGTCTCAAGCTCTTATCAAAGTAAATATACACATCACGAAAGAAAAGAGGTTTTACAATACAGTACAATTTTCATAACCTGCCAATCAAACTGAATATAAGTAATTGACCCATTCAAGATTAGACTCGCCACTTCCAATGCAATGCAAGCCGCATGTGTAGCTAACACTTGGGTGGCAACAATAGCATTCAATAAAGAGTCGCAACAGAGTGTTAATGATTTCTGGTGGAGATTATATTTAGCTTGCCTGTCGCTGCTTGAATTAATATGGACTTTTATATTTTAACCAGAACATCACAAAAGAGAAATAAAAATATTTATATTAGCTTACACTTCAAAACGTAATCTCTTGAATATTAATCAACTAATTTATGGGCTTCCATATAATGTCACGGTCATACATTCAACGAAGTTGAACGAACGTCTCCAGCTACTCCCACCCAAACTCATACTCTCGTGACTGTTACTAAACTTTCATTACTTATAACAAAATTCAACAATTTTACAACCATATCACTGTGTGTTTGTTAATTTCCCATACTTTCCGGCCGAAATCACAATCAAATAAAACGCAAAACACATTTTGCAGGTAACCGTGTAAGCGGACTAGCCGACTGTCTTTTATTTTCACCAAATTTAACAACACAACGAAATAAAGTTAGCTGTTACGTGGCCGTCCAGTAAAAACCATAGATAACCTTTCAAATTATTGTCATTATTATTATTTTTTTTTTAATTTTTTGGAAAGGAATAAAACTATGGAAACCTGTTATCCGAAACAAGTGCCAGGCGTAACTTATAGTGTCGGATATACACTGCAAAACTCTGCAAGGATACATCTTTCTTGCACATAAAAAATAATCGTAAACCAGACATTAATTGGCAAGTCTGATGCGTTCGCTGAACACGGCTAGAATGATCATTCCGCATAACACACATTCAAACCTGAATGATTACCGCCAGTGTGGCCATCGGCTGACAACATCACGTGACAGCAAACATGCTCCCTGTGATATTTCTGAATAGGAAACGCCTGAGACATTATTTTTCTGTCTTTACTTTTCGAATCGCAGAAAAATACATTTATCCGCCACGAACGGAGATTCGCTGTACAGATATCTCACCGTGTGGAGGTTGTAAACAGAGATTCTAAATTTATTACACGCCTGTTCTATGATATCCCCATCTACAGCAACACTAAACCATGCGGAAAATGAAAATCCGTTCCGCACACATGTGCCGAACGGAAATCGTTGACGGACTATTTTTAAATAAATTTCACTGGTATTTTCTACAAATCGTGTACCGCAATTACAATTTGAATCGCTTGAGATAGCTAAAAATTAGTAACACGGGCTCCCCTCGTAAAATTGGTTGTGATAAAATGTATTCTTTTTGTTGATAATTCGTCCTCTGAGTTCCAGTGTGTTCTATGTGCCAACTGGCACATAGAACACATTGGAACTCGGGGTACTGGTTGTCAAATGAACTGCTGAGTGTCCTTCTAATACTTGCTTTTATAGGCGTGAAGGCGTGCAATAAACACAGAACGACACACGCGTGTGAATGGGTTAATCGCTTGGGCCATCGCAGAAGGATAAAACTCGAGGCCTGCGGCCTCTCGTTTTATCCTTCCGCGCTGGCACTCGTTCCAAATCGATTTAGCCATTCACACGCGTGTGTCGTTCTGTGTATGTATACACTGTAAAAAATTACCATAATTTTTTACGGTCATATGACCGGCAGCTAGTTTCCAGGCATATGACCGTAAGCATTACGGCAAACCGTAAAACATTTTTAACTGTCATTTGCCGTACATTCCCGTAATTTTTTTCACGGTTTGCTGTTTTTTGGTCGGTTATATGCGTGAAAACTAGCTGCCGGTCATATGATCGTAAACAATTTCAACCATCATCTGCCTTATTTTCCCGTAAAAATTACCATCAAAATAATTACGGTCAAAATGACCCGAGGCAAAGTTCCAGCCATATGGCCCTTAATCAGCTGAAAACCATAATTTAATTCCAGCCACCATTAACTGCATTTTACCTTGAACCAATAAAAGCATATGAGTATGCCGGCCTTAGCGGAGATCCGTGCCCACAAGCCTTATTACGATCCATCGAATATCGGTGACGCAATACGAACAGTCTGCTATTCTGCATGATTACCGAAACAATTATATGCATAAAAAAATTGACGTTATTTGATTTTCATGTCCAAGGCTGCAATGATTCACTTGGCCACAAACTTACAAATTTATAGTAATACGGTGTTGTCGTCTTCAAAAGCATCGGGCGCCCTTCTTGGAAATGGCGACTTCCAGAGTGACATATGCCAAGACCGGTCCCATAATTCACCATTTTTACCGTAACTGGACAGCATGACGGGATAGATACGTTCATTGGATCAAATTCGCGGGTTTTTCTACGGCAATACCGTTAAAATTAATTTACGGCCTCGAGACCGTTGTATTTGACAACCATTTGACAGTAGCTAACCATAGAATTACGGTAATTTTTTTTTACAGAGATATAATGGCTAAGTGCGCATGATTAGCAACATGCACGGGTATGTCCTCAAGCTGGTTACGTCCCACAGCGCGCGTCGATATATCGGTATTGCGAACCCATTCAGTCAAATACATAAACCACACATGTTTTCTTTTAACCTTTTTTCTTAACGGATTGGCCACATCCACCCGCGTAAGTAGCAAATTGAGCAGTTTTTAAACAAGAGGCCCCAGGGGAGCTTAGGACAGTAGTCTAAATATCAAATCAGGGTCTTGACTTGAATAAGCTGAATACGCCCCTGAGGCGAGCCCAAACAGAAAATTCAGATGAGTTTCATAAATATTATATGAGAAAAACACTCATTTCATATTCCATTTATCATATGATACGCACACGCACAAATTAGCCACTTAGTATGACTTTTTAACCCATCACCTAACTTGAGTTGCAGACGGCACTTGGAAAAAACATCCTCGTATAACTGAAAATTTTCATTTTTTGCTTCCAAAACATAGTTTATGACCCCTCATTGGAACAAGCGCGACACGCTAGTTCCAATGAGGTGTCATAACCTATGTTTTGGAAGCAAAAAGTGAAAATATAAAAAAAAAATGAATGGCGTTTTTCTTGTATTGCGCGAGACGGTTTTTGCCGTTACGTGAGGTAAAAGATTAATACAATATAACCCACCCTAAATAGGACAGATAACGTAAATTCTCCCTACTGAAATTATGCAAATGTGACCCAGTTGTATTTTGTTTAAGCCAATCAAATTGTCCAGTTTTGAAATTGACCAATGAAAGCTCCCAACTCTGATTATGCATATTATGAAAATGTGGCCCAGTTGTATTTTGTTCAGCCAATCAAATTGTCTAGTTTTGAAACTGACCAATAAAATTGACGGAAGGCTATATTTATCACTGAATAATAAAAAACAAAATAGCAAATGTTTTAAAGTGAACAAAACGGTAGAGTCATATGATAAAAAAACGTTTTTTTTTTATTTTTGTTCGGACATTTTCGAAGTCCCAAACAAAATATTTGCAGACTAAAATTTTTTTTTTCTTCTTAAAATAGACCAAAACGCATAAAAAAGCCAAAAAACTAGTTTCCGGATTTTAGTCCAACATTTTCTAAGTCCCACCCGGACCCCAAATTTTCAGTATAAATTTTTTTTTTTTTTGTCTTAAAAGGACCCCAAATTTTCAGTGTAAAAAAAATTGTCTTAAAATTGACGAAAACGCATAAAAAAACCCAAAAAACTATTTTCCGGATTTTGGTCCAAAATTTCTAAGTCCAGACCGGGAACCCAAATTTTCAGAGTAAATATGAACCCATGGACTTGGCTTGAACAAACATGAATCTCACCTCCCTAAGCATGCTGCATACCAAATATCAAAATATTCCTATTGGTAGATCTGAAGAAGAAGATTTTTAAAGAATATTCCTCATACTGCACTAATTTAAACATCTGAGCCCCCCTGGAGAGCCCAAATATGGACCCAGGGAATTGATTTCAATAAACGTGTGAAACAATCTTCCAAAGATGTTACATGTCAAATTTGAAAGCTTTTGGGGCAGTGGTTTGGTAGAAAAGTAGTGTTAAATGTTTTTCCCATTACCCACAGTGTTAAAAAAATACTGACTCAGCACTTTTTCAAAGTCCTCAAAAAGTGCCCCATGATAAAACCGATGGCATTTTTTTTTTGACCATTCCATTCTGTTGGTCCTAAGGAAGCTCCACACCAAATAAGAATTCTCAGTGCAGTGTAGTTTTGGAGATATGGGCGTTTTAATTTTTTTCTATTTTTAGCTCCTGCGGTTCCCATGGGGCGACGGGGAAAAATTTGGGCATAAATTAAGTACTTATGACCCAATATGCCTTCATATCAAATTTGGTTCAAATCTGCCTCTCGGTTTGAAAAATAGAGATTTTGAGCGTGGCAAAAATTCTTGCACCTCCCATAACGAAGACAAATATAGCTCCTCGAACTTCTCTTGAACAAATCTGAGTCTACACCTCAAAAGGAAGCTGCACACCAAATATCAATTCTCTGCTACTGCTGGTTCATGAGAAGAAGATTTTTTTAAAGATTTAAGCACACTTTTTGGGCGTGGCCCTACCGAGGGCGGGTCAACTTGATTTGAACAAACTTGAATTGACATATGATAGGGAACATGCTCAGCATATTTTGTTGAATTTGGCCCAGCAGTTCGTGAGAAGAAGTCGATAATGTAAAGTTAACGGCGGACGACGGACGACAGATGACGGACGGAAAGCGATCAGTTAAGCTCCCCTTGAGCTCCGCTCATTTGATCTAAAAAAAATCAGCAAAACCATATCATGTGACCCTGTCAATGAAACGAGCGTTCACGTGACTGGTTTTGTTGAAATTTGAAAAAAAAACAAAATACTAAATTTGATATTCTGTTCAGTGGGTAAAGGGTTGACAAGGTCTTTTTTGAAAGGAAGTTTCCTTCTTCAAACAAAATCGCGTACAATACGAGGCAGGTAACAAATCAAGGAAACAAAGAGCAAAAGTCCAATTTTGCGCAGTTACAGTACGTGGAGAGTGGATTGTAACTAAATCACCCGCGGAGTGGAGTTATCACCCAAGCTATAACTTTCAAATTTTGAACATATCGGCAAAAGTCACAAGCAATGTTTCGGCCAATGGACCTCCGGGTTTAACCCGGAGGTCCATTGGCTGAAACGTTTTTGGTGCTGGTTATGCTTTGCAGCAAATTTGCAATCATTGCTCGGGTGGAATCTCCACTCTGAGGGTGATTTAGTGATAATACACTCTCTACGTACTGTAGAGTGTGTATCTGAAATTTAACAGAGTCGTTCATGCTTTTAGTTCTCGACATTTGTTCTCAATGGCTAGGGTGAGGTGGTTTAGTGATCTGATCGGATCTGAGGTCCCTATAATTATCCCAATTTACAGAGTTCTTTCTCCTTAGGAGGATTGGGCTTTGGTTCAAGAGATAGTCCTACACGCAGCAGAAAGGATAATTACGTAAAACTTTCATTCCAATAGTCTTCTTTTATCCATTGCAGACATTCACGGTCAGGTGGTAACGTTAACTTGATCTTTTAGCATGGGATATCAATAAACGTACTTCTTAGATTAACTGGAGTCATCTGGCGGGCGCTGAAGCGGATTTATAACTGATTAATTGGTATTTATAGATCTTTGGATATCCTTAATACATCTCTACAGGTGCTGTTAAAATGAAATTTGATATTCATTAGCTGCAACAGAAGTAGACTCGAGTCTTACAAACACCGTACACAAAACAAACACTGTAGGGTACTGTATAATTGTACGGCTTTAAATAGATACAATCTATCAGGGACACAGCCGATGTAACCAACAGCAATCTATCTAACTTTCCCAGCAAAAAATACCAGATGGTTATATTAACATTCATAACTCGTATCTCTTGTGTGAAATAACAAGTGTAAAATTAAAACCGCAAATTAGAGGTCAATGGCGTGTGTATGTGTGTGTGGGAGGGGGTGGGGAGGGGGGGATAGGCCTGGAAATAAAGGGCTTATCTCGTAATTTGGCTATTCGGTAACCCATAGATGAAAAAGTGTTGTGGTGTCATGCTGTTTTACGTCTTAACGAGCGTCCCGCCAAAATAAATAGCAACATCAAACGCGCGAGCTCACCAACGTGAGATCGCGCGTTAGTTGCTAACATTTAAGTAAGCGGAAATTCTTTTAAAATGGAAACAGCATGTCAGTCTAATCACAAGGTGTATGCAATGACCAACCTTTGAGTCGAGATGGTCAAGTCTTTCTGGCAAAACACGCGAAATTAGTATTCAATAATGTGAAGTTGTATTATTTTGCCATAACCTGCTGTTCGTTCGCGTATTTTATAATTGACATAACCCTCGCGTAACCTAAATGATCGTTCGCGGGTTATTTCCAGGCCTTTGGCGGAGAGATCGCTCCCCATTAAGAACTTTCTGTGAAATTTATAATGTAAATATAAATGAATAAATTTTATAGGATTTCCTTTTTTATGCAGTGGGGCATTATGGTTAAAAATGGTTTCCATATTTCAGTCAGTGTCAAGGAGATACTCCACTGAACATCAAATGTTTTCATATTTTTTGAGAGGGTGACACCCGCTGCTGACCCGCTCGTAAAACGTCCAAAGAAAGTAGCGGTGTACAGTTGTTGAAAATTATGGACTTGGCCCCACCAGGAAAAGGCCATCTACACCATTGTTAGAGTGAGACCGTAGCTGGACACCAATCTAGATATCAGTAAGACAAAACGACAAAAATAATTTCCTTCACCAAAATTGAAAATTATAATTCTTTTAATGCAATATATCTTAGGATCCTTTACTAGAATGTTCTCAGAGAGCTCGTTTTAATGAAGAGTTGCAACCTATGCTTCAGGATAATAATGCCAATTACGAAACAGTGGGTACATTTTTTTCACAGAAGTAAACAAACAGATTTGCCCGTATCGTTGGCGGAAAGGTGTAATTGACGAAGTGTTCCTACACTTTTTCTTTGTTTTATTCACTTTTAGTCGTTAGTTTCTTTGTTATTACAATGGGACATGTTTACTGGGCTTAATGTGCTATATAAGTAAGAAAAAAACAAGGTACTATGAAATTCTCAAATCTGAATTTCCATAAAATCAAATAAATAAACGCAAAGTAGACATCAAAATGATTGTTGTGGTGTACAGAAAGCGCAAAATATATCTGTCCAGCTTTACATAGTTGATAGCGGGCGTCCACAGTTCCTGATAGAGTTCTACCGTATTCGTACCAGAACTGATAATAAAATAATTTATTATATGCCAGCTTGTGAATTATCGCAAATTATCTAAAAGATATTTCTCGATATCTATCGACTATTCCTCAGTCGCTTCCTAAATGGCGTCACGCTTCGGCGCATCACGTCGCCATGAAAGAACGATCAGCTGATCTTTGGTGTCGAATTAATTGGGCTGAATATTTTGCAACGAATTGTCTCGAAGCATGTAATAAACAAGAAAAATGTTACTAAGGTAACACATGCACCCCCCCCCCCCCCTTGTAACCTTCACCTTGCAGATACGGCGGGAACTATTATACGCGACACACCTTCTGACTGTCCTTAACATTTGTAAAAAGTTTAACAATTGTACTATTCGTTTCTGAGTTATGGCTGCGACACGAATATTGACTGATTTTTAGTGTGACCTTGAAATTTGACCTTGACCTTGAAGGTACGAACCCGGCTATGGTGTGTGACACATCCTCCCATGGTCCTTTATAATTGTGTGAAGTTTGATGACTGTGGCCCTAACACTTTTCGAGTTATTGGCTCGGAGACACACACATACACACGGACACATACACGCACACTTCAATCACTATATGCCACCCGACCTTAGAGGGGGGCATAAAAAGAAAATCTACTCTATTGTAGTCAGTGTCGGGAATTATCTCATGTGTGTGGACCTGAAAGTTTTTTATTTTGAAAAAATAATACTTTCAGGTTCACACGATTTTTTTCAGTAGCTTCCTAAATGACGTTACGCTTCGGCGCATGACGTCGCCTTGGACGTCGCATTGAAGGAACTTTCAGCAGCTTTTTGTTATTGTCTTGAAACTGTTTGCAGTCGAATTGGGCTGAATATTGCGGATTAAAATGTCAGGTAGTATATAATAAAAAGAAAATCAAAGCTGTTTTAGTGAATATCGGAATTATCTCATTCGTGTGAACCCGAGAACAACTCATGGCCTAAAGCCAGAAATTCAAAATACTTCAAAACGTAGCGACAACACTGCGTGGAGGAAAGTACCAACACTGTCATTTTTTTTCTGAAGAAAGGACGCCATTCTAAATAGTTTGGTATTGTCACGTGATACTCAAGGTACTCCCCAATGTTTAGCTGAAACCAATGTCGTAATTCTAGAAAACTCAAACAAGTGTTTGTCGCGGTACCTTGCAAGTAATATTCCATCTGTGCAGTTTTCTGATGGTGATAGTCTGTAATGGAAAGGCGATCGGCCCCATAATGTCATTTTTGAAGACAGTGAACATAGGTGCTTTTTGCCTTTGCTGACTCTGACCTTGCATGTAAACAACGCGCGTGGAGATCTCCCCAAAAGAAAGCCGACAGTTTAAAAATTTCCTCAATGTCGTTATTTTAAATATTTTGAATTCGTAGCTCCGTTCTTTATATATCAAGCATATTTGTTATGAACTGTTCTCGTGGAATATTATAAGCTATATGAGTTGACGTTGAGTTGCCTTATTTGGTGCGACTAGAGCCTCTCCCTGATTTCAAGCAAACGATGAAGATTACTAAAAAGTTTTGAAAAATAACTTTTGAAATGAGTTATTTCTATCGCGTGTTCCCGAGAAGTATTATCCCAGCTGTACAATCCACCTCAAACGGACGAATCTATTTTTATACGTAGGGAGAATCATTAATCGTCTATGATTAAACTATTACTGATTCTCCTAAATCTCTTGTTGTTCGTCCTGTCTTCATCTTTGGCATACTCTTCAGATGGATTTCCGATTTGCAATCCTGCCTTTCGCAACATATCTGCTCGACCGGGTCACGATTCAGCTGTGTCCTTGCATTTACTTTGTTTGACCAATGTTTCTGTTTTTATTACTGTGTACGACTTCGGCCCTTTATTCCGAAGACCCGTTACGTTGAAGGTCCAATACCCCGAGAGTCCGATTCTGCGGAGGTACGAGATTCAGAGAGTCCCACGTTCCGACGGCCCAATACTCCAAAAGTTCAGTACTCCAAAGGCCGGATTTTCCGAAAGATTGATATGATTGGGCTTTGGGATTACTGAACCTTCGAACTCACGCTGTCAAAGTACCGCCTGTCCCACCGAAACCGGTACCGGACAAATCAACAATTGGTGACATATCGCAATCAGATAGGAGAAATACGAATTTAAACCGCGTAATACAAACATGGCATCGTGCAAATTATTCTGCGTCGGCATCAAAGTAATCATAAAGCACGAAGATCGTGCTTCATGATTACTCTGATGTCGCCACAGAATAAATTCTTTGAAGTAGCCGGTGACGGCGCTTTCATAGTCTTTGATACCACGTTTGAAAAATCAAAATGGTCGGCCTTATTGGGCTCGTTGTGCAGATAAAGCATGTACCTGTAGAGTGTTTTGATATGTTCATTCACATTAAGTTAAAAAATATGTCGTGCAAGTGTGCCATACACGATTATCAGCTCATTTACCTCATTCAATTAGGAATTTCCCCCCAAAATAATTTTGTCTCGGTACCGGCGGGACAAAAGCTTCAGTATCGGTACCGGTTGGGGCATGAGAGGACCGGCGGTACCGGTATTGGTACAGGTACCGGTTGACATGCCTGTTCGAACTATTGAGACTCGAAGTATTAGATCTTCGGAGAATCGGGCCCTAGGGAGTTGACTCGTCGAACTTGTGTGTCTATCGGTACCTTGGAGAAATGAACTTTTGGGAATATCGGCCATTAGAAGTAATGAGCTTTCTGAATATCGGCACTTCGAAGTTCCGGGCCTTTGGGGTATAGGCACACACCATGTGAACATGCTAGAAGCTGGACGGGGAGGACACTATCTTCCTATAAACTCGACCAACAGAAACCTTACCAGTTGAAATAAGTTATAGGAATACCACGTTTATTTTCAACCCTTCCGGTAAGTACTGGTTATGATCAGTAATGTTTGGCATTGCAGGGATCACTGGTAGTTTGATATGATGATATCTCTCGAGGTAACTTGAAGTGACCGTCACGAATGCCGGATAAAGTATATTTCAGTAGTTGGTAATGGACGATTTAATCCTTTACCCAAAGCAGACTATATCAAAATTTATTATTTGAAATATTTTTTTTTAAATTTCAGATTTAAAAAAAAAAACAAAAAAACAAAATCATATTACGTTACTCCTTACTGGAACGAGCTCGTTCCATTGAGGGATCACATGATATTGTTTTGTCGAAAAGTGTTTAATTTCTTTTAACTGCTGAATTTGCATACAGTACGTAGAGAGTGTATTAAATATTATCACTAAATCACCCTCAGAGTGGAGATTCCACACGAGCAATAATTGCAAATTTGTTGCAAAGCATACACAGCACCAGCAACGTTTCAGCCAATGGACCTCCGGGTTAAACCCGGAGGTCCATTGGCTGAAACATTTCTTGTGTATTTTGCCGATATATACAAAATTTGAAAGTTATAGCTTGGGTGATAACTCTTCTCCGCGGGTGATTTAGTTACAATCCACTCTCCACGTACTGTATTACGCGGTAGGATGCTCCGATTCGTTAGATAAAGGGTTAAGTCTGAACAGGAATCATAATATGGTTAATTTATACAGAACGGTTATCGCTGGTATGAAGTAATCTCAACTTTACACATAGTTTGATGTCAGTGTAGGTGTTTTACATAATGACATTGGAGTTCTATCAACAACTAATATTTGAAAAGACTTAGATAAAAGTTTAACATTTGTTCTTCGGGTTTGACCTGTTAACACTCGACTATTACAGGAGACACTGTAGAAAATATTAGACAAATATCGCTGAATCTCAATTTACGTCCAAAGATTTAGGGAAATGAAGGATATAAGAGTGGTACAATACGAAAGACTTGATGCCATCCGTACCCCAATGACAAAGAATTCCAAAGAGCACTTTCTGTTATACCCATGACTGTAGAGCATGGGTTACACGAAGGCGCAACTGCTCCATGAACAAATATTTTGTCGGAAATTCAGTTATGCCAGATTTAGTACTCACGCGACAGCCCATTCCAACTAGTAATAATAAATGAAAATTAGTAGTTACAGCATTAGGTAGATTAAGCGATGCGGTGGGGTAAGATACATAGACAATAAACATATAGTGTGTTTTTATATCTGTGTTATACAACGTGTTGAAATATGGTTTATTTTTTCGAGGCTTCGCCGAGAAAAAATAAACCATATTTCAACGAGTTGTATAACACAGATATAAAAACACACTATATGTTTATTGTTTTTATCTGATAACAAACAGACACCCGTCTCGTGCGTCTACCCGACTTATATATGCTTCCCACGGGCCTCCAAAGAAAACCAGTCTACGAGACAAAAGAAATAGGACAAGACGCATAGAGTTGTGTCCCTTACATTACAAAATCGATAACGGCGATTGTAAAGTGCGATTGCACTTCTTGCATCATGTAACTGCGCTGGAACAAAATAAATTCCAACTATTTTATTAACAGTAACAAAACGGTGTTTCAGTAGAGTTATTCTTTTTTTGACATAGTTCCAGTTTTCTTCCGTGTTTTATGCTGTAGTCCCAATATAACAAATAATTTTGCGTTCGTTTACAATTTTTACGAAGTGTTTTTTTTCAGGTAGAGCAGACGAACTTTTAATTAGCGCAGTTCCGCGAGAACTTTTGATCGAGGCCGTGACTATAAATAGTTCGCAGTCGCCGCATACTAATTACTATTAACATTCAAGTAATTTCTACAATGTTTTGAAGCAAAATTTTAGGTTGCCTTTATTGAAGCAAAATAAATAAGAAATGACACCATCAGAGGATTTTGACAAAGTGCAATAAGCGTACAATTAAAACCTGCCCTGTGATATAACGATGTTTCATGAATGAATGAATGAAAATGGAATTGAAAGAGGTCAGAGGTCGTTCGCATAAATTATAATTATATACAACACCCGTTGTATATACTTCAAGTATATACAACGGTTGTTATACTCTATGGTTATCAGATAAAAAAGGGCAACGGTATTGTTCAGGTTGCAGTTTTGAAAAAAAGTGATTCAGAGGTGCAGCAGGCATTTGACATGGAGGTTCCCTCTGAGCATCACCTGATGCAAAATATCAAGTGAAAAGGCTAAATATGAGATTAAGACGGCTTAAAGGAATGTCATGTCTTCCAACCATTTTTACGAAAACTTTGTCGTCGTTTCTTACACATTTTTTGGTAATATGTCAGTACCTCAAACTTAGTTGTCTATCGGAAAGTGAGTCGTCATTCTTGCACAAACTACTACCGGTTGGTATTTGCGGTTCTGTAAACATTACGACTCGAACTGATAGCGCCGATTAGCACATTGTCAAATTTGCGAATACCACGGAATACCTTGGAACCCCTTATATCAACTCTCCCCAGTCGGGAATGGGTTGGTGGAGTGGTGTCCCGGGGTGTTCTCCCATGAAAAGAAAAACGTGCATGGCAATCAATATGACATTGCCATCAACATAGGCTCGCACATCACACAAATCAATGACATGACTGTTGAAGACTGTGTACAGTACACTGCAAAAATATATGTTCTCTTTAGAACCAAAACTGGTTCTAATCTTGTCCCTCAGATGGAACCAGTTCTGTTTAAACAGTATTTATTTCAATAAATTTCTCATATTGAACTAAGTTAAAATTCGGAGCACAAATGTCAACCCAGTGACTTGGCTTGAACACATTTGAATCTTAACCCCCCCCCCCACCCCCCACCCCCAAGGATGCTTCATACCAAATACCAAAGCCTTCTGACTGCTGGATCTGATGAAGAAGATTTTTAAAGAAAATTCCTCATTTTGAACTAAGTTATCATTCGGGCTCCCACAGTGAACCCAAATATGAATCCAGGAACTTGGCTTGAGCAAACTTGAATCTCCCCCCCCCCCCCCCCCCCCCCCAAGGATGCTGCCAAATATCAAAACATTTCGACTGCTGAATCTGAAGATGAGGATTTTTGAAGAAAAATTCCTCATTTTGAACTAAGTTATCATTCGGGCTCCCACAGTAAACCCAAATGCGAACCCAGGGACTTGGCTTTAACAAACTTGAATTTCTCCCCCCCCCCCCCCCCCCCCCCTCCAGGATGCTGCATACCAAATATCAAAACATTCCGACTGCGCTGGATCTGAAGAAGAAGAAGATTTTTAAAGAAAATTCCTCATTTTGAACTAAGTTACAATTCGAGCTCCCACAGTGAGCCCAAATATGGACCTAGGGACATGGCTTGAACAAACTTGAATCTCACCCCACTAAGGATGCTGCATACCAAATATCAACGCATTCCGACTGCTGGTCCTGAAGAAGAAGATTTTTAAAGAAAATTCCTCTTTTTGAACTAAGTTATAATTCGGGCTCCCACAGTGAGCCCAAATATGAACCTAGGGACTTGGCTTGAAAAAAATTGAATCT
Source organism: Pictodentalium vernedei (assembly GCA_031216915.1). Lineage (NCBI taxonomy): Eukaryota > Metazoa > Mollusca > Scaphopoda > Dentaliida > Dentaliidae > Pictodentalium > Pictodentalium vernedei. Next base: position 97,710,362 of record CM062290.1, on the reverse strand, counting down.
CACCCCCCCCCCCCCCCCTAAGCATGCTGCATACCAAATATCAAAAGGTTCTGATTGGAAGATCTGAAGAAGAAGATTTTTAAAGAATATTCCTCATACTGCACTGATTTAAACATTTATGGATCCAGGGATTTAATTTCAATACACACGTGATATGTGAATTTTGAAAGCTTTTGGAGCTGTGGTTTGGGAGAAAAGTAGTCTTAAATGTTTTTCCCATTACCCACAGTGTTAAAAAATGCTGACTCAGCACTTCTTCAAAGTCCCCCAAAATACCCCATGATAAAACCGACCATTCCATTCTGTTGGTCCTAAGGAGGCTTCACACCAAATAAGAATTCTCAGTGCCGTGTAGTTTTGAAGATATGGGCGTTTCATTTTTTTTCTATTTTAGCTCCTGCGGTTCCCATGAGGCGATGGGAAAAACAATTTGGACATAAATTAAGTACTTATGACCCAATAAGCCCTCATATCAAATTTGGTTCAAATCTACCTCTCGGTTTGGAAAAATAGAAATTTTGGGCGGGGTGAAAAGTCTTGCCCCTCCCATAACGAAGGCAAGTATAGCTCCTAGAACTTCTCTTGAACAAATCTGAGTCTACACCTCAAAAGGAAGCTGCACACATAATATCAAGTCTATGCTTAATGAGAAGAAGATTTTTTAAGATTTAAGCACACTTTTTGGGCGTGGCCCTACCGAGGGGCGAGGCAACTTGATTTGAACAAAATCAAATTGCGATGTCTTAACAAACCATTATCTCAAATATCAATTAAATTGGTTCAGCGGTTTGGGAGGAGAAGACGCAGCACCATGTTCACGGACGCCGGACGACGGGCGACAGACGACGGACGGTGAGTGATCACCATAGCTCTCCTGACTGAAAGTCAGGTGAGCTAAAACGCTGGGAATGTGTTACAATGTTTTTAGTTGCTATTCATAGGTCAGCAACTTACGTACCGGTGCTCATTTGGGGTTTTTCCGTGAACAAATGTCATGTACAAATAGTTGGGTTGTTCGTGATCAAACGTTCAAAATTAGAGTTTTCGTCATAAGATGGTGTCGCAGCTACCGTCGACCTTGTTGAAAAAATAAAACACCTGTTTGCAAGTTAATCTGAAAAATTTCATTTTTTCCCCAAAGCAAGCTCATGACCCTCAATGGAACGTGCTCGACGAGCACGTTCCAATGAGGGGTCATAAGCCATGTTTTGACGGCAAAAACATTACAAAATATGAATGACAATTTTTGTGAATCGCACCGGACAGATATAACCGTTCCGTGTTAACCGGTAGAGTTCTGGCAGCCAATATTTGGGCTTTATTCTGAGGTGCAAGTACCGTATCTAAAAGGCTGCATATTCTGAGGATGTGCTTCAAATTATCTTTAAAAGGGTCGCAGTGGCACAGTAGGTTGAGGTGCAAGCCTGAAAGCCGAGAAGTCCTCGGTTCGAATGCGACAACTGGCAAGACACTTCACCCCCATTGCCCACGTGGGGGGGGGGGGGGGGGGACGTTGTGTACTAAGGCATACCGCACGCCGATGGTGCACTTGTCTTCAACCAATGCTAACCCTGCTTGTGTGGAATTAGTATGTTATGGAGCCTGACAGTTGCTCTCCGTTGCTCGGTGGTTCTCTCTGGGTACTCCGGCTTCCTCCACCCGTAAAACTGTCCGACACGAGGTGACCTGGCTATCGAAAGTGTCGTTAAACCCCAATAAATAAATAAATAAATTATCTTTAAAAGTAGAATTAGTTAGTCGTATAGGCACTCTCCCATAAATTGTAACAAGGTTCAAGGCACACAAAATAAATTAATTGATTCTCAGGCATTTTGTTTTAAAAATCAGTGAGAGAGAGAGGGAGGGTTTTATTTTTAATTTTTCTTTTTCTTTTTAAAAAAGCGAGCAAACATAGAGAGGATTTCGGCTGTCTTTTTACACACAGAAATATAGAAAGTGCATATTTATACAAATAATTTCATTTTTAATTTGAGAAATAAAACATTCCTCTAAAAACAAACTGTTGATACTGCAATTCAAAGGCTTCATATTATTTCGATGCTTTTCGTATTATCTTTGAAGTAAAAGTATTGAGTCTGTGGGGATTTGTCTCGTTACAATTTATGGAAGAGTGCCTACAGGCCTAGAGGCACTCTCCCATAAATTGAAACAAGGCAAACATATTGGAGATGCATCTAAACAAATATGCATCAATCAAAAAATGTAAAAAGTTTCAGGTCTCCCTGAGTTTGTACTAATATTGGAAGACACTGAAAGTCAACAAAAATGTCCAATGAGGGGGTTCAAATTCAATGAGGGGTTATCTGAGAGTCTAAAACACTTTTTAGCCTAAACGTGTGAACAAATTTTGATAACCAAAAATAAATTATCATTCTACCAGTTAACAAAAGTAACTTGCAAGAAGAGAAAAGCCACAAAAGCGGCTTTCGAAACATATCAACAATGCTCTGAAAGTGGATTCTTGTTCTGAAACGGTTAAATGATATTCTTACCCATGACTCTGTCCGGTTGAATCACCTCCGTTGAAACTAGTAGTGGATATAAACATATGGAATAGCAAAGATTTATGGCAGCCGTGAAGATCATGTTGGAATGTGTTGGTTGTTCAAGTCGGGTGTACTGATGTTGATTAATAAATCATTAACTGACGTTCACACACAATGTACGTCCTCCGTATAACTGTCCAATCCAATAGTAGATACATACCGACCGGATATTCTCGATTGAAATCTAACCCAAATCGTTCGAAGACAAAGTATCCCTGTACCAAATATATAAAATATAACGGAGTAAGAAAATATCATATTCACAATAGAATATTTTGTCTCATCGTTCCAGGGAGTATATTAGGAGCGCGAGACGGACCCCCTCCCCAGTGACATAGTGGATACCTCCCCCATCCCCACCCCCTCCAAGGAAAAAAAAAACTTTTTGAAAATTTACGGCTTGTCAGGAACATTTTTCGACCTTTGGGTAAAACCCTCCAAAAACAATGGCCAAACAGTGTAAATGGGTGTAGACCATTTGCACTGTGTTTGGTCATTGTTTTTTTGTGGGTTCATAATTCAAGAAATGGACAGAAACAAACGATCATTCCCTATAATTAAAGTTTAGGGGCAATAAATTTAAACACTCTCTACTTTGCTGAGTTAAAATAAAAACCAGGCATGACGGTTCCTAGTGATAATTGAATAAAAACGGCATAGTTTTTTTAAAATTCTGTTTGAAGACATTTCATGTTCTTGTGTCATTGAACATTTTATTGACCAATGAATTGCGTAAGTTAAAAGGAACGTCATAGGGAACGCCCACGGAAAACTGCAACCTCCTTTTCCGCTTGGCGGGGGGATGGGGTGCTCTCATTCAAAACAACACTGCGTTAAATTTAATTCTGATTTTCATCATTTCCTGAGAAACTGAACACAAAGTTTGTAAATGTGGAGTTCGATATAAAACCAGTTGACATGAAGTTGGTTGAACTTCGTCTCAGAAAGGGTTCATTCATTTGGAAATTGGAAAGTTTTGTTGGTGTGAGTTTCATTTGTGGATTATTATGACCGGCCGTTGTTTACATTTGATTTGGGTAAAACGATGAACGCAGACGATCACATATTGCATATAAACAAATTGAACATGGAATAAAAAGCATGATAAGAATTTCATTGTTTATTGAATTCTATTTTGAAAGTCTTTTTAATATGATGAGATAAACGCTAATTACTTTGCATATTGAAACAATATGAGCTTACAAGGGTTCTTTTGCATTCATACTGTGCAACAATTTTCTAGACAGATCGTTGCCTGAGTGCTGGAATGCCCTATGTCCCATATGGGACATGGGACATTCTAACACTCGGGCGACGAGATATTGGGGGCGTGGTTAAGGGCGAGTCTAAATACGTTTTTTTTCAGTTCATTGTGTTATGAAAAGAAAAAAAAAAGAAATACTTTAGCCAATCATTTTGCCTGAAAATGCATGACCATAAAAAGGTTCAATTATATGTTGTTAAACTTAATTAGCAACTACCCTTTCTGGGATGAAATTCGATTTCCAGATATGAAATCTGTCGAGTCATTTTATTGGTATGCCGGACAACTTGGGGTTTGCTCACCACCAACGACAAGGTATCCACGGCCCTGTTCCCCCTTAACCCATCCAAAAATTGAGTGAAATTAGGACGTTGTACCATTGTTGCTAATAATACTTTCAATGTGTCCCAATCAAAAAGAGATCAACGTGAAAACATCATATTTTTTTCAGTTTATAAAGGTGCAGCACCAATAGTTTTGAAATATGTATTTTATATTGATGAGTTTCAGGAGTTATTTCTGGTCTGTTGCTGGGTGATTAGAGGAGCTAAGCTGTGCTAGTCTGAAAAAAAACATACTAATACAGTAGAATCCTCTTAATTGAATATCCATTTTGTCAGTGAAAATTATTCAATTAACAGGAGTATACAATTAACAGGGATTTGGTCAGTTTCTTGTGTTCTGGAGGTAAACTGGGCATTTATTCTATTATATCTTGTTTGACAGAGCCCATAGAGCTCTGTCAAACAAGATATTATGGAATAAATGCCTGTATTGGATGTAGTGAGGCCAAAAAGGTTGATAAATAAGGGGAATTTGGTGCGTGTCAGTCATTTTTTCGACTTATTACAAAAAGTTATACACAATTAACAGGAGTTTACTCTACAACCCATATGCAATTAACAAATCAAATTTGAACTGAAGGTATGGTAAATGGTTTTGTGTTTGAAAATTGATTCAATTAACAGGGATATACAATTAAAAGATATCCAATTAAGTGGGCTCCATGGTATATAAAACGGAGATCTACCGAGATACAAAGGATTCTAAGAAAAATCCTAAAAAACAACAAACACAAAAAGATCATTTAATCTGTTTATATTGTTTTTTTACGTTATAACGTAGTCATCCTGTCAGTATATTTTTTAAATTTTTTTACAAAAACTGACATCCAATTCGACTCGGAATTTGAGATTCACAGGGCTCTGATAACAATGTTTAAACCTTCGCACAAAGCAGACAGTCTTCAGATTCATTATTGTAAATATTATTGTTCCAGATTTTCCAACCTCACCCCACTCCACCCCGCCCCCCCCCAAAAAAAAAAAACAAAACAACATACCATGTGACCCCAGTGGAACGAGCTCGACGGGCTCAATTTGTTAATTACGCGGAAAGGGAAGAAAAGTTCAGGAGGGGATAATGTGGAATAACCTATTATCTGGCTGAAACATTTTCATGAAAATCGACTAAAGTGCGGGTTGAGTTTCACACATTTGGCGCGACTCGTTTTTCATTCGCGTGCTCTTCATTTTAGGTAACATCCACGCGAACCAAACGACCGCTCGCCTCAAATCGACAGGCCTGGTTCTATCATATCATTATTTGTGTCTGATTTCAAAAAACTTCCTTCGATTTAAAATCATCGCTATGATTTGATTCGCGTTGATTCTGATATTTTTTCTGTACAGGAGACTTGATGATAGAAGAACAGTTCAAGGAGGTCCGGCTTCCAAACTACTTTCGTCCCGCTTTGGTATATTTGGCGTTTTTTTTATTGACTTGCCTAAACAGAAAAGTCGCCGTTGAGTAATATTATGTTACTTGAGCAGAGACAGGAATTTTTACGGTTGTAAGGAGGGGACAAATCCGATTCGAGATTCTAAATCCTCTGTCTGCTTCGATCCTACCCGAAATTAGAGATTACAGGGCCTATTAGAGTCTCACAACTCTTATCAGACTCACAGACCGCCTATTAGAGACCCATGGGGCCTATTAGAGTCTCACAGGGCCTATTTCCAACGTGGACCGGTAGTTCAGCTATCCGAATGTTGTGTCGTTCGAACAACTGAACTGGGTGGATAGGTAGTCCCAGACCCCGACCACCTCCACCACCGATTAATGGAACATACACTCTCCTTCAAAACAATATTCTGTAATTCGCCTCATGCCGACAACAAGCCATGTTAGTACTCACGCCTGAAACTTTTCACTTCCCGGCCCCTCATGCCGGACGTATGAGATTTCGGACTTGCGGCAGGGAGGGTGGAGGGGGGGGAGGGGATAACTTTCCAAGAGTTGTTTTCAATATAACAAACTCAACAAATCAGGGGCGGCGGAACCGGGGGTGGGGGGGGGGGGGCGCACATTCGCCCCAATCCCTACTTTTTTCCACCAATTATACGTACTCGAACGGCATTTTCGACTTAACGTAACAAACCCATATACACCTATACATATTTGACCACACTGAATTTCAAGATTTTACAGAACAAGCCAAGACCAATACCGGGTCTGGACCTGCGTCGCTGCATGCAATTGAATCGGAAAACAGGAAGTGTTTGCATGGCAGATCTGAAAATTGTATACACGATACAACTGATCATTATCAGGCTCCAGAGGAAATATAAGATCAATCCCTTGCATAGAAGCTGAGAAAAGTTTGACGAAAAATTTCAATGTTCAGTGGGTACAGTAAAATTTCAAAGTATCGGCATACAGGAAGTGGCTGCACGGCAGACCTGAAAATTGCTTACACGATACAACTCATCATTATGAAGCAGCAGACCAAATATAAAATCATTCCCTTTCATAGAAGCCAAGAAAAGCTTGACGGAAAAAGTGTTTCGGACGGACTGACGGACGGGGTCGAGCGATTACCAGACCTGCTCTGCCGCTGACGAAGCAGGTAATGAAAAGAGAAAGCTCCAAATAGGACGCAATATTTCAAAGGACGGTTTCAAAGCTATGATTAACCAATAGAACCCATGAAGCCACTTTTCCGGCCCATGGCATAATACTTTATAAATTCATTGGTAAGTGAAAGTAGGGAAGACCAATCAATATTTTCAACGTGCAGCCGAGGCTGAATGATGAAAATATTAATTGGTCTACCCACAAATAATATATATGGCCTCTTCCAATTGCTGCAATTAAATTGATGTGGAAGATACCACCAGGTTTCTAAGGGTCAAGTAAAAACAAAAGAAAATAAATAAGCTCAGGTTTGTGTCTTAAACAGGGTGGGTTCAAGAATGGGGGTTGCGTATTTTGATTTATATATTTTGCATGAATACACCGCCCCACCACCATTGACCCCCACCCCCCACCCCCCACCGAAGAAAAAACTATTTTCCATCCTTCTCACTTGCGGTACCCTGAAAGGTGTGCCCCCCCCCCCCAACCCCGCACACTTTTGCTGAGTTTCTGGTACAAATAGAGTATATCGTTGTTTGATGAAGCAATACTACTATTTACACAGCTGTCGAAAGTACTTCTCACCCGCCAAAATCAATCGCTGATTCGGATTAAATTCACAAAAAGATCTCGCATAAAATATAATTATAGCTTTCATACGTCAAACATAGACGTGGGATATTTTTCTTCGGAAGGAAACCTGGTTAATGATAGACAAAAGCCATCTAAATGACATTTCTCAAATCGTGCATTCAGAAAGTCAAAGATTATAACGATCCCTGATCTTTGTTTACCATTCCAAATTCCTCAAAATAAAGGAGCATGCGGGGAAGTATATATAGAACATAACGGCCATGCTGTTCTAGGTTCATCTTACACACCGAAAATACTAAATATCAGTTATGGGGAACACTTGTCATGATGGGATGGTTTGGGTGGGTGGGTGGATGAAGTCCTCAATTTCAAAGATATTCTGTATTTGTAGCCTGTTAGAGGAAAGCGGGAGCACTGTTGACCATTGGTCATGGCGTATTGGACTTCAGACATTTAGGTCGACAGTTCGATCCTAATCTATGCCATCTGCGGTGTGTCCTGGGACAACACTTAATTCCAACTGCCCAAGTGGAAGTAGGTTTCGCGACTCACTAAGGCATAAAACACGTTCATGTTGCCCTTGCCCAAACCAATGCTGACCCTGCCTGTGTCGGGTAAGCATGTTAAAGATCCCGACAATTACTTGCTGCTGTTCGGTGGTTATCTCTGGCTTCAACAACCCATACAAAACAGTACGGAGTGATATGACCCTGGTTGTTGAAAGTGTCGCTAAACCCAACAAAGAAGTAAATAAATAAACAAAAAGCCTGAGCACCAGGCAAATACCCACTGATTGTTCGCAAAGTGATTTGAGGTAATGTTAACAATAATTCTTCACCTAATAAGTACTTTTATTATTTTTTTTACAGGCCTGTTCTTTGAATTCCCCATCTACAGCAACTCTAAACAATGCGAAAAATGAAAATCTGTTCCGCACACGTGTGGAACGGAAATCGTTGACGGACTATTTTTAAATAGAAGCGAAATTTCACTGGAATTTTATGCAAATCGTGTACCGCAATTACAATTTGAATCCATAGCGATAGCCAAAAAAGTCCCCCGAGTTCCAATGTGTTCTATATGCCAGTAGGCACATAGAACACAATGAAACCCAGGGGACGAAATAGTAACACGGGTTCCCCTCGCAAATTTGGTTGGCGATAAAATGTGTTCTTTTTGTTTATAGTTGTCAAATGAATTGCGGAGTATCCCAATAATTGTTTTTATAGACGGGAAGGCGTGTAATAAAAACAGAACGACATCCGCCTGTGGCCTCTCGTATTATCCGTCGGTGCTGAACTCGTGTCATATCGATTAACCGACTCACACGCGCGTGTCATTCTGTGTATGTGGTGATCATGTTTAAGAAGTTTCTTCGAAATCTGTTAATGAAGTTGGTGGAGAGCTCAAAAGAATTTGGGGGAGATATCATCAGCATTTATGGTATTCATATTAAAATTTAAAATGTATTCAATGCAGGGGGTGGGGGGGGGGGGGGGCACCAAAAATTTGCAAGACGTGACGTGGGGGTGGGTGGGTCTCTTGAGTACCAAAAATGTGCATTTCCAACTTGTGCAATTTTTTGAATTTCTTAAAAATATATCAATATATCAGCTAATATATATCGTCATTTGTGTTTCAAACCTTACAGATGATGTTTTACATCACACTCTTAACATAAATACAACATCAGGAGGCTTTATATGTGAGAACATTGGGCTTAATCTGGGAAAATGTCACACGTTAGTAGGGGGTGGGTGTCTTGTTCGAAATGTAGAAGATGTGCAGATAATATTTTGGGAAAATTCTCTCTGATGCACTAAATTCAACCCATGTTATTTATTTATTAATAGAATATGTATGTATAGAAGAGGAAAGTAGCAAACACCTGAGAATACTGACAGAACAATTCAAATGAAAATTTGTTCCCGTATATGTACACCTGCTCTGGCCAAGCCTGATAATGAACAGCTGGTCATTTGGAGATTGGGGCACACAGCACCCCACAGAAGTTTAAAATGGTGATACCAGTTAAAGAACACTATGAAAACCCCTAAAGACAGCTGTGCCTACTAAGTTTATTTTGGATTTTAATGAGAGAGTGGGGGGGGGGGGGGGGGTGTCTGAGAACGGTAGTAGAAAATTTGCACGTAGGGGTGTGTGGGTGTAAAAAGGAGCTGAATAAAAAAATAGGACGTCACGTCTTGCAAATTTTTAGTGCCCCCCCCCCCCCCCCCACCCTGTTCAATGTGAGAATATTCAGCTGAAATTGTAGCACCTAAGAAGTGCAGGGTTCATTTCTATTTGTCTCTTTGCGAATCTCAAATGTCGGGTCGGATCGAATTGAGTTATGAATCGAACGAGACAGGGAATTTTGATTTGATTCTCATGGTTCTTCATGTTATATATAGTGTACGTGTTCGTAACCGTAAATATTGTCAGTCTTCACTCTAGTACTAACTCGTGTATTGTAAATATTGTTAGTCTTCACTCTAGTACGAACACGTGTATTGTAAATATTGTTAGTCTTCACTCTAGTACTAACTCGTGTATTGTAAATATTGTTAGTCTTCACTCTAGTATTAACTCGTGTATTGTAAATACTGCCAGTCTTCACTCTAGTACTAACTCGTGTATTGTAAATACTGCCAGTCTTCACTCTAGTAATAACTCGTGTATTGTAAATACTGCCAGTCTTCACTCTAGTACTAACTCGTGTATTGTAAATATTGTCAGTCTTCACTCTAGTACTAACTCGTGTATTGTAAATATTGTCAGTCTTCACTCTAGTACTAGTTGGGGCACATCAATCAAATATGTGAGTTCCTATCTGAATAGCGAAGGTTTGTGAAATGTAAGAAATTCAAAGTCCATAAAGGGCAATAGCTCTGACAAAATACATCAGCAAAAAGATTTATTTATTCATGTATTGGTGTTTAAAGTCAGTCTTCTTCTCTAGTATTAATTCGTGTATTGTAAATATTGTCAGTCTTCACTCTAGTATTAACTCGTGTATTATAAATATTATCAGTCTTCACTCTAGTATTAACTCGTGTATTGTAAGTATTGTCAGTCTTGACTCTAGTATTAACTCGTGTATTGTAAATATTGTCAGTCATGACTCTAGTATTAACTCGTGTATTGTAAATATTGCCAGTCTTCACTCTAGTAATAACTCGTGTATTGTAAATATTGTCAGTCTTCACTCTAGTACTAACTCGTGTATTGTAAATATTGTCAGTCTTCACTCTAGTACTAGTTGGGGCACATCAATCAAAACATGTTCCTATCTGAATAGCTGAGGTTTGTGAAATGAAAGAAATTCAAAGTCCATAAAGGGCAATAGCCCTGACAAAATACATCAGCAAAAAGATTTATGTATTGGTGTTTAAGGTCACATACTTATGCACAATGGCTAATCGTGACCGTGACAGTTTTACAGGTGGATGAAGACGGAGTACCCGGGGAGAACCACCGAGTATCAACGAGCAACTGTCAGCTCCTCAACATTCTCTGTTCAAGCTCCGCTCAAGCAAGGTTACAGCGGCTGAAGACGTGCACCATCGACGTGCTGTACGCCTTAGTACATGGCGTCATCGTGACCCCGTGTAGGCAACCGAGATAAAGTGCCTTGCCCAAGACAACAACGCGGCTCGTCCCGGACGGTGATCGAACACAGTTTAGCACATAAGTCCAACAGTCTACCACTGAGCCACCGCGCTCTCAGCAAAAAGATACACTTGCATACTAAATATGACCTCATTCCACAAAGTATTTTAAAAATTATAGAGTTGAATAACTCGTTGGATACACGCCAAACGATAGACAGACAATTAAACTGACAGACCGACCGCCGCGTAAATAGCTGTCTGTTGCAGTTAAAAGGCGGAATATTCAAAATGAAAGTAGTTCGGGAAGCGGAACCTCCTACAACTCTTCTTCTATCATCAGATCTCCTGCACCGGTTTCTGGTGACAGAAGAGTTAAAGAGAATACACCTGATGGGATTTTGAAAACATCTCAACGATTCGAAAATTTTCGATCAGCAGGACTCGAATGGAATCGAATCATTATGGCGATTCCGAATCGAATCTTCACAGAGCCATATCTATTTAGTAGTTGCTTATCTGGTGCCATATCTATTTAGTAGTTGATTATCTAGAGCCATATCTATTTAGTAGTTGATTATCTAGAGCCATATCTATTTAGTAGTTGATTATCTAGAGCCATATCTATTTAGTAGTTGATTATCTAGAGCCATATCTATTTAGCAGTTGATTATCTAGAGCCATATCTATTTAGCAGTTGATTATCTAGAGCCATATCTATTTAGTAGTTGATTATCTAGAGCCATATCTATTTAGTAGTTATCTAGAGCCATATCTATTTAGTAGTTGATTATCTAGAGCCATATCTATTTAGTAGTTGATTATCTAGAGCCATATCTATTTAGCAGTTGATTATCTAGAGCCATATCTATTTAGTAGTTGATTATCTAGAGCCATATCTATTTAGTAGTTGATTATCTAGAGCCATATCTATTTAGTAGCTGATTATGAAAGGGCAGTTGACCAACTGTCCATTTAGTAGTTGATGATGTATGGGCAGTTGACTACCTATCTATTTAGTAGTTGATTATGTATGGGCAGATGACCACCTAACCTATCTATTTAGTAACTGATTATGTAAAGGAAATTGACCACCTATTTAGCAGTTGATTACGTATGGGCAGTTGACCACCTATCTATTTAGCAGTTAATTATGTATGGTCAGTTGACAAGCTATCTATTCAGTTGACCACCTATCTATTTAGTAGTTGGTTATGTATGAGCAGTTGACCACCGATCTATTTAGTAGTTGATTACGTATGGGCAGTTGACCACCCATCTATTTAGTAGTTGATTACGTATGGGCATTGGACCACCTATTTAGTAGTTATGTATGGGCAGTTGACCAACTGTCTATTTAGTAGTTGACTACCTATCTATTTAGTAGTTGATTATGTATGGCCAGGTGACCACCTAACCTATCTATTTAGTAATTGATTAACAGTTGACTATGTATGGGCAGTTGACCACCTATCTATTTAGCAGTTAATTATGTATGGGCAGTTGACCACCTATCTATTTAGTAGTTGATTATATATGGGCAGTTGACCGCCTATTTAGTAGATGATTGTGTGTGAGCAGTTTGACCTCCTATCTATTTAGTAGTTGATTATGTACGGGCAGTTGACCAACTGTCTATTTAGTAGTTGATTATGTAATGGCAGTTGACCACCTATTTTGTAGTTGATTATGTATGGGCAGTTTGACCACCTATCTATTTAGAAGTTGATTATGTAGGGACAGTATCTATTTAGTAGTTCATTATGTATGGACAGTATCTATTTAGTAGTTGATTATGTATGGACAGTATCTATTTAGTAGTTATGTATGGGCAGTTTGACCACCTATCTATTTAGTAGTTGATTATGTATGGGCAGTTTGACCACCTATCTATTTAGAAGTTGATTATGTATGGACAGTATCTATTTAGTAGTTCATTATGTATGGACAGTATCTATTTAGTAGTTGATTATGTATGGACAGTATCTATTTAGTAGTTAATTATGTATGGGCAGTTTGACCACCTATCTATTTAGTAGTTGATTATGTATGGGCAGTTTGACCACCTATCTATTTAGTAGTTAATTATGTATGGGCAGTTTGACCACCTATCTATTTAGTAGTTGATTATGTATGGGCAGTTTGACCACCTATCTATGTAGTAGTTAATTATGTATGGGCAGTTTGACCACCTATCTATTTAGTAGTTGATTATGTATGGGCAGTTTGACCACCTATCTATTTAGAAGTTGATTATGTATGGGCAGTTTGACCACCTATCTATTTAGTAGTTGATTATGTATGGACAGTATCTATTTAGTAGTTGATTATGTATGGACAGTATCTATTTAGTAGTTGACTATTTAGATCCCTATTTACTATTTGATTATGTAGAGCCCAATCTATTCAGTAATTGATTATGTAGAGCCCTATCTATTTAGTAGTTAATTATATAGAGCCCTGCCTATTTGGTAGTTGATTATGTAGAGCTCTATCTATTTGGTAGTTGATTATGTACCGGCAGTTTGACCAAAATGAGCTCATAAAGCTATGGCGTATCGCGCACACAGGGTCCGCGTATTGAAATCATTATTTGCATTGAAGAGATGACGGGGTTAAAATTTGGGAAATACGAGAAGTTTCATCGAAGTCAGTTGATAAACCTTGGATTGAGAGTTCAACACACAAGAATTCTGTACGGACAGCTGATGGCAATAATTTCTCGGAGAGGAAATGCTGTTTTGCGTGGGGTTATCTTAACACTTAATCATGCTGTAAGAGATATCGACTCACCTTTCAATAAGTCTGCGACTGCTAAAAACAATATAAACCAATAAACGTTACTGGATTCAACAGCTATTAAGTCAAATCTGGAAAGTACTGCCCGATTCTACAAAATCCACGACGTAACGTAACTGTATCAACATAACACTACAAAAACATCTGTTACAGAATTAAACTCGGGAGATAATCTAGTCGCGAATGTTATAATTCGTCAAGATCAAAATCTGTTACACCATGAATAGCTACTTTGCAGCATTTAAATATAAACAAACTATCCTAATACCATTCCACAGATGTGATGCGCTTCTTCAGTTTAACTGAGCAATTGATTTTGAGTTCAAACCTCTATACGATTGTATTTCACTTTTACACTTGAGTTCCACTTCCCCGTTACACATGACATGTGGCTAATGCGTGTCTACATTACACACAGATCTCTCAGTGCATAGATTCACAGATAGCAGAGGTGTGTTTTTGTAAAACAAACCTCCAAACAATTTTAAGTTTTCACCCACTAGATGCAGTTTGCACCGCTCTCCTCGATCGGCATATTTCTAGATCACTTTGTCTATTTATATGGTAGACGCGTTTAATAAATCTTCCTGTTCCTGTATCACACACTGCCGCGGGCGGAGACGGGGGGGGGGGGGGGGGGGGGGAGGGCACAGGGCGTACGTTCCCCCAATTTTTCACCGATTATTGGTACCCGAAAAGCATGTTCCGACATAGGATGTACAACCCCTATGGTCACTACACATCACCTATACATATATGAATTGATTTTCAAAATTTCATTGAATACAAATAGAAAGCTCCCAATGGAGCGTGATATTTCAAAAGACGGTTTCAAAGTTATGATTAGCCCTTTGAACCCAAGAGGCTGCTTTTCCGGCCTATGAACAGGACACTTTATAACTTCATTAAGTATGATAGCTGGTAAGTGAATGTGTGGGGAAGACCAATCATTGAGGTTGCACGTTGGAAATATTAATTGGTCTGCCCACAAATAATAAACATGACCTCTTCCAATTGATATGGAAAATACCACCATGGTTGAAAGGGTAAAGTCAAAACAAAATAAATACACTGAGGTGTCTTAACGCTACCCCTCACCTTTGGGTTCAAGGGTGAAGGGTAGCGTATATAAATTTATATATTTTCCATGAATACACGGACCACCAGCATTGACACCATCCAATCCCCCGAAAAAAATATTTCTATCCTACAATTGTGTAGTACCTAGAAAGGTGTGACCCCTCCCCCTCTCTCCCCACCGCCACACATGTTTTTAGAACTTCCACCGCCACTGAATACGGTAAAATGAAATGGGTGGTAATGGCAAAATAGTAGAATTTATTGAAGAAATATCGCCTAGTTTTTGAAACATACTATCCTCACTCCATCAAATGATGCGATGAATTCCAGCGAAGAAAATGTTTAACCCATGTTCTTACTAACACAAAGTATTGACGACGCTTGAAAAGGGTATTTTGAATAACTCAGAACTTCCACTCAAGAATAAAGCTTATGACACCCCATCGAAACGAACTGGACGAGCTCGTTCCAATGAGGGATCCTAAGCCATGATTTGAGGCAACAATTAAAATATATAAATATCTATTTAACAGCACTCGTCGGATATAGCAGCTACGCTCGATTTGTTTGCTTAATGGGGTTTAACGACACTTCATGCAGCCAGAGTCGTATGGTGTCCGACAGTTTTAGGTTGGGGGCCGGGGTAAGCAGCGGCGCTCACCTGTCAGACTCTCCAGCTCACTAACCCGACACAATCAGTTAGCAGCATTTGGAAATACCCAATTGCACTACACAGATGGATACGCTAGGTGAATGTTTAAGTAGTTCTTAATCTACCCACACACCGATGCATATTAGTGATGGCCCATGTACTTTTGCAGCATTTATAAGGAATAGAGAATATAGAGTGGCTCAGTAGGTAGAGATGCAGGCTGCAAGCTGAGAGGACCTCGGTTCGAATCCCACCTGCGGCAATCGAGTTGAGTCCTTGGGCAAGCCACTTCATCCCAACTGCCCACGTGGGGCACGGTGGCACTGTGTACTAAGGCGTACTGCACGTCGATGGTGCACTTGACTTCAACCAATGCTAACCCTGCTTGTGTGGAGTCAGTATGTTGGGGAGTCCGACAGTTGCTCGCCGTTGCTCGGTGGTTCTCTCTGGGTACTCTGGCTTCCTCCACCCGTTAAAACTGTCCGACACGAGGTGATCCTAGCCTTCGAAAGTGTTGTTAAACCCCAATAAATAAATATATAGGAATGCAATACACACAAAGCTATGTTTGAGACCAACCTACATCCACATAGAGAATAATGCACATTTTCAGCTTCAAATTTAACAAATTTCCCCATTGGGCCTGATCGGGCTGAATGTTTCGACCCTGTGAGGAAATTTGTCAAACGCGGAGCCCAAAATGTCCACGTTTCTGGACTTTAACCCTTTACCCAACGTAACGACCCAAAACGGGCAGTGCTATTCACAAAAAACATTCAATTTTCACTATTTTTTCGTGTTTTTATCTCGAAAACATAGCTTTTCGCCCTCATTAAAACAAGCTCGCTGAGTTCGTTCCAATGAGGGGTCATAAGCTGTGTTTTGACGCAAAGATGAAATGATCTTGTAAGCGTCGTCTGCCTTTCGTGGTAAAGGGTTAAATGCAACAGTAGAGAAAAACCAAACAAATTTTCAAAGATGAAAAAATGGAAAAAGGGCCATAACTAGCCAAAATTGGTCGGACTGAACCTAAATTCGAACTTGACCTGTCTGTTCATGAGACAAACCTATCTACAAAATTTGTGTTGATTCAATAACAGAAACTAAAGTTATCAGTCGGATATCCAATTTTCAAAGTCAACAAAAATAGAAAAGATGCCATAACTTAGCCAAAATTGGTCGGATCGTATCCTAATTCGAACTTGACCTGCGTATTCTCGAGGCAAACCTGTGTACAAAATTTGGTTGATTCAATAACTCAAACTGAAGTTATCCTCCAGACACCAAATTTCCTAAGTTGCGAAATTGGGCGGAAAAGGGTAGAAAAAGAGGCATAACTCTAACAAAAATTATCGGAATCAGTCGATATTCGTAATTCACCT
Source organism: Pictodentalium vernedei (assembly GCA_031216915.1). Classification (NCBI taxonomy): domain Eukaryota; kingdom Metazoa; phylum Mollusca; class Scaphopoda; order Dentaliida; family Dentaliidae; genus Pictodentalium; species Pictodentalium vernedei. Next base: position 97,693,500 of record CM062290.1, on the reverse strand, counting down.
AAGTATTGGAGCAAGGGACATATATGTTTTGATTTGATGATCCAAATTTTAGTTGTCATTCCAGACGGACGGACGGACGCAGCTGATTACACTAGTCCTCTGACAAAGTGTTTTGTCGTGGGACAATCAGTGAATATTCGTCAACATCAGTGAAGAGTCAATGACGAAACCTCGGAGGGACTATATCGTGACTGCAAGAAAAATTCCAGGTATTCACACAACAAAAGGCACCATTTGTTTGATAACAATAGTTGACACGTGGCACGTACCATTTTCTCGTACAGTGTTGACCACTTAATGGTATTACTGGCTTGGGCATATCGAGATCTATGCACATCAGTTACTTGGAAACTCAAAACATATCCGATCAATAGGAAATAAGACAATGTCAATACAGACCAGAATGCCAAAAGTGATTCAAATCTGATAATTAAACATAAACAATATATTTAAATAAAACGGCATACACAAAGGGTAATAACTCTCAATTTTAACAAATCTTCGCGATTTTCTATCTAATCCAACAAAATGGTAATATAAAGCATCTACAAATTTATTAAAATCTTATGTTTAGTTTTCATGTAATCACCGAAACATTGTTTATTTATTTATTGGTGTTTAAAGGTCACATACTTCTGCACAATGTCTACTCATGACCACGACAGTTTTACGGGTAGAGGAAGCCGAAGTAACGGAGAGAACCACCGAGCAATGACGAGCAATGGTCAGCTCCCCAACATACTAACTCCACACAAGCAGGGTAAACATTGAATGAAAACAAGTGCACCATTGACGTGCAGTGCGCCTTAGTGCACAATGCCACCGTGCTCCCACGTGGGCAATGGGTGTTAAGTGTCTTGCTCAAGGACACAACGCGGTTGCCGCAGGTGGGATTCGAACCTCTCGACTTGTAGTCTGTACCTTTACCTACTGCTCCTCCTTTCCACCGATATACAAGTCTAAGAGGCGAGATTAGCGAAAAGCTAGAACAATTCCTGGGAAGAATAATAAACAGCTGCGCCATGAGCGCATGATACGCCCGTTATTAATTACAAGAGGGAAGCACACAATATGAGTATACATGTGTACTTGTCAGGTTTTTTTATATTCTTGTACACGGCAACCGCGTTGTGTCCTTGGGCAAGACACTTGACCCCAATTGCCCACGTGGGGGCACGGTGGCGTTGTGTACTAAGGCGTACTGCACGTCGACAGTGCACTTGTCTTCAACCAATGCTAACCCTGCGTGTGTGGAGTTAGTATGTTGGGGAGCTGACAGTTGCTCGCCGGGTACTCCGGCTTCCTCCACCCGTAAAACTGTCGCGGTCATGATTAGACATTGTGCAGAAATATGTGACCTTAAAGACAAATAAATAAATAAATAAATAAATAAATAAATAAATAAATAAATAAATAAATAAATAACATACTGTGTTCATTATTTAGGAAATAAATTATTTGAATGTCATGTATATATATCTTATGTCCATAGAGATCATAACTTCAAGAAAAAGTTGTCCGACGTGTGGAAAATTGCCTATATTTTGATAAATAAAGTCCCATAACTCTGGAATGACAAATCGGACAGCGACACAAATCGAAAGGGAGCTTCCTTCCATCAACATATACTTTCCACAAAAAATTGCTCGAAGAGTTTTCGAGTTATGGTACGACGTGTGGACGGACGGGCGTATAAAAACTTGGTCATCACTGTAAAAATACATTCGCAAAGCCAAGAACCCAAGTGGATAGGTGTGATACTGATGGATATTCTTAATGACGGATTATCTGTGAAGTAGTTGCTTCTAATCAGCCTGCTTTGAAAAACCAAGTTTCCTTTTAATAAAGGAAAACAACAGGCAGCTTTTAGAGTTGTCTGTTGTTTTTGTTTATTAAACTTAAATGACGAATTATCTGAACTAGTTCCGAATTAGCTTGCACTAAAAGGACTCTGTGCTGGAGGTTGTTTTCATTTATTAAAAGTAACAAAAGGACATTTTGCATTATTTTCTACTGGTGTCATAGGTGCTTTCCCAACAATTACTTGCTTCTAAATTGAATCTTCTTCGCTTGTCTATTAATTTCAAGGGAGATAACTTTACAGATGAACATAACGGTTTTAATCAGGGATGGAGAGTTACAGATACAGATAAATTTGGTCACAAGCTATTTTCCATAGAACCAATTGGTAGGATGACAGCTCAGAAATTGTCCTCATGGCTAATAACATTCACTTATTAATTGGTGTTTACGGTCACATATTTCTACACTACGGCTAATCCTGACCGTAACATGGAGGTAAAGTCAAATTTTAGTAAATCGTTCATATCCATATTGTCCATTTTAGAGGACTACCACTCCAAGCTTTAGGGGGGTATTTTATCAGTAAAACAACTATTGCTTACCACATTACACATGAAGTGCTTCACTTCCCGGGGTTCCCATGGGCTAGGGGGCAATAACAACACAACCTTCTACAGTACAGTCGCCGTGAATTGGTCGTAATCTACGCGTGGTCAATGATATCCGCGCATGCGTTCAGCAGGAAACAAAAATAGGCCGATTAAATCGTCAGATGTATACCCATACGCGCAACTAGTAGAAAGCTGTTATTATCTCAGGACCAATTTTGTGGACAGGTAAAATCCACGTAAGGGCATTTTGTCACACCCTCTTTGTTATCTGAAAGTATTTATGAAAATATTATAACCACAAATACATTTTTTTAAATTAATTACTAAAAAAGGGTACAATTGCCAAACAGATGGATAGGCAGATAGACGAATGCATGGTCAAAAAAGGACCCATGAATGGAAAATAAATTCTAGATGCTGACGGACAAAGGATGGACGAATGACGGAGGGCCACCCCGGATGCCGACATTATGTACACCATACATGGTATGGGTACATACAGAAATGGATTGGTGGATTTCCTTATTTGATGGATAAAGGGTTAATATCTCCGGATTAAATTATTAGATTTACATAAAAAACTATACAGCACAGCACATCAGTAACATGAATACATATATAAAGTAACCTGATAATCGGATTAATATTTATTGAGTTATCGCATGCCGAAGAAATGGATTGGAGGAATTCTCAATTTGAAGGATAAAGGGTTAATATCACAGGATCAAATTATCAGATTTACACCAAAAACTATACAGCTCGGCACATCAGTAACCTGAACACATATATAAAGTAACATGACAATCGGATTGATATTTTTTGAGTTATCTCATGCCAAAGGGATTGGAGGAATTCTCAATTTGAAGGATAAAGGGTTAATATCTCAGGATGAAATTATCAGATTTACACCAAAAACTATACAGCGCGGCACACCAGTAACCTAAAGATATATATCAAGTAACATGACCATTGGATTGATATTTTTTGAGCTATCTCATGTCAAAGGGATTGGAAGAATTCTCAATTTGAAGGATAAAGGGTCAATATCTCAGGATCAAATTATCAGATTTATACCAAAAACTATACAGCTCGGCACATCAGTAACCTGAACACATATATAAAGTAACATGACAATCGGATTGATATTTTTTGAGTTATCTCATGCCAAAGGGATTGGAGGAATTCTCAATTTGAAGGATAAAGGGTTAATATCTCAGGATCAAATTATCAGATTTACACCAAAAACTATACAGCGCGGCACATCAGTAACCTGAACACATATATAAAGTAACATGACAATCGGATTGATATTTTTTGAGTTATTTATTTATTGTTATTTATTGATGTTTAAGGTCACATATTTCTGCACAATGGCTAACCATGACCGTGACAGTTTTACGGGTGGAGGAAGCCGGAGTACCCGGAGAGAACCACCGAGCAACGACGAGCAGCTGCCAGCTCCCCAACATCGTAACTCCGCACTGCAGCACAGACAGGGTTAGATTGGTTGAAGACATGCGTACCATCGACGTGCAGTACGCCTTAGTACACGGCGTCATCGTGCCCCCATTTTTTGAGTTATCTCATGCCAAAGGGATTGGAGGAATTCTCAATTTGAAGGATGAAGGGTCAATATCTCAGGATCAAATTATCAGATTTACACCAAAAACTATACAGCGCGGCACATCAGTAACCTGAAGATATATATGAAGTAACATGACAATTGGATTGATATCTTTTGAGCTATCTCATGTCAAAGGGATTGGAAGAATTCTCAATTTTAAGGATAAAGGGTTAATATCTCACGATCAAATTATCAGACTTTCACCCAAAACTATACAGGTTTGAGTTGTATTGGCCATGCATGATAAAACATCGAGTTCAAAATGACGCGACAAGTTACTTCCCTTGGAAAATGTTTCGATCAAAAGAAAAAAAACTTTTAAACGAGGAAGACTCTTTGCTAACCTCTTCCTGTACCCTGAAATCCTTTGACATTTACTAAATCTTGCACGTGGAAACTTATTAGATAGAATGCCATTGGTAAAAGTACAAAACATTGCGAAAAATCAGTAAAATATGAGTCGATTCCGGTCGATTCTGGTCTTTAAAGTCGATTCCGGTCGATTCCGGTTTCTAGTAGGACCCCTGGAAACTGAAACTGCATTTTCCAGGAGTTTCCTTAAGGGCCTATATAAGTAATGAAATTTTGTTTATTTTGAATATTCTCACCTCCGATATTCCTTCAATTCAAATTAAATATACACAAAATGTACATCAAAATGAAGGTTGGGATGTATAGAACACGAAACACATGTGTAATCAACTCATAGAGTCGACTGGCACCACTGGTTCCTGGAAGTCTGCTGCCGTATTCGCACCAGAACTGATAATTTAATAATATTTCACGAAAACAACTTGTGGCCAAATGTGCGTTACATATCCAAGAACAAAGCTAGGGGATAAAAATTCTTCAAAACACGGCGACAGAGCTGCATTAGGGAAAATTCCAACGCCTTTGCTTTTGTTTACGTATGAGTATACTTTCGATTTCCGGCCGACGTCATCGGACAAAAAAAGCATGTAAAAACAACGCCGTCTAAAATCAAATAATGAAAAAGATCGCCTTCATACAGTGTACTGTTATCAGATAGAGATTGCACAGTTGCCATATTCAATGCAAGGTATCATGATACCTGTTGAAATTTCTTAGAATTACGATTTTGTTTTTTGATGGAAATTCGTGGTAACGAGTGATTTGCGCATGTCTGTCGAGCATGGAAACCATCTTTAATAAAAAATGCAGACAGTGTTGTCCTTTTTCAAAATGCAGACCTATCGCTGTATTCGAAAGTGTTTTGAATGCCTAGCTTTGTTCTTGGATATATGAAGCACATTTGGCCACAAGTTGTTCTGATGAAATATTATTTTATTATCAGTTATGGTGCGAATATGGTAGCAGACTTACATGAACCAGTGGTGCCTACAGTCGACTCTACGAGTTGATTACATGTTTCGTGTTCTATACATCCCAACCTTCATTTTGATGTATAATTTGTGTATATTTAATCTGAATTTAAGGAATATGAGAGGTGAGAATTTCAAAATAAACAAAATTCCATTACTTGTATAGGCCCTTAATTTGCGTGAACCCTGTTTTTGAAGGTAGCTTTTCAGAAACTCTACTCAGACAAACGCGTGAGAAACAGCACCCCGGGAAATCACAGTCCGTCATAGACACTTTACCATTCCGTTGTTTTTTGTTTCAGACTCAGTGGCAGTCTGCCTGTTAAAATAAATTCTAAAACACGCGGAATGGGTTCATTTGCTGCAAACTGAACCATATCTTTCAGCAATCAACAATGCAAAGCAACAGTTTTGATTATAAAGGATAACTGGATGTCTGACAATGAACTAGTTGACACAAGGTATTGAATGACAGATGTCACACGAGAAAAGTTTTCTATTGATCTAACTATATGCAGAACAGAAGTAACGGAAATCAAATCGTATTATGCACTGTAAAAGAATTTGAACCCGGGACATTGATTTTTCCATAGGTAACAAACTGATGCAAATAATATAACCACGATTTATAATTGATCAAATTGATGTGAGGCATGGTTTCTTATATCAATAAATGGAGTAAAATATAATGTAAGGCAGAGGCGGTGGAACCGGGTTGGGTGGGGGGACAGGGGACACGCGCCTCTCCACTTTTTTCACAGACATGTTGCGTGGTTCCACCATGAGTTAAGGTGCTATATAAGTAATAGAATTTTGTTTATTTTGAAATTCCCACCTCTGGTATTCCTTAAATTCAAATTAAACATACACAAATTATACATCAAAATGAAAGTTGAGATGTACAGAACACGAAACACACATGAAATCAACTCATAGTGATCACAACAGGCACCACTGGTTCCTGGAAGTCTGCTACCTTGTCGTACCAGGAGTAATAAAATAATATTGCACGAGAACAACGTGTGGCCAAATGTGCTTCAAATATCCAAAAACAAAGCTGGACATTCAAAACACTTTCAAATGCAGCGATAGGGCTGCATTTTGGGAAAGGACAACACTGTCTGCATTTTTTATTGAAGATGGTTTCAATGTTCGACGGACATCCGCAATCACTCGATAGCACGAATTTCCATCGGAAAAACAAGATCTTAATTCTAAGAAATTTCAACAGGTGTCATGATACCTTGCATTGAATAAGGCAACTGTGTGATCTGTATATAATAATAGTATGTTGTATTAAGGCGATCTTTCTCATTGTTTGATTTTAGACGACGTTGAAAATCGATGCTTTTTTCCGCCCAATGACGTTGACCGGAAATCGAAAGTAAGTCTGTATGTAAACAAAAGCGAAGGCTTTGGAATTCAGCCCCATGCAGCTCTGTAGCAGAGTTTTGAAGAATTTTGATACCCTAGCTTTGTTCTTGGATATGTGAAGCACATTTGACCGCAAGTTGTTCTCGTGAAATATTATTAAATTATCAGTTCTGGTACGCATACTGTAGTAGACTTCCAGGAACGAGTGGTGCCTGCGGTCCACTCTATGAGCCGATTACACATTTTTCGTATTCTGTACATCTCAGCCTTCATTTTAATGAATAATTTGTGTATATTTAATTTGAATTGAAGGAATATCAGAGGTGGGAATTTCAAAATAAACAAAATTATATAACTTATAAAGCACCTTAAAATGGGCGCGTGCAAACATGCTAATATACAGGCATTCATGTAATATATCTTTTCACATTCAAACATTTGTCCAATGAATCCCACCTTCGGTCCGGTTTTTCTACTTCGACCATTTTTAAACCTGAAGAAGAAATGGATAGGACAGTGACCACACCACAACATGCTCATCTAAATGAGACAATATCGTGTGTCACAGTACATTTACCGATGGGATTGTAACTTTTCTCCGATTGGGTTGAACCATGGTAGCCTTGAAAATTTGTGCTCCTCCACTTTCATCGAGGTTTTGCCGCCTCTGAGGGTGAAAGGAATTAACGACTTTTCTTCCTCATTTGGACTTTCGACAAAAAATAAACATCATAAAATAATCGAGTTTCAAAAATTGTGAGATCGCACCCAAACTGTGACGGGAGGTTTGTTTATTAGCTTATTTGGGGCTTAACCCTTTGATACTTTTGTAAGTCTTATGACGTACGAAATCAAACAGCGCGTTGATACTTTGTGGTCATTTGTTTTATTATTTTTAGATTTTTTAAAGTTTTAACCTCAATTCCTATTTTCTTCCGAATAGTGCTCAGTGACAACAGTTGAGCCAAATGGTATCGTAGCTTAAAATACTAATATAATCCTGCTGGCAAGACTTCTTAACTGGTTGAGTGCTAGAAGCCACTATCAGGGCTTTCAAAAAATGAGGATATCAGAGCAAAAGCCAACACTTTCCTTGCTTATATTTCATATTCAGTCAAACACAAATAATATTTTGTTTATATAAATTTGTTTTATTACAAATTATTGGAGAGTGCCTGAGAGGAACTCTCCAATAATCTGTAATAAAATAAGTTGTGAATAACAAATTCAGACCATCAAGAATAATCTAGCCCTCAACCAGATAATCACTGATGTGAAAAATATCTTATTTGTACTTTCCGACGTTTGACGTCGCATTTTGAAAAACGTAGAAGAAACTGAATTCCCAGTGACGTTTGATCGTCAGGATAATTAAAGTCTCAAAAGTCTCAAAGGGTCAATGACTCTTTCAACAGCCAGGATTGGACGGTTTTATGAGTTGGGGAAGCAGGTGTGCCCAAAGAGAACCACCAAAAAAACTAAGAAACTCTCCAACTTACTAAACTGGCAAATGCAGATTTTGCAGAGGTTGAAGGCAAGTGCACCACTGTCGTACTGTACGCCTTTGAACACGGCGCCACCGCACCCGGGAATTAAGTGTGTGGCCCAAAGGACACAGCACACATGTCGCGGGTCAGGATCGATCGTTGACCTTTCGGTTTAATGACCAAATGCATATTTATTTATTTATTTAGTGGTGTTTAAGGTCACATATTTCTGCACAATAGATAACCATGACCACGACAGTTTTACGAGTGGAGGAAGTCGGAGTACCCGGGGAGAACCACAGGGAACGACGAGCAACTGTCAGACGCCAACATACTAACTACACACATAAAGGGTTAGCATTGGTTGAAGACAGGTGCACCATCTGCGTGCAGTACGCCTAAGTTCACAACGTCACCGTGCCCCCACGTGGGCAATGGTGGTACAGTGTCTTGTCCACGGACACAACGCGGTTGCCGTAGGTGGGATACCAAATATAATGTCATCCCAACAAGTATTCTTAAAGTTATTGAGCTTAAAATCTCGTTGGTCACAGACCGATCGATGTGACATAGAGCTGGTGTCACAGCAAAATTTATTTATTATACTCTAAACAATAGATAAAAGAAGAAATTGTTGAAAGATAGAAATCGTATCCCCCCCTTGCAAAGGTATAGAAATTTTCACTTTCGCGCTATCAATTAAACTGGCGGCTTTCAAAGCATCACTTCAAGGTGAATACGAGTCTAATTATCACTGGAAATGATCAATTTGTTCTAAAAACTAAAAATGAAAAGAAAATCTAGTGTTTTTGAGTGGATACCGATCGTTTCCAGCAATAATTCAACACGTATTCACCTTGAATTGATGCATGAACCCCGCTAGTCCAAACTTGGCCTGAAAGTCTGTAAAACCAGTTTTTGGTTTGGTGTGTCCTTTGAAAGGACGTACCAAATCAGAAACTTCAGTATATTACGGACTCAAGTTTCAGGCCGTGTTTGCACTAGAAACCCACCAGATGAAGACGATATCTGTTCCGAGTATCAATCAAATCAATTCAATGTTGAAACGAGTGAAATTATCAGATTCTTATAAAAAGCGTGTAATAAAAAGAACATCTTGTGTTTTTGAGTGGATACCGAAAATGATCTCATTTCTGACCGAGAAAAATGTTTATTTTGGCTCGCGCAAGCGCTCGCTAAAAATAAACATTTGTCTCGGCCAATCATGAGATAATTTTTGGTATCCACTCAAAAACACCAGATATCCTCTATTTATTGGTGTTTAAGGGTCACATACTTCTACTCAATGGCTAATCGTGACCACAACAGGGATATAAAGTCAAGTCCAGCCAATTGTTTATACACGTGTTGCACAGTTTAGGACTTTCAGCTCAAGAATTGAGCACCGGGTCCTTAGTAGGATGTTTCGTGTGTTTCACCTCCAGGTCGGGTGTTCTCATATGACGTCAAAGTCACCTGATCTAGTTACGTCATGTTTGGTTCCATGGTAGCCCATGTGAGCGGCCATGCTGTGACGTCATCACCAATGATACGTGCTGTCAGGTTGCGTCATATTGAGGTAACACGTGTTTCCTTAGACCGTTTTGTTAGCTGTCGGTCGCCATCTTAGTTTCTATGTTGGTACGTGGTTTCTATGTAACCCAAAACCCTCTAATAGGATGTGGTCTGTGCAGAGTGTGTGTTCGATTAAAAAGGAGTATATCTAATTACCGCAAACAACCCGACAAAGTCCCCAAACTTCCAGAATTTTCGTATTCCTTGAGAATCAATTTAATTACAGTAGTATGCAGTGCTACACCCCCCCCCCCACCCCCTTAAAAGTGTGTTCCTTGTGTTCCATTGAAGAAGACTATGAATAATTAAATAGCTCATCGAACAGGAAGAGTATTCCCCAAAGGCAATTTATGCCAAGTAAAGTTCGTTTGGGGAAGTGGTTCTTGGAAAGATGGAATGCAAAAGAAAATGTACGATGGACGACAAACATCAAATGATGGCAACAGCCCACCCTCACTTTCAGTCAGGTGAGGTAAAATTTGTTTTGGATTTACAGAAAATAGTAAATGCTGAACTTTCTCCTCATTCCTACCAAAAAGACTGCTGATTGGTTCGGAAATTTACATTAAAAGGAAAATAATTAAGAATGTATTATTAAACAGTCTTCAATTGAAAAGGGAACATATCAACAACTTATGAAAGAATATTCAACGAAATAAATGCATTTTTCATTTAATAGTTAAAATTAAAAACCGAACATAAACGTAAGAGGAATCAAAACAAAAGCTTCAACTAGCACTTTCAATTATAACCGATCAAATAGAACAGAGAATAAAAAATGAAACCAGCACACAATGCAAAAATATATGACGTATTGATACACTGTGTCCTATCGAAGTCTGCTTCCCATTAAACTTCTTTACATAATGCAATTAGGAATTTAACCAAATCAGCCTGGTTTGACAGAACTCATTAAATTGTTTTAGCCTTTGAACCCTCGTTTCCTGGATCGGTATCGCCTTTCGGTACACTTCTAGTGGGATGGGTCAGTCCAATATCAGTGTACAGGTAGGATAAAATGAAAGTGTCAATGACACTGTAGCTCAACTTGTCAAGACAAAGACATGTACATGTATAGTATGTGACACAGCAATGACAAACATCTAGGTAATGACCTGATAACAAAGGTACATATAAAGTATTGTAATGGTCTAAATACTGACCGTTGCCTGTAACAAATGTATAGGTAAAGTATTGTAAAGGTGGGTGACAGTCAGATGCTAAACTAGAAAAGAAAACTTTGAGTCCCAGAGTGGGTCTGACTGAACCCCAAAATATTTGTTCTCATTGCACAGTGATAACAAAGGCACCCCAAAACACACTCGTTCCTGTCCCAAGGTGAAGACAAAAGTGCCCAAGAAGTTTTGTGAAGATCAGTTCATAAATACGAGCTGTATAGAACTTGTGACAAAAAACTGATTGGACCTAATTTCGGTACAAAATGGCCACTGGCAGCCATCTTGAATTTTGGACCGTACCCAGAAACACTCATTCTCATCCCAAGGTGATAACAAAGGTACCCAAGAAGTTTGTGAAGATCGGTTCATAAATACAGAATCTACCCTGAGCCGTATTGACATGTGTGCTTACATTGTGTAAGTAGCACTGAATAAATCAAAGTTCATCTAATTTGCATAATTTCTGCACGAAAAAAAACCCCTTAGAATATGTGATGTATTCCATGTTACTAAACATTCATACAAAAATTTATTCAAATCAGAACTTTCATACAGAAGTTCTGTACAAAAGACTGATTGCACTAATTTTGGTACAAAATGGCTGGTGGTGGCCATCTTGAATTTCGGACCACACCCAAAAACACTCACTCTCATCCCACGGTGATAACAAAGGTACCCAAGAAGTTTCGTAAAGATTGGTTCATAAATATGGCCTCTAGTCTGAGCTGTATAGAAGTTGTGTACAAAAAACTGATTAGACCTAATTTCGGTACAAAATGGCCACTGGCAGCCATCTTGAATTTTAGACCGCACCCAGAAACACTCGTTCTCGTCCCAAGGTGATAACAAAGGTACCCAAGACATTTCGTGAAGATCAGTTCATAAATACAGACTCTAGTCTGAGCCGTATTGACACATGTGTACTTACTGTGTGTTAGTCGCACTGAAAAAATCAAAGTTCATCTAATTTGCATAATTTCTGCACGAGAAAAAAACCCATATTATATGTGATGTATCCCTTGGTACTAAACATTCACACAAAAAATTATTCAAATCAGCGCTTTCATATGGAAGTTCTGTGCAAAAATCTGATTGCACCTAATTTTGTACAAAATGGCTGCCATCGGCCATCTTGAATTTCGGACCGGACCCCAAAACACTCGTTCTCGTCCCACGGTGGTACCAAAGGTACCCAAGAAGTTTCGTAAAGATCGGTTCATAAATACGGCCTCTAGCCCGAGCCGTATTGGCATTTGCACTTTCAGTGCTGAAAGTAACCCCAAAAAACATCAAAATTAGTCTAATTTGCACAATTTACGCACGAGAAAAAAACCCGTATTATATGTGATGTATCCCATGGTACTAAACATTCATACAAAAAATTATTCAAATCAGAGCTTTCATATGGAAGTTCTGTACAAAAAACAGATTTCTGCATCGTCGGTACAAAATAGCGGCTGGCAGCCACCTTGAATTTCGGACCGCACCCAAAAACACTCGTTCTCGTCCCACGGTCATAACAAAGGTACCCAAGAAGTTTCGTAAAGATTGGTTCATAAATACGGCCTCTAGCCCGAGCCATAGCAGCTTGGCACTTACAGCTCTGAAAGTAACACTAAATAAATAAAAGTCAGTCTAATTTGCATAATTTACGCACGAGAAAAAAACCCGTATTATATGTGATGTATCCCATGGTACTAAACATTTATACAAAACTTTATTCAAATCAGAACTTTCATACAGAAGTTCTGTACAAAAAACTGATTTTTGCATCATCGGTACAAAATGGCTGCTGGCAGCCATCTTGAATTTCGGACCACACCTAAAAACACTCGTTCCCGTCCCAGGGTCATAACAAAGGTACACAAGAAGTTTCGTAAAGATCGGTTCATAAATACGACCTCTAGCCCGAGCCATAGCCAATTGTTGACGTACGGACAGACGGACGGACGGACAGACGGACCATGACAATAGCTCAAATTTGACTTCGTCAAAGTTGAGCTAAAAATAACTGCAGCTTGCAGCCGTCCGGCTGCAGACTGCAGTTATTTTATCACCAATGCCCCGTGTATAGACCTCTTATAATAAAACAAAAATGAAAGTGTCAGTGACACTGTAACTCAACTTTGAATATGACAGGAATTAGTATTTGCTGTGACCAGGTCAACAATAATGAATATGACAGGAATCAGTATTTGTTGCGACCAAGTCAACAATAATGAATAAGAGAAACAGGAGTTTTGTTGCGACCACGTCAACCAAAATAAATCAATTACAACGTGACTGCAATGGTCTAAAGAATAGGACATAAGTATTATATATGATACATCTCCTGTTAGTAAACATTCACACAAAAATTTATTCAAATCAGAGCTTTCATACAGAAGTTCTGAGCAAAAAACTGATTGCACAAAATTTTGTACAAAATGGCTGCTGGTGGCCATCTTGAATTTCGGACCGGACCCCAAAACATCCATTCTCGTCCCACGGTGATAACAAAGTTATCCAAGACGTTTCGTAAAGATCGGTTCATAAATGCGGCCTCTAGCCCGAGCCGAATTGGCATTTGCAGTTACAGTGCTGAAAGTAACACTGTCCTCGGCCCATTGCTTTTTCTATGTTACATAAACGACCTTCCAGATTCTGTCAAGTCATCGGTTCGACTATTTGCCGACGATTGCCTACTCCACAGAGAGATCAAGAGCTTCAATGACCACACCACCCTCCAAGACGACCTGGTAAACCTTGAAAAGTGGGCAAAAACTGGGGAATGCGTTTTAATGCAAAAAAAAAAAATGCTATGTCATGAATATTGGAAACATGCCAAGACCAATACCGGGTCTGGACCTGCGTCGCTGCATGCAATTGAATCGGTAAACAGGAAGTTGCTGCACGGCAGATCTGAAAATTGCATACACGATACAACTGATCATTATCAGGCTCCAGATGAAATATAACATCAATCCCTTGCATAGAAGCCGAGAAAAGTTTGACGAAAAATTTCAATGTTCAGTGGGTACAGTAAAATTTCAAAGTATCGGCAAACAGGAAGTGGCTGCACGGCAGATCTGAAAATTGCTTACTCGATACAACTCATCATTATGAAGCAGCAGACCAAATATAAAATCAATCCCTTGCATAGAAGTCGAGAAAACCTTGACGGAAAATTTCAATGTTCAGTGGGAACAGTAAAATTTCAAAGTATCGGCAAACAGGAAGTGGTTAAACGGCAGATCTGAAAATTGTTTACACGATACAACTCATCATTATGAAGCAGCAGACCAAATATAAAATCAATCCATTGCATAGAAGCCGAGAAAATCTTGACGGAAAATTTCAATGTTCAGTGGGTACAGTAAAATTTCAAAGTATCGGCAAACAGGAAGTGGCTGCACGACAGATCTGAAAATTGCTTACACGATACAACTCATCATTATGAAGCAGCAGACCAAATATCAAATCAATCCCTTGCATAGAAGCCGAGAAAACCTTGACGGAAAATTTCAATGTTCAGTGGGTACAGTAAAAGTTCAAAGTATCGGCAAACAGGAAGTGGCTGCACGGCAGATCTGAAAATTGCTTACACGATACAACTCACCATTATGAAGCAGCAGACCAAATATACAATCAATCCTTTGCATAGAAGCCGAGAAAACCTTGAGGGAAAATTTCAATGTTCAGTGGGTACAGTAAAATTTCAAAGTATCGGCAAACAGGAAGTGGCTGCACGGCAGATCTGAAAATTGCTTACACGATACCACTTATCATTATGAAGCAGCAGACCAAATATAAAATCATTCCCTTTCATAGAAGCCAAGAAAACTTTGACGGAAGTGTTTCGGACGGACTGACGGACGGACTGACGGACGGATTGACGGAGGGAGTCGAGCGGTTACTAGACCTGCTCTGCCGCTGGCGACGCAGGTAAAAAGAGTAAAAAATTCTACACACTTGACGACCACATCTTGGAAAGTGTGGAAACAATCCCTACCTAGGCATCCAGATCTCCAACGACCTGAAATGGACAACCCATATAAAAAATATCACCAGGAAAGCAAGCTCCACACTTGGCTTCATACGAAGAAATCTAAAATTTTTGCCCACACGAATGCAGAAAACAGCCTACATATCCCTTGTAAGATCAATCTTGGATTATGGAGCAACCATCTGGGATCCATTTCTACAAACAGACATAGAGAGACAAGAAAGAATCCAAAGGAAAGCCGCGCGCTTCATCACAGGCGACTATAAATCAAGAGACGAAGGCTGTATAACAAACATGCTAGGGAAACTAGAACTTCCAATACTGAAAACCAGAAGACTAACATACATGTACAAGGTGGTTGAGGGCAAATACCGGCAATACCGTCATACCTTTACTTCACACAGTCTAAACCTAAAAGGAAAATCAGAGCAAAAACACACCAAGGTTTTGACACTCAAAACATTGTTGAAAGGAGTGTAATAAAAAACCCAAAAGGTTTTGTGGTTCCTGCATACCACACTGATCAATATAAACGCTCCTTCTTTGTCCAAACTGTACTAGAATAGAACCATCTTTGTGAGGATACAGTTCGTGCCAATTCACTGGAAAGCGTCAAAAGAAGCTTATTTTGCACCACCACATAAAGTCTCTCTCCCGGCGAATTTTACCAGAAGTGGGCACTTCGCCGTATTATATACAGATACAGATACAAATAGATCAAAGTTAGTCTAATTGGCATAATTTCTGCACGAGAAAAAAACCTGTATTATATGTGATGTATCCCATGGTACTAAACATTCACACAAAAAGTTATTCAAATCGGCGCTTTCATATGGAAGTTCTGCGCAAAAATCTGATTGCACCTAATTTTGTACAAAATGGCTGCCAGCGGCCATCTTGAATTTCGGACCAGACCCCAAAACACTCGTTCTCGTTCCACGGTGAAAACAAAGGTACCCAAGAAGTTTCATAAAGATCGGTTCATAAATACGGCCTCTAGCCCGAGCCGTATTGGCATTTGCACTTACAGTGCTGAAAGTAACACTAAATAAATCATAGTTAGTCTAATTTACATAATTCAAACACAAGAAAAAAACCCGTATTATATGTGATGTATCCCATGGTACTAAACATTCATACAAAAAATTCTTCAAATCAGAGCGTTCATATGGAAGTTCTGCGCAAAAATCTGATTGCACCTAATTTTGTACAAAAATGGCTGCCAGCGGCCATCTTGAATTTCGGACCGGACAGAAAACACTCGTTCTCGTCCACAGTAATAACAAAGGTACCCAAGAAGTTTCGTAAAGATCGGTTCATAAATATGGCCTCTAGCCCCAGCCGTGTTGACGACACGACGGATGGACAGACGGACGACGGGCCATGACAATACCTCAAATTTGGCTTCGCCTAGGTTGAGCTAATGAGACGAAATCATGCCTTAGACCGAAAAATCGGTCTTACGATTTCAAAGGGTTAAATTCCTAGTTACATGACGGAGAAAATGTGCCGCTAGAAATTTTGGTATTCAGACACCACTATGCAGAGTGTGAATAGAATATAGAACTGTTCGGGGCCTGGGTAGTTTCTGTGGGATCCACTGTGAACTGATAAAGCCGGTCGAGGCCTGGATAGTTTCCAGGAGATTTAGTGAACCGATAGAACCGTGGGAGGCTTGAAAAGTTTCCAGAAGATCCACTGTGAACCGATAGAACTGTTCGAGGCCTGGATAGTTTCCAGGAGATCTAGTGAACCGATAGAACCGTTCGATGCCTCGATAGTTTCCAGGAGATCTCGTGAACTGATAGAACCGTTCGAGGCCTGGATAGTTTCCAGGAGATCTAGTGAACCGATAGAACCGTTTGATGCCTGGATAGTTTCCAGGAGATCTAGTGAATCGATAGAACCGTTTGAGGCCTGGATAGTTTCCAGGAGATCCTCTGTGAACCGATAGAACCGTTTGATGCCTGGATAGTTTCCAGGAGATCTAGTGAACCGATAGAACCGTTCGAGACGTGGATACTTTCCAGGAGATCCACTGTGAACCAATGGATCCGTTCGAGGCCTGGATAGTTTCCAGGTGATCCACTGTGAAATGATAGAACCGTCCGAGGCGTGGCTAGTTTCCAGGAGATCCACTGTGAATCGATAGAACTGTTCGATGCCTGGATAGTTTCCAGGAGATCTAGTGAACCGATAGAACCGTTAGAGGCCTGGATAGTTTTCAGGAGATCCTCTGTGAACCGTTCGATGCCTTGATAGTTTCCAGGAGATCTAGTGAACCGATAGAACGTTCGAGACGTGGATACTTTCCAGGAGATCCACTGTGAACCAATGGATCCGTTCGAGGCCTGGATAGTTTCAGGTGATCCACTGTGAAACGATAGAACCGTCCGATGCCTGGATAGTTTCCAGGAGATCCACTGTGAACCGATAGAACCGTTCTAGGCCTGGGCAGTTTCCAGGAGTTCCCCAAATTGTGTGAGCCCATCAGTTAGCAAGAATTTCTAACCAAGACCTGTTCCAATAAGCCCTTCACAGTAGTATTTTGCAGAGATGTACCCATGACTACAACTGTGGAAGTTATTGTTTATTATACGTTAGCCTATGAATTATGGCAAATTATCTAAAAGATGTTTCTCGATATCCATCGATTTGATGGATATCGACGAATATCCCCAGTCGCTTCCTACATGACGTCAAGCTACGCCACCTTGAAGGAACCATCAATTGATCTTTATTGTTGTGAAACATGCGCATTTAGGGTGGAATTGGGCTGAATATTGTACAATAAAATGTCTGATAGCACATAATAAAAAAGAAAATCTACTCTATTTTAGACAGTATCTGGAATAAAAGATATATATATATTATATGGAAAAATATTTTCAGGTCCACACAATGAATTTTTTCAGTAGCTTCCTAAATGACGTTTCGCTTCGGCGCATGACGTCGCCTTGAAGGAATGGTCAGCTGCTTTTGTTAATGTCTTGAAACTGTTTGCAGTCTAATTGGGCTGAATAGTGTGCAGTAAAGTGTCACGTAGCACATAATACCAAGAAAATCTACACTGTTTTAGTGAATATCGGGAATTATCCCATGAGTGTGGACCTGAAAGTTTTATTTTTTGCGAGTGAAAAATAAAACTTTCAGGTCCACACTCATGAGATAATTCCCAATATTCACTAAAACAGCGTTGATATCCTCTATTTATCGATGTCTGCTACTTTCAGCATCTACTGCTGTATCATAACCACGACAGACGTACAAAGTCAAGTTAAGTCAAACGTTAACACCCATTCTCCCCACTGTAGAGGACTTTTACACATACATTGGTTATGGAGATGAATTCTAAAGTATAATAGCATAACGTGCTTATCACAGTAAACAAGAGCTGCACCACATCCTGGGCTCCCAAGGAGGGAGGGGGGGGAATATTTCAAGGAATAAATAGCATTTTAAAAGAGCCAATTCACGAACATGTAATTTGCTAGGCCCTTAACAGAGAGGGTTTGCACCTCCCAAGAATTGGTGACTGGGGCCTATTTTACCAGTACAAACAGAGCCTGTTTACCACAGTGAACATGCACCGCTGGACTTCTCGGGGTTCCAGCAGGGACATAACATGCTGAAGATTTTGCTTAAGTACTCAATATTCACGGGAAGATAAAACAATTCACGACATGAGAACAATTCTCTTCTGAGTTGCATTTCTATGTTGGCGATATAATTGTTTTTAACATCCTGTTACTTGAAAATAAGATACGTTTTTATTTTTGGAGTTCACTTTAAAAAAATCTTCCAAAATCGAGAATAATTATATTCCATTAGTTTATAGAATCGTGCACCCAACGTAACATGCAAGAAACTAACCTTGTGAATTTCTACAGCCTTAGACTATGTAAATTTTTATGTAGTGTTTGATATGGCAGCCTCTCAACTAATCCTGTGTAGTGCTTATTGTTAGTCAATGTATGTTAGCTTATCAACTAACTGTTCAATGCGCAGGGACAAGCCACTTTTTCTGACTATAAATCTGATCGTCTGTATTATGCGACTTACCCTGTATATTGCACAGCCTCAGTGAATGTACATTTTTGTGTAGTGTGTGATATTGCAGTTACCAGTTTTTGATAACCAGAAAGTGTGACTAACCCTCGGCTAGTCACATCCTGGCCATTGCCCAGGGTTAGTCACACTTTCTTGTTATAAGAGATTATCATTATTAAGGCCAGGGTTAGTCACACTTTCTTGTTACAAGATATTTTCATTATTAACCAAATAACTAACCCTGTACACTATACAGCCTTAGTTTAAATCTCATCTTAGTTTAGTCAACTTTCTACCCAATGTAATAACTAAAACCAGCCAGTATTATTCTCAAATGAAAGTGTCAGTGACACTGTAGCTCAACTCGAGAAACTTGAACTTGGCAAGTTACAAATGAAATGGCAAAATTGAAGATCATTGGTACCAATGTTGTTTGGTGAAATTTGGTCTGCACGTCAGGGTAATCCATGCATTTTTAAATGTAAACTGTAAGACTGGCTGAGGGAAGAATGTTGTTACACAAATGCAGTATGTTCAGAGGTTACTGTAAAAGGCAAGTTTTTTCACAGAAATGAATGCTAATCAATAGCTCTTATCAAAAGGTCTTGCCTAATGAGCACACCAAGTTCAAAAACAATCCTATGATAAATGTGGCCTGTAGGCCATGTCAAAGAAGAATGTTGATGTACAAATGCAATAAATTCAAAGATTGTTGCTAACAGCAACAGTTGTTAATGGAAATGAAAAGAAAATCAATAGCGCCTATCTTTGTCACCTTGCATAAGCATATGAAGTTTCAAAACAACCTGATAATGAATGTGCCCTCTGAGGCATGCCAAAGGAAGATGTTAATGCACAAATGCACTAAGTTTGAAGGTCATTGCTTGTGGCAATGTTTTTTGTTTTTTTATGGAAATTCATAAATATACCCTGCAGAGAGAGCAAAAGGGATAAGTTGATGCACAAATGCAGTAAGTTCAAAGGCTGATGATAACGACATTATGGAAAAGAAAAAAGCAACAGCTCACATCTAGAGGTCACTCCGAACACACATACCAAGTTTCAAAGTGATCCGATCATAAATGTGCCCTGAAGGGTGTGTTAAAGAGAAATATTGAAGTCTGACTAAACTTAAGTTCAAAAGTCAGCGGCAACATTTTTTGATGGAAATGAAAGAAAATCAATAGCTCCAATCTAGAGCTCACCCCAAACAAGCATACCAAGTTCCAAAGTGATCTGGTCAAAACTGTGCACTGCAGGGTGTGCCAAAAGCAACATATTGATGCATAACTGCACTAAGTTCATCGAAGGTCATTAACAGTGGCAACATTTTTTGACGGAAATCAAAGAAAATTGATAGTTCCCATCTAGAGGCAACCCCAAACAAACATACCAGGTTTCAAACCATCCTGATCATAAATGTGCCCTGTAGGGTACGCCAAAGGAATATATTGATACTTGACTAAACTAAGTTCAAAGGTCGTTGCCAGCGGCGACATGATTTTATGGGAATGAAAGAAAGTAAATAGCTCCCAGCTAGAGGTCACTCCAAACAAGCATGCCAGATTTCAAAGCAATCCGATCATAAATGTGTCCTGAAGGGTGACCCAAAGGGAAACATTGAGTTCTGACTAAAAACTAAGTTCTAAGAACGTTGGCCGCGGCAACATTTTTGACGGAAATTGGAGAAAATTGATAGCTCTCATCTAGAGGTAACCTCAAACAAGAGGCCCCAAGGGTCCTGAGGGCGCTCACCTGATATGGTAGCCTAAATATCAACCCAGAGAATTATTTCAACAAGTTGCATCTGCTCCTCCTAAGAAAAGCTTATACCAAATATTCAAAGATTCTGACCAGTGGATCTAAAAAAAAAAAGAAGATTTTTAAAGAATATTCCTCATATTGAACTAAGTTATAATTCGGGCTCCCACAGTGAGTCCAAATATGGACCTAGGGACTTGGCTTGAACAAAGTTAATCTCACTCCCTAAGCATGGTGCATACCAAATATCAAAAGATTCTGCCTGCTGGATCTTGAGAAGATTTTTAAAGAAAATTCCTCATTTTGAACTAAGTTACAATTCAAGCTCCCACAGTGAGTCCAAATATGGACCTAGGGACTTGGCTTGAACAAATATCAAAAGATTCTGCCTGCTGGATCTTGAGAAGAAGATTTTTAAAGAAATTTGCCTGAAATGCATTAAGTTCAAAATCGAGCTTCTACAGTCAGCCCAAATATGAATCTAGGAAGCTGATTTGAACAAACTTGAATCAGATCCACCCCACAATGTTGCACACCAAATATCAAAAGATTCTGCCTGCTGAATCTGGAGAAGAAGATTTTTTAAGAAATTTGCCTGAAATGCACTAAGTTCGAATTCGGGCTTCTATAGTGAGCCCAAATATAAATCCAGGGGGCCAATTTGAACAAACTTGAATCAGATCCACCCCACAATGTTGCATACCAAATATCAAAACATTCTGCCTGCTGGATCTGGAGAAGAAGATTTTTTAAGAAATTTGCCTGAAATGCACTAAGTTCAAATTCAAGCTTCTATAGTGAGCCCAAATATGAATCCAGGGGGCCGATTTGAACAAACTGGAATCAGATCCACCCCTCAATGTTGCATACCAAATATCAAAAGATTCTGCCTGCTGAACCTAGAGAAGATTTTTGAAGAAATTTGCCTGAAATGCACTAAGTTCGAATTCGAGCTTCTATAGTGAGCCCAAATATGAATCCAAGGGGCCGATTTGAACAAACTTGAATCAGATCCATCCCTCAATGTTGCATACCAAATATCAAAAGATTCTGCCTGCTGGATCTGGAGAAGAAGATTTTTTAAGAAATTTGCCTGAAACGCTCTAAGATCGAACTCAAGCTTCTATACTGAGCCCAAATATAAACCCAGAGGGCCTATTTGAACAAACTTGAATCAGATCCACCCCACAATGTTGCATAACAAATAACAAAAGATTCTGCCTGCTGGATCTGGAGAAGAAGATTTTTTAAGAAATTTGCCTGAAATGCACTAAGTTCGAATCTGGGCTTCTATAGTGAGCCCAAATATGAATCCAGGGGGGCCGATTTGAACAAACTTGAATCAGATCCACCCCACAATGTTGCATACCAAATATCAAAAGATTCTGCCTGCTCAATCTGGAGAAGAAGATTTTTTAAGAAATTTGCCTGAAATGCACTAAGTTCGAATTCGAGCTTCTATACTGAGCCCAAATATAAACCCAGGTGGCCGATTTGAACAAACTTGAATCAGATCCACCCCACAATGTTGCATGCCAAATATCAAAAGATTCTGCCTGCTCGATCTGAAGAAGAAGATTTTTTAAGAAATTTGCCTGAAATGCACTAAGATCGAATTCGGGCTTCTATAGTGAGCCCAAATATGAATCCAGGAAGCCGATTTGAACAAACTTGAATCAGATCCACCCCACAATGTTGCATACCAAATATCAAACGATTCTGCCTGCTGGATCTTGAGAAGAAGATTTTTTAAGAAATTTGCCTGAAATGCACTAAGTTCAAAATCGGGCTCCTGTACTGAGCCCAAATATGAACCCAGGGGGCCGATTTGAACAAACTTGAATCAGATCCACCCTACAATGTTGCATACCAAATATCAAAAGATTCTGCCTGCTGGATCTGGAGAAGAAGATTTTTTAATCTTTTTCCCATTGCCTACAGTATTAAAAAGTGCTGACTCAGCACTTTTTCAAAGTCCTGAAAAAAGAACCTTGTGATCAAACCGATAGGGATTTTTTTTAACCACTCTATTCTACTAGATAAAAGTAAGCTTTATACAAAATAAGAATTCCCTGTGCCGTGTAGTTTTGGAGATATGGCAGTTTTAAGGTTTTTCCTATTTTTAGCTCCCGAGGTTCCCACGGGGCAATGAGAAAATTTTTTTTTGCATCAATCAACTACTTATGACCCATTATCACCTCATATCAAATTTGGTTCAAATCGACCTGAAGGTTCTGAAAATAGAAATTTTAGGCGTGGCCAAAATTTTTGCCCCTCCCATAACGAAGGCAAATAATGCCCGACAAACTTTTCTTGAACAAACTTGAGTCTACACCTCAAAAGGAAGCTGCATACCAAATATCAAGTTTCTGCTATTGCTGGTTCTTGAGAAGAAGATTTTTTAAGAAATTGAGCATTTTTGCCCCATCCCTCTGCTCAATATGAGCTGAAACCTAATTTGACAAAAAATCAAAAAGCCCTTATATAGCCCCTGCTCACATGAAATTTCATTAATATGCGGCGAGTGGTTTGGGAGAAAAAGGCCCAAACACCACCTTCACGACGGACGACGGTCGCCGGACGACGGACGAAAAGTGAACAGAAAAGCTCACCCTGACTTTCAGTCAGGTGAGCTAACAAGCATACAAAGTTTGAAACCGATCTGATTAGGAAATGTGCCCTGTAGGGAATGCCAAAGGAATGTACTGATACCTGACTAAACCAAGTTCAAATGTCGTTGCCACCAGCAACATGTTTTGAATGTTTTGATGTAAATGGAAGAAAATCAATAGCTCCCATCTAGAGGTCACTCCAAACAAGCATGCCAGATTTCAAAGCAATCCAATCATAAATGTGCCCTGTAGGGTGTGCCGAAGGGAAATATTGAGGACTGACTAAACTAAGTTCTAAGAACGTCAAAGGTTGACCGCGGCAACGTTTTTTGACGGAAATTGAATAAAATTGATAGCTCCCATCTAGAGGTTACCCCAAACAAGCATACCAAGTTTCAAAGCGATCTGATCATAAATGCGACCTGTGAGGTGTGACAAAGGAAATTGTGGACATACGTACGTATGTACGTACGTACATACGTACGTCGACAGACAAGAAGTGATGGCAATAGCTCCTCTTGACTTTGTCAAGCTGAGCAAAAAATGTTTAAACTCAGTATATGACCCCTCACTGGAATGAATTGTAGAAATTTTTTTATGAATTCCCAAAATGAAAACATATTCTATTTTCAATTTATTACTTTATTGGTGTTTTAAGGTCACATATTTCTGAACAATGGCTAATCATGACCAGGGCAGTTTCATGGGTGCAGGAAGTCTGAGTACCTGAGAAAGAACCACCAAGCAACTGTCAGCACCCCAACATACTAACTCCACACAAGCAGAGTTAGCATTTGTTGAAGATAGGTGCACCATCGATGTGCTGTACTTCTTAGTACACAACGTCACCGTGTCCCCATGTGGTTAGTGGGGGTGAAGTGCCTTGGCCAAGGACACAACGCGGTTGCCGCAATTTTCAATTAATAGCTGTTTTTTTAAAGTTTGGAAGTCTGAAAGAACACACAGCAATTTGGACTGGAACCCATTGCCTACCGATAAACAAGTATCGTATCTTTGTACAAAAAGTAAAAGTCAGCCAATGAATTTGAGGTGTTAACTGGTGTGCTAGAAGCCACTACTGGGCTTTTAAGAAAATTAGGGTACCAGAGCAAAAGCCAATGTTTTCCTTGCTCATCTTTCATATTCAGTCAAATGCAAAAAATATTTTGTTTATATATATATGTTCTATTAGAAATTATTGGAGAGTGCCTGCGGGCACTCTCCAAAAATTTGTTATAAAACAAATTTTCAATAACAAATTCAGACCACCAAAAATAATCTAGCCCTCAACCAGTTAAATCTGATTTGATTGTCTTTCCGGCCCTGCGGTAGTAATAAGCAAGAAACTAAATAAATATGAGCTGTATAGAAGTTGTGACAAAAAACTGATTGGACCAAATTTCGGTACAAAATGGCCACTGGCAGCCATCTTTAATTTTGGACCGCACTCAGAAACACTCGTTCTCGTCCCAAGGTGATAACAAAGGTACCCAAGAAGTTTTGTGAAGATTGGTTGATAAATACAGCCTCTAGCCCGAGCCATATTGACATGTGCACTTACAGTATATAAGTAGCACTAAATAAATCAAAATTCATCTAATTTGCATAATTTCTGCACGAGGAAAAAACCTGTACTATATGTGATGTATTCCATTTTACTAAACATTCATACAAAAATTTATTCAAATCAGAACTTTCATACAGAAGTTCTGTACAAAAGAATGATTGCACTAATTTTGGTGCACAATGGTTGTTGGTGGCCATCTTGAATTTTGGACCACACTCAAAAACACTCGTTCTCATCCCATGGTGATAACAAAGGTACCCAAGACGTTTCGTAAAGATCGGTTCATAAATACGGCCTCCAGTCTGAGCTGTACAGAAGTTGTGTACAAAAAACTGATTAGACCTAATTTTGGTACGAAATGGCCACTGGCAGGCATCTTGAATTTTGGACCGCACTCAGAAACACTCGTTCTCATCCCAAGGTGATAACAGAGGTACCCAAGAAGTTTCGTGAAGATCGGTTGATAAATACAGCCTCTAGCCTGAGCCGTATTGACATGTGCACTTACTGTGTGTAAGTAGCACTGACAAAATCAAAGTTCATCTAATTTGCATAATTTCTGCACGTGAAAAAAACCCGTATGATATGTGATGTATCCCATGGTACTAAACATTAACACAAAAAATTATTCAGGACAGCACTTTCATATGGAAGTTCTGTGCAAAAATCTGATTGCACCTAATTTTGTACAAAATGGCTGCCATCGGCCATCTTGAATTTCGGACCGCACCCAAAAACACTCGTTCTCATCCTACGGTGATACCAAAGGTATCCAAGAAGTTTCGTAAAGATCGGTTTATAAATACGGCCTCTAGCCCGAGCCGTATTGGCATTTGCACTTACAGTGCTGAAAGTTACACTAAATACATCAAAGTTAGTCTAATTTGCATAATTTACGTACGAGAAAAAAAACCATATTATATGTGATGTATCCCATGGTACTAAACATTCATACAAAAAATTATTCAAATCAGCGCTTTCATATGGAAGTTCTGTACAAAAAACAGATTTCTGCATCGTCTGTACAAAATGGCGGCTGGCGGCCAACTTGAATTTCGGATCGGACCCCAAAACACTCGTTCTCATCCCACAGTCATAACAAAGGTACCCATGAAGTTTTGTAAAGATCGGTTCATAAATACGGCCTCTAGACCGAGCCGTATTGAATTGTTGACGGACAGATGGACAGACGGACAACTGGCCATGGCATAAGCTCAAATTTGGCTTCGCCAAAGTTGAGCTAAAAACCATTTGAGTCTGAAGTGAAACTTTTTTGAATTTCAAGTCAAGATGAGGTTCATATTGTTCTACATGACAAAATGTATGGGCTATTTGGCACACAGCACTACATGGAATAACAAAATTGTCTTTTTTTAGAAATATTTCGCACGTGGACAAGACACCATCTGAATTGATAAAGCATTGTTGGTGGCACCTTGTTGCACCTAAGATAATACGAGCTCTGGATGTTCAAAGTGAATAGCATATGAATACCCTGATGGTTCTCACTGGGCACTTCGGCTTCGGCCACCTGAAGAAGAGCCTAACACCATTAACTGGTAGAGTGCTAGAAGACCATATTTGGGCTTTACTCTAAGGTGCAAGCACTGTAACACAATGGCTTCAAACTATGTGGATATCCATCATATTATCTTTGAATGTAAAGTGTTTAGTCTGTATGGATTTTCCTTGTTACAATTTATGGGAGAGTGCACAAAGGCACTCTCCCATAAATTGTAACATGGCAAAGATTTGTGAACAAATTTTGATGACCAAAAATAATTTAGCACTCTACCAGTTAACCCTTACTGTTGCAAGTGTCGTAACCCCGCCCCCCCCCCCCCCCCAAAAAAAAAAAAAATAAATAAATAAATAAACGAGATTATAATTGTAACCATGACATTTCCCAACTAGCACCACCGACTTGGATTCAAAAATATTATATCCCGCTTTCGATATCTCCCACAGAAATCTGTATTGGTCACAAAAGTAACAAGGATGGTGACCGGTGAATCAGAGACAGTGTGAAGGGAATGCTCTATTGACATAAATGTTTCGTCGACCAAAAGTGGTAGTACTATCCAGGAAACCCAATGTGTTTGCATCGCTTCAAAATTCTAATTTTCATTAAGGACATTTGCTGTACACCACCTATCAGAGAAGACGTCTCTCGTGCTCCCAACAGCAGCAACTCATCGAAAACCCATACTTCTTTCCATACTGACCGGCCCCCACTCTCTCCCTCCCCACCTTTGCCCTTCACTTTTTCTGCAAGCACTGAAGAGATTCCCAGTTACATCCACACAGGAAGAGGTTATTATCTCTCTGACGGGTTCTCTTTAAGAGTGGGGATGCAGAGCATACCGCTTTGGACTGCACCATCGTCATACCATGGATGTTGTACCTCTTTGGATCAGTCCAACTCTGCCTTGCCGACTCTTTTCAGTTAGCTCCACTACTCCATTGCTTTATTCTCTGCACCATGAAAAGTAACCAATGAATGGGCGGTAATGTTCTTGTACGTGGATATGGCTGACTTTGGTGTAGCACAACTCAGAAAAATTAAGCGAAACATTAGAACGAGAGCTGTGACCATCACGCTTGAAAGAAGTTAATTCGGATTCAAAGACCAATAATACGAAACAAGGAATGTCGTAAAATTGAAAACAGACAAATCTAGATGGCGGCCCTGTTATGCGGGGCTCGGGGTCATATCCAACTTAAGTTTCTTCGAAAATCTCAGCAATTGTGAATAACCTAAGAAGACCTGATGACAAAGTAATACATCGGTACAAAGATATTGGCTGCCTCTTCTTTCAGTTCACGTCGAGTATTCTGGAACATTCCAAGGCGAATTTGATTTGAACAAGAGGCCTCAGGGGGCCTGGGGGCGCTCACCTGACATGGTAGCCTAAATATCAACCCGGAGAATTGATTTCAACAAGTTGCATCTGCTCCGCCTAAGAAAAGCTTATACCAAATATCCAAAGATTCTGACCAATGGATCAAAAAAAAAAGATTTTTAAAGAATATTCCTATATATATTGAATTAAGTTATAATTCGAGCTCCCACAGGGAGCCCATATATAACCCAGGGACTTGGCTTTAACTAACTTGAATCTCATCCCCACCTAAGGATGCTGCACACCAAATATCAAAACATTCCAACTGCTGGATCTGAAGAAGAAGATTTTTAAAAGAAAATTCTTCATTTTGAACTAAGTTACAAATCGGGCTCCCACAATGAGCCCAAATATGGACCTAGGGACATGGCTTGAACAAACTTGAATCCCCCCCCCCCCTCCCCATTATCAAGAGCATTCATCTGCTCAATCTGAAGAAGATTTTTAAAGAAAATTCCTCATTTTGAATTAAGTTGTCATTCGGGCTCCCATAGTGAGCCCAAATATAAACCAAGGGACTTGGCTTGAACAAACTTGAATCTCAGCCCCCTAAGGTTGTGGCATGCCAAATATCAAAACATTCAGACTGCTGAATCTGAAGAAGATTTTTAAAGAAAAATTCCTCATATTGACTAAGTTATAAGTTGGGCTGCCACAGGGAGCCCAGATATGGACCCAGGGACTTGGCTTTAACAAACTTGAATCCCCCCCCCCCCCCCCCAAGGATGCTACACACCACATATCAAAACATACCGACTGCTGTATCTGAAGAAGATGATTTTTTAAGAAAATTCCTCATTTCAAACTAAGTTACAATTCAAGCTCCCACAGTGAGCCCAAATATGAACCTAGGGGCATGACTTGAACAAACTTGAATCACACTGCCTAAGGATGCTGCATACCAAATATCAAAACATTCCGACTGCTGGATCTGAAGAAGAAGATTTTTAAAGAAAATTCCTCATTTTGAACTAAGTTATCATTCGGGCTCCCACAGTGAGCCCAAATATGAACCTAGGGATATGGCTTGAACAAACTTGAATCTCACCCCCTAAGGATGCCGCATATCAAATATCAAAACATTCCAACTGCTGGATCTGAAGAAGATTTTTAAAGAAAATTCCTCATTTGGAACTAAGTTACAATTCGGGCTCCCACAGTGAGCCCAAATATGAACCCAGGGACTTGGCTTGAACAAACTTGAATCCCCCCCCCCCCTCCCCATTATCAAGAGCATTCATCTGCTCAATCTGAAGATTTTTAAAGAAAATTCCTCATTTTGAATTAAGTTGTCATTCGGGCTCCCATAGTGAGCCCAAATATAAACCAAGGGACTTGGCTTGAACAAACTTGAATCTCAGCCCCCTAAGGTTGTGGCATGCCAAATATCAAAACATTCAGACTGCTGAATCTGAAGAAGATTTTTAAAGAAAAATTCCTCATATTGACTAAGTTATAAGTTGGGCTGCCACAGGGAGCCCAGATATGGACCCAGGGACTTGGCTTTAACAAACTTGAATCCCCCCCCCCCCCCCCAAGGATGCTACACACCACATATCAAAACATACCGACTGCTGTATCTGAAGAAGATGATTTTTTAAGAAAATTCCTCATTTCAAACTAAGTTACAATTCAAGCTCCCACAGTGAGCCCAAATATGAACCTAGGGGCATGACTTGAACAAACTTGAATCACACTGCCTAAGGATGCTGCATACCAAATATCAAAACATTCCGACTGCTGGATCTGAAGAAGAAGATTTTTAAAGAAAATTCCTCATTTTGAACTAAGTTATCATTCGGGCTCCCACAGTGAGCCCAAATATGAACCTAGGGATATGGCTTGAACAAACTTGAATCTCACCCCCTAAGGATGCCGCATATCAAATATCAAAACATTCCAACTGCTGGATCTGAAGAAGATTTTTAAAGAAAATTCCTCATTTGGAACTAAGTTACAATTCGGGCTCCCACAGTGAGCCCAAATATGAACCCAGGGACTTGGCTTGAACAAACTTGAATCTTACACCCCCCCCCCCCCCCCCCCCCCCCCCCCCCCCAGGATTCTGCATACCAAATATCAAAAGATTCTGCCTGCTGGATCTTGAGAAGAAGATTTTCAAAGAAATTTGCCTGAAATGCACTAAGTTCAAAGTTGGGCTCCTATACTGAGCCCAAATATAAACCCTAGGGGCCGATTTGAACAAACTTGAATCAGATCCACCCCACAATGTTGCATACCAAATATTAAAAGATTCTGCCTGCTGGATCTGGAGAAGAAGATTTTTTAAGAAATTTGCCTGAAATGCACTAAGTTTGAATTCGGGCTTCTATAGTGAGCCCAAACATGAATCCAGGGGGCCGATTTGAACAAACTTGAATCAGATCCACTCCACAATGTTGCATACCAAATATCAGACGATTCTGCCCGCTGGATCTGGAGAAGAAGATTTTTTTAAAATTTGCCTGAAATGCACTAAGTTTCAATTCGAGCTGCTATAGTGAGCCCCAATATGAATCCAGGGGGGCCGATTTGAATAAACTTGAATCCGATCCACCCCACAATGTTGCATACCAAATATCAAAATATTCTGCCTGCTGGATCTGGAGAAGAACATTTTTTAAGAAATTTGCCTGAAATGCACTAAGTTCGAAATCGGGCTCCTATACTGAGCCCAAATATGAACCCGGGGGGCCAATTTGAACAAACTTGAATCAGATCCACCCTACAATGTTGCATACCAAATATCAAAAGATTCTGCCTGCTGGATCTGGAGAAGAAGAATTTTTAATGTTCTTTCCATTGCCTACAGTGTTAAGAAGAGCACCGCATAGCGGGACAATATACGCCTGTTTTGTATTTTTGTAGGGTTGGGGTAAGGATGGTGGTGAGGGTGAAAATTGTTTGGACCAACCCCATATTTGAACTTGACCTGTATTTTGTTGTGATTAAACAACATACCAAGTTTGGAACCAATCGGAAAACAAATAATAAAAGTTATCGTCCGGACACCAAATATTTGATGCATTCTATGTCCAACAAGGTCCATAATTCAGGGGAACTTTGAAGTTCGAACTGACCCCATATTCGAACTTGACCTGTCTTTTGTTTTGATTAAACCACATACCGAGTTTAGGAGTCAATAGAAAAAAAAATAGTAAAGTTATCATCTGGAAACCAAATGCTGACGAATGGACAGACCGACGGATGGACAAATGGATGGACAAATGGACAGACAGACAGACTGATTCCATAATTCGACGGTTTTTCAACAGGCGTATATAAAATCAGTCAGGCCATACTAAAGTTACAATCCAGAAAACACTAAATGCACAAATTCAAGAGGAATAACTCTGGAAAGGTACATTCGATTTTGGCCAATAGTGAACTTGAGCTGTGCTTTGTGGTCATAAACAAAATCTGAGAATTTGAAACAAATTTGTCAAGGCAAACTAAAGTTATCACCCGGAAACCACATAATTCACAAATTTGCAATCATTCAAGGGGAATAACTATGGAACGGTACATGCGATTATAGCCAAAGGTGAACCTGAGCTGTGCTTTGTGGTCAAAAACAAAATCTGAGAATTTGAAAAAAATCGGTCAAGGCAAACTAAAGTTATCATCCGGAAACCACAAAATCCACAAATTTGCATTCATTCAAGGGGAATAACTCTGGAAAGGTATATGCGATTGTGGTCAAAAGTGAACTTGAGCTGTATTTTGTGGCCAAAAACAAAAAACTGAAAATTTAAAATAAATCGGTCAAGGCAAACTAAAGTTATCGTCCAGAAACGAAAAGTTGGGCTAAATTCCCATAAATGAAGGGCCATAACTCTACTGCAAATGGGCCACTAGAAATGGAAATTGAACCCATCTTGTATTTTGTCATACTAAATCCACATGCCAAATTTAACTCAGCTCAAACCATTACAACTAAAACGGAAACGAAATGCGTCCATGGATGGATGGACAGACAGACAGACATGTGGAGAGACCATTCACATAATACGTCCCATTTTTCAAACGGGCGTATAAAATCAACATCTGAAAAATTTGGTGTCAATCCATCAAAGCGTTCGACTTTAAATGAAGGGAAACCAATTTTTTTTCGAAAGATTGTGTTTTCAAAGAGCCATAACTCTGCAGCGGATGGACTGAGAAATGCAAATATTGAACTTGACCTGTATTTCATTGTTAAAAACAACATTTGAAAAATTTGGTGTCAATCCGTCAAGGCATTCAGCTTTAAATGAATGGAAACCAATTTTTTTAAAAAATTGTGTTTTCAAAGGGCACATCTCTGCAGCAGATGGACTGAGAAACACCAATATCGAACTTGACCTGTATTTTAATGCTAAAAACAACTTCTGAAAGTTTGATGTCGATCTGTCAAGGCGTTTGACTTTAAATGAACGGAAACCAAATTGTTGATGGACAGACAAGCGGAGAGATGGACAGACAGACTGATAACATAATACGACCGTTTTTATAAACGGGTGTATAAAAAGTGCTGACTCAGCACTTTTTTAAAGTCCTGAAACTGTACCCTATGATAAAACCGATGGCAATTTTTTTTTACCAATCCTTTCTGTTGGTCCTAAGGAAGCTTCACACCAAATAAAACTTCTCGGTGCCGTGCAGTTTTGGAGATATGGGCGTTTTAATTTTTTTCTATTTTTAGCTCCTGTGGTTCCCACAGGGCTGCAGAAAAAACATTTTTTGGCATAAATCAAGTACTTA
Source organism: Pictodentalium vernedei (assembly GCA_031216915.1). NCBI lineage: Eukaryota > Metazoa > Mollusca > Scaphopoda > Dentaliida > Dentaliidae > Pictodentalium > Pictodentalium vernedei. Next base: position 97,660,884 of record CM062290.1, on the reverse strand, counting down.
TAACCCAATAATACCTCATATTAAATTTGGTTCAAATCGGCCTCTGGGTTCAGAAAATAGAAATTTTGGGCGGGGCAAAAATTCTTGCCCCATTCAGAACAAAGGCAAATATTGCCCGTCAAACTTCTCTTGAACAAACTTGAGTCTACACCTCAAATGGAAGCTGCATACCAAATATCAAGTCTCTGCTATGGCTGGTTCATGAGAAGATTTTTTAAAATTTTGTGCATTTTGGCCCAACCCCACTCCACAATATCAGCAGAAATCCAATTTGAAGAAAAACCCAAATGCCCTTATATAACCACTACTTACATGAAATTTAATTAAAATGTGGCCAGTGGTTTAGGAGAAAGAGGCTCAAACACCACCTTCACGCAGGACGACGGATGACAGACGACAGATGACAGATGACAGACGACGGACGACAGATGGATGACGAACGAAGGGTGATAAGAAAAGCTCACCCTGACATTCAGTCAGGTGAGCTAAAAACAACAGAAAATTGACTAATTCCCTGAAAAAATGCCACTGATACAGCAATGAGAGCAGAAAACAGGAAGCTTCACTGTGACCTTGATCTTTAACACAATAGCCCCAAATAAACAGGGTTCTTCCTCTCATCATACCCAACTCACAAGTCAAGTTTAGTTTCAAATGGCCTGTCGGAATGCTTAATTGGTGAGTGAAAACTGGAAAAATCTGCAAGCAAAAGGTCTCTGTGACCTTGACCTTTGGCACATGCACCCAGAAATAAATACGGTTCTTCCTCTCATCATATCTAATCCACATGTCAAGTTTCGTTTCAAAGGGCCCTGCACAACTGTGAGAACATTTGTAAGCTAATAGTCACTGTGGTCGTGACATTTGGCACAATGCTCTAAAATAAATAGGGTTCTTCCTCTCATCATACCCAACCCATTTGTCAAGATTGGTTTCAATGAACCTAGCAGAAATTTAAGAAGACAACGTAAACCGACTCTAGATTTTCAAGTTCAATGACATTTCAACCTTAACCTTTGGCACAATGACCCCCAAAATAAATAGACTTTTTCCTCTTACCATACCCAACAAGCATGTCATGTTTGGTTTCGATATGCCTAGCAGAACTTTAGTTAGAGATCGGAAACCAACTGCATCTACACCACTGAGAATTGGGAGGAGGCGAACAAAAAACTGGATTTTACATTTTACATTTTGCGAACCGACAAAAGTATTTCATGTTCTAACTAAAACAGATTTCTAAATTGCCTGTTTCTTTAAATTTATTCATTGGTGTTTAATGGCACTTTCAACAGCCAGGTCACCAGACGCCAGAGTACCCGGACAGAATTACAAGCAATGTGGCAATAGTCAGATTCCCCAACATACTAACTCTGCACAAGCAGGGTAAGCACTGAATGAAGACAGGTGCACCATAGACGTGCAGTACTCCAAAGTACACAGGACCACCATGCCCTCATGTGGGCAATTGTGATTAAGTGCCTTGCCCAAGGACACAACGCAGTTGACGGGGAGGGGATCAAACTGTTTCTTTACCTTTATTAAAGGTAAAGAAACAGTTTGATCTTGCCAGGGTCAATTTATGTTTCATGAATCCTTTCTTAGTATATCAGAATTGAGTGCCAAAAAAATTGTGTATTTTTTTATTTTAAAGAAGTATTTTTGTTGAAAGGAAGTAATTCTTTAAAATGAAAAATACACAAAACTTTCAGATGTATTCTGTTCATTATTGTTTTAGAGAAGTATGTGAAGAGAGGTTTAAAGTTTCGCTCCAATGATTAACAACCTAGAAGCACTATCAGAAAATATTAACTCTCACACCATGTTGGCAAATAAGTTTCACACCAATGACTAACAGCCAAGAAACACTATCAGAAAATGTTAACTCTCACACCATGTTGGCAAATAAGTTTCACACCAATGGTTAACAGCCTAGAAACACTATCAGAAAATGTTAACTCTCACACCATGTTGGCAAATAAGTTTTGCACCAATGGTTAACAGCCTAGAAACACTATATCAGAAAATTTTAATTCTCACACCCTGTTGCCAAATTTAAGATCCTAGCTTGGAGCATGTTTATTACTATAATGTGCATGATGTACATGAACGTGCAAAGTTTTGCAAATGCCACTATGGACAAAGCACTCTCAACCTCTGATCATGGCATCATATCCTCGGGAACAAATGATCAACCTTGATACAAGTTCATATACATAACAAAAACATCCTGCATGACAGATTGGAATCTAATTGTTTGATTGGCTGTAAGGTACAAAACAAATAATGAATGCATGCTTAGGATATTTACACCTAAGTTTTGCCCGGAGTAAAAACATGAATATATAGACAAAGTGATTAATTTTTTTTAAAAGTTTATAAAAAATAGAATAAGATAATACTATATGCATACAAATTAACATTAACAATGCTATTACTTGAAAAAAATAATAATCAGAATTATTTCTTTACTTTTGTTATCCATACCAAAAATTAGGTCATTAATGGAAATAATTATATTTCAATATGTTGTTAACAATCATTTATATTTTTTAACATGTAATTTGGACAGAAATTCTTTACTTTATTCCAATTTATCGTACATTAATATCCACTGACCGTCAATTATACCTCCTTCACCCGCTCATCAGTGCAAGGGAACTCATTCATTATTGTAAATAGCAAATTTATAAATGAGTTACTCATTTTTAACCCTTTGAACTCGAAGTAACGATTTTTCATTCCAAGGAATAATTTCGTCCCATTTTTGACTTATTATAAAAGATGTATACATGGGGCATTGAGCCATTGATGATAAAATAATAACTGCAGTCTGCAGTTATTATTTTATCCTCCCTGTATATTGATATTGGATTGACCCATCTTACTGCAAGTCTACACAAAGGTGATACCATTCCAGGAAACAAGGGTTCAAAGGATTAATCCACCTCCCCATTAAAATACATGTAACTGTAAACGTAAACATAATTATACTTTGACAGACCTGTCGGGGGTGTGGTGGCGTTGTCAGATCACTGAAGTTAAGCAACATCGAGCCCGTTTAGTCCTTGGATGGGTGACCGTCTGAGTGCTCGATTTGGACTCCCACATTGTGTCCTTCGGCAAGGCACTTAACCCTGATTGTCCACATGGGGGCACGATGATGCCATGTACTATGACGTACTGCACGTCGATGGTGCGCTTGTCTTCAACCAATCTAACCCTGCATGTGCAGCAGTGTGGAGTTATGATATTGGGGAGCTGGCAGCTGCTCGTCATTGCTTGGTGGTTCTCTCCGGGCACTCCGGCTTCCTCCACCTGAAAAACTGTCACACGGTATGACCTTGGCTGTTAAAGTGTCATTAAACCCTAATAAATAAATAAATAAATGACAGACATGTTCAACAAAACATAATGGTTATGTACCCTGAAACTGAAATAAAATGTGTTTCAAAGTGAAGAGAGTAAGGTGAGAGCAAAGTCATGGGATGGCCAATCTCACACAACTTAAGTCCAACAAGGGCAATAACTCTTGAGGAAATACTTGCACACAGCTGGTTTGCATTCCCCTTCAAGATATTATCACAAAAAGCTATATATTAAATTTGGAAAAAAATATTAATCGGGTCACTTTGAGATATGATGACAAGAAATGTTAATGAGATGACTAAGAAAGTTTAAGTCCAACAAGGGAAATAACTCTTGAAGAAATACTTTGACAGAGCTAGTTCTCAATCCCATTCATGATGTTATTACTAAAAAGGTATATACCAAACTTGAGAAAAATATTGAACGGTTTTCTTTTAAATGTGAAGACAAGAAATGGGGAAGGGCAGACAGATGAAAGGATAGATTGAAGGAACCCATTCCTATACGCCCCTCCCTCTAAGTGGCAGGGATAAAAATAAATTTGTCATCCATGGAAACTTACACCAGTTTGAAAACCAACATGACCTTTGGCTATGCCAAACAGCATATCAGTTTTCAGACCACTGAAAATTTTCATAAACTCTATATATTGTAAACATATTTATTTACTGGTTTTTAAAGTCACTTTCAGCATCTATGGCTATATCATGACCATAAAACAAGTATGAAATAAGGATTAAGAGGCCAGGAGGAGTGTGGGGGGGGGGGGGGAGGGGGCAGTATAGCCGTCTCACAAGAACTACCTTGTTAGCAACACCAAATAAAATGTACAATGCATATTTGGCAGAATTCATGTATAGTAAAACTTCACATTGACACTTTTAGCTTTTGTAAGCTTGAGGATAGCTAATCCTTCCCCTGGGCCATGGGGTGGGGGGGGGACAATTTTTAGCCCTCCTGCATTTTCAAGAATGCCAGGCCTGCAGTGCTGAGTTGAAGGTCAAAGATCTTCTGTGGCAAAAAAAACTAACTCTCATGCCAATTTGTGCACCATGAGTACTTTTTAAGGCTTAAGTATCCAGAAACTGCAGACATAACTATGGCAAAATGGACCATCAAATATCATGGTGAGAGTACATGAACAGTGTTGGGGATTTCATGAATGCTTATATACCAGAGTGAGATTTTTCAGGAAAAATATGTGTTGTGGTATGAGTCAAAGTGGCTGTTCAATTACTGTGGTGCCACAATACTTTTTAATTTATTTAGGAATAAATATTGCAAATGTGTTAGTGGTTACAGCACTGGACATCAAACCAAAAGGTTCATATTTTGATCCCCATCAGTGGTAACTGCATTGTGCCCTTAGGCAAGACACTTAATCTTGGGGGCAGAGTGATGATGTGTACTGAGGCATACTGCATGGAGATGGTGCACTTGTCTTAGAACAAATGCTAACCCTGCTTGTGAGGAGTGAGAACATTGGGGAATCTGATAGTTACTCACCACTGCTCAGTGGTTTTCTCTGGGTACCTTGCCTTCCTCCCACATAAAACTGTCTGACATTAGGTGACCCTAGCTATCACAAGTGGCATTAAATTCAATCAAAGGGAAAAAAATTGCAAACAGTGCTAGGTATATATTTATTTATTGGTATTTAAGGTCACATACTTATGCACAATGGCTAATCGTGACCGTGACAGTTTTACGGGTGGAGGAAGCCGGAGTACCCGGAGAGAACCACCGAGCAACGACGAGCAGCTGTCAGCTCCCCAACATCGTAACTCTGAACTCTGCACCGCAGAACAGGCAGGGTTAGATTGGTTGAAGACATGCGTACCATCGACGTGCAGTACGCCTCAGTACACAGCGTCATCGTGCCCCCATGTAGGCAATCGGGGTGAAGTGTCTTGCCCAAGGACACAACGCAGTTGCTGCAGGTGGGATTCGAACCGAGGACCTCTCGGCTTGCAGCCTGCACCTCTACCAACTGAGCCACCGCGCCCCAGTGCTAGGTATAAGGTAAGGTGTTTTAGTAGTTGTGAGAAATGATTAGGTTTCCTTTACTGGTTCACATGCTCATCGTTCTTCCATTCTCACACACATGAGGCACTTTGTTTAGGCCACACAAAAAAAAGTTTGATTCTCAGGCAATCTCTCACTGAAACTGACCTCCCTCACTGAATGTTTTTATTACTGTTTGGTGTCATAAAATATTACTACAAAATCGGGAGACTCAAAACTTTTTTTTCTGATTGATGGATGTAACTGAAATTTGAATACCATAGCTAATGACAGTCTTGATCCTGTGACTTTGCCGTTATTTCTAGTCCAGAAATGACTGCAAAGGTACTTAGAACGTAACTTGTAAGTTTCCCCAGACACAAATATGTTGGGGCACAATTTCTGTTGCAATAAAAAGTGATCAAAGTCAGAATTAGGCCCCCGGGGTTAAAATTACATTCATTTGTAAAATTATGCACTTTCTGAATATTTTGTGCTGGAAAAGGCAGAGGAAAGCTTCTTAATCCATGCTCATTATTTGTCCAAAAAAATTAAAATTAAAAATAGAACCCTCCTTCCCCCACTGATTTGAAAAAAAATTGCACAAGAATCATTTAATTTATTTTGTGACCTTATTTGGATATTTGTTTTAATCTCCGGCACTCGAAACTGTTATGAATTATAACTAGTTTAAGTCAAATCAATATAATTCAATAATGTTGACATCTGTGTGAAAAAATGTGAAATACCGAAATATCATATAGAATACTGTGAAGGCCTAAGGCCCTGTAGTTTCTTCAAGTCAGATTTAGGTACTGGGGGGGGGGGGGGGGGGGGGTGGGGCTCAGTAGGTAGAGGTGCAGGCTGAAAATTGAGAGGTTCTCGGTTTGAATCCTACCTGCGGCAACCGCATTAAGTCCTTGGGCAAGACACTTCACCCCCATTGCCCACGGTGACATTGTGTACGAAGGTGTACTGGACGTCGATGGTGCACTTGTCTTCAACTAATGCTAACCCTGCTTGTGTGGAGTTAGTATGTTGGGGAGACTGACAGTTGCTTGCCATTGCCTGGTGGTTCTCTCCAGGTACTCTGGCTTCCTCCACCCATAAAACTGTCCGACACGAGGTAACCCTGGCTGTTGAAAGTGTCATTAAACCCCAATAAATAAATAAATATTTAGGTCCAAAAAGAATTAAACTACAAAATCTGTTATACCTGTATTTATTTATTGGCATTTAATGACACCTTCGATAGCCAAGGTCACCTCGTGTCTGACAGTTTTATGGGTGGAGGAAGCTGGAGAGAACCACTGAGCAATGGCAAGCAACTGTCAGGCTCCCTAACATCCTAATTCCACACAAGCTGATTTAGCATTGGTTGAAGACAAGTGAACCATCGACATGCAGTACACTTGGTACACAATGCTACTGTGCCCTCATGTGGGCAATGGGGGTGAAGTGTCTTGCCCAAGGACACAACGCAATTGCCGTAGGGGGGTCTGAACCGAGAACCTCTCGGCTTGCAGCCTGCACCTCTCCATACTGAGCCACCCCCCCCCCCCCATATCTGTATTCAACATGGAAAAATAGAAATAATGTGTCACTACCAACAAATGTCCTTTAACCCTTCACCTAACACAGTATTTTTAAAAAATAAATTAAATTTCACACTTTTTGAAAACAAATTTCACATTTTTTTCAATAAAACCATCATACAAATATAGATATCATTAGAAGCAGCTGGTCAAGCTGGTTCCAATGATATCCATACTGAATGGTTTTATTGAGAAACTTGATATTTAAGGCTATGGTAGGCTTATTCTGGTGAATTTTCTGGTCATTTCTGGCCCCTATGTTAGGTAAAGGGTTAATGATTTTCAAACTCCAAAAGAAACACAGAAAAGCATTTTATAAATAGCAACAATAAATAAATGAAACAGAAGTTATACTAGCTCTCGATTATTAACAAAAAAATTTGTCATTGGTATCACCTGATAGCATATTACTGCCATTAGGCAAAGGATGAAGGCATCACAAGATAGTCGATTACTGCCTTGAGGTGAAGTTTAAAAGTAATTACAACTTGGTGCAATGCAACCGGTATCCCCCGCCGAGGGTTCATAAGTTGAAAAAAGCAGAAAAATGCTCATTAACTCTAGAACAAAAATGGACAAAACCGGTTACTTGTGAATATCCTTTCCCCCATGGTGGTCTATCAGCACACCAAAGATTATTTAAATCCAACATCCACTGACTGAGATATGAAGGTCCAAAGTTATTATGGATGGATGGAAGGGCAGATGGATGGACAGACAGATGGACCTCTTTTCTATATCCCCTGCAAACTTCATATTGGAAGGGGATAATAACTCTTTACCTAACAAATTGGCCAGACAAATCAAGCTCTATACACAGAAGTTGCCTTTAAATATTATTTTTTAATTTTTACTTCAAAAACGCAGCTTGTTACCGCTCAGTGGAATGAGCTTGTGAGGTCACTAAGCCAATTCCCATGAGGGTTAAAAAAATATTTCAAGGTTCGCATTTAGTTTTGTTTGGTAAAGGGATAAGCTATAAACACTTCATTGTATAACTATCAATGATATGCCGCATTTTTCACCCACCAAATCCTGTTCCCCAGATCACACTGAACGGTTTTCTGATTCCACATCAGATGGTTGGTCTAAGAACGAGGACAGCATAGGAGAATGTCAATCGGGTCTGCTAAGGTTACCAACCATTTCTAGGTTTGGTCCATTTGTGTAAATAAACTCGTTCGAAATAATGTGAATTTCTAATATTGTTCTTAACCAATTTTATATGTACTAACCCCTATTAATCACAATAAAATATCTTTGTTTTCATACTTTATTACTATTTTAACCCTTTACCTAACATGAAAAGCAGACGACACTTGCAAACAAAATTCTTGAATAACTAATTTTTTTCATTTTTTGTCTCAAAAACATAGGTTATGACCCCCTCATTGGAACGAGCTCGATGAGCTCGTTCCAAAGAGGGTCATAACCTATGTTTTTGAGACAAAAAATGAAAATATAATGAAAATTAATTGGCGATTTTTCAGAATAGCGCTGACCAGTTTTGGCTGTTATGCTGGGTAAAGGGTTAATGTGTGAATCTGACTCTGATGTAGAAGAATGAAGTACTGAATGCTGTCAACTTTGGAAACTTTGAAACGCTAATTTGAAAAGTCGCCATAATTTTACAAGTGTTGTTTGTTTGAAAACAAATGAAAACTTCACACAGCCAACAGATGCTCCCCAAACTGCAATTTTTTTTTAAACACAGAACTGTGAAACGGTTTAAGCCAAATATAAAAGAAAAAAATACAAAAATGTGTGGAAGGACAAGGGTAACAGTACAGAGTAAACCTGTATTAAAAGCTCCTTAGGAAGTAGATTAAACTGACCTTTGAAGATAGATCACTTCTTAATTAGGGTGAATGTATAAGTACGTGTGATTATACATGCACTGGGCATTTAATAAGAAAGACATCATAAGAAATGTTTTATCACTTTACCATTTTGCCACATTTCTAGGGGAATAACTCTGGAATGAAAAATGCCATAATGGTGAAAATCAAACTTGACCTTCATTTCATGATAGGTAGTAATGTTGCAAAATTATAAGGTCATTGATTGAAGAGAACTCGAGTTATCATTCGGAAACCATTGATATTACCATTTTGATACTTTTCAAGGGGCATAACTCTGGAATGGTAAGTACCATAACAATGACAATCCAACTTGACCTGTATTTCATGGTTTATAGTAACGTTGCAAAATTATAAGATCATACATTACAGTAATGTCATTCGGAAACCATTGATTTGACCATTTTGCCACTTTTTAACAGGAACGGTAAATGTCATAACGGTGAAAATTGAACCTGACCTGCACTTCACTGTAGGTAGTAATAATGCAAAATTATAATGTTGTACATCAAAGTGAACTAGAGTTATCATCCAGAAACCACTGAATTTACCATTCTGTGATTTTTTCAAGGGGGCATAACACTGGAATGGTAAATGCCATAAAGGTGAAAATCGAACTTGACCTGCACCTGAGGGCAGGTAGTAAAGTTTCAAAATTATAAGGTCTTACATCAAAGCGAACTGGAGTTATCATCGGGAAACCATTGATTTTACCATTTTGTGACTTTTCAAGGGATATAACTCTGGAATGGTAAATGCCATAATGGTGAAAACTGACCTTGACCAGCATTTCATGGGATGTAGCAATATTGCAAAATTATAAATTCATACATCAAAGCAAACTAGAGGTGTCATCAGGAAACCATTTTTCTCTGACGGACAGGGCGACGAATATATGCTCCACAAATTTTTTTCGTGGAGAATAATAAATGTAGTTTCAGCTACAATTGCACGTTATTTAATTATATTGATTTCCTGTGTGAAAGGTGAATTTCCATAATGGCATATAATAAACAAATCATTATGACAGTAAAGTGATCTGGTGTGATGCATTCTGACTCGTTGATAAGGTCACATTGCCGGATTATACGAGACGCCAAAAATCTGATCTTGTCAACTCGACGGAATATGGACAAAGCAGATAACTTTACTGCCATAATAATCTCTTTGTATCATTGTTACTCTCAATGATCTCGTGAAATATTTTATACTTTATGCTTGTCATGTGTGACTTCAGTGCACACAAAGTGATGCTTTATCCACACACTGACCAGGTAAACATTTATTGCTTTCTTAGAATGATCCACTTTTTCATGTCAACTGTCATTTGCAATATTCTTAAATCATGCATTGTAGCCTGTTAAACCCTTTACCCAACTTAATGGCCAAAACCGGCCAGCGCTATTCACAAAAGTCTCCAATTAATTTTTTGTCTCTCTTTGGAACGAACTCATCGGGCTCGTTCCAATGAGGGGTCATAACCTACGTTTTTGAGACAAAAAATGAAATGAAAGTGTCAATGACACTGTAGCTCAACTTGTCAAGACATGTACATGTATAGTATGTGACACAGCAATGACAAACATCTAGGTAATGACCTGATAACAAAGGTACATATAAAGTATTGTAAATGTCTGTACATAAATACTGACCGTAGCCTGTAACAAATGTATAGGTAAAGTATTGTAAAGGTGGGTGACAGTCAGATGGGTGGGTGACAGTCAGATGCTAAACTAGAAAAGAAATCTTTGAGTCCCAGAGTGGGTCTGACTGAACCCCAAAATATTTTTTCTCATAGCACAGTGATAAACAAAGGCACCCCAAAACAAACTCATTCCTGTCCTGAGGTGAAAACAAAGGTACTCAAGAAGTTTCGTGAAGATCAGTTCATAAATACGAGCTGTATAGAAGTTGTGACAAAAAACTGATTGGACCTAATTTCGGTACAAAATGGCCACTGGCAGCCAGCTTGAATTTTGGACCGCACTCAGAAACAATCGTTCTTGTCCCAAGGTGATAACAAAGGTACCCAAGAAGTTTCGTGAAGATCGGTTGATAAATACAGCCTGCAGCCCGAACCGTATTGACATGTGCACTTACAGTGTATAAGTAGCACTAAATAAATCAAAATTCATCTAATTTGCATAATTTCTGCACGAGAAAAAAACCTGTACTGTATGTGATGTATTCCATTTTACTAAACATTCATACAAAAATTTATTCAAATCAGAACTTTCATACAGAAGTTCTGTACAAAAGACTGATTGCACTAATTTTGGTATAAAATGGCTGCTGGTGGCCATCTTGAATTTCAGACTACACCCAAAAACACTCGTTCTCATCCCACGGTGATAACAAAGGTACCCGAGAAGTTTCGTAAAGATCGGTTCATAAATACAGGCTGTAGCCTGAGCCGTATAGAAGTTGTGTACAAAAAACTGATTAGACCTAATTTTGGTACAAAATGGCCACTGGCAGCCATCTTGAATTTTAGACCGCACCCAGAAACATCTCGTTCTCATCCCAAGGTGATAACAAAGGTATCAAGGATGTTTCGTGAAGATCGGTTCATAAATACAGACTCTAGCCCGAGCCCTATTGACATGTATACTTACTGTGTGTAAGTAGCACTGAAAAAATCAAAGTTCATCTAATTTGCATAATTTCTGCACGAGAAAAAAACCCGTATTATATGTGATGTATCCCATGGTACTAAATATTCACACAAAAAATTATTCAAATCAGCACTTTCATATGGAAGTTCTGCGCAAAAATCTGATTTCACCTAATTTTGTACAAAATGGCTGCCATCGGCCATCTTGAATTTCGGACCAGACCCCAAAACACTCGTTCTCGTCCCAAAGGTACCCAAGAAGTTTCATAAAGATCGGTTCATAAATACGGCCTCTAGCCCGAGCCGTATTGGCATTTGCACTTATAGTGCTGAAAGTAACACCAAAAAACATCAAAGTAAGTCTAATTTGCATAATTTATGCACGAGAAAAAAACCTGTATTATATGTGATGTATCCCATGGTACTAAACATTCATACAAAAAATTATTCAAATCAGAGCTTTCATATGGAAGTTCTGTACAAAAAACAGATTTCTGCATCGTCGGTACAAAATGGTGGCTGGCAGCCATCTTGAATTTCGGACCGTACCCCAAAACACTCGTTCTCGTCCCACAGTCATAACAAAGGTACCTAAGAAGTTTCGTAAAGATCGGTTCATAAATACGGCCTCTAGCCCGAGCCGTATCCAATTGTTGACATACGGACAGACGGCCAGATGGACGACAGACGACTGGCCATGACAAAAGCTCAAATTTGGCTTCCCCAAAGTTGAGTTAAAAAGTTAGTTATTCAAGAATTTTGTTTGCAAGTGTCGTCTGCTTTTCATGTTAGGTAACAGGTTAAGAGCAATGCATCAATGAAGTTACATTTCAAAGCGCATTTTATTCAAAAACAGTTTCTCTGTACATCAACAAAAAAAGGAAAGCATGGCATTCAATCAGACAAGAGAAGTGACTGACTATGATGGTGTGTAAATATAATGAAGCAAGCCAATCAAATAATGCATTTCATTTTCTTAGACACATGCAGCTAATATTGCTGCCAGAAATATGTTCTTATCATGCCATCTGATTCTCAATTTTAAATGACTTAATTTCAAAAGATACAAACTTCAATTTCAACATTTTTCAAATTTCCAAGAACTGGGACCCAGCGATTTTTAATTGAATGTAGAACTGAATTAGGAAACAGATTCTCAATTCGATTCTTTCCACAAACTGAATTGGCTTAATAATGTTTGTGACTACCTGTTTCACCACATTATGTAACGGATAAGATAACACACACATTCAGCTTTCAGAAACAGAGCCACCTGCAGCATTTTCTTCAAACAATATTGACTCTCTTTCTCTTGGTTTGGGAAAATTGCATGTCATCCATGGAGTGGAACAGGACACCATCTGGTATGCTTTAGCATTGTTGCAGTCAAGAGGTGATAAATTCCATTAGAAGACATGGGAGTCGTGGATAAACTAGAAATTCTTAGCCTATTTTGTAGCCAAGCTTGCATCATGTATGCAAAAACTTCTGGGATATTTTGTTTTCAACTTTATGGAATGCTAAATATACTGCAAAGATACTGATGTCCTGACTACAGTGGTAATTCTGCAAACTATGTGGAAATCAGATGGAGATGGACCATTGTGTGATTATTGTCTTGATGTGTCGTTATTCATACCTCAGGCAAGATTAAGATGTCCCATTGATCCCAAAAAACTGAGTAGGGGGGAGGGGGCTATTATCACCTCCAGAGTTATAAATAAGTACAGTGGAGCCCACTTAATTGGATATCTCTTAATTGTATATCCCTGTTAATTGAATATAATTTTCAAACACAAAACCATTTACCATACCTTCAGTACAAATTTGATCAGTTAATTGCATATGGGTTGTAGAGTAAACTCCTGTTAATTGTATATAAATTTTTGTAATATGTCGAAAAATTGTTGTGACACGCACCAAATTCCCCTTATTTATCAACCTTTTTGGCCTCATACATCCAATACAGACATTTATTCTATTATATCTTGTTTGACAGAGCTCTAAGAGCTCTGTCAAACAAGATATAAAAGAATAAATGCTCAGTTTACCCCCAGAACACAGGAAACTGACCAAATCCCTGTTAATTGTATACTCTTGTTAAATGAATAATTTTCAATGGCAAAATGGATATTCAATTAAGAGGATTCTACTGTATAAATTCCCTTATATGAGATTTGGAAAGCTTCTGCTCATTTCCCAAACTTTCAAACTTGAAACACTTGATACGATTGTTGCTCATCAAAGCTGATTTGATTCAATCACATGTTCTTGATATGGCTGAAACGGTTGGCTCATTTCCACAACCGACTAACCAAGAGCTATAACCAGGTAACATCTGGTTATCCGTGGCCATTATTTTACCAAATATGGGATCCAAACTATAGGGATTGGAAAGCAGTACTCGCAGAAACTATTCCGTAGTGTGTAAACAAACGAACATTGTCGAGTACTCTACAACCTTCATTTGTATACATACTAAAGAATAGTTTTTGCAATTGCACAGTATTCACGGAAACTGCGGATGATTAACAAAGTCTGGAATGCCAAAGTTGATTATTTCTCAATATATACAACACAGCTTTGTGGTGTAATCTATCCAAATGAAGCGGTAGATTTACTGCATTTTAACCATGATAATTGGTTGACAGTTTTACTAATTGGTTGGATAGGTAACTGGTTTCAAACCGGTTATCCAGTTAACCATTTCAGTATTAGTTCATGACTGCTAACAAAATAGTTCAAAATACAAATAATCTGAGATCCCTACCAAAAACAGTAAAAACTAGGCAGATAACTCGTCGATATTCCATTTGCCACCAACATCACAGTTTACAAAAATGAAAAAAAGTTTTGATTTTAAGATACAAATGATCACCATCTTACAAATCTCTCAGCTCATAAGAATCAGAGATGTAAAATAATCGTTTCAAATTCAAAACCAATCAAAGGATGCCAGAAAACTCTCCGCATCCCCTCCCACAAACTAATGTATGAGCTTCAATTCACTAACTCTGAGAGAATTAAGATAGTAGGCTTCTCACAGTTTTCCTCCAATTTTATTTCCAATGGTTGTGGCTGTGGTACTGGTTATTGGGAATTATCTCTACTCTATTTCAGAGAGTATTTATCAAATGATATGCATTCTTGGCATTGTTGGCTTCAAATGGACACCTGAAGATATGCATTAGCCTGGTACTCATATCCTATAATAAAGACTAACTGGTATGGAGGAGAGATAATTATGATTATTATTATGTGGGCATTGTGATTCAGAATGAGAAAAACATCACCCCTTACGAAGCATTTAGAATTTTGCAAACATTCAAATTCTTCCAGAAAAAGCCAACAGATTTTCCAATCAGTGAAAGGATTTCGAATCAAATTTCATCATGAAGCTTTCTAGAGCCCTACCATGAAGATTTTTAGGCTGTGTAACCCAGGGGTGCTGCCAGGATTACCACAATAGGAGGGTTTGTGTTCCCAGACAAGAGGGGAGGGATAAGTTAAGATTATTCCCTGACAAGCCCACAATAAAGGGGGTCCTATAGCGCCCTGTCATGGAGGTTTAGCCCCAACTGATGGGGGCTAGACTTTCATGATAGAGCACTATAGGGCCCCCTTCCCTATGACCATATCCCCCCCCCCCCCACCCCCCACACACATCACTGTTACTACTGGTGTGGCCCAATTATAAAAACTTTTACACATCTGTCTATTACACTTCTCAATTTATGGTCTATTGCAGTGTCAGAAAACAGGAGATATTTTACTATTGTATAAATTCTTGGACCTTGGTAGTCATATGGAGAGAATCAGAAAAAAAATCCATACCTTTTTCAGATATGGGAAGCTCACTTTCAATACCCATTAGAATACAAACAAGAGGCCCCAGGGGGCCAGTGGGGGCCTCAACTGACATGGTAGCCTAAATATCAACCCAGGGAATTGATTTCAACAAGTTACATCTGCCCCTCCTAAGGAAAGGCTTATACCAAATAGCCAAAGATTCTGACCAGTGGATCTGAAAAAAAAAGATTTTTAATGAATATCCCTCATATTGAACTAAGTAATAATTTGGGCTCCCACAGGGAGCCCAAATATGAACCCAGGGACTTGACTTGAACAAACTTGAATCTCACCGCCAGTGGGATGCTGTATACCAAATATCAAAAGATTGTGACTGGTGGATGTGAAGAAGATTTTTTAAGAATATTCCTCATATTGAACTAAGTTATAATTTGGGCTCCCCACAAGGAGCCCAAATATCAACCCAGGGACTTGGCTTAAACAAACTTGAATCTTCCCCCCCCCCCCCCCCCAAGAAGGATGCTGCATATCAAATATCAAAAGCATTCTGACAGCTGGATCTGAAGAAGATTTTTCAAGAAAATTCCTTATTTTGAACTAAGTTATCATTCGGCCTCCCACAGTGAGCCCAAATATGAACCCAGGGACTCGGCTTGAAGAAACTTGAATCTCACCCCCCTAAGGATGCTGCACACTAAATATCAAAAACAGTCCGACTGCTGGATTTGAAGAAGAAGATTTTTAAAGAAAATTCCTCATTTTGAACTAAGTTACAATTCGAGCTACCACAGTTAGCCCAAATATGGACCTAGGGGACATGGCTTGAACAAACTTGAATCTCACCCCCCCTAAGGATGCTGTATACCAAATATCAAAACATTCCGACTGCTGGATCTTAAGAAGAAAAGTTTTAAAGAAAATTCCCTCATTTTGAACTAAGTTATAATTCAGGCTCCCATAGTGAGCCCAAATATGAACCTAGGGACATGGCTTGAACAAACTTGAATGTCCCCCCCCCCCCCCCCCCCCCCCCCCCCCCCCCCCCCGCCCCAAGCATGCTGCATACCAAATATCAAAAGATTCTGATTGGTAGATCTGAAGAAGAAGATTTTTAAAGAATATTCCTCATACTGCATTAATTTAAACATTTGGGGCTCCCATAGAGAGCCCAAATATGGCCCCAGGGATTTGATTTCAATAAAAATGTGAAACAATCTTCCAAAGATGTTATATGTGAAATCTGAAAGCTTTTGGAGAAGTGGTTTGGGAGAAAAGTAGTCTTAAATGTTTTTTCCCATTACCCACAGTGTTAAAAAATGCTGACTCAGCACTTTTTCAAAGTCCCCAAAAATTAAAATTTTTTAGTAAATTTTGTTTCTTAACATACCTCCCACAATTGTTTACAATTGGCTGTAACATAAGTGCAAGCCCTACTTCGGAACTAACTCAAGCTTTTAGAATCTTTTCCAAACGAGTTGGAAAAGTACTAGAGTGCAAAAGCACGAAAAAGATCGAAAAAAGGGTCGAGCGAGACCAGCGCTCGAAATTACAGGTACTCTCTCTGCACACCTCTTGCGTTTACCGAGCGCATGCGCAACAACCGTGACGTCAATTCCGTATTTCCGCCAACGAGAAGTTTGTGATTTAGCGGGGAGGCATCGATATCAAAGATATCCCCAAGGAGGGTGGGCCTCCGGTAAACAATTGTGGTAGGTATGTTAAGAAACAAAATTTACTAAAAAAATTTTAATTTCTTTTCAACCTACTCACAATTGTTTACAATTGGCTGAATAAACAATAGGAGGAGGTGAATCACATAACCAATACAAACAAGAGTAGCAGAACGAAAGCAAGGGTGGCAGAGAACAAAAACGAAACCTGTAATGATGATAGAGAGAAGGCACCTGAAAAGAACAAGGCTGAGTGAAGCGCAACCTCGACAAAAACAATTTTAACGAGGGGTGCACAACAGCCTGAGCAGCAACGAGAGGGCTTAAAGAATAAAGGTCCTCAGATTGCTGCTGAAGGTGGCGGAGATAAAAGGAGGAGAAGGTAGAAGCATTCCTCCAGTAAGCCGCATTCATAACATCACGGAGCGAAACAGAATTGGAGAACGCCCAGGATGTAGAAATGGCACGAACCTCGTGAGCATTAAGCCGGTTCGAAACAAGATCCGATGCAGACAAGCGAGAATAAGCCAGCTTGATTGCAAGACAGATCCACCTGGAAATAGAATGGGAAGAGATAGCCTGCCTCTTAGGAATGAGAGACAGAAAGAATCTCTTCCGACCCCTCCTAATGAACTGAGTGCGAGTAATGTAAGTCTTGACCGCACGAACAGGACAAAGAAGAGGCCTCCGTCCATCTACAGCAGGGAGAGCCCGAATGCAGATGGGAGGAGGTACCGAATCGGGGAGTTGATTCTTAGCCAGAAAAGAGCAATCAGTAGTGAATGTGACACTGTTAGCCTCATTTCGGAAGAAGGCAGAATCAACAGATAGCGCATGAAGCTCACTGACTCGACAAGCAGAAGCAAACGCTAGAAGAAAAGTCGTCTTATAGGTGAGAAAACGCATGTCGGTCTCAGATAAAAGGCTCGAATGGCGCTCCCTCCAAACAGTGCAACACCCATGCCAAGTTCCACTTGGGTGTAAGACGTAAAACTCGAGGCCTCTTCAAAGAAAAGTGCCGAATAAGTTTGGAGAGGAAAAGATTACGACCGATACACCGCTTTCCCACATAAGAGAAAGTATCAGACAGCATAGACCGATAGCCCTTAATCGTAATAGGCTGGAGGCCCTTGGAGTCAAAAAGAAAAACCAGAAAATCCGCAATTTGAGCAATTGACGGATCACGGTAATTCACATTGTGATCTGAACACCAGCGGCAGAAAACCTTCCACTTGGCGGCATAAGTCATTCCAGTGGAAGGTCGCCGCGATGCAGAAATGCACTCCACTGATCGTCTCGAAAAACCTCTACGTCGGAGACTGGACCTGATAAAAGACAGGCGTGAAGGGACAGGCTCGCCAGGTTGTTGTGATACTTCCTGGGACGACCCTGTGAAAGAAGATCTCGACGTAGAGGTAGACGAATCGGTCGATCAGCCAATAGAGGCCGCAGCAGATTGATCCACACCCTCTGTGGACACAGGGGTGTGATCAGAATGATCCTGCAACTGCAAGCACGAATCTTCGCTAAAACTTGAGGAAGAATCGGTGCAGGAGGAAAGGCATAGCCAACCCAACCTGTCCAGTCCAGAGACAGAGCGTCTACTGCAAATGCCAGAGGATCTGGACAAGGGGAGACAAAAGTCTCTACCTGATGATTCCAGCGAGTAGCGAAAAGGTCGACCTGAGTACGACCCCACTGCTCGCAAATCGCCTGAAACACCGACCGATGTAGCATCCATTCGGTTGGAAGGACACTGTCACGTCGGGACAGGGAGTCTGCTAGGACGTTGAGACGCCCGGGAATGTGTCGAATGGACACCCAAGCGTTCACATCCCGCGCCAACAGAAGAAGATCCCGAGACAGCCGATACATGGGAATCGAATGTGTGCCTCCCTGATTCTGTATGTAGGCCACTACTGTCGAATTGTCCGAAAGAAGTAGGACAACATGGTCTGACAGATGAGGGATCCAAAGCCGAAAACTCAACAGAAGAGCAAGGAGCTCCTTCTGGTTGATATGAAGGCCCACCTGCTCGCTGTCCCACTCTCCGTGAGTAGACAGACCGAGAGGATCCAACGTTGCACCCCAGCCCCGATCGCTGGCATCCGCAGTAAGGATGCGATCGGCCAAAGGAAGATCCAACGGAACACCCTGTGTCAGCCAGGGAATATCTGCCCAAGTGCGGAGGTGACAAAGCAGAGACCGAGGAATAGTGAGTTCCAGGTCCAGCGGATCTACATTCAGACACCAATGATCCAACAGGAAGTGTTGGAGAGGTCGGACAAACAAGCGACCGAGCGGAATGAGATCTGTCACCGAACCGCAAAGGCCCAGCATCCGAAGGAAAGTCCTGGCCGAGACCGAGGAAGATTGCAGCAGGTCCCGAGTCAAGGCGGAAAGAATCGTCGCCCGAGCCTGGGGGACCGACACTACATTGTGAAGAGTGTCGAAATCCATCCCCAAATGACGGAATCGCTGAGAAGGAAGAAGATCCGACTTCTCGTGATTGACTCTGAAACCCAGCGACGCTAGCAGGCAAAGAAACTGCCGGACATCGAACTCCAGAACAGCAGCATCGTGGTGCCGTTGGAGGATGTCGTCTAGGTAGGCTGACGAAGTCACTGCCGACTGAGTGCGATGGAAAGCAAGCACGTGTGACATCAGTCGGGTGAAGGCCCAAGGAGCCAGGTTCAAACCGAACGGGAGAGCTCTGAATTGAAAAACTCGATCCCGAAACGAGAACCGAAGGTATTTTCGTGACGCCAGATGAATGGGTACATGGAAGTAGGCATCCTTCAGGTCGATACTGGCCGCAAAATCGCCCTGATGAACTGAACGTCGAACCGACCGGAAAGTCTCCATACTGAAATGAGGAGCAATTATGTACTCGTTCAGGGTACTCAGATCGATGACAGGACGATATTGGCCGTTTTTCTTCGGCACCAAGAAAAGTCTCGAGTAAAACCCCGGTGAAAGGGTGTTCCTGACCACCTCGATCGCCCCTTTGGTGAGGAGATTGTCGATCTCCTGCACCAGAAGGTCCCGACGCAGAGAATCTGAAGGGACCTGAGTCGGAAGGGGCACCCGAGATAAACTGGGGTGCCGATGGAAGGACAGTCGCAGACCGGATTGAATGACGTCGAGGACCCAAGAGTCCGACGTTATCTCTGTCCAACGGTCGTAAAACAGCGACAGCCTTCCCCCGACTGGAGGCGAATCGAGGTGAGAACCTTCACTTGCGGCCTCGACGAGGCCCCCGAGAGGAGAAACCACCTCGGGAAGTGACAGAGTCCTGAGACTTTCCAGCCTGAGGCTGCCAGCGGGCCTGGCCACGTCGGCGCTTCTTATGAGCAGAAGGAGCAGACGGAGCCGAAGGCGTAGCCGACGTCGCCGACGAGGCAGACGCAGCAGCATGCTTGGCGGGCCTGGAACGACCCCCACCCACAGCAGCAGGTGGGTCAAGCTGTCTCAGCAAAAGCTGGTCCTTCGAATGACGAAGAACTTCGCCACGAACAGCTTCCACGGAACCATGGAACAACTGAGGTCCCACCAAAGAGGCAGACCTCAGAACAGCACGTTGCTCAGAAGGAAGGGATGGTAAAGAATCCAAAACCGCATCCCGGCGTGCCAGCTCCAAATTGGCCGTGTTACAGGCGTGAACGTGAGTCAAGTTCATAAGAGTCTGTGACAAAACGCGAAAAGGCACCCCCTGGTGGAAAATATTCAGCCAGAGCAGCGACGACATGGTCCGCGAGAGATAACGTACCCAGCATCTCTCGGGACAGGCCCACCATAGACTCAACTACCGACATCGGGAGAACTGCCGACTTAGGCTTAGTCAACCCGAGGGAAGAAGAATCCTCATCAACAGTAGTCATCCCTTGGAAGACTGGTGGAGAGACGGAATCGTACACACGAAACCGCGATGGAGGCAGAAAGGCATCAGCTCTAGAAAAGAAGGAACCCTTGAGGGCCTTAGAACGCATTTTGGCATCTAAGCCCTGGAAGGACTCAACCACCTGAGCCGATTGCAGAGGACGCAAAGCCCCGGAGCTAGAAGGCTCAACAGGGTTACGGCGCTCCACAGTGGACCGCGGCCGGACGGTCACAGAAGGCTGGTCGGAAGGTTGAACGTCCGGCAATAAGCCAAAGACGAAATCCAAAGCCTGCCCCAAGACTGACGAGGGGGGCCCATCACCTTCAAGATACTCGTCATCCTCCGTAACAGAGGAGACGTAGCCCAACTTGGGCTGACCAACAGAAACCTCCTGTGAATACTGTGCAGTATCCAAGGGGCCCGGCGAGACATCTCGGCGACCGACCAAAGGAGGTTGTGCCTCAGGAGGCACAGGGAGGCCAACTTGAGGGTTGCCAGAAAGCAACCGGGTGAGTGCCAAAACGGCCTGGCGCAGGTCACCCTGAGAATCCGTCGCAGCAGAATCGCCCGATGGAGTGTCCTCCCAATGGACCCTTCAGGTAGAAGAACCCAAATCCTCAGAAGAGACCGACGGCGAACGTCGATCGGCAGACAGAATAGGAGCACGGTGAGAAGACACCGGAGGATAGTCCCGATTGTGATGCCCAGGGGCCATCACTGACCTCTGCGAAACAGAAGGCCCAGCCTGCAAATCCTCTAAAGAGACCGACGGCGCACGTCGATCGGTAGCTGGACCTAGGACACGGTGAGAAGACACCGGAGGATTGTCCCAAGAATGACAGGAACCTGTCATTGGCCTCTGCGCAGCAGACGGCCCCCAACTGCCTATCCTCTGAGACCGACGGCAAGCATCGATCGACACCCAGACTCGGAACACAGTGAGGAATCACCGGAGGAAGGTTCCGAGAGTGACAGCTAACAGGGGCTGTCACTGACCGCTGCCAAACAGCAGGCCCTGGATGCCAACATCCCAACACCATCCCGCTAGGCGGCACACTAGCAGGCGAAGGTGGAACAATAAACGATTCACTCGAGGGACGAGGAATCGCTGCCGAAGCGACCGGCCGGCTCAACCGACTAGGAGCAAACCTAGCCAGATGAGACAGAGCAGACAGCAAACCCGCACAGCCCCGCCGCTAGGCTGGGGGAGGCTGAGAACACAGACACACCAGCAGATACAGCCTCGGTCCCCCGAGACTGTAGACCATCCCCAGAGGAGATGGAAGAGCCACCATCAGACAGAATAGGATCTGGAGTAGCAACCTCCTCAACAACAGTCGACGGTGTAGGAGGCAGATCGGAGAGGGTTACCGAGCTGACCTCGGAAAAGCTCTCAACGAAAACAGACGCCTCAATAGTGACATCAGAAGACAAAGAGACCACGGTCTCCTCGTCAGGCATCACTGAACTAACACCGCCAACAGTTGCAGAGGAACTCGCCACAGAAGTCAGATCCGAATCCTGTGTGACAGAGTCACCACGTGCACCAGCAGAAAAGTCTGCTACGGCACGGCTACCCTTACCCCGAGAACGAGGGGTTCTAGCTCTGGAAAGAACCACCTTGTTCACAGAAGCCCAAAATTTAGAGGACCAAACCCCACAGATACCACATGATTGGGCCTGAGTGCAATTGTTGCAAGTGACACATGTGGTATGAGAATCGTCCACATGTTTCACCTGCAAACAAGAGGTACAAGGAATAGTCTTAGGCATGATAACAATACAATAATCAAGCTTCCCGCCAACGGAAAACAGTACTAAGGTCGTGTTCACACGTGGGGGAAAGACAAGACAAAGTGTGAAGAGAACAGCAATAAAAATACAAATTAACATTAAAGAATAATAATAATTTGGTAGCTTGATAAAAGGATACAATCCAGTAGCACACTAAATATGAAGAATAAGTTGTTCACGAAGAATACATAGCATAATTAGCACGAGTCACAAAAATTTCCGACCATGTACAATGGCGGAAAATAAAGGAATTGAAGTCACGATTGTTGCGCATGCGCTCGGTAAACGCAAGAGGTGTGCAGAGAGAGTACCTGTAATTTCGAGCGCTGGTCTCGCTCGACCCTTTTTTCGATCTTTTTCGTGCTTTTGCACCCTAGTACTTTTCCAACTCGTTTGGAAAAGATTCTAAAAGCTTGAGTTAGTTCCGAAGTAGGGCTTGCACTTATGTTACAGCCAATTGTAAACAATTGTGAGTAGGTTGAAAAGAAACTACCCCATGATAAAACTGATAACAACTTTTTTTGACCATTCCATTCTGTTGGTCCTAAGGAAGCTTCACACCAAATGAGAATTCTCAGTGCCGTGTAGTTTTGGAGATATGGGCGTTTTAATTTTTTCTATTTTTAGCTCCTGCAGTTCCCATGGGGCGACTGGAAAAAAAAAATTGGGCATAAATTAAGTACTTGTGACCCAATAAGCCCTCATATCAAATTTGGTTCAAATCTGACTCTCAGTCTGGAAAGTTAAAAAATTTATAGTAATTTATATATTTTTTATACTTACCAATGACCCAGACATAGCTGGTGCTAACTCTTAAAATATAGGGCCAAACACAAATTTTGCCCCCCAATCCCCAAAATTTGCATCTAAAACTAAAGAAAACATGTCCTGAAAGGCCCTCCACACCTCGCCCCCACTGCGCATGCGCAGTGTCAAGGACGTTCCGAAATTGGCGCCATTTATCATTCTAATAACCAGTGCCTGGTAAGCGCTATGTACTCAGCGGGGAGGCAAGAGTTCCCAACTCCTGGGAGGGCCATCCCCGTCTGGGTCATTGGTAAGTATAAAAAAATATATAAATTACTATAAATTTTTTAACATTTTTATACTGTACCAATGACCCAGACATAGCTGAATAGTAAAAAGGCTGGAGGGCCAAGGACATAGAGCAAAATGGAATACGCTCAATAAAATAAAATAGAGTCATCCCCTGTAGGGAAAAGAAGTAATAGGCCTTACATGTATCTTTCTTATTTATTATAAATTAGAAAGATACAACACCTTCCAAAAATTGAGCTTCATACATCCATGTACTCTATTAATATCCAATAATCCTTATATTAATAATTTTTAAAGTAAGCCAATAATAAAGTAAGTCTAGAGGATAGAGACTCTTATACTCTTAAAAGTGTGTGAGAATTGCATAATCATGTCCGTTGACATATGCAATATTCAAAAGCTATACTTTAAAAACTAAGACTTGAATGAATTTTATAAACTTAAACTTCTCACTAAACAACCATCCCAATAACAGCTCAGAATTACTAACTCCGGAGGAGGTATCCCCTTGTTTTCATAGTAAAAACAGGTGACCCAAGGGAACACCCTCCCCCCCCCCTTTTTCTTGCCCTGGGTCAAATAGCCCAGAGCGAAGAGGGCAGCCGAACGGAGACA
Organism: Pictodentalium vernedei; assembly: GCA_031216915.1. Taxonomy (NCBI): domain Eukaryota; kingdom Metazoa; phylum Mollusca; class Scaphopoda; order Dentaliida; family Dentaliidae; genus Pictodentalium; species Pictodentalium vernedei. The sequence goes on along the minus strand of CM062290.1, from coordinate 97,636,615 downwards.
CTGCCGAAACAGACAGCCTACCTAGCTATAGTAGCAACTGTTAAGTGAATGATATTCTGAGCAGTAGATAATAGACCTAACAATAGAGGCCTCCAGAAATGGACTCGATATTTCTGAGATAAAATTCATGAATGGATGGCTGAGCGCAATGAGCAGCCTTCAAAAATCTATAATAGCAACACTATTAATGTAAGCCCAAGAAGTAGAAGAACTCTTACTTCATGAGCCGAAATCTTAAGCACAACTGCTAAGCCAATGATATACCATAAGCAGTACGCTAGTTAATAGAATCCATTAACAATAAAATGGAGCGTAACGTCCTTCTACTAGACATCAAAGACAGAAGAAGCTTACGCCCTTGTAATAAACAGATATCTGTTTATAAATACATAAACTGTACCCGGAAAGAGTAAAGGCCTATGCCCATACGAAGACGGAAGGACCTTAAAATAATAGGTTCCGGATAATAGGAGTCTAACTCTTATGCAACAATCCAACCTAAATAGTAACGGAAGTATTGATTCCGAAACTATGAAAGTGAAAATCATCCATCGATAGTGCATGAAACTCACTGACTCTACAGTAAAAGAGAAACCAACAGAATTACTGTTTAAAAGGTCAGAATTTGAAAACTACTGTTTCCAGAGGCTCAAATGATTACTTAGCTAAATAAGAACCGAAGTTAAAATCCGTATAGGAATTTAATCTAAAGATTCTAAGTCTATTTATCAAAAAGTTACTAACTGACTTAGATAAAGAGACAAAAGACTCAATTGTAAACTATCGTAGAGTGCATAGGTATGAGGTAACATAAACCTATAACCTAAATAACAACAGGCTGCAGTAGATCTTGTGAAACAAGTATACTAAAAAACTAGCAATGCATAGTATGGAGGGATCAACCATATGAACATAATGATCCCTACACCACGACGGAAGAGCCTCCACTTTAGTCGCATAGAATAGCGAAGAAGAGGATCTCCTATAGTAAGAAATCGCGTCCAAAGCTCGTCCAGTACAGTGCTTACAATGCAATACGGACCACACAACGGAATACATGAAGGTTGCGACCTTGCTGGTTGTGATAAAGATGACACGATTTACCCAGTGAAAAAAGATCCTCACATAGAGGAAGATTTCACGTTAAGATCCACAGTAGACAAGAGAGTAAATTACTCATGATCTCTGTGAAGATAGAGATGCTATCAACAGAAATGTATTGTGGTTGTTTATCTTAGCAATACCTGCTAAAACAACAGCGCCGGAGGATACGCGTATCCTATCATTCCGTCCTATAGATCAATAGAGCGTTAACAGTATTAGCTCAGAGATCTGGACAAGCCAACACATACGTCTGCAATTGATAAGCAAGCTGTGTCATAAATAAAACATCATTGGGCGCTCCCATAGATAGCAAATCTGATTAAATACTTGTTTGTTGAGAGTCCATTCTGACAGCAACAAGCGACCCGTAAGAGAACGGGAGTGCGATAAAACAATCAGACGACCCAGAATATGACGGACCAAAACTGAACTTGGTGTACTATAACCAACAGACGGATTCTTTCCATTAAATTGAATAACGGAAACGAAAGAGTGCCTCCCTGGTTCCGGAGATACGCCACTACTGTCGAATTAAAGGACAGGAATTTGGGCATGCGTTTCTGAATAATGTTCATGCAATGACATAAAGCAAGCCTAAAAAACATTATTCCGCGGAAGTTAAACTGATAGCTAAAAGACTGCGGAACCCAAAGACCCTGGCACTTCGAATCCGTAGGGATTAGTATATATCCCAATCTGTTTGACTGGCAACCGTCATAACAGCCACACTAGGGTCCGGCAACTGCGGCGGCACTCTCTGAGTCAACCACCGAATGTTTGCCCCAGTCTGAATCTCTTGTAACACTAGATAGACAAGAGAATGTATAAATCAAGCAATTCATGGATTGCCGGAAAGTTGCCGTCGAAGAGAAGCTCCTCCGAGAACGAAGCGACTCTGAGAGAGTTCTTAACCTACTATCCACGCGTGGATGTAGCTAGGGCTGCATCACGTCTAACCAACTCCAATCAGCCACTGAAGGGCGGAGTTATACGTGAACAAACTACTGCCCTCAAAAGAAATTACATTGAGAATAATATCCCGTAAATCTTTTCTTGAAGACGTAATGATAACGCCTCAGTAAGGCGGATTACGTATAATAAAGCGTCTAAGTTAAGTCTACTATACATAATGTCGTTCCCAACATTGAAATTGGAAAAGACATAAACGGCGAAAAAGAATATATGCAGTCTTTAATCACACCGTCTAGACGCATATGAACTCTCGGTATGCCCTGCTCTGCCAAAATAAACTATATGTAAAAAAGATAAAATGGCAGAAATGAGCCACGCGGACAAGAAACTAAACTATCATGCTTAGTAGCAGGCTTGTATATATATATATAATATATAGCGTCGAAAAATAAAACACATGTTGTAATGACAATATTGGACTGCGTCGGTAAGTCAGGGACAAAGTCCCTGTACCGATCGAAAAATCCGAGTCCAATGACGCTATAAGTCTCTTATCCAAGATCGCAGCAATGAAGTCCGAAAAATAATCACTGGAAGAAATGCCAGAAGATATGAAAGGCATCTTCCGATACTACTAAAGGGAAAACTCGAAATCTTTCGAATCCCTTTCGCCATCCTGTCGGACCCTATAAAGCGTTCGGTCGTCCGTAGCTTGATGCAACCGCGGACCGCACCGACCCAGCACCGTCGGATAATTCCTGATTCGACCGAGAAACCGTCAATTGCTGGGATGCTGCGAAACAACTGTGCTAACTCGGATAGCACGTCCGTCACTGAGGCCTGAGGAGCAGCGGTCTTATGATGCATTGCCGCAGGAAGCTCCGAGATCGTTACCCCCGTGCATACTTCCAATATGCGAGCGAACGGAGTGTATAGGCCTCGTGTCCCTTGGCTACCGGATGGCGCGACCTATTCGCTGTGGAATCACTGAATGCCGAAACTGATCGGATACTCGAGGTCACGTAGCCAATGTGCGGTCGTGTGCCCTGCTTTGAGGATGAGGAAGCATTAAAGACAGTCTCTCGGACTGTCAATATAACGGAGCGTCCCGAGCAACGGACATATGCTCCGAATGTAAAATATCTGAACCACAACATGCGGTCCCCTATGTTGTTGGCTTCCTCCGATCTGTCCTCAATCTGCCGTCACCGGGTGAGTACTAAAGTAATTAAAGTGCTCGCATCACCCAAATCTCCTTCCTAGACCGCAACGGACGAACCCGGCAGCCGAACCATTCGATGAATGTACGCTACACCGGGTGAGCTAGCGAATGTCACTCCGTAAGCGATAGACATATTCCAAGAGCACTTATTGCCGCTAACTCTTCATTAACTATGACGACAGAGGCACACTTTTGAAAGACATCTCCATAACTCTTCGAACAAGAAACCAGAAATGCTTGGATAGCAAGCATAAAATAATAATATATATAGCGTCGTTCAATAATTCGAAAGTTTGTGTGACATTATTGGACTATGTCGGAACTGAGGGACGATGTCCCTGAACCGAACCAAAAAATTTCTAAGTCCACCGACGCTATCAGTTTCTTATCCGGCATCGCAGCATATGTTGTTCCGAAAGGGAAAGCTTGAAATCCACCGAATCCCTTTCGGTATCCCGTCGGACCGGATGAAACTTTCGGACGTCCGTACCCGCTTCCGCAGAGCGTCCCGACCCAGCATCGTCGAATAAAATATATGCGACAGATTCAGTTGATGCTGGGATGCTGCGATAAACTGTGCTATTAAGGAAAGCACGTCCGTTCCCGAGGCCTGTGCAATAGCGGACTTACGATGCATTGCCGCTGGAAGCTCCGTGTACGTTGACTCCCGCACACTTCCTATGCGAACGTCCGGAGTCTGCAGGCCTCGAGTCCCCGGCTACCGACCCAGCGCTGTCGGATAATTCTCGATCCGACACCGTTTCTGTCGGCTGCTGGGATGCTGCGATAAGCTGTGCTATGTGCACAAGAATGTCCGGCGTCGAGACCTGCGGAGGCGCAGTCTATCGGTGCTTCGCCGAGGGTAGCTCCGCATCAGATGGCTCCCGCATACTTCCTATGCGAACGTCCGGAGTCCATCGGTCTCGAATCCCTGGCTGCCGGATGGTGTGACCTGGTCGCCGAAGAATCCCTGATCGGCGAAGCTGGTAATATATCGGCGGTCACGCAGCCAAGGTGCGGTCGTGTGCGCTGACGAGAAGAGGAAGCCTTAGCAGTCTCAGCGGACTGCCTATACAACGGAGCGTCCCGAGCGACGGACGTATGCTCCGCTAACGACACATTTGTACCACAACATCTGGGGCCAGATGTTGTTGAACGAGAGAGGGGCCTCTCTCGCTTGCCGTCCGGATGGACCGGAACGAGCTATGAACCGGACTAAAAGGCTTCCTCCGTTCTCCCTCCGATCCGCCGTCACTGGGTGTGCATTAAGTTAATTTTATAGTGCTCGCATCACCCCAAAATTCCTTCTAGACCGCAACGGACGAACCCGGCTGCCGAACCATTCGGTGAATGGACGCTACACCGGGCGAGCTAGCGGACGTCAAAGGCCGTCGAACCTACTAGGGTCCTCTTAGGCAATTGGCGTATTACATGAGCACTTTTCCGCTAGCCCTTCATTAATTGTGACGACGGAGGCACACTGTTGGAAGACATCACAGATACATCACCCTAATCTTGATCGTCTGAAATAGAAATTGATAAAGTAGAGTGACCCTGCGGGGAAAGGACCGGAATGTCCAAATCCCCAACAACATACCGTGACATACGCTTCCCATATTGTCATCGAAATCATACGATACAGAACAGGAGTTAATGCGAGTACACTGACCACATATAGAATGATAATAAGGTCAGAGGAAGACTTCCTCTTAAAACAATTGATCAATATCCTTTCAATGTGAAAAGAAAACAAGTCCTGGTACTCGCACTAACCCCTGGCAATCAAAATACATAATAATAATATGATCCATTAATATAGAAAAAATAATTGAAATCAAAATATTTTGAAAAAATATTTTTTCAGAACAGCCCAAGTTTCTGAAAAGTAACGTTGAGCCCCAATGGATCCCAAGCCTAAGTGTGGACAAAAATTTTAAAAATATTTTAAACAATTCATTCAACACTTACGAACAATAATAATGTATCTAGTTATGATTAAAATAACATAAAGATATTATTATTTAGAAATCCCCCCCTCACACAGAGGGCTGTTGTAAATGTAAACAATGAGTGTAAAAACACTAAAATAAGACTCCAGGCACCCAGGCCCGAAATCAGTTACCAAAAATACACCATCTGATGCAAAACAGAGACTTCCAGGGAAGAAACTGCAGAACATCAGATGGTAGATGCAGAACACAACGCCTAACCACCCGTAGGTGAAGACGTAAACATGGGGAAAGAACAGAATTCATTCTGTTATTAAGCTAAAACTCCCAAGAAATTTTAGTAATAATAATTACAGAAACTATGCCAAAAGCATGGGAGAATAGCAAGGGGGAACTTAAAGGACAGGGAGAGAGGAAAAACACTTGAAAAAACAGTGTAACTAAATAATCAGAATGACAACAAAATGGCTGCTGCCTTGAAAATAGGTAACTTAACATAATTTCATTAAAAAATTTTAAGTTACAGCCCTGATAATATTCTGTCACACATTCTTTTCCTCTCCTCCTTTTCTATCCTCCTTAGAATCACCATTTCACTAATATTTATGTGTCTGGCATCATTTAAACTGAGATTTAAAAGCACAAAGATCAGTCAGATGTTAACTGATGAAGGGCCAAACTTAGAATGATAAATGGCGCCAATTTCGGAACGTCCTTGACACTGCGCATGCGCAGTGGGGGCGAGGTGTGGAGGGCCTTTCAGGACATGTTTTCTTTAGTTTTAGATGCAAATTTTGGGGATTGGGGGGCAAAATTTGTGTTTGGCCCTATATTTTAAGAGTTAGCACCAGCTATGTCTGGGTCATTGGTACAGTATAAAAATATAGAAATTTTGGGCGGGGCGAAAATTCTTGCCCCTCCTATAACGAAGGCAAATATAGCTCCTTGAACTTCTCTTGAACAAATCTGAGTCTACACCTCAAAAGGAAGTTGCACACCAAATATCAAGTCTCTGCTACTGCTGGTTCATGAGAAGAAGATTTTTTAAGATTTAAGCACACTTTTTGGGCGTGGCCCTAAAAAGGGGCGAGGCAACTTGATTTGGACAAAATATTATTTTTAATATTATTTATTGGTGTTTAAGGTCACATACTTATGCACAATGGCTAATCATGACCGTGACAGTTTTACAGGTGGAGGAAGCCGGAGTACCCGGAGAGAACCACCGAGCAACGACGAGCAGCTGTCAGCTCTCCAACATCGTAACTCTGAACTCTGTACCGCAGCACAGGCAGAGTTAGATTGGTTGAAGACATGCGTACCATCGACGTGCAGCACGCTTCAGTACACAGCGTCATCGTGCCCCCATGTAGGCAATCGGGGTGAAGTGTCTTGCCCAAGGACACAACACGGTTGCCGCAGGTGGGATTCGAACCGAGGACCTCTCGGCTTGCAGCCTGCACCTCTACCAACTGAGCCACCACGCCCACATTTGGACAAAATCAAATTGCGATGTCATAACAAACTATTATCTCAAATATCAATTAAATTGGTTCAGCGGTTTGGGAGGAGAAGACGCAAACACCATGTTCACGGACGATGGACGGCAGGCGGTGAGTGATCACTACAGCTCTCCTGACTGAAAGTCAGGTGAGCTAAAAACATCTTGGACATATTCTTTTGTTAATGCTGGACAGTGTCTGACATTCATCCTTTCTCTTAGCGAATTCAGAGTTTTGTTTAGTACATTACAAGGCATTTTAATGGTGATTTTGAATTTCAAATGATTTAATATTTTGTTCCAGAAATTATTTTCCACACTTTTTCCAAGACCCCAAGGCTTGTCTACCATTTTTTTCATACTTTTCAAGACTTTTTCCAGATCAACACAAACTGACCCAATTTTCAAAAATTTTGAAACGATTTCAAAATATCATCAATCAAGCCAGAAATAAGCAGAATGTCATCTGCAAAATGAAGTCCCAAGAAGGTGAATTTAGTGATGCTACCCTGCACAGCAGGATAACATCACTACATTTACCCTCTCTGAACCTCAATCTGAATCAGAGTCTCAAACTTAAACAAAAAGAGGAACCCAGGGGATAAACTGACCCACTGTATGGGATAGCATCAGCAAATTCACCCTCTGGGGGCCTCATTCTGCACATGACAGATTGCTTATTTTCAGACTTGTCATCAATCAATCTTCATTGAATTTGAATAACAGTCCTTAAACTTTTATGACCTTGACATTTCCTAACTTTACCCTCTATCCTTGTTATCAGTTTTATATAAATAACAATAAAATGATGTGTGATACAAAAAGAATAAAAGCTATAAGCTGCTATCCAATTAATTCAAATTCTTCGTCACTATCACATACAGCAGCACCAGCAACATCAATAAATTCTGAAAGTAAAAAGAAACTCTTACTTCATAAATACTATATTAACTGGTAGAGTGCTAGAAGCCACTATCAGGGCTTTGATATGAAGAGCAGGTACCCCAGCCTAAAGGTGTCATATTCTGTGGATGTGCTTCTTTTCATCTTAGAAGTGAAATTCCTTAGTCTATATTGGTTTGCCTTGTTACAATTTATGGGAGAGTGCCTCTTGGCACTCTCCCTTAAATTGTAACAAGGCAAAGACATGTGAACAAATTTTAATGACCAAAAATAACTTAGCACTCTACCAGTTAAACTAGGCTCCTTCGAAAATTTGATTTGAAATTCGATAGTCAATATTCGATTCAATTCAAAATCAGAAATTTGAATATTTTCGAATATACTTTGGCCATAAGTTTGTGACAGTTTTGAGTAGAAACGTAACTGACTTGTAGAGGTAACAGTGTTTGTAGCGATGTAGCTACAACTGTATAACAGTTTTAGGTACATTGCAACAAACATGTTACCGCTATTCGTTTCAACTTATTGACCAGTGACCATTCATGAAAATTTCAAGTTTTGAATTTGAAAAGTTATTCACCTGTTCAACTTCAATAAATGATTTGTTCCACGACATGGTCACATTATTTTATATTGAGTATTGTTCTGTTCGATCACAGTTACTAGATACACCGTCAGAAACAACGGTTTTCTAAATGAATACCCCTGATTATTATATACACAGAAGTAGAGCAGGCTCTAATTTACAAGTGGATTGACTCCATTCGGCACTGAATTACTGTTTCCTTTTAGAAATTCGGCTTCAAAGTCAACTATTCAAATAGTTTCAATCAATCAGGGCTTGATTTAATCTGAAAATTTTGAATAGCAATTTACTATTCACCCTGGAAAATTGATTAGCAGTTGATCCAAAAGCACTTGAAACTAATAAATCTTGAATAGCAAAATTCAGAAATTGGAGAGCAAAGTGCTATGCTAATCCAGTTAAATCGAGCCCTGTCAATAGCTAGTATATTGGTTTATATCTCAATTTACAGTTTGGGAATTGTTAGGTGAAAAATTGCACTCTACATAACTGTGGTCTTTTAATAATCGGGGGTATTATTTTGGGAAAAAAACTATTCTTCTGATGATGTATCCATTAACTGATTTGATTCGAAGTTCAATTCAAATTTTGATTCAAAATTCAATTTGTTTTCACCAATTTGATTCGATATTCGATTTGAAAAAAATCGGCAATTCGCAGGTCCCTAGATTAAACACAACAATCTGATTCGCACTTTCTTGATTATATTCAGTTTACTTCTTTTTTTTAACCCTTTGCACACAATATCAAAATTTATTATTTTTTAAGTATTATTTTTTCAATTTTTTCAAAATATTCAACAAAATATCATGTGGCCCCCCCTCATTGGAATGAGCTCCTCCCAATGAGGAGTCACATATGGTTTTATTGAATTTTTTTTATCCAAACACAAAATATCCATAGCTATTATATTAAGGCCTAAAAAAAGTTAAAAAATTTATAGTAATTTATATATTTTTTATACTTACCAATGACCCAGACATAGCTGGTGCTAACTCTTAAAATATAGGGCCAAACACAAATTTTGCCCCCCAATCCCCAAAATTTGCATCTAAAACTAAAGAAAACATGTCCTGAAAGGCCCTCCACACTTCGCCCCTACTGCGCATGCGCAGTGTCAAGGACGTTCCGAAATTGGCGCCATTTATCATTCTAATAACCAGTGCCTGGTAAGCGCTATGTACTCAGCGGGGAGGCAAGAGTTCCCAACTCCTGGGAGGGCCATCCCCGTCTGGGTCATTGGTAAGTATAAAAAATATATAAATTACTATAAATTTTTTAACATTTTTATACTGTACCAATGACCCAGACATAGCTGAATAGTAAAAAGGCTGGAGGGCCAAGGACATAGAGCAAAATGGAATACGCTCAATAAAATAAAATAGAGTCATCCCCTGTAGGGAAAAGAAGAAATAGGCCTTACATGTATCTTTCTTATTTATGATAAATTAGAAAGATACAACACCTTCCAAAAATTGAGCTTCATACATCCATGTACTCTATTAATATCCAATAAGCCTTATACTAATAATTTTTAAAGTAAGCCAATAATAAAGTAAGTCTAGAGAATAGAGACTCTTATACTCCTAAAAGTGTGTGAGAATTGCATAATCATGTCCGTTGACATATGCAATATTCAAAAGCTATACTTTAAAAACTAAGACTTGAATGAATTTTATAACTTAAACTTCTCACTAAACAACCATCCCAATAACAGCTCAGAATTACTAACTCCGGAGGAGGTATCCCCTTGTTTTCATAGTAAAAACAGGTGACCCAAGGGAACACCCCCCCCCCCCCCCCCCCCCCTTTTTCTTGCCCTGGGTCAAATAGCCCAGAGCGAAGAGGGCAGCCGAACGGAGACACTGCCGAAACAGACAGCCTACCTAGCTATAGTAGCAACTGTTAAGTGAATGACATTCTGAGCAGTAGATAATAGACCTAACAAATAGAGGCCTCCAGAAATGGACTCGATATTTCTGAGATAAAATTCAAGAATGGATGGCTGAGCGCAATGAGCAGCCTTCAAAAATCTATAATAGCAACACTATTAATGTAAGCCCAAGAAGTAGAAGAACTCTTACTTCATGAGCCGAAATCTTAAGCACAACTGCTAAGCCAATGATATACCATAAGCAGTACGCTAGTTAATAGAATCCATTAACAATAAAATGGAGCGTAACGTCCTTCTACCAGACATCAAAGACAGAAGAAGCTTACTCCCTTGTAATAAACAGATATCTGTTTATAAATACATAAACTGTACCCGGAAAGAGTAAAGGCCTATGCCCATACGAAGACGGAAGGACCTTAAAATAATAGGTTCCGGATAATAGGAGCCTAACTCTTATGCAACAATCCAACCTAAATAGTAACGGAAGTATTGATTCCGAAACTATGAAAGTGAAAATCATCCATCGATAGTGCATGAAACTCACTGACTCTACAGTAAAAGAGAAATCAACAGAATTACTGTCTAAAAGGTCAGAATTTGAAAACTACTGTTTCCAGAGGCTCAAATGATTACTTAGCTAAATAAGAACCTGAAGTTAAAATCCGTATAGGAATTTAATCTAAAGATTCTAAGTCTATTTATCAAAAAGTTACTAACTGACTTAGATAAAGAGACAAAAGACTCAATTGTAAACTATCGTAGAGTGCATAGGTATGAGGTAACATAAACCTATAACCTAAATAACAACAGGCTGCAGTAGATCTTGTGAAACAAGTATACTAAAAAATAGCAATGAGTAGTATGGAGGGATCAACCATATGAACATAATGATCCCTACACCACGACGGAAGAGCCTCCACTTTAGTCGCATAGAATAGCGAAGAAGAGGATCTCCTATAGTAAGAAATCGCGTCCAAAGCTCGTCCAGTACAGTGCTTACAATGCAATACGGACCACACAACGGAATACATGAAGGTTGCGACCTTGCTGGTTGTGATAAAGATGACACGATTTACCCAATGAAAAAAGATCCTCACATAGAGGAAGATTTCACGTTAAGATCCACAGTAGACAAGAGAGTAAATTACTCATGATCTCTGTGAAGATAGAGATGCTATCAACAGAAATGTATTATGGTTGTTTATCTTAGCAATACCTGCTAAAACAACAGCGCCGGAGGATACGCGTATCCTATCATTCCGTCCTATAGATCAATAGAGCGTTAACAGTATTAGCTCAGAGATCTGGACAAGCCAACACATACGTCTGCAAATGATTAGCAAGCTGTGTCATAAATAAAACATCATTGGGCGCTCCCATAGATAGCAAATCTGATTGAATACTTGTTTGTTGAGAGTCCATTCTGACAGCAAAAAGCGACCCGTAAGAGAACGGGAGTGCGATAAAACAATCAGACGACCCAGAATATGACGGATCAAAACTGAACTTGGTGTACTATAACCAACAGACGGATTCTTTCCATTAAATTGAATAACGGAAACGAAAGAGTGCCTCCCTGGTTCCGGAGATACGCCACTACTGTCGAATTAAAGGACAAGAATTTGGGCATGCGTTTCTGAATAATGTTCATGCAATGACATAAAGCAAGCCTAAAAAACATTATTCCGCGGAAGTTAAACTGATAGCTAAAAGACTGCGGAACCCAAAGACCCTGGCACTTCGAATCCGTAGGGATCAGTATATATCCCAATCTGTTTGACTGGCAACCATCATAACAGCCACACTCGGGTCCGGCAACTGCGGCGGCACTCTCTGAGTCAACCACCGAATGTTTGCCCCAGTCTGAATCTCTTGTAACACTAGATAGACAAGAGAATGTATAAATCAAGCAATTCATGGATTGCCGGAAAGTTGCCGTCGAAGAGAAGCTCCTCCGAGAACGAAGCGACTCTGAGAGAGTTCTTAACCTACTATCCACGCGTGGATGTAGCTAGGGCTGCATCACGTCTAACCAACTCCAATCAGCCACTGAAGGGCGGAGTTATACGTGAACAAACTACTGCCCTCAAAAGAAATTACATTGAGAATAATATCCCGTAAATCTTTTCTTGAAGACGTAATGATAACGCCTCAGTAAGGCGGATTACGTATAATAAAGCGTCTAAGTTAAGTCTACTATACATAATGTCGTTCCCAACATTGAAATTGGAAAAGACATAAACGGCGAAAAAGAATATATGCAGTCTTTAATCACACCGTCTAGACGCATATGAACTCTCGGTATGCCCTGCTCTGCCAAAATAAACTATATGTAAAAAAGATAAAATGGCAGAAATGAGCCACGCGGACAAGAAACTAAACTATCATGCTTAGTAGCAGGCTTGTATATATATATAAATATATAGCGTCGAAAAATAAAACACATGTTGTAATGACAATATTGGACTGCGTCGGTAAGTCAGGGACAAAGTCCCTGTACCGATCGAAAAATCCGAGTCCAATGACGCTATAAGTCTCTTATCCAAGATCGCAGCAATGAAGTCCGAAAAATAATCACTGGAAGAAATGCCAGAAGATATGAAAGGCATCTTCCGATACTACTAAAGGGAAAACTCGAAATCTTTCGAATCCCTTTCGCCATCCTGTCGGACCCTATAAAGTGTTCGGTCGTCCGTAGCTTGATGCAACCGCGGACCGCACCGACCCAGCGCCGTCGGATAATTCCTGATTCGACCGAGAAACCGTCAATTGCTGGGATGCTGCGAAACAACTGTGCTAACTCGGATAGCACGTCCGTCACTGAGGCCTGAGGAGCAGCGGTCTTACGATGCATTGCCGCAGGAAGCTCCGAGATCGTTACCCCGTGCATACTTCCAATATGCGAGCGAACGGAGTGTATAGGCCTCGTGTCCCTTGGCTACCGGATGGCGCGACCTATTCGCTGTGGAATCACTGAATGCCGAAACTGATCGGATACTCGAGGTCACGTAGCCAATGTGCGGTCGTGTGCCCTGCTGTGAGGATGAGGAAGCATTAAAGACAGTCTCTCGGACTGTCAATATAACGGAGCGTCCCGAGCAACGGACATATGCTCCGAATGTAAAATATCTGAACCACAACATGCGGTCCCCTATGTTGATGGCTTCCTCCGATCTGTCCTCAATCTGCCGTCACTGGGTGAGTACTAAAGTAATTAAAGTGCTCGCATCACCCAAATCTCCTTCCTAGACCGCAACGGACGAACCCGGCAGCCGAACCATTCGATGAATGTACGCTACACCGGGTGAGCTAGCGAATGTCACTCCGTAAGCGATAGACATATTCCATGAGCACTTATTGCCGCTAACTCCTCATTAACTATGACGACAGAGGCACACTTTTGAAAGACATCTCCATAACTCTTCGAACAAGAAACCAGAAATGCTTGGATAGCAAGCATAAAATAATAATATATATAGCGTCGTTCAATAATTCGAAAGTTTGTGTGACATTATTGGACTATGTCGGAACTGAGGGACGATGTCCCTGAACCGAACCAAAAAATTTCTAAGTCCACCGACGCTATCAGTTTCTTATCCGGCATCGCAGCATATGTTGTTCCAAAAGGGAAAGCTTGAAATCCACCGAATCCCTTTCGGTATCCCGTCGGACCGGATGAAACTTTCGGACGTCCGTACCCGCTTCCGCGGAGCGTCCCGACCCAGCATCGTCGGATAAAATATATGCGACAGATTCAGTTGATGCTGGGATGCTGCGATAAACTGTGCTATAAAGGAAAGCACGTCCGTTCCCGAGGCCTGTGCAGTAGCGGACTTACGATGCATTGCCGCTGGAAGCTCTGTGTACGTTGACTCCCGCACACTTCCTATGCGAACGTCCGGAGTCTGCAGGCCTCGAGTCCCCGGCTACCGACCCAGCGCTGTCGGATAATTCTCGATCCGACACCGTTTCTGTCGGCTGCTGGGATGCTGCGATAAGCTGTGCTATGTGCACAAGAATGTCCGGCGTCGAGACCTGCGGAGGCGCAGTCTATCGCTGCTTCGCCGAGGGCAGCTCCGCATCAGATGGCTCCCGCATACTTTTCCTATGCGAACGTCCGGAGTCCATCGGTCTCGAATCCCTGGCTGCCGGATGGTGTGACCTGGTCGCCGAAGAATCCTTGATCGGCGAAGCTGGTAATATATCGGCGGTCACGCAGCCAAGGTGTGGTCGTGTGCGCTGACGAGAAGAGGAAGCCTTAGCAGTCTCAGCGGACTGCCTATACAACGGAGCGTCCCGAGCGACGGACGTATGCTCCGCTAACGACACATTTGTACCACAACATCTGGGGCCAGATGTTGTTGAACGAGAGAGGGGCCTCTCTCGCTTGCCGTCCGGATGGACCGGAACGAGCTATGAACCGGACTAAAAGGCTTCCTCCGTTCTCCCTCCGATCCGCCGTCACTGGGTGTGCATTAAGTTAATTTTATAGTGCTCGCATCACCCCAAAATTCCTTCTAGACCGCAACGGACGAACCCGGCTGCCGAACCATTCGGTGAATGGACGCTACACCGGGCGAGCTAGCGGACGTCAAAGGCCGTCGAACCTACTAGGGTCCTCTTAGGCAATTGGCGTATTACATGAGCACTTTTCCGCTAGCCCTTCATTAATTGTGACGACGGAGGCACACTGTTGGAAGACATCACAGATACATCACCCTAATCTTGATCGTCTGAAATAGAAATTGATAAAGTAGAGTGACCCTGCGGGGAAAGGACCGGAGTGTCCAAATCCCCAACAACATACCGTGACATACGCTTCCCATATTGTCATCGAAATCATACGATACAGAACAGGAGTTACACTGACCACATATAGAATGATAATAAGGTCAGAGGAAGACTTCCTCTTAAAACAATTGATCAATATCCTTTCAAAGTGAAAAGAAAACAAGTCCTGGTACTCGCACTAACCCCTGGCAATCAAAATACATAATAATAATATGATCCATTAATATAGAAAAAATAACTGAAATCAAAATATTTTGAAAAAATATTTTTTCAGAACAGCCCAAGTTTCTGAAAAGTAACGTTGAGCCCCAATGGATCCCAAGCCTAAGTGTGGACAAAAATTTTAAAAATATTTTAAACAATTTATTCAACACTTACGAACAATAATAATGTATCTAGTTATGATTAAAATAACATAAAGATATTATTATTTAGAAATCCCCCCCTCACACAGAGGGCTGTTGTAAATGTAAACAATGAGTGTAAAAACACTAAAATAAGACTCCAGGCACCCAGGCCCGAAATCAGTTACCAAAAATACACCATCTGATGCAAAACAGAGACTTCCAGGGAAGAAACTGCAGAACATCAGATGGTAGATGCAGAACACAACGCCTAACCACCCGTAGGTGAAGACGTAAACATGGGGAAAGAACAGAATTCATTCTGTTATTCAGCTAAAACTCCCAAGAAATTTTAGTAATAATAATTACAGAAACTATGCCAAAGCATGGGAGAATAGCAAGGGGGAACTTAAAGGACAGGGAGAGAGGAAAAACACTTGAAAAAACAGTGTAACTAAATAATCAGAATGACAACAAAATGGCTGCTGCCTTGAAAATAGGTAACTTAACATAATTTCATTAAAAAATTTTAAGTTACAGCCCTGATAATATTCTGTCACACATTCTTTTCCTCTCCTCCTTTTCTATCCTCCTTAGAATCACCATTTCACTAATATTTATGTGTCTGGCATCATTTAAACTGGGATTTAAAAGCACAAAGATCAGTCAGATGTTAACTGATGAAGGGCCAAACTTAGAATGATAAATGGCGCCAATTTCGGAACGTCCTTGACACTGCGCATGCGCAGTAGGGGCGAAGTGTGGAGGGCCTTTCAGGACATGTTTTCTTTAGTTTTAGATGCAAATTTTGGGGATTGGGGGGCAAAATTTGTGTTTGGCCCTATATTTTAAGAGTTAGCACCAGCTATGTCTGGGTCATTGGTACAGTAAATAAATTTAAAAATCTGTTTCTTAGGCTCTCCTGCATGGTCCTTTTGGCTGCCGAATGCTCTCTTTTTATAACCAATGTAAACTTAAAAAAAAATAAAAATTAAATGGCTTATGTTGGATATTTTACCCAAGTTAAAAAAAATTGCTAAATTTGTCCCTTGAGTGCAAGAAGGCTTTGCGATGCTTTAGCACTGCAAAGCCTTCTTGCTCTCAGGGGACAAAATACACCACCACCCATACTATTCCATAGATTATGAGGCCTAAAAGATAAACTAAGAAGATGAACTTTTGATGGCAAAGAAATAATTACAGAAATAAAAATAAAATAAAAAACAGCTAGCCCACATGCAATTTTAGAAATAATGGCCTGAGAAACAGATCTACTTTGTTTGGCCTAAATATTATTTTTTCAATTTTTCCAGAAAATTCAACAAAACCATATTATGTGACCCCTTCACATTGGAATGAGCTCGAGGAGCTCATTCCAATGAGGGGGTAACATGATATTGCTTTGTTGAAATTTTCTAAAAATGTTTTTTTTTTTTTTTATACAGCTCAATTTGAAAATGCTGTCAATAAAAGTTCCAGTTTAAGCTCACTTTATATTTTATCAATTTGTCCAGTTAGTTTGGGGAATTTTTTGAAAGTTTTCATCAAAAACATGACATATGACCCCTCACTATGACAGGCCCAATATACTTTTTCATTCTTTTGTAAACAGAAGAATTGTAATTGTGTAAAATTAACTGAAATTGATACCAAGCATCAGTGTTATGTGCAGATATATCTTTTTGGGGTTCCTGCAGGCAAGGACTGATAAAATTCAAGACTATTCAAGACAGTTTCTTGACATATTTCAGGGCTCAACAATAGACAGATTCTAAGAATTTTCGAAAGCCCCAAAACCCACTCCCCACCTCCATTAGTCCAAACTAGGATCCTCCATTCATCACCCCCTCCTCCCACTTCATTTGAAGGGAAGTTGGAGGAAAGGGTAACGGCCAGAGTGGTTCAAGTTAGGACTATGCCTTCACAAACTCTAGCATATAAAAGTCTGTATGGATACAATAATGTGCTTTGTCCGTGTTTTTATTTCATAATATTCAAGGCTTTTCAAGACACTCTCAGTCATGGAATTCTGACGCAAGCGATTTTTAGCTCGCCTCAACTGCTCACGCAATTTAATCCGGCATAAGCGTTTTTTTGCTCATCTACTTTCAGCTATTTTCGATGGTGACGGACCATGGAAAATGTGAACAGAATATGCTGGGTACATGTGTGTGTTGGCCACTACATGCACCAGTCCCCCTGAACTTCTTGATCGATCTGACCACACTGGGGTGGAGGGGATAGTAAAAAATTAATACAGGTTCATTCATTAACATTTTATTAATTCATTTAAAATTGATTGGCTTGAATGCACTCAAAGGAGAAATTACCCAACCCGGTATTAACACCCTTCACTCTGATGTCAAAATACCAAATTTCAGGAAGCTGTTTTTTTCCCATAATGCATCTATAAATTTACCCAATTCAATCTCGTTTGACAGAGCTCAATGAGCTCTGTCAAACGAGATTGAATTGGTTAAATTTCTAGTTGCATTATGGGAAATTTTTTCTGTCTAAAATTTAGATATTTTGACATCAGTGTGCAGGGGGTTAACTAAGTCTTTAGATCTTTGTGAAGCAAAAAAGTGAAAAAGATTTCAGGAGAGCAACTTGCTCGCCTAAGTAGGTTCCAGGTCAACGATTTATTGCCACCCTGGATTTTTCAGAAATCCAAGCCTGCACTCTGGCCCATTTTTCTTGGTTTCAAACCATAGGTTCTCTTTGCAGACCAACTGAAATATTCCCGAAAAGTGAATCTAAACATAAGTGATGGACAATTTAAGGAGCGGACTGGTTCCAGGCATCAGAATTGGAATGATGTATTCAAGGAATCTTATAAAAATCTTATAAAAAACTAGTGCAATACCAAGGGTGGCTATGGGCTTTCAATGTCAAGTTGAATGGGGATATTTTTATCATTGGTTATTTCCCGGAAAGTTTATTTAATATGTAAATATGATTGCAATAATAATAATTAAAGCAACTTGACTTGCGTAGACGTATCCAATTTTTTTTTTTTGGGGGGGGGGGAGGGTGCATTGGCATTGCCGATGATTTGACATAAGTGTTGAACTGGCATCCACTGGCTGTCAAAAGTGTCATTACACCCCACGTAAATAAATACAAAATTAGGGAGACATGATGATCAGAGTAATAATTTGATACTACAAACCAAATTATTGCTGATCCGCCTAATAGCATCACCAATTTGATGCGGAGTATTAAATTGTGAGAGGCTCGGGATTTGAGAGATAAACAATATTTCAAACTATCATAGTTCTGGTCCTCCCAGAACAAGGAAAACACTCTTGATAAAGTTAAATCATAAATCACACCTGAATTGGTCCCAACTTGATCTCCAGACAGCTGTAATGGAGGCCAAATGAACAGGTCGAAAGGTTTATGCAATTCAAATAAAGGCGTTTTGTTTGTTGAAACTACAAACTTCATCACAGATGCGCAAAAGATCATTGAAATCTGCTTCTGTAGCACAGTAGAATCCCTGAAATTTTTTTTAAAAAGTGTGTCAGTCATAGGTCTGGGCGATACTGGGAAAAAAAATATGAATTTATGATAATTAAACATGACTACAATATTACCTACTTTGGAAAATTACTAATATGTAAAAGGAATATGTCATTAATTCGTGTTACTGATTGGAAGTACAAATTAATTACATAATTTCCTTTACATAGTAGTAATCTATGCTTATGTTTTCCGTAGTCTATTCCGTATTACATGGAATACTGTGACATGCGCAGTGAAGATACAGAATAGTAATTGCGAGGAAACAGCAAATTGCACTTTTAAATGTAAACCAGAATGGAATTTGAGGAAGTGACGCTCGCAATTTTTGTTTATGATGTTGCCAATGACAACATAGATGCTGTTTTTGCTCATCACAGTGCCGCATCTGTATAAAACAGCATAGCTCTCCTATGGATAGGTAGGTCAATATGACCAGATTAAAAAGAAACAAAAAAATTACAAGAAATGCTGGACAGAGCACTTGAGTTTTATTATTATTTCGACTCTCATTTGTTCAGGGGCGTAGCCAGGATTTTATAATTGAGGGGGGGGGGGGAGGGGGTAGCCATTTCTTTTGTGGGGGCGGGGGCATACCATGATATTTGTAGTGTTGTGGGGTTTCAGGGGTCCATGCCTACAGTTAAAACTAGAAGTCCTGTCACGTCTAGTGCAGAAAACGCTCGTTAGCTAATGCGCTATCTAGTGCAGAACAGTCAAGTAAATCTCGTTAAACATGCGATAACTTCTGCGCTATGTAACGCAGAACGTAGTGCGCTATTCCCGAGGTCATTAACATCGATCTCCGACACATATCATTAGGAAAAAGAAATGTGTGGTAAGTGGACTCAGACATCAGTTGATATTATTTCGAATCAGGTTCGCCGGGTAAATTAGTCGTGACAATGAATGAAAAAACGCAGAAAAAATGTCGAAATGACCAGTTTTAATTTTCACAAGAAGCCCAGACAGTGAAATCAAAGTCATTGCCAAATCGGATATAATCGTCTTTTAAATGATTTTATTCCGTGCTATTGATGAACACGGGGACGAGCTTGTGTGAGGATGTGTATGTACGAACAGCCCGGCACGTGATCGTTTTGAAATAACCTAATAAAAATGTTTTGACAACAACATTTTATCAATTAATTAATATCTCTGACTCTGTTCGACTTGGAAAATATGGATAAATTTGTTCGTAAAATCACCATAAAAAATCATCCAAATACCGTTAATACCGCTCAGTCTCCGTCTGAATTTCAACAAGTAATTCGCAACAAATTTTCAATATCATTTAAAACCTTCTCATTCCAATATAAGGCCTTGTTCATATCACTTGCTACACCAAATAATAAACAAACACAGTGAGGCCGGCGACTTGCTATTCAGTACGATGGGAATCGCCCAGAGACTCCCCCTAGCCGAATCGATCCGCACCGTTTTGATCCGAACCCCGTCTCCACTATTTGACCCAAACCCATATTCAGTGGCAAGGCCGTAAGGCCACCCCGCCCGTCCCAGAGTCAAACCGTCCCCAGAATATTTAGACCGACACCTCCCCCCCCCCCCCCCCCCCCCCCCCCCCACCCAAGATTTTGAAATAATGACTGGGTGGTCACAAGCTGGGTTTTTGAGGAGGTAGTTGTTCTTGTTTTGGCAAACGGCGCGCTTGTTCATATTAGTCTAAGGACTAAATAAACAATAATTTTTCAATGTTGAGTGAAAAAACGCCCTTCCCCTTCCTGTGCAGACTGGTTAAAAATAGGTCATAAGCCAACACGACTTACTTGAACCCCCCCCCCCCCCCCCACACACACACACACACCCCGATCTTCAACTTTTCCGAACCGTCTTGTCCTTCTCACCGTAAGTGAAGTGTATCTAAAATTATCAGTAAACAATAGGGATGAGACAATTTAGCTAAATTGTAGGTACAATTTATTAAATTGTAGCTACAATTTAATAACTAAAAACAATGTGAAGCTAATAGGCTTCCGTAGATGAGAACGCTAAGCAACAAAAATTCGCTGAAATTTGCAAAAATTCCGTTTTCAAAATAAATTTGTAAAAATCAGGGATTTTTTTTTAAATATAAGAACACGGGGTGAACCTGTTGATTTTAGAAATATTTGAATTTCTAAAAATTTCAGCGTTTGGGACAGGAATTTCAATCCTTTTAAACAAATAAAACAGCCGGAAAAAATGAGTTTTTTTATTTTAATTTTTTATCCCAAACGGATTTTTCTCCGGATCAGTTCCAATCATTCTTCATCATTATTCTTTAATCACTGATGATAAAATAACATAAATATAAATTTGACACCTAATTGTTATTAAGTAACCCATTTCCAAATTGAAGTCATAAAACGGGAGCTTAGTATATTGACAGGAGTGTTTTCAAAGCTTATTCACACCTTCTGTTGTTCAAAAAACGCACAGATGGTAATTGCCAACATTACTGATTGCTACCTGAAAAACTGCCGCAGAAAATCCTCCCTGTTCAGTCCACAATATAGCGCAATCCTCTGATGTAGCCTTCAGCACCAATAAATAATAATCATATTTGTTCCATAAATGTGGAGCAAGAAAGTTGAATAATCAAAAGAACTGGTGACAATTTATGAAAATTAAAACTAACAACTTTCAAGTGTGCAGAGTAAAAACTTCACCGTGCACATGGTTTAATGGCAGTTCATTGTAAACGAACTGTACGCCTATATTAGAGATATGATAGGGTCTTGTGTGGGATGGGTCTATACAATTCCCCTCCCCTACCCACTGTTTGGAATATCGGACTGAAGTCCTGCAAATTTCAACTCGAGGAAACACCACTTGGCACTTGTACTCATCTACTCGCCAGATGACTCGAGTTATTCTTCTCCTTATAATTGGGGGTGTCTGCAAATCACTCCAGGGGTGGAATATCCACCCGAATGATATTCTCAGTTTCTGTGACAAAGCAAACACAAGGAACTCACAGTATGGTTCTGTTGATTGTTTTTTTTTTTATATTGGTTCGAAGCTCACTTGAAGTTGAGAATGTTTCTTTCACATAACACAATCCAGAATACGTGGAAATTCCACTTTGTTGGCGTTTCAGTACAAAAGCATATACCATGTACCGTGGATGGGTTTCAGACACGTCACAGAATATCCACAATCAGAAGTACAGTCGTTAACGGTGTACGAGAAATTCACAAGATCGATGGGTCGAGTCACCTGTGGTACGAAACAGAAAGATGAAGTTTCAACGTCTCAAACCACGTGTCAAGATGTGGACGAGAAAATTGTTCACAATGTTCATGCTCACTGAGCTTTCTAAAACATTCTTTGAGATATTTTTCACGAATAAATAGTTGTTACAGGCTTTTGATTGCTCTCAGTCATTTGGAAATGCTCTCTCACGACATATTAACCTATCAAGTGAAATGCGTCAGAATATCAATTCACCCCAAAAAAGCCGCCCGCGGACAGAAAAATAAAAAAACTGATATTAATTGATTTCTAGCATGAGCATGTGGACATTTTTCAGTTGCCCAAGCTTTTTCAACACTCCATTAAATATTGACAACGATTGTTTGAAATGTTTCATTGATATCTTTCTAAAATAAAAATAAAATATATATACATGGCAAGCCCAAGGGTTTAATATTCCATAGCTATTGCCAGTATTTGAGAGAATTTAAAAATGCCGTACTATGAATTTTAAAAGGCCAAATTTAACTGACCACATATGGAAGAGTAGGAATGTAGGTCCCAGAAAAAGTGTTGTGAAGGGTAGGCCCACCCTTATCAATCATAAATTGTTAACACCGCATGCCCATCGATTCGAACCATGCAGTGGAGGGAACTTGTGTTAGGGGGGGGGGGGGGGCAGATATAACCCCCCCCCCCCCCCATCACATGAACTCACACAAAATAATTACGCATCGACGTTTTTAATCTAACTCATAATGTTAACCTTGTTTTACCTTCAATGATCGAAGGTGCACGTGGCATTGGCCACCAGCCAAATTTGAGAATTTTTTTTAGCGTTTACTTAAAAAAAACGAAGCTAGCGTGGGGATGAGGAGTTGTGGTGAGTGAGGAATTGGCAGTTTGCTGCTCATGCTTTCCTCAGTGTGGGGATAAGGGTACATGAGGACTTGAGGGTTCTGCCCCGGAAAGGGAGTGTGTGGGGGTGGGGGGGGGGGATCTTTTTTCTTTTTGTTGATTTTCAAAGTTCTCGACGAATAATTAATTTCTTTTTCAGCTTTCACCCAAATGCATATTTTTTTTTTACAGAACACCAACTATCTCTTGAAATTGAAACTTTCTTTACAAATATCTGAGCATTCCGATTTCTTAATTCGCTCGCAGCACTTTCGATACACAGTCAGTTCGGTAGGCTGTGGAGAGCGTTCTTTTGTTTCCAACCACGCTTGTTGAACAGCTGCGATTCATACATACTAGGCTGAAAATTCTCGAAATAAAAACGTCATTACTTCTACCTTCTCAAGGTTTAGCAGTCTTGAATCAACCAGCATGATTTTCTCATTAATCTTTGAAAACAAAAATCACGCAATACGCGTTTTTAAATACTTCTTGTATTGTCGCAAAATGAATTGATAATGAGAAGTGTGTGTGGGGGGGGGGGGGGGGGGGGGGGGGGGGCAGATGAATGAACATCATTTCGTCCCCTTAGTATCTAATTCTAATATTTAATTGCCACCTCATGTCAGTAGGACGTGCGACTTAATAACTGTTGATTGCCTGTTTCAAGTACTGAATATCAATCAGCCGTCGCGCGTTACAATTCTGCAGAAATCGCGATACACTACCGTGCATCAGATGTAATTCTCTGATGATTTGCTGCGCTAACCTAACGCGCTATTATTTCAAATTAGTGCAGAATACGGGACAGGACTTCTAGTTTTAACTGTAGTCCAAGCTAGCACCCTCCCGCCATTACCCCTCCTCCCACTTCCCTTCATGGAAGTGGGAGGAGGGGGGTAACGACCGGAGGCCCAGTTAGTACAAGGACCTGGGAAGAGGCGGGTGATGACCAGAGGGGCCTAGTTTGGACAAGGCCTTCTCAGAGAAAATTTTGCAAAATTTAGTACTCCAAGATCGAATATGAGGCAATTGTAGCCTGTGTAGCCCTATATTGGAGAGCATTTGGGTCAATATTTTTTTTTTATTTAGGTGGGGGGGGGGGGGGGGTGCTAAAGCTTTAGGTTGACCTGAGCCTCCAGTCCACGCTGCCCCCCCCCCCCCCCCCAGCACCCCCACTGGCCCTGACGCCTGGAGATTGGGGACAGGTTCTCGCCATTGTGTCCATTCAACTCTGCTCACTGATGTTATTTCAGCGAGAATTTAAAAAGATTATTCAGTATTTGGTGTCCACTATTTGTTGGTGATGAGTATACTGAGAACCAGCAAAGCCTGTCTGTGCACTCTAACCACAGAGTTCCCGTGAACAAGAAGGTCATGAATGCACCGCCGCGTTGTTAAGGTTCAGTAACAATATCCGATCTCAGCAGGGAGAAGGTTGGGAAAGAAAACCCACACAGCTTGGCTGGAGCGTTAAAATGGGGCGAGGTGTGGTCACACCCCTCAAATTTCTAACTGGTGGGGGTGAGTGGAGAAAGATTTCCAGATCTTCAGTTTTCAGATTTTTGGCGTCTGTAGGATTTGACCCTTGTAACCAAGTTGGTTGTACCCCCCCCCCCCCCCCCCTCCCCCTCAACGTTCATCATTTTAGGATTTCACATCCAGATGTAATGTTCTGTCACAATAATCAGGGTTTCGGGTCAAGGGGAAATAAATGAGTCAGTTATGAGCGGTCAAGAGTGGTCGCTTCGCAAAAACATGAATTCCAGGGTTAAAAAAAATCATTGATTCAATTTGGGGGTGGGTCAAAGGCCCTGTTGTTTAATTGAATTAACTCCATAGCTCGTTCTCTTTATTTTCATCAAATATTTGTGGGTATACTATGTTGAAATATTTTGCTGAATTCCATGTACCTAACATATTTGTTATTGTCTTGATCACTCAAAACGTTTTGGAGAATACAACGAACAAGGAAATATTTTCCACTATTTGTTGATAATTGCGCATGTCAGGAATAAAAGGTAAACCATCTAAACCTGCTCGCGAGATGGTTTACTCAGAATGATTCGGAATGATATTCCAGAATGATGGTTTGCAAGAAAACAACCAGATTGGTAATCCGAGTTGTCTGCGCATGCCCGGAATAAACCATGTATTCCAGAATGGACAACGGAAACATGAGCTATGATAGGTCACACAGGAAATCATGTACTGATGATACAATATATATCACGATTCAATCTGCACGATACGATATGTATCATGATACACATGGTATCTCATGCCATGCAACTGTAACTATCAAATATGGCTCAGTAGGTAGAGGTGCAGGTTGCAAGCCGGGAGGTCCGCGGTTCGAATCCCACCTGTGGCAAAACCATTGTATTGATTTCCCTTGTCCTGCTTATATATACAAAACATGAAAACAGAAATTAATTTTAGGATACATAGAGGATATCTAGTGTTTTTGAGTGCATACCAGAATTTATCTCATGAGTGACCAAGACAAACATTTATTTTTTGCGAGCGCAATAACCATTTGTCTCAGTCACGAGTGTGAAAATTTTCGGTAACCACTCAAAAATGCTAAATTTTCTTTTTATTATAAGTTTTTATGAGAATCTGATCATTCATAATTTTTCACAAATTTTGAAAAGTGATCATCAATCAAAAACTAGTTATCATTGAAGGTGATATATCACTCAAGTTTTTTCTCAATATCAAATAAGCAATAATTTTAATATCGCCATTTGATTAAATATTGAGTTACTGTCCAGGCCTAGTGTGTCATATTCTTTATAAACCAACAGAAACCAATGAAGAAAATGTTCAAATTATGCAATATTCACATGAAGAAGAAATATGGAGTCTTCTGTAGATAAATCAAGTTATTTTTGTCATTTCATGTGATTGTGCCTCAGAGTACCTAAAGAAATGATGACAATGGTAGAAATTAATAAACAAACAAAATGTAACAAATCTCACTACAGTGGAGCACTTAAATTGGTGTTCCTTAACTGAAGAACTCTATTAACTGCATATATCTTCCAACCACAAACAATTCACCATTTAATAGCGGGGGAGGAATTCGTCACATACAGGTGAATTGTGCACTTGGTGATACCTTCTTGAAATTTGGCACACTGTTAGTGTAGGCTATGAGGTTCTCAAAAACGATCGGCTACAAGTTGACACCGACCGGTGGCGACCAGTAGCGGCACAATCCAAAATGGCCGCCAGCGGCTGAAGGGAACCTCCTTTTCGACGGTCTACCGACTATACATCCGATTGTAAGGGCGCGAAAGTGAACTCTGATCCACGCACGTGTTGGAAACAGACGTGGGAGATGATGTAGAATAAAACGAGATTCTCTATACGGACGCATCAATTTCTTGGAACTTGAAAAGAGCGTTGTTTCTCCGGGATCAGCGTCATTCAGGCAAACCTGAATGACGCTGATCCCGGAGAAACAACGCTCTTTATGAAGCAGTCTCTTTGCCATACAATCTCTTGTTTGGCGTAATTCCGCAAGCAATTCTGATTTGTCTGTCGAAATTAATTCGAGAACGCGATTGTTCACAAAAATCATTCACAGAATGAGTGAGAATCCTCTTCGTGTACGGACTAGTACTGACTGGGAACGTTGTTGCTTTTGCCAGCAAGACAGTTCCAAGAAATTGATGCGTCCGTATAGAGAATCTCGTTTTCATGACGCCTATAAAGCTATTGAGGAAGACATAACGCGCTTCCTAGATAATGGCGTTGAGCTTCCATATAATTTGACCATTGATTGTTTGATGAGAGAGAGTGATGAGTGTATGTCGATGTCACTGTTGACGAATAAGGCAATATATCATAAGACATGCCGTGACAGTATTCGGACTCACATCGTACAGCGCGTGCTACACAAGCGAGAGCGAAATGAGGCAGTGGCATCCTGCTCCACGCTGAGTCCTAAAAGAACACGGACAAGTTTTGAATCTGGCTGTGACAGGAAACTGCCCCAGTGTGTTTATTGTCACAAACGCGAAGGTGACAGCAGTGAGCCTATTTGCAGATCAATGTCTGATAACAATAAACTCAAAATTATGGCAAAGGAAGCCGAGAACTGGGTTGTTTTTTCTCGGGTCAATGCAGCATTTGATTCCGCTGCTAGTGATCTTTACTATCACAAAACCTGTTATTGTAAGCTTGCCAATGAAGCACGAGCGGCTAAATCTAAAAAGTCGAAGAACGCCGAACATTCCGCGTCAGGCCTGCCCTATGACCCTCTCGTTATGGCAGAGCTCATAACATTTGTTGAACACAACGATTCCGCGATGAAGCTTGTCGATCTCAAGAATCTGTACAGTCGGAGGTTGAAGCAAGTCGGTTCTGATTGGCTTAGTGAAGAAATACATTCCACTCGATTCAAAGAACATTTGTTGCAGAAATTGGGCGATGGCTGGGACGCCTTCACACAGGGTAGAGATGTGTTTATTTCAAGTAGGTTTCGAGTTGGCTCCTTGTTGTCCGAATCTTTAACTCGTATAGTGTCTGAGGAAGAGGCAAAAAAGATAGTTGATGTGGGTCTTCTTCTGCGTAAACACATACTCATATCTCAAGCTCCTTTCACGGGATCATTTTCATCTTATTGCTTGAGCGAGCCTGTACCCAACTCACTCCTGACTCTTCTTAGAGTTCTACTTGAGGGCACATGTAGTATACAGAACTTAGGCGATGATGAGACTGTTAATGCCAAGACTCGAGTGGCTTGTACTATTTCACAGATGTTGATCAGCAATTCAGCGAAACGCTCCGAACATGCACAAAATGTTCACCAGAGACGTGACAGAGAAACTCCAATGCCTCTTTATGTGGGTTTGAAGTTGCATGCCCATGATCGTATGAAAAATCTTATCAGAGATTTTCATCAAATGGGACTCTCTGTCTCTTATGATCGCGTAATGGATGTTCGCAGGAGTTTCGCGAGAGCTGTTTCACTGCGGTTCAAGAACGAAGGTGTTGTAGTCCCAGCTAACTGCAAACGTAATGTTTTCTCGATAGGAACCACTGATAACATTGATGTATCTGGTAGATCTGATATGCATGGTACGTCCATCACACTCATTGGTCAACTGAGCAGGGACAATGTGGGTACTGATCCCCCACCACTGAGTTTAGATGTTCCAGAAGACACACAAATTGAACTCCCAGACGACTATGCATTTGTTCCTTTCGTTGAAGACTTTGGTGGGGACATCAGGCTTGAATCTCCAGATGAATGTAATGTACGGCCCAATGAATATGCAGATTTGAACGTGGGAGAGAATGACTGGTTGTCTCATGTGTCACAGATCAGCAATAAAGGGAAGGTTGATGGCAGCTGGCAGCTTGATGAAGTCCCTGTGACCTTTTCAGGCTTCTTTTCAAAACATGAAGATCAAGACAATGTCAAACCTCGTGCAGTTATTGGGGTATTCCCTGTTTTCAGTGAGCAGAAAGCGGACTCACTCAGTATGCAGAAGCATGCTATGTATGTGGTCAGGGAAGCTACTGCTTTCGTAAACCCCGGCCAGATACCTGTCATTGAAGGTGACTGTCCGTTGTATGCCAGGCAGAAAAAATGTCAATGGCTGTTCCCAGAGGAGATAGGTGAGGATCGAATGGTGTGTATGATTGGATTCCTGCATCTTGAAATGTGCACCCAAAAAGCTGGTGGTAAGCTTATGGGTGGTTCTGGTTGGGAGCGAATGTTTCACCTCGCAAAGATATTCACACCCGGTGTAGCATCATCCCTACTTGGTGGGAAACATGTCAAGAGGACGCGACAGGCATATCTTCTCACTCTAGCTTGGCTTGAGATCCTCAGAAAGAATGCTTATGAGATTTACTGTCAGCAGACTGGGCCCCATGAGTCATTTGAAATGTGGGAACAGAGGATTCTTTCACAATCTCCAACTGCGCGCTATTGGGGTGAAATCGTTCGGAACTTTCTCTTGACAAGCTGTCAATTCGTTCGGAACCAACGAATCGGTAACTGGCCTGGTACACTGTGTTCTATCGATGAGTTGTGCAGTTACTTTTTTGCCCTAGGACATACAAATTATTGTCGGTGGGTCCCCGTATTTCTGAGAGACATGTCTCAGCTACCCAGGCGGCATCCTTCAATCCACAACAAATTCATGGAAGGCCATTTTGTGGTCCAGCGTAGTGAGAGGAAGTTCAGTATGATGGGTTTAGATCAGAGCCAAGAACATAGTATCCAACTACTCAAAGAAGACAGTGGTCCAAAAGGTCTCTATGGCCAGGCTGAAGAGAAAGTCGTTATTGAGCTTTCAAGGTCAGAAGTTCTGCGTGTTATAGATGAGTATGAATATGCAAGTTTCCACACAACATCATCAGATAACACGGAACACCCGGAAAGTTCGGTATCAGAGCAGAAAAAATTTCTGAATCAATTGAAATCTCTCCTCGATCTGGTGAATCAGGGACTCATTATCAACCCTTATGATGAAACTAGTGGTCAGCTGGTGACATTAGATACTGGTGAATATATGGACCCCGAAGTTAGTAAGAGTTTACGGTCATTACCCGAAAGGGGCAAGCATTTATATTCCACTTTCTTGAAGGAAAGGCTTGTGGAATGCACCGTACCCCTGAATGATGTTATTCCCAAGGCAAATATATATACCTTCCTTAACCCACCCCCAGCCAACCTGGACAAAGGCCGAGACAAACTCATGTCAAGTAAAGCAACTGCCGCAATAGTTACCCAGATGTTCGTTTCACTGCAAGCCCGGCCTGATTCAAACATGGATGAGTTTTTCATGCACGAGAATGCACGTGATCCGCCAGCATTATCCGATAGAGGTAAGCTACGGAGTGGGACAAAATCTCAAATTCTCAATTGTTTACCAGCTATTCCTGCACAAGGGAAGAATTCAGCAGCTAGACAAGCTTCAGTTGTCATCTTGGATATGCCTGCTGTAGTCCATGTAATCAAACCACAGAAAGCGGATCTGTTTGGAGAATATGCTCGATTGCAATTATTGCCATACATCGAATCTCTGATTAACACGAACACCACAAGGGTTGATGCGATCTATGACTGTTACCCCGAAGGCAGTTTGAAGAATCAGACGCGAGCAAAACGCCTCGGTGAGACAGCAGTTAGGTTGATACGGGTGTCCGAGAACGTCCCTTTACCTAAAGGGAAGAATTGGCAGGCATTCTTGAAAGTTAGTGAGAATAAAGACGAATTTTTCAAGTTCCTGTCTGCTGAACTGCTGAAATTAACATCAACATCCGAGTACCAGTTGTTAACGACATCAGGAGAATATGTACTATGCAATAAGGATGTTAGCTTATGTGACATATCTCCATCGAACCACGAGGAAGCAGACACGCGCATGATGCTTCATCTCAACCATGCAGTCTCACAAGGTCACAAAATAGCTTTTCTTCGCACGGTTGATTCTGATGTCGTCATTCTGTCTTTGCACCATTTCGCAACATTCCGTGACCTTGGACTCAGTGAGCTGTGGATTGGGTTTGGAATTGGAAAGGCATATAAAGATATGCCAATTCATGAGATAGCTTCACAACTTGGACCTGATTACTGTAAGGCCCTGACTTTCTTCCACGCCTTCACAGGTTGTGATGTAACATCCAGCATGCTCGGCATTGGGAAGAAGACAGGATGGAATGCATGGATGAATTTTCCCGCATCAACTGAAATGATGATAGAATTGACTGAGAATCCGCAAGTCTTTTCAGAGGATTCCCCTCATATGCAGCATATCGAAAAACTCACCATACAGATGTACAGTAACAGTTGTGTCAGTACACGTGTCAATGATGCGAGACGGCATATGTTCACACATGGCCTTAAGTCTATGGAAAACATCCCGCCCACCAAAGCAGCTCTGTATCAACATGTAAAAAGGGTAATTCTTGTGTCATCTTTCATTTGGCATCGTGCTCTGCAGAAACACTTATGTGTGCCAGACCCATCACAGTACGGATGGGAGTGGAATCCACGTCTCAATATTCTGGTCCCATTTTGGACTCACCTAGGAGACGCAAGTGCTGCATGTGCACTGATGCTCCACTGTAGTTGTGCCAAGGCCTGCAAGGGCAATTGCAAATGCTTGAAAGCTGGATTAAGGTGCACACCTTTGTGTAAGTGTGAAGGTGGCTGTTGTAACAATATTGAGTAGTATACTGTCATGTTAGGACCAGTCATCTCCTATTCTGGTATTTTTTTTTCCATTTTCGGCCAGTTAACACATGTCATGTTTCTAGTTGAGTTGATTTTGCTAACAAATGTTCATCCCATGTGGCTTGCTACATTGTCCGGGGTATAGGAATACAGTTTTAGATTTCGGAAAATAGTCTGTTATTTACTGCACAAGACGGTGTTAATTCATGCATAGCATGATACAATATCCCCAACTATTTTGCCTCTGTACAACAGTTGATACCTTCGTTCACCCGTGTGTTCATCTATGGTATCCTTGTCTTTCTCTGGCCATAGGCCACATGTGACTAGTCAGTTCCTACTCCATAGCAAATCAACTTGGAAATCCTTCATCTTGTAGCGCACTCATGTCTCAATGAATCCATACCTGAGTTGATCTAATAAATCTAACGTAAGGTATCAAATTGCCATACCGGATCATATTTCGATAAGTTATTCGCTAAAACATTTCGACCACTCATCGACATCAAAGGTCATGTTTTGGCTCCCAGTGGTGGCTATATCTCTATATCCCTGGTAAAGTAGCATACCATGAGGGATGGGCATTAAGTGTCGGCAACATTAATCCTGACTTGGAACACACCACATCTTAACTGGCCGAAAATGAAGAATACTACTTGTAGTCAAAAAATATTCCTGTACCTCGAATGACTGCAAACATACACTCACCCCTTCTAGTCCCATTTTGCCAATGTTCTATACTGGCAAGATAACATTGTATAATTAACAACGGGAACTAATGCATCCCGAGTTCATTCCAGCACTGCCCTTGCTGGCAGACGTGTCGCTATGGTGTTGAGATTGAACCAGAACTCCTCTAGAAATTTGATAGTTTTATTTTCTTAGAAAATAAATCTATCGAAAATGCCGGAAGTTGAGAATAGACTGTCACTTTAATTGGATTATCAAATGTCCAAGTATCCCCACTGCTGCATACTATCGAGTACCCTTGTTCATGTGTTGACAGGAATCTCTCATACCATGTTCATTTGACCATTGCATTCCCGAGAAACATTCAACACTAATTTATCTACGGACGGACGATCATACTGACAGTCAGACACACAGACGCACACATCGACGGAAATTCTGATCCCATTATCCATTAATCTTCCCCCCAACTTGTTCCAAGGGCTTCACTCCATCATTCACATCAATTACAGCACATGTATGGTGTTAGGTTTGGAGCTTCAGTTGTGCGATCGGCGAAAATAGCTTTTTTTCGATCCGCTTGGCGGCCATTTTGGATTTCGCTGCTAGTGGTGGCTAGAGGATGGTGCCAACTTGTAGCCGATCGATTTTGAAATCTCTGATGCCTACCCTTACATCATGCCAAATTTCAGGAAGGTATCACCAAGTGCACAATTCTAGCGAATTCCTCCCCCGCTATTAATGATTATCCCCGCATTTAAAAAAATACAGGGATATAGTGATGATCTCCATCTGTACGTCTGTATGTCCATAGATCTATTGTTTTGAGCTATCATTTTGAAACTTACCATACTTCTAAAGTATGATATAGAGATGACAAAAATAAGTTCAGTTTGAATTTTTGTCACCAGGTGGTGCCAGTGGAGTACTTAAAAGACTGAGATAAAATACTGCTTTTGACCAAAGTCTCCTTGGGTTTTTAATTCGAAACATTGAAAGTTTGTTAATATGTTCAGGCAGGGTCTCTATATAAACATAAAGGTTTCAGAATTTTTATTCGGCCCCATGTGGCATTCGTAGTATCAATTTTGTCATTAGAGAATTGGTTTCCAGCGAAAGGCGCATTGGGTTTTAAATTTAAAACTTTGAAAGTGTGTTCATATGCTCAGGTAGTGTCTCTATATGTGCATAAAAGTTTCGGATTTTTGATTCGGCCCCCATGTGGCACCCGTAACGCCACTTTTGTCATTAGAGAATCGGCTTCTGGCAAAAGGCTCCTAGGGGTATTAATTCGAAATGTTGTAAGTGTGTTTATGTAGGGTATCTAGATGATATGAACCGAGGTAGAGTTGCTACCCATGGTGCATTCCTGGGGAATGCAGTAGGGCTGCAAAGATATGATTCCAAAATGATACGATATATATCACGATTCAATCTGCACGATACACATGGTATCTCATGCCATGCAACTGTAACTATCAAATATGGCTCAGCAGGTAAAGGTGCAGGTTGCAAGCCGGGAGGTCAGCAGTTCGAATCCCACCTGTGGCAAAACCATTGTATCCTTGGGCAAGGCTTTTCACCCCCCATTGCCCATGTGGGGGCATGGTGGCATTGTATAATATGACGTACTATACGTCGATGGTGCACCTGTCTTCAACCAATGCTTGTGTGGAGTTAGTATGTTGGGGAGCTGACATTTGCTCACTGTTGCTCGATGGTGCTCTCCAGGTATATCATCATCATGATTAGCCATTGTGCAGAAATATGTGATCTTAAACACCAATAAATAAATAAATAAATAAATAAATAAATAAATAAATAAATAACTATCAAATACTTTGAACAACATGTATTCATTTCCAGTAGCTTCCTTTCATTACAAATTTTTTAATGCACTCTTTGAACAATATGTAACTTTTCAAAGTGATGACCATTTATTTATTCATTTATTTCAGGTTTTGATTTTATGACCCGTTTTCCCATGTTTTTTAAGCTCAGAAAATGTGTTCAAACAATTTCATCCCTTATATCGTGTTTGACAGAGCTCTGTGAGCTCTGTCAAACAAGACATAATGGATTCACCAAATAGATATTTAGCAAATTAGAAGGATTTCACTAACCTTTGGTTTACTGAATAATCCTGTGTTAATGGCATATTTAGCACTGTCAATGCTGATATGCAAAAAAGTTAAAAAATTTATAGTAATTTATATATTTTTTATACTTACCAATGACCCAGACATAGCTGGTGCTAACTCTTAAAATATAGGGCCAAACACAAATTTTGCCCCCCAATCCCCAAAATTTGCATCTAAAACTAAAGAAAACATGTCCTGAAAGGCCCTCCACACCTCGCCCCCACTGCGCATGCGCAGTGTCAAGGACGTTCCGAAATTGGCGCCATTTATCATTCTAATAACCAGTGCCTGGTAAGCGCTATGTACTCAGCGGGGAGGCAAGAGTTCCCAACTCCTGGGAGGGCCATCCCCGTCTGGGTCATTGGTAAGTATAAAAAACATAGAAATTACTATAAATTTTTTAACATTTTTATACTGTACCAATGACCCAGACATAGCTGAATAGTAAAAAGGCTGGAGGGCCAAGGACATAGAGCAAAATGGAATACGCTCAATAAAATAAAATAGAGTCATCCCCTGTAGGGAAAAGAAGTAATAGGCCTTACATGTATCTTTCTTATTTATGATAAATTAGAAAGATACAACACCTTCCAAAAATTGAGCTTCATACATCCATGTACTCTATTAATATCCAATAATCCTTATACTAATAATTTTTAAAGTAAGCCAATAATAAAGTAAGTCTAGAGAATAGAGACTCTTATACTCCTAAAAGTGTGTGAGAATTGCATAATCATGTCCGTTGACATATGCAATATTCAAAAGCTATACTTTAAAAACTAAGACTTGAATGAATTTAATAAACTTAAACTTCTCACTAAACAACCATCCCAATAACAGCTCAGAATTACTAACTCCGGAGGAGGTATCCCCTTGTTTTCATAGTAAAAACAGGTGACCCAAGGGAACACCCTCCCCCCCCCTTTTTCTTGCCCTGGGTCAAATAGCCCAGAGCGAAGAGGGCAGCCGAACGGAGACACTGCCGAAACAGACAGCCTACCTAGCTATAGTAGCAACTGTTAAGTGAATGACATTCTGAGCAGTAGATAATAGACCTAACAATAGAGGCCTCCAGAAATGGACTCGATATTTCTGAGATAAAATTCATGAATGGATGGCTGAGCGCAATGAGCAGCCTTCAAAAATCTATAATAGCAACACTATTAATGTAAGCCCAAGAAGTAGAAGAACTCTTACTTCATGAGCCGAAATCTTAAGCACAACTGCTAAGCCAATGATATACCATAAGCAGTACGCTAGTTAATAGAATCGATTAACAATAAAATGGAGCGTAACGTCCTTCTACTAGACATCAAAGACAGAAGAAGCTTACGCCCTTGTAATAAACAGATATCTGTTTATAAATACATAAACTGTACCCGGAAAGAGTAAAGGCCTATGCCCATACGAAGACGGAAGGACCTTAAAATAATAGGTTCCAGAAAATAGGAGCCTAACTCTTATGCAACAATCCAACCTAAATAGTAACGGAAGTATAGATTCCGAAACTATGAAAGTGAAAATCATCCATCGCTAGTGCATGAAACTCACTGACTCTACAGTAAAAGAGAAACCAACAGAATTTGAAAACTACTGTTTCCAGAGGCTCAAATGATTACTTAGCTAAATAAGAACCGAAGTTAAAATCCGTATAGGAATTTAATCTAAAGATTCTAAGTCTATTTATCAAAAAGTTACTAACTGACTTAGATAAAGAGACAAAAGACTCAATTGTAAACTATCGTAGAGTGCATAGGTATGAGGTAACATAAACCTATAACCTAAATAATAACAGGCTGCAGTAGATCTTGTGAAACAAGTATACTAAAAACTAGCAATGCGTAGTATGGAGGGATCAATCATATGAACATAATGATCCCTACACCACGACGGAAGAGCCTCCACTTTAGTCGCATAGAATAGCGAAGAAGAGGATCTCCTATAGTAAGAAATCGCGTCCAAAGCTCGTCCAGTACAGTGCTTACAATGCAATACGGACCACACAACGGAATACATGAAGGTTGCGACCTTGCTGGTTGTGATAAAGATGACACGATTTACCCAGTGAAAAAAGATCCTCACATAGAGGAAGATTTCACGTTAAGATCCACAGTAGACAAGAGAGTAAATTACTCATGATCTCTGTGAAGATAGAGATGCTATCAACAGAAATGTATTGTGGTTGTTTATCTTAGCAATACCTGCTAAAACAACAGCGCCGGACGATACACGTATCCTATCATTGCGTCCTATAGATCAATAGAGCGTTAACAGTATTAGCTCAGAGATCTGGACAAGCCAACACATACGTCTGCAATTGATTAGCAAGCTGTGTCATAATAAAACATCATTGGGCGCTCCCATAGATAGCAAATCTGATTAAATACTTGTTTGTTGAGAGTCCATTCTGACAGCAACAAGCGACCCGTAAGAGAACGGGAGTGCGATAAAACAATCAGACGACCCAGAATATGACGGACCAAAACTGAACTTGGTGTACTATAACCAACAGACGGATTCTTTCCATTAAATTGAATAACGGAAACGAAAGAGTGCCTCCCTGGTTCCGGAGATACGCCACTACTGTCGAATTAAAGGACAGGAATTTGGGCATGCGTTTCTGAATAATGTTCATGCAATGACATAAAGCAAGCCTAAAAAACATTATTCCGCGGAAGTTAAACTGATAGCTAAAAGACAGCGGAACCCAAAGACCCTGGCACTTCGAATCCGTAGGGATCAGTATACATCCCAATCTGTTTGACTGGCAACCGTCATAACAGCCACACTAGGGTCCGGCAACTGCGGCGGCACTCTCTGAGTCAACCACCGAATGTTTGCCCCAGTCTGAATCTCTTGTAACACTAGATAGACAAGAGAATGTATAAATCAAGCAGTTCATGGATTGCCGGAAAGTTGCCGTCGAAGAGAAGCTCCTCCGAGAACGAAGCGACTCTGAGAGAGTTCTTAACCTACTATCCACGCGTGGATGTAGCTAGGGCTGCATCACGTCTAACCAACTCCAATCAGCCACTGAAGGGCGGAGTTATACGTGAACAAACTACTGCCCTCAAAAGAAATTACATTGAGAATAATATCCCGTAAATCTTTTCTTGAAGACGTAATGATAACGCCTCAGTAAGGCGGATTACGTATAATAAAGCGTCTAAGTTAAGTCTACTATACATAATGTCGTTCCCAACATTGAAATTGGAAAAGACATAAACGGCGAAAAAGAATATATGCAGTCTTTAATCACACCGTCTAGACGCATATGAACTCTCGCTATGCCCTGCTCTGCCAAAATAAACTATATGTAAAAAAGATAAAATGGCAGAAATGAGCCACGCGGACAAGAAACTAAACTATCATGCTTAGTAGCAGGCTTGTATATATATATATAATATATAGCGTCGAAAAATAAAACACATGTTGTAATGACAATATTGGACTGC
Source organism: Pictodentalium vernedei (assembly GCA_031216915.1). Classification (NCBI taxonomy): domain Eukaryota; kingdom Metazoa; phylum Mollusca; class Scaphopoda; order Dentaliida; family Dentaliidae; genus Pictodentalium; species Pictodentalium vernedei. The sequence continues at coordinate 97,599,303 of CM062290.1, read as the reverse complement.
GTCGGTAAGTCAGGGACAAAGTCCCTGTACCGATCGAAAAATCCGAGTCCAATGACGCTATAAGTCTCTTATCCAAGATCGCAGCAATGAAGTCCGAAAAATAATTACTGGAAGAAATGCCAGAAGATATGAAAGGCATCTTCCGATACTACTAAAGGGAAAACTCGAAATCTTTCGAATCCCTTTCGCCATCCTGTCGGACCCTATAAAGCGTTCGGTCGTCCGTAGCTTGATGCAACCGCGGACCGCACCGACCCAGCGCCGTCGGATAATTCCTGATTCGACCGAGAAACCGTCAATTGCTGGGATGCTGCGAAACAACTGTGCTAACTCGGATAGCACGTCCGTCACTGAGGCCTGAGGAGCAGCGGACTTACGATGCATTGCCGCAGGAAGCTCCGAGATCGTTACCCCGTGCATACTTCCAATATGCGAGCGAACGGAGTGTATAGGCCTCGTGTCCCTTGGCTACCGGATGGCGCGACCTATTCGCTGTGGAATCACTGAATGCCGAAACTGATCGGATACTCGAGGTCACGTAGCCAATGTGCGGTCGTGTGCCCTGCTGTGAGGATGAGGAAGCATTAAAGACAGTCTCTCGGACTGTCAATATAACGGAGCGTCCCGAGCAACGGACATATGCTCCGAATGTAAAATATCTGAACCACAACATGCGGTCCCCTATGTTGTTGGCTTCCTCCGATCTGTCCTCAATCTGCCGTCACTGGGTGAGTACTAAAGTAAATAAAGTGCTCGCATCACCCAAATCTCCTTCCTAGACCGCAACGGACGAACCCGGCAGCCGAACCATTCGATGAATGTACGCTACACCGGGTGAGCTAGCGAATGTCATTCCGTAAGCGATAGACATATTCCATGAGCACTTATTGCCGCTAACTCTTCATTAACTATGACGACAGAGGCACACTTTTGAAAGACATCTCCATAACTCTTCGAACAAGAAACCAGAAATGCTTGGATAGCAAGCATAAAATAATAATATATATAGCGTCGTTCAATAATTCGAAAGTTTGTGTGACATTATTGGACTATGTCGGAACTGAGGGACGATGTCCCTGAACCGAACCAAAAATTTCTAAGTCCACCGACGCTATCAGTTTCTTATCCGGCATCGCAGCATATGTTGTTCCGAAAGGGAAAGCTTGAAATCCACCGAATCCCTTTCGGTATCCCGTCGGACCGGATGAAACTTTCGGACGTCCGTACCCGCTTCCGCGGAGCGTCCCGACCCAGCATCGTCGGATAAAATATATGCGACAGATTCAGTTGATGCTGGGATGCTGCGATAAACTGTGCTATTAAGGAAAGCACGTCCGTTCCCGAGGCCTGTGCAGTAGCGGACTTACGATGCATTGCCGCTGGAAGCTCCGTGTACGTTGACTCCCGCACACTTCCTATGCGAACGTCCGGAGTCTGCAGGCCTCGAGTCCCCGGCTACCGACCCAGCGCTGTCGGATAATTCTCGATCCGACACCGTTTCTGTCGGCTGCTGGGATGCTGCGATAAGCTGTGCTATGTGCACAAGAATGTCCGGCGTCGAGACCTGCGGAGGCGCAGTCTATCGGTGCTTCGCCGAGGGCAGCTCCGCATCAGATGGCTCCCGCATACTTCCTATGCGAACGTCCGGAGTCCATCGGTCTCGAATCCCTGGCTGCCGGATGGTGTGACCTGGTCGCCGAAGAATCCTTGATCGGCGAAGCTGGTAATATATCGGCGGTCACGCAGCCAAGGTGCGGTCATGTGCGCTGACGAGAAGAGGAAGCCTTAGCAGTCTCAGCGGACTGCCTATACAACGGAGCGTCCCGAGCGACGGACGTATGCTCCGCTAACGACACATTTGTACCACAACATCTGGGGCCAGATGTTGTTGAACGAGAGAGGGGCCTCTCTCGCTTGCCGTCCGGATGGACCGGAACGAGCTATGAACCGGACTAAAAGGCTTCCTCCGTTCTCCCTCCGATCCGCCGTCACTGGGTGTGCATTAAGTTAATTTTATAGTGCTCGCATCACCCCAAAATTCCTTCTAGACCGCAACGGACGAACCCGGCTGCCGAACCATTCGGTGAATGGACGCTACACCGGGCGAGCTAGCGGACGTCAAAGGCCGTCGAACCTACTAGGGTCCTCTTAGGCAATTGGCGTATTACATGAGCACTTTTCCGCTAGCCCTTCATTAATTGTGACGACGGAGGCACACTGTTGGAAGACATCACAGATACATCACCCTAATCTTGATCGTCTGAAATAGAAATTGATAAAGTAGAGTGACCCTGCGGGGAAAGGACCGGAGTGTCCAAATCCCCAACAACATACCGTGACATACGCTTCCCATATTGTCATCGAAATCATACGATACAGAACAGGAGTTAATGCGAGTACACTGACCACATATAGAATGATAATAAGGTCAGAGGAAGACTTCCTCCTAAAACAATTGATCAATATCCTTTCAATGTGAAAAGAAAACAAGTCCTGGTACTCGCACTAACCCCTGGCAATCAAAATACATAATAATAATATGATCCATTAATATAGAAAAAATAATTGAAATCAAAATATTTTGAAAAAATATTTTTTCAGAACAGCCCAAGTTTCTGAAAAGTAACGTTGAGCCCCAATGGATCCCAAGCCTAAGTGTGGACAAAAATTTTAAAAATATTTTAAACAATTTATTCAACACTTACGAACAATAATAATGTATCTAGTTATGATTAAAATAACATAAAGATATTATTATTTAGAAATCCCCCCCTCACACAGAGGGCTGTTGTAAATGTAAACAATGAGTGTAAAAACACTAAAATAGACTCCAGGCACCCAGGCCCGAAATCAGTTACCAAAAATACACCATCTGATGCAAAACAGAGACTTCCAGGGAAGAAACTGCAGAACATCAGATGGTAGATGCAGAACACAACGCCTAACCACCCGTAGGTGAAGACGTAAACATGGGGAAAGAACAGAATTCATTCTGTTATTAAGCTAAAACTCCCAAGAAATTTTAGTAATAATAATTACAGAAACTATTCCAAAAGCATGGGAGAATAGCAAGGGGGAACTTAAAGGGCAGGGAGAGAGGAAAAACACTTGAAAAAACAGTGTAACTAAATAATCAGAATGACAACAAAATGGCTGCTGCCTTGAAAATAGGTAACTTAACATAATTTCATTAAAAAATTTTAAGTTACAGCCCTGATAAAATTCTGTCACACATTCTTTTCCTCTCCTCCTTTTCTATCCTCCTTAGAATCACCATTTCACTAATATTTATGTGTCTGGCATCATTTAAACTGAGATTTAAAAGCACAAAGATCAGTCAGATGTTAACTGATGAAGGGCCAAACTTAGAATGATAAATGGCGCCAATTTCGGAACGTCCTTGACACTGCGCATGCGCAGTGGGGGCGAGGTGTGGAGGGCCTTTCAGGACATGTTTTCTTTAGTTTTAGATGCAAATTTTGGGGATTGGGGGGCAAAATTTGTGTTTGGCCCTATATTTTAAGAGTTAGCACCAGCTATGTCTGGGTCATTGGTACAGTATAAAAATACAGGGTTTCACTACAACATCTTTCAAAATCTCTGAAATTGTTTTGCCTGATATTATTTATATTTTCCGTATTGCAATACACAGTGAACATTGATATGTATTGAATCATGAGCAGTGTATTGTGGTTCAGGAGTATCACAATTAACTCTGCATGCTAGTGCTCAATGATGATCAGAATCGGCCACTCCAATCGGCCGATTGTGGGCAATCAGATGACAACAGCAACCGTTCCTGGAACATTTGTTCAACTCATTGTTGCCAAGCATTTTTTGTGATGATTCATTAACTACATTTTATTATCTTCTGCAATTGTTCACTTGTTAATGTAAAATGTCAATGATACCATTCAATAAAGTTGAGAAACAACCACAATGTGTATTCTTAATTTCTCTAGATGCCCCTTTATGGGATATACAAGTTAAACGACATGTAAAGCTTACAACTTAGCGTACTTGTGGCAGTTGCCAGTTCATACAGGAAAAAGTGAAGGTTGTACTCCACTGACTCAGGTCACAGTAAAATGATCAGTTGCATGCAGTTGGGTGGCATACGTGGCTCTGAGAGCCAAATATACCATCCAAGTGTGTGCGACTGGTCATTTTACTGCCACCTGAGTCAATGACATTTAGCACTGTGAAATATGTTCAATTTAATGTTCTTTCAAACCTTGACTCGTCTAGTAGTGCACAGTATTACAATTGGAATCAGCATCAGAATCAGCTGAGTGTGAGCACAAATAACCGGTAATTGGCCAGCGGCCATTTTTAGTAATCGGTTGAACACTATTACATGCTGCTGGCAGATATTCCTGCCCAGTACAGGGCTTCTATTGTCACTGAAATAAGTATAAATTGGGCACATTCAATCAAATTTTTAGCCTGTAAATTAACGGAATTTTTCACCAATGACTATTCAAATTCCATTTAGAATAATCTGTTATCAAATCCAGTCATGGCTGCTTCACAGCAGCCATGACTAGATTTGATGAAAAAAATACAATGAAAGCTAAAAAATTTATAGTAATTTCTATATTTTTTATACTTACCAATGACCCAGACATAGCTGGTGCTAACTCTTAAAATATAGGGCCAAACACAAATTTTGCCCCCCAATCCCCAAAATTTGCATCTAAAACCAAAGAAAACATGTCCTTAAAGGCCCTCCACACTTCGCCTCTACTGCGCATGCGCAGTGTCAAGGATGTTCCGAAATTGGCGCCATTAATCATTCTAAAAACCAGTGCCTGGTAAGCGCTATGTACTCAGCGGGGAGGCAAGAGTTCCCAACTCCTGGGAGGGCCATCCCCGTCTGGGTCATTGGTAAGTATAAAAAATATAGAAATTACTATAAATTTTTTAACATTTTTATACTGTACCAATGACCCAGACATAGCTGAATAGTAAAAAGGCTGGAGGGCCAAGGACATAGAGCAAAATGGAATACGCTCAATAATATAAAATAGAGTCATCCCCTCTAGGGAAAAAGAAGTAATAGGCCTTACATGTATCTTTCTTATTTATGATAAATTAGAAAGATACAACACCTTCCAAAATTGAGCTTCATACATCCATGTACTCTATTAATATCCAATATAATCCTTATACTAATAATTTTTAAAGTAAGCCAATAAATAAAGTAAGTCTAGAGAACAGAGACTCTTATACTCCTTAAAAGTGTCTGAGGATTGCATAATCATGTCCGTTGACATATGCAATATTCAAAAGCTATACTTTAAAAACTAAGACTTGAATGAATTTTTAAAACATAAACTTCTCACTAAACAACCATCCCAATAACAGCTCAGAATTACTAACTCCGGAGGAGGTATCCCCTTGTTTTCATAGTAAAACAGGTGACCCAAGGGAACACCCCCCCCCCCCCCTTTTTCTTGCCCTGGGTCAAATAGCCCAGAGCGAAGAGGGCAGTAGAACGGAGACACTGCCGAAACAGAAAGCCTACCTAGCTATAGTAGCAACTGTTGAGTGAATGACATTCTGAGCAGTAGATAATAGACCTAACAATAGAGGCCTCCAGAAATGGACTCGATATTTCTGAAATAAAAATTCATAAATGTGGATGGCTGAGCGCAATGAGCAGCCTTCAAAAATCTATAATAGCGACACTATTAATGTAAGCCCAAGATGTAGAAGAACTCTTACTTCATGAGCCGAAATCTTAAGCACAACTGCTAAGTCAATGATATACCATAAGCAGTACCGATAGTTAATAGAATCCATTAACAATAGAATGGAGCGTAACGTCCTTCTACTAGGCATCAAAGACAGAAGAAGCTTACGCCCATAGTAATAAACAGATATCTGTTTATAAATACATAAACTCTACCCGGAAAGAGTAAAGGCCTATGCCCGTACGAAGACGGAAGGACCTTAATAACAATAGGTTCCGGATATTAGGAGCCTAACTCTTATGCAAAAATCCAACCTAAATAGTAACGGAATAGTGATTCCGAAACTACGAAAGTGAAAATCATCCATCGATAGTGCATGAAACTCACTGACTCTACAGTAAAAGAGAAACCAACAGAATTACTGTCTAAAAGGTCAGAATTTGAAAACTACTGTTTCCAGAGGCTCAAATGATTACTTAGCTAAATAAGAACCGAAGTTAAAATCCATATAGGAATTTAATCCAAAGATTCTAAGTCTATATCAAAAAGTTACTAACTGACTTAGATAAAGAGACATAAGACTCAATTGTAAACTATCGTAGAGTGCATAGGTATGAGGTAATATAAACCTATAACCTTAATAATAACAGGCTGCAGTAGATCTTGTCAAACAAGTATACTAAAAAATTGCAATGAGTAGTATGGAGGGATCAACAATATGAACATAATGATCCCTACACCAACGACGGAAGAGCCTCCACTTTAGCCGCATAGAATAGCGAAGAAGAGGACCTCCTATAGTAAGAAATCGCGTCCAAAGCTCGTCCAGTACAATGCTTACAATGCAATACGGACCACACAACGGAATACATGAAGGTTGAGACCTTGCGGGTTGTGATGAAGATGACACGATTTACCCAGTGAAAAAAGATCCTCACATTGAGGAAGATTTCACGTTAAGACCCACAGTAGACAAGAGAGTAAATTACCCATGATCTCTGTGAAGATAGAGATGCTATCAACAGAAATGTATTGTGGTTGTTTATCTTAGCAATACCTGCTGAAACAACAGCGCCGGAGGATACGCGTATCCTATCTTTCCGTCCTATAGATCAATAGAGCGTTAACAACATTAGCTCAGAGATCTGGACAAGCCAACACATACGTCGGCAATTGATTAGCAAGCTGTGTCGTAAATAAATCATCATTGGGCGCTCCCATAGATAGCAAATCTGATTGAATACTTGTTTGTTGAGAGTCCATTCTGACAGCAACAAGCGACCCGTAAGTGAACGGGAGTCCGGTAAAACAATCAGACTACCCGGAATATGACGGACCAAAACAGAACTTGGTGTATTATAACCAACAGACGGATTCTTTCCATTAAATTGAATAACGGAAAAGAAAGAGTGCCTCCCTGGTTCCGGAGATACGCCACTACTGTCGAATTAACGGACAGGATTTGGGCATGCGTTTCTGAATAATGTTCATGCAATGACATAAAGCAAGCCTAAAAAACATTATTCCGCGGAAGAAAATTGGTTGCTAAGAGACTGCGGAACCCAAAGACCCTGGCACTTCGAATCCGTTGGGATCAGTATTATATCCCCATCTGCTTGACTGGCAACCGTCATAACAGCCACACTCGGGTCCGACAACTGCGGTGGCACTCTTTGAGTCAACCACCGAATTTTTCCCCCTGTCTGAATCTCTTGTAACACTAGATAGACAAGAGAACGTGTAAATCGAGCAATTCATGGATTGCCGAAAAGTTGCCGTCGAAGAGAAGCTCCTCCGAGAACGAAGCGACTCTGAGAGAGTTCTTAACCTTACTATCCACGCGTATGGATGTAGCTAGGGCTGCGTCACGTCAACCAACTCCAATCAGCCACTGAAGGGTGGAGTTATACGTGAACAAACTACTGCCCTCAAAAGAAATTACATTGAGAATAATATCCCGTAAATCTTTTCTTGAAAACATAATGATAACGCCTCCGTAAGGCGGATTACGTATGATAAAGCGTCTAAGTTAAGTCTACTATACATCATGTCGTTTCCAACATTGAAGTTGGAAAAGACATAAACGGCGAAAAAGAATATTTCCCGTCTTTAACCACACCGTCTAGACGCATATGAACTCTCGGTATGCCCTGCTCTGCCAAATAAACTAATCGTGTAAATGATAAAACGGCAGAAATGAGCAACACGGACAAGAAACTAAACTATCATGCTTGGTAGCAGGCTTGTATGCATATATAGCGTCGAAAAATAAAACACATATTGTAATGATATTATTGGACTGCGTCGGTATGTCAGGGACAATGTCCCTGAACCGATCGAAAAATCCGAGTCCAATGACGCTATAAGTCTCTTATCCAAGATCGCAGCAATGAAGTCCGAAAAAACAATCACTGGAAGATAATGCCAGAAGATATGAAAGGCAGCTTCCGATACTACTAAAGGGAAAACTCGAAATCTTTCGAATCCCTTTCGCCATCCTGTCGGACCCTATAAAGCGTTCGGTCGTCCGTACCTGATGCAACCGCGGACCGCACCGACCCAGCGCCGTCGGATAATTCCTGATTCGACCAAGAAACTGTCAATTGATGGGATGCTGCGAAACAACTGTGCTAACTCGGATAGCACGTCCGTCACTGAGGCCTGAGGAGAAGCGGTCCTACAATGCATTGCCGCTGGAAGCTCCGTGAATGTTACCCCGTGCATACTACCAATATGCGAGCGAACGGAGTGTATAGGCCTCGTGTCCCTTGGCTACCGGATGGCACGACCTATTCGCCGTGGAATCACTGAATGACGAAACTGATCGGATACTCGAGGTCACGTAGCCAATGTGCGGTCGTGTGCCCTACTGTGAGGATGAGGAAGCATTAAGGACAGTCTCTCGGACTGTCAATATAACGGAGCGTCCCGACCGACAGACATATGATCCGAATGTAAAATATCTGAACCACAACATGCGGTCCCCTATGTTGTTGGACGAGAGAGGGACCTCTCTTGCTCACAGCCCGGACGGACCTGGACAAGCCAGGAACCGGACTAACAGGCTTCCTCCGATCTGTCCTCAATCTGCCGTCACTGGGTGAGTACTATAGTAATTAAAGTGCTCGCATCACCCAAATCTCCTTCCTAGACCGCAACGGACGAACCCGGCAGCCGAACCATTCGATGAATGTACGCTACACCGGGTGAGCTAGCGAATGTCACTCCGTAGGCGATAGACATATTCCATGAGCACTTATTGCCGCTAGCTCTTCATTAACTATGACGACAGAGGCACACTTTTGAAAGACATCTCCGTAACTTTGCGAACAAGAAACCAGAAATGCTTGGTTATAGCAAGCATATAATAATAATATATATAGCGTCGTTCAATAATTCGAAAGTTTGCGTGACATTATTGGACTATGTCGGAACTGAGGGACGATGTCCCTGAACCGAACCAAAAATTTCTAAGTCCTCCGACGCTATCAGTTTGTTATCCGGCATCGCAGCATTCTGGTCCGACGAAAGAAGCTGTAGAAGACCAAGTCAGATGACATACACAACAGCATATGTTGTTCCGAAAGGGAAAGCTCGAAATCCTCCAAATCCCTTTCGGTATCCCGTCGGACCGGATGAAATTTTCGGACGTCCGTACCCGCTTCCGCGGAGCGTCCCGACCCAGCATCGTCGGATAAAAAATATGCGACAGATTCAGTTGATGCTGGGATGCTGCGATAAACTGTGCTATTTAGGAAAGCACGTCCGTTCCCGAGGCCTGTGCAGTAGCGGTCTTACGATGCATTGCCGCCGGAAGCTTCGTGTACGTTGACTCCCGCACACTTCCTATGCGAACGTCCGGAGTCTGCAGGCCTCGTGTCCCTGGCTATCGGATGGTGTGACCTGGTCGCCGATGAATCTCTGACTGGCGAAGCTGACTGGATATCCGTGGTCACGTAGCCAAGAGCGGTCGTGTGCGCAACTATGAGAATGAGGAAGCCTTATTGACAGTCTACTCCGGACTGACTATATGTCGGAGCGTCCCGAGCGACGGACGTATGCTCCGAATGCGAAACATTTTGTACCACAACATCTGAGGCCAGATGTTGTGAACGAGAGAGGGGCCTCTCTCGCTTGCCGTCCGGATGGACCGGGACGAGCTATGAACCGGACTAAAAGGCTTCCTCCGTTCTCCCTCCGATCTGCCGTCACTGGGTGTGCATTAGGTTGATTTATAGTGCTCGCATCACCCCAAAATTCCTTCTAGACCACAACGGACGAACCCGGCTGCCGAACCATTCGGTGAATGGACGCTACACCGGGCGAGCTAGCGGACGTCAAAGGCCGTCGAACCTACTAGGGTCCTCTTAGGCAATTGGCGTATTTACATGAGCACTTTTCCGCTAGCCCTTCATTAATTGTGACGACGGAGGCACACTGTTGGAAGACATCACAGATAAATCACCCTAATCTTGATCGTCTGAAAATAGAAATTGATAAAGTAGAGTGACCCTGCGGGGGAAAGGACCGGAGTGTCCATTTCCCCAATAACATACCGTGACATACGTTTCCCATATTGTCATCGAAATCATACGATACAGAACAGGAGTTAATGCGAGTACACTGACCACATATAGAATGATTATAAAGTCAGAGGAAGACTTCCTCTTATTACAATTGATCAATATCCTTTCAATGTGAAAAGAAAACAAGTCCTGGTACTCGCACTAACCCCTGGCAATCAAAATACATAATAATAATATGATCCATTAATATTGAAAAAATAATTGAAATCAAAATATTTTGAAAAAATATTTTTTCAGAACAGCCCAAGTTTCTGAAAAGTAACATTGAGCCCCAATGGATCCCAAGCCTAAGTGTGGACAAAAATTTTTAAAATATTTTAAACAATTTATTCAACACTTACGAAAAATAATAATGTATCTAGTTATGATTAAAATAACATCAAGATATTATTTTCCAGAAATCCCCCCCCTCACACAGAGGGCTGTTGTAAATGTAAACAATGAATGTAAAAACACTAAAATAAGACTCCAGGCACCCAGGCCCGGAATCAGTTACCAAAAATACACTATCTGATGCAAAACAGAGACTTCCAGGGAAGAAACTGCAGAACATCAGATGGAAGATGCAGAACACAACGCCTAACCACCCGTAGGTGAAGACGTAAACATGGGGAAAAGAACAGAATTCATTCTGTTATTCAGCTAAAACTCCCAACAAAATTTAGTAATAATAATTACAAAAACTATGCCAAAAGCATGGGAGAATAGCAAAGGGGGACTTAAAGGACAGGGAGAGAGGAAAACACTAAAAAATCAGTGTAACTAAATAATCAGAATGACAACAAAATGGCTGCTGCCTCGAAAATAGGTAACTTAACATAATTTCATTAAAAAATTTTAAGTTACAGCCCTGATAATATTCTGTCACATTTTTCCTCTCCTCCTTCTCTATCCTCCTTAGAATCACCATTTCACTAATATTTATGTGTCTGGCATCATTTAAACTGAGATTTACAAGCACAAAGATCAGTCAGATGTTAACTGATGAAGGGCCAAACTTAGAATGATTAATGGCGCCAATTTCGGAACGTCCTTGACACTGCGCATGCGCAGTAGAGGCGAAGTGTGGAGGGCCTTTAAGGACATGTTTTCTTTGGTTTTAGATGCAAATTTTGGGGATTGGGGGGCAAAATTTGTGTTTGGCCCTATATTTTAAGAGTTAGCACCAGCTATGTCTGGGTCATTGGTACAGTATAAAAATATGCTCAATGGGTTAAGAGTTAATTGTTGCAGCCCTAGGGTGCAGCAATTTTGTTTACAGTGAAATCGTTCACTGCTATTCGACAAAAGTTAGTAAAACTGGCATTACCAAGCAAAAGGGAGTACAGTAGAACCTGTCTTGAGAGACCACCCTTTTTGCCATGGAAAAGCGGTCTCTCAAAACAGGTCCATTATAGAGTAAAACAACCAACTGGTACAAGGTCACAGTGGTCTCTCTTGACAGTGGTCTCTCAAGACAGGTGGTGTGTCTTGACAGTGGTCTCTCAAGACAGGTGGTCTCTCTTGACAGTGGTCTCTCAAGACAGGTTTCTCTGTAGTTTTTGTATGAAGAATTAATGATGGCAATCAGTAAGGATTAGATGGCTAAAGAGAAGAAAGAAGAGAGTTGTACAGAAAATTCACTGTAAACTAAAATTCAGAATTGTAAGTTGAGAAGTGGAAGAGCTCAGGCCTGAAAATAAGCAGCCTGACATTTGCAGAAAGAGGTCCCCAGAGGGTGAATTTGATGATGCTATCCCATACAGTGGGCCAATTTATCCTCTGGGTACCTCTTTCTGTTTAGTTTTGAGACCCTTATTCAGATTGAGGTTCACAGAGGGTAAATTTAGTGATGCTACCCTGCTGTGCAGGGTAACATCACCAAATTCACCCTCTGGGGACCTCATTTTGCAGATGACAGTCTGCTTATTTTCTGGCTTGGAAGAGCTATGGAGTTGAACTATCCAAACATCACAGCTTCCACAGTGGAGAACCCTAGACGTTCATGATAGCTGAAAAGAAAAGGAAACTTCAGACTTTGTGAATAGAATATTTATTTATTTACTGGGATTTAACGACACTTTCAACAGCCAGGGTCACCTCGTGTTGGACATTTTTACGGGTGAAGGAAGACAGAGTACCTGGAGAGAATAGCAAGCAACTTTCAGACTCCCCAACGTACTAACTCCACACAAGCAGGGTTAGCATTGTTTGAAGACAAGTGCACCATCAAGGTGAAGTTCGCCTTAGTACACAATGCTGCTGTGCCCCCAAGTGGGTAATTGGGATTAAGTGTCTTTCCCAAGGTCACAACGCGTTTTCTGCAGATAGGATTCAAACCAAGGACCTCTCGGCTTGTAGCCTGCATCTCTGCGTACTGAGACGCTGTGTTCCTGTTGTGAACAGAAAGAGAAAAAATAACACCACAAGAAAACTGTAACAGATCTGAGAATTTTGTAATTATATGTTTTGATTTAATAAACAAAGAGGTTATCACTTGATTACTTTCATATTGGACAAAATATTAGACCACTTCGACCTTTGGTCTCATGCCGATATGAAGTTACCAAGTAATAACCTCCACATATTACATTTTAAGGAAACATTTATTAATACATACAGATTATCATGATAATGTGCATGTCCTGTGATTTGTATCAGATTCGAGGTGGTGTCCAAAATGGGATCTCAACGAGCCGGCTTTGCCGGCGAGTTGTGATCCCATTTTTGGGCACCACTGAGAATCTGATACAAATCACAGGACATGCACATTATCATGATAATTCATTTATCTAACAGTTCTGTCACATAAACAGATTAAATCTTAACCCTTTACCCAACGTAACGGCCAAAACCGGACAATGCTATTCTCAAATGAAAGTGTCAATGACACTGTAGCTCAATTTGACAAACTTGAACTTGGTAAGTTATAAGCGAAATGGCAAAATTAAAGATCATTGGGACCAATGTTGGTGAAATTTAAAAATAACAGCATTGTGTGTGCACAACGTTAGATGGTGAAATTTAAAAATAACAGCATTGTGTGTGCACAACGTTAGAGTAATCCATTCCTTTTAAAATGTAAACTGTAAGTCGCCATGGCTGAAGGAAGAATGTTGATACACAAATGCAGTGAGTTCAGAGGTTATTGTAAACAGCAACTTTTTCACAGAAATGAATGCTAATCAATAGCTCTTATCTAAAGGTCTTGTCTAATGAGCACACCAAGTTCAAAAACAATCCTATGATAAATGTGGCCTGTAGGCCATGTCAAAGAAGAATGTTGATGCACAAATGCAATAAATTCAAAGATTGTTGCCAACAGCAACAGTTTTTGATGGAAATGAAAAGAAAATCAATAGCTCCTATCTTTGTCACCCTGCATAAGCATACAAAGTTTGAAAACAACCTGATAATGAATGTGTCCTCTGAGGCATGCCAAAGGAAGATGTTATGGGTTTTCTTTTTGTTTTTTTTATGGAAATTCATAAATATACCCTGCAGAGAGTGCAAAAGGGATAAGTTGATGCACAAATGCAGTAAGTTCAAAGGGGTGGTGATAACGACAATGTTTTTTTATGGCAATAGCTCACATCTAGAGGTCACCCCAAACACACATACCAAATTTCAAAGTGATCCGATCATAAATGTGCCCTGAAGGGTGTGTTAAAGGGAAATATTGAGGTCTGACTAAACTAAGTTCAAAGGTCAGAGGCAACATTTTTTGACAGAAATGGAAGAAAATCGACAGCTCCCATATAGATGTCACCCCAAACAAGCACACCAAGTTTACAAGCGATCCAATCACAAATGTGCCCTGCAGGGAGTGTCAAAGGGAAATATTGATGCTTAACTGCACAAGTTTTTACTAAGTTCATCGAAGGTCATTGCCAGTGGCAACATTTTTTTGATGGAAATCGACAAAAATCGATAGCTCCCATCTAGAGGTAACCCCAAAGAAGCATACAAAGTTTCAAACCGATCTGATCATAAATGTGCCCTGTAGGGCATGCCAAAGGAATATATTGATGCCTGACTAAAGTAAGTTCAAAGATTGTTGCCAGCGACAACATTTTTTGACGGACGGAAATGGAAGAAAGTTAAAAAATTTATAGTAATTTATATATTTTTTATACTTACCAATGACCCAGACATAGCTGGTGCTAACTCTTAAAATATAGGGCCAAACACAAATTTTGCCCCCCAATCCCCAAAATTTGCATCTAAAACTAAAGAAAACATGTCCTGAAAGGCCCTCCACACTTCGCCCCTACTGCGCATGCGCAGTGTCAAGGACGTTCCGAAATTGGCGCCATTAATCATTCTAATAACCAGTGCCTGGTAAGCGCTATGTACTCAGCGGGGAGGCAAGAGTTCCCAACTCCTGGGAGGGCCATCCCCATCTGGGTCATTGGTAAGTATAAAAAATATATAAATTACTATAAATTTTTTAACATTTTTATACTGTACCAATGACCCAGACATAGCTGAATAGTAAAAAGGCTGGAGGGCCAAGGACATAGAGCAAAATGGAATACGCTCAATAAAATAAAATAGATTCATCCCCTGTAGGGAAAAAGAAGTAATAGGCCTTACATGTATCTTTCTTATTTATGATAAATTAGAAAGATACAACACCTTCCAAAATTGAGCTTCATACATCCATGTACTCTATTAATATCCAATATAATCCTTATACTAATAATTTTTAAAGTAAGCCAATAAATAAAGTAAGTCTAGAGAATAGAGACTCTTATACTCCTAAAAGTGTATGAGGATTGCATAATCATGTCCGTTGACATATGCAATATTCAAAAGCTATACTTTAAAAACTAAGACTTGAATGAATTTTAAAAACCTAAACTTCTCACTAAACAACCATCCCAATAACAGCTCAGAATTACTAACTCCGGAGGAGGTATCCCCTTGTTTTCATAGTAAAACAGGTGACCCAAGGGAACACCCTCCCCCCCCTTTTTCTTGCCCTGGGTCAAATAGCCCAGAGCGAAGAGGGCAGCCGAACGGAGACACTGCCGAAACAGACAGCCTACCTAGCTATAGTAGCAACTGTTAAGTGAATGACATTCTGAGCAGTAGATAATAGACCTAACAATAGAGGCCTCCAGAAATGGACTCGATATTTCTGAGATAAAATTCATGAATGTGGATGGCTGAGCGCAATGAGCGGCCTTCAAAAATCTATAATAGCGACACTATTAATGTAAGCCCAAGAAGTAGAAGAACTCTTACTTCATGAGCCGAAATCTTAAGCACAACTGCTAAGTCAATGATATACCATAAGCAGTACCGATAGTTAATAGAATCCATTAACAATAAAATGGAGCGTAACGTCCTTCTACTAGACATCAAAGACAGAAGAAGCTTACGCCCATAGTAATAAACAGATATCTGTTTATAAATACATAAACTGTACCCGGAAAGAGTAAAGGCCTATGCCCATACGAAGACGGAAGGACCTTAAAATAATAGGTTCCGGATAATAGGAGCCTAACTCTTATGCAACAATCCAACCTAAATAGTAACGGAAGTATTGATTCCGAAACTATGAAAGTGAAAATCATCCATCGATTGTGCATGAAACTCACTGACTGTACAGTAAAAGAGAAACCAACAGAATTACTGTCTAAAGGTCAGAATTTGAAAACTACTGTTTCCAGAGGCTCAAATGATTACTTAGCTAAATAAGAGCCGAAGTTAAAATCCGTATAGGAATTTAATCTAAAGATTCTAAGTCTATTTATCAAAAAGTTACTAACTGACTTAGATAAAGAGACAAAAGATTCAATTGTAAACTATCGTAGAGTGCATAGGTATGAGGTAACATAAACCTATAACCTAAATAATAACAGGCTGCAGTAGATCTTGTGAAACAAGTATACTAAAAAATAGCAATGAGTAGTATGGAGGGATCAACAATATGAATATAATGATCCCTACACCACGACGGAAGAGCCTCCACTTTAGCCGCATAGAATAGCGAAGAAGAGGATCTCCTATAGTAAGAAATCGCGTCCAAAGCTCGTCCAGTACAGTGCTTACAATGCAGTACGGACCACACAACGGAATACATGAAGGTTGCGACCTTGCTGGTTGTGATAAAGATGACACGATTTACCCAGTGAAAAAGATCCTCACATAGAAGAAGATTTCACGTTAAGACCCACAGTAGACAAGAGAGTAAATTACCCATGATCTCTGTGAAGATAGAGATGCTATCAACAGAAATGTATTGTGGTTGTTTATCTTAGCAATACCTGCTAAAACAACAGCGCCGGAGGATACGCGTATCCTATCATTCCGTCCTATAGATCAATAGAGCGTTAACAATATTAGCTCAGAGATCTGGACAAGCCAACACATACGTCTGCAATTGATTAGCAAGCTGTGTCATAAATAAATCATCATTGGGCGCTCCCATAGATAGCAAATCTGATTGAATACTTGTTTGTTGAGAGTCCATTCTGACAGCAACAAGCGACCCGTAAGAGAACGGGAGTCCGATAAAACAATCAGACGACCCGGAATATGACGGACCAAAACTGAACTTGGTGTACTATAACCAACAGACGGATTCTTTCCATTAATTGAATAACGGAAACGAAAGAGTGCCTCCCTGGTTCCGGAGATACGCCACTACTGTCGAATTAAAGGACAGGAATTTGGGCATGCGTTTCTGAATAATGTTCATGCAATGACATAAAGCAAGCCTAAAAAACATTATTCCGCGGAAGAAAACTGATTGCTAAAAGACTGTGGAACCCAAAGACCCTGGCACTTCGAATCCGTAGGGATCAGTATTATATCCCAATCTGTTTGACTGGCAACCGTCATAACAGCCACACTCGGGTCCGGCAACTGCGGCGGCACTCTCTGAGTCAACCACCGAATGTTTGCCCCAGTCTGAATCTCTTGTAACACTAGATAGACAAGAGAGCGTGTAAATCGAGCAATTCATGGATTGCCGAAAAGTTGCCGTCGAAGAGAAGCTCCTCCGAGAACGAAGCGACTCTGAGAGAGTTCTTAACCTTACTATCCACGCGTGTGGATGTAGCTAGGGCTGCGTCACGTCTAACTAACTCCAATCAGCCACTGAAGGGCGGAGTTATACGTGAACAAACTACTGCCCTCAAAAGAAATTACATTGAGAATAATATCCCGTAAATCTTTTCTTGAAGACGTAATGATAACGCCTCAGTAAGGCGGATTACGTATAATAAAGCATCTAAGTTAAGTCTACTATACATAATGTCGTTCCCAACACTGAAATTGGAAAAGACATAAACGGCGAAAAAGAATATATGCAGTCTTTAATCACACCGTCTAGACGCATATGAACTCTCGGTATGCCCTGCTCTGCCAAAATAAACTATTTGTATAAATGATAAAATGGCAGAAATGAGCAACGCGGACAAGTAACTAAACTATCATGCTTAGTAGCAGGCTTGTATATATATATATATATATATAGCGTCGAAAAATAAAACACATGTTGTAATGACAATATTGGACTGCGTCGGTAAGTCAGGGACAATGTCCCTGAACCGATCGAAAATTCCGAGTCCAATGACGCTATAAGTCTCTTATCCACGATCGCAGCAATGAAGTCCGAAATAATAATCACTGGCAGATAATGCCAGAAGATATGAAAGGCATCTTCCGATACTACTAAAGGGAAAACTCGAAATCTTTCGAATCCCTTTCGCCATCCTGTCGGACCCTATAAAGCGTTCGGTCGTCCGTACCTGATGCAACCGCGGACCACACCGACCCAGCGCCGTCGGATAATTCCTGAATTGACCGAGAGACTGTCAATTGCTGGGATGCTGCGAAACAACTGTGCTAACTCGGATAGCACGTCCGTCACTGAGGCCTGAGGAGAAGCGGTCTTACGATGCATTGCCGCTGGAAGCTCCATGATCGTTGCCCCTTGCATACTATCAATATGCGAGCGAACGGAGTGTATAGGCCTCGTGTCCCTTGGCTACCAGATGGCGCGACCTATTCGCCGTGGAATCACTGAATGCCGAAACTGATCGGATACTCGAGGTCACGTAGCCAATGTGCGGTCGTGTGCCCTGCTGTGAGGATGAGGAAGCATTAAAGACAGTCTCTCGGACTGTCAATATAACGGAGCGTCCCGACCAACGGACATATGCTCCGAATGTAAAATATCTGAACCACAACATGCGGTCCCCTATGTTGTTGGGCGAGAGAGGGACCTCTCTCGCTCACAGCCCGGACGGACCTGGACAAGCCAGGAACCGGACTAACAGGCTTCCTCCGATCTGTCCTCAATCTGCCGTCACTGGGTGAGTACTAAAGTAATTAAAGTGCTCGCATCACCCAAATCTCCTTCCTAGACCGCAACGGACGAACCCGGCAGCCGAACCATTCGATGAATGTACGCTACACCGGGTGAGCTAGCGAATGTCACTCCGTAGGCGATAGACATATTCCATGAGCACTTATTGCCGCTAACTCTTCATTAACTATGACGACAGAGGCACACTTTTGAAAGACATCTCCATAACTCTTCGAACAAGAAACCAGAAATGCTTGGTTAGGAAGCATAAAATAATAATATATATAGCGTCGTTCAATAATTCGAAAGTTAGTGTGACATTATTGGACTATGTCGGAACTGAGGGACGATGTCCCTGAACCGAACCAAAAATTTCTAAGTCCACCGACGCTATCAGTTTCTTATCCGGCATCGCAGCATTCTGGTCCGACGAAAGAAGCTGTAGAAGACCAAGTCAGATGACATACACAACAGCATATGTTGTTCCGAAAGGGAAAGCTCGAAATCCTCCGAATCCCTTTCGGTATCCCGTCGGACCGGATGAAACTTTCGGACGTCCGTACCCGCTTCCGCGGAGCGTCCCGACCCAGCATCGTCGGATAAAATATATGCGACAGATTCAGTTGATGCTGGGATGCTGCGATAAACTGTGCTATTAAGGAAAGCACGTCCGTTCCCGAGGCCTGTGCAGTAGCGGTCTTACGATGCATTGCCGCCGGAAGCTCCGTGTACGTTGACTCCCGCACACTTCCTATGCGAACGTCCAGAGTCTGCAGGCCTCGTGTCCCTGGCTACCGGATGGTGTGACCTGGTCGCCGAAGAATCCTTGATCGGCGAAGCTGGTAATATATCGGCGGTCACGCAGCCAAGGTGCGGTCGTGTGCGCTGACGAGAAGAGGAAGCCTTAGCAGTCTCAGCGGACTGCCTATACAACGGAGCGTCCCGAGCGACGGACGTATGCTCCGCTTACGACACATTTTGTACCACAACATCTGGGGCCAGATGTTGTTGAACGAGAGAGGGGCCTCTCTCGCTTGCCGTCCGGATGGACCGGAACGAGCTATGAACCGACTAAAAGGCTTCCTGCGTTCTCCCTCCGATCCGCCGTCACTGGGTGTGCATTAGGTTAATTTATAGTGCTCGCATCACCCCAAAATTCCTTCTAGACCGCAACGGACGAACCCGGCTGCCGAACCATTCGGTGAATGGACGCTACACCGGGCGAGCTAGCGGACGTCAAAGGCCGTCGAACCTACTAGGGTCCTCTTAGGCAATTGGCGTATTTACATGAGCACTTTTCCGCTAGCCCTTCATTAATTGTGACGACGGAGGCACACTGTTGGAAGACATCACAGATACATCACCCTAATCTTGATCGTCTGAAATAGAAATTGATAAAGTAGAGTGACCCTGCGGGGAAAGGACCGGAGTGTCCAAATCCCCAACAACATACCGTGACATACGCTTCCCATATTGTCATCGAAATCATACGATACAGAACAGGAGTTAATGCGAGTACACTGACCACATATAGATTGATAATAAAGTCAGAGGAAGACTTCCTCTTAAAACAATTGATTAATATCCTTTCAATGTGAAAAGAAAACAAGTCCTGGTACTCGCACTAACCCCTGGCAATCAAAATACATAATAATAATATGATCCATTAATATAGAAAAAATAATTGAAATCAAAATATTTTGAAAAAATATTTTTTCAGAACAGCCCAAGTTTCTGAAAAGTAACGTTGAGCCCCAATGGATCCCAAGCCTAAGTGTGGACAAAAATTTTAAAAATATTTTAAACAATTTATTCAACACTTACGAACAATAATAATGTATCTAGTTATGATTAAAATAACATCAAGATATTATTTTTTAGAAATCCCCCCCTCACACAGAGGGCTGTTGTAAATGTAAACAATGAGTGTAAAAACACTAAAATAAGACTCCAGGCACCCAGGCCCGAAATCAGTTACCAAAAATACACTATCTGATGCAAAACAGAGACTTCCAGGGAAGAAACTGCAGAACATCAGATGGTAGATGCAGAACACAACGCCTAACCACCCGTAGGTGAAGACGTAAACATGGGGAAAGAACAGAATTCATTCTGTTATTCAGCTAAAACTCCCAAGAAAATTTAGTAATAATAATTACAAAAACTATGCCAAAAGCATGGGAGAATAGCAAGGGGGAACTTAAAGGACAGGGAGAGAGGAAAACACTTAAAAAAACAGTGTAACTAAATAATCAGAATGACAACAAAATGGCTGCTGCCTTGAAAATAGGTAACTTAACATAATTTCATTAAAAAATTTTAAGTTACAGCCCTGATAATATTCTGTCACACATTCTTTTCCTCTCCTCCTTCTCTATCCTCCTTAGAATCACCATTTCACTAATATTTATGTGTCTGGCATCATTTAAACTGAGATTTATAAGCACAAAGATCAGTCAGATGTTAACTGATGAAGGGCCAAACTTAGAATGATTAATGGCGCCAATTTCGGAACGTCCTTGACACTGCGCATGCGCAGTAGGGGCGAAGTGTGGAGGGCCTTTCAGGACATGTTTTCTTTAGTTTTAGATGCAAATTTTGGGGATTGGGGGACAAAATTTGTGTTTGGCCCTATATTTTAAGAGTTAGCACCAGCTATGTCTGGGTCATTGGTACAGTATAAAAATATCGATAGCTCCCATCTAGAGGTCACCCCAAACAAGCATGTCAGGTTTCAAAGCAATCCAATAATGTGCCCTGTAGGGTGTGCCAAAGGGAAATATTGAGGTCTGACTAAACTAAGTTCTAAGAACGTTGGCCATGGCAACATTTTTTTTAGGGAAATTGAAGAAAAATCGATAGCTCCCATTTAGAGGTCACCCCCAAACAAGCACGCCAGGTTTCAAAGCAATCCGATCATAAATGTGCCCTGTAGGGTGTGCCAAAGGGAAATATTGAAGTCTGACTAAACTAAGTTCTAAGAACGTTGGCCGTGGCAACATTTTTTGACGGAAATGGAAGAAAATCGATAGCTCCCATCTAGAGGTCACCCCCCAAACAAGCATGCCAGGTTTCAAAGCAATCTGATCATAAATGTGCCCTGTAGGGTGTGCCAAAGGGAAATATTGAGGTCTTCTGACTAAACTAAGTTCTAAGAACGTTGGCCGCAGTAACATTTTTTGACGGAAATGGAAAAAAATCAATAGCTCACATCTATAGGTCACCCCAAACAAGCATACCAGGTTTCAAAGCAATCCAATCATAAATGTGCCCTGTAGGGTGTTACAAAGGGAAATATTGTGGTCTGACTAAACTAAGTTCTAAGAACGTTGGCCGTGGCAACATTTTTTGACGGAAATTGAAGAAAATCGATAGCTCCTATCTTGAGGTCACCCTAAACAAGCATACCAGGTTTCAAAGCAATCCAATCATAAATGTGCCCTGTAGGGTGTGCCAAAGGGAAATATTGTGGTCTGACTAAACTAAGTTCTAAGAACGTCGGCTGCGGCAACATTTTTTGACGGAAATTGAAGAAAATCGATAGCTCCTATCTAGACTCTAGAGGTCACCCCAAACAAGCAGGCCAGGTTTCAAAGCAATCCGATCATAAATGTGCCCTGTAGGGTGTGCCAAAGGGAAATATTGAGGTCTTCTGACTAAACTAAGTTCTAACAACGTTAGCCACGGCAACATTTTTTGACGGAAATTGAAGAAAATCAATAGCTCTCATCTAGAGGTCTCCCCCAAACAAGCATACCAAGTTTCAAAGCAATCCAATCATAAATGTGCCCTGTAGGGTGTTCCAAAAGGAAATATTGAGGTCTGACTAAACTAAGTTCTGAAAACGTTGGCCATGGCAACATTTTTTGAAGGAAATTGAAGAAAATCGATAGCTCCCATTTAGAGGTCACCCTAATTAAGCATACCAGGTTTCAAAGCAATCCAATCATAAATGTGCCCTGTGGGGTGTGCCAAAGGGAAATATTGTGGTTTGACTAAACTAAGTTCTAAGAACATTGGCCGTGGCAACATTTTTTGACGGAAATTGAAGAAAATCGATAGCTCCCATCTAGAAGTCACCCCAAACAAGCATACCAAGTTTCAAAGTGATCTGATCATAAATTCGACCTGTCAGGTGTGCCAAAGGAAATTGTGGACGTACGTACTTACGCCGACGGACGAGAAGTGATGGCAATAGCTCAGCTTGACTTTGTCAAGTTGAGCTAAAAATCACCAATTAATTTCCATTATTTTTTCATTTTGTGTCTCAAAAACATAGGTTATAACCCCTCGTTGGAACGAGCTCATTGAGCTCGTTCCAATGAGTGGTCATAACCTATGTTTTTGAAACAAAAAATGAAAAAAATTAGTTATTCAAGAATTTTTTTGGCATGTGTCGTCTGCTTTTCATGTTAGGTAAAGGGTTAAATTATTTTTAAACATTTTTGGGACATAATGTTCGGTCGATCACTGAAACTCTCATAGAATGTATCCATGTGCCTGTTATGATAGCCCGTAGCGCTACTGGAAACGAGTCGTCTATATGATACGGAATCAGAATGAGTCTATATGATACGGAATCGGAACACATTATGTGATACGTACCGTTTCTCGTGGTTTTCAGGCCAAAATCTATATGATTGTTAGATAAATAAAGTTACATGACAGGGACACCCAGTAGCACAGAAATATATTTGCCCAGGAGTTCTGCAAGACTCTATATCTGATAGGTGTAAAGTCCTATCAGATACAGCCTATATCCAAAACTAAAGAAAATTAGAAAACATAATATCTTACAACTGCAATGGATGGATCCAACTGATTTATTTTCATCCAACTGGGAAAAGGACAATGGTAGGATTCATCTGTTGCTCCTTTTTCATCTAAATCTACTGTAAATTGACTTGTATGTGGGTCCAAGTATATAAGTTCATCACCTATAAAATATTGATATTGTGATATTGGAAAGTACAAGACATTCCAGTTGAAAGGGTTAACCCTTTCCTTAATTCACAAGATATAAAAATTTGTAATTTTAAATATTTTTAAAAATAAGCTTCTTCCAATGAGGAGTTGCATGGTCTAGTTTTGTAGAATGTTTTGAAAAAATTGCTTTTTCAGTTGCTCAATAGTAAATTACATGGGTAGCTGTTGCAGATTTGTTAGGTAAAGGGTTAATTCTGTAGTATTATTCAGTTGCTCACTGCTTTTGAGATCTAGGTGCAACTTTTGGGGGAGTAATGTAATATCATGATTTAACCCTTTACCCAATGCAGATGATATCAAAATTTTATTATTATATAATTTTTTAAAATTTTTCAAAAAGTTCAACAAAACCATATCATGTCACCCCCTCATTGGAATGATCTTGATGAGCACCTTTCAAAGAGAGGTCACATGATATGGTTTTGTTGAAATTTTTTGAAAAGTTAAAAAATTTATAGTAATT
Source organism: Pictodentalium vernedei (assembly GCA_031216915.1). Classification (NCBI taxonomy): domain Eukaryota; kingdom Metazoa; phylum Mollusca; class Scaphopoda; order Dentaliida; family Dentaliidae; genus Pictodentalium; species Pictodentalium vernedei. Next base: position 97,575,270 of record CM062290.1, on the reverse strand, counting down.
TATATATTTTTTATACTTACCAATGACCCAGACATAGCTGGTGCTAACTCTTAAAATATAGGGCCAAACACAAATTTTGCCCCCCAATCCCCAAAATTTGCATCTAAAACCAACGAAAACATGTCCTGAAAGGCCCTCCACACTTCGCCCTACTGCGCATACGCAGTGTCAAGGACGTTCCGAAATTGGCGCCATTAATCATACTAATAACCAGTGCCTGGTAAGCGCTATGTACTCAGCGGGGAGGCAAGAGTTCCCAACTCCTGGGAGGGCCATCCCCGTCTGGGTCATTGGTAAGTATAAAAAATATATAAATTACTATAAATTTTTTAACATTTTTATACTGTACCAATGACCCAGACATAGCTGAATAGTAAAAAGGCTGGAGGGCCAAGGACATAGAGCAAAATGGAATACGCTCAATAAAATAAAATAGAGTCATCCCCTGTAGGGAAAAAGAAGTAATAGGCCTTACATGTATCTTTCTTATTTATGATAAATTAGAAAGATACAACACCTTCCAAAATTGAGCTTCATACATCCATGTACTCTATTAATATCCAATATAATCCTTATACTAATAATTTTTAAAGTAAGCCAATAAATAAAGTAAGTCTAGAGAATAGAGACTCTTATACTCCTAAAAGTGTATGAGGATTGCATAATCATGTCCGTTGAAATATGCAATATTCAAAAGCTATACTTTAAAAACTAAGACTTGAATGAATTTTAAAAACCTAAACTTCTCACTAAACAACCATCCCAATAACAGCTCAGAATTACTAACTCCGGAGGAGGTATCCCCTTGTTTTCATAGTAAAACAGGTGACCCAAGGGAACACCCTCCCCCCCCCCCCCCTTTTTCTTGCCCTGGGTCAAATAGCCCAGCGCGAAGAGGGCAGCCGAACGGAGACACTGCCGAAACAGACAGCCTACCTAGCTATAGTAGCAACTGTTAAGTGAATGACATTCTGAGCAGTAGATAATAGACCTAACAATAGAGGCCTCCAGAAATGGACTCGATATTTCTGAGATAAAATTCATGAATGTGGATGGCTGAGCGCAATGAGCGGCCTTCAAAAATCTATAATAGCGACACTATTAATGTAAGCCCAAGAAGTAGAAGAACTCTTACTTCATGAGCCGAAATCTTAAGCACAACTGCTAAGTCAATGATATACCATAAGCAGTACCGATAGTTAATAGAATCCATTAACAATAAAATGGAGCTTAACGTCCTTCTACTAGACATCAAAGACAGAAGCTTACGCCCATAGTAATAAACAGATATCTGTTTATAAATACATAAACTGTACCCGGAAAGAGTAAAGGCCTATGCCCATACGAAGATGGAAGGACCTTAAAATAATAGGTTCCGGATAATAGGAGCCTAACTCTTATGCAACAATCCAACCTAAATAGTAACGGAAGTAGTGATTCCGAAACTACGAAAGTGAAAATCATCCATCGATAGTGCATGAAACTCACTGACTCTACAGTAAAAGAGAAACCAACAGAATTACTGTCTAAAAGGTCAGAATTTGAAAACTACTGTTTCCAGAGGCTCAAATGATTACTTAGCTAAATAAGAACCGAAGTTAAAATCCGTATAGGAATTTAATCTAAAGATTCTAAGTCTATTTATCAAAAAGTTACTAACTGACTTAGATAAAGAGACAAAAGACTCAATTGTAAACTATCGTAGAGTGAATAGGTATGAGGTAACATAAACCTATAACCTAAATAATAACAGGCTGCAGTAGATCTTGTGAAACAAGTATACTAAAAAATAGCAATGAGTAGTATGGAGGGATCAACAATATGAACATAATGATCCCTACACCACGACGGAAGAGCCTCCACTTTAGCCGCATAGAATAGCGAAGAAGAGGATCTCCTATAGTAAGAAATCGCGTCCAAAGCTCGTCCAGTACAGTGATTACAATGCAATACAGACGACACAACGGAATACATGAAGGTTGCGACCTTGCTGGTTGTGATAAAGATGACACGATTTACCCAGTGAAAAAAGATCCTCACATAGAGGAAGATTTCACGTTAAGACCGACAGTAGACAAGACAGTAAATTACTCATGATCTCTGTGAAGATAGAGATGCTATCAACAGAAATGTATTGTGGTTGTTTATCTTAGCAATACCTGCTGAAACAACAGCGCCGGAGGATACGCGTATCCTATCATTCCGTCCTATAGATCAATAGAGCATTAACAACATTAGCTCAGAGATCTGGACAAGCCAACACATACGTCTGCAATTGATTAGCAAGCTGTGTCATAAATAAATCATCATTGGGCGCTCCCATAGATAGCAAATCTGATTGAATACTTGTTTGTTGAGAGTCCATTCTGACAGCAACAAGCGACCCGTAAGAGAACGGGAGTCCGATAAAACAATCAGACGACCCGGAATATGACGGACCAAAACTGAACTTGGTGTACTATAACCAACAGACGGATTCTTTCCATTAAATTGAATAACGGAAACGAAAGAGTGCCTCCCTGGTTCCGGAGATATGCCACTACTGTCGAATTAAAGGACAGGAATTTGGGCATGCGTTTCTGAATAATGTTCATGCAATGACATAAAGCAAGCCTAAAAAACATTATTCCGCAGAAGAAAACTGATTGCTAAGAGACTGCGGAACCCAAAGACCCTGGCACTTCGAATCCGTAGGGATCAGTATTATATCCCAATCTGTTTGACTGGCAACCGTCATAACAGCCACACTCGGGTCCGGCAACTGCGGTGACACTCTCTGAGTCAACCACCGAATGTTTGCCCCAGTCTGAATCTCTTGTAACACTAGAAAGACAAGAGAACGTGTAAATCGAGCAATTCATGGATTGCCGAAAAGTTGCCGTCGAAGAGAAGCTCCTCCGAGAACGAAGCGACTCTGAGAGAGTTCTTAACCTTACTATCCACGCGTGTGGATGTAGCTAGGGCTGCGTCACGTCTAACTAACTCCAATCAGCCACTGAAGGGCGGAGTTATACGTGAACAAACTACTGCCCTCAAAAGAAATTACATTGAGAATAATATCCCGTAAATCTTTTCTTGAAGACGTAATGATAACGCCTCAGTAAGGCGGATTACGTATGATAAAGCGTCTAAGTTAAGTCTACTATACATAATGTCATTCCCAACATTGAAATTGGAAAAGACATAAATGGCGAAAAAGAATATATGCAGTCTTTAATCACACCGTCTAGACGCATATGAACTCTCGGTATGCCCTGCTCTGCCAAAATAAACTATTCGTATAAATGATAAAATGGCAGAAATGAGCAACGCGGACAAGAAACTAAACTATCATGCTTAGTAGCAGGCTTGTATATATATATATAGTGTCGAAAAATAAAACACATGTTGTAATGACAATATTGGACTGCGTCGGTAAGTCAGGGACAATGTCCCTGAACCGATCGAAAAATCCGAGTCCAATGACGCTATAAGTCTCTTATCCAAGATCGCAGCAATGAAGTCCGAAATAACAATCACTGGAAGATAATGCCAGAAGATATGAAAGGCATCTTCCGATACTACTAAAGGGAAAACTCGAAATCTTTCGAATCCCTTTCGCCATCCTGTCGGACCCTATAAAGCGTTCGGTCGTCCGTACCTGATGCAACCGCGGACCGCACCGACCCAGCGCCGTCAGATAATTCCTGATTCGACCGAGAAACTGTCAATTGCTGGGATGCTGTGAAACAACTGTGCTAACTCGGATAGCACGTCCGTCACTGAGGCCTGAGGAGAAGCGGTCTTACGATGCATTGCCGCTGGAAGCTCCGTGATCGTTACCCCGTGCATACTACCAATATGCGAGCGAACGGAGTGTATAGGCCTTGTGTCCCTTGGCTACCGGATGGCGCGACCTATTCGCCGTGGAATCACTGAATGCCGAAACTGATCGGATACTCGAGGTCCTGTAGCCAATGTGCGGTCGTGTGCCCTGCTGTGAGGATGAGGAAGCATTAAGGACAGTCTCTCGGACTGTCAATATAACGGAACGTCCCGACCGACGGACATATGCTCCGAATGTAAAATATCTGAACCACAACATGCGGTCCCCTATGTTGTTGGACGAGAGAGGGACCTCTCTCGCTCACAGCCCGGACGGACCTGGACAAGCCAGGAACCGGACTAACAGGCTTCCTCCGATCTGTCCTCAATCTGCCGTCACTGGGTGAGTACTAAAGTAATTAAAGTGCTCGCATCACCCAAATCTCCTTCCTAGACCGCAACGGACGAACCTGGCAGCCGAACCATTCGATGAATGTACGCTACACCGGGTGAGCTAGCGAATGTCACTCCGTAGGCGATAGACATATTCCATGAGCACTTATTGCCGCTAACTCTTCATTAACTATGACGACAGAGGCACACTTTTGAAAGACATCTCCATAACTCTTCGAACAAGAAACCAGAAATGCTTGGTTAGCAAGCATAAAATAATAATATATATAGCGTCGTTCAATAATTCGAATGTTTGTGTGACATTATTGGACTATGTCGGAACTGAGGGACGATGTCCCTGAACCGAACCAAAAATTTCTAAGTCCACCGACGCTATCAGTTTCTTATCCGGCATCGCAGCATTCTGGTCCGACGAAAGAAGCTGTAGAAGACCAAGTCAGATGACATACACAACAGCATATGTTGTTCCGAAAGGGAAAGCTCGAAATCCTCCGAATCCCTTTCGGTATCCCGTCGGACCAGATGAAACTTTCGGACGTCCGTACCCGCTTCCGCGGAGCGTCCCGACCCAGCATCGTCGGATAAAATATATGCGACAGATTCAGTTGATGCTGGGATGCTGCGATAAACTGTGCTATTAAGGAAAGCACGTCCGTTCCCGAGGCCTGTGCAGTAGCGGTCTTACGATGCATTACCGCCGGAAGCTCCGCGTACGTTGACTCCCGCACACTTCCTATGCGAACGTCCGGAGTCTGCAGGCCTCGTGTCCCTGGCTACTGGATGGTGTGACCTGGTCGCCGAAGAATCCTTGATCGGCGAAGCTGGTAATATATCGGCGGTCACGCAGCCAAGGTGCGGTCGTGTGCGCTGACGAGAAGAGGAAGCCTTAGCAGTCTCTGCGGACTGCCTATACAACGGAGCGTCCCGAGCGACGGACGTATGCTCCGCTTGCGACACATTTTGTACCACAACATCTGGGGCCAGATGTTATTGAACGAGAGAGGGGCCTCTCTCGCTTGCCGTCCGGATGGACCGGAACGAGCTATGAACCGGACTAAAAGGCTTCCTCCGTTCTCCCTCCGATCCGCCGTCACTGGGTGTGCATTAGGTTAATTTATAGTGCTCGCATCACCCCAAAATTCCTTCTAGACCGCAACGGACGAACCCGGCTGCCGAACCATTCGGTGAATGGACGCTACACCGGGCGAGCTAGCGGACGTCAAAGGCCGTCGAACCTACTTATTTATTTATTTATTGTTGCTTAACGCCACATCAGCAGCCAAGGCTATATCGTGGCGGGAAAACTACTTAAACAACAAGTGTCAAGTATGAATTAAAATTAATTGGATAAAATATGAAACAATCATAACAAAACCTAAAATCAGGTGCAGTTGAAACAGTAATAACTAAGGTTATAAAAACCAGAATACTTATAAAATCAACCTGTTGACATTTAGACTTGTAGAGTCTACGTTAAAAAAATAAAAACAAGTTTAAAATTTATTAAAAAGGTTGATTTCTTTCAAAAATGAGATTATTTTATGTGGGCAGATGTGGTAAAATAAATCTCGTAGAGATTGAACTGTAAAATATTGCCCTCTAACAAGATTAAAATCAGTACAATTTAAGAGAATGTGCTCCACTGACAACACCTGCTGACATGGAACACATTCTGGTCGCATATTACCCTCTAACAGAAAGTAATGTGTAAGTCGTGTATGACCAATATGACATCGTGTCAAAATAACATGATCTTTTCTACAAAGGTTACTGGATGGGTAGTGATCAGAAATAGTTGGTCGGAAGCGATGGAGCTTGTTATTAGTTGCCCCATCCCATTCCGCCTGCCACATAGACTTGATGTAACTACTAATATGAGGCTTAAAATCACTGAAAGGGATGTTAAAATCAGTAAGAGGCTTTGTTAAAGCCTGTTTTGCTGCACTGTCTGCTTTGGTGTTACCAGCGATACCTACATGTCCGGGTAACCAGCAAAACACGATATCACATTGGTCAGACATGAGAGTTGTTAACTTCTCACGAAGTTCCAAAATGAGAGGGTTCTTCAACCTGGGGTTGAGCAAAGCAAGCAAAGAGGAAAGAGAGTCAGAAAAAATAATCGACTTCTTTTCCTGTACATTTTCGATATGTTCGAGTGCGAGTTGTAAAGCTTTAACTTCAGCTGTGAAGATAGAACTTTGATTCGGTATTCTGATTGAAGTGACATGATCATCAGTGACAACAGCTGATGCTACTTTGTCACCATCTTTTGATCCATCTGTATAGATCCTTGTATATGTACTGTACTTGGACTTAATTTCAGCATATTTCTGCTTAAACTGCAGAGAATTTGTTTCAGACTTTTTAGTAGATGCTAGGTCCAAAATAACTGTTGGCTTTTTAAGATGCCAAGGAGGAGTTTGTGGTTCACGGTTCTCTTTTATTGTAACTGGTTCAATTTTGGCAGACTCCATGTGAGGTTTAATTCTAATTCCCAATGGAGGGATATGTTTCTGATGACGGTTAAAAAATTCAGTATTTTGAGGTTCTGAGACACAATTGTATGCAGGGTTGGACGGATTAGAAAGAAGTTTTGAAACATATTGGAGTGAAAGTTTAATTCTACGCTTCTCAAGAGAAGGCTCCTCTGCCTCAACAAGCATCGAATCTACCGGTGATGTTCGAAAAGCACCAAGGCTGATTCTTATGCCACTATTATGAATGGCATCAAGAGGTTTGAGATATGACTTTCTTGCTGAACCGTAAACCACACAGCCGTAATCTAATTTTGATCTGACAAGTGATCTATACAGATGGAGCAATGTTTTTTGGTCAGCACCCCAATCAGTGCTACCAACTACCTTCAAAAGGTTCAGTGCCCTTTTACACTTTACCTTTAGTTGTTTTATATGAGAAGTGAAATTCAGTTTGCTGTCAAACAACAAACCCAAGAATTTCACTTCCTTAACAACATTAATGCGACTTCCGTCTAGTTTCAATTCCGGATCAAGGTGGTGCTTCCGGAGCTTACAGAAATGAACACAATTAGTTTTCGTCTTAGAAAATTTGAAGCCGTTTTCTGTAGCCCATTTCTGGATTCTATTCAAACACAGCTGAAGTTTACGCTCTATAGCATTCATTTTTTTGCTGCTATAGCAGATTAAAAAGTCATCTACATACAATGACGAATCAACCATATTCTCAATTGCATCAATAATACTATTGATTTTCACTGAGAAAAGGGTAACAGATAAAATACTTCCTTGAGGAACCCCCAATTCCTGCCCGTGAGGATCAGATAACGTTGACCCAACACGAACCTGAAACCGGCGGTCCCTCAAAAAGTTTTCAATAAAAAGAGGCATACGCCCCCTCAACCCCATGTTAAAAAGATCTTTTAAAATCCCATACGTCCACGTTGTATCATATGCCTTCTCCAGATCAAAGAAGATGGCGACCACATGTTCTTTTCTGGCAAAGGCATTTCTTATAAACGTTTCTAATCTAACCAAATGATCCACAGTACTTCTCTGGTTTCTGAAACCACACTGAACATCTGCAAGCAGATTGTTCGATTCCAGAAACCAGACAAGTCGATCATTGATCATCCTCTCCATGGTTTTGCACAGACAACTTGTTAAAGCAATAGGCCTATAATTACTAGGGTTGCTGTGATCTTTATCAGGCTTGGGAACAGGAATTATTGTAGCTTTTCGCCAGGAAGGTGGAAACTGGCCAGTCACCCATATGTCATTAAAAATAGATAATAATAGTGCAAGTGAAGTTTGAGGCAGATGTTTTAAAAGTTGATAATGTATCTGATCAGGTCCAGTGGCAGAATCCTTTGCTCTATGCAAAGAGTTACTTAACTCTTCCATAGAGAAAGGTTCGTTGTAGTCCTCTAAGTTATTGGATGCAAATTTAATCTTTTGTTTTTCTTGTTGTTTTTTAAGTTTGAGGAATTCTGGGTTACTATTTTCAGACGACGAATGTTTAGAAAATGTGGAGGCCAATTTGTTTGAAATTTCTTGTTTTGATGTTATGAGTGTGTTGTTATCGTTTAGGTGTTGTACAGCTGATTTTGTTTCTTTTCCTTTAATTTTTTTAATCATTTTCCAAATTTTAGTGATGGGGGAGTTTTGATTTAGTTTCGAAACGTAAGTTTCCCATGAACTTTTCTTTTTATGTTTTAAAAGTCGTCTAGTTTTTGCCCGATTTATACGTAATCTATCCAAATTGTGTGTAGTTGGTGACTTATTAAATTCCCTCTCAAATTTCTTGCGATCTTTTATAGCCTGTTTGCACTCAGTATCAAACCATGGTTTAGTGAAACGTTTTGGATTTGCCGAGGTTTTAGGAATGACTTGGCTTGCAATGTCAATCAACTCTGTGGTAAAGTGTTCAATCTGGTCTGCACTGTCCTGAAATTTCTCCCGTGTGAGGCGTTCAGAACAAAGCGATGAGAAAGTGCCCCAGTCAGCCTTTTTAAAATTCCACTGGGGCACCCTCTCATCATCCGCCGGAACTACACTCTCCAACACAATCGGAAAGTGGTCACTCCCGCACAAGTCATCTTCTGCCTTCCATGAAAAATCAAGGAAGACAGAAGGGCATGCAATTGTTAAATCAATTGAAGTGTAAGAACCAGATGCGGGGTGCAGGTAAGTAGAACAAAGTGTAACTGTTTTGTCTAAAGTTAGGCGTACCGCCACAGCTTGTAAATTTGTCTGTAATGGCACAGAACTGTGAATGATGTCGTTCCTAACCAAGACAGTCGTTCCACGAATATGAAGATCTTTATCATCTGCCCATGCATTATACGATGTATAATGCTTGAAAGCCGAATGATCTTGAGCCTCGGGTTTCTTTAAAAGAGTTTCCTGCAGGCAAAAAGCAGCAGGTTTATACTTTTGACTGAGAAGACCAAGTTCATTAAAATTAGCTCTAAAACCTCGACAATTCCACTGTATTATATTTTGTTTTGGTGTACTATGCATGTTTGGAAGGTGATTTTGAGGGTGGACGTATGGGCGATATAGCCCCAGTATGTTTCTTCGGTGAGTTTTTCCTTGGGGACTTTTTCTGAGAGGGGTTCGAGCGTAAGAGCTCGAACGTTTCATCAATACATTCACCGACCTCCATCTCTTCAAGACCCTCAAACCTGTTGCGGGTCACAGGGTCTTGAAGAGCTTTAGGTGTTCTCTCTGAGAACTGTTTTTGTTTTTCATTTTTATTTTTGTTTCTTTCCAGCTTTCGTCTCTGACTCTGACTTAGATTTTGTGATTCTGGTTTCGGTTTTGGTTTAGTTTGGTCATTTTTTTGTTCGGATTTTGTTTCCTTTACTTTGTCTTCTGTGTTAATTTTTTCCTGTTTTTTCTGCAGATTTGTTGTTGATTTTTCCTGTGGTGTTGATGTTTGAGTTGCTGATGGTGTCTGTGTTGATTTAGGTTCTACTTTGTCTGAATGCTGTATTGTAAAGGCCTGTAATAAAGATGGAATGGCGCTATTGCTGAGCCATGTCCACGGTGTCTGACATTCGACCGATCGTGTTGGTAATTTTTGTTTCAATGTGGCAGCATAGGATGATGTTGATATATTCATGCCAGGCATGGATGACACAATGTCTCTGGCCTCCTTGAAACTGATTTGCTTTTCACACTTGATTTTTTGTATTGTCTTTTCCTTTTTCCAGACAGGGCAATCCTTCGAAGATGACATATGACTGCCCCGACAGTTAATACACTTGAATGTTTCAGTTTCGCATGGTCCTTCATGAATATTGCTGCATTTATGACATGTTTGCTTGCCTCGACAAGTATTCTGTCCATGACCAAACTTTTGGCACCTGAAACAACGAAGTGGATTTGGAATATATAAATCCACTTTGACGTTCAAGTAACCAATTTTAATATTTCTGGGTGGTCTTGTGCCATCAAAAGTACAGATGTATGTATTTGTTGGTATAATTTTTCCTTCTTTTTTAATTTCAATTCTTTTCACTGCAGTAATTCCTTGAGGTTTCAGTTCTAGTGTGATTTCAGTTTCTTTCATGTCAGCTAGTTCCCGAGTTCGTATAACACCTTTGCTTGAATTGAGAGTTTTATGGTAATTTGCTTTTACATTAAAATCAATTATTTTTGTTGTGTGCAAGAGGTTATGAACTTGAATTTGTTTCATACATTCTATTAAAATATCCCCAGATCTTACCTTTTTGATGTTCTTAACAGTTCCCGCAATACCCTTGATGGCCTTTTCAAGAGCAAAGGGGTTAATGGTGCCTAATTTCCTATTTTCATCTGTTGATTTCAGTAAAATAAATTTTGGAGTATTATCCTCTGGTGGAATCAGAGATGCTATTAAATCGTCGTCAGAGTCCCTTATATCAGTAACTAAAAAAGGTCTTTTGTTTTTTGTTGGTTGATTTGCCATATTGTAAGTTATAAATTGTTCACTGCCCCGGCTCCCACCCACCACGGAGTCCAACAAGGGGTAGGGTTACTGCCATGCAGTGAACCCACCGGGTTGCCGGTATTCCCACATACCTGGTATGGGGCAGTATACTCAGCCAGTGTTGATGCCAAGGCATACCACTGACTGATTGGCCCGTGTGTGGAAGTGCCAGGTCTTCAGATGGCGGCCATCCAATCAATCACTGTATAAACCACCGAAATAAAAGGTTGCCATGCATAACCGAAACAGACAGTGCAGCAAAATTAAGTGGCTATTAAAATATAAAGTGTTTAAAAACAGTACACAATGGCAATTATGTTATGTGAATAAAAGAAATGATTGACTGAATGGTCACCAAATGCCCCCCGACGTGACACCCAGTACTTTTTGGGGTGGGGGCTCCCGATTGGCCAGAACGGACCATCCGACCATCCTTCTACTCCCGAAATTGGGGCCAAAGCAGTGTGTTGAACAACATTATCTCCGAAATGGAGACCAGGGCTCCATCCCGGAGACTGCCCTAACCGGGGCTACGAGTCCTCAACTGCCAGGATTCCTTCTTCCGGGGCCTTCGGAACGCACCTCACGGGAGAACAAGGTGCCTGCCAGATGGTATTAGCAGGATTGATCATTTTGGTCCGGGGCTGCGTATTTATGTATTTCGCAGCGAACCAACTCAATTGAGCAAACCTGCCAATTAGAAATTAGCAAACCTGCCCAATTGAGCAGGCCGTCCTCTATCCGCCACCTGAGGACCCGCCTAGTAGGGGATGATCAAACCCCCCTAGGGTCGAACCTACTAGGGTCCTCTTAGGCAATTGGCATTTTACATGAGCACTTTTCCGCTAGCCCTTCATTAATTGTGACGACGGAGGCACACTGTTGGAAGACATCACAGATACATCACCCTAATCTTGATCGTCTGAAATAGAAATTGATAAAGTAGAGTGACCCTGCGGGGAAAGGACCGGAGTGTCCAAATCCCCAATAACATACCGTGACATACGCTTCCCATATTGTCATCGAAATCATACGATACAGAACAGGAGTTAATGCGAGTACACTGACCACATATAGAATGATAATAAAGTCAGAGGAAGACTTCCTCTTAAAACAATTGCTCAATATCCTTTCAATGTGAAAAGAAAACAAGTCCTGGTACTCGCACTAACCCCTGGCAATCAAAATACATAATAATAATATGATCCATTAATATAGAAAAAATAATTGAAATCAAAATATTTTGAAAAAATATTTTTTCAGAACAGCCCAAGTTTCTGAAAAGTAACGTTGAGCCCCAATGGATCCCAAGCCTAAGTGTGGACAAAAATTTTAAAAATATTTTAAACAATTTATTCAACACTTACGAACAATAATAATGTATCTAGTTATGATTAAAATAACATCAAGATATTATTTTTTAGAAATCCCCCCTCACACAGAGGGCTGTTGTAAATGTAAACAATGAGTGTAAAAACACTAAAATAAGACTCCAGGCACCCAGGCCCGAAATCAGTTACCAAAAATACACTATCTGATGCAAAACAGAGACTTCCAGGGAAGAAACTGCAGAACATCAGATGGTAGATGCAGAACACAACGCCTAACCACCCGTAGGTGAAGACATAAACATGGGGAAAAGAACAGAATTCATTCTGTTATTCAGCTAAAACTCCCAAGAAAATTTAGTAATAATAATTACAAAAACTATGCCAAAAGCATGGGAGAATAGCAAGGGGGAACTTAAAGGACAGGGAGAGAGGAAAACACTTAAAAAACAGTGTAACTAAATAATCAGAATGACAACAAAATGGCTGCTGCCTTGAAAATAGGTAACTTAACATAATTTCATTAAAAAATTTTAAGTTACAGCCCTGATAATATTCTGTCACACATTTTTTTCCTCTCCTCCTTCTCTATCCTCCTTAGAATCACCATTTCACTAATATTTATGTGTCTGGCATCATTTAAACTGAGATTTATAAGCACAAAGATCAGTCAGATGTTAACTGATGAAGGGCCAATCTTAGAATGATTAATGGCGCCAATTTCGGAACGTCCTTGACACTGCGCATGCGCAGTAGGGGCGAAGTGTGGAGGGCCTTTCAGGACATGTTTTCGTTGGTTTTAGATGCAAATTTTGGGGATTGGGGGGCAAAATTTGTGTTTGGCCCTATATTTTAAGAGTTAGCACCAGCTATGTCTGGGTCATTGGTACAGTATAAAAATATAATCTTTTTTCAGCTGCTGAATTTGCATATTATGTGGGTGGATATGGACGATTCATTGGGTAAAGGGTTATTCTTATAAAGAAAACTTTCCTTGACATTTTGTTTCCTGTTTCATCCACAAAATTTTCAAGAAAAAGGTATTGTGTATTTTGACTCTGATTCGTACAAACTTGCTACTCATTCATTAAAATCGTGAACATAAACATTCTACTCAGTTTTAAATAGATTTCGAACAGGCATTTTTCTGGCGTACTATGAAATCATAACATACTGTATTTTAACCCATTTTCCCACAACTGATCTCTGCATGATAAAATTCCAGAATCAAAATCGAAATTCCCTGACAGTTGATGATGCTACTCTGATTGATATACAGATACGCCTGTGAGGCTTTGTTTCACACATTGCATAACAGATTTCACTACTGAACTCAAACTGACAAGATTCTTTAGATCCACTGAAGTTCATTGTCCAAATAAGGGACAGGGTCGACAGAAGTGTAACAAAAATGCACATTTAGCAGAGTAATGAACTTCAATAGAGCTCTGTTAAATGAGTGTTTTTGTTACACTTCTGACAAAATTCTGTTGACCATGCGGCTGACTTTAAATGGTTAATTAAAGGCAACTTTTTTTTGGTGGTCTGAATTTGTTTATCCAAATTTGTTTTATTACAAATTATTGAAGAGTGCCCATAGGCACTCTTCAATAATTTGTGATAAAACAGATTTATATAAACAAAATATTAGGCCATTAAAAAAAAGTCTAATGTTGTCAGACACCGCCGGCGTTATTAAACTTCCGCCGCATCAAAACTTTTTAATACTCAGTCAAATAAAAAAAATTCCGGCCAGTCAAAAAAAAAATTTCTCCTGTCAGTAATTTCAGATCGGAATTTTGAGCACCAGTACACATTTCTTTGTAGTATTTCAACTTCCTGTTTTCCTACGTATTTTCATGCTTCAAAGTTCTGACTATTATATGTATGTTTCTATGTTAGTACAAATAACAACTTTTGTGGAAAATGCCACTATTATCTTTTCAAATTAGTGCTGGATTGAACATAATCCTACAATGGAGTGTCTTTGGCATGCCGTCAACAGCCAAGTTGATTGAAGCATTTTGCAATATATGCGATAAGATAACACCAGTCCAGAGTTTGTAAAAGATTTCTTCCTGAAATGTGAATATATTTTTTTAGGGTATCTTTTTCAGATTTCAGAATAAAAAATAGAAATTATAAATTTAAAGTAATTTGTATATTTTTTATACTTACCAATGGCCCAGACTTAGCTGGTGCTAACTCAAAGTTATCAAGGGCCAAACACAAATTTTGAATCCCCCAATCCCAAAAATTTGCTTGCAAAACCAAAAATTAAAAGTCCTATCTGGTCATCCATACTTTTACTCTCCGCGCATGCGCAGTCGCCAGGAAATGACCGAAATTAGCGCCAACATCATTCTTTGTAGAAAAGAGTACTACATAATAACTCAGCGGGGAGGTATGAGTGCCCACTCATGGGAGGGCCATACCCGTCTGGGCCATTGGTAAGTATAAAAAATATACAAATTACTTAAAATTTATCATATTTTTATACTCAAACCCAATGGCCCAGATTTAGCTGAATCGTAAAAAGGCAGAGGGCCTAGGACTTCAGAATTAGTAGACCAACATAGTTCTATAGCCTGTAATCCAAGGTGAAAGGAAATTAAATTTAAAAGGAATTACATGTATGTCTCTCTATACAGTAATAGAGAAGACATATCATCAATAAGGAGCCAAATCCTAGTAATTCCATATACTTAGAATGAAGACAATGCTAATTGGATGTAACAAGTTCCCAATTTTTTAAGGCTAGTCCGAACTAAGCCCCAGAAATTAGGATGGCATATTTGAGAATGAGAGGCTATCCCCCACCAACATACGCCATAAGCAATAAAACACAAGCTGTATCCAGGATATAATCTATAGACAAAACAGCTTCACTCATAGTTACATACTTATCAAGCCGGAGGAGAGGTAAAAAATCACCCCCCACCCTTTTTTGAAGGAATCGTCAAAAAAAAAAAAAGGGGGACGCTATGGAATCAGTAAAAGCGGTACCAAATAACAATATAAATATTCGTCGAATAGACACCCAGGTATTAATTATTATTAATAAATTGGTGCTTAATGCCACTTCAGAAGCTAAGGCTATAGTGGCGATCCCAGTAAATAATATCGCCCACTTGTAATGTATACCGGAGTTGGCATTCTCAGATAGGTCGAAAACCGGTGATATAATATATAACATACACATGTCCAATAAAATCACAATGGATGATCTCTGGAGAGTAAACACACTTCCAAGGTAACCCACAGGCGACCCCATTCAGGTGTACAATAAATTCCAGTAAATAACACTCCCAGATGTGTTCTATCCGATATCTATGTTCGCAGAAACGTGCGAATATACGAGAGTGTAAGACAAGATGTATTCGATTGGGTACTACCATTAATAGAAAACTGGATCTAGAAAAGGATCGAGCTATGATTAACAGACTTGCCACGGACCACCTCCAAAATAATTCATAGTTTATAAGGTCCATAACATACAATAATGCGTCTGCCTAATAATGTGATTATTATGCATGTGAGCATTGAAATCCCGCATGTAATCATCTGAATACCAGTTAAGTGACTAGACAGCTTCCCAGGTAACCCAAGGCTAGCAATTTATTGACGATGAATCATATGCTCGTATTTGACATATAGACGAACAACCACAGGAAACCAATCGAGAAGTCCTGAAATGTATGTATGTACTTAAATGCACATGAGGCTTACGGGAAGAAAAGTACGTCTTGCCTGCCTCTTAACACATTGGCGGTGAGTGGGTGGGGGGGACGGGGGGGATTACTTGAATTGTTCTTGTGTTCATTATCAAATAGTATCGTCTGATCGACTCCATAATGCCACTAAGGGCTGATAAGGACGTAAAGAACAAAAACTTCTCCTGATAAAGAAAGTCCTCTCGTGGAGGAAGCTTCCAGGGAATGTCCCATAACCAACACCTGAGAAGATTGATCCAAAGTTCTGTGACTACAGAGGTGCTACTATCAGGATTTCGCAACGAGACTGTTTGAACTAAACAGAATCTGCTAAATCAAAGGAGTTGGAGGATACTCCTATCCTTTCATTCCATTCCATGAGATCAACCTAGCGTCTACTGCATACACTTGATGATCTAGGCATACGACACGAACATCGGTACCAGATTGTTCTGGTGTGTCGCAAACAGATCCCACTGGTAGCAAATCTGCCTGAATATTCGCTTGTTGAGAGTCTGGTCCAATGGCAACAGTCGACCTTTCCGAGAGAGCGAGTCTACTAGTACATTCTGACGACGGTATATGACAGATAGAAAGATGAACATGATGATTCATGACATATAGGAGAATCTTCTTTGCTAAGTCGCATAATGGCATTGAATGAGTGTTGCTTTGGTTCCTGATGTAAGCTACTACTGTCGAATTGTCCGACAAAATTTGAACATGTACGTCCTCTATTATGTGAATCCAATGTTGTAGCACTAACCAAATTAACATCATCTTTTGATGTTTATGCACTTCTCTAGGAACCGAGGGTCCCAAAGACCCTGACACCTCAAGTCTGCGGGACTTAGGGTTGTGTCCCAACCTGTCTGACTCACAAACGTCATAATTGGGAAAGCCGGATCTGGCAGTTGCAGCAGAACTCCCTGAGTTAACCACTGAATATCTGCCCAAATCGGAACCCCTGTTTTACTAGGTTCGTTAAAACAATACTGGTTTCGAGCGAATGCGTCTTCACACTCCAGTTCTGAGTTAAGAATATCTGGAGGGGGACGCGTGCACAACAGGCTCGTCGGAATAAGATCTGAAGCTGCTCCACACAGCCTCATCAGTCGCATGAATTCCTTTGCCGTTAATGTGTCGGAGTGTAGACAAAAGCAAGCACAACAACTGACAAATTTTGCTCTGGGTAACGGCTGACAAACCAGAATGTTGTGAGTCTCGAAGCTCATTCCCAAGTGAGTGAACGACTTGGATGGAGCTATATCCGACTTTTTTTCATTTACGATGAAACCGAGACGTCGGAACAAAAGAAGCAGACTCTGAACATCATTCTGAAGAATAATTCTGTTGTCGTATCTCTGAAGAATGTCATTCAAGTAAGCCGACATTACCGCAGACGAATGAGCTCGGAAGTATGACATTACCGAGTTCATTATACGAGTGAATGCCCAGGGAGCTAGGTTCAGACCAAAGCACATTGCTCTGAACTGATACACCTTCCCTTGTACGGCGAACCGCAGGTACTTTCTGAATGCCGGATGTACCAGGACATGAAAGTACGCATCCTTAAGATCTATGCTTGTCGCATAGTCGCTCACTCGAATGCTTGTTCTTACTGACCGAATAGTCTCCATATAGAATTTTGGAGCCAGGATAAGCTTGTTTATCCAGCTCAAGTCTATTACTGGTCAGAACGAGTCGTCTGGCTTCGGTACGAGGAACAGGTGACTGTAAAAAGCCTGAGAATCCTGATTCTCAGCGACCTCTATTGCTTCCTTTATACAGAGCCTGCACCTCCGCTAGGAGAGACTCTCTTTTGAAAGGATCCGACGGAAGATTTGACCAACGCAGACATCTTGTTAGTGGGGGTGCCTCTCGGAATGATAGCCTAGGCCCTCCGATACTACACTTCTCACCCACTGATCTTCCGTGACTGTTATCCAGTTTCTCGCAAAGTTGATACCCTTCCACCAATTGGCAAGCAATAGAGGTCTTGAACATCACCTGTATGACCTATTGACCTGCGAAGCTTACGGGAGGAGGAACTACGTCCTCCCCATGCAGAACCTTGTCCCGTTGGCCAAGAGGCGTCTGACCCCGAGTCGCTATATTGACGACCTCCAGAGTAATTGTAAGAGGGCTTCTTGAGTTCCCTTTTGACGTTTAGATCTGGAACTCTTGTCTGCTGAAGCGGGTTGATGAAACGCCGACTTCAATAGCAGATCATTTCATGCTTTCTAAAGAGCCTGATCACAGGCTGACGAAAGCTTGTCATCCAAAATAGAATGTCCTGAGACCGCAGCAATACAGAGACAGAGCTTTTCACCTTGTCATCTATAAGTGATGACGATGCAAGGGCAGCATCACGTCTGATTAATTCCAGATTAGCCACTGTAAGGACAGAGTTATACGTGGTATACAAATTTCCCTGGAAAGAACTCTAAGAGCGGTACAAATGTCCTCAAATTCCTTCCCGTTGAGACGTTGCTCCATAGGTCTGGTATGGTGATCTGCGTAAGACATTGCTTCCAAATTTGCTTGACTTGATGAAATTGCCGTTGTAATTGTGTCTGAGCGAATAGTGAATGATGCAGGCAAGGATACATCTATATCCCCTGGCTGCTCATTCAAATGCAGAGGAGCTCTCTGAACATCTTTTGTTTATGGAAGATGTAGCTAAGAAACCGCCTTTCCTTCTCGCACCCGAGAGGTTAAATATGGCGTTGTCTATATGACCAAAGGCCTGCGACACATGCATAGACTGGACCGGAAATGAAAGGACTACCTCCTTTATCCAGATAAAAGAAAAAATGCCTAAGTTCCCAAAGGGAACATAAAAGCCCAAAGGCATCCCAAAAGAAACTAAGTGTGGACAAAATTCAAATTTTTTGAGCTACACTACTGGAATAACAATCCATGTATCCTACAGTAATTCTACAGTAATAGAATATAAAAATGAAAGTGTCAATGACACTGTAGCTCAACTTGTCAAGACAAAGACATGCACATGTATAGTATGTGACACAGCAATGACAAACATCTAGGTAATGACCTGATAACAAAGGTACATATAAAGTATTGTAATGGTCTGTACATAAATACTGA
This sequence comes from Pictodentalium vernedei, assembly GCA_031216915.1. NCBI lineage: Eukaryota > Metazoa > Mollusca > Scaphopoda > Dentaliida > Dentaliidae > Pictodentalium > Pictodentalium vernedei. The sequence goes on along the minus strand of CM062290.1, from coordinate 97,556,450 downwards.
CCGTTGCCTGTAACAAATGTATAGGTAAAGTATTGTAAAGGTGGGTGACAGTCAGATGCTAAACTAGAAAAGAAAACTTTGAGTCCCAGAGTGGGTCTGACTGAACCCCAAAATATTTGTTCTCATAGCACAGTGATAACAAAGGCACCCCAAAACACACTCGTTCCTGTCCCAAGGTGAAAACAAAGGTACCCAAGAAGTTTTGTGAAGATCAATTCATAAATACGAGCTGTATAGAACTTGTGACAAAAAACTGATTGGACCTAATTTTGGTACAAAATGGCCACTGGCAGCCATCTTGAATTTTGGACCGTACCCAGAAACACTCATTCTCGTCCCAAGGTGATAACAAAGGTACCCAAGAAGTTTTGTGAAGATCGGTTCATAAATTCAGCCTCTACCCTGAGCCGTATTGACATGTGTGCTCACATTGTGCAAGTAGCACTGAATAAGTCAAAGTTCATCTAATTTGCATAATTTCTGCACGAAAAAAAACCCCTTAGAATATGTGATGTATTCCATGTTACTAAACATTCATACAAAAATTTATTCAAATCAGAACTTTCATACAGAAGTTCTGTACAAAAGACTGATTGCACTAATTTTGGTACAAAATGGCTGCTGGTGGCCATCTTGAATCTTGGACCACACCCAAAAACACTCGCTCTCATCCTACAGTGATAACAAAGGTACCCAACAAGGTTCGTGAAGATTGGTTCATAAATATGGCCTCTAGTCTGAGCTGTATAGAAGTTGTGAACAAAAAACTTATTAGACCTAATTTCGGTACAAAATGGCCACTGGCAGCCATCTTGAATTTTAGACCGCACCCAGAAACACTCGTTCTCGTCCCAAGGTGATAACAAAGGTACCCAAGACATTTCGTGAAGATCAGTTCATAAATACAGACTCAAGTCTGAGCCGTATTGACATGTGTACTTAATGTGTGTAAGCCGCACTGAAATATCAAAGTTCATCTAATTTGCATAATTTCTGCACGAGAAAAAAACCCGTATTATATGTGATGCATCCCATGGTACTATACATTCACACAAAAAATTATTCAAATCAGCGCTTTCATATGGAAGTTCTGTGCAAAAATCTGATTGCACCTAATTTTGTACAAAATGGCTGCCATCGGCCATCTTGAATTTCGGACCGGACCCAAAAACACTCGTTCTCGTCCCACGGTGATACCAAAGGTACCCAAGAAGTTTCGTAAAGATTGGTTCATAAATACGGCCTCTAGCCCGAGCCGTATTGGCATTTGCACTTACAGTGCTGAAATTAACACCAAAAAACATCAAAATTAGTCTAATTTGCACAATTTACTCACGAGAAAAAAACCCGTATTATATGTGATGTACCCCATGGTACTAAACATTCATACAAAAAATTATTCAAATCAGGGCTTTCATATGGAAGTTCTGTACAAAAAACAGATTTCTGCATCATCGGTACAAAATGGCGGCTGGCAGCCATCTTGAATTTCGGACCGCACCCAAGAACACTCGTTCTCGTCCCACGGTCATAACAAAGGTACCCAAGAAGTTTCGTAAAGATCAGTTCATAAATACGACCTCTAACCCGAGCCATAGCCAATTGTTGACATACAGACAGACGGACAGACGGACGGATGGACGGACGGACGGACGGATGGACGACGGACGACGGGCCATGACAATAGCTCAAATTTGACTTCGTCAAAGTTGAGCTAAAAACTACCTATATGAGGACGTTGTCAATGTAAACAACGTCAATGTAAACAAGACATCAGGCACACAAAAAAGGACCAAAGTCAGAAAACAATTTAATGCTACCAGATGCAAAGCTAGATCTTCATACGAAGAAGAAACGATACATCGGATAGAAGATGCAAGACTAAATGACCTAACACCCCTAGGGTGAGGACGTAACCGTGGGAAAAAAACAGAATAATATTCTGTAATAAATGTTAAACTCCCAAGAAATTTAATAAAAAATTTCAATAAAAATTAGCCAAAAAGCTTAAGAGTTTTACAGGAAGGGTTCATGGAAGGATAGGGAAGGAATACTTAACAAATAATCATTAACAAAAATGATGACGTCGGGCGAATGGCCCAGAATTGGGAAACATGAAATAATTTTATAATTATTATAAATTTACAGCCCTGAACATCAAAAACCACCGTTGAACACTTCCATCATCCAATAACAGCCTTGGATCCACAAATTCTTGCATTTATTTGTGTTTGGCATCCTCAAAAAAGGAGATTTAAAAGCACAGATGTCATTTCATTGTTGATGACTTTAGGGCCAAACAAAGAATGATGTTGGCGCTAATTTCGGTCACTTCCTGGCGACTGCGCATGAGCAGAGAGTAAAAGTATGGAGGACTAGATAGAACTTTTAATTTTCGGTTTTGCAAGCAAATTTTGGGGATTGGGGGGTTCAAAATTTGTTTGGCCCTTGATAACTTTTGAGTTAGCACCAGCTAAGTCTGGGCTATTAGGTTATAGTATAAAAATATAAACAAGAGGCCCCAGGGGGCCTGAAGGCACTCACCTGACATGGTAGTCTAAATATCAAACCAGGGACTTGACTAGAATAAGCTGCATACGCCCCTCCTAAGAAAAACATATACCAACTGGATGAAGCGATTGAGCTCACACAATGCACAGGATTTTCCTTCTATTTTCAGTTCCTGCACTTTTACGTCCCAAAATTGAGATAAACGCATAAAAAAACAGATTTTTTATTATTTTTGTTTGGAAATTTTCGAAGTCCCCAAAATATTTTCAGACTAAAATTTTTTTTTTTTCTTCTTAAAATTGACCAAAATGCATAAAAAACCAAAAAACTAATTTCCGGATTTTGGTCCAAAATTTCTAAGTCCGGACCCTGACCCCAAATTTTCAGCCTAAATACGAACCCAAGACCTGGCTTGAACAAACTTGAATCTCACCCCCTTAAGGATGCTGCATACCAAATATCAAAAGATTCTTATTGGTCGATCTGAAGAAGAAGATTTTTAAAGAATATTCCTCATTATTTATTTATTTATTTACTGGTGTTTAAGGTCACATATTTCTGCACAATGGCTAATCATGACCTTGACAGTTTTACGGGTGGAGGAAGCCGGAGTACCCCCAGAGAACCACCGAGCAACTGTCAGCTCCCCAACATACTAACTCCACACAAGCAGGGTTAGCATTGGTTGAAGACAGTGCACCATCAATGTGCAGTACGCCTTAGTACACAATGTCACCGTGCCCCCATGTGGGCAATGGGGGTGAAGATATTCATCATACTGCACTAATTTAAACATTTGGGCTCCCATAGAGAGCCCAAATATGGACCCAGGGAATTAATTTCAATAAACATGTGAAAGAATCTTCCAAAGATGTTATATGTGAAATTTGAAAGCTTTTGGAGCAGTGATTTGGGAGAAAAGTAGTCTTAAATGTTTTTCCCATTACCCACAGTGTTAAAAAATGCTGACTCAGCACTTTTTTAAAGTCCCAGAAATGTACCCCATGATAAAACCAATAGCAATTTTTTTTACCATTCCATTCTGTTGGTCCTAAGGAAGCTTCACACCAAATAAGAATTCTCAGTGCCGTGTAGTTTTGGAGATATGGGCGTTTTAATTTTTTTCTATTTTTAGCTCCTGCGGTTCCCATGGGGCGACTGGAAAAAAATTTGGGCAAAAATTAAGTACTTATGACCCAATAAGCCCTCATATCAAATTTGGTTCAAATCTGCCTCTCGGTTTGGAAAGTTAAAAAATTTATAGTAATTTATATATTTTTTATACTTACCAATGACCCAGACTTAGCTGGTGCTAACTCTAACAAAACCAGGGCCAAACACAAATTTTGCCCCCCAACCCTCAAAATTTGCATCCAAAACAAAAAGAAATCATGTCCTATAGGACCTCCATACTACGCCCCCACTGCGCATGCGCAGTGTCAAGGACGTCCCAAAATTGGCGCCAATTATCATTCTTACTGGCAGTGCCTGGTCAGCGCTATGTACTCAGCGGTGAGGCAAGAGTTCCCAACTCCTGGGAGGGCCATCCCCATCTGGGTCATTGGTAAGTATAAAAAATATATAAATTACTATAAATTTTTTAACATTTTTATACTGTACCAATGACCCAGACTTAGCTGAATAGTAAAAAGGCTGGAGGGCCTAGGACATAGAGGAAAATCCAATAAGCTCAACTATATAATAAAGAGGTAACCCCTTAAGGAGAAAAGGAGTATTAGGCTTTACATGTATCTTTCTTATTTAATATTAAATTAGAAAGATACAATACCCTTCATAATTGAGCACAATAATATTCATGTTCTCTATTAACATCCAGTATAACCCTTATACTAATTATTTTTAAAGTAAGCCAATAAATAAAGTAGTCCAGAGAATTGAGACTCTTTATAGTCATTTAAAAGTGTCCGAGTATTGTATATTAAAGCCCGTTTGACACTTGACATATACAAATGCTTCACACCGAGCTACACTTTAAAAATAAGACATGAATGAATTTTAACATTAATATTACACTTTAAAACCATCCCGGAAGCGACTCAGAAATACTGACTTGGAGGAGGCATTCCCTTGCTTTTCACTATAAAGCAGGTGACCTAAGGGAACACCTGCCCCCCCCCCCCCCCCCCCCCTTCCCCTTGCCCTGGGTCAAATAGCCCAGAGCGAAGAGGGCAGCCGGATGGAGTCACTGCCGGAACAGAAAGCCTGCATAACTATAGTTGCAACTGTTTAGTGGACGACATTCTGAGCAACAGATAATGGACCTAAACAATGCAGGTCTCCAGAAATGGACTCAATATTTCTGAGATAAAACTTCGTGAATGTGGATGGCTGAGACCAATAAGCAGCCTTCATTAAATCTGTAATAGCAACACTATTAGCATAAGCCCAAGAAGTAGCAAGAGCTCTTACTTCATGAGCGGAAATCTTAAGCACAGACTGCTGAGAAGAAGATAAACTCTCATAAGCAGTACGGATAGTTAATTGAATCCATCTAGCAATAGAATGGACCGAAATGTCCCTTCTATTAGGCATCAAAGACAGAAAGAAACGTTTCCGTCCCTTTCTGATAAACTGAGATCTCTGTTTATAGATACGTAACGCTCTAACAGGACAGAGTAAAGGCCTACGCCCGTCTGAAGACGGAAGAGCCTTAATAACAATAGTTCCGGATATTTATTAGGAGCCTGATTCTTAGCTAAAAAACCCACATTAGTAGTGAAGGTGATAGTGTTCCCGACACTACGATAGTGAGGATCATCCACCGACAGTGCATGAAGCTCACTGACTCTTCTAGCAGAAGAGAAAGCTAAGAGAAAAGCTGTCTTATAAGATAAGAATTTGAAATCTACTGTCCCAAGAGGTTCAAATGGCTTTTCCTTCAATTTAAGAAGAACCCAAGCTAAATTCCATTTAGGAATTAATCTAAGAGTTCTGGGTCAATTTATCGAGAAGTTTCTAACCAACTTAGATAAAGAGACATTAGATCCAATTTGTAAACTATCATGATGTGCATAGGTATCAGATAACATAGACCTATAACCCTTAATAGTAACAGGCTGCAGTTTGATTACGTCAAACAAGTATACTAGAAAGTTTGCAATGTCTGGTATAGAGGGATCAAAAATATCTACAGAATGATCCCTACACCAACGACGAAAAACCTTCCACTTAGCCGCATAGTTTAGCGAAGAGGAGGTCCTCCTACAGTTAGAAATCGCGTCCACTGCTCGTCCTGTAAAGTGTTTGCCATGCAAGAAGGACCGCACAACGGAAAAACGTGAAGGTTGAGACCTTGCGGGTTGTGATGGAGTTGACGCGATTTCCCCTGCGAAAGAAGATCCTCCCGTGGAGGAAGCTTTCGCGGTAGGTCCCACAACAGACACCTGAGTAGATTTATCCACGGTCTCTGTGGCGACAGAGATGCTACCAACAGAATCTTGCAATGAGATTGTTTTATCTTTAGCAATACTTGTTGAATTAACGGCGCTGGAGGATACGCATATCCTATCATTCCGTCCCAAGGGATTGACAGAGCGTCTACTGCAAATGCTCTCGGATCCGGACACGGAGACACATACGTCTGCAACTGATTGTTGAGATGTGTCGCAAATAAGTCTATCATTGGCCGTTCCCATTGATAGCAAATCTGATTGAATACTTGTTTGTTGAGAGTCCACTCCGACGGCAACAAGCGACCCTTTCGTGAAAGGGAGTCTGCTAGCACATTCAGACGACCCGGTATGTGACGGACCGAAAGAAGAACCTGATGTTCTAGCGCAAACAGAAGGATTCTTTCCGTTAGATTGAACAACGGAACTGAATGAGTGCCTCCCTGATTCCGTATATACGCCACTACTGTCGTATTGTCGGATAGGATTTGGACATGAGCATTGTGAATAATGTCCATCCAATGACGTAACGCAAGCCAAATTGACATCATTTCTTTGATGTTTATGTGCTTGCACAGGAATTGCGGATCCCAAAGACCCTGGCATCTCGAATCCGTTGGGATCAATGATGCACCCCAACCTGTTTGACTGGCATCCGTCATAATGGTAAAACTCGGATCCGGCAACTGCAGCGGAACTCCCTGAGTTAACCACTGAATGTTTGCCCAAGTCTGAATCCCATTTTTCACTTGATCTGACAAGAGAACGTCTACGTTGAGCGAATGAATTTTTACACTCCAATTCTGAGTCAAGAAAATTTGGAGAGGACACGTGCGTAAACGCCCCATCGGAATGAGATCCGCAGCGGCTCCGCACAGACCTATCAGTCTCATAAATTCTCTCGCTGTGACTTTGTCTGCGTGCAGACAATAGCGAGCGTAACAACTGACTAATTTCGCTCTGGTTAACGGCAGACGAACGAGATTGTTGTGCGTCTCGAAGCTCATTCCCAGATGAGTGAATGACTTGGACGGCACCAGATCCGACTTCTCCTCGTTTACTATAAAACCGAGACGTCGGAGCAATAGAAGTAGATTCTGAACATCGTTCTGAAGCGTTAACTCGTTGCCGTACCTCTGAAGAATGTCGTCCAGGTAGGCCGACGTTACCGCAGATGAATGAGCTCGGAAATAGATCATTACCGAGTTCATTACCCGAGTGAAAGCCCAGGGTGCTAGATTCAGACCGAAGCACATCGCACGGAATTGATACACCACTCCTAGGACTGCGAAGCGTAGATACTTTCTGAATGTCGGATGTACCATGACGTGAAAGTACGCATCTTTGAGATCTATGCTTGTTGCATAATCGTTCACCCGAATACTCGCTCTGACCGACCGAATCGTCTCCATATAAAATTTTGGAGCGACGATCAGCTTGTTTATCCAGCTCAAATCTATGACTGGACGGAACGAGCCGTCTGGTTTTGGAACCAGAAACAGATGGCTGTAGAATCCCAGAGTCTCCTGGTTTTCTACGACCTCTACCGCGTTCTTCATTAAAAGAGACTGCACCTCTGATAACAGAGCGTCTCTTTTCTGCGGATTTGACGGAAGTTGAGTCCACTTTGGACTTCGAGTTAATGGAGGCTTTCGTTTGAAGGATATCTTTAGGCCTTCCGAAGTCACTCCTCTCACCCAAGGGTCGTCCGTAATCGACGCCCATTCTTGTGAAAAGCTCGACAACCTTCCGCCAACCGGTACGCGATAGAGGTTTAAGCCATCACCTCCTGGACCTGCGAGGCCTGCGGTAGGAGAAACCACGTCCTCCACGACCCGCACCTCGTCCCGTCGACCTTGGGGCGTCCGACCGGTTGTCCCGGCCCGAAGGACGTCCCGAACGAGAGTCGCTACCCTGACGGTCTCTCGAATAAGACCAAGAGGACGCACCGGAACCTCTATAGGAACCTCTCTTGGGCGCATTAGACCCAGAAGTGCCTGTCTTATTCTTGTCTGCTGTATCCGGCTTCTTAGAAGCAGATTTGAACAACAGAGAATCTGAAGCTTTCTTTGTAATTTTATCATAAATAGCAGAAAGCTTGCCGTCAAAGAGAAGTTCTCCGGAGACCGAAGCGACTCTAAGAGAGTTCTTCACCTTAGTATCCACGAGTGTGGATGTAGCTAGGGCTGCGTCACGTCTAACCAACTCAAGGTTTGCCACAGAAAGGGCGGAGTTACACGTGGAATAAGCTACTGCCCTTGAAAGAAGTCTTAAAGAGGATTGTATATCCTGAAATTCTTTCCCTTGAAGGCGCAGTGATAACGCCTTAGTAAGGTGATCTGCGTAAGATAAGGCATCTAAATTGGCTCTGTTGGACGAAATGGCTGTTTCCAACACCGCGGTTGGAATAGAAGCCGACGACGGTAATGATAGCTCTAAGTCTTCCGCCTCGTCGTCCATACGCAGAGGAACTCTCGGGATACCCTGTCCTGCCGTGTCGAATTTATTCCTTGCATTAATGAAAGGCAGGTTGAGAGTATTGGCGGACAAGAAACCTGCTTTCCCCATCTTGGAAGCAAGTTTAAATATAGCGTCGTTCAATAATTCAAATGTTCTTGCAACATTATTGGACTGCGACGGAAACTCGGGAGCGATGTCCCTGAACCGCTCAAAAAATTCAGAGTCCAATGACGCTATAATCCTCTTGTCCGGAACCGCAGCAGTCTGGCGCGACGGAACAACTTGAGGGAGAAAGTGCCGGATGAAGTCCACGGCAACTTTATGTTGTTCCGAAAGGGATAGCTCCAAATCATCCGTATCCCTTTCACCATCTGGTCGGACCTCATGATGCTCCCGGTCGTCCGCCCCCGATGCTTCGGCGGAGCGTACCGACCCAGCGCCGTCGGATAATTCTCGATCCGACACCGTTTCTGTCGGCTGCTGGGATGCTGCGATAAGCTGTGCTATCTGCACAAGAATGTCCGGCGTCGAGACCTGCGGAGGCGCAGTCTTTCGCTGCTTCGACGAGGGCAGCTCCGCATCAGATGGCTCCCGCATACTTTTTCTATGCGAACGTCCGGAGTCCATCGGCCTCGTGTCCCTGGCTGCCGGATGGTGTGACCTGGTCGCCGAAGTATCCTTGATCGGCGAAGCTGGTAATATATCGGCAGTCACGCAGCCAAGGTGCGGTCGTGTGCGCTGACGAGAAGAAGAAGCCTTAGCAGTCTCCGCGGACTGCCTATACAACGGAGCGTCCCGAGCGATGGACGTATGCTCCGCTTGCGACACATTTTGTACCACAACATCTGGTCCCAGATGTTGTTGTACGAGAGAGGGGCCTCTCTCGCTCGCGGCCCGGCTGGACCTGGACGAGCTAGTAACCGGACTCAAAGGCTTCCTCCGATCTCGCTTATTATCCGCCGTCACTGGGTGTGCACATTGAATGTTTATAGTGCTCGCATCACCCAACATTTCCTCCTGGACCGTATCGGACGAACCCGGCTGCCGAACCATTCGGTGAATGGACGCTACACCGGGCGAGCTAGCGGACGACATTTGTCTAATCTCCATGAGCACTTTTGCCGCTAGCTCTGAATTCATTTGTGACGATGGAAGCGCACTTGCAGAAGATAACATGGAAACATCACCCTGTTCTTGTTCCTCTGAAATAGAAACTGAGAGAGTAGAGTGACCTTGCGGAGAAAGAGCCGGCATAGCCCTTTCTCCAGTAACAACATACCGTGACACACGTTTCCAATGTTTGTCATCCCAATATTGACATATAGAACAGGGATTAGTGCGAGAACACTGACTACAATTAATACAATGATCATGAAAGTCAGAGGAAGATTTCTTCCCATTACAATTTGAACAATATCCTTTCATTGTGAAAAGTCAACAACAAGTCCTAGTTACTCGCACAAACCCCTGACACAAAGATACATAATAACATGATCCATTAATAAATGAAAAAACAATTGCAAATCAAAATAATTTTTAAAAAATATTTTTTCAGCGAAGCCCAAGTTTCTGAAAAGTAACGTTGAGCCCCGCTGGATCCGATGGCAAAGTGTGGTCAAAAATTTTAAATTTATATTAAATAATTAATGAGACACTTACGGATAATATAAATGTATCTTATAGTGAGATAAACTACACCAAAGGCCAACAGCCCCCCTCAAAAAAGGCTGTTGCCAATGTAAACAAACAGTGTAAAATACCAGAAAACATGACTCCAGGCACTGAAAAAACTGGCCCGAAATCAGTCATCAAAATTACACTCTATCTGATGCAAGACAGAGACTCCCAGGGGAGAATCTGCAGAACATCAGATGGAAGATGCAGAACACAACGTTTATACACCCATGGGTGAAAACGTAACTATGGGGAAAATAACAGAAAACATTCTGTAACCAAGCAACTCTCCCAAGAGAATTTTAGAAATGAACTTTCTCAAAAATATGCCAAAAGCATGGGAGAATTGCAAGGGGAGACTTAGAAGGCTAGGGGAGAGGAAACACTGAATAAGCAGTGCAACAATTTAGCAAGAATGACAACAAGAGGCCCATGCCTCGAAAATAGGCAGCTTAACATAATTTCATAAAAAATTTTAAGTACAGCCCTGATTATTTTTTGTCACTTCTTTTTCCTCTCCTCCTTCTATATCCTCCTTAGAATCACCATTTCTCCAAAAATTACGTGTCTGGCAGCCTTTAAACTGAGATTTACAAGCACAAAGATCAGTGAGATGTTGACTGATGAAGGGCCAAACAGAGAAAGAATGATAATTGGCGCCAATTTCGGGACGTCCTTGACACTGCGCATGTGCAGTGGGGGCGTAGTATGGAGGTCCTATAGGACATGATTTCTTTTTGTTTTGGATGCAAATTTTGGGGATTGGGGGGCAAAATTTGTGTTTGGCCCTGGTTTTGTTAGAGTTAGCACCAGCTAAGTCTGGGTCATTGGTACAGTATAAAAATATAGAAATTTTGGGAGGAGCAAAAATTCTTGCCCCTCCCATAACGACGGCAAATATGGCCCCACAAACTTCTACACCTCAAAAGAAAGCTGAATACCAAATATCAAATCTCTGCTACTGCTGGTTCATGAGAAGATGATTTTTTAAGATTTAAGCACACTTTTTGGGCGTGGCCCTACCAAGGGGCGAGGCAACTTGATTTGAACAAAATCAAATTGCGATGTCATAACAAACTATTGTCTCAAATATCAATTAAATTGGTTCAGCGGTTTGGGAGGAGAAGACGCAAACACCATGTTCATGGACGCCGGACAATGTCGGACGAATGACGGTGAGTGATCACTATAGCTCTCCTGACTGAAAGTCAGGTGAGCTAAAAAGCTTCCCATCCTCATCAAATATTTGAGGCACAATTGCCTGAAAACATAGACATTTTTTTTAATGGTCTTATTTTACATTTGACTGAATACGAAATGTGAACAAGGAAAATGTTGGCTTTTCCTCTGGTACCCTCATTTTTTTTAAACCCCTGATAGTGGCTTCTGACACTCAACCAGTTAAGAGTCGATAGGCAGACTAAACTTGGATTGTTAATTGAATCAAACTTGACGAAAAACACCATCAAACATCTTGAATTCAGCATCATGTACTGTGTTATTTAATTATAATTTAAATTAATATTGTTGAAATATGATCATATCAAATCACTGTTCAGATTAAACTGTAATGAACTACATGAGATGATGACTGTTTTGAACTAATACAATGTAACAAATGAATGGCAGTTAAATGAATCTGAGGCAGAAGAAAAATGAAAATGACATACCAATTCTTCCCACATATTACATGTACTGTTGCAATCACATGCTACATACACACTGATGCTCTCTTCAAAGCTGACAAAGGGGTTAGTGATGCTTTGATATTTTTGGATCAATATACACAAGTGGAATCGTCTCTCGGCAGATTTGTTAACTGGTTGAAGGCTTGATTATTTTTTGTTGTCTGAATTTCTATTCAAATTGTGTTTTATTAAACAAGCCAAGACCAATACCGGGTCTGGACCTGCGTCGCTGCATGCAATTGAATCGGCAAACAGGAAGTGGCTGCATGGCAGATCTGAAAATTGCATACACGATACAACTGATCATTATCAGGCTCCAGATGAAATATAAAATCAATCCCTTGCATAGAAGCCGAGAAAAGTTTGCCGAAAAATTTCAATGTTCAGTGGGTACAGTAAAATTTCAAAGTATCGGCAAACAGGAAGTGGCTGCATGGCAGATCTGAAAATTGCTTACACGATACAACTCATCATTATGAAGCAGCAGATCAAATATAAAATCAATCCCTCACATAGAAGCCGAGAAAACTTTGACGGAAAATTTCAATGTTCAGTGAGTACAGTAAAATTTCAAAGTATCGGCAAACAGGAAGTGGCTGCACGGCAGATCTGAAAATTGCTTACATGATACAACTCATCATTATGAAGCAGCAGACCAAATATAAAATCATTCCCTTTCATAGAAGCCAAGAAAACTTTGACGGAAAAAGTGTTTTGGACAGACTGACGGATGGACGGACTGACGGACGGACTTACGGATGGACGGACGGACTGACGGACGGAGTCGAGCGGTTACTAGATCTGCTCTGCCGCTGGCGATGCAGGTAATAAAAATTTATTGGACAGTGCCCATAGGCACTCTCCAATAATTTGTAACTTGAGTGATGTCATGCATGCAGCCCGACTGTCCCGGCAATGGCAATGCATAGACACAAAATAGTGTGAGCCAATTTTTGTTAACCGTTTACCTAAAGAATCTGCCATATCTGCACTCGTGATATACAAAAATTGCTATTCAAATTTTATTTTTTCATTTCTCTACAACAAAACATACCTCATGACCTATTAATGGAACAAGCTTGATGAACTTGTTCTGATAAAGACTAATAAGCCATGGTTAGAAGTAAAGTAGAAGGGGTATCAGTACCCGGTGGCTCACCAACAGGTGGCCAATGTAAAAAGGTGGCTGGAGTAAAAAAAAAAAGTCCAAAACCTGCACACAAAAGTCCAAAATTAAAGTAAATAATGAGCTAAAGGGTTAAATAATATAATAATAGCCCCAAGAAGCATGTTAACATAAAATAGGAACCATGGCAATATGCTACAAGGTAAGTCTCCACTTTGAAGAAAAAGACAAAACCTGCACATAAAAGTAAAAAAAAAAAAGTATCACATTTGTTTCAATGGGTTAAAATTGAGAAAAATACCCTGATAATGTCACAGTAACCAACATGGCAATATTCCAGTAAGGTGAAACTCTACCTGAAAAATATCCACTTGGAAGAAAAGAAAAACCTCAAAACCTGCACATAAAAGTAAAAAAAGTATCACATTTGTTTCAAAGGGTTAGAATTGAGAAAAATACCCTGAAATGTTAAGGTAACCACCATGGCAATATGCCAGTAAGGTAAAACTCCACTTGAAGACAAAATTTCAAAACCTGTACACAAAAGTCAAAAACCTGCACACAAAAGTCAAAAATTAAGGTAAATAATGAGCTAAAGGGTTAAATAATATAATACTGGCCCTAAGAAGCATTCTAACATAAAACTGGAACCATGGCAATATATTGCAAGGTAAATTACTCCTTGGAAGAAAAGAAAGACAAATATAAAAACCAGCACACAAAAGTCAAAAACCTGTACACAAAAGTCCAAAATTCAAGTAACTAAGCATGGAAAGGGTTGAATAAAATATAACTATTCCTGAAAAGCATGCCGACATAAAAAAAAATCAAAACCTGCACGCAAAAGTTCAGGAGGCGGGGGAGGGGGTGGGGGTGGATTGGGGGAGGGAGTTGTGGAACCAATATTAACAAGAAGGACGTCAACGCCCTATAGCTCACCAACATTCCTCTTTGATAGTAACTTTGGCAAACACAAGAACTGTATCAAACAGGCTCATAACATGTGACAAAGCTTACCTATACACAACCTCTTAAAAGTAAAACACAGAAACTGACATAAACACTAAGTTAAGCATGAAATTCTGAGCTAAACAGAAAACTAAACGCAACTAAAAATGTCAAGAAAAATGTTTAAAATGCAGGGTATGAGGGGTTAATCATGGAACAATGATACTGAGGAACATGCATGATGAATATAAGTGTCATGGGAAGAGAAGGAACACAGCAGCTGACCTAAAGACTGAGTTAAACATGAAATTCCGAGCTAAACAGAAAACTAAACGCAACTAAAAATTTCAAGAAAAATGTTTAAAATGCAGGGTATGAGAGGTTAATCATGGAACAATGATACTGAGGAACATGTATGAGGAATATAAGTGCCATGGGAAGAAAAGGAGCATAGCAGCTGACCTAAACACTTAGTTAAACATGAAATTCTGAGCTAAACAGAAAACTAATCGCAACTAAAAGTGTCAAGAAAAATGTTTAAAATGCAGGGTATGAGGGGTTAATCATGGAACAATGATACTGAGGAACATGTATGATGAATATAAGTGACATGGGAAGAGAAGGAGCACAGCAGCTGACCTAAACATCAAGTTAAACATGAAATTCCGAGCTAAACAGAAAACTAAACGCAACTAAGAATTTCAAGAAAAATGTTTAAAATGCAGGGTATGAGGGGTTAATCATGGAACAATGATACTGAGGAACATGTATGATGAATATAAGTGTCATGGGAAGAGAAGGAGCACAGCAGCTGACCTAAACACTAAGTTAATCATGAAATTCCGGGCTAAACAGAAAACTAAACGCAACTAAAAATGTCAAAAAAATGTTTAAAATGCAGGGTATGAGGGGTTAATCATGGAACAATGATACTGAGGAACATGTATCATGAATATAAGTGCCATGGGAAGAGAAGAAGCACAGCAGCTGACCTAAACACAAAGTTGAACATGAAATTCCGAGCTAAACAGAAAACTAAACGCAACTAAAAATGTCAAGAAAAATGTTTAAAATGCAGCGTATGAGGGGTTACTCATGGAACAATGATACTGAGGAACATGTATGATGAATATAAGTGCCGTGGGAAGAAAAGGAGCACAGCAGCTGACATAAACACTTAGTTAAACATGAAATTGCGAGCTAAACAGAAAACTAAACGCAACTAAAAATTTCAAGAAAAATGTTTAAAATGCAATGTATGAGGGGTTAATCATGGAACAATGATACTGAGGAACATGTATGATGAAAATAATTGCCATGGGAAGAGAAGGAGCACAGCAGCTGACCTAAACACTAAGTTAAACATGAAATTCCGAGCTAAACAGAAAACTAAACGCAACTAAAAATGTCAAAAAAAATGTTTAAAATGCAGGGTATGAGGGGTTAATCATGGAACAATGATACTGAGGAACATGTATGATGAATATAAGTGCCATGGGAAGATAAGGAGCACAGCAGCTGACATAAACACTTAGTTAAACATGAAATTCCGAGCTAAACAGAAAACTAAACGCAACTAAAAATTTCAAGAAAAATGTTTAAAATGCAATGTATGAGGGGTTAATCATGGAACAATGATACTGAGGAACATGTATGATGAAAATAATTGCCATGGGAAGAGAAGGAGCACAGCAGCTGACCTAAACACTAAGTTAAACATGAAATTCCGAGCTAAACAGAAAACTAAACGCAACTAAAAATGTCAAGAAAAATGTTTAAAATGCAGGGTATGAGGGGTTAATCATGGAACAATGATACTGAGGAACATGTATGCTGAATATAAGTGCCATGGGAAGAGAAGGAGCACAGCAGCTGACCTAAACACTAAGTTAAACATGAAATTCCGAGCTAAACAGAAAACTAAACGCAACTAAAAATGTCAAGAAAAATGTTTAAAATGCAGAGTATGAGGGGTTAATCATGGAACAATGATACTGAGGAACATGTATGATGAATATAAGTGCCATGGGAAGAGAAGGAGCACAGCAGCTGACCTAAACACTTAGTTAAACATGAAATTCTGAGCTAAACAGAAAACTAAACGCAACTAAAAATGTCAAGAAAAATGTTTAAAATGCAGGGAATGAGGGGTTAAATCATGGTATAATGATAATAATCATCATATAGCAGCATTATAAAGGCCATGATATGGAAATAGGGTGAGTAAGTGACCTAAACAGAAGCTTTAACATTATTGGACACGTACGCTGACGCCGACGCCAACCGATCGAGCCATGCCATAAGCTCACACAACTAAAGTTGGTGAGCTAAAAACTGGCCGGTATTACTAGCTGGAAAATACACATATCACCTTTGGTTGAAATCAAATAATCCAAACTGGAGTTATCGGTCAGATACCAATTGTTTACAAACAGATGGATGGACCGCCGGATGGACAGACAAAAGTCATGGCTATAGCCCTGACTGTAAACAGTCAGGCTAAAAATATGGCCCTGGGTGAGGAGGTGGGGGGTGGGGGAGTGTTAGGGGAGTCCATTTTTTTTCTGCATGTGGTCTGTCTAAATCCTTCAGAATGCATTTTGAGCAGAGAGAAAAAAAAAATGCCTAACTGGCACCGAGGGGGGGGGGGGGGGGGAGTGTTGTTTGTCTGGGTTTTTAACCACAAACTTTGAAGCAAAACTGTAATGAAAGTGTCAATGACACTGTAGCTCAACTTGTTTAAGACATGTGCATGTATAGTATGTGACACAGCAATGACAAACATCTAGGTAATGACCTGATAACAAAGGTACATGTAAAGTATTGTAACGGTCTGCACATAAATGCTGACCGTAGCCTGTAACAAATGTGTAGGTAAAGTACTGTAAAGGTGGGCGACAGTTAGATGCTAAACTAGAAAAGAAATCTTTGAGTCCCAGAGTTGGTCTGACTGAACCCAAAAATATTTGTTCTCATAGAACAGTGATAACAAAGGCACCCAAAAACACCCATTCCTGACACAGTTCATAAATACAGACTCTAGCCCAAGCCGTATTGACATGTGCACTTACTGTGTATAAGTAGCACTGAACAAATCAAAGTTCATCTAATTTGCATAATTTCTGCACGAGAAAAAAACCTGTATTATATGTCATGTATTCCATGTTACTAAATATTCCTACAAAAATTTATTCAACACAGAACTTTCATACAGAAGTTCTGTGCAGAAAACTGATTTCACTAATTTTGGTACAAAAAGGTTGCTGACGGCCATCTTGAATTTTGGACAGCACCCCAAAACACACGTTCTCGTCCCACGGTGATAACAAAGGTACCCAAGAAGTTTCGTAAAGATCGGTTCATAAATACGGCCTCTAGCCTGAGCCGTATAGAAGTTGTGTACAAAAAACTGATTGGACCCAATTTCGGTACAAAATGGCCACTGGCAGCCATCTTGAATTTTGGACCGCACCCAGAAACACTCGTTCTCATCCCAAGGTGATAACAAAGGTGCCCAAGAATTTTCGTGAAGATCAGTTGATAAATATAGCCTCTAGCCCGAGCCGTATTGACATGTGCACTTACAGTGTATAAGTAGCACTAGATAAATCAAAGTTCATCTAATTTGCATAAGTTTTGCACGAGAAAAAAAACCTGTATTATATGTGATGTATTCCATGTTACTAAACATTCATACAGAAATTTATTCAAATCAGAACTTTCATACAAAAGTTCTGTACAAAAGCTGATTGCACCAATTTTGGTACAAAATGGCCACCGGCAGCCATCCTGAATTTCGGACTGCACCCCAAAACACTCGTTCTCGTCCCAAGGTGATAGCAAAGGTACCCGAGAAGTTTAGTAAAGATCGGTTCATAAATACGGCCTCTAGCCCGAGCCGTATTGGCATTTGCAGTTACAGTGCTGAAAGTAACACTAAATAATCAAAGTTAGTCTAATTTGCATAATTTATGCACAAGAAAAAAACCCGTATTAGATGTGATGTATCCCATGGTACTAAACATTCACACAGAAAGTTATTCAAATCAGTGCTTTCATTTGGAAGTTCTGAGCAAAAATCTGATGGCACCTAATTTTGGTACAAAATGGCTTCCAGCGGCCGTCTTAAATTTCGGACCGCACCCCACAACACTCATTCTCGTCTCACAGTGATAACAAAGGTACCCAAGAAGTTTTGTACAGATCGGTTCATAAATACGGCCTCCAGCCCGAGTGTACAGCATGACGGACGGACAGACAGATGACGGGCCATGGCAATACCTCAAATTTGGCTTCGCCAAAGTTGAGCTAAAAATGAAAGAAAAAGAAAGTGCCTAATTGGCCCTGGGGGGGGGGGGGGGGGGGGTTAAAAAAAGTTACGCATGTAGTGACTGTAAATAGTTCAAATTGCATATTGGAGGAAAGAAAAAAAAAAAAAATGCCTAAATGGCGGGGGCTGGGCAGGGCAATAACTTCAACAATTCTCATTGGATAATTGTGGTCATCAAACTTGACCTAGAGACTGAAAAGAATTGAAATCCGTTAACTTTTGTTTAAGTTATGGCATAAAGAAAGTTCGGACAGACGGACGGACTGATGGATGGATGGATTGACAGATAGATGGACAGAGCGAGCCCTGTGCTATATCCCTCCCTTGTGGGAGGGGATGAAAAGTATGTGGTAGAAGCCTAATTTGAAATTTAGAGAAACTAAGTTCAAAAACCATTGTGAAAAGGGTTGAATTAATGCCAATATTATTTGAAACCACTGTGTACAGCTTCATTAGACCTTGCCCGAAATGAAAAAAAGAAATGATGTTGTAACAGAGTGTTTGGAGAATGAAAGGTAGAACCTTGAAAAGCAGAACTTTAATCCAAAACTTTAAGCTGGGAATACTAAGTAAAATTGATTGGCAAAAAAGGGTTAAATATTTCCTAAAACCGATAAAAGAAATCATTGATGTAAATGGAATCATTAAGTTGTATTGACCATGCAAGAATTAGAGTAAGAAAGTATGTAGCAAAGTCTAATTTCAAATACAAAGAAAGTAAGTGTGAAAACATGTTTAAAAGGGGTTAAAATCATACCTATATAATCAGGGCTCGCCTTGAGTAAAATGGTCAGGGCCTAAAAAAAGTCCCCCCATATTGAGGTCGGGGCCTTTTCAGGGCTGATTTTCCATTTTGTCCATTATTGTTAGTGCTTTTTTGTGGAAAATGTCGGGGCTTGAAAAGAAGCCCCCAGCAAGTGCTCCTCGGGGCTGATCTCGGGGCCTGGGCTGATCAGCCCTGACTCAAGGCAAGCCCTGTATAATGAAAATCACTATAGAAATGTTCAGTAGATAGTAGACATTGTCCCAAATAAGACACAGTGACATTCCACTAAACTGTTTGAAGAATTAAAGGGGTGATTTTAAAACACCTCCCCCCCACCCCAACAAAAAAACTTTATCCAAAAACTTTAACCTGGAAGTTGTAAGTTAAATTGCCATACAAAAAAGGGTTAAATATTTCCCAAAATAACATGAAACATAAAAAAAAAACATAATGAGAATGATACAATCAATAGTAATATTAATTTAAATGAAAAAGAAACAAAAAACTTTAAGGCTGACTAAAAAACTTTAACCACAAACTTTAACCAAAACTCCAAATGTTAACAAACTGACAGACAAAAGTCATTACTAAAAGGGAAAAAAAAACCTCTTGAACCTTCTGTAAAAAACTTTAACCACAAACTTTAACCAAAACTCTAAATGTTAAAAAATTTATAGTAATTTCTATATTTTTTATACTTACCAATGACCCAGACATAGCTGGTGCTAACTCTTAAAATATAGGGCCAAACACAAATTTTGCCCCCCAATCCCCAAAATTTGCATCCAAAACCAAAGAAAACACGTCCTGAATGGCCCTCCACACTTCACCTCTACTGCGCATGCGCAGTGTCAAGGACGTTCTGAAATTGGCGCCATTAATCATTCTAATAACCAGTGCCTGGTAAGCGCTATGTACTCAGCGGGGAGGCAAGAGTTCCCAACTCCTGGGAGGGCCATCCTCGTCTGGGTCATTGGTAAGTATAAAAAATATAGAAATTACTATAAATTTTTTAACATTTTTATACTGTACCAATGACCCAGACATAGCTGAATAGTAAAAAGGCTGGAGGGCCAAGGACATAGAGCAAGATGGAATATGCTCAATAATATAAAATAGAGTCATCCCCTCTAGGGAAAAAGAAGTAATAGGACTTACATGTATCTTTCTTATTTATGATAAATTAGAAAGATACAACACCTTCCAAAATTGAGCATCATACATCCATGTACTCTATTAATATCCAATATAATCCTTATACTAATAATTTTTGAAGTAAGCCAATAAATAAAGTAAGTCTAGAGAATAGAGACTCTTATACTCCTTAAAAGTGTCTGAGGATTGCATAATCATGTCCGTTGACACATGCAATATTCAAAAGCTATACTTTAAAAACTAAGACCTAAATGAATTTTTAAAACATAAACTTCTCACTAAACAACCATCCCAATAACAGCTCAGAATTACTAACTCCGGAGGAGGTATCCCCTTGTTTTCATAGTAAAACAGGTGACCCAAGGGAACACCCTCCCCCCCCCCCCCCCTTTTTCTTGCCCTGGGTCAAATAGCCCAGAGTGAAGAGGGCAGCAGAATGGAGTCACTGCCGAAACAGACAGCCTACCTAGCTATAGTAGCAACTGTTAAGTGAATGACATTCTGAGCAGTAGATAATAGACCTAACAATAGAGGCCTCCAGAAATGGACTCGATATTTCTGAGATAAAAATTCATGAATGCGGATGGCTGAGCGCAATGAGCAGCCTTAAAAAATCTATAATAGCGACACTATTAATGTAAGCACAAGATGTAGAAGAACTCTTACTTCATGAGCCGAAATCTTAAGCACAACTGCTGAGTCAATGATATACCATAAGCAGTACCGATGGTTAATAGAATCCATTAGCAATAGAATGGAGCGTAACGTCCTTCTATTAGGCATCAAAGACAGAAGAAGCTTACGTCCGTAGTAATAAACAGATATCTGTTTATAAATACATAAACTCTAACCGGAGAGAGTAAAGGCCTATGCCCGTACGAAGACGGAAGGACCTTAATAACAATAGGTTCCGGATATTAGGAGCCTAACTCTTATGCAAAAATCCAACCTAAATAGTAAAGGAAGTAGTGATTCCGAAACTACGAAAGTGAAAATCATCCATCGATAGTGCATGAAACTCACTGACTCTTCAGTAAAAGAGAAACCAACAGAATTACTGTCTAAAAGGTCAGAATTTGAAAACTACTGTTTCCAGAGGCTCAAATGATTACTTAGCTAAATAAGAACCGAAGTTAAATTCCATATAGGAATTTAATCTAAAGATTCTAAGTCTATTTATCAAAAAGTTACTAACTGACTTAGATAAAGAGACATAAGACTCAATTGTAAACTATCCTAGAGTGCATAGGTATGAGGTAACATAAACCTATAACCTTAATAATAACAGGCTGCAGTAGATCTTGTCAAACAAGTATACTAAAAAGTTGCAATGAGTGGTATGGAGGGATCAACAATATGAACATAATGATCCCTACACCAACGACGGAAGAGCCTCCACTTTAGCCGCATAGAATAGCGAAGAAGAGGATCTCCTACAGTAAGAAATCACGTCCAAAGCTCGTCCAGTACAATGCTTACAATGCAATACGGACCACACAACGGAATACATGAAGGTTGCGACCTTGCGGGTTGTGATAAAGATGACACGATTTACCCAGCGAAAAAAGATCCTCTCATTGAGGAAGATTTCACGTTAAGTCCCACAGTAGACAACAGAGTAAATTACCCATGGTCTCTGTGAAGATAGAGATGCTATCAACAGAAATGTATTGTGGTTGTTTATCTCAGCAATACCTGCTGAAACAACAGCGCCGGAGGATACACGTATCCTATCATTCCGTCCTATAGATCAATAGAGCGTTAACAACATTAGCTCAGAGATCCGGACAAGCCAACACATACGTCTGCAATTGATTAGCAAGCTGTGTCGTAAATAAATCATCATTGGGCGCTCCCATAGATAGCAAATCTGATTGAATACTTGTTTGTTGAGAGTCCATTCTGACAGCAACAAGCGACCCCTAAGAGAACGGGAGTCCGGTAAAACAATCAGACGACCCAGAATATGACGGACCGAAACAGAACTTGGTGTACTATAACCAACAGACGGATTCTTTCCATTAAATTGAATAACGGAAACGAATGAGTGCCTCCCTGGTTCCGGAGATACGCCACTACTGTCGAATTAACGGACAGGATTTGGACATGCGTTTCTGAATAATGTTCATGCAATGACATAAAGCAAGCCTAAAAAACATTATTCTGCGGAAGATAATTGGTTGCTAAGAGACTGCGGAACCCAAAGACCCTGGCACTTCGAATCCGTTGGGATCAATATTATATCCCAATCTGTTTGACTGGCAACCGTCATAACTGCAACACTCGGGTCCGGCAACTGCAGTGGCACTCTCTGAGTCAACCACCGAATGTTTGCCCCAGTCTGAATTTCTTGTAACACTAGATAGACAAGAGAACGTGTAAATCGAGCAATTCATGGATTGCTGAAAAGTTGCCGTCGAAGAGAAGCTTCTCCGAGAACGAAGCGACTCTGAGAGAGTGAACAAACTACTGCCCTCAAAAGAAATCACATTGAGAATAATATCCCGTAAATCTTTTCTTAAAGACGTAATGATAACGCCTCAGTAAGGTGGATTACGTATGATAAAGCGTCTAAGTTAAGTCTACTAGACATCATTGTCGTTTCCAACATTGAGGTTGGAAAAGACATAGACGGCGAAAAAGAATATTTCCAGTCTTTAACCACGCCATCTAGACGCATATGAACTCTCGGTATGCCCTGCACTGCCAAAATAAACTATTCGTATAAATGATAAAACGGCAGAAATGAGCAACGCGGACAAGAAACTAAACTATCATGCTTGGTAGCAGGCTTGTATGCATATATAGCGTCGAAAAATAAAACACA
This sequence comes from Pictodentalium vernedei, assembly GCA_031216915.1. Lineage (NCBI taxonomy): Eukaryota > Metazoa > Mollusca > Scaphopoda > Dentaliida > Dentaliidae > Pictodentalium > Pictodentalium vernedei. The sequence continues at coordinate 97,533,555 of CM062290.1, read as the reverse complement.
TGCTGTAATGAAATTATTGGACTGCGTCGGTAAGTCAGGGACAATGTCCCTGAACCGATCCAAAATTCCGTGTCCAATGACGCTATAAGTCTCTTATCCAACATCGCAGCAATGTAGTCCAAAATAACAATCACTGGAAGACAATGCCAGAAGATATGAATGGCAGCTTCCGATACTACGAAAGGGAAAACTCGAAATCTTTCGAATCCCTTTCGCCATCCTGTCTGACCCTATAAAGCGTTCGGTCGTCCGTACCTGATGCAACCGCGGACCGCACCGACCCAGCACCGTCGGATAATTCCTGATTCGAACAAGAAACTGTCGATTGCTGGGATGCTGCGAAACAACTGTGCTAACTCGGATAGCACGTCCGTCACTGAGGCCTGAGGAGAAGCGGTCCTACAATGCATTGCAGCTGGAAGCTCCGTGATCGTTACCCCGTGCATACTACCAATATGCGAGCGAACGGAGTGTATAGGCCTCGTGTCCCTTGGCTACCGGATGGCGTGACCTATTCGCCGTGGAATCACTGAATGACGAAACTGATCGGATACTCGAGGTCACGTAGCCAATGTGCGGTCGTGTGCTCTGCTGTGAGGTTGAGGAAGCATTATGGACAGTCTCTCGGACTGTCAATATAACGGAGCGGCCCGACCGACAGACATATGCTCCGAATGTAAAATATCTGAACCACAACATGCGGGTCCCCTATGTTGTTGGACGAGAGAGGGACCTCTCTCGCTCACAGCCCGGACGGACCTGGACAAGCCAGGAACCAGACTAACAGGCTTCCTCCGATCTGTCCTCAATATGCCGTCACTGGGTGAGTACTAAAGTAATTAAAGTGCTCGCATCACCCAAATCTCCTTCCTAGACCGCAACGGACGAACCCGGCAGCCGAACCATTCGATGAATGCACGCTACACCGGGTGAGCTAGCGAATGTCACTCCGTCGATCCTACAAGGGATCTCTTAGACGATAGACATATTCCATGAGCACTTATTGCCGCTAGCTCTTCATTAACTAAGACGACAGAGGCACACTTTTGAAAGATATCTCCGTAACTTTGCGAACAAGAAACCAGAAATGCTTGGTTATAGCAAGCATATAATAATAATATATATAGCGTCGTTCAATAATTCGAAAGTTTGTGTGACATTATTGGACTATGTCGGAACTGAGGGACGATGTCCCTGAACCGAACCAAAAATTTCTAAGTCCACCGACGCTATCAGTTTCTTATCCGGCATCGCAGCATTCTGGTCCGACGAAAGAAGCTGTAGAAGACCAAGTCAGATGACATACACAACAGCATATGTTGTTCCGAAAAGGAAAGCTCGAAATCCTCCAAATCCCTTTCGGTATCCCGTCGGACCGGATGAAATTTTCGGACGTCCGTACCCGCTTCCGCGGAGCGTCCCAACCCAGCATCGTCGGATAAAAAATATGCGACAGATTCAGTTGATGCTGGGATGCTGCGATAAACTGTGCTATTTAGGAAAGCACGTCCGTTCCCGAGGCCTGTGCAGTAGCGGTCTTACGATGCATTGCCGCCGGAAGCTCCGTGTACGTTGACTCCCGCACACTTCCTATGCGAACGTCCGGAGTCTGCAGGCCTCGTGTCCCTGGCTACCGGATGGTGTGACCTGGTCGCCGATGATTCTCTGACTGGCGAAGCTGACTGGATATCCGAGGTCACGTAGCCAAGAGCAGTCGTGTGCGCTACCATGAGAATGAGGAAGCCTTATTGACAGTCTACTCCGGACTGACTATATGTCGGAGCGTCCCGAGCGACGGACATATGCTCCGAATGCGAAACATTTTGTACCACAACATCTGGGGCCAGATGTTGTTGTACGAGAGAGGGGCCTCTCTCGCTCGCCGTTCGGATGGACCAAAACGAGCTATGAACCGGACTAAAAGGCTTCCTCCGTTCTCCCTCCGATCCGCCGTCACTGGGTGTGCATTTGGTTGATTTATAGTGCTCGCATCACCCCAAAATTCCTTCTAGACCGCAACGGACGAACCCGGCTGCCGAACCATTCGATGAATGGATGCTACACCGGGCGAGCTAGCGGACGTCAAAGGCCGTCGAACCTACTAGGGTCCTCTTAGGCAATTGGCGTATTTACATGAGCACTTTTCCGCTAGCCCTTCATTAATTGTGACGACGGAGGCACACTGTTGGAAGACATCACAGATACATCACCCTAATCTTGATCGTCTGAAATAGAAATTGATAAAGTAGAGTGACCCTGCGGGGAAAGGATCAGAGTGTCCAATTCCCCACTAACATACCGTGACATACGCTTCCCATATTGTCATCGAAATCATACGATACAGAACAGGAGTTAATGCGAGTACACTGACCACATATAGAATGATTATAAAAGTCAGAGGAAGACTTCCTCTTATTACAATTGATCAATATCCTTTCAATGTGAATAGAAAACAAGTCCTGGTACTCGCACTAACCCCTGGCAATCAAAATACATAATAATAATATGATCCATTAATATAGAAAAAATAACTGAAATCAAAATATTTTGAAAAAATATTTTTTCAGAACAGCCCAAGTTTCTGAAAAGTAACGTTGAGCCCCAATGGATCCCAAGCCTAAGTGTGGACAAAAATTTTTAAAATATTTTAAACAATTTATTCAACACTTACGAACAATAATAATGTATCTAGTTATGATTAAAATAACATCAAGATATTATTTTCCAGAAATCCCCCCCTCACACAGAGGGCTGTTGTAAATGTAAATAATGAATGTAAAAACACTAAAATAAGACTCCAGGCACCCAGGCCCGGAATCAGTTACCAAAAATACACTATCTGATGCAAAACAGAGACTTCCAGGGAAGAAACTGCAGAACATCAGATGGAAGATGCAGAACACAACGCCTAACCACCCGTAGGTGAAGACGTAAACATGGGGAAAAGAACAGAATTCATTCTGTTATTCAGCTAAAACTCCCAAGAAAATTTAGTAATAATAATTACAAAAACTATGCCAAAAGCATGGGAGAATAGCAGGGGGGGACTTAAAGGACAGGGAGAGAGGAAAACACTGAAAAATCAGTGTAACTAAATAATCAGAATGACAACAAAATGGCTGCTGCCTCGAAAATAGGTAACTTAACATAATTTCATTAAAAAATTTTAAGTTACAGCCCTGATAATATTCTGTCACACATTTTTCCTCTCCTCCTTCTCTATCCTCCTTAGAATCACCATTTCACTAATATTTATGTGTCTGGCATCATTTAAACTGAGATTTACAAGCACAAAGATCAGTCAGATGTTAACTGATGAAGGGCCAAACTTAGAATGATTAATGGCGCCAATTTCGGAACGTCCTTGACACTGCGCATGCGCAGTAGAGGTGAAGTGTGGAGGGCCATTCAGGACGTGTTTTCTTTGGTTTTGGATGCAAATTTTGGGGATTGGGGGGCAAAATTTGTGTTTGGCCCTATATTTTAAGAGTTAGCACCAGCTATGTCTGGGTCATTGGTACAGTATAAAAATGTTAACAGACGGACGGACAGACAGATGAAAGTCATGACTATAGCCCTCAATGTAAACAGTCGGGCTAATAATGAGAATGATAAAATCAATAGGAATTAATAATAATGTAAAAGAAAAAAAACTTGAACCTTCACTACAAAACTTTAACCACAAACTTTAACCAAAACTCCAAATGTTAACAGACGGACAGACAGACGGACGAAAGTTAAAAAATTTATAGTAATTTATATATTTTTTATACTTACCAATGACCCAGACTTAGCTGGTGCTAACTCCAACAAAACCAGGGCCAAACACAAATTTTGCCCCCCAATCCCCAAAATTTGCATCCAAAACAAAAAGAAATCATGTCCTAAAGGACCTCCATAGTACGCCTCTACTGGGCATGCGCAGTGACGTAGTCGTCCCGAAATTGGCGCCAATTATCATTCTTACTGGCAGTGCCTGGTCAGCGCTATGTACTCAGCGGGGAGGCAAGAGTTCCCAACTCCAGGGAGGGCCATCCCCGTCTGGGTCATTGGTAAGTATAAAAAATATATAAATTACTATAAATTTTTTAACATTTTTATACTGTACCAATGACCCAGACTTAGCTGAATAGTAAACAGGCTGGAGGGCCTAGGACATAGAGGAAAATCCAATAAGCTCAACTATATAGTAAAGAGGTAACCCCTTAAGGAGAAAAGGAGTATTAGGCTTTACATGTATCTTTCTTATTTAATATTAAATTAGAAAGATACACTACCCTTAATAATTGAGCACAATAACATTCATGTTCTCTATTAACATCCAGTATAACCCTTATACTAATTATTTTTAAAACAAGCCAATAAATAAAGTAGTCCAGAGAATTGAGACTCTTTATAATCATTTAAAAGTGTCCGAGTATTGTATATTAAAGCCCGTTTGACACTTGACATATACAAATGCTTCACACCGAGCTACACTTTAAAAATAAGACATGAATGAAATTAAACATTAATATTACACTTTAAAACCATCCCGGAAGCGACTCAGAAATACTGACTTGGAGGAGGCATTCCCTTGCTTTTCACTATAAAGCAGGTGACCTAAGGGAACACCCCCCCCCCCCCTTCCCCTTGCCCTGGGTCAAATAGCCCAGAGCGAAGAGGGCAGCCGGATGGAGTCACTGCCGGAACAGAAAGCCTGCATAACTATAGTTGCAACTGTTTAGTGGACGACATTCTGAGCAACAGATAACGGACCTAAACAATGCAGGTCTCCAGAAATGGACTCAATATTTCTGAGATAAAAATTCGTAAATGTGGATGGCTGAGACCAATAAGCAGCCTTCATTAAATCTGAAATAGCAACACTATTAGCATAAGCCCAGGAAGTAGAAAGAGCTCTTACTTCATGAGCAGAAATCTTAAGCACAGACTGCTGAGAAGCAGATAAATCTTCATAAGCAGTACGGATAGTTAACTGAATCCATCTAGCAATAGAATGGACTGAAATGTCCTTTCTATTAGGCATCAAAGACAGAAAGAAACGTTTCCGTCCCTTTCTGATGAACTGAGATCTCTGTTTATAGATACGTAGTGCTCTAACAGGACAGAGTAAAGGCCTACGCCCGTCTGAAGACGGAAGAGCCTTAATAACAATAGGTTCCGGATATTTATTAGGAGCCTGATTCTTAGCTAAAAAACCCACATTAGTAGTGAAGGTGATAGTGTTCCCAACACTACGATAATGAGAATCATCCACCGATAGTGCATGAAGCTCACTGACTCTTCTGGCAGAAGAGAAAGCTAAGAGAAAAGCTGTCTTATAAGATAAGAATTTGAAATCTACTGTCCCAAGAGGTTCAAATGGCTTTTCCTTCAATTTAAGGAGAACCCAAGCTAAATTCCACTTAGGAATTAATCTAAGAGTTCTGGGTCTATTTATCGAAAAGTTTCTAACCAATTTCGATAAAGAGACATTAGATCCAATTTGTAAACTATCATGATGTGCATAGGTATCAGATAACATAGATCTATAACCCTTTATAGTAACAGGCTGCAGTTTGATTTCGTCAAACAAGTATACTAGAAAGTTTGCAATGTCTGGAATAGAGGGATCAAATATATCTACAGAATGATCCCTACACCAACGACGAAAAACCTTCCACTTAGCCGCATAGTTTAGCGAAGAGGAGGTCCTCCTACAGTTAGAAATCGCGTCCACTGCTCGTCCTGTAAAGTGCTTGCCATGCAAGAAGGACCGCACAACGGAAAAACGTGAAGGTTGAGACCTTGCGGGTTGTGATGGAGTTGGCGCGATTTCCCCTGCGAAAGAAGATCCTCTCGTGGAGGAAGCTTCCGCGGTAGGTCCCACAACAGACACCTGAGTAGATTTATCCACGGTCTCTGTGGCGACAGAGATGCTACCAACAGAATCTTGCATTGAGATTGTTTTATCTTTAGCAATACTTGTTGAATTAACGGCGCTGGAGGATACGCATATCCTATCATTCCGTCCCAAGGGATCGACAGAGCGTCTACTGCAAATGCTCTTGGATCCGGACACGGGGACACATACGTCTGCAACTGATTGTTGAGATGTGTCGCAAATAAGTCTATCATTGGCCGTTCTCATTGGTAGCAAATCTGATTGAATACTTGTTTGTTGAGAGTCCACTCCGACGGCAACAAGCGACCCTTTCGTGAAAGGGAGTCTGCTAGCACATTCAGACGACCCGGTATGTGACGGACCGAAAGAAGAACGTGATGTTCTAACGCAAACAGAAGGATTCTTTCCGTTAGATTGAACAACGTAACTGAATGAGTGCCTCCCTGATTCCGTATATATGCCACTACTGTCGTATTGTCGGATAGGATTTGGACATGAGCATCGTGAATAATGTCCATCCAGTGACGTAACGCAAGCCAAATTGACATCATTTCCTTGATGTTTATGTGCTTGCACAGGAATTGCGGATCCCAAAGACCCTGGCATCTCGAATCCGTTGGGATTAATGATGCACCCCAACCTGTTTGACTGGCATCCGTCATAATGGTAAAACTCGGATCCGGCAACTGCAGCGGAACTCCTTGAGTTAACCACTGAATGTCTGCCCAAGTCTGAATCTCTTGTTTCACTTGATCTGACAAGAGAACGTCTACATCGAGCGAATGAATTTTCACACTCCAATTCTGAGTCAGGAAAATTTGAAGAGGACGTGTGCGTAGCCGCCCCATCGGAATGAGATCCGCGGCGGCTCCGCACAGACCTATCAGTCTCATAAATTCTCTCGCCGTGACTTTGTCTGCGTGCAGACAATAGCGAGCGTAACAACTGACTAATTTCGCTCTGGTTAACGGCAGACGAACGAGATTGTTGTGCGTCTCGAAGCTCATTCCCAGATGAGTGAATGACTTGGACGGCACCAGATCCGACTTCTCCTCGTTTACTATGAAACCGAGACGTCGGAGCAATAGAAGAAGATTCTGAACATCGTTCTGAAGCGTTAACTCGTTGCCGTACCTCTGAAGAATGTCGTCCAGGTAGGCCGACGTTACCGCAGACGAATGAGCTCGGAAGTAGATCATTACCGAGTTCATTACCCGAGTGAAAGCCCAGGGTGCTAGATTCAATCCGAAGCACATGGCCCGGAACTGATACACCACTCCTAGGACTGCGAAGCGTAGATACTTTCGGAATGTCGGATGTACCATGACGTGAAAGTACGCATCTTTGAGATCTATGCTCGTTGCATAATCGTTCACCCGAATACTCGCTCTGACCGATCGAATCGTCTCCATATAAAACTTCGGAGCGACGATCAGCTTGTTTATCCAGCTCAAATCTATGACTGGACGGAACGAGCCGTCTGGTTTCGGAACCAGAAACAGATGGCTGTAGAATCCCAGAGATTCCTGGTTTTCTACGACCTCTACCACGTTCTTCATTAAAAGAGACTGCACCTCTGATAACAGAGCGTCTCTTTTCTGTGGATTTGACGGAAGATGAGTCCACTTTGGACTTCGAGTTAATGGAGGCTTTCGTTTGAAGGATATCTTTAGACCTTCCGAAGTCACTCCTCTCACCCACGGGTCGTCCGTAATCGACGCCCACTCTTGTGAAAAACTCGACAACCTTCCGCCAACCGGAACGCGATAGAGGTTTAAGCCATCACCTCCTGGACCTGCGAGGCCTGCGGTAGGAGAAACCACGTCTTCCACGACCCGCACCTCGCCTCGTCAACCTCGGGGCGTCCGACCGATTGTCCCGGCCTGAAGGACGTCCCGAACGAGAGTCGCTATCCTGACGGTCTCTCGAATAAGACCAAGAGGACGCACCGGAACCTCTATAGGAACCTCTCTTGGGCGCATTAGACCCAGAAGTGCCTGTCTTATTCGTGTCTGCTGTATCCGACCTTTTAGGAGCGGATCTGAACAACAGAGAATCATTAGCTTTCTTTTTAATATTATCATAAATAGCGGAAAGCTTGCCGTCAAAGAGAAGTTCTCCTGAGACCGAAGCGACTCTAAGAGAGTTCTTCACCTTAGAATCCACTAGTGTGGATGTAGCTAGGGCTGCGTCACGTCTAACCAACTCCAGATTTGCCACTGAAAGGGCGGAGTTACACGTGGAATAAGCTACTGCCCTTGAAAGAAGTCTTAAAGAGGATTGTATATCCTGAAACTCTTCCCCTTGAAGGCGCAGTGATAACGCCTTAGTAAGGTGATCTGCGTAAGATAAGGCATCTAAATTGGCTCTGTTAGACGCAATAGCTGTTTCCAACACCGCGGTTGGAATAGAAGCTGACGACGGTAATGATAGCTCTAAGTCTTCCGCCTCGTCGTCCATACGCAGAGGAACTCTCGGTATACCCTGTCCTGCCGTGTCGAATTTATTCCTTGCATTAATGAAAGGCAGGTTAAGAGTATTAGCGGACAAGAAACCAGCTTTCCCCGTCCTGGAAGCAAGTTTAAATATAGCGTCGTTCAATAATTCAAATGTTCTTGCAACATTATTGGACTGCGACGGAAACTCGGGAGCGATGTCCCTGAACCGCTCAAAAAATTCTGAGTCCAATGACGCTATAATTCTCTTGTCCGGAAGCGCAGCAGTCTGGCCCGACGGAACAACTTGAGGGAGAAAGTGCCGGATGAAGTCCACGGCAGCTTTATGTTGTTCCGAAAGGGATAGTTCCAATTCATCCGTATCCCTTTCACCATCCGGTCGGACCTCCCGATGTTCCCGGTCGTCCGCCCCCGATGCTTCGGCGGAGCGTACCGACCCAGCGCCGTCGGATAATTCTCGATCCGACACCGTTTCTGTCGGCTGCTGGGATGCTGCGATAAGCTGTGCTATCTGCACAAGAATGTCCGACGTCGAGACCTGCGGAGGCGTAGTCTTTCGCTGCTTCGCCGAGGGCAGCTCCGCATCAGATGGCTCCCGCATACTTTTCCTATGCGAACGTCCGGAGTCCATCGGTCTCGAATCCCTGGCTGCCAGATGGTGTGACCTGGTCGCCGAAGAATCCTTCATCGGCGAAGCTGGCAAAATATCGGAGGTCATGCAGCCAAGGTGCGGTCGTGTGCGCTGACGAGAAGAGGAAGCCTTAACAGTCTCTACGGACTGCTTATACAACGGAGCGTCCCGAGCGACGGACGTATGCTCCGCTAAAGACACATTTTGTACCACAACATCTGGTCCCAGATGTTGTTGTACGAGAGAGGGACCTCTCTCGCTCGCGGCCCGGCTGGACCTGGACGAGCTAGGAACCGGACTAAAAGGCTTCCTCCGTTCTCGTTTACTATCCGCCGTCACTGGGTGTGCATCTATTATGTTTATAGTGCTCGCATCACCCAAAATTTCCTCTTGGACCGCATCGGACGAACCCGGCTGCCGAACCATTCGGTGAATGGACGCTACACCGGGCGAGCTAGCGGACGACATTTGTCTAATCTCCATGAGCACTTTTGCCGCTAGCTCTGAATTCATTTGTGACGACGGACGCACACTTGAAGAAGATAACATGGAAACATCACCCTGTTCTGGTTCCTCTGAAATAGAAACTGAGAGAGAAGAGTGACCTTGTGGAGAAAGAGCCGGCATCGCTCTTTCTCCAGAAACAACATATCGTGACACACGTTTCCAAAGTTTCTCATCCCAATGTTCACATATAGGACAGGGATTAATGCGAGAACACTGACTACAATTAATACAATGATCATGAAAGTCAGAGGAAGATTTCTTCCTATTACAATTTGAACAATGTCCCTTCATTGTGAAAGAACAACAGTAAGTCCTAGTTACTCGCAAAAACCCCTGACACAAAGATACATAATAACATGATCCATTAATAAATGAAAAAACAATTGCAAAACAAAATAATTTTTAAAAAATATTTTTTCAGAGAAGCCCAAGTTGCTGAAAAGTAACGTTGAGCCCCGATGGATCCGATGGCAAAGTGTGGTCAAAAATTTTAAATTTATATAAAATAATTAATGAGACACTTTCGGATAATATAAATGTATCTTATAATGAGATAAACTACCACAAAGGCGAACAGCCCCCCTCAAAAAAGGCTGTTGCCAATGAAAACAAACAGTGTAAACACACTAGAAAACATGACTCCAGGCACTGAAAAAACTGGCCTGGAATCAGTCCTCAATTACACTCTATCTGATGCAAAACAGAGACTCCCAGGGGAGAATCTGTAGAACATCAGATGGAAGATGCAGAACACAAACGTTATACACCCATGGGTGAAAACGTAACTATGGGGAAAATAACAGAAAACATTCTGTAACCAAGCAACTCTCCCAGGAAATTTTAGAAATGAAACTTCTCAAAAATATGCCAAAAGCATGGGAGAATTGCCAGGGGGGACTTTAGAAGGCTAGGGGAGAGGAAACACTGAATAAGCAGTGCAACAATTAGCAAGAATGACAACAAGAGGCCCATGCCTCGAAAATAGGCAACTTAACATAATTTCATCAAAAAATTTTAAGTACAGCCCTGATTATTTTTTGCCACTTCTTTTTCCTCTCCTCCTTCTATCCTCCTTAGAATCACATTTTTTCCAAAAATTACGTGTCTGGCATCCTTTAAACTGAGATTTACAAGCACAAAGATCAGTGAGATGTTGACTGATGAAGGGCCAAACAGAGAATGATAATTGGCGCCAATTTCGGGACGACTACGTCACTGCGCATGCGCAGTAGAGGCGTACTATGGAGGTCCTTTAGGACATGATTTCTTTTTGTTTTGGATGCAAATTTTGGGGATTGGGGGGCAAAATTTGTGTTTGGCCCTGGTTTTGTTGGAGTTAGCACCAGCTAAGTCTGGGTCATTGGTACAGTATAAAAATATCATGACTATAGCCCCAAACTGTAAACAGTCGGGCTAATAAAACAAACTTATGTAAACAAAATATTATTCACATTTGACTGAATAGCAAACATGAGCAAAGAAAATCTTGGCTTTTGTTCTGGTACCATCATTTTTTGGAAAGCCCTGATATAGTGGCTTCTAGCACTCAACCAGTTAACAGCGTTAACAACTAAACCATTGGATGTTTTATGCATTCTGAAAAGAAATTAACTCACTGACTTCAGCAGGATTTTTGAGGCATGCCCTTGATTGCACGCTGGTTTTGAAATCCATTTTGAAATGAAATTAACACACTGACTTTAGCAGGATTTTCGAGGTGTGCCCTTAATTGCACACTGGTTTTGAAATCCATTTTAAAATGAAATTAACACACGGACTTTACCAAGATTTTCAAGGCGTGCCCTTGATTTCACGATGGCTTGGAAATCCATGTGCGCCATGGAGCACAAGCATCATAACATGCCTTAAAATGAAAGGACTGATCATTTGGAGAATGCAAGATGCTCTTGAACACAACAATTCAGCTTCAAGTTACACAAAATAAGCAGAAAGGAACCAGAATTCCAATAGAAAGCCAATAATCAGATAGGAACATGCTCGAAGTTAACAAATCCTCAAAAAAGCCACATGTTAACTTTTTGGTCTTTAAATCTTTTATCTGAGACTGAAAAATCTGACCAATATTATATAAATAAACCTGTCATTTAAATTTTATTTCCTCCTTTTTTTACTCCAATTAATTTCTTTCACCCTAACACTGTAACAAGCTTACCAGGACCATTTTTGCCTAAGCTATGGTTTGAAGACCTTTCTTACATGATTTAGGACAAATATTATCTGAAACCCAGAACACTTTTAATTCTTAACCCGCTGAGTATTTTCAAGATATGTTTCATCCAATCTAGTCATGGCTGCTCTGAAGCAGTCATGACTAGATTTGATGAAAAATTCATCTAAATTTAAATCAAGAAACCATTGGTACAAAAATCCATAAAATTTACAGGGGAGAAATTCTGATTAAATGCGTCCAAATTATACTTATTTCAGAGGCTAGAGAAATCGTGTCCTGGCAGGAATATCCGTCAGCTGCATGCAAGGAGTTAAAATGTCATGACTTTTCCAAAATCAGAGCTGCATTTTATAATTTTTTTTAAAATTTTCAAAGTCTAGAAATAAAATTTTAAATTTCAGGACTTTTTCCAAATCGGAGTTGTATCTGACCATTTTTCACAAGAAGTTTGCATCAGAGATGCTAAGGTCGAGTTGTAGTGACTAAAATTAGGAATCTATGTTAGTACCTGAAACTACTGAAACTAGGAAACAATCTTAGAAGCATAGGACAAAATTTGGAAACAAGAGGTGCCCATCCAAGATGGAGGCATCGAGTTGTGGTGGCAATCGAAGAATGTTGCATATCCATAACCTGGTTATCAATCATATGCTGGTTGTCAAATCTGGAACCTTTGTTCAAGTTATAATGGTAATAAGTTCATAATTAGTAAAAATTAATTAAGGCTCATAACTCTGTAATGAAAAATTGGGCCAGACAGTTTTCGAACCCACTTGAGATATTATTCCAAAAGACCTCTATGGTAAATATTAGTCAAATCGGAGAACGTTTGTTCAAGTTATTGTGCTAACAAGCTAAAAATTTGTACTAATTAAGGCCCATAACTCTGTAAAGAAAAATCGGCCAGGGCCAGTTTTTGAACTTGCTTGAAAAATTATTGCAAAAGACCTGCCTGGCAAATACTAGCCAAATCGAAGAACGTTTGTTCAAGTTATTCAGTAATTAAAAAAAAATCCAATTGCAGGCCTGGCATTTTCAGGAGAGCGATTTATTTGCTCGCCTACTGCTCGCCTTAAAAAACTTTAAGGAGGGCGAAAACTAGACCTCTTGGCCTTAGGAAATAATGATTACCATAACAGCTTATTCCTAAAACCCACATTTTTTCAGATCTCAGATATGTTAGTGGTCTCTGTAAGATGGCCATACTGCCCCTCCCATATCTTCAGGCCTTGTCAAGGTCCGGAGGTGTTGGAGGGGCTGTGTAGCCATCTCACAGAGACTACCTTGTTATCTGCACCAAATAAAATGTACAATGCCACCCAGGCAGAATTCATTAATAGTAAGCTTGAGGAGAGCTAATTGCTCCTCTAGGTCATGCAAGGGGAGCGATTTTTAGCTCTCCAGCTTTTTTAAGAATGCCAGGCCTGCAAGAGACATAACTCCAGCAAAAAAAATTCAAGCAGCAATTGTTTTCGAACTCATCCAAGACGTTCTCAAGTAGAACTCAATGACCAGATTTTGTATAAATCAAATAACGTTTGCTTAAGTTATGGTTCTGACACCATCACACAGATGGATGGACACCCACTGACCTTCATTAAAACATTGGTCGAATTATTGACACAACTTGATCAAAAGCTTTTCAAGGGCCTAGAAACCAAATATTAAATTCTATGACTTTTACAAAATACTTTTGAGGGCCTAGTAAAATCATTTTAAATTCAATGACATTTCCAAAATTGTAGCGGCATTTATCATTTTATAAAACTTTTCAAGGTCTAGAATTTTTTTTTTTTAACTGGAAGATGCTTCCCATGACCCGAGTACAAAGCTTGTGATGGTGAATGTACCTTTTTTTCTATACAAAAATTTTATTTTATGTATTGTGAAACTGGATTTGGGAAACAGGCATATAATGTACTTACCTAGGTAACCAATAAACCAATGAGCATGGTTTGGTTTACCACCTATCATACCCACAGATTGTCTAAAACTTAAACAGCTCTGAAAATAAAGAGAAAGAACAGTTTTAGATGAGGTATAAAAATCAAGGAGAGGTTGATGAGGCAGTAGCTCAGATCTGGTCACAGCAGCAATTTGTTTTGGACAAAAGCTTCATACTCAGTCAGTTGATCTAACTATTGATATTAAGTAGTTAAATGATTAACTACTCAGTCAGCTGATTTAACTACAATATTAAGAAGTTAACTGATTAGCTACTCAGTCAGTTGATCTAACTAATATTAAGTGGTTAACTGATGAGCTACTCAGTCAGTTGATCTAACTAAAATTAAGTAGTTAACTGATTAACTACCCATTCAGCTGATCTAACTACAATATTAAGTAGTTAACTGATTAGCTACTCAGTCAGTTGATCTAACTAATATTAGGTGGTTAACTGATTAGCTACTCAGTCAGTTGATCTAACTAATATTAAGTAGTTAACAGATTAACTACTCAGTCAGCTGATCTAACTACAATATTAAGTAGTTAACTGATTAGCTACTCAGTTGATCTAACTAATATTAAGTAGTTAACTGATTAGCTCTTCAGTCAGTTGATCTAACTACAATATCAAGTAGTTAACTGATTAGCTCTTCAGTCAGTTGATCTAACTACAATATTAAGTAGTTAACTGATTAGCTACTCAGTCAGTTGATCTAACTAATATTAAGTGGTTAACTGACTAGCTACTCAGTCAGCTGATCTAACTAATATTAAGCAGCTAACTGATTAGCTCTTCAGTCTGTTGATCCAGTTACTAATATTAAGTAGTTAACTGATTAGCTACTCAGTCAGTTGAACTAACTAATATTAAGTAGCTAACTGATTAGCTCTTCAGTCAGTTGATCCAACTACAATATTAAGTAGTTAACTGATCAGCTACTCAGTCAGTTGATCTAACTACTAATATTAAGTAGTTAACAACAGTTAACTGATTAACTACCCAGTCAGTTGATCCAATTACTAATATTAAGTAGGTAACTGATTACTACTCAGTCAGTTGGTCCAATTACTAATATTAAGTAGTTATCTGATTAAATACTCAGTCAGTTGATCCAGTTACTAATATTAAGTAGTTAACTGATTAGCTACTCAGTCAGCTCATCTAACTACAATATTAAGTAGTTAACTGATTAGCTACTCCGTCAGGTAGTTAACTGATTAGCTACTCAGTCAGTTGATCCAACTACTAATATTAAGTAGTTAACTGATTAGCTACTCAGTCAGTTGATCTAATGAATATTAAGCAGTTAACTGATTAGCTACTCAGTCAGCTGATCTAATGAATATTAAGTAGTTAACTGATTAGCTACTCAGTCAGTTGATCTAATGAATATTAAGCAGTTAACTGATTAGCTACTCAGTCAGCTGATCTAATGAATATTAAGTAGTTAACTGATTAGCTACTCAGTCAGTTGATCTAATATGAAGTAGTTAACTGATTAGCTACTCAGTCAGTCGATCCAATTACTAATATTAAGTAAACTGATTAACTACTCAGTCAGCTGATCTAACTACAATATTAAGTAGTTAACTGATTAGCTACTCCGTCTTTTGATCTAACTAATATTAGGTAGTTAACTGATTAGCTACTCAGTCAGTTGATCCAAATACTAATATTAAGTAGTTAACTGATTAGCTACTCAGTCAGTTGATCTAACGAATATTAAGTAGTTAACTGATTAGCTACTCAGTCAGTTGATCCAACTACAATATTAAGTAGTTAACTGATTAGCTACTCAGTCAGCTCATCTAACTACAATATTAAGTAGTTAACTGATTAACTACTCAGTCAGCTGATCTAACTACAATATTAAGTAGTTAACTGATTAGCTACTCCGTCAGTTGATCTGACTAATATTAGGTAGTTAACTGATTAGCCACTCAGTCAGTTGATCTAACTACTAATATTAAGTAGTTAACTGATTAGCTACTCAGTCAGTTGATCTAACTAATATTAAGTAGTTAACAGATTAACTACTCAGTCAGCTGATCTAACTACAATATTAATTAGTTAACTGATTAGCTACTCAGTTGATCTAACTAATATTAAGTAGTTAACTGATTAGCTCTTCAGTCAGTTGATCTAACTACAATATCAAGTAGTTAACTGATTAGCTCTTCAGTCAGTTGATCTAACTACAATATTAAGTAGTTAACTGATTAGCTACTCAGTCAGTTGATCTAACTAATATTAAGTGGTTAACTGACTAGCTACTCAGTCAGTTGATCTAACTAATATTAAGTAGCTAACTGATTAGCTCTTCAGTCTGTTGATCCAGTTACTAATATTAAGTAGTTAACTGATTAGCTACTCAGTCAGTTGATCTAACTAATATTAAGTAGCTAACTGATTAGCTCTTCAGTCAGTTGATCCAACTACAATATTAAGTAGTTAACTGATCAGCTACTCAGTCAGTTGATCTAACTACTAATATTAAGTAGCTAACTGATTAGCTACTCAGTCAGTTGATCCAACTACAATATTAAGTAGTTAACTGATTAGCTACTCAGTCAGTTGATCCAATTACTAATATTAAGTAGTTAACTGATTAACTACTCAGTCAGCTCATCTAACTACAATATTAAGTAGTTAACTGATTAGCTACTCCATCAGGTAGTTAACTGATTAGCTACTCAGTCAGTTGATCCAACTACTAATATTAAGTAGTTAACTGATTAGCTACTCAGTCAGTTGATCTAATGAATATTAAGCAGTTAACTGATTAGCTACTCAGTCAGCTGATCTAATGAATATTAAGTAGTTAACTGATTAGCTACTCAGTCAGTTGATCTAATATGAAGTAGTTAACTGATTAGCTACTCAGTCAGTCGATCCAATTACTAATATTAAGTAAACTGATTAACTACTCAGTCAGCTGATCTAACTACAATATTAAGTAGTTAACTGATTAGCTACTCCGTCTTTTGATCTAACTAATATTAGGTAGTTAACTGATTAGCTACTCAGTCAGTTGATCCAACTACTAATATTAAGTAGTTAACTGATTAGCTACTCAGTCAGTTGATCTAACGAATATTAAGTAGTTAACTGATTAGCTACTCAGTCAGTTGATCCAACTACAATATTAAGTAGTTAACTGATTAGCTACTCAGTCAGCTCATCTAACTACAATATTAAGTAGTTAACTGATTAACTACTCAGTCAGCTGATCTAACTACAATATTAAGTAGTTAACTGATTAGCTACTCCGTCAGTTGATCTGACTAATATTAGGTAGTTAACTGATTAGCCACTCAGTCAGTTGATCTAACTACTAATATTAAGTAGTTAACTGATTAGCTACTCAGTCAGTTGATCTAACTAATATTAAGTAGTTAACAGATTAACTACTCAGTCAGCTGATCTAACTACAATATTAATTAGTTAACTGATTAGCTACTCAGTTGATCTAACTAATATTAAGTAGTTAACTGATTAGCTCTTCAGTCAGTTGATCTAACTACAATATCAAGTAGTTAACTGATTAGCTCTTCAGTCAGTTGATCTAACTACAATATTAAGTAGTTAACTGATTAGCTACTCAGTCAGTTGATCTAACTAATATTAAGTGGTTAACTGACTAGCTACTCAGTCAGTTGATCTAACTAATATTAAGTAGCTAACTGATTAGCTCTTCAGTCTGTTGATCCAGTTACTAATATTAAGTAGTTAACTGATTAGCTACTCAGTCAGTTGATCTAACTAATATTAAGTAGCTAACTGATTAGCTCTTCAGTCAGTTGATCCAACTACAATATTAAGTAGTTAACTGATCAGCTACTCAGTCAGTTGATCTAACTACTAATATTAAGTAGCTAACTGATTAGCTACTCAGTCAGTTGATCCAACTACAATATTAAGTAGTTAACTGATTAGCTACTCAGTCAGTTGATCCAATTACTAATATTAAGTAGTTAACTGATTAACTACTCAGTCAGCTCATCTAACTACAATATTAAGTAGTTAACTGATTAGCTACTCCATCAGGTAGTTAACTGATTAGCTACTCAGTCAGTTGATCCAACTACTAATATTAAGTAGTTAACTGATTAGCTACTCAGTCAGTTGATCTAATGAATATTAAGCAGTTAACTGATTAGCTACTGTCAGCTGATCTAACGAATATTAAGTAGTTAACTGATTAGCTACTCAGTCAGTTGATCTAATATGATGTAGTTAACTGATTAGCTACTCAGTCAGTCAATCCAATTACTAATATTAAGTAAACTGATTAACTACTCAGTCAGCTGATCTAACTACAATATTAAGTAGTTAACTGATTAGCTACTCCGTCAGTTAATCTAACTAATATTAGGTAGTTAACTGACTAGCTACTCAGTCAGTTGATCCAACTACTAATATTAAGTAGTTAACTGATTAGCTACTCAGTCAGTTGATCTAACGAATATTAAGTAGTTAACTGATTAGCTACTCAGTCAGTTGATCCAACTACAATATTAAGTAGTTAACTGATTAGCTACTCAGTCAGCTCATCTAACTACAATATTAAGTAGTTAACTGATTAACTACTCAGTCAGCTGATCTAACTACAATATTAAGTAGTTAACTAATTAGCTACTCCGTCAGTTGATCTGACTAATATTAGGTAGTTAACTGATTAGCCACTCAGTCAGTTGATCTAACTACTAATATTAAGTAGTTAACTGATTAGCTACTCAGTCAGTTGATCCAACTACTAATATTAAGTAGTTAACTGATTAGCTACTCAGTCAGTTGATCTAACTAATATTAAGTGGTTAACTGATTGACTATTCAGTCAATTGATCCAACTACTAATATTAACTGATTAGGTACTTAGTCAGTTGATCCAATTACTAATATTAAGTAGTTAACTAATTAACTACTCAGTCAGCTGATCTAACTACAATATTAAGTAGTTAACTGATTAGCTACTCAGTCAGTTGATCTAACTACTAATATTAGGTGGTTAATGGAATAGCTACTCTGTCAGTTGATCTTCAGAGTGAAAAGAGAAAAACTGCATCGCTGCTCTGCTAATCAATACAGGATAATGTATTGTGGCATCAGAATTTTATATTGCATATTACGATGTGAAGATGAACAAATTGCTTTGTATCTTTATGTTACCTTCAAGCTGTCTATATACACTGGATTTATATCTGAAAGTCCCAATCTCAATGGAATGACAAGAAGAAGAGGTTTCCATCTATCCACATTAACACTTTTTGTAGGTAAAGTCTGTTTACTGTCCATCTGAACACTATCACAAAATTTGGAATGAGTCTGTTGTACATTTAAAGCAGAACTGTTGTTATGTTGTCTATTATTTTGTAACACTCTATTTTCCTTTTCTGACAGTTTATCAACACTGGACCCATCTTTGCACAATTGCCCTGAAAGATGAAGAAAATCAGATATGTAATGCCAAATGTAATTCATAACTCCACAAAAAAGGTGAGAGTTTTACAAATGTGTAAACATCTTTGTGTTGAAAAATATTCTATTCAAGTAGTGTTCAACTGATGATCGGAACCAGTCACCACAGCCAGCCAATTGTGGGAAATCGGATGACGATGACAATGGCTCCTGGAATATCGGTCCAATAGATTGTTGCAAAGCATTTTATCATGATTCATAAACCACATTTTATTATCTTTTGCAATTGTTCAACTGTTAATGTAAAATGATGTCAATGATACCATTCAATAAAGTTGAAAAACCACCACAATGTGTATTCTAAATCTCTCTAGATGCCCATCTACGGAATATATAAGTTAGACGACATGTAAAGCTGACAACTGATCATACTAGCAACAATCGCCAGTTCATGCCGGAAAAGTGAAGGTTGCACTCCATTGACTCAGGTCACAGTAAAATTACCTGTCGCATGCACTTGGGTGGTAAACGGGGCTCTGAGAGCCACGTTTACTGCCTAAGTGTGAGAAACTGGTAATTTTACTGCGACCCCAGTCAACTAAGTTTAACACTGGGAAAAATGTTCAGTTTAATGTAGTTCTTTCGAGCCTCAACTTGTCTTGTAGCACATGATATTACAATCGGAATCAGAATCCACCGATTGTGAGCTCAAATAACCGGTAATCGAGCTGAACACAGCTACATTGCTACAAACATTATTACCGCAACAACTGTCTGTTTTAGCTTATTGTGCATGATGACCAGTGAACATTAATAAAAATTTTAAGTTTCGAACTTTGAAAAGTTATTCAGCTGTTCAACTTCAATAAATGATTTGTTCCACAACATGATCACATTATTTTATATTGAGTTTTGTTCTGTTCGATCACAGTCCCTAGATACAAATGTTGTCAAAAGCAACGCTTTTCTAAAATTCTCCTGATTGTTATATAAACAGAAGTAAAGCAGGCTTTAACCCTTTACCCAACAAATCGCCCGCATCCGCCTGCGTAATATGCAGATTCAGTAGCTGAAAAAATATTATTTTTCGAAAAATTTCAACAAAACCATATCATGTGACCCCTCATTGGAACCAGCTCATCGAGCTCGTTCCAATGAGGAGTCACATGATATGGTTTTGTTGACATTTTTCGGAAAAAATTAAAAAACGATATTTAAATTAATAAATTTTTATATCGTCCGCGTTGGGTAAAGGGTTAATTTACAAATGGATCGACTCCATTAAGTGTTGAATTATCATTTCATTTCAGAAATTCCCCATTTTTATTTAACCCTTTACCTAACGTAACGGCCAAAACCGGTCAGTGCTATTCACAAAAATTGCCAATTAATTTTCATTATATTTTCATTTTTTGTATCAAAAACATAGGTTATGACCCCTCTTTGGAACAATCTCGGCAAGCTCGTTCCAAGGAGGGGTCATAACCTATGTTTTTGAGACAAAAAAAGAAAAAAATTAGTTATGAAGTATTTTGGTTGCAAGTGTTGTCAGCTTTTCATGTTAGGTAAAGGGTTAAAACAAATAGCTTCACCACCAGAATGGAGTCCATCCAATTTGAAACGAGTTTTTTTCCAAGAAAACAGGTGATAAAATTCAGGTATCGGTCCTTCTCAGGTTCATTTAAAAATGTTTATTACTGCAGTTTCGAAGCTACAAAGTCAACAATTTGAATAGTTTCAATCAATAGCTAGTGCAATGGTTTATATCTCAGTTTATAGCATGGGAAGTGGTGAGGTAAAAAATGCACTCTATATAACTGTGTGTCTTAATAATCAGAGGTATTAGTTTAGAAAAAACCTTTTCTTTTGATGATGTATCCATTACCTGTGATTCAATTTGAAGTTTGATTTGAAATTTGATTGGAAATTTGATTTGTCTTCACCAATTTGATTCAATTCGATCAAAATTGGCAATTCGCAGGTCCCCAGCACGGGCAAGATTGAGACTTCAATACTCCATCTCAGAAAACCATGTGGTGGTAATAACCCATTTCTCTTACAATATACCTCCCTTTCATGACTTGTTCACATGATGAAGGGATTGGGACCAGTTTTTAAAGGCATCTGTTTGACAATCAATCAGCATCTACGAATTAATTTTTTATAAATGAAGATTATGATGTCCTGGTATTATTGCATTCTTGCCTGGGCATGACATAATCTCAATTCATTGTTCTCCTTGTACTATAACCACATAAGTTTATAGTAGTGTTTGAGCTGTTTTTGTTTTTTTTTTCTTTATTTTTTTTGTCATGTTTAACACATGGTAGGTCTATTTAAAAATATCATGGCAAAAAACAATCTAGTCTAATGCATTTCACTGAGTTGGTAATATCTTTATTACTTAAGGCCTAAACAAAATTAAAAATCTGTTTCTCAGGCCCTCCCACTTGGTCCTTTTGGCTGCCTCATTCTCTCTTTTTATAACCAATGTAAACTTAAAAAAAACTAAAAATTAAATAGTTTATGTGCAATATTTTACACAAGTTAAAAAAAATTGATAAATCTGTCCCTAGTCTGCAAGAAAGCTTTGCAATGCTTTTGCATTGAAAGCTTTCTTGCTCTCAAGGGACGAAATATGCCACCACCGATGCTATTCCGTAGATTATAAGGCCTAAAAATTAAACCAAGAACAAGAACTTTTGATGGCAAAGAAATAATTACAGAAATAAAAAAACAAATGAAAGTGTCAATGACAATGTAGCTCAACTTGTGTAAGACATGTATAGTATGTAACACAGTAATGACACACATCTGGGAAATGACCTGATAATAAAAGTACATGTAAAGTATTGGAAAGGTCTCTTCATAAATAATGACCATAAAGTGTAACAAATGTACAGGTAAAGTATTGTAAAGGTGGGTGACAGTCCGATGCTTCTAGCTAGAGCCGTATTGAAATGTGCACTTACTGTGTATAAGTGGCACTGAATAAATCGAAGTTTGTTTAATTTGACGCCGGTGGCCATCTTGAAATTTCAAACCGCACCTAAAAACACTTGTTCTAGTCCCAAGGTGATAGCAAAGGTACCCAAGAGGTTTCGTGAAGATCGGTTCATAAATACAGAGTCATGTTGACATGTGTACTGTGTTTATAAGTAGCACTGAATAAATCAAAGTTCATCTAATTTGCATCATTTATGCACGAGAGAAAAAACCTGTATTATATGTGATGTATTCCATGTTACTAAACATTCATACAAAAATTTATTCAAATGAGAACCTTCATATAGAAGTTGTGTACAAAAAACTGATTGCACCTAATTTCAGTATAAAATGGCCACCGGCAGCCATCTTGAATTTTGGACTGCACCCAAAAACACTTGTTCTAGTCCCAAGGTGATAACAAAGGTACCCAAGAAGTTAGTTCATGAATAATGCCTCTAGCCCAAGTCGTGTTGACATGTGTACTAACTGTGTATAAGTAGCACTGAATAAATCAAAGTTCATCTAGAATTTCATACCGCACCCAAAAATGATAAATTTCAAGTAATTTGTATATTTATATTTTTTATACTTACCAATGGCCCAGACTAGCTAGTGCTAACTCAATTTAATTCAGGGCTAAACAGAAATTTTGCACACACCCCACCCCCCCCCCCCCTCACCCCCGAAAAAAAAATTTGCATGCAGAACCAAAAAAATCAAGTTCTATCTGGTCCTCCATACTTTTGTTATCTGCGCATGCGCAGTATCCAGGATGGTACAGGAATTGGCACCAACCATCATTCTTTCTACAGTGCCTGCTAAATGTGGAACGGCGTCAGTGCTCAAGCAGACTGCCTAAATCCCTAGAAGATGTAATATTAATGGATGACATTCTGAGCAAAGAAAGAGGACCCAAAGATCTAAGGTCACCAGAGATGGACTCTAAATTTCTAAGGTAAAACTTGGTAATGAAGAGGGCTGTGTCCAGAATGTAGCCTTCATGAGATCAGTATAGTCCAGGCACATTAGACATAAAAATGAGAAAGTAAGGAAAAAAATCGGAGAAAGCTGATTTTTTTATATGTTTCCGGGACACACATTGCGAAAAAAGTGTGAAAAGTCCCCGCGAATCTGAGTTGAGCTTTTTTAGTTATAGCGTTTTTTTGATGAAAATTTTTTTTTAAAATTCGACCCAGCTCCATATTTCTCATTCTTATTCGCCTTAGTAGGGTGAGAATCATAAATATCGTGCTGAATTATATTGAGAATACATATCCCCAACAGAAAATGCCAACTTTGTACCAATCCTCGCACTCAATGGTGAAATATTCACGAAAATATACAAAATTACGAAAAAAAATTTATTGTTTTCATACACACAATGGTACACAACGTCCATTAAATCAAATCTACGACTACTTTGGGAGTTAAATTATATATCAAAAATTGCAGAAAAGCAGTGGCTTTATAATGATATATAACAATAGTCATTTATTCCATAATGAACTGGTGAAACGTGTGAAATATTAACCATACCCCCTAAACTCAAATTCAAACGGCATCGACTTTTCTCATTCAAATACCGTATTACAGCATCATCGTTTCAATTTCCATGTTCGATTAAATCACATAATGTGGTGTTCGCCTACACTCAAGATGCAAACTGAATGTGAGAAACAGGGACTGAACGTTTGTCCAGTGACGTTTGACCAACCACTTTATATCAAAGCAGTGGAGATTGTGTCTTCGTCAGATAAGTTGACAAAAGTTTTCGTCAGACTCGGCGGCTTCCATATGATTATGTCATATTTAGGGGCAATTGGTTCGATCATGGCTGGTAGCAGCTTGGATGAACTTTGGGGGACTGTTTATGCTGGTGGGTCAATCCATCATTTGATCAGTGTTCATGCATATTCAAGAGCAGTTCGTGCCCATTTAGCATGCTAACACAAATTGCCATTACAAAACTTGTGTTTGAAGAAAGCCAAACACTAGATAACATAGACTGCACAGAAGTCGATGAAATATTCTGTGGACTTGCCAGAGGTGACTGTACAACAGCTGACGCTGTCAATCAAGAAAGTGTCAACCATCTACTGTCAAAATTACACGAACTGCTCCAGAATGCGTCCGTAGGACGCACAGGAAAGCTTTGGGTACAATACTATGAGCAAATAGGTCTTCTCCAGTTGTTCTTGAGAGCAGAGCGCACAGGCGACTGGGAACTCCACACATATTGTGTTCGCAATATGATTCCAGTATTTCACGCAGGTGGTCATTTTGCATACGCAAAAAGTTCTCATCTCTATTTGCAGCAGATGAATGAGCTAACAGAAATAATGCAACAGGATGATTTGAAGTTGTTCACTGAGAAAGGTTACTTTACCATAAGGCGCTCAGATAAATTCTGGGACGGGATATATTCTGATCAGACCATAGAGCAGTGTTTAATGAGAATGTTCAAGCTCCCTGGTGGTCTCACACATGGCAGGGGAATAACCGATAGCACTGTTGCGAAATGGGTACATGGACTACCTCTTTGCCTTCCGATATGTAATGCTCTCGAAAATTTTGTTCATGTTCACACTGGTCATGGCGAACAACATCGGGATCTCTGTCAAAGTTCACAATTGACTGATGCCAATGATATCACCAAATTATTGAACTGGCTCAGAGTGCATTCCCCCTTTCAGAATAGAGATCCACTACAATTAGTCTCTATAGCGACCGGGCTTGTGGCCGATGAAACTGTGAACTGTGACCAAGTTCGCAAAATTGGTGAATGTTGCGTATCGAATGTTGTAAGCAAAACGTTCAACAGCATCAAACTACGACGTGTTGACACTGTGAAGTCTTTCGCATCGATGGCAAATAGCATCAAAGTCCGTGGAAGTAAGGTAGTGATTGACCCCACAATTCTGTTCAACCGCATCACATGTGTTATTCAGTCACAAGCAGAGATGGAAGAGTATCTCAAATATGAACTCGCCCCGAAATCACCAGCATTGTTTGCTTCTGCTGGAATGTGGAAGACACAGAAAAGCAAGCTCGGTAAGATCCTCAAAACATACAGTTCCGAGCAAACTAAAATCCCAGAACATTCTCTGTTTGTTGTAGATGGTGGATTTTTATTGAGGGCAGTTGTATGGCCTAAACAGTCGTCATATAAGGACATATGTACATCATATTCCAATTATCTAGTGAGACATTTTGGGGCGAACGTCGTGGTTGTTTTTGATGGTTATGCTTGTACAATGTCGACAAAGGGCATGGAACAAGCCCGTAGATCTAAAGACAGGTATTCCATTGATATCAATATCTCACCCGAGTTACCAGCCACCACACCCCAATCCGATTTCCTTGCAAATGCCAAGAACAAAACCCAACTGATCGATCTTCTAATGCAGGAGCTATCTGCTATCAATATTCAGTCCAAGCAGGCCGAGGCTGATGCTGATGTACTGATAGCCGAAACTGCACTTGACATCGCTCAAGATGACAACAATGTTGTCGTTGTGGGAACAGACACAGACTTGTTAGTCATTCTTACCTCTCGAGTTCAACCGGGACGTAATATTCACATGATGTATTCCATTACCCCAAACTTACTAGTTTCAGTTAGTGAAATAGCAACCAAAATGGGTGACCATAGAAGCAACCTCCTTGTAGCACATTCTATAAGTGGTTGTGACACTACTTCTGCACTCTTTCGAGTTGGTAAGAAGAAAGTATTCAGTACAATTGTCTCCGATGTTACTAGCGACTCACAACAGTATGTCAACACAATTTTGGCGGATGACAGTACACCAAGTGCAGTAGCCGCTGCCGGGGAACAACTTCTCCTGATCTTATACGGGAGTAAAACTGTTTCCTCTCTCGACCAATATAGATATGTCACTTACAAGCGTTATGTAGCAAAATCTAAACTGAATAAACCCATCGACCTAGCCTCACTCCCACCAAGCAGCGATGCTGCACAACAACATGTCTACAGATGTTATCTCCAGGTCCAACAATGGCTGGGCACTTCGCTTCCTCCGACAGATTGGGGGTGGTCGCTAGACAATGGACTTCTTGTACCGACTGCAGCCACAAAGCCATGTGCCCCCGATAACCTACTGAATCTGATCAGTTGTGGTTGCAAGAGTGCTTGTACAAAAAGGTGTGGGTGTAAGAAGGCAGGACTCTCTTGCTCAGGTTTGTGTAATTGCAGTTCGGATTCTTGTAACAACCACAGAAACACTGTCCTGTCGGAAATTTCTGAGTTCGATGAATAATATGTATATAGGTCATGTCATTTCTGTATATAGCGTTGATAATAGTCAATGTAACTTAATCCATGTTGATTGATTTGTACATTCTGTAAATATTATTTATTGATTTTTGTACATTCTGTAAATATTATTTATTGATTTAATGCTGCCAGACACAGACGTGTCTGTTCGGTCCCAAGCCCGAAAATAGTTGAGTTCTCATGCTGACGAATTTTATGCCAAAAGGGGAACTCGGCCAGAAGCATAGAGGGTCTTCCATAATGTCTATTTTGTAAGCAATGATAAAAGTCTTCAAATGGTGGTGGATTTTTTATCGTCTGTCCAACTAACATCCCGTTCTGTACTACGACCCTTTGGGCAAATCCGTTAGGAAAATCGTCATTTTTTGCGTAAATCCGATACTTTTTTGTGAATTTTCAATAATTTTTTGCAGAAATTGTCATAGAATGCACATTTTCCTCTAGGTAAATGTATATTAGACATTATGTAGCTCGAAATACGCGTAAACAAAAAATACAGTTGGATCAACTCGAGGTTACAAAGTTTGTGCGATTTTTTTTTATTTTTTTCAAACGCGTTTTCGAAAAAAGGCTGTAGAAAAAAAAGCTCAACTGGGATTTTAGGGGACTTTTGTCTAATCGTTCAGTGACATGTTCTCGACATTCCCTGAAAAAAACAGCTTTCTCCGATTTTTTTCCCTAGTGAAACCTAATGTTCTTGGGCTAAGTAAGGAATCAAAGACAGAAAGAATCTGTTTTTTGTTTTCCTAATAAAATCCGATAAACGTTTATAAAGGCGCATTGTTCTCACTGGACGCAGCAAAGGTCTACGGTTATCCGAGGACGGTAAAGCCTTAATAATAGGCTCTGGCCGCTTATCCAGAATCTGATTCTCAGCCAAAAATTCCATTTCTGTAGTGAGGGTAATAGTATTACCCACACTACGGTAATGGGAATCATCAACAGATAATGCATGAAGTTCACTAAATCTTCTGGCAGAGGCAATGGCTAAGAGAAAAGCCGTTTCATAGGTCAAGAATTTGAACTCTACACCGTATAACGGCTCAAATAGAGCTTCTTGAAGCTTCAACGGAACCCAAGCCAAATTCCATTTAAGAATTAATCTGAGGGTTCTTGGTCTATTAAGAGAGAAATTTCCAACTAGCTTGGATAAAGAAGTATCTGAGCCAATAGCCAAGTTATCACGATGAGCGTAAGTGTCTGATAACATAGACCTATAGCCCTTAATAGTGACGGGCTGCAGTTTGAGTACGTCAAACAGGTAGACCAGGAAAATGACAATCTGATGAATGGATGGATCATAGATGTCTGCAGACTGGTTCGTACACCAACGAAAGAAAACCCTCCACTTCGCTGCGTAATTCAACGAAGAGTAGGTCCTCCTACAGTTAGAAATTGAGTCCACTGCTCATCCTGAAAAATGTTTTCCATGCAAGAAGGACCGCAAAATGGAAATACGTGAAGGTTGGGACCTTCCGAGTTGTGTTGCAGTGTGCGAGACTTCCCCTGATACAGAAAAACCTTTCAAGGAGGAAGCTTCTGGGGAATGTCCCATAACAGACACCTGAGAAGATTGATCCAAGGTTTCTGTGACAGAGGTGCTACTAGCAGGATTTTGCAGTGAGACTGTTTGATCTTTAACAGAATCTTCTGAATCAACAGAGCTGGAGGATATGCATAACCTATCATTCCGTCCCATGAGATCGACAGAGCGTCTACTGCGTACGCTCGATGATCTGGACATGGTGACACAAACGTCGGTAACTGATTGTTTAGGTGTGTCGCAAAAAGATATATCATGAGACGATCCCACTGGTAGCAGATCTGACTGGATATTCGCTTGTTGAGAGTCCACTCCGATGGCAACAGGCGACCTTTCCGAGAGAGCGAGTCTGCTAGTAAGTTCAGACGACCCGGTATATGATGGACTGAGAGATGAACATGATGATTCAGAAAGAACAGGAGAATCTTCTCCGTTAATTCGCATAACGGAATCGAGTGAGTGCCACCTTGGTTCCTGAGGTAAGCTACTATTGTCAAGTTGTCCGACAGAATCTGAATATGAAGATCTGCTAATTGAAGAATCCAATGTTGTAGTGCTAGCCAGATGGACATCATCTCCTTGATGTTTATGTGCTTCTCTTGGAACCGAGAGTCCCAAAAACAGAGGCACTTCAAGTCTGCCATACTTAGGGACATGCTCCAGCCTGTCTGACTTGCATCCATCATAATCGTGAAAACCGGATCTGGCAGTTGAAGCAGAACTCCCCGAGTCAACCACTGGAGGTCCGCCCAAATTTGAACCTTTTGTTTTACTAGGTCTGTTAAAACAATCCTGGTTTCGAGCGAATGTGTCTTCACACTCCAGTTCTGAGTAAAGAATATCTGGAGGGGACGCATGCACAGACGGCCCATCGGAATAAGATCCGCAGCCGCTCCACACAGCCCCATCAGTCGCATAAACTCCCTCGTAGTTACTGGAGGAGAGTTTAGACAAAAGCGAGCGTAACAACTGACTAATTTCGCTCTGGGTAACGGCAGACGAACCAATTTGTTGTGAGTTGCAAAGCTCATTTCCAAGTGAATGAATGACTTGGATGAGGCTAGATCCGACTTTTTCTTGTTTACTATGAAACCGAGACGTCAATTGAAGCAGACTCTGAACATCGTTCTGAAGAATACTCCCGCAGGTACTTTCTGAATGCCGGATGTACCAGGACATGAAAGTAGGCATCCTTTAGATCTATGCTTGCCGCATAGTCGACCACTCGAATGCTCGCTTTTACCGACCAAATGGTTTCCATATAGAACTTTGGAGCTACGATCAACTTGTTTATCCACCCCAAATCTA
Organism: Pictodentalium vernedei; assembly: GCA_031216915.1. NCBI lineage: Eukaryota > Metazoa > Mollusca > Scaphopoda > Dentaliida > Dentaliidae > Pictodentalium > Pictodentalium vernedei. The sequence continues at coordinate 97,504,384 of CM062290.1, read as the reverse complement.
TTACCAGTCGGAACGAGCCATCTGGCTTCAGTACGAGGAACAGATGACTGTAAAAACCTTGAGAATTTTTATTCTCAACAACCTCTATTGATTCCTTTAATAAGAGAAACTGTATCTCCGCAAGGTGAGACTCTCTTTTTAAAGGACCTGCCGGAAGATTTGTCCAATGCGGACATCTTGTAAGTGGGGGTTTTGCTCGGAATGATAGCCGTAGGCCTACCGAGACTACACTTCTCACCCACTGATCTTCCGTGACTTCTATCCAGTTTCTCGCGAAGTTTGATAACCTTCCGTCAACTGGCAAGCAATAGAGGACTTGTCCATCACCTGTACGACTTACGAGGCTTACGGGAGGAGAAATTACGTCCTTCCCACTAAAATCCTCGGCCCTTTGGCAGGGGCGTCTGGTTTATAGTCTCGATCAGACCTGCGCCCCTTTCCCGAGTCACTATACTGATGACCTCCAGAGTAATTATAAGAGGGTTTCTTGTACACTTGCAAGGAACTCCTTCTAATTGATTGTGAAGCGGAATGGCCTCGCTTACCCCGGTCTGCTGATGCGTGTTGTTGAGACGCAGATTTCAGCAGCAGTGCACTGGAAACTTTCTTTGTAGCCTGTTCATAGACTAACGAAAGCTTGTTGTCAAATAGCGTATGTCCAGAGACTGGAGCGACTCAGAGAGAGTTTTTCACCTTGTCATCTATAAGTGATAGCGACGCAGGGTTAGCATCAGTCTAATCAACTCCAACTTTGCAACTGTCAGGGCAGAGTTGTACGTGGTATACATGCTTGCTCTGGAAAGAACTCTAAGCGAGGAACATCCTCAAATTCCTACCCATTAAGATGTTGCGCCATAGCTCTAGTGAGGTGATCTGCGTAGGACATCGTGTCCAGATTCGCTCTACTGGATGAAATAGCATATTCCATCACTTTCGAGCATATATTGAATGATGCAGGTAGGGACATATCTAAATCCCTGGCCTGCTCATCTGAATGCAGAGGAGCTCTCTGGACATCTTCTCCAACCGTTTTAAATGAGCGTGGTCCAAGGAATGGTATATTTATTGAAAATGTCGATAGGAAACTGCCTTTCCTCTTGGCACTAGATAGGTTGAATATGGCGTTGTTAACATGGTCGAAGGCCTCTGACACCTGTCAAGATTGTTTCAGGAAGGAAAGAACACCATCTTTCCGCCGCACGAAATCTTTGTCCAGAGAGGACAGCGGTTTCTTAGTAGTCGCAGCTTGCTGATCAGGTGGAACAATGTCAGGATGGTATCGATGAATAAAATTCATCGCAACCATATGCTGTTCCAAAAGGGAAGGGTAATCCTCTTCTTTGACCCTTTCACCATCCGACTGAATCCACTGTGAAGTTCGGTCCATCGCATCTGCATGTGCAGATGACTGGACCGACCCAGCACCGTCCGACAGTTCACCACCGAAGTCTGCGGAAGGCTGCTCTTGCACTTGCTGGGATGCTGTGATTAGCTGTGCAATCTGCGACAGCAAGTCCATTACCGAGGCTTCAGAAGCAGCGGTTTTCTGTTTTTTCGCCGCTTGCTGCTCCTGGGACAGAGATCTGGAGGTAGATCTTTTCTCTGCATGTTCTAATGAATGAAGCCTTGGATTGCTAGCTACTGGATGGTCAGACTTCACGGGCGAAGACTGGCTCCATCTTCGTGCAGCTGGCTGGATATCCAAAGTCAGGTAGTTAGCATGCAGTCATGTGTGCTTTTCTAACAAAGCGGGGGAAGCCTTGACTGTAGCCGACCCCAGCTGCAGTCTAGACAGAGCGTCCTGAGCGGCGGGTGTGGACGTATGCTCCAGCTCATGCAAGTTTCTCAAAAAAAACATTTGGTCTCAAATGTTGCTGGCTTAGAAAAGGCTCTCCCGCTCGCGGTCTTTCAGACCTCGCCAAGCTTCCCGAAGAGAAACTTGCGGATTTCCTCCCTATTGCCATCGTGACTAGGGGAGCTTTAGTTCTTGAGGTGCTCGCTCTACCCAAAACTACACTTCTCTCAACCACAAAGGACTTACCCAGTGTCACGGCTCCCACAAACAGAGTAATCGCTTCACCGGTCGAGCTAGCTGCTTGCAAAGGATTAAGAACACTAACTAGAGGCCTTATCCCTTGCTTAATATTCATGAGCACCTTTGCAGCTAGCTCTGTTTGCTCATCAGAGCGCGACGACGGTAGCTAACTTTAGATGGGTGTCACTATACCATCATCACATTCTTGTTCCTCTGAAAAAGAAACTGAAAAACTCAAATTATTTTGTGGTGAGAGCTCCGGCACAGGAACCTCACCAACAGACATGTTAACTCTCCCGGAATGCCCGGGAAAATCCCGGAATTTCAGTGTAGTTCCTGGCCTCCCGGACAGGAATCAGTTTTGGACCAAAAATCCCGATAAACAACAGTCAAATATTTCATTCCCGTTGTAACTTTTGAAAAACGTTCGGAGTCAAATTACATGCATTTCAAACTCTGGTAAAAACTCACGAAGCAATAAAATATGGATTTAAGTTAAATTTATTTAAGAAAAGGGTATTTTATGATATACATTTCAACTGTGTTCATGTTTATTTCTCATTTTCTGGGTTTTTTCTTCTGAGATTCATGATCAATGTGTGAGTGTTGAAGTAAAAATAGGTGACTTACTTTCAAAAAATTGAAAACTCTACCTTCATTTAAATGCAGTTTTTGAAAATTAAAATATATGAAAAGGAATTAAATAATATATATTTATTTATTCCTTCATAGAATAGCTTTAATTCTCATCCCTTTTCCAAAATCAAAACGTAAACAACAACTATTTAGCACAGTTTAAAAGTAGGTTAAAGTCGCTTAGGATGCCGAAAAATTATGACTGCATATTTAAACACAATGGACTTATTTTCTAACACTACATTTATTCTGTTGTGCTGACTACAGAACTGTTAACTGTTGGCCATCTGTACCCAGAAAATTTTGAATGGAATTAAAAAAAATGCTTCAATGATGAAAAGAAAAGTTTTGTGTAGGGCACAAATGTCCCACATGCATGAAGTTTGATCAAGATACTTTCTATGTACTAATGTTCTTGAAGTAACTGAACATTAGGATATCTTTTCCTGTTAACATTTCCAGACTTGGGAAATTATTAGCTAAGTAGACTTTGATAAGAGCAAACCACAGGTGGAGGTGCTCTGTGGGACAGTGTGGGTGGGTGGTGGCAGGGAGAGGAGGGGGGGCTCATGAAGAAGAGGATCCTGGGGAGGAGGGGTCAAATCAACAGTTATTTTATTATTTTTTAACATTGCATAAACGCATCAGCATAATTGACAACTAGTTCTGGATATAACCTTGTGTTAATAGTGGTCCATGAGCTGAAAATTCACAAGTTTTTTCTTTTATTTTGTCCCAGCATGAACTTTTCCCTGAAATCCATCCCATTTCCCTGAAAATCACCCTCAGGTTCCCTGAAAAATTATTCTGGAGGTTAACCTGTCTGCTCACCACCAACAACATACCGTGACACCATCTCCAACATCTGTCATCCGAAGAAACACAAGTAGGACAAGAATCCGTAGGAGTGCATCAACTACAGGCAAGGCAACAAGCATGTAAATCCAAGGAAGACTTCCTTGCCTTGCATTTTGAGCAGTAAGCTTTCATAATTACAATCAAAAAACAAAGTCGATAGTACTCCTTCAAACTCCACAATATATATATAAACAAGATACATGAAAAATAGAAAGCAAAATTAAATTCGAAAAAATGATAAAAAAAATTTTTGAAAATTTTTTGAAAAAATGCCAAATTACCCAAAGGGAAAATAAGGAGCCCAAGGGCACCCCGATAGAGCCTAAGTGTGGATAAAATCCAAATTTTTTTTAGCTACAGTTCCAGAATCATAATCCTACATAATTCTACAGTAAATTAATATGAAATACAACAAATATCTGAAGACGTTGCTAATGTAAACAACATCAAGGAAAAAACTGGAACAAGACATCAGACACACAAAAAGGCCCAAAGTCAGTAACCGATTTAAATGCTACCCGATGCAACGCTAGATCTTCATACGAAGAAAAAACAATACACTGGATAGAAGATGCAAGACCAAAATGACCTAACACCCCTAGGGTGAGGACGTAACCATGGGGATAAACATTCTGTAATACACATTAAACTCCCAAGAAATTTAATAAAAAATTTCAATAAAAAATATCCAAAAAGCTTAGGAGTTTAACAGGAGGGTGTCATGGTAGGATACGGAAATAACACCTAACAAACAATGGATTAATCATTAGTAAGAATGACATAATTTTTATAATTATTATAAAGTTGCAGCCCTGAACATTCAAAACCACCGTTGTTCACTTCCATCATCCATTTACAGCCTTGGATCCACCAATTCTCTCATTGATTTGTGTCTGGCATCCTCAAAAAAGGAGATTTAAAGCACAGATGTCAACTCATTGTTTACTGACTTAGGGCCAAACAAAGAATGATGGTTTGCACCAATTTCGAAACCTTCCTGGATACTGCGCATGTACAGGTAACAAAAGTATGGAGGACCAGATAGGACTTGATTTTTTCGGTTTTGTATGCAAATTTGGGGGAGTGCAAAATTTGAGTTTGGCCCTGAATTAAACTGAGTTAGCACCAGCTAGTCTGGGCCATTGGTTGTAGTATAAAACTATGATAAATTTAAAGTAATCTGTATATTTTTAATACTTACCAATGGCCCAGTCATAGCTTGTGCAACCTCAATATTATAAAGGGACAAACGTTAAAAAATTTATAGTAATTTATATATTTTTTATACTTACCAATGACCCAGACATAGCTGGCACTAACTCTTAAAAATCTAGGGCCAAACACAAATTTTGCCCCCCAATCCTCAAAATTTGCATCTAAAACCAAAGAAATCATGTCCTGAATGGCCCTCCATACTTCGCCTCTACTGCGCATGCGCAGTGTCAAGGAGGTCCCGAAATTGGCGCCATTTATCATTCTTACAATCAGTGCCTGGTCAGCGCTATGTACTCAGCGGGGAGGTATGAGTTCCCAACTCTTGGGAGGGCCATCCCCATCTGGGTCATTGGTAAGTATAAAAAATATATAAATTACTATAAATTTTTTAACATTTTTATACTGTACCAAAGACATAGCTGAATAGTAAAAAGGCTAGAGGGCCTAGGACATAGAGGAAAATCCGATAAGCTCAACTATATAAAATAGATTCATCCCCTCGAGGAGAAAAGGAGTATTAGGCTTTACATGTATCTTTCTTATTTATGATAAATTAGAAAGACACAACACCCTCCATAATTGAGCATCATGTTCTCTATTAACATCCAGTATAATCCTTATACTAATTATTTTTAAAGTAAGCCAATAAATAAAGTTAGTCCAGAGAATTGAGACTCTTTATACTCTTTTAAAAGTGTCCGAGGATTGAATATTAACGCCCGTCAGACACGTGACATATTCAATGCTACACTTTAAAAATATAACATGAATGAATTTTTAAACATTAACTTTTCACTTTAAAACCATCCCGGTAACAACTCAGAATTACTGACTCCGGAGGAGGTACCCCCTTGTTTTCACTATAAAACAGGTGACCCAAGGGAACACCCTCACCCAGCCCCCCCCCCCCCCCCCCACTTCCCCTTGCCCTGGGTCAAATAGCCCAGAGCGAAGAGGGCAACAGGATGGAGTCACTGCCTGAACAGAAAGCCTACATAACTATAGTTACAACTGTTTAGTGAACGACATTCTGAGTAGCAGAAAATGGACCTAAACAATGCAGATCTCCAGAAATGGACTCAATATTTCTGAGATAAAAATTTGTGAATGAGGATGGCTGAGACCAATATGCAGCCTTCATTAAATCTGTAATAGCAACACTATTTGCATAAGCCCAAGATTTAGAAAGAGCTGTTACTTCATGAGCCGAAATCTTAAGCACAGACTGCTGAGTTGAAGATAGATTATCATAAGCAGTACAGATAGTTAATTGAATCCATCTAGCAATAGAATGGACCGTAATGTCCTTTCTATTAGGCATCAGAGACAGAAGAAGCGTTTACGTCCCTTTCTGATAAACTGAGATCTTATTTATAAATACATAAAGCTCTAACTGGACAGAGTAAAGGCCTATGCCCGTCTGAAGACGGAAGGGCCTTAATAACAATAGGTTCCAGATATTTATTAGGAGCCTGATTCTTAGCCAAAAATCCAACATTAGTAGTAAAGGTAATAGTGTTCCCGACACTACGATAGTGAGAATCGTCCACCGATAGTGCATGAAGCTCACTGACTCTTCAGCCGAAGAGAAAGCTAAGAGAAATGCTGTCTTATAAGACCAGAATTTGAAATCTACTGTCTCAAGAGGCTCAAATGGTTTTCTTTTAGTTTAAGAAGAACCCAAGCTAAATTCCATTTAGGAATTAATCTAAGGGTTCTAGGTCTATATATCGAAAAGTTTCTAACTAATTTAGATAAAGAGACATTAGATCCAATTGTAAACTATCATGGTGTGCATAGGTATCAGATAACAGAGACCTATAACATTTAATAGTAACAGGCTGCAGTTGATCTCGTCAAACAAGTATACTAGAAAGTTTGCAATGTCTGGTATGGAGGGATCAAAAATATCAACATAATGATCCCTACACCAACGACGAAAGACCTTCCACTTTAGCCGCATAGTATAGCGAAGAGGAGGTCCTCCTACAGTTAGAAATTGCGTCCACTGCTCGTCCTGTACAATGCTTGCCGTGCAAGAAGGACCGCACAACGGAATACATGAAGGTTGAGACCTTGCGGGTTGTGATGAAGTTGACACAATTTCCCCAGCGAAAGAAGATCCTCTCGTGGAGGAAGTTTTAGCGGTAAGTCCCACAGCAGACATCTGAGTAGATTTATCCACGGTCTCTGTGGAGACAGAGATGCTACCAACAATTGTATTGTGATTGTTTTATCTTTAGCAATATTTGCTGAATCATACTGGAGGATACGCATATCCTATCATTCCGTCCCATGAGATCGATAGAGCGTCTACTGTATATGCCAGACATGGTGACACATACGTCTGCAATTGATTGTTGAGTTGTGTCGCAAATAAGTCTATCATTGGTCGCTCCCATTGGTAGCAAATCTGATTGAATACCTGTTTGTTGAGAGTCCATTCTGACGGCAACAAGCGACCCTTCCGTGAAAGGGAGTCTGCTAATACATACAGACGACCCGGAATATGACGGATCGAAGCAGAACTTGGTGTTCTAGAACAAACAGAAGAATTCTTTCCGTTAAATTAAATAACGGAACGGAATGAGTGCCTCCCTCGTTCCGGATATACGCAACCACTGTCATATTGTCGGACAGGATTTGGACATGCGCTTTCTGAATAATGTTCATCCAATGACGTAGTGCAAGCCAAATTGACATCATTTCTTGGATGTTTATGTGCTTGCCTAGAAACTGCAGAACCCAAAGACCCTGGCACTTCGAATCCGTTGGGATCAATGTTGTACCCCAACCTGTTTGACTGGCATCCGCATTAACCGTAAAACTCGGATCCGGCAACTGCAGTGAAACTCCCTGAGTCAACCACTGAATGTTTGCCCAAGTCTGAATCTCATGTTACACTTAATTGACAAGAGAACGTCAATATAGAGCAATTCATAGATTGCTGAAAGGTTGCCGTCGAAGAGAAGCTTCTCCGAGACCGAAGCGACTCTGAGAGAGTTCTTCACCTTACTATCCACGCACGTGGATGTAGCTAGGGCTGCGTCACGTCTAACCAACTCCAGGTTTGCCACTGAAGGGCGGAGTTATACGTGGATAAGCTACTGCCCTTGAAAGAAATCTCATTGAGGATCATATCCTGGAATTCTTTCCCTTGAAGACGTAATGATAACGCCTTAGTAAGGTGGTCTGCGTATGATAAAGCATCTAAGTTAAGTCTGTTAGACATTATTGTCGTTTCCAACGTCGTGGTTGGAATTGACATAGACGGCGATATAGACAATTCCAAGTCTTCATCCTCGTCGTCTAGACGCAGAGGAACTCTTGGTATGCCCTGTCCTGCCGTTTCAAGTTTATTCCTTGAATTGATGAAAGGCAGATTTAGAGCATTTGCGGACAAGAAACTAGACTTGCCTGTTTTGGTAGCAAGCTTATATATAGCGTCGTTCAATAATTTGAATGTTCTTGTGACATTATTGGACTGTGTCGGCAACTCAGGGACGATGTCCCTGAACCGATCAAAAATTCTGAGTCCAATGACGCTATTAGTCTCTTATCCAGCATCGCAGCATTCTAGTCCGACGGAACCACCTCTGGAAGATAATGCCGGAAGAAATCTATGGCAGCTTCTGTTGTTCCGAAAGAGAAAGCTCGAAATCCTCCGAATCCCTTTCGCCATCCTGTCGGACCCTATGAAGTGCTCGGTCGTCTGTACCTGATGCTTCAGCGGAGCGAACCGACCCAGCGTCGTCGGATTATTCCTGATCCGACAGAGATTCTGTTGTTTGCTGGGATGCTGCGATAAGTTGTGCTAATTTGGATAGCATGTCCGTCACTGAGGCCTGTGGAGAAGCGGTCTTACGTTGCTTTGCCGCTGGAAGCTCCGTGTACGTTGACCCGTGCATACTTCTATTATGCGAGCGTCCGCAGTCTGCAGGCCTCGTGTCCCTTGTCTACCGGATGGCGTGACCTGTTCGCCGTGGAATCCCTGATTGGCGAAGCTGGCTGGATATTCGTGGTCACGTAGCCAAGGTGCGGTCGTGTGCACTGCCGTGAGGATGAGGAAGCCTTATCGATAGTGTCTCGGACTGTCTATATAACGGAGCGTCCCGAGCGGCGGACATATGCCCCGAATGCGAAACGTTTGTACCACAACATCTGGTCCCAGATGTTGTTGTACGAGAGAGGGACCTCTCTCGCTCGCAGCCCGGATGGACCTGGACGAGCTAGGAACCGGACTAATAGGCTTCCTCCGATCTCTCCTCTGATCCGTCGTCACTGGGTGTGTACTTTTGTCTTATTATAGTGCTCGCATCACCTAAATCTCCTTCCTGGACCGCAACGGACGAACCCGGCCACCGAACCATTCGATGAATGGACGCTACACCGGGCGAGCTAGCAGATGTCAATGCCATCAATCCTTCTAGGGACCTCTTAGGCGATTGGCGTATTTCCATGAGCACTTATTGCCGCTAGCTCTTCATTTAACTATGACGACGGAGACACACTTTTGGAAGACATCACGGTAACTTTTGCGAACAAGAAACCAGACTTGCTTGTTTAATAGCAAGCATATATATAGCGTCGTTCAATAATTCGAAAGTTCCTGTGACATTATTGGACTGTGTCGGAAACTCAGGGACTATGTCCCTGAACCGATCAAAAAATTATTGTGTCCAAAGACGCTATCAGTCTCTTATCCAGCATCGCAGCATTCTGGTCCGACGGAACAACCTCTGGAAGATAATGCCAGATGAAATGTACGGCACCTTATGTTGTTCCGAAAGGGAAAGCTCAAAATCCTCCGAATCCCTTTCGCCATCCTTTCGGACCCTATGAAGTTTTCGGACATCCGTACCTGATGCTTCAGCGGAGCGTACCGACCCAGCGTCGTCGGATATTACCTGATCCGACAGAGATTCAGTCGTTGCTGGGATGCTGCGATAAGTTGTGCTATTTGGGATAGCACGTCCGTCACTGAGGCCTGTGGAGTAGCGGTCTTATGATGCTTTGCCGCTGGAAGCTCCGTCTACGTTGACTCCTGCATACACTTCTTATGCGAACGTCCGGAGTCTACATGCCTCGTGTCCCTGGCTACCAGATGGCGTGACCTGGTCGCCGTGGATTCTCTGATTGGCGAAGCTGGCTGGATATCCGAGGTCACGTAGCCAAGGTGCGGTCGTGTGCGCTGCCGTGAGGATGAGGAAGCCTTATTGACAGTCTCTCCGGACTGTCTATATAATAGCGCAGCGCGTCCCGAGTGGCGGACGTATGCTCCGAATGCGAAACGTTTTGTACACAACATCTGGTCCCAGATGTTGTTGTACGAGAGAGGGGCCTCTCTCGCTCGCAGCCCGGATGGACCTGGACGAGCTAGGAACTGGACTAATAGGCTTCCTCCGTTCTCTCCTCTGATCCGCCGTCACTGGGTGTGCACTTGGTGTGCACTTAGTTGATTTATAGTGCTCGCATCACCCAAAACTCCTTTCTGGACCGCAACGGACGAACCCAGCTGCCGAACCATTCGATGAATGGACACTACACCGGGCGAGCTAGCGGACGTCAACGCCGTCGATCCTACTAGGGACTTCTTAGGCAATTGACGTATTTCCATGAGCACTTTGCCGCTAGCTCTTCATTTAATTGTGACGACGGAGGCACACTTTTGGAAGACATCATGGATACATCACCCTGTTCTTGTTCGTCTGAAATAGAGATTGATAAACTAGAGTGACCCTGCGGAGAAAGAACCGGCATGGTCATTTCCCCACTAACATACCGTGACACACGCCTCCCATGTTTGTCATCCCAATTGACACATACTGAACAGGAGTTAGTGCGAGTACACTGACTACAATTAATACAATGATTATGAAAGTCAGAGGAAGATTTCCTCTTATTACAATTGAACAATATCCTTTCATTGTGAAAAGAATACAAAAAGTCCTAGTACTCGCACCAACCCCTGAAAACAAAGATACATAATAACATGATCCATTAACATAGAAAAAATAATTGAAATCCAAAAAAAATTTTTGAAAAAATATTTTTTCAGGAAAGCCCAAGTTTCTGAAAAGTAACGTTGAGCCCCAATGGATCCCAAGCCTAAGTGTGGACAAAAATTTTTAAAATATTTTAAAAAATTAATGCAACACTTACGAATAATAATAATGTATCTTATTATGATTAAACTAACACAAAGACAAGAAATCCCCCTCCACAGAGATTGTTGTCAATGTAAACAAGAAGTGTAAAAACACCAGAAACATGACTCCAGGCACTGATAACTATGGCCCGAAATCAGTTACCAATAATACACTATCTGATGCAAAACAGAGACTTCCAGGGAAGAAACTGCAGAACATCAGATGGTAGATGCAGAACAGTATGCCTAAACACCCATGGGTGAGGACGTAAATATGGGGAAAAGAACAGAATTCATTCTGTTATCCAGCTACAACTCCCAAAAAATTTTAGTAATAATATTACAGAAAAATGCCAAAAGCATGGGAGAATAGCAAGGGGGGACTTAAAGGAAAGGGAGAGAGGAAACACTGAACAAGCAGTGTAACTTTATAACAAGAATGACAACAACAGGCCCATGCCTCGAAAATAGGTAACTTAACATAATTTCATAAAAAAAATTTAAGTTACAGCCCTGATCATTTTCTGTCACTCATTTTTCCTCTCCTCCATCTATTTCCTCTTCAGATCCACCATTTCTCTAATATTTATGTGTCTGGCATCATTTAAACTGAGATTTACAAGCACAAAGATCAGTCAGATGTGAACTGATGAAGGGCCAAACAAAGAATGATAAATGGCGCCAATTTCGGGACCTCCTTGACACTGCACATGCGCAGTAGATGCGAAGTATGGAGGGCCATTCAGGACATGATTTCTTTGGTTTTAGATGCAAATTTTGGGGATTGGGGGGCAAAATTTGTGTTTGGCCCTAGATTTTTAAGAGTTAGCGCCAGCTATGTCTGGGTCATTGGTACAGTATAAAAATACAAATTTTGAACCCCCCCCCAATCCCCCAAAATTTGCATACAATACCTATGTCTGGGTCATTGGTACAGTATAAAAATATTAAAAGTCCTATCTGGACCTCCATACTTTTAGGACTTGCGCATGCGCAGTACCCAGGAAGAGACCGAAATTGGCACCAACATCATTCTTCCTTGTTGTGCTTACTGAAGTGATAACTCAGCGGGGAGGTATGAGTGCCCACTCATGTGAGGGCCATCCCCATCTGGGCCATTGGTAAGTATTAAAAATATACAAATTACTATAAATTTATCATATTTTTATACTAAAACCAATGGCCTAGACTTAGCTGAATTGTAAAAAGGCAGAAGGCCTAGGACTGAAAGAATTAGCAGTCCAAAATACAGCTCCTTAGCCTGCATTAGAACTGCCAAAGTGAAAAGGAGTTTCAATATTATAAGGAATTACCTATATGTCTCGCTATACCACAATATAGAAGACATACCACTGAAATAAGGAGCAATATCTAAGTAATTCCCTATTACTTAGCATATATGATTACACTAAATGTGTGTAACAAGCCCCCTATTTTAAGGCTAGTCTGGAACAAGACACTTAAAATTAGGAAAAGCATGTCCAAGAGTGAGAGACTAACGCCCACAAAAACACGCCATGTTAATGTAACAAGCTGTACATAATATCAGAATAATCTACAGACGATAACAGCATAACTCTGAGTTACACACTTATTAAAAGGCCAGAAGAACATCCCCCCCCCCCCCACCCTCCCACCCTTTTCTTGAAGGAATAATCTTCAAAACAAAGAGGGGAGTGGTTGGGAAACCGTGAAAAAGCGGTACCGAATAATATATATATTCATCTAAAAGGCACCTGGCTATTAAATATTAATTTATTGGTGCTTAATGCAACATCAGCAGCCAAGGCTATATCATGGCGATACCGGTTATTGAAATCACAAGCTTCAAAATGTATAGCCACATCCGGAATACGTAGATAGGTCGAAAACTGGTGATATAAAAATGTACAACCTTAAAACTTGTATAATTGAATCCCAATGGAAAGTTATCTAATAGAACTATACGTTTCTTAGCTAATACACAGGCGACCATGTTCAGGTGTACAATTCCAATAATGAACAACACAATTGTAACCGTACAATTACAGGAGTGTAGGAATAAGCCATGTGTACCACTTTATGGTTGAAAACTGGATTCCGAATATAGAACAGGATACGATTAAAAAGCCTGTCACGGACCGTCCCCAATAATTCATTGCCTCCTAGGTCTGTTAAAACCAATGACTGTTCGGGGAAAGAATTTACCACTCCGAATAATGGAGTCAAAATTAGAGAACGTATGTTGATGAATAAATCATATATCGCACCCCCTCACCCACAATACTTGAATCGCTAGATAAGGCCGGCGCAGTAATATTAAGGCTTCGGACAGTGACAAATTGCTTTTTCGCTATAAGATTATTAGCCCAAGCAAGCAGAATGACACTAACCCGGCACGACTTGTAACACTTTAGTGTTAGTCATCTAGAATAATATAGAAACCATATGGCTCCTTCATGTCTGACCGACTCCATAATGCCACTAAGGATGGAGGGGGACATGATGAACATGGCACTATTGCAAGGAATATACTTGCTGGAAAAGTTTCAACATATCCCTTGAAATCAAGACAGTATTCCATGTCATCAAATAACACACCATATAGACATAATGTCCAATCATTAAGTGGAAATATAATCCACAACATTAGCTTTGATAAGAATGAAAGCGGGAGACGAAAACTATGTTGCGGCACCCGATCTCAAGAAACCTAGATGAACTCCTTACGTCTCATACCAATTATAGCTGAAAAGGAGTTAACTATAGGCATTCGAAAGAACGCTCATTAATCACACTAGGTTAATATAGCGTTATCAGTAGGGCGAAAAGCCTCAGACAACTAACATAAAAACAATACCACTAAGGAGAGAACAAACTCTTCTCATGTAATGGTACCCTGTCCGATAGGACAGTGGTCTCAGCCTGGCTGAAGCAGCAAAAGGTCTTTCTATTCGAGAAGACAATTAAATGGCTGATAACTGCGGCCCTAGAAGCTCACTAAAGGGGACTTACAATACTGGCTGCTAATGACAGGGATAAAAACACCGCTCAAAGTTCTAGCTAGGCTACTAAGATGTCAACATTAAAACTAAAGTGTTTGACACTTAAGAAAACAACACTGAGAAGGAAAAGAGCACTCTTTTCTTTTTGCGGTTCCATTCCCAAAAGACAGCGGTCTCAGCCTAGCAAATGGTGCTTAGAAGACTTCATCTCTGTGAAGACAGATATCTTGGTGTAAATTTTGCGACTTTACACGGCACACTATACGGAGACTTACAACGTTAGTCACTCAAGTTACGGGAAGAAAGGGCCACACTTGATTCTTATAAGGCATCAACAAAAGGACGAAAAGCCGCAAATGCCTAAGGATACAACACCGAGAAGGAAACAACATACTCTTTCCTTTCAACAGCCTTAATTCCAAAGAGACAGCAGTCTCCCATTAGATAGCGTAGCTAATAAGTCTTCAATGTATAAGAAAAAGTCCGCTGTAACAATATATAAGGCCACTATGACATTAGCCTCTCATGATATACAGACACAGACTGCTCACAATTCACATAAGCCAAACTAAGTCGACAACAATAGGACTAATTGCCTGTGATGCCTAGGAATATTACACCAAAATGGAAAATGTTATTCTTTCCTTCTAACGGCTTACTCCAAACAGCTAGGGGTCTCAGCATATCTAACAGAGCCTAAAAGTCATACATCGGTGAAAAACAGATATCTGTGCGTAACCCTGTGGCCTTAGACAGCTCACTAAATGGAGACTTATGACGTTAGCCGCTAATGTATAAGAAAAGACCGCTCTAACTGTACATAAGGCTACTATGACATCCACAATAGCCCTAAATGCCTCTGATGCCTAGGAATACAACACCGAGAAGGGAAAGACGTACTCACTCCTTCTAACGGCTCTATTCCCAACAAGACTGCTGTCTCAGCCTATCTATGAGCTATCGATCTTCTATTCATAAGGAACAGATCATTGCCTTTCTTATACTATTGCTAAGACAAGGGAGGCGTTGTTAACCGAATCAAAAGCCTTCAACACCTGAGGCAAAAGATCCGGGAAGAAAGATCTTCGTCTTTCATCTGCCCGGTACCTTAAGCTATTTTTTGCCTAGCAAACCCAGACTTTTGTTCCAATGGAACAAGATTCGAAGAGCTAATGAATACAAATTCAAAGTCTTAGTGTGCCATTCCGTAAGGGCTGGAGAATCAACCTCGTAGCCCTCTCACCATCTGAATGTTCCATCTGAAATGTGGTCAACACCATCTGAATGTACAGATGACTGGACCAACCCAGCACCGTCCGACAACTCACTACCAGAGACTGTTAATGGCAGAACCTGCGACAACTGCAATGCTGCGATACGCTGTGCAATCTGTGGCAGCAGGTCCATGAATGAGGCTTGCAGAGCAGCAATTATCCATTTTTTCACCATATGCTGCTCACTTGATGGAGATCTGTCTCCAGGTCTTCAATGGATGTCCCATATAAAAATGTCTCGAACGACTAACTACAGGTTAATCTGACTTCGGTGGTGAAGACTGGGAACATCTCCATGGAACAGCATGAACATGAAAAAATTTATAGTAATTTATATATTTTTTATACTTATCAATGACCCTGACTTAGCTGGTGCTAACCCAAAAATATCTAGGGTCAAACACAAATTTTGCCCCCCAAACCCCAAAATTTACATGCAAAACTGAAAATTAGAAGTCCTATCTGGCCCTCCATACATTTTACCCTCCGCACATGCACAGACGCCAGGAAGTCATTGAATCTGGCGCCAATAAGATCATTCTTTGTAGAAAAAAGATTATAATAATTCAGCGGGGAAGTATGAGTGCCCCGTACTGCCCACACATGGGAGGGCCATTCCCGTCTGGGTCATTGGTAAGTATAAAAATATATAAATTACTATAATTTTTTTCATATTTTTATACTGTAACCAATGATCCAGACTTAGCTGAATCGTAAAAAGAAGGAGGGCCTAGAACTTCTGAAATAATAGATCAACATAGATCAAATCCTTCAATCCATGATGAAGAAATTAGAATTTACATGTATGTCTCTTAATACCATAATAGAAGAGACATAACTTAATATGGATCCCAATTACGTAAATCCTAAATCTAAGCAAAAAATCAAGTTAATTAGGATGTAACAAATAAACAATTTTAGAGACTAGTCTGGACTAGGCCCTAAAAATTATTATGGCATACTGAGAATGAGAGAAAATTTCCCATAAACCTACGCCACACAATAATACTGCAGCTGATCGCCGAACATATTATGGACAAGACAGCTTCTTTAATAGTTACATACCTCATAAGGCAGAGAAGTGGACAAAATGCCCCCCCCCCCCCCTTTTTTTTTGAACATATCTTCAAAAGAAAGAGGGGAGAGCTCTGGAATCAATAAGCAGAACCTGGAAACGATATAAATAAATATCGATCAGGCACTCAAAAAATTCATGAATAATAAATGGTGCTTAACGCCACTTCACAAGCCAAGACTATAGCGATGATTTTGGTAAATAACATAATCCGCTACAAAATATGCACTACAGACGCCATATACAGGTACAAAGAAATCAGTGAGAAATCAAATATAACATATACATACAAAAGCGGGATACACTGAACAATCTCTGCAGAGAAAACATGCTTCAAGATCATTCACAGGAGGCCTCTGTAATATTAATCCGGTAAAAACACTATCCAACGTGTACTGTTTGGTATCTACAACTATAACACGTGAGAATATGTGATTTAAGAACCGACAAAATAGAGACCCGGATCTAGAAATGGAGGTAGGTATGATTAACCGGCTCCAACACAGACCGCCCTCAAAATATATAATAATTTCAAGGTCCACCAAAGAGATAGCGAAATCACACATTGCGTGAGTGCATAAAAATCCAGCCTATTAATCATCTAAAAATCACTAAATGGCTATGCCGTAACCTATGAGCTCAAACAGCGGCCATTATGATGATAAAATAAGTGCCTGTATATTAGAAATCAGAAATTAAATACCGGAAATAAATGCAACAGAACTGCATATATGCCTATGAGGGCGCCATCCAACACGACTCAGGCGCAGAATATGTATGTATTAAACTGGAGGTACTGTGAGCAAGCTCACAAAGTGATACCCCCCGCGCCTCAGTTGTTGCGCTTACAAGGACACAACCATATGATGTAGCAATTGAAATGTATAAGTTAGATTATCTCCCCTTGGAAATGTCAGAACGGAATTATATTGCTTCATGCACATCTTCATATGGAGTTCTTCCATTGTGCAAAGTTTCATGAAATTTCTTCAAACGGTACAGGAGGAATTGCGCTTATAAGGATGGACAGACGGACAGATGGACGGACGGATGAACAGGGTGATTCCTATACAACACCCCCCCCCCCCCCCCCCACAAACTTTGTTTGTGGGGGGTATAAATATATATACGTAACAGTGTGAGTGTGTGTGTAGGGGGGGGGGGGGGGGAATTCGAATATATGTCGAAACCTCCTCACCCACATTACTTAATCATTGCTGGTGCAGACAGCAATAACATAGTGACCATAAAGCTCTTTCACGTCAGAAATACTCCGTAATGCTACTGAGAGCGGAGAATGACGTGCAGAATAAAACTTCCCTTAAAGAAGAAAACCCTCTCATGAAATCTTAAACACTGACTGCTAATTGGAAGATAAATAACCCAAGCAGTATGAATAGCTAACTGACTTATATAACAATAGAATGAACATAAACGTCCCTTCTATTGAAAAATAATGACAAAAGAAGCATTACTTCTCTTCTGATAAACTCTGATGTGCGTTTATAAATACATGAATGGAAAAAAATTTGATGATGTAATCATAAACAATGAGACATCATTGAATATGTGATTTCCAATAACCGAGGGTCCCAAGATCCCTGCATAGAGAGACCCTCGGACTCAGGATTGTAACGCAATATATGAACTCACGTCCTAAATAATTGAGAAAACCGTAATATATGCCCAAACTTGACCTTATGTTAAAAGATTCTCTAAAACAAAACAGGTCAAGAGGGAAAAACGTCTACCACCCCAGTTAATAACTGGAGTAGACATGTGTGTAAGCGACCCATCGAAATAACATTCCAAGCCGCTCCACACCACTCCATCTAGTGCAAAAAACTATCGCTGTTAATGCGTCAGATAACAGATAAAAGCGAGCCAAACAGCTGGTTAATTCGCTCTGTGAAACAACAGATGAACAAGCCAAATGAATAGTGGGATACATGTATCCTATCATAAATCCCATGAGACATTATCTAGTTCACAAAACAAGTGATCTAAAGAACTATACTCGCTACAATTGCCGAACGTTCACTTTTTCGACCGACATTGCCACTTATAGAGCTGCTAGTCGCAGCTAATAATGAAAGCTTACCATCAAAGACTTAAGTATACCTATACCTTTACTATGAGTCCTTATAGACGATCTGAGTCTAGAACAACCTCTCGTACTCTTTCTGCTGGTGTTGGTACATTAGACCTCAACTTAAAGAGTCGAGAATTGATTCTTATCATAAAGACTAGAGTTGGAAGACTAAAGCGACCTATATGGCAAGTTTTCCACCTAGTCAAATGCAAAGATGAAGACACAAGGCTTCGTTGCATCAGAATAACACCCAATTGACATTAGTTAAGACAGAGATATACATACTAGGTCTAGAAAGAATTTTAAAAGGTACAAACGACCACAAAATTCCTTTCCATATAGACGAAGCATCACAGTACTTAAAATTAAAGTACATAAGACCATGAGGCTAAATTCGCTCAAAGAAATTATCTTCTCAATTGCATCTGAGCGAACAGCTAAATGATGAAGGTAAGGCTAAAACTAGGATCTTAGCCTGCTCAATCAACGCAGAGGAACTCTCCACATCTTCCCCTGTTGTTTTTAAAAGTATGTGAACAATCACAAACGATTAAAAATACAGAGGAAGAAGATAAGAAACCGAATTACTTTTTCCCGCAGGAAGTTAAATATGGTGTCGTCTACACAATCGAAGACCTGTGACACCCATGTAGACTTAACCGGAAAGAGATCTTATTACTCTGCTCTTTACCCGGATGAAGTCAGTGTCCAACTACGCTAGCGGTTTCTTACAATTGCTCGCAGCATTTTGAATCACTGGAACAAGTTCAAGGAAATGATAATGTATCCAAGAGTTGTTCCGGAAGGAAAAGTTATCCTTTCCATCATACGTTCAAATCAGTTAGAATCACAGTCACCTGCATCTAAACAGGCAGGTGACTGGACCAAATAAGCACCATGCAACAGCTCAAGATCTGAGACTGACGTTGAGGGCTTCTGCTTTGGCAGGAATACTGCGATTAGCTGGGCAACTGCGACAGCAAGTCTGTTACAGAGGCCTGAGGAGCAGCAGTCATGAATAACCTCTTCGCCGGCTGCTCCTAGGACAGGGAGTCCAATATAGTAATTACTGCGGACAACCCGATGAATGAAGCCTCATCTCCTTGGCTACTAGATGGTGTGACTTTCTTCACAAAAGATGGACCTTTTGACAATGCACACTGGAAATCCTGAGTCACTTAGCCAAGATGCGTCCCGGAGCGCTTGGTAGACGCTAAAGAAGCAAAACTGTAGCCGTCCCCGGCTAAGAATTGAACTAAGCGTACCATACAATAGCTATGTACATAAGCTCTGACTGACGCAAGTTCCTACCAACAACACCCGGCTCCCGATGTTGTTGAAAGAGAGAAAGGGGTCTCCCTCTTGCTCGCGGTCCGGAGACCTGGACGAGCATACCTCAGAACTTGCTGTCTTCTTCCTTCCATCAACACTGGGTGAGCATGATTCGATTAAACAGTGCTGCCTATTAGACAGGACATCCCGGACAGGAGACATGTACGCAAGTTCCTACCAACAACATCTGTCCCCAGATGATGCTGTAAGAGAGAGAGAGGCCTCTCTCTTGCTCACGGTCCTGGATGACCTGGACAAGCGTACCTCAGAACTTGCCGGTTTTCTCCTTCCGTCGTTGCTGGGTAAGCATAGTTTTTTGCATATCATATTGTTTGCTCCACCCTATGTGATCTCCTAGCTCGGAACGTATACACCCGGCGTCACAGTTCTCAGAGGCCTGAGTAACTACTTCACCGATCGAGCTGGCGACAACGGACTTGTGTGGTCGTGTGTGCTTTTCGAACATAGAGGAAGCTATAAGACTGGCTGACCCCGTCAGTCTATGGAAGGAGCGTCCCGTGGACGTAAGTTCCAACTGACACAAGTTCCTACCAACAACCTCTGACCCCAGATGTTGTTATAAGAGAGAGGGGCCTCTCTCTTGCTCGCGAT
This sequence comes from Pictodentalium vernedei, assembly GCA_031216915.1. NCBI lineage: Eukaryota > Metazoa > Mollusca > Scaphopoda > Dentaliida > Dentaliidae > Pictodentalium > Pictodentalium vernedei. Next base: position 97,484,123 of record CM062290.1, on the reverse strand, counting down.
CACAGAAGATTTGGACGAGCATACCTCAGAACTTGTATGACAGACCCAAGTTCCTACCAACAACCTCTGATCCCAGATGTTGTTATAAGAGAGAGAGGCCTCTCTCTTGCTCGCGATCACGGAGCATACCTCAGAACTTGTCTACTTCCTCCTTCCCGTGCTTTATCCTTTCCGTCGTCGCCGGGTGAGCATGTTCATATGTTTATAGAGCTCGCTACACCCTTATTCCTCTTCTCGACTGCTACGGACATACCCGGCATCACACACTACTAGTCTACGTTGAGCTAGCTGGTGACAAGGTCGTCAATCCTACTAAGGATCTAGGCACTTGTCTAATTCCTTGAGCACTTTTGCCGCTAGCTCTTCACTGATTTGCGACAACGGCAGCACACTCCCTGACAGCGTCACGAAGCCACACCATGTTCTTGTTCCTCTGTAAATAGAAACTAAAAAACTATACTGGCATTTTGATGAGAGGACCAGCCGAGTCCCCTCGCCGCGATAGGACCGATAGTGTCCACTCGCCTAACACAAACCATAATGCCTGTTATTTAGATTATCAAATCTGACACATGGAGTAGAATTAGTGGTAGTACATCAAGTAAACTCATTACAACGACCAAGTAAATAAAGGAAAGGTTTCCTCTATTTGCCATACTATTAGATAAAAATAATTACCTAAATACGAATATATGTCATAGTACCACCACCAAATCTACATATAATATAAGATAACATTAAAATATAATCAATGAAATAAATATATCCAAAAGAAAAACTCTTTCAAAAATAAAACAAAAATTTTTGAAAAAATTTTCCTAATATAAGAGCCCAACTTCCCAAAGGGAACGATGAGCCCAAAAAAGCCTAAGTGTGGACAAAATTATAAAATCTGTGTAAAAATAACTACCACACTATCAGAATATTTAATGTTACTTACAACTGTTGTTCCTAAACAATGAAAGTGTCAATGACACTGTAGCTCAACTTGTCAAGACATGTATATGTATAGTATGTGACACAGCAATGACAAACATCTAGGTAATGACCTGATAACAAAAGTACACATAAAGTATTGTAACGGTCTGTACATAAATACTGGCCGTAGTTTGTAACAAATGTATAGGTAAAGTATTGTAAAGGTGGGTGACAGTCAGATGCTAAACTAGAAAAGAAATCTTTGAGTGCCAGAGTGGGTCTGACTGAACCCCAAAATATTTGTTCTCATAGCACAGTGATAACAAAGGCACCCCAAAACACACTCATTCCTGTCCCAAGGTGAAAACAAAGGTACCCAAGAAGTTTTGTGAGATCAGTTCATAAATACGAGCTGTATAGAAGTTGTGACAAAAAACTGATTGGACCTAATTTCAGTACAAAATGGCCACTGGCAGCCATCTTGAATTTTGGACCGCACTCAGAAACACTCGTTCTCGTCCCAAGGTGATAGCAAAGGTACCCAAGAAGTTTCGTGAAGATCGGTTGATAAATACAGCCTCTAGCCCGAGCCGTATTGACATGTGCACTTACAGTGTATAAGTAGCACTAAATAAATCAAAATTCATCTAATTTCTGCACGAGAAAAAAACCCGTACTGTATGTGATGTATTCCATTTTACTAAACATTCATACAAAAATTTATTCAAATCAGAACTTTCATACAGAAGTTCTGTACAAAAGACTGATTGCACTAATTTTGGTACAAAATGGCTGCTGGTGGCCATCTTGAATTTCGGACCACACCCAAAAACACTTGTTCTCATCCCACAGTGATAACAAAGGTACCCAAGAAGTTTTGTAAAGATTGGTTCATAAATACGGCCTCTAGCCTGAGCCGTATAGAAGTTTTGTACAAAAAAACTGATTAGACCTAATTTCGGTACAAAATAGCCACTGGCAGCCATCTTGAATTTTGAACTGCACTCAGAAACACTCGTTCTCATCCCAAGGTGATAACAGAGGTACACAAGAAGTTTTGTGAAGATCGGTTGATAAATACAGCCTCTAGCCCGTGCCGTATTGACATGTGTATTTACTGTGTGTAAGTTGCACTGAAAAAATCAAAGTTCATCTAATTTGCATAATTTCTGCATGAGAAAAAAACCTGTATTATATATGATGTATCCCATGGTACTAAACATTCACACACAAAATTTTTCAAATCAGCGCTTTCATATGGAAGTTCTGTGCAAAAATCTGATTGCACCTAATTTTGTACAAAATGGCTGCCATCGGCCATCTTGAATTTCGGACCGCACCCAAAAACACTTGTTCTTGTCCCACGGTGATACCAAAGGTACTCAAGAAGTTTCGTAAAGATCGGTTTATAAATACGGCCTCTAGCCCGAGCCGTATTGGCATTTGCACTTACAGTGCTGAAAGTAACACTAAATACATCAAATTTAGTCTAATTTGCATAATTTACGTACGAGAAAAAAACCTGTATTATATGTGATGTATCCCATGGTACTAAACATTCATACAAAAAATTATTCAAATCAGCGCTTTCATATGGAAGTTTTGCGCAAAAATCTGATTGCACCTAAGTCTGTACAAAATGGCCACCCGCGGCCAACTTGAATTTTGGACCCCAAAACACTCGTTCTCGTCCCATGGTCATAACAAAGGTACCCAAGAAGTTTCGTAAAGATTGGGTCATAAATACGGCCTCTAGCCCGAGCCATATTGAATTGTTGATGGACAGACGGACGACTGGCCATGGCATAAGCTCAAATTTGGCTTCGCCAAAGTTGAGCTAAAAATAGGAAACTACCTAGAGTAATGTAATGTAAACAAAACACCAGAATCAAGACCCCAAGCAACACGGCCCTAAGTCAGTAACAGAAACAAGACTATCCGATGTAAAGTAAGATCTTCCTCAGAAGAAAAAATGATACATTGGATGTAAGATGCATGACCAAAACGCCCGAACACCCTGAGGATGAGGACGTAACCTTGGGGATGTGCAGAATAATCTTCTGTATAAAACGTTAAACTCCCAATAAATTTTATAAAATTTTTTTATTAAAACAAGCAAAAAAGCTTGAGAGCTTAATTGGGGGGATCAAGGGAAGGCAGGGAAGGAATACTAAATAAACTGTGGATAGATCATATCAATCAGTGATAACGTCAGGCTCATGTCCCGAAATTAGGGAACATGAACTAATTTTAATATTATAAAATTACAGCCCTGAACGTTTCAAACCACCGTTTCTTCATTCAGTTCTGTCCTTGGATCCACCAATTTGACCATTGATTTGTGTCTGGCATCATTATTAATTGAGATTTAAAAGCACAAATATCAGTTTGTTGTTTTCTGACAAGGGCCAAACAAAGAATGATTTTATTGGCGCCAGATTCGGTGACTTCCTGGCGTCTGAGCATGCACGGAGGGCAAAATGTATGGAGGGCCAGACAGAACCTCTAATTTTTGGTTCTGCATGCAAATTTTGGGGATTGGGGGGCAAAATTTCTTTTTGGCCCTAGATATTTTTGGGTTAGCATCAGCTAAGTCTGGGTCATTGGTTACAGTATAAAAATATGTGAAGTCGTATAGCTAGTCTGTGATCTAACGTGCTTCATTGATGAAGCAGAGGAAGAAGCCATAGCTGCAACTGGACCCGGCTGCAGCGTGGAAGGAGCGTCCCAAACTGCAATCGTGAATGGGCATCCCAACTCAAAGTTTCTCGGAGTGAAAACAGTCGGCCCCGACTACTGATGGAATGGAGAGGGGTCCCCCGCTTGCGGTCTGGCTCCAGACCTCGCAGAGCATTTCATTTAGAAACTTGTAAGCTTCTACCTTTTTACGTGCCTTTTCATGGAAGTAGAGGAAGCCGTAACAGCAGCTAACTCCAGCTGAAGTGTGGAAGGAGCATTGCTCCTACTCATAAAAGTTTCTCACTACGGACAAACAGTCGACACCGACTGCTAATGGGACGGAGAACACTCTCCAACTCATGATCTGGCTCCAGATCTCTCTGAGTATCCCGTTGAGAAACTTGTCGGCTAATTTAATCTCCTTTGTGTGTGCTTCCATGTAAGAAGAAAAAGCCATAACCACAACCGATGCTGGTTGCATTGTGGAAGGAACATCCGACATGTGTTCCGACTCATTATAGTTTCTTGAAACAGACACAGTCGACTCTGACTGCCAATGGGATGGAGAGGGTTCTCCAACTCACGATTTGATCCCAGATCTCACCGAGCGTCCCATAGAGAAACTTAAAGGCTTCTTCTCCTTATTGCCATTGTCGCTGGGTGAGCTTTATATTATACGGGGCTTGCTCTACCCACATTATACTACTCGAATCGAAATGGAACTACTCGGCATCTTGGCTCCCTTAAAAGGGCCAACCACTGCACCAGTCGAGATAGCTGCATGCAGAGAATTACACTACTCCGGGTTTAATCCTGTGCATTTATATTATGAGCACCTTGGCAGCTAGCTCTATTTAACTCATCAGAGCGGGGCTCATCAGAGTGCGACAGCAGCAGCACATAACAGACAGGTGTCAAAGTACCATCACCATGTTCTTGTTCCTCTGAAAAAGAGACTGAAAGACTAGTATTAGCCACTGGTGAAGGCTTCACTGTCCACCACACAGGTCGACACCCATTTTCAACGTTTGCATCCCATAGCACAAGTATTGAAGGAGTGCAGCGACTATTGGCAACAGCAAGCCTATATTCCGAGGCTTCTTTGACTTATATTAAATATCAATTATTATAATGGCAACAATAATAATGAGGCCAAAAACATAAGTCCGCTGCACTCCCAAAAATAAACATCACAAGGATACATAACATAGACAAAAACAAAAAATTTTCGAATAAAATTTTTTAAAAAAATTTTGAATGAAGCCTAAGTGCCCCAAGGGAACCTCATGAGCCCAAGGGCGTCCCAATAGAGCCTAAGTGTGGACAACCAAAACTAATAAAAGCTAAACTACCGGAATAAGATATACTATGTATCCTAATAGAAAAACAGTGATTGTTTAAAACTAAACATTAAATTAATACGAATCCCAAACGTTATTGAACAGACAACAACGTCAAGAGGAAAAACCGGAAACTAACCAACAAAAGGCACAACAAAGGCCCGGAGTCAGTAATAATAATAATAACAACAAGAGGACCTAAGGGGCCTGAGGGCGCTCACCTGACATGGTAGCCTAAATAGCAACCCAGAGAATTGATTTCAACAAGTTGCATCTGCTCCTCCTAAGAAAAGCTTATACCAAATATCCAAAGATTCTGACCAGTGGATCTAAAAAAAAGAGAAGATTTTTAAAGAATATTCTTCATATTGAATAAGTTACGTGGGAGCCCATATATGAACCCAGGGACTTGGCTTTAACAAACTTGAATCTCACCCCCCTAAGGATGCAACACACCAAATATCAAAACATTCTGACTGCTGGATCTGAAAAAGACGATTTTTAAAGAAAATTCCTCATTTTGAACTAAGGTACAATTCAAGCTCCCACAGTGAGTCCAAATATGGACTTAGGGACATGGCTTGAATAAACTTGAATCTCACCCCCTAAGGATGCTGCATACCAAATATCAAAACATTCCGACCACTGGATCTGAAGAAGATTTTTAAAAAAAATTCCTCATTTTGAACTAAGTTATAATTCGGGCTACCACAGTGAGCCCAAATATGAACCCAGGGACTTGGCTTGAACAAACTTGAATCTCACCCCCCTAAGCATGGTGCATACTCAATATCAAAAGATTCTGCTTGCTGGATCTTGAGAAGATTTTCAAAGAAATTTTCCTGAAATGCACTAAGTTCGAATTCTAGCTTCTATAGTGAGCCCAAATATGAGTCTAGGGAGCCGATTTGAATAAACTTGAATCAGATCCACCCCACAATGTTGCATACCAAATATCAAAAGATTCTGCCTGCTGAATCTGGAGAAGAAGATTTTTGAAGAATTTTGCCTGAAATGCACTAAGTTTCTAAGTTTAAATTCGGGCTTCTATAGTGAGCCCAAATATGAATCCAGGGGGCCGATTTGAACAACCTTGAATCAGATCCACCCCACAATGTTGCATACCGAATATCAAAAGATTCTGCCTGCTGGGTCTGGAGAAGAGGATTTTTTAAGAAATTTTCCTGAAATGCACTAAGTTTGAATTCGAGCTTCTATAGTGAGCCCAAATATTAATCCAGGGGGCCGATTTGAACAAATTTGAATCAGATCTACCCCTCAATGTTGCATACCAAATATCAAAAGATTCTGCCTGCTGGATCTGGAGAAGAAGATTTTTGAAGAAATTTGCCTGAAATGCACTAAGTTCAAATTCAAGCTTCTATACTGAGCCCAAATATGAATCCAGGGGGCCGATTTGAACAAACTTGAATCAGATCCACCCCACAATGTTGCATTCCAAATATCAAAAGATTCTGCCTGCTGGATCTGGAGAAGAAGATTTTTGAAGAAATTTGCCTGAAATGCACTAAGTTCGAATTCAAGCTTTTATAGTGAGCCCAAATATGAATCCAGGGGGCTGATTTGAACAAACTTGAATCAGATCCACCCCACAATGTTGCATACCAAATATCAAAAGATTCTGCCTGCTGGATCTGGAGAAGAAGATTTTTTAAGAAATTTGCCTGAAATGCACTAAGTTCGAATTTGGGCTTCTACAGTGAGTCCAAATCTGAATCCAGGGGGCCGATTTGAACAAACTTCAATCAGACCCATACCAAGATGCTGCATACCAAGTATCAAAAGATTCTGCCCACTGGTTCTTGAGAAGAAGATTTTTTAATAATTTTACTATAATTCACACATTGCTATCAGAGTTATGCCCCATACAGAGCCCCCAAGGAAAGTGGCCATTTCATTTGAACAAACTTGAATTGCCATATAGTAATGAACATCCATATGAAGTTTCGGGAAATTGGACCAGTGGTTTCAGAGGAGAAGTCGTTTGAAAAATGTTCATGACAACGGATGCCGGACGACGGATGGCAAGTGATAAGTTGAGCTCCCTTCGGTGAGCTAAAAATGATAACGTCACAGCCCCAAACATCAGAAATAACTGTTATTCACTTCCAGCATACTGTAACTCCTGTTACACTGTTGATTTCATGAAAACCATCATTGATTTGTGTCTGGCATCTTCAAAAATGAGAATTTAAAGCTCAGATGTCAGTTCAGTTGTTACTGATTTTGGGCCAAACAGAAGAATGATGTTGACGCCAATTCCGGTGTCTTCCTGGGTACTGCGCATGCGCAAGTACTAAAAGTATGGAGGGCCAGATAGGCCTTTCAATTTTTTGGTATATGCAAATTTTGGGCCTTGCGGGGTTCAAAATTTGTGTTTGGCCCTTAATAATATTGAGGTTGCACCAGCTAAGTCTGGGCCATTGGTTTTAGTATTAAAATACACTCGTTCCCGTCCCACGGTAATAACAAAGGTACCCAAGAAGTTTTGTAAAGATCAGGTCATAAATAAGGCCTCTAGCCTGAGCCGTACAGAATTGTTGATGGACGGACAGACTGACGGATGATGGGACATGATAAAACCTCAAATTTGACTATGTCCAAGTTGAGCTAAAAAAAATGAAAGTGTCAATGACACTGTAGCTCAGCTTGTGTAAGACATGTACATGTATAGTATGTGACACAGCAATGACACACATCTAGGTAATGACCTGATAAAAAAGGTACATGTAAAGTATTGTAAAGGTCTGTACATAAATACTGACCGTAGCATGTAATACTTGTACAGGTAAAGTACTGTAAAGGTGGATGACAGTTAGATGCCTCTCGCCAGAGCCATATTGAAATGTGCACTTACTGTGTATAAGTAGCACTGAATAAATCAAAGTTTGTCTAATTGGCCAACGGCGGCCATCTTGAAATTTCAAATTGCACCCAAAAACACTCGTTCTCATCCCAAGGTGATAACAAAGGTACCCAAGAAGTTTCGTAAAGATCGGTTTATAAATATGGCCTCTAGCCCGAGCCATATTGAATTGCTGACAGATGAACAGACAGATAGATGGACCACGACAAAACATAAATTTGACTACGTCAAAGTTAAGTTAAAAATGCTCATCCACATGCAATTTACAAATAACGGCCTGAGAAACAAAAGATCTACATTGTGTGGCCTAAAGTAAAGAATTTAATAGCTCACGAATATCATTCTCTATAACTGTATTATCCAAGGCTACATGCATCACCAGGTCACTCCAATCATCAAATACCGCTATTTTTCTGTAAAACAAAAACAAATCCAGTAGTCATCAATATTAACTGGTTGAGTGCTAGAAACCACTATCAGGGCTTTCAAAAAATAAGGGTACCAGAGCAAAGCCAATATTTTCCGTGCATATGATGTATTCCCTCATTTTCAGTTTGCAATCACAATGGTCACAAATCAATTCACATACAACCAAAGTGTTATCAATGGGGCAATATAGGGCTTTATAAAACCAGGAATTCTCCATGTAAATCTATGAACCCTATCATAGCATATGAAAACACTTTAAACATTTCTAATAATACATCCTTGAGGCCTTTTGCCAGAAAATGATTCTATACCACAAAAGTGGTCTAATTGAAGCGTTCCACTGATGAGCGGAACCGGCCACCACAATCGGCCGACCACCACAATTGGCCGATTGTGGGTAATCAGATGACAACAGCAACGGCTCCTGGAACATCTGTTTAACTGATTTATGCCATGCATTTTGTGATGATTCACAATGTGTATTCTTAATCTCTCTCGATGGCTCTTTACAGTATATACAAGCTAAATGAGATGTAAAGCTTAGAATGGAGCATACTTGTGGCAATCGCCAGTTCATACCGGGAAAGTGAAGATTGCACTCCACTGACTCAGGTCGCAGTAAAAATTACCAGTTGCGCGCACTTGGATGGTAAACATGGCTCTGAGAGCCACGTTTACCGCCCAAGTGTGTGCGACTGGTAATTTTACTGGATCCAAGTCAACGGAGTTTAACAGTGTGAAATATGTTCAATTTAATGTAGTTCTTTTGAGTCTCGACTTATCTAGTAGTGAACGGACTGTGAACACTGCAAAATTTGTTCAATTTAATGTAGTTCTTTTGAGTCTCGACTTATCTGTAGTGAACGACTGTAAAATATGTCCAGTTTAATGTAGTTCTTTGCGAGCCTCAGCTTGTCTAGTAGTGCATGGTATTATAATCGGAAACGGTATCGGAATTGGCCGATTGTCAGCTCGAATAATCGGTAATCGGTCAGTGACCATTTTTGGTAAATGGTTGAACACTATCCAATTGGGGTTATGCAGGATTAAATACAAAATTTCAACACCTTTATGATTTGTAAGCATCAATAATTTTTCTTATTATTTACACTAAGGTAAAAATATACCTCAACTTAGATGAAAGAAAACAGAATATTGAAGTTTTTTTAATGTCAGATATTAAATATTTGTGACGTGACTCATCTACAAGTTTTTAAAACATATAGCATGCAACTAATGTAGATACCTTTTTTTACATTTTGAGACCCTACCTGAAAGTGTGAGCACAGGTTAAACTGATTTGTCAATGACAAAAGTGGTGCTACGCTAGCCATAGGGGGCGGCAGGGTGGGGGGTGGTTTGGATCAGATAAAAAATTCAAATTTTTATGCACATTTAGAGACCCTACCTGACCATATGAACACACTTTAAACAATCAAAATTACCTATACTAGGAGAATTTCATCGGAAAGCAGTATTTTAACTCAGTCTTTAAGTGGTGACACTGGCACCACCTGGTGACAAAAATTCAAACTAAACCTATTTTTGTCATCTCTATACCATACTTAAGAAGCATGGTAAGTTTCAAAATTATAGCTAAAAAAATAGATGTAAAGACGTACGGATAGGGACCATCACTACATCAACACTTTTCAATGAAAGTGTCAATGACACTGCAGCTTAACTTGACTGTGTGTTGTGTTTGATGAAAAGGATAATATTCAATGTTTATGAAAGGATTAAGAAATAAGACAAGAATTGTGATAATTGAGAAGATGTTAAGTTCTGTACCCAACATGCTATGTTTTCAACAAGAATAATTTGAGGTGTAGACTGTACTAAAGAACTGAGGCCCAGGTTGTTGTGGTCCTCACAGTTAACGTATGTCAACCAAAGTTACCAAGCTACAGTAAAATCATTCCAAAATGAGTCATCCTACCAAGTTACAAAGAAATCCCTTTATAAATATGTCTTGTTGACTTTGCAAAAGGAATCTAGGTCACATGCACATCCAGCGGTAATAGCTGACCAACTGCAATGAAAATAGGACGTTCTCATCTAGACATTATACCAATTTACAATGAAATCCCTTCATAAATGAAACCTGCCAATCATGACTGTGCTAAATGAATCTAGGTAGCATGCCCCTGCTTAGTTGTTTAAAGTTTTATCAGACATGGTGATACAAGACACGTTTGATTTGGTTTCCAAACTAAACAGTGAAGGAACCCATCTAAATAAATCACATCACTGTTGGTCGAATGCACCAGAGTCGATATAGCTTAAAAATTCCAAGTTCCTCATTTAGATTTGTTTACCTGGGATATTTAAATGAAAGTGTCAATGACACTGTAGCTCAACTTGTCAAGACATGTATATGTATAGTATGTGAGACAGCAATGACAAACATCTAGGTAATGACCTGATAACAAAGGTACATATGAAGTATTGTAACGGTCTGTACATAAATACAATACTGACCGTAGCCTGTAACAAATGTATAAGTAAAGTACTGTGAAGGTGGGTGACAGTCAGAAGCTAAACTAGAAAAGAAATCTTTGAGTCCCAGAGTGGGTCTGACTGAACCCCAAAATATTTATTCTCATAGCACAGTGATAACAAAGGCACCCCAAAACACACTCATTCCTGTCCCAAGGTGAAAACAAAGGTACCCAAGAAGTTTCGTGAAGATCAGTTCATAAATACGAGCTGTATAGAAGTTGTGACAAAAAAGTGATTGGACCTAATTTTGGTACAAAATGGCCACTGGCAACCATCTTGAATTTTGGACCGCACTCAGAAACACTCATTCTCGTCCCAAGGTGATAACAAAGGTGCGCAAGAAGTTTCGTGAAAATCAGTTGATAAATACAGCCTCTAGCCCAAGCTGTATTGACATGTGCACTTACAGTGTGTAAGTAGCACTAAATAAATCAAAATTCATCTAATTTGCATAATTTCTGCACGAGAAAAAAACCTGTACTGTATGTGATGTATTCCATTTTACTAAACATTCATACAAAAATTTATTCAAATCAGAACTTTCATACAGAAGTTCTGTACAAAAGACTGATTGCACTAATTTTATTACAAAATGGCTGCTGGTAGCCATCTTGAAATTCGGACCACACCCAAAAACACTCGTTCTCATCCCACAGTGATAACAAAGGTACCCAAGAAGTTTCATAAAGGATGGTTCATAAATACGGCCTCTAGCCTGAGCCGTATAGAAGTTGCGTACAAAAAACTGATTGGACCTAATTTTGGTACAAAATGGCAACTGGCAGCCATCTTGAATTTTGGACCACACTCAGAAACAATTGTTCTCGTCCCAAGGTGATAACAGAGGTACCCAAGAAGTTTCGTGAAGATCGGTTGATAAATACAGCCTCTAGCCCGAGCTGTATTGACATGTGTACTTACTGTGTGTAAGTAGCACTGAAAAAATCAAAGTTCATCTAATTTGCATACTTTCTGCACAAGAAAAAAACCCATATTATATGTGATGTATCCCATGGTACTAACCATTCACACACAAAAATTTTCAAATCAGTGCTTTCATATGGAAGTTCTGTGCAAAAATCTGATTACAACTAATTTTGTACAAAATGGCTGCCTTCGGCCATCTTGAATTTCAGACCGGACCCCAAAACACCCGCTCTCGTCCCACGGTGATACCAAAGGTACCCAAGAAGTTTCGTAAAGATCAGTTCATAAATAAGGCCCCTAGCCCGAGCCGTATAGGCATTTGCACTTACAGTGCTGAAAGTAACACTAAATACATCAAAGTTAGTCTAATTTGCATAATTTACGTACGAGAAAAAAACCTGTATTATATGTGATGTATCCCATGGTACTAAACATTCATACAAATGAAAGTGTCAATGACATTGTAGCTTAACTTCTGTGTTGTGTTTGATGAAAAGGATAATGTTCAATGTTTATGAAAGGATTATGAAATAAGACAAGAATTGTGATAATTGGGAATATGTTCAATTCTGTTCCCTGTATGCTATGTTTATGATAAAAATAATATGAGGTGTACACTGTACTAAAGAGCTGAGGGGTGGGTTAATATGACCTCACAGTTAATGTATGTGGCCCTCACAGTTAACATATATCAACAAAAGTTACCAAGTTACACTGAAATTATTCCAAAATGAGTCATCCTATCAAGTTACATTGAATCCCTTCATAAATATATATATATATATATATATATATATATATATATATATATATATATCAAAATGGGACGTTCTCATCTAGACATTATATGAAGTCAACCTACCAAGTTACAATAAAATCCCTTAATAAATATGACCTGTAGACTGTGCTAAAGGTTTTTGGGCTTTTGGCTCTGGCAGCCATCATGGTTGAATGATCGCAACCAAAAGGGGACATTCTCATCTGGGCATCATCCGGAGTGATCCTACAAAGTTACAATGAAATCCCTTCATAAATATCACGACCAAACGGGAATGTCATCATCTAGGCATTATATGGAGTCAAACTTACGGGTAACAATGAAGTCCTTCCATAAATATGACCAATAGACTATGCTAAAGGTTTTGGGGTTTTGGGTTCGGGCAGCCATCAAGGCTGAATGATCGCGACCAAAAGGGGACGTTCTCATCTAGACATTATTTGGAGTCATCCTACCAAGTTACAATGAAATCCCTTAATAAATATGACCTGTAGACTGTGCTAAAGGTTTTCGGGCTTTGGGCACCTGAAGCCATAACAGTTGCCCAATCGTGTCCAAAAGGGGACGTTCTCATCTAGACATTATATGAAGTCAACCTACCAAGTTACAATGAAATCCCTTCATAAATATGACCTGTAGACTGTGCTTAAGGTTTTCGAGCTTCGGGCTCGGGCAGCCATAATGGTTGAATGATCGCAACCAAAGGGGACAATCTCATCTGGGCATCATCTGGAGTGATCCTACAAAGTTACAATGAAATCCCTTCATAAATATGACCTGTAGACTGTGTTCACGGTTTTCAGGCTTCGGGCACTTGTAGCCATCACAGCTGACCAATCACGACCAAAAGGGGATGTCATCATCTAGGCGTTATATGGAGTCAACCTAATATGTTACAATGAAATCCTTCCATAAATATGACCTTTTACCTATGCTAAAGGTTTTTGGGCTCGGGCACCCATCAAGGCTGAATGATCGCGATCAAAATGGGACATTCTCATACAGACATTATATGAAGTCAATCTACCAAGTTACAATGAAATCCCTTCATAAATATGACCTGTAGACTGTGCTAAAGGTTTTTGGGCTTCAGGCTTCGGGCTTGGGCAGCCAACATGGTTGAATGATCGCAACCAAAGGGGACAATCTCATCTGGGCATCATCTGGAGTGATCCTGAGAAGTTACAATGAAATCCCTTCATAAATATGACCTGTGGACTGTGCTCAAGGTTTTCGGGCTTGGGGCAACTGTAGCCATCACAGTTGACCAATCACGACCAAAAGGGGATGTCATCATCTAGGCATTATATGGAGTCAACCTAACAGGTTACAATGAAATCCTTCTATAAATATAACCTTTTGCCTATGCTAAAGGTTTTTGGGCTCGGGCACCCATCAAGGCTGAATGATCATGACCAAAATGGGACGTTCTCATCTAGACATTATTTGGAGTCATCCTACCAAGTTACAATGAAATCCCTTCATAAATATGACCTGTAGACTGTGCTAAAGGTTTTTGGGCTTCGGGCACCTTTAGCCATCAAAGTTGCCCAGGGGACATTCTCATCTAGACATTATAGGAAGTCAACCTACCAAGTTACAATGAAATCCCTTCATAAATATGACCTGTAGACTGTGCTTTATGTTTTCGGGCTTCGGGCTCGGGCAGCCATAATGGTTGAATGATCACAACCAAAGGGGACAATCTCATCTGGGCATCATCTGGAGTGATCCTACGAAGTTATAATGAAATACCTTAAAAAATATGACCTGTAGACTGTGCTCAAGGTTTTCGGGCTTCGGGCACTTGTAGCCATCACAGCTGACCAATCACGACAAAAAGGGGATGTCATCATCTAGGCATTATATGGAGTCAACCTAATAGGTTACAATGAAATCCTTCAATAAATATGACCTTTTACCTATGCTAAAGGTTTTTGGCTCGGGCACCCATACAGGCTGAATGATCGCGATCAAAATGGGACGTTTTCATCTAGACATTATTTGGAGTCATCCTAACAAGTTATATTGAAATCCCCTCATAAATATGACCTGTAGACTGTGCTAAAGGTTTTCGGGCTTTGGGCACCTTTAGCCGCCACAGTTGCCCAATCATGTCCAAAAGGGGACGTTCTCATCTAGACATTATATGAAGTTAACCTACCAAGTTACAATGAAATCCCTTAATAAATATGACCTGTAGACTGTGCTAAAGGTTTTCAGGCTTTGGGCTCGGGCAGCCATCATGGTTGAATGATCGCAACCATAGGGGACAATCTCATCTGGGCATCATCTGGAGTGATCCTAAGAAGTTACAATGAAATCCCTTCATAAATATGACCTATAGACTGTGCTAAAGGTTTTCGGGCTTTGGGCTCGGGCAGCCATCATGGTTGAATGATCGCAACCATAGGGGACAATCTCATCTGGGCACCATCTGGAGTGATCCTAAGAAGTTACAATGAAATCCCTTCATAAATATGACCTGTGGACTGTGCTCAAGGTTTTCGGGCTTCGGGCACTTGTAACCATCACAACTGACCAATCACGACCAAAAGGGGATGTCATCATCTAGGCATTATATGGAGTCAACCTAACAGGTTACAATGAAATCCTTCCATAAATATGACCTTTTGCCTATGCTAAAGGTTTTTGGGCTCGGGCACCCATTAAGCTGCATGATCGCGATCAAAATGGGACGTTCTCATCTAGACATTATTTGGAGTCATCCTACCAAGTTACAATGAAATCCCTTCATAAATATGACCTCTAGACTGTGCTAAAGGTTTTCAGGCTTCGGGCCCCTGTAGCCGTCAAAGTTGCCCAATCAAGTCCAAAAGGGGACTTTCTCATCTGGACATTGTATGAAGTCAACCCATCAAGTTACAATGAAATTCATCAATAAATATGACCTGTAGACTGTGCTAAAGGTTTTCGGGTTTTGGGCTCGGGCAGTCGTCACGGTAGGCAGATCATGCCCAAATGGGGAAATTCTCTTCTAGACATCATAAGGAGTCATCCTACCAAGTTACAATGAAATCCCTCCACATTAAACATGACCTGCAGTCTGTGCTAAAATTTTTTGGGTTTCAGGCTTGGGCAGCCATCACGGTTGATAGATCAAGCCCAAAAGGGGACGTTCTCATCTAGGTATTATACAGAGGCATCCTACCAAGTTACAATGAAAAATCCCTTCATAAATACGACCTGTAGACTGTGCTTATGGTTTTCGGATTTTGGGCTCGGGCAGCCATACCGGTTGCCCGATTGCAACCAAAAGGGGACGTTCTCATCTAGACATGACCCCAAACCTGCATGTGAAAATTCGTGACGATCAGACAAGAACTGCGGGATGTAGCCCGTGCTAAAGGAAAATGTGAACAGACGTCATTGACTCACAGACTCACAGACTAACAGACTCACAGACTAACAGACTTCCACACGCGTGATGGCAATAGCTTATCTTGACTATGTCAAGTTAAGCTAAAAATTATTCAAATCAGCGCTTTCATATGGAAGTTTTGCGCAAAAATCTGATTTCACCTAAGTCTGTACAAAATGGCCAACTTGAATTTCGGATCGGACCCAAAAACACTCGGTCATAACAAAGGTACCCAAGAAGTTTCGTAAAGATCGGTTCATAAATACGGCCTCTAGCCCGAGCCGTATTGAATTGTTGACGGACAGACAGACAGATGGACAACGGACGACTGGCCATGGCATAAGCTCAAATTTGGCTTCGCCAAAGTTGAGCTAAAAATCAAATTCGAGTAAAAAAATCTACAAAACAAAAATAACATTCTGAATGCTTGTTCCTTGACAAATACTTTCCACAACTGGTCATATAATGATGGAATGTGCCAAACTTATTAGCTATTTAAAAAGTTTGATCATCGTGACTGTGACACTGATCGGCGTCAATTGGTTTTGACCAAGTAAATGCCGTAAAAATTAAAAAGTAAATTAGGGTTGGTACCCCACCACCTAACAGTGATGTCTCATTGACAACGAAGAAAATGCAGCAATTATCCGGTTGAAAAGTGCTTTTAGTTCAATTTTTGTAAAGATTGGTTGTTACATGGGAGATGTGTGATAAATACAGAACTGCACATATGTTTGAATGGGTTAAGAATTATCGCATTTGACTGCTTTGGCCCAGGATATCACTTCAGCCTTCGGCTCCCGTGATATCCTGGTCCAAAGCACTCTCCTGTGATAATTCTTAACCTATTCAAACATATGAGCGGTTCAGCATATACATCTTGTTTGACAGAGCTAACTGAGCTCTGTCAAACAAGGTACATTTGGTTAAGTACCAAACTGCATTATGGGAAATATCTGCTGCTGAAAACTTTGTAATTCTGACATCAGAGTGCAGAGGATTAACAATGAAAGTGTCAATGACACTGTAGCTTAACTTGCCTGTGTGTTGTGTTTGATGAAAAGGACAATGTTCAATGTTTATGAAAGGATTATGAAACTAGAAAAATTGTGAGCACTGCTCACTAAATGATACCATCCACTCCCACCAAGAAACATTTTACAACAGTAAAAGTGTGTTTAATGTAGAGAGCACAAACACTCACACCACTGACCAGTGTTTGAAGGTTTCATTGAAATTCATTCACTAGTTTAAAAGAGGTCGTGGATAGCAAATGTCAACCCCCCCCCCCCCCCCCCCCCACGCAAGTTTGAATTAACAAAGCCCATTTTTAAATAACTTTTAAATGAAAATATCTGAAAACAAAACAGGAGGTGCACATCTTCAATATATGTAAAGGAATGTCTAAAAGTTTCACTGAAATCTGTACAATGGTTTAAGAGGAGTTGCGGATAGCAGATCTGTACAGAATGTCAACTGAATTTGACAAAGTTCATTTTTCAATATGGGAAACTGTAAAAAAAGAAAATATCTGAAAATAAAATAGGAGGTGCACATCTTCAATGTATGTAAAAGAATGTCAGAGAGTTTCAATGAAAACTGTTCACTGGTTTAGGAGGAGTTGCGGATAGCAAATGTGTACCCCCCTAAAGCGTAATGGATGGACACATGGATGGACGGATGGATGGACATGGACAGACGGACCGATGCTATGACCGACGGACGTACAAAGTGATCACTATATACCTCCCACTTTTCAAGTGGGTGGTATAATAAGACAAGAATTGTGATAATTGAGAATATGCTAATTTCTGTTCCCTGTATGCTATGTGTTCAATAAAAATAATCTGAGGTGTTGACTGTACTAAAGAACTGAGGGGTAGGTTAATGTGGCCCCTACAGTTAATGTATGTCAACCAAAGTTACCAAGTTATAGTGAAAATATTCCAAAACAAGTCATCCTATCAAGTTACAATGAAATCCCTTCATAAATACAGCCTGTAGACTGTGCTAAATGTTTTCAGGCTTCCGGCCTGTGTTGTCTTCATGGTTGACCAATCGCAACCAAAAGGGAACGTCCTCATCTAGACATTAAACTGAGTCATCCTCTGATGATACAATGAAATCCCTTTATAAATACGACCTGTAGTCTATGCTAAAGGTTTTCAGCTTTTGGGCTCAGGCAGCCGTCACAGTCGCTTCCAAAAGGAGATGTTCTCATCTAGACATCTAGACATTATGTGGAATCATCCTACGAAGTTACAATGAAATCCCTTCATAAATACAACCTGTAGACTGTGCTGAAGGTTTTCAGGCTTCGGACCCCTGTAGCCATCACAGTTGACCAATCGTGACGAAAAGGGGAAGTTCTCATCTAGACATTATATGGAGTCATCCTACCAAGTTACAATGAAATCCCTTCATAAATAAGATCAGTAGTCTATGCTAAAGGTTTTCAGGCTCGGGTAGCCATCACGGTTGAATGATTTTGACCAAAAGGGGAAGTTCTCATCTAGACATTATATGGAGTCATCTTACCAAGTTACAATGAAATTCCTTCATAAATATGACCAGTGGTCTGTGTTAAAGGTTTTGGGCATGGGCAGCCATCATGTGTGAATGATCGCTATCAAAAGGGGGCATTCTCATCTAGACATTATCAGGAATCATCCTACCAAGTTACTATGAAATCCCTTCATAAATTCAACCTGTAGACTGTGCTAAAGGTTTTTGGGTTTTGGGCTCGGGTAGCCGTAATGGCTGAATGATCATGACCAAAAGGGGATGTTCTCAGCTAGATATTATCTGGAGTCAGCCTACCAAGTTACAATGAAATCCCTTTATAAATATGACCTGTAGACTGTGCTAAAGGTTTTCAGGCTTTGGGCCTCTGTAGCCTTCACAGTTGACCAGTCGCGACCAAAAGGGGACGTTCTCATCTAGACATAATATGAAGTCATCCTAACAAGTTACAATGAAATTACTCCATAAATACAACCTGTAGACTGTGCTAAAGGTTTTTCGGTTTTGGGCTCAGGCAGTCATCGCGGTTGACAGATCACAACCAAATAGGGAAGTTCTCATCTAGACATCATACTGAGTCATCCTACCAAGTTACAATGAAATCCCTCCATATTAAATGTTAATGCAGACTGTGCTACAAGTTTTTGGGTTTTGGGCTTGGGCAGCCATCACGGTTGACAGATCATGACCAAAAGGTGACGTTCTCATCTAGATATTATGCAGAGGCATTCTACCAAGTTACAATGAAATCCCTTCATAAATAGGACCTGTAGACTGTGCTAATGGTTTTCAGGTTTTGGGCTCAGGCAGCCATCATGGTTGACCGATCGCGACCAAAAGGGGACGTTCTCATCTAGACATGACCCCAAACCTGGATATGAAATTCAGTGATGATCGGATAAGAAATACGAGGTGTAGCCTGTGATAAAGGAAAATGTGAACAGACTCACAGACTCCCAGACATCCGCACGAGTGATGGCAATAGCTTATCTTGACTTTGTCAAGTTAAGCTAAAAAAAAGGCTCAATCCCTCATCTTAATGAAAGTGTCAATGACACTGTAGCTTAACTTGTGTGTTGTGTTTGATGAAAAGGATAATGTTCAATGTTTATGAAAGGATTATGAAATAAGACAAGAATTGTGATAATTGGAAATATGTTCATCTTTGTTCCCTGTAAGCTATGTTTTTAATAAAAACTAGAGGCTCTACAGAGCCTGTAATCGCTCACCTGGAATTACATATAAATGTGATGATTGAACAAGAATAACTGGTTGCAGCCTGTGCCAAAGAAAATGTGAACAGATTGATAGACTCACAGACATCCACAAGTGTGATGGCAACAGCTTATCTTGACTTTGTTAAGTTAATCAAAATTACATGGTTTATCTCTGATATTTTAACAAAGTTAATAAAACTGATAAATTTGTCCCTTGAGTGCATCAAGGCTTTGTAATGCTTTAGCATTGAAAAGTCTTCTTGCACTTCTGTAGATTATGAGGCCTAAAACATAAAACAAACCAAGAGCATCAACTTTTGATGGCAAAGAAATAATTACAATGAAAGTGTCAATGACACTGTAGCTTAACTTGTGTGTTGTATTTGATGAAAAGAATAATGTTCAATGTTTATGAAAGGATTATGATATAAGACAAGAATTGCGATAATTGGGAATATGTTAATTTCTGTTCCCTGTATGCTATGTTTTTAATAAAAACAAGAGGCTTTACAGAGCCTGTAATCGCTCACCTGGAAATACATATAAAACTTAAAAAATTTATAGTAATTTATATATTTTATATACTTACCAATGACCCAGACATAGCTGGTGCTAACTCTTAAAAATCTAGGGCCAAACACAAATTTTGCCCCCAATCCCCAAAATTTGCATCTAAAACCAAAGAAATCATGTCCTGAATGGCCCTCCATACTTCGTCTCTACTGCGCAAGCGCAGTGTCAAGGAGGTCACGGAATTGGCGCCATTTATCATTCTTACAACCAGTGCCTGGTCAGCGCTATGTACTCAGCGGGGAGGTAGAGTTCCCAACTCCTGGGAGGGCCATCCCTGTCTGGGTCATTGGTAAGTATAAAAAATATATAAATTACTATAAATTTTTTAACATTATACTGTACCAATGACCCAGACATAGCTGAATAGTAAAAAGGCTGGAGGGCCTAGGACATAGAGGAAAATCCAATAAGCTCAAGTATATAAAATAGAGTCATCCCCTCGAGGAGAAAAGTAGTATTAGGCTTTACATGGATCTTTCTTATTTATGATAAATTAGAAAGACGCAACACCCTCCATAACTGAGCATCATAACATTCATGTTCTCTATTAACATCCAGAATAATCCTATACTAAATATTTTTAAATAAAGTTAGTCCAGAGAATTGAGACTCTTTATACTCTTTTAAAAGTGTCCGAGGATTGTATATTAACTCCCGTTTGACACGTGACATATACAAATGCTACACTTTAAAAATATGACATGAATGAATTTTTTAAACATTAACTTTCACTTTAAAACCATCCCAGTAACAACTCAAGAATTACTGACTCCGGAGGAGGTATCCCCTTGTTTTCACTATAAAACAGGTGACCCAAGGGAACACCCTCCCCCCCCCCCCCCTTCCCCTTGCCCTGGGTCAAATAGCCCAGAGCGAAGAGGGCAGCAGGACGGAGTCACTGCCTGAACAGAAAGCCTGCATAACTATAGTTGCAACTGTTTAGAGAACGACATTCTGAGCAGCAGATAATGGACCTAAACAAAGCAGGTCTCCAGAAATGGACTCAATATTTCTGAGATAAAAATTTGTGAATGTGGATGGCTGAAACCAATATGCAGCCTTCATTAAATCTATAATAGCAACACTATTGCATAAGCCTAAGATGTAGAAAGAGCTGTTACTTAATGAGCCGAAATCTTACGCACAGACTGCTGAGCAGAAGACAGATTATCATAAGCAGTACGGATAGTTAATTGAATCCATCTTGCCATAGAATGGACCGTAATGTCCTTTCTATTAGGCATAAGAGACAGAAAGAAGCGTTTACGTCCCTTTCTGATAAACTGAGATCTTGTTTATAAATACATAAAGCTCTAACCGGACAGAGTAAAGGCCTGTGCCCGTCTGAAGACGGAAGGGCCTTAATAACAATAGGTTCCGGATATAATTAGAAGCCTGATTCTTAGCCAAAAATCCAACATTAGTAGTAAAGGTAATAGTGTTCCCGTCACTACGATAGTGAGAATCGTCCACCGATAGTGCATGAAGCTCACTGACTCTTCAAGCAGAAGAGAAAGCTAAGAGAAATGCTGTCTTATAAGACCAGAATTTGAAATCTACTGACTCAAGAGGCTCAAATGGTTTTCTTTTAGTTTAAGAAGAACCCAAGCTAAATTCATTTAGGAATTAATCTAAGGGTTCTAGGTCTATTTATCGAAGAGTTTCTAACTAATTTAGATAAAGAGACATTAGATTCAATTGTAAACTATCATGGTGTGCATAGGTATCAGATAACATAGACCTATAACCTTTAATAGTAACAGGCTGCAGTTGATCTCGTCAAACAAGTATACTAGAAAGTTTGCAATGTCTGGTATGGAGGGATCAAAAATATCAACATAATGATCCCTACACCAACGACGGAAGACCTTCCACTTTAGCCGCATAGTATAGAGAAGAGGAGGTCCTCCTACAGATAGAAATTGCGTCCACTGCTCGTCCTGTACAATGCTTGCCGTGCAAGAAGGACCGCACAACGGAATGCGTGAAGGTTGAGACCTTGCGGGTTGTGATGAAGTTGACAAGATTTTCCCAGCGAAAGAAGATCCTCTCGTGGAGGAAGTTTTCGCGGTAAGTCCCACAGCAGACACCTGAGCAGATTATCCACGGTCCCTGTGGAGACAGAGATGCTACAACAGAATTGTATTGAGATTGTTTATCTTGAGCAATATTTGCTGAATCAACGGCGCTGGAGGATACGCATATCCTATCCTTCCGTCCCACGAGATCGATAGAGCTTCTACTGCATATGCTCGGGGATCCAGACATGGTGACACATACGTCTGCAATTGATTGTTGAGTTGTGTCACAAATAAGTCTATCATTGGCCGCTCCCATTGGTAGCAAATCTGATTGAATACCTGTTTGTTGAGAGTCCATTCTGACGGCAACAAGCGACCCTTCCGTGAAAGGGAGTCTACTAATACATTCAGACGACCCGGAATATGACGGACCGAAAGCAGAACTTGGTGTTCTAGAACAAACAGAAGGATTCTTTCCGTTAAATTAAATAACGGAACGGAATGAGTGCCTCCCTGGTTCCGGATATACGCAACTACTGTCGTATTGTCGGACAGGATTTGGACATGCGCTTTCTGAATAATGTTCATCCAATGACGTAGTGCAAGCCAAATTGACATCATTTGTTGGATGTTTATGTGCTTGCCTAGAAACAGCGGAACCCAAAGACCCTGGCACTTCGAATCCGTTGGGATCAATGTTGTACCCCAACCTGTTTGACTGGCATCCGTCATAATCGTAAAACTCGGATCCGGCAACTGCAGTGGAACTCCCTGAGTCAACCACTGAATGTTTGCCCAAGTCTGAATCTCTTGTTACACTTAATTGACAAGAGAACGTCTATATCAAGCAATTCCTAGATTGCCGAAAGGTTGCCGTCGAAGAGAAGATTCTCCGAGACCGAAGCGACTCTGAGAGAGTTCTTCACCTTACTATCCACACGCGTGGATGTAGCTAGGGCTGTGTCACGTCTAACCAACTCCAGATTGCCACTGAAGGGCAGAGTTATACATGGAAAAGCTATTGCCCTTGAAAGAAATCTCATTGAGGATCATATCCTGGAATTCATTCCCTTGAAGACGTAAAGATAACGCCTTAGTAAGGTGGTCTGCGTATGATAAAGCATCTAAGTGAAGACTGTTAGACATTATTGTCGTTTCCAACATCGTGGTTAGAATTGACATAGACGGTGATATAGACAATTACAAGTCTTCAGCCTCGTCGTCTAGACGCATAGGAACTCTCGGTATGCCCTGTCCTGCCGTTACAAATTATTCCTTGAATTGATGAAAGGCAGATTAGAGCATTTGCGGACAAGAAACTAGACAAGCCTGTTTTGGTAGCAAGCTTATATATAGCGTCATTCAATAATAATTCGAATGTTCTAGTGATATTATTGGACTGTGTCGGCAACTCAGGGATGATGTCCCTGAACTGATCAAAAACTCTGTGTCCAATGACGCTATTAGTCTCTTATCCAGCATCGCAGCCCGGATGGACATGGACGAGCTAGGAACCGGACTAATAGGCTTCCTCCATTCTCTCCTCTAATCCGCCGTCACTGGGTGTGCACTTGGTTGATTTATAGTGCTCGCATCACCCAAAACTCCTTTATGGACTGCAACGGACAAACCCGGCTGCCGAACCATTCGATGAATGGACGCTACACCGGGCGAGCTAGCGGACGTCAAAGGCCGTCGATCCTACTAGGGACCTCTTAGGCAATTGACGTATTTCCATGAGCACTTTGCCGCTAGCTCTTCATTAATTGTGACGACGGAGGCACACTTTTGGAAGACATCACGGATACATCACCCTGTTCTTGTTCGTCTGAAATAGAGATTGATAAACTAGAGTGACCCTGCGGAGAAAGGACCGGCATGGCCATTTCCACGCTAACATACCGTGACACACGCTTCTCATGTTGTCATCGAAATTAACACATACTGAACAGGAGTTAGTGTGAGTACACTGGCTACCTTATACAAGGATTATGAAAGTCAGAGGAAGATTTCCTCTTATTACAATTGAACAATATCCTTTCATTGTGAAAAGAATACAAAGTCCTATTACTCGCACCAACCCCTGAAAACAGAAATACATAATAACATGATCCATTAACATAGAAAAAATAATTGAAATCAAAAATGTTTTTTGAAAAAATATTTTTTCAGAAAAGCCCAAGTTTCTGAAAAGTAACGTTGAGCCCCAATGGATCCCAAGCCTAAGTGTGGACAAAAATTTTAAAAATATTTAAAAAAATTAATGCAACACTTACGAATAATAATAATGTATCCAGTTATGATTAAACTAACACAAAGACAAGAAATCCTCCTCCACAGAGGCTGTTGTCAATGTAAACAAGAGGTGTAAAAACACCAGAAACATGACTCCAGGCACTGATAACCCTGGCCCGAAATCAGTTACCAATAATACACTATCTGATGCAAAACAGAGACTTCCAGGGAAGAAACTGCAGAACATCAGATGGTAGATGCAGAACACTACGCCTAACCAATGGGTGAGGACGTAAACATGGGGAAAAGAACAGAATTCATTCTGTTATCCAGCTAAAACTCCCAAGAAATTTTAGTAATAATATTACAGAAAATATGCCAAAAGCATGGGAGAATAGCAAGGGGGACTTAAAGGAAAGGGAGAGAGGAAAACACTGAACAAGCAGTGTAACTTCATGGCAAGAATGACCACAACAGGCCCATGCCTCGAAAATAGGTAACTTAACATAATTTCATTAAAAAATTTTAAGTTACAGCCCTGATTATTTTCTGTCACTCATTTTTCCTCTCCTCCTTCTATTTCCTCCTTAGATCCACCATTTCTCTAATATTTATGTGTCTAGCATCATTTAAACTGAGATTTACAAGCACAAAGATCAGTCAGATGTGAACTGATGAAGGGCCAAACAAAGAATGATAAATGGCGCCAATTCCGGGACCTCCTTGACACTGCGCATGCGCAGTAGAGACGAAGTATGGAGGGCCATTCAGGACATGATTTCTTTGGTTTTAGATGCAAATTTTGGGGATTGGGGGGCAAAATTTGTGTTTGGCCCTAGATTTTTAAGAGTTAGCACCAGCTATGTCTGGGTCATTGGTACAGTATAAAAATATGTGATTTCCCACAGGCTTTCCATGGTAACTATGAGCTGCAATTGTGGCCAGTTTGCAACATTACATCAAAATTACATGAGGATCATTGGTAGAAGGTGTCCCAGTCATCAATCACGTGAAGTTTCAAAACATTTAAATCCATCAAACAGAATCATAGAATGTCTCTGGTGGCCATATTTTCCAGCCAATGGGAACAAAAAGAGGATCGTTTGTAGAGGGCCTCCTATAGACCATTCTTGCCAAGTTTTGGTTCACGTCAGCTCAATAGTTCCAGAGAGAAGATGAAAATGTGATTTCCCAAAGGTTTTTTCTATAGTAACTATAAACCACAATTGTGGCCATGTTTGCAAAACGATCAACATTAAAATGAGGAATGTTGGTGGAGGATGTCCCAGTTATCAACCATGCAAAGTTTCAAAACATTTGGCCCTGTAGTTTCAGAGGAGAAGAGTTTTCAAAATTGACCAATCAGAATCAAAGAATAATTCTGTCGGGCACGTTTTTCACGCAACAGGAATAAAATGAGTAACAGTTGTAGAGAACCTCTCATAGATAATGCCTGCCAAGTATGGTTCACATTGGCTCAGTACTTT
The DNA here is from genome assembly GCA_031216915.1 of Pictodentalium vernedei. Classification (NCBI taxonomy): domain Eukaryota; kingdom Metazoa; phylum Mollusca; class Scaphopoda; order Dentaliida; family Dentaliidae; genus Pictodentalium; species Pictodentalium vernedei. Next base: position 97,458,225 of record CM062290.1, on the reverse strand, counting down.
CAGTGAAGATGATGAAAATGTGATTTCCTATAGGGCTTCTATAGTAACTATAAGCCACAATTGCAGCCATAATTGCAACCCAATGAAGATTAAAATAAGGATCATTGGTAGAGGGGTTTACAGTCATCAGTCACAATAAGTTTTTTCAAACCATTTGGCCTTGTAGTTTCAAAGAAGATTTTCTTGAAAATGCACACATTTTTTAATTCTGTTTCAAGAAAAGCAAGAGCACCGCTGGGCATTGCATCATATGCCCGTGAACTGTTCAAATTGTACCATTTTAACACATTTGCAATTTTTTTAGAGTGCGAGAAATTTATACTGGCATATATATATATGTTACGGTCAGACTTTGAAATCAGTGATTTTGTGAAATGACTAAATTTTTCAGTCATTTGAGAAAAAGATTAACAAGTTTGAAGCCAATCGAAAAACAAATACTAAAGTTATCATCCGGAAACCAAATATCTGACGAATTCAAAGTCCAACAGGGGCCATAATTCAGGCAAAAATTGTTCAGACCGACCCCATATTCGAACTTGACCTGTATTTTGTTGTGATTAAACCACATACCAAATTTGGAGCCGATCGGAAAACAAATACTAAAGTTATCATCCGGAAACCAAATATTTGACGAATTCTAAGTCCAACTGGGGCCATAATTCAGGCGAAAAATGTTCGGACCGACCCCATATTCGAACTTGACCTGTATTTTGTTGTGATTAAACCACATACCAAATTTGGAGCCGATCGGAAAACAAATACTAAAGTTATCATCCGGAAACCAAATATTTGACGAATTCTAAGTCCAACTGGGGCCATAATTCATGCGAAAAATGTTCGGACCGACCCCATATTCGAACTTCACCTGTATTTTGTTGTGATTGAACCGCATACCAAACTTGGAGCCGATCGGAAAACAAATACTAAAGTTATTGTTCGGAAACCAAATGGACGGACAGACGGACGGACAACGCCATACTATAATACGTCCCATTTTTCAAACGGGCGTATAAAAATCAGTAAAAAAGGGTCAAAATATTTTGAAAGTTAAAAAATTTATAGTAATTTCTATATTTTTTATACTTACCAATGACCCAGACATAGCTGGTGCTAACTCTTAAAATATAGGGCCAAACACAAATTTTGCCCCCAATCCCCAAAATTTGCATCTAAAACCAAAGAAAACATGTCCTGAATGGCCCTCCACACTTCACCTCTACTGCGCATGTGCAGTGTCAAGGACGTTCCGAAATTGGCGCCATTAATCATTCTAATAACCAGTGCCTGGTAAGCGCTATGTACTCAGTGGGGAGGCAAGAGTTCCCAACTCCTGGGAGGGCCATCCCCGTCTGGGTCATTGGTAAGTATAAAAAATATAGAAATTACTATAAATTTTTTAACATTTTTATACTGTACCAATGACCCAGACATAGCTGAATAGTAAAAAGGCTGGAGGGCCAAGGACATAGAGCAAGATGGAATACGCTCAATAATATAAAATAGAGTCATCCCCTCTAGGGAAAAAGAAGTAATAGGCCTTACATGTATCTTTCTTATTTATGATAAATTAGAAAGATACAACACCTTCCAAAATTGAGCATGATACATCCATGTACTCTATTAATATCCAATATAATCCTTATACTAATAATTTTTAAAGTACGCCAATAAATAAAGTCTAGAGAATAGAGACTCTTATACTCCTTAAAAGTGTCTGAGGATTGCATAATCATGTCCGTTGACACGTGCTATTTTCAAAAGCTATACTTTAAAAACTAAGACTTTAATGAATTTTTAAAACATAAACTTCTCACTAAACAACCATCCCAATAGCAGCTCAGAATTACTAACTCCGGAGGAGGTATCCCCTTGTTTTCATAGTAAAACAGGTGACACAAGGGAACACCCTCCCCCCCCCCCCCCCCCCCCTTTTTCTTGCCCTGGGTCAAATAGCCCAGAGCGAAGAGGGCAGCAGAACAGAGTCACTGCCGAAACAGACAGCCTACCTAGCTATAGTAGCAACTGTTAAGTGAATGACATTCTGAGCAGTAGATAATAGACCTAACAATAGAGGCCTCCAGAAATGGACTCGATATTTCTGAGATAAAAATTCATGAATGTGGATGGCTGAGCGCAATGAGCAGCCTTCAAAAATCTATAATAGCGACACTATTCATGTAAGCCCAAGATGTAGAAGAACTCTTACTTCATGAGCCGAAATCTTAAGCACAACTGCTGAGTCAATGATATACCATAAGCAGTACCGATAGTTAATTGAATCCATTAGCAATAGAATGGAGCGTAACGTCCTTCTATTAGGCATCAAAGACAGAAGAAGCTTATGCCCGTAGTAATAAACAGATATCTGTTTATAAATACATAAACTCTAACCGGACAGAGTAAAGGCCTATGCCCGAACGAAGACGGAAGGACCTTAATAACAATAGGTTCCGGATATTAGGAGCCTAACTCTTATGCAAAAATCCAACCTAAATAGTAAAGGAAGTAGTGATTCCGAAACTACGAAAGTGAAAATCATCCATCGATAGTGGATGAAACTCACTGACTCTTCAGTAAAAGAGAAGCCAACAGAATTACTGTCTAAAAGGTCAGAATTTGAAAACTACTGTTTCCAGAGGCTCAAATGATTACTAAGCTAAATAAGAACCGAAGTTAAATTCCATATAGGAATTTAATCTAAAGATTCTAAGTCTATTTATCAAAAAGTTACTAACTGACTTAGATAAAGAGACATAAGACTCAATTGTAAACTATCCTAGAGTGCATAGGTATGAGATAACATAAACCTATAACCTTAATAATAACAGGCTGCAGTAGATCTTGTCAAACAAGTATACTAAAAAGTTGCAATGAGTAGTATGGAGGGATCAACAATATGAACATAGTGATCCCTACACCAACAACGGAAGAGCCTCCACTTTAGCCGCATAGAATAGCGAAGAAGAGGATCTCCTATAGTAAGAAATCGCGTCCAAAGCTCGTCCAGTACAATGCTTACAATGCAATACGGACCACACAACGGAATACGTGAAGGATGCGACCTTGCGGGTTGTGATAAAGATGACACGATTTACCCAGCGAAAAAAGATCTTCTCATTGAGGAAGATTTCACGTTAAGTCCCACAGTAGACATCAGAGTAAATTACCCACGGTCTCTGTGAAGATAGAGATGCTATCAACAGAAATGTATTGTGGTTGTTTATCTTAGCAATACCTGCTGAAACAACAGCGCCAGAGGATACGCGTATCCTATCATTCCGTCCTATTAGATCAATAGAGCGTTAACAACATTAGCTCAGAGATCCGGACAAGCCAACACATACGTCTGCAAATGATTAGCAAGCTGTGTCGTAAATAAATTATCATTGGGCGCTCCCATAGATAGCAAATCTGATTGAATACTTGTTTGTTGAGAGTCCATTCTGAAGGCAACAAGCGACCCCTAAGTGAACGGGAGTCCGGTAAAACAATCAGACGACCCGGAATATGACGGACCGAAACAGAACTTGGTGTACTATAACCAACAGATGGATTCTTTCCATTAAATTGAATAACGGAAACGAATGAGTGCCTCCCTGGTTCCGGAGATACGCCTTACTGTCGAATTAACGGACAGGATTTGGACATGCGTTTCTGAATAATGTTCATGCAATGACATAAAGCAAGCCTAAAAAACATTATTCCGCGGAAGATAATAGCTTGCTTAGAGACTGCGGAACCCAAAGACCCTGGCACTTCGAATCCGTTGGGATCAATATTATATCCCAATCTGTTTGACTGGCAACCGTCATAACTATAACACTCGGATCCGGCAACTGCAGTGGCACTCTCTGAGTCAACCACCGAATGTTTGCCCCAGTCTGAATCTCTTGTAACACTAGATAGACAAGAGAACGTGTAAATCGAGCAATTCATGGATTGCTGAAAAGTTGCCGTCGAAGAGAGGCTTCTCCGGGAACGAAGCGACTCTGAGAGAGTTCTTCACCTTACTATCCTCACGTGTGGATGTAGCTAGGGCTGCGTCACGTCTAACCAACTCCAATCAGCCACTGAAGGGCAGAGTTATACGTGAACAAACTACTGCCCTCAAAAGAAATCACATTGAGAATAATATCCCGTAAATCTTTTCTTGAAGACGTAATGATAACGCCTCAGTAAGGTGGATTACGTATGATAAAGCGTCTAAGTTAAGTCTACTAGACATCATTGTCGTTTCCAACATTGTGGTTGGAAAAGACATGGACGGCGAAAAAGAATATTTCCAGTCTTTAACCACGCCGTCTAGACGCATATGAACTCTCGGTATGCCCTGCTCTGCCAAAATAAATTATTCGTATAAATGATAAAACGGCAGAAATGAGCATTGCGGACAAGAAACTAAACTATCATGCTTGGTAGCAGGCTTATATGCATATATAGCGTCGAAAAATACAACACATGTTGTAATGACATTATTGGACTGTGTCGGTAAGTCAGGGACAATGTCCCTGAACCGATCCAAAATTCCGTGTCCAATGACGCTATAAGTCTCTTATCCAACATCGCAGCAATGTAGTCCGAAATAACAATCACTGGAAGATAATGCCAAAAGATATGAAGGGCAGCTTCCGATGCTACGAAAGGGAAAACTCGAAATCTTTCGAATCCCTTTCGCCATCCTGTCGGACCCTATAAAGCGTTCGGTCGTCCGTACCTGATGCAACCGCGGACCACACCGACCCAGCGCCGCCAGATAATTCCTGATTCGAGTAAGAAACTGTCGATTGTTGGGATGCTGCGAAACAACTGTGCTAACTCGGATCGCACGTCCGTCACTGAGGCCTGAGGAGAAGCGGTCCTACAATGCATTGCCGCTGGAAGCTCCGTGATCGTTACCCCATGCATACTACCAATATGCGAGCGAACGGAGTGTATAGGCCTCGTGTCCCTTGGCTACCGGATGGCGTGACCTATTCGCCATGGAATCACTGAATGACGAAACTGATCGGATACTCGAGGTCACGTAGCCAATGTGCGGTCGTGTGCCCTGCTGTGAGGATGAGGAAGCATTATCGACAGTCTCTCGGACTGTCAATATAACGGAGCGTCCCGACCGACAGACATATACTCCGAATGTAAAATATCTGAACCACAACATGCGGTCCCCTATGTTGTTGGACGAGAGAGGGACCTCTCTCGCTCACAGCCCGGACGGACCTGGACAAGCCAGGAACCGGACTAACAGGCTTCCTCCGATCTGTCCTCAATCTGCCGTCACTGGGTGAGTACTAAAGTAATTATAGTGCTCGCATCACCCACATCTCCTTCCTAGACCGCAACGGACGAACCCGGCAGCCGAACCATTCGATGAATGCACGCTACACCGGGTGAGCTAGCGAATGTCACTCCGTCGATCCTACAAAGGATCTCTTAGGCGATAGACATATTCCATGAGCACTTATTGCCGCTAGCTCTTCATTAACTATGACGACAGAGGCACACTTTTGAAAGACATCTCCGTAACTTTGCGAACAAGAAACCAGAAATGCTTGGTAATAGCAAGCATATAATAATAATATATATAGCGTCGTTCAATAATTCGAAAGTTTGTGTGACATTATTGGACTATGTCGGAACTGAGGGACGATGTCCCTGAACCGAACCAAAAATTTCTAAGTCCACCGACGCTATCAGTTTCTTATCCGGCATCGCAGCATTCTGGTCCGACGAAAGAAGCTGTAGAAGATCAAGTCAGATGACATACACAACAGCATATGTTGTTCCGAAAGGGAAAGCTCGAAATCCTCCAAATCCCTTTCGGTATCCCGTCGGACCGGATGAAATTTTCGGACGTCCGTACCCACTTCCGTGGAGCGTCCCGACCCAGCATCGTCGGATAAAAAATATGCGACAGATTCAGTTGATGCTGGGATGCTGCGATAAACTGTGCTATTTAGGAAAGCACGTCCGTTCCCGAGGCCTGTGCAGTAGCGGTCTTACGATGCATTGCCGCCGGAAGCTCCGTGTACGTTGACTCCCGCACACTTTCCTATGCGAACGTCCGGAGTCTGCAGGCCTCGTGTCCCTGGCTACCGGATGGTGTGACCTGGTCGCCGATGATTCTCTGACTGGCGAAGCTGACTGGATATCCGAGGTCACGTAGCCAAGAGCGGTCGTGTGCGCTACCATGAGAATGAGGAAGCCTTATTGACAGTCTACTCCGGACTGACTATATGTCGGAGCGTCCCGAGCGACGGACGTATACTCCGAATGCGAAACATTTTGTACCACAACATCTGGGGCCAGATGTTGTTGTACGAGAGAGGGGCCTCTCTCGCTCGCCGTCCGGATGGACCAGAACGAGCTATGAATCGGACTAAAAGGCTTCCTCCGTTCTCCCTCTAATCCGCCGTCACTGGGTGTGCATTTGGTTGATTTATAGTGCTCGCATCACCCCAAAACTCCTTCTAGACCGCAACGGACGAACCCGGCTGCCGAACCATTTGATGAATGGACGCGACATCGGGCGAGCTAGCGGACGTCAAAGGCCGTCGAACCTACTAGGGTCCTCTTAGGCAATTGGCGTATTTACATGAGCACTTTTCTGCTAGCCATTCATTAACTGTGACGACGGAGGCACACTGTTGGAAGACATCACAGATACATCACCCTAATCTTGATCGTATGAAATAGAAATTGATAAAGTAGAGTGACCCTGCGGGGAAAGGACCGGAGTGTCCAATTCCCCACTAACATACCGTGACATACGCTTCCCATGTTGTCATCGAAATCATACGATACAGAACAGGAGTTAATGCGAGTACACTGACCACATATAGAATGATTATAAAAGTCAGAGGAAGACTTCCTCTTATTACAATTGATCAAAATCCTTTCAATGTGAAAAGAAAACAAGTCCTGGTACTCGCACCAACCCCTGGCAATCAAAATACATAATAATAATATGATCCATTAATATAGAAAAAATAATTGAAATCAAAATATTTTGAAAAAATATTTTTTCAGAACAGCCCAAGTTTCTGAAAAGTACCATTGAGCCCCAATGGATCCCAAGCCTAAGTGTGGACAAAAATTTTAAAAATATTTTAAACAATTTATTCAACACTTACGAACAATAATAATGTATCTAGTTATGATTAAAATAACATCAAGATATTATTTTCAAGAAATCCCCCCCTCACACAGAGGGCTGTTGTAAATGTAAACAAAGAATGTAAAAACACTAAAATAAGACTCCAGGCACCCAGGCCCGGAATCAGTTACCAAAAATACACTATCTGATGCAAAACAGAGACTTCCAGGGAAGAAACTGCAGAACATCAGATGGTAGATGCAGAACACAACGCCTAACCACCCGTAGGTGAAGACGTAAACATGGGGAAAAGAACAGAATTCATTCTGTTATTCAGCTAAAACTCCCAAGAAAATTTAGTAATAATAATTACAGAAACTATGCCAAAAGCATGGGAGAATAGCAAGGGGGGACTTAAAGGACAGGGAGAGAGGAAAACACTGAAAAATCAGTGTAACTAAATAATCAGAATGACAACAAAATGGCTGCTGCCTCGAAAATAGGTAACTTAACATAATTTCATTAAAAAGTTAAAAAATTTATAGTAATTTATATATTTTTTATACTTACCAATGACCCAGACATAGCTGGTGCTAACTCTTAAAATATAGGGCCAAACACAAATTTTGCCCCCCAATCCCCAAAATTTGCATCTAAAACTAAAGAAAACATGTCCTGAGAGGCCCTCCACACTTCGCCCCTACTGCGCATGCGCAGTGTCAAGGACGTTCCGAAATTGGCGCCATTTATCATTCTAATAACCAGTGCCTGGTAAGCGCTATGTACTCAGCGGGGAGGCAAGAGTTCCCAACTCCTGGGAGGGCCATCCCCGTCTGGGTCATTGGTAAGTATAAAAAATATATAAATTACTATAAATTTTTTAACATTTTTATACTGTACCAATGACCCAGACATAGCTGAATAGTAAAAAGGCTGGAGGGCCAAGGACATAGAGCAAAATGGAATACGCTCAATAAAATAAAATAGAGTCATCCCCTGTAGGGAAAAGAAGTAATAGGCCTTACATGTATCTTTCTTATTTATGATAAATTAGAAAGATACAACACCTTCCAAAAATTGAGCTTCATACATCCATGTACTCTATTAATATCCAATAATCCTTATACTAATAATTTTTAAAGTAAGCCAATAATAAAGTAAGTCTAGAGAATAGAGACTCTTATACTCCTAAAAGTGTGTGAGAATTGCATAATCATGTCCGTTGACATATGCAATATTCAAAGGCTATACTTTAAAAACTAAGACTTGAATGAATTTTATAAACTTAAACTTCTCACTAAACAACCATCCCAATAACAGCTCAGAATTACTAACTCCGGAGGAGGTATCCCCTTGTTTTCATAGTAAAAACAGGTGACCCAAGGGAACACCCTCCCCCCCCCCTTTTTCTTGCCCTGGGTCAAATAGCCCAGAGCGAAGAGGGCAGCCGAACGGAGACACTGCCGAAACAGACAGCCTACCTAGCTATAGTAGCAACTGTTAAGTGAATGACATTCTGAGCAGTAGATAATAGACCTAACAATAGAGGCCTCCAGAAATGGACTCGATATTTCTGAGATAAAATTCATGAGTGGATGGCTGAGCGCAATGAGCAGCCTTCAAAAATCTATAATAGCAACACTATTAATGTAAGCCCAAGAAGTAGAAGAACTCTTACTTCATGAGCCGAAATCTTAAGCACAACTGCTAAGCCAATGATATACCATAAGCAGTACGCTAGTTAATAGAATCCATTAACAATAAAATGGAGCGTAACGTCCTTCTACTAGACATCAAAGACAGAAGAAGCTTACGCCCTTGTAATAAACAGATATCTGTTTATAAATACATAAACTGTACCCGGAAAGAGTAAAGGCCTATGCCCATACGAAGACGGAAGGACCTTAAAATAATAGGTTCCGGATAATAGGAGCCTAACTCTTATGCAACAATCCAACCTAAATAGTAACGGAAGTATTGATTCCGAAACTATGAAAGTGAAAATCATCCATCGATAGTGCATGAAACTCACTGACTCTACAGTAAAAGAGAAACCAACAGAATTACTGTCTAAAAGGTCAGAATTTGAAAACTACTGTTTCCAGAGGCTCAAATGATTACTTAGCTAAATAAGAACCTGAAGTTAAAATCCGTATAGGAATTTAATCTAAAGATTCTAAGTCTATTTATCAAAAAGTTACTAATTGACTTAGATAAAGAGACAAAAGACTCAATTGTAAACTATCGTAGAGTGCATAGGTATGAGGTAACATAAACCTATAACCTAAATAACAACAGGCTGCAGTAGATCTTGTGAAACAAGTATACTAAAAAATAGCAATGAGTAGTATGGAGGGATCAACCATATGAACATAATGATCCCTACACCACGACGGAAGAGCCTCCACTCTAGTCGCATAGAATAGCGAAGAAGAGGATCTCCTATAGTAAGAAATCGCGTCCAAAGCTCGTCCAGTACAGTGCTTACAATGCAATACGGACCACACAACGGAATACATGAAGGTTGCGACCTTGCTGGTTGTGATAAAGATGACACGATTTACCCAGTGAAAAAAGATCCTCACATAGAGGAAGATTTCACGTTAAGATCCACAGTAGACAAGAGAGTAAATTACTCATGATCTCTGTGAAGATAGAGATGCTATCAACAGAAATGTATTGTGGTTGTTTATCTTAGCAATACCTGCTAAAAACAACAGCGCCGGAAGATACGCGTATCCTATCATTCCGTCCTATAGATCAATAGAGCGTTAACAGTATTAGCTCAGAGATCTGGACAAGCCAACACATACGTCTGCAATTGATTAGCCAGCTGTGTCATAAATAAAACATCATTGGGCGCTCCCAAAGATAGCAAATCTGATTGAATACTTGTTTGTTGAGAGTCCATTCTGACAGCAACAAGCGACCCGTAAGAGAACGGGAGTCCGATAAAACAATCAGACGACCTGGAATATGACGGACCAAAACTGAACTTGGTGTACTATAACCAACAGACGGATTCTTTCCATTAAATTGAATAACGGAAACGAAAGAGTGCCTCCCTGGTTCCGGAGATACGCCACTACTGTCGAATTAAAGGACAGGAATTTGGGCATGCGTTTCTGAATAATGTTCATGCAATGACATAAAGCAAGCCTAAAAAACATTATTCCGCGGAAGTTAACTGATAGCTAAAAGACTGCGGAACCCAAAGACCCCGGCACTTCGAATCCGTAGGGATCAGTATATATCCCAATCTGTTTGACTGGCAACCGTCATAACAGCCACACTCGGGTCCGGCAACTGCGGCGGCACTCTCTGAGTCAACCACCGAATGTTTGCCCCAGTCTGAATCTCTTGTAACACTAGATAGACAAGAGAATGTATAAATCAAGCAATTCAGGGATTGCCGGAAGTTGCCGTCGAAGAGAAGCTCCTCCGAGAACGAAGCGACTCTGAGAGAGTTCTTAACCTACTATCCACGCGTGGATGTAGCTAGGGCTGCCTCACGTCTAACCAACTCCAATCAGCCACTGAAGGGCGGAGTTATACGTGAACAAACTACTGCCCACAAAAGAAATTACATTGAGAATAATATCCCGTAAATCTTTTCTTGAAGACGTAATGATAACGCCTCAGTAAGGCGGATTACGTATAATAAAGCGTCTAAGTTAAGTCTACTATACATAATGTCGTTCCCAACATTGAAATTGGAAAAGACATAAACGGTGAAAAAGAATATATGCAGTCTTTAATCACACCGTCTAGACGCATATGAACTCTCGGTATGCCCTGCTCTGCCAAAATAAACTATATGTAAAAAAGAAAAAATGGCAGAAATGAGCCACGCGGACAAGAAACTAAACTATCATGCTTAGTAGCAGGCTTGTATATATATATAAATATATAGCGTCGAAAAATAAAACACATGTTGTAATTACAATATTGGACTGCGTCGGTAAGTCAGGGACAAAGTCCCTGTACCGATCAAAAAATCCGAGTCCAAAGACGCTATAAGTCTCTTATCCAAGATCGCAGCAATGAAGTCCGAAAAATAATCACTGGAAGAAATGCCAGAAGATATGAAAGGCATCTTCCGATACTACTAAAGGGAAAACTCGAAATCTTTCGAATCCCTTTCGCCATCCTGTCGGACCCTATAAAGCGTTCGGTCGTCCGTAGCTTGATGCAACCGCGGACCGCACCGACCCAGCGCCGTCGGATAATTCCTGATTCGACCGAGAAACCGTCAATTGCTGGGATGCTGCGAAACAACTGTGCTAACTCGGATAGCACGTCCGTCACTGAGGCCTGAGGAGCAGCGGTCTTACGAAGCATTGCCGCAGGAAGCTCCGAGATCGTTACCGCGTGCATACTTCCAATATGCGAGCGAACGGAGTGTATAGGCCTCGTGTCCCTTGGCTACCGGATGGCGCGACCTATTCGCTGTGGAATCACTGAATGACGAAACTGATCGGATACTCGAGGTCACGTAGCCAATGTGCGGTCGTGTGCCCTGCTGTGAGGATGAGGAAGCATTAAAGACAGTCTGTCGGACTGTCAATATAACGGAGCGTCCCGAGCAACGGACATATGCTCCGAATGTAAAATATCTGAACCACAACATGCGGTCCCCTATGTTGTTGGCTTCCTCCGATCTGTCCTCAATCTGCCGTCACTGGGTGAGTACTAAAGTAATTAAAGTGCTCGCATCACCCAAATCTCCTTCCTAGACCGCAACGGACGAACCCGGCAGCCGAACCATTCGATGAATGTACGCTACACCGGGTGAGCTAGCGAATGTCACTCCGTAAGCGATAGACATATTCCATGAGCACTTATTGCCGCTAACTCTTCATTAACTATGACGACAGAGGCACACTTTTGAAAGACATCTCCATAATTCTTCGAACAAGAAACCAGAAATGCTTGGATAGCAAGCATAAAATAATAATATATATAGCGTCGTTCAATAATTCGAAAGTTTGTGTGACATTATTGGACTATGTCGGAACTGAGGGACGATGTCCCTGAACCGAACCAAAAATTTCTAAGTCCACCGACGCTATCAGTTTCTTATCCGGCATCGCAGCATATGTTGTTCCGAAAGGGAAAGCTTGAAATCCACCGAATCCCTTTCGGTATCCCGTCGGACTGGATGAAACTTTCGGACGTCCGTACCCGCTTCCGCGGAGCGTCCCGACCCAGCATCGTCGGATAAAATATATGCGACAGATTCAGTTGATGCTGGGATGCTGCGATAAACTGTGCTATTAAGGAAAGCACGTCCGTTCCCGAGGCCTGTGCAGTAGCGGACTTACGATGCATTGCCGCTGGAAGCTCCGTGTACGTTGACTCCCGCATACTTCCTATGCGAACGTCCGGAGTCTGCAGGCCTCGGGTCCCCGGCTACCGACCCAGCACTGTCGGATAATTCTCGATCCGACACCGTTTCTGTCGGCTGCTGGGATGCTGCGATAAGCTGTGCTATGTGCACAAGAATGTCCGGCGTCGAGACCTGCGGAGGCGCAGTCTATCGCTGCTTCGCCGAGGGCAGCTCCGCATCAGATGGCTCCCGCATACTTTTCCTATGCGAACGTCCGGAGTCCATCGGTCTCGAATCCCTGGCTGCCGGATGGTGTGACCTGGTCGCCGAAGAATCCTTGATCGGCGAAGCTGGTAATATATCGGCGGTCACGCAGCCAAGGTGCGGTCGTGTGCGCTGACGAGAAGAGGAAGCCTTAGCAGTCTCAGCGGACTGCCTATACAACGGAGCGTCCCGAGCGACGGACGTATGCTCCGCTAACAACACATTTGTACCACAACATCTGGGGCCAGATGTTGTTGAACGAGAGAGGGGCCTCTCTCGCTTGCCGTCCGGATGGACCGGAACGAGCTATGAACCGGACTAAAAGGCTTCCTCCGTTCTCCCTCCGATCCGCCGTCACTGGGTGTGCATTAAGTTAATTTTATAGTGCTCGCATCACCCCAAAATTCCTTCTAGACCGCAACGGACGAACCCGGCTGCCGAACCATTCGGTGAATGGACGCTACACCGGGCGAGCTAGCGGACGTCAAAGGCCGTCGAACCTACTAGGGTCCTCTTAGGCAATTGGCGTATTACATGAGCACTTTTCCGCTAGCCCTTCATTAATTGTGACGACGGAGGCACACTGTTGGAAGACATCACAGATACATCACCCTAATCTTGATCGTCTGAAATAGAAATTGATAAAGTAGAGTGACCCTGCGGGGAAAGGACCGGAGTGTCCAAATCCCCAACAACATACCGTGACATACGCTTCCCATATTGTCATCGAAATCATACGATACAGAACCGGAGTTAATGCGAGTACACTGACCACATATAGAATGATAATAAGGTCAGAGGAAGACTTCCTCTTAAAACAATTGATCAATATCCTTTCAATGTGAAAAGAAAACAAGTCCTGGTACTCGCACTAATCCCTGGCAATCAAAATACATAATAATAATATGATCCATTGATATAGAAAAAATAATTGAAATCAAAATATTTTGAAAAAATATTTTTTCAGAACAGCCCAAGTTTCTGAAAAGTAACGTTGAGCCCCAATGGATCCCAAGCCTAAGTGTGGACAAAAATTTTAAAAATATTTTAAACAATTTATTCAACACTTACGAACAATAATAATGTATCTAGTTATGATTGAAATAACATAAAGATATTATTATTTAGAAATCCCCCCCTCACACAGAGGGCTGTTGTAAATGTAAACAATGAGTGTAAAAACACTAAAATAAGACTCCAGGCACCCAGGCCCGAAATCAGTTACCAAAAATACACCATCTGATGCAAAACAGAGACTTCCAGGGAAGAAACTGCAGAACATCAGATGGTAGATGCAGAACACAACGCCTAACCACCCGTAGGTGAAGACGTAAACATGGGGAAAGAACAGAATTCATTCTGTTATTCAGCTAAACTCCCAAGAAATTTTAGTAATAATAATTACAGAAATTATGCCAAAAGCATGGGAGAATAGCAAGGGGGAACTTAAAGGACAGGGAGAGAGGAAAAACACTTGAAAAAACAGTGTAACTAAATAATCAGAATGACAACAAAATGGCTGCTGCCTTGAAAATAGGTAACTTAACATAATTTCATTAAAAAATTTTAAGTTACAGCCCTGATAATATTCTGTCACACATTCTTTTCCTCTCCTCCTTTTCTATCCTCCTTAGAATCACCATTTCACTAATATTTATGTGTCTGGCATCATTTAAACTGAGATTTAAAAGCACAAAGATCAGTCAGATGTTAACTGATGAAGGGCCAAACTTAGAATAATAAATGGCGCCAATTTCGGAACGTCCTTGACACTGCGCATGCGCAGTAGGGGCGAAGTGTGGAGGGCCTCTCAGGACATGTTTTCTTTAGTTTTAGATGCAAATTTTGGGGATTGGGGGGCAAAATTTGTGTTTGGCCCTATATTTTAAGAGTTAGCACCAGCTATGTCTGGGTCATTGGTACAGTATAAAAATATTTTAAGTTACAGCCCTGATAATATTCTGTCACACATTTTTCCTCTCCTCCTTCTCTATCCTCCTTAGAATCACCATTTCACTAATATTTATGTGTCTGGCATCATTTAAACTGAGATTTACAAGCACAAAGATCAGTCAGATGTTAACTGATGAAGGGCCAAACTTAGAATGATTAATGGCGCCAATTTCGGAACGTCCTTGACACTGCGCATGCGCAGTAGAGGTGAAGTGTGGAGGGCCATTCAGGACATGTTTTCTTTGGTTTTAGATGCAAATTTTGGGGATTGGGGGGCAAAATTTGTGTTTGGCCCTATATTTTAAGAGTTAGCACCAGCTATGTCTGGGTCATTGGTACAGTATAAAAATATAACAATTTTTTCAGACAGTATTCTCTTTCAAAATAGCTTTTGGACAGGTAAAGGGTTACAGGAATCTTAAAATATATACAATAATTACTGTCATCTGAGCTGACATGATTGCAAGATAATAAGAATTTACAATGTAACCTAGAAAACAATTTGTCAACATGTGTCAAACATAATTAGATTACAGCTAAAGATATCAAGCTACAGTTGCACTTGTTTTACAGTACAAGTCACAATAAGTTGTGTAGGATAATCCTATAATCTATGTAGCTTTTCTCTTCCTACACTGATAAGACCAGAAGCTGACATCATTTTCTGGAAAGCTCTCACTGATAGCTTTTCCAGAACAAGAATTGTGATAATTGGGCATTGTTCATTTCTGTTCCCTGTATGCTGTGTTTTTGATAAAATAATATGAGGTGTACACTGTACTAAAGAGCTGAGGGCTGGGTTAATATGACCTCACAGTTAATGTATGTGGTCCTGACAGTTAACGCATATCACGAAAGTTACCAAGTTACAGTGAAATTATTCCAAAATGAGTCATCCTCTCAAGTTACATTGCTCGGGCTGCCATCATGGTTGAATGATCGCAACCAAAAGGGGACATTCTCATCTGGGCATCATCTGGAGTGATCCTACGAAGTTACAATGAAATCCCTTCATAAATATGACCTGTAGACTATGCTCAAGATATTCAGGCTTCGGGCACTGGTAGCCATTACAGTTGACCAATCACGACCAAAAGGGGATGTCATCATCTAGGCATTATATGGTGTCAACCTAACAAGTTACAATGAAATCCTTACATAAATACGACCTATAGGCTATGCTAAAGGTTTTTGGGCTCGGGCAGCCATCAAGGCTGAATGATCGCGACCAAAAGGTAGACATTATTTGGAGTCATCCTACCAAGCTACAATGAAATCCCTTCATAATTATGACCTGTAGACTGTTCTAAAGATTTTTGGGCTTCGGGCCCCTGTAGCTGTCACATTTGCACAATTGTGTCCAAAAGGGTACGTTCTCATCTAGACATTATACAAAGTCAAACCTACCAAGTTACAATGAAATCCCTTCATGAATATGAACTGAAGACTGTGCTAAAGGTTTTTGGGCTCGGGCAGCCATCATGGTTGAATGATCGCAACCAAAAGGGGACATTCTCATCTGGACATCATCTGGAGTGATCCTATGAAGTTACAATGAAATCCCTTCATAAATATGAGCTGTAGACTGTGCTCAAGATTTTCAGGTTTCGGGCAACTGTAGCCATCACAGTTGACCAATCACGACCAAAAGAGGATGTCATCATCTAGGCATTATATGGAGTCAATCTAACAAGTTACAATGAAATCCTTCCATAAATACCTTTCGCCTATGCTAAAGGTTTTTGGGGTTGGGCACTCATCAAGGCTGAATGATCGCGATCCAAATGGGACGTTCTCATCTAGACATCATTTGGAGTCATCCTACCAAGCTACAATGAAATCCCTTCATAATTATGACCTGTAGACTGTTCTAAAGGTTTTTGGGCTTCGGGCCCCTGTAGCAATCACAGTTGCCCAATTGTGTCCAAAAGGGGACGTTCTCATCCAGACATTATATGAAGTCAACCTACCAAGTTACAATGAAATCCTTACATAAATATGACCTGTAGACTGTGCTAAAGGTTTTCGGGCTCGGGCAGCCATCATGGTTGAATGATCGCAACCAAAGAGGACAATCTCATCTGGGCATCATCTGGAGTGATCCTATGAAGTTACACTGAAATCCCTTTACAAATATGACCTGTAGACTGTGCTTAAGGTTTTCAGGCTTCGGTACCTGTAGGCATCACAGTTGACCAATCACGGCCAAAAGGGGATGTCATCATCTTGACATTATATGGAGTCAACCTAACAGGTTACAATAAAATCCTTCCATAAATATGACCTTTTGCCTATGCTAAAGGTTTTTGGGCTCGGGCACCCATCAAGGCTGAATGATCACGATCAAAATGGGACGTTATCATCTAAACATTATTTGGAGTCATCCTACCAAGTTACACTGAAATCCCTTTATAAATATGACCTGTAGACTGTGCTAAAGGTTTACGGGCTTCGGGCCTCTGTAGCCGTCACAGCTGCCCAATCAGGACCAAAAGATGACTTTCTTATCTAGACATTGTATGAAGTCAACCCACCAAGTTACAATGAAATTCCTCAATAAATATGACCTGTAGACTGTGCTAACGGTTTTTTTGGTTTTGGGCTCGGGCAGTCGTCACAGTTGGCAGATCACGCCCAAATGGGGAAAGTCTCATCTAGAGATCATAAGGAGTCATTCTACCAAGTTACAAGGAAATCCCTCCATATTAAACATGACCTGCAGACTGTGCTAAAAGTTTTTGGGTTTCGGGCTTGGGCAGCCATCACGGTTGATAGATCATGCCCAAAAGGGGACGTTCTCATCTAGGCATTACACAGAGGCATCCTACCAAGTTACAATGAAATCCCTTCATAAATACGACCTGTAGACTGTGCTAATGGTTTTCGGGTTTTGGGCTTGGGCAGCCATACCGGTTGCCCGATCGAGACCAAAAGGGGACGTTCTCATCTAGACATGACCCCCAAACCTGCATATGAAATTTCGTGATGATCAGACAAGAACTGCGGGGTGTAGCCCGTGCTAAAGAAAAATGTGAACAGACTCACAGACTTCCGCACGCGTGATGGCAATAGCTTATCTTGACTATGTCAAGTTAAGCTAAAAATGAATTCTTTTGAAAAGGCCTTACACAAAAATGAATTAAATTGTTTTTTTTGGCCTGATCACAAGACTCAGAATTATAGAGTTTATTTCAATTATAGATTTACTATTTATTTATTTATTGGGGTTTAAGGTCACATATTTTTGCACAATGTCTAATCATGCCAATGACAGTTTTACGGGTGGAGGAAGCCGGAGTACCCGGAGAGAACCACCGAGCAACGGCGAGCAACTGTCAGCTCCCCAACATACTAACTCCACACAAGCAGGGTTAGCATTGGTTGAAGACAAGTGCACCATCGACGTGCAGTACGCCTTAGTACACGACGTCATCGTGCCCCCACATGGGCAATGGGGGTGAAGTGTTTAATTATAGATTACATTTCAGAAAAAAAAATATACTAGAAGAATGAGGAAAATTGGTGGTTTTTATAAATATGAGCCTGTGAATTCATAACAATTCATAGATAAAAGCAAAGTACAAACATGAAAAAATGAGAAAAAATTCTGAAATATTCCATACAAAGAAAATAACTCACTTCAATACTTGAGCTATGGTATTCGGACCAAACCACTGTCCAACTGCTTTTCCCTCGGAGGCACCCATGGAAGCTGAAACAGACCAAAATTTTGCAAAAGGGAAGAAGTCCATCAACGCAAAGTACAACCCTACTTGAGCCCCTATGAAACATCATTTGAAAGAAAAATCCTAGCCATTTTCAAAAAGGCAGCACAGTGACTGAAGGGGAGAAATTGAAGGTGAGTACAAAAATGCTCGCCTCATTTTCATTTTGCATGAGCAAAAAAAATTAGGAGAGTACTTTTGAGACTTGACCTCCCAAATAGCCAGTATTTGCTAAAATTAATTGTTCATGGACTGTAACCACTTTTATTTGGATTTTGTTTAAATAAAGAGTTGTATCGTTATTCAATGTGGTGTTTTTTAAAATCTGTTCATTGTGATTGAAGCAAATGAAACAATAGCTTAGTGATCTGAACATAGCAGCTACCCCACTATTCCATCTTTTCAAATTATCAGCAATTTCCCTGTTTAGAACTGATGGGAACTTTACCAGTGAAAACTGGAACTACACGTCAATTTTATGCCACTATTGCCAACTGTCATCTAAAGTAGATTTATTTACATCTGTGCAGCTTATATTTATTTACATATGTGGGGCTTCGGTTAGCCTGAATTGGGATTAATTTATGGCATATCTTGAGCTGGCACAGAGTAACTGTACCGAACTTCGTAAAGATGTTGTATTTGTTCCCATTTTCAAACACGTTTTTAACGAGGCCCCTGACATTGCATATCGATTTTACAGATGCTTTTCGGCTGCACTCTTGCAAAGAGACAAATGTTACTAGTATTTGTCTATGTCATCACGATTCCAAATGCAAACAGCAATGGCGATTTTTTAACACAAAAGACAACACTCACACTGTTCACCTCACGATACACAATAAACAAAATTTGATTCAGTCAAAAATGAAAAATGATAAATTTAAAGTAATTTGTATATTTTTTATACTTACCAATGACCCAAACTTAGCTGGTGCAAACTCAATAATATCAAGGGCCAAACACAAATTTTGAACCCCCCAATCCCCAAACTTTGTATACAATACTAAAAATTAAAAGTCCTATCTGACCCTCCATACTTTTAGTACTGCGCATGCGCAGTACCCAGGAAGAGACCGGAACTGGCAGCAAATATCATTTTTCCAAGTTGTGCCTACTAATGTTATAACTCAGCAGGGAGGTATGAGTACCCACTCATGGGAAGGCCATCCCCGTTTGGTTAAGTACAAAAAAAATACAAATTACTTTAAATTTATCATATTTTTATTCCGGAATCAATGGCCCAGGCTTAGCTGAATAGTAAAAAGGCAGGAGGGCCTAGGACTTAAAGGAAAAGCTGGCTAAAATTCAGCTCCTTAGCCTACAGTAGGACTCCCAAGGTGGATAGGTGATTAAAATTTGAGGAATTACATATATCCTTCTCTATACAACAATATACGATATACCACTGAAATAAGGAGCAATATCCAAATGATTCCCGGTTACTTAACATAAATGATTACACTAATTGGGTGTAACGCACCCCCAATTTTAAGGCTAGTCCGGAATAAGACACTTAAAATTAGGAAAAGCGTGTCTGAGAGTTGGAGACTAACGCCCACAGACACACGCTGTATACAATGCAACAAGCTGTACATATGATCAGTATAATCTACAGACAATAACAGCTTCACCCATAGTTACACATTTATTATAAGGCCAGAAGAGGTAAAGAGAAATTACCTCCCACCCTCTCTTTATTGAAGGAATTATCCTTCAAAACAAAGAGGGAAGCGGCCTGGAATCAGCGAAAAAGCGGTACTGAATATTAAATATTCGCCTAAAGGATCCCAGTTACTAAAATCGTAAGCTTCTGAATGTATGCTGCATCTGCAGTACATAGATAGGTCGATAACTGGTGATATTAATATGTACAACCTTAAACTTGTCCAACTGAATCCCAATAGAAAGTTATCTGATAGAACTTCTACGCTTCTGAACCCACCAACAGGCGACCACGTTCAGGTGTACAAGTAAATTCCAATAATGAACTTCCAAATTGTAACCGTTCAATCTACGAGAATGCGAGAGTGGGATTGCCTTTTGTGTACCGCTTCCGGTTGAAGACTGGATTCAGAACCTGGAACGGGATATGAATAAAAAACCTTCAAAGACTGTCCCCAAATAAATCATTGTTCCTTAGGAAGTACGCAAAGATGCCTGTGGGGAAAAACCATAACTGATTCAACTAGCTCAAAATTCTCACAAGCTCTTATACTGACACTGAACAAGAATTTATGAGAATCTATTCAAGAAATATGTCTGAGTAATGATTAATACATATTATGCACGCAACCAACAGAATAACACATGTATCCTCACCTGAATACAGCCTGTATCATCGGCATAACCGAGCGATACAAAATATAACTATGAAACTGAAGGAATAAAATGACGTTAATGCAATTTTATAACATGAGGAGTAAACTCATACGTCATAACAGAAGTAGCCGCTTCTGAACGAAACTTCTCAAAATGGACTAATTGTCATATTTGGAGAATGTCGGCCAGATAAGCCGACATGCAAGAAGGGTAGCAATATCAAGTGAATGTATTCATGAAAAAATTCAGAATCCAAAAACAGTTACTGTCCAGAAATCATATATAAATTTTATAGTAAATTTCCTTTCTTATTATACCTACCTCAATTGTTTACTACAGGCTTGCACTACAGTGGAAGAACCTAACTCGGATAAAATACTCTCTATTTTAATCTTTCCCAAGATTTGGGAAAGAAAAGTGGTGTAAAAACACCACGAAAAAATAAGCCAAAACTGGGTCGAGCGCCATCGGCGCACACCCAGTATGGGACGCTCTTCCATAGTACAAATCCACGACTACCATAAAACAGTGCGCAATGCGTCAATTCGTCATTCTTTTGATTCCGAACAACACAGGAGTTATGTGATCAGCGGGGAGGAAGGATTCTTACCCGAATAAGAAGATGGGAGGGCCTCCATGTAAACAATTTCGGTAGGTATAATAAGAAAGGAAATTTACTATAAAATTTATACTTCTTATCAACCTACCTCAATTGTTTACTACAGGCTGAATAGACAAAAGGCTGGAGGGAATCACATAACCAACCCACACATAACTCAATACCACTGGGACCGTGGACAGAGGAAGAGATCCCTAGGCCTATCAAACCATAGCATCACAAACATTAGAAAAGACAATAAAAGATGACGCGTATGGTGAAGTGCGACGCACAGACAGAAAGGGCAGTAACAGCACAAAGCTGGAACTGACCCTGAAAAAAGCTGAAAGGCTGGGATAGACAACAGCCTGAGCCAAAGAAAGAGGGCCCCAAGGTTCTCTGTCGGCTCCTGCAACTGTCGCAGATAAAAGGAGAATGTAGCATTTCTCCAGAAGGCTGCCAGAATAACATCCGTCATCCGACAACATGACAGAGTTATTAAAAGAGGAAGACAATGCACGCACCTCGTGGCAGAAAAAACAATTGGTAAAACAATCACCAGTAGCTAAACGAGTGGAAGCTGCACGAATAGCAAGACAAATCCATCAAGAAATGGATGCAGGAGAGATCTGGCATGTGAGAGAATGCATATTCATCCAGGATAAAGGCGTGAACACCCCCCACCCCCAAGCAGAGCAGCGCCCAAGAAAGTGACCATCTTGGAGGAAACTGCAAAGTCCTAGGCCTTTTCAAGGAAAAGAGCTGAACAAGCTTGGAGAGGCAAGGATGAGTGTCGAAACAATGCGGTATCACATATGAAAAAATGTCTCCGAAGCATGGACATGTATCCATTGCTGGAGACTCCCAGAAACAAACATATACCAGAAACTCCGCAAGCGGTGTGATCGAAGGAGTGACAGAAGCAACAGAGTGATCGCACACCATCGACAGAAGAACCTTCCACTTAGCCACAGAGGCTAAACCAGTGGAGTGTCTCGAAAAACCACTACAGAGGAGACAGGACCCGATAAAAGACATGTGCGAAGGCACAATGAAGTCGGGTCAACGTAAAACCTCCTCGGGCGACTTTGGCAAAGAAAGTCGCGAAGTAGAGGGAGACATGCCGGAACCGCTGCTAACAGAGAGCGGAGCAGATTGATCCACACCCACCGAGGCGATGGGTGTGATCGAAAGGATTCGACGACTGCAGGTTTATATCTGGGCGAGAACCTGAGGTGGAATCGGAACCGGCAGGAAGGCGTAGCCGACAAGACCATCCCAAAGGAGGGCCAGAGCATCCACAGCGAAAGCCAGACATGGGGACACAAAAGTGTCCACCGGATGGTTCCAACAAGTCGCAAGAGAGCGATGGAACCCGCCATGTGGAGCATCAACCTGGTGGAAATGACCCTGCCCCGACGGGACAGGGAGTCGCAAGAGAGCAATGGAACCCACCATGTGGAGCATCCACCTGGTGGAAATGACCCTGCCCCGAGAGGCTAGGATGTTCAGACGACCGGGAATGTGACGAACAGCCACCCCGGCGTGGACATCCTGAGCGAGCAGTAGAAGATCCCGAGCCAATTCGTACATTGCAACAGAGTGCGTGCCGCCCTGGTTCCGAATGTAAACAACCACAGTCGAATGATCGGACAACAGAAGGACCTGGCGATTCGACAGGTGAGGGATCCACTGCCTGAAACTCAGAAGAGCAAGAAGCTCCTTCTGGTTGATGTGTAGAGTTGCATGATCCTGGTCCCACATCCCGTGAATGGAAAGACCTAGAGGATCCAACGTCGCACCCCATCCGAGATCGCAGGCATCTGCCATCACAACGCGATCGAACGTGGGTAAGTCCAACGGAATACCCTGCGAAAGCCACTGGACATCCGCCCAGAGGAGAAGGTGAGGATAACGGTATTCTGGAAACTGAAGCACCAGATCCAGAAAATCGACATTCGGCCTCCAACGACTGAGCAGAAAGTGTTGGAGAGGTCAGACACGCAGCCAACCTAGAGGAATGAGATCCGTCACCGAACAGCAGAGGCCGCATAGCCGGAGAATACTCTGAGCCATCGCGGAAGTGGACTGGGACAGAGTCATAGTAAAAGCTGAGAGAATCACAGCCTTGGCCTGGGGAACCGCCACCAAATTGAACTGTGTGCGGAAAGCCATCCCCAGATGATAAAACGACTGAGAAGGGACCAGGTCCGACTTCTCCTCGTTGACTCTGAAACCTAGCGACGTGAGCAAGCTCAACAGAGTGGCGACATCCGACTCCAGTAAGGCAGCATTGGAATGCCCCTGGAGGATATCGTCCAGATATGCCGAAGTAGTCACCCTGGACTGTGTGCGATGGAAAGCTATCACATGCGACATCGGTCTGGTGAAGGCCCAAGGAACCAGGTTGAGGCCGAAAGGCATGGCCTTGAACTGGTAAACTCGCCCCAGAAAAACGAACCTGAGATACTTCCGTAACACCCAATGAATCGGAACGTGAAAGTAAGCGTCTCGCAGGTCGAAGCTGGAAGCGAAAACTCCCTGGTGAATTGAACGGAGGGCCGACCTGAAAGTCTCCATGCTGAACTTGGGAGCAATGATAGACTGGTTCAGGAAACCCAGATTGATAACCGGTCGGAGTTGGCTGTCCTTCTTCGGCACCAAGAACTGGCGGGAATAGAAACCAACTGACCTAATGTTCTTGATGACCTCAATCGCCCCTTTTGTCAGGAGATTGTCTACCTCCGTGGACAAAAGTTCCCGACGTAAAATGTCTGAAGGGACTGTGGTTGGAAGAAGCACCCTGGACAGAGTGGGGTGCCTTCGGAAGCAAACAACATCTAACACCCAAGGATCGGATGTGATGGTGGCCCAACAGAGTCCCCTCGAACTAATTCCAGATTAGCCGTGTTACAGGCAAACGTGTGAGTAAGAAGCATGAGCGCCTTGGACAGCACACACAAAGGAGCCTGTACCTTGTCAAACTTATCTGGGGGCAGATAAGCAGCTAAAGGTGAGACGACGCGATCGGAAAGAGAAAGCATACCAAGCATCTCTCTCGATAAGCCCAATGTGGACTCCAGAGTCGTCATCGGAATGACGGCAGACTTTGACTTGGAAAGCCCGAGGGAATTGGAGTCCTGATCCCAAAACCGTCAAAGTCTGGTAGACCGACGGATTGGCAGAATCGTAGGAACGATAACGTGCCGGAGGCAAAAAGGTGTCAACCCTGATGAAGAACGGAGCCTTCATAGCCTTGGAACTTAGCTTAGAGTCCAAGGCTGAAAATGCTTCAACCAACTGTACCGACTGGCACGGTCGAAGACGCCCAGAAGCAGGTTGCTCCATAGGCTGTTGGCGCGCGACCGATGATCGCGGCCTGGCTGACACTGTCGACTGGTTAGGTGGTTTGAGATCCAGAAGTTACCCAAACACGAAATCAAGAGCTGCCCCCAAGTCCGAAGACTGCTGGCTCTCGACATCAAGCATGTCCGACTCTTCCCCTGAGTCGGAAAACACATAGCCCATCGTGGGCAAACCAGCCGATGCCTCCCATGGTGTCGGAACACCAGAGGGATCAGAAAGTGGCCTGTTTCCAATCCCGGGAGGCGGCGCCATAGGGGGCGCCTGGAAACCACTCGCTGCCTCGCTGGAAGAAACAGGAAGGCTCTTTGACAGAACCTGAGTAAGGAAAGGGCCTCCCCAAGCTCACTGCCCGTACTGGCCGGTTCGACAGGGGAACGAACCGACAAAGTGGCTTCACCTCTGACCTTCTTAACCAGCGAAGGGTCACGATCCTCCAAAACAACCGATGTGGGACGACGGGCGGCAGCCGATATGTCTGAAGGCAGACGTGTATAGGGGTGTGACACACCCCGAGGATCAACATAGCGGGAACTCATGAGAGTCACCGCGGACCTCTGCAGGGCAGAAGAACCAGGCTGCACAAAAGACGTTGGTCCCCCAAAACTGGTCGTGGGCCAGAATGAGTGGACGGAAACGCCACGGAGTTCATAGTGTCCCACTAAGAACATCCGAATCCAATGACAACTGTGGTGCACGACGGTGCAGAGACCACAGTAGAGGGTCCGGCCGGCAGCCACTTCCAACTTCGCCGAGTTGAAGTCAGGGAAGGCTGAGGCCGATACCCCCACATCTACACAACCAGACACCGCAGCAGACCACTGCAGGTATAAAACTACTGTGCTCAATGGCTGAGAGGACACAATAGGGGGTTCAGTCGGCAACCCGATCCAACTTTGCCGAGTTGAAGTCAGGGAAGGCTGAGGCCGATACCCCACAACCACACTACAGACATCCCTGCAGACCCTGGCAGGGATAAGCTGAGGCCGGCTAAAAACTGTGCCCAATGACGTTGTAGACGGAACAGCAGTAGCAGCAGATACAACAGGAGCTGTTGGAACTGGCGGAAAAGCGTAGAGAGCCACCAAGCTCGGCCTCCAATGGAGGAGTCACAACCCTAGTGACAGCCTCAGATGTCAACTGGAGAGGGCGCATAGTCCTGGAACCAGGCATCTCTTCACGAGAAATCCAACAGCTCCCGCAGTATCCACCACGGTAAAAAACTACACATTCCCCACGGAAGGGGAATAACTCTCACCAGACATGGTCGAGTCGGGAAGCCCCGAAACAACAGCGTTCCCCACCCCCCGCTGGTGCGCAAGGAGCTGCACATCCCCCACGGAGGGGGAGCAATTCTCACCAGATGTGGTCGAATCAGACGACCCCGAAACGATAGCGTTACCCACCCCCACGGGAGTGGGAGGAGCTGCACATCCCCCATGGAGGGGGTCAAACTCACACCAGACATGGTCGAGTCGGGGGCCCCAGAACGACAGTGTCCCCCTCCCCCCCCCTGTGGGGGCGGGAGGAGCTGCACATCCCCCCACAGACGGGGGAAACTCACACCAGACGTGGTCGAGTCGGGAGGCTCCCAAAACGACAGCATTCCACACCACCCGCGGGTGCTGAAGAAACGGCCACGAGAACGCACCAAGGCGAGGGCAAAAGGAATTACCCTAAAGAAACCGAACTGGAAATAACAGAGGTCAGAGCAGTAGAAGAAAAAGGTGAACTCAACAGAAACAGAAAGTAGAAGAACACCCTCAACTACGAGAGAAGGTGGCAGAAAAAAAACGGTGGGTACATGACAGAACCCAGACAGTCGACAGGGACCGAAAAAACAGAAATTCAGCCCTCAACAGAGTGAAGAAATCCTGTCCAGACAGTCCCAGAATGACACCTAACTCCAAACTTAATTCATCAACCGAAAAAAATTCATTGTCGAATCCCGTGATGTCGAAAACAAAACATTCGCGAAAACGGAATAGTAAATAATATACAATGAGAATGTGGTTGAAAATATTAACGAGAATATATGAAACACAGTCCTGTTATTATACGATCTTCAGATCCATAATTCCAGTCACAGGAAAACCATTATCCACGAGTTGAATTATCACTGTTTCATAATGCATATGGCGGAGACACATCCTGCACGTGCCTCAGATAAAAAAAGAATGACGAATTGACGCATTGCGCACTGTTTTACGGAAGTCGTGGATTTGTACTATGGAAGAGCGTCCCATACTGGGTGTGCGCCGTTGGCGCTCGACCCAGTTTTGGCTTATTTTTTCGTGGTGTTTTTACACCACTTTTCTTTCCCAAATCTTGGGAAAGATTAAAATAGAGAGTATTTTATCCGAGTTAGGTTCTTCCACTGTACTGCAAGCCTGTAGTAAACAATTGAGGTAGGTTGATAACAAATGCTTGTATACGAACTATGAACGAACAACTGCAGGAAGCAAACCAACAAATGAGTGGATGCGCCCCTGACGTTGCTGTTAGAACACAAACTACCCACCAATCGAAGAGCAATGAAAGACTTGAATACTTATTATGCACGCAACCAACAGAATCCCACATGTATCCTAACCTGAATATAGCCTTATCATCGGCATAACCGAGAGATACAAAATATAAGCAGGAAACTGAAGAAATGAGACGATGTTAATGCAATTTAACCTGAGGAATAGACTCATACACCGTAATAAAAGCAGACAGCTCTGATCAAAACTTCTCAGAGTGGACTAATTGCCATATTTGGATAATGTCTTCCAGATAAACGACATGCCTGCCACACAGGTACACAAAGGCTAGCAATATCAACCGAATGTATTCCTGAAAGAATTCGGAATCAGAAGGCAGTTACTGATCAGGAATCATATGCTCATATACGAACAGTGAACAACCGCAGGAAGCAAACCAACTAAAGAATGGATGCGCCCATGAAGTCGCCGTTAGACCACAACCCACCCACCAATCAAAGAGCCATGAAAAACTTGCATATAATTGAATGATACGAGACTTACGGGAAGAGAACTATGTCCTGCCCTGTAATCGTCTCTTAACATATTGGCGGAGGTGGGGGGAGGTTCGACATAAATCAATATCGACAACCCCCCCCCCCCTCCCCACCATTCTCAATAAAAGAGTAATACAGTGAATAGAAGCTTATCGTCAGTCAAAATCAAACATGACCAATTTATGACACGGTACGACTTGTAATGCTTTAGTGTTAGTCATCTAGAATAGAAAAAAATGAAGGGCTCCATCATGTCTGACCAACTCCATAATGCCACTAAGGATAGAGAGGGACGTGATGAACATGGCACTACAGCAAGGAATACACCTGCCGATATAGCGTCGACATATCCCTTGAAATCAAGACAGTATGCCATGGTCCCAAATAATACACCATACAGACATAATATCCAAAATCCTCCAAGAGGAAATAAAATCAACACCAATAGCTTGAATTAAAATGATGCAGGCGACGAACCTGATTATAAAAACCAAGATGAACTCGTGCGCCTCATTCCGATTATAGCAGGAAATATATTCCTGAAAAAGGAACTAACTACAGGCATCTGAAAGGATGCTCATTATTCTCACTAGATTAATATGGCATCTTCAGTAGAGCTAAACACGTCAGACAACTAATACAAAACAATACCATTAAGGAGAGAACCTCTTTCCTTATAACGGTACTTTGTCCGAGAGGACAGTGGTCTCAGCCTAGCTGATGCAGCTAAAAGTCTTCCTACTCGTTTAGACAATTATATGGCTGTAAACTGCAGTCCCAGAAACTCACTCAAGGCGACTTACAACGATAGCCGCTAATGATAGGGAAAAAACACCGCTCATAATTCTAGCAAGGCTACTATGGTGTCAACAATAAGACTAAACTCTGTGACACCTAAGAAAACAACACCAAGAAGGAAAAAATAAAAAATTTGAAGTAATATTTTTATTTTTTATACTTACCAATGGCCCAGACTTAGCTGGTGCCAACTCAAAAATATCGAGGGCCAAACACAAATTTTGCCCCCCCCCCCCCCCCCCCCCAATCCCCAAAATTTGCATGCAAAACAGAAAATTATAAGTCCTATCTAGCCATCCATACATTTACTCTCCGCACATGCGCAGACGCCAGGAAGTGACCGGAATTGGCGCCAACATCATTCTTTGTAAAAGAGAGTATTACATAATAATTCAGCGGGGAGGTATGAGTGCCCACTCATGGGAGGGCCATCCCCATCTGGGCCATTGGTAAGTATAAAAAATATAAATATTACTTTAAATTTTTAATATTTTTATACTATAACCCAATGGCCCAGACTTAGCTGAATCGTAAAAAGGTGTAGTAGATCAACATAGGTCCAATCCTGCAATCCATAATGAAAGGAAATTGGAATAATTAGGAATTATATGTATGTCACTCTATACAGTAATAGAGGAGGCATATCCTAAATAAGGAGCCCATTTAAGTAATTCCTTATTCTAAGCATGAAGACAATGCTACTTAGGATTTTACAAGTTCCTAATTTTTAAGGCTAGTCCCGACTGAGCCCCAAAGATTAGGATGGCATATCTGAGAATGAGAGAAAATCCCCCACAAACTTATGCCATACAATAACACTTCAGCTGTATGCAGGATATAATTATGGATAAAACAGCTTTCTTCATAGTTACATACCCATTAAGCCAGAGAAGAGGTAAAAATCCCCCCCCCCTTTCTTTTGAAGGAATCTTCAAAAGAAAGAGGGGAGAGCTCTGGAATCAATAAGAGCAGTACTAAAAAACAATATAAATAATCATTGAACAGGCACTAATTCTTGATTAATAAATGGTGCTTAACACCACTTCAGAAGTTAAGGCTATAGAGATGATCCTGGTAATTAATATTGTCCGCAATATAACGTACACCGCAGATGGCGTATACAGATACGTCGAAAACCGGTGATATAAAATATAACATACACATGTCCAATCGAGCCACATTGCACGCTCCCTGAAGAGAAAACACACTTCCGAAGTTACTCACAGGTGGCCTCAAATTCCAGTAAAACTCTCCAACGTGTACTATCCAATATCTACAATCGTAAACATGTGAAAATATGCGAATTGAGTACTGACAAAATAGAAACCTGGATCTAGAAATGGAAGTAGGTATGATTAACATGCTCTGACACGGACTGCCCCCAAAATAGATTATAATTTCAAGGTCCACAAAATACAATAAAGCGTTAGCCTAATAATATAATGCGCAAGAGCATTTATATTTAGCATGTAATCATATGAATTTCAGTTAACTGGTTATGCAGCCTCCGAGGTACTCAAAGAGTAGCAATTTAATTATGATGATTTTTAATAAGCGCTCGTACATAACAAATCTTCAAATAATCACAGGAAACTAATCCAACTAAAAAGCAGATGTGCCCATGAGGTCGCCATAGAACACGACCCAAATGCATAGTATGTATGTATAAAACTATACGAGGCTTGCAGGAAGAAAACTACGTCTTGCCCGGTAATTGCCTCTAAACACATAGGCAGTGTGTGTGTGTGTGTGTGTGTGTGGGGGGAGGAGAATTCAAAGTCATATCAAACTCTCCTCACCTGCATTACCGCATTGTTCCTGTGCCAGTCATCAAATAATATAGGAACCGCAATGGTTCCCTCACGTGTAACCGACTCCATTATGCCACTATGGATGGAGAAGGACGTGAAGAACAACACTTCCTCTGAAAGAAGGCCCTCTCTTGGAGGAAGCTTCTGGGGAGCGTCCCATAACAGACACTTGAGAATACTGATCCAAGGTTTCTGTGACGACAGAGGTGCTACTAGAAGGATTCACAACGAGACTGTTTAATCTTAAACATAATCTACTGAATCAAATGAATTGGAGGATATGCGTATCCTATCATTCATCTCCATGAATTCTGCAGAGTGTCTACTGCATGCACTCAATGGTCTGGGCATGGCGACACAAATGACGGTAACTAATTGTTCCGGTGTGTCGCACTGAACTGAACTATCATGGGACGATCCCACTGGAAGCAAAATTGTCCAAATACTCACTTGTTGAGCATCCAATGCAAATGCAACAGGCGACCTTTCCGAGGAGCGAGTCTGCTAGTATGTTCAGACGACCCGGTACATGACGGATAGAGAGATGAACATGATGGTACATGATGAAATGGAAAAATCTTCTCTGTTAGTTGTCATAATGGAAATGAATGGATGCCATCCTGGTTCCTGATGTACGCTACCACTATCGAGTTGTCCAATAATATCTGAACAAGCATGTCTGCAAATAATGTGAATCCATTGATGTAGCGCTAACAATATTGACATCATTCTTTGATGTTTATGTGTTTCTCCAGGAACCAAGGGTCCCAAGACCCCTGAATTTCGAGTCTGTCGGACTCAGGGTCATGCCCCAATCTATTGACTCACATCCGTCATAATCCTGAAAGCCGGATCTGGCAGCTGCAGCAGAACTCTCTGAGTTAACCACTGAATATTTGCCCAAATCTGGACCTTTTGTTTACTAGATCCCTTAAAACAATACTGGTCTTGAGTGAATGCGTATTCACACTCCAGTTCTGGGTAAAGAATAACTGGAGGGGACGTGTGACTGGAGGGGACGTGTGCATTAGCAACCCATTGGAATAAGATTCACAGCCGCTCTGCACAACCTCATCAGTCGCATAAAATCCCTCGCTGTTAATGCGTCTGAGTGTAGACAAAAGCGGAATGAGCTCTCTGGCTTTGGTATGAGTAACAGGTGACCTAGAATCCTAGAGAATCTTGATTCTCAATGACCTCTATTACTTTCATTGTCAAGAGACCTTTACCTCCAATTGGAGAGACTCTTATGCAAGGATTTGACAGAAGCTTTGTCCATCACAGACATCAAATTAATGGTGGTTTTTCTTGGAAAGATAGCTGTAGGCCGTCCGAGATCACACTTCTCGCCTACTGGTCTTCTGTAATAGTTATCCAGTTTGATGCAAATCTTGATAACCATCCGCCAACTGCTAAACAATAGAGGTCCTGACCCTCACCTGTAGTACCTGTGAGGCCTAAGGAATGAGAAACTACGTCCCCTTCGCAATGAGCCTTGAGCCACCAGCTTAGGGGCGTCTGACCGGTAGTCTCGATCAGACCTATGCCCCCTACCCGAGTCGCTGTATGACGATCCCTAGAGTAATTATAGGAGAGTTACCTATACCCTCGCAAGGAGTCCTTTTAAGATGATTTTCTGTGTAGGTCATTCTCCCTTATTCTTTTCTGCTGTTGCAGGTCGATTAGATGCCGACTTAAGGAGCAGAGTATTGATGCTTTCTTTGTAGCTTGGTCATAAGCCAATGAAAGCTTACGGAGCGACTCGTAGAGAGTTTTTCACCTTGTCATCTATTAAAGATGCCGACGCAGGGGCTCCGCCACGTCTGATCAACTCCAAATTAGCCACTGTTTAGACAGAGTTATACGTGATAAATATAATAGCCCTGGAAAGGACTCTCAAGGAGGTACGAACGACCTCAAATTCCTTTCCCCAGAGAAGTTGCGCCACAGTTCTTAAAGGTGATCTGCTTAAGACAGTGAGTCTAAATTCGCTCTGAATGAAGAAATTGCCGTCTCAATTGAGTCAGAGCGATAGTGAATGACGAAGGTAAGGCCCATAACTAGGTTCTTAGCCTGCTCATCCACACATAGAGGAACTCTCTATACATGTTCCTTGGCTACTGAATGGTGTGACTTCTTTGACGAAGAGTGGACCTTTCTCGGCGATGCAGGCTGGATATTAGAAGTCACGTAGCCAAGGTGCGGTCGTGTGTGCTTGGTAGACAGTAAAGAAGAAGCTCTAACTGTAGCCGACCCCGGCTGTGAACTGAATGGAGCATCCCGGACGGGAGGCGTGGGCGTATATGCTCTGACTGACGCAAGTTCCGAACCACAACATCTGGCCCCAGATGTTGTTATGAAAGAGAGGGGGCTCTCTCGTTCGTGGTCCTTCAGACCGCGCCGAGCTTCCCGCTGAACTTGCCGGCTTCTTCCTCTCTGTCGTCGCAGAGTGCGCCTGTTTTAGTTTATAGTGCTCGCTCTACCCTTTCTACTCTCCTCGACTGCAACAGATATACCCCGGCATCATGGTACCCACGTACGGAGTAACCCTAGCTGGCGACAGGGGGCTGAAACCACGCTGTGGTTTATTACCCTGTCTAATATTCATGAGCACTTTAGCCGCTAGCTCTGATTGACTATCTAAATGCGATGACAGAAGCACACTCTCTGACACCGTCACGTAAACATCATCATGTTCTTGTTCCTCTGTAAATAGAAACTAAAAAACTAGAGCGACTTTTTGGTGAGAGGACCGGCAGTGGCCTCCCGCCTCTAACAACATACCGTGACACCTGGCTCCAACGTTTGTCATCCCATGCGACACATGTTGAGCAAGAATTAGTGGAAGTACATCGACTACAAGCAAGGCAACCAACATGTAAATCAGAGGAAAGGCTTCCTCGCCTTGCATTTGAGCAATATGCTTTCATAATGAAGCAAAATAAAGTCGATCGTACTCCCACCAACTCCACATTAAATATTATAAAAAGATACATAACAAATAACATTCAAAATATAAATCGAAAATTAATTTACACAAAAACATTTTTCAAAAAATTTGGACAAGAGCCCAAGTTCCCAAAGGGAACGTCGTGCCCAAATGTATCCCAATAGAGCCCAAGTGTGGACAAAAATTATTTTACTATCCAAAAAATTAATTGCAACACTACCGGAATATTTAATGTATCTTACAAAAGTCCTACCATAATAATAAATAGGAAACTACATATATAAATAGAGTGTTGTCAATGTAAACAACATCAGAATGAAAACAGGAAACAAGACCCCAGGCAAAACGGCCTGGTGTCAGTAACAGATATTGAACTATCTGATGTAAAGCAAGATCTTCATCAAAAGAATAAACGATACATCGGATGTATGATGCATGACCAAAATGCCTAAACACCCCAAGGGTGAGGACGTAACCATGGGGATATACAGAATTTTCTAAAAAAAAAATTTCAATAAAACAAGTCAAAAAGCTTGGGAGTTTGACTGGGGGGGGGTTCAAGGAAGGATAGGGAAGGAACACTTAAACAGTGGAAAAATCATTAGCAAATAATGATGACGTCAGGCCCATGTCCCGAAATTGGGGAACATGAAATAATTTTTATAAATATTATAAAGTTACAGCCCTGAATGTTTCAAACCACCGTTTCTTCCTTCCTTCATCCAGTTGAGTCCTTGGATCCACCAAATTAAGGACTGATTTGTGTCATTATAAACTGAGATTTAAAAGAGATTTAAAAGCACAGATGTCAGTTTGTTGTTATCTGACTGAGGGCCAAACAAAGAATGATGTTTACGCCAATTCCGGTCACTTCCTGGTGTCTGTGCATGCACGGAGAGTAAATGTATGGAGGGCCAGCAGGGACTTCTAATTTTCGGTTTTGCATGCAAATTTTGGGGATTGGTGGGGGGGGGGGAGGATTTGTGTTTGGCCCTCGATATTTTTGAGTTAGCACCAGCTAAGTCTGGGCCATAGGGTTATAGTATAAAAATATGTACTCTTTCCTTTTAGTAGTTCTATTCTCAGAGGACAGTGGTCTCAGCCTAGCTAATGTAGCTTTGAATTCTTGAACTTCGTGAAGACAGATATCTCAGTGTAAGTTGCGACCTTAAAAAACTCACTAAACAGTGACTTATGACGTTAGTCGCTCAAGTTAAGGAAAAAGGGCCGCACTGATAACTAATAAGGCATCAACAAAAGGATTAAAAGCTTCAGACACCTAAGAACACAACACCAAGAAGGAAACAACGTACTCTTTCCTTTTAACGGCCCTGATTCCAAATGGACAGCAGTCTCAAATTAGCTGGCACAGCTAAAGTCTTCATCTCCATGAAGACAGATATCTTGGTGTAAATTGTGACCATGAAAGCTCACTAAACGGAAACTTACGTCAGTCGCTCATGGTAAGGAATAAAGGACCATGAAAGCTCACTAAACGGAGACTTACGACGTCAGTCGCTCATGGTAAGGAATAAAGGACCGCTCTTCTAAGAGCCGTAATTCCAAAGAAACAGTAGTCTCAGCTTAGCTAACACAGCATAGAAGTCTTCATCTCTGTGAAGGCAGATATCTGTGTCACTGGCAGCGGTTGAAAGCTCACTAAACAGAGACTTACGATGATTGCCGCAAATGTATAAGAAAAGACAGCTGTAAATTACATAAGGCCACTATGACGTTAGCAACTTAAGTTAAAGAAACAGACCGCTCTTAATTCACATAAGACTACTAAGACGACAACAATAGGACTAAAAGCCTGTGACGCCTAGGTATACCACACTGAGAAGGAAAGAACATAGTCTTTAATTCTAACGGCCTTATTCCAAAGATAGTGGTCTCAGCTTAGCTAACACAGCCTTAAAGTCTTATATCCGTGAAGACAGATATCTATGTGTAACCCTGCAGCCTTGGAAGCTCACTAAATGGAGACTTACGACGTTAGACGCTAATGTATAAGAAAAGACTACTCTAACATTACATAAGGCTACTGTGGTGTCAGCAATAGAACTAAATGCCTCTGATGCCTAGGAATACATCACCGAAAAGGAAAAAAACGTACTTTCTTCCTTCTAACAGACTTATTCCAAACAAGACAGCTGTCTCAGCCTAACTGTGGGCAAGTGATCTTCTAATCGTAAAGAACATATCATTTGCCTTTCTTATACTATTGCTAGGTCAAGAGTGGCGTCATAGAGTAGGCCATAGACCGTCGACACCTAAGCAGAATGAGCTGGGAAGGAAATAACTTCATGTTTCCTTCGCCCGGTACTCTAAGCTATTTATTGCATTGCAAACGCCGACTTTTGTTCACTGGAACAAGATCCGAATGAATTTACGAATAAAATTCATAGTCATAATGTACTGTTCCGTGAGGGATGGAGAATCATCCTCCAAAACCCTCCCACCATCTGAAAAACATGGTCAACATCATCCGAATGAACAGATGACTGGACCAAACCAGCACTGTCCAACAGCTCACTACCAGGGACTGTTGCCGGCTGAACCTGCGACTACTGGGATGCTGCGATAAGATGCACAGACTGCGACAGCAGGCCCGTGAATGGGGCTTGCGGAGCAGTGGTTATCAGCTTCTTCACCATATGATGCTCACGGGATGGAGATCTGATCCCAGATCTTTCGACGCATTTCCCGTATGAATATGCCTCAAACCACTAGCTGCAGGTTAATCTGACTATGGTGGTGAAAAATAGGAATGCCTACATGAAACAGCTTGAAGTCGGACAGCTAGTCTGCGGTCTAACATGTTTTGTCAATGAATAATAATAATAATAATAATAATACAATAAGAGAGCCTGCTAGGAGAGACTCTCTTTTGAATGGATGCACTGGAAGATTTGTCCAACCTGGACATCTTGTTAGTGGGGGTTTCGCTTCTCACCCGCTTCTCGCGAAAGAAACAAAGAATGATGGTTGGCGCCAATTTCGGTACCTTCCTGGATACTGCGCATGCGCAGATCTCAAAAGTATGGAGGACCAGGTAGGACATGATTTTTTCAGTTTTGCATGCAAATTTGGGGGATTGGGGGGGGGGGGGGGGGAATTTGTGTTTGGCCCTGGATTAATTTGAGTTAGCACCAGCTAGTTTGGGCCATTGGTTGTCGTATAAAAATATAGAGACTGTCATAACTTGAACACAGGCTAGGCAAAGTGTGGGCCACTGCCACCAACCCGTAGGCATGTTCGAAGTCGATTTAAAGGTATTGTGGGACAGAAAAAGTAAAAACAGTGAAAAAGATCCTTAACTCTTGAAAACATTATTGGATGGAATCCATTCCTTGTGCATATCTGTTCCCCCATGCTGGTCTATCAGCATACCAAAGGAGATCCAAATCTGACCAATGGCTTTGAAACTACAATCCAAA
Organism: Pictodentalium vernedei; assembly: GCA_031216915.1. Lineage (NCBI taxonomy): Eukaryota > Metazoa > Mollusca > Scaphopoda > Dentaliida > Dentaliidae > Pictodentalium > Pictodentalium vernedei. Next base: position 97,421,554 of record CM062290.1, on the reverse strand, counting down.
ATGTTTGTACAGACAGATGGACAGACAGACAGACAGATGGATGGACGGACAGATTGAGGTCTCCACTGGATACTCCAGATTCCTCCTTTGGAGGTCATGGGAATAATAACAGAACAAGACCCCGCCACTTGTGGAAATTCTTTTTGCGAAGTGGGTCTATGACCATACTAAAAATAAGTCAAATACAACATGAAGTGAATGCAATACAGAGATAGAGAAGACTTTTGAAGTCGAAAGAGCGAAAAAAGGCCATAACTCTGGGAAAAATTATTGGATGGAACCCATTCTGTGTGCATATCCATTCTCCCATGTGGGTCTATCAGCATACCAAAGAAGATCCAAATCCAACTGATGGCCTTGAAATTACAATCCAAAGGCTAATAAGGACCATTCCTTGTGCATATTGTCCCCCATGTGGGTCTATCAACATACCAAAGGAGATCCAAATCCAACTGATGGCTTTGAAATTACAATCCAAAGGCAAATAAGGCCCATTCCTTGTGCATATCTGTCCCCCCATGCGGGTCTATCAGCATACCAAAGGAGATTCAAATCCGACTGATGGCTTTGAAATTACAATGCAATACGTTTGTACAGACAGATGGATAGTTAGACAGATGGATGGATGGGCAGACGGAAGGTCAGGGGTATAGTAGGAAAGTGCATCATGACTGCAACAAGTATATTTTACTTATCCACAAATAAATTGCCAAGAAATTTGGGATTTTTTTTAACGATAATCCCGACTGACTAATATTCCAAATATATCATCATGGCATGATGCAGTCTGAATATTTTATCAATAGGTACTCGAGCCACAAAAGTCGTAGGAAATCATGTTTAACACATGCCCTACCCCATCCATCTTTGAGAAATGTTGCAGAACACTCAATAAAACTAAGAGAATTCAGACAAAAATGGTCTCGATCTGAATTAATTTCAACATGCTACTTCTTATGCATGAGCAGTTTCTTCAAAATCTCAATTCATAAATCTATGAATGCTTGCATGCACAAAAATGTCATATTGAAATTATTTATAATAGGGGGGAGATAAATCAATTAAAAGTTATTGCAATTAAAAAATTTAGGAGTACTGGCATGCATGCTTGAAAATGATCATGTTTGAGAAATATCAACGTAAGTTCATAAACAATGTATACAAGAACAAGAGCAGTACAAATAGGACAAATGAACAATAGACTGAAACTGCAAAAGGGTTTTCTTGATTGATAAATCACATGGATTTACCTTGATTAACTGATTAATCATTTGCCCTAATAGGTAGCAGAATAACTGCTGTAACATTGATGATTTACAGCATTAACCCATCACCCAGTCTAACAAAAAATACCGACCAGCACTAAATACAATGAAAGTGCCAATGGCAAGTCTGAAAATTATAAATTTAAAGTAATTTGTATATTTTTTATACTTACCAATGGCCCAGACTTAGCTGGTGCTAACTCAAAGTTATCAAGGGCCAAACACAAATTTTGAACCCCCCAATCCCCAAAATTTGCTTGCAAAACCAAAAATTAAAAGTCCTATCTGGTCCTCCATACTTTTACTCTCCGTGCATGCGCAGTCGCCAGGAAGTGACCGAAATTAGCACGAACATCATTCTTTGTAGAAAAGAGTACTACATAATAACTCAGCAGGGAGGTATGAGTGCCCACACATGGGAGGGCCATACCCGTCTGGGTCATTGGTAAGTATAAAAAATATACAAATTACTTTAAATTTATATTTTTATACTATAACCCAATGGCCCTGACTTAGCTAAATCATAAAAAGGCGGAGGGCCTTGGACTTCAGAATTAGTAGACCAACACAGTTCCATAGCTTGTAATCCAAGGAGAGACCAGATAACCGACCGAATAGTCCCCATATGGAATTTTGGAGCCACGATAAGCTTGTTTATCCAGCTGAAGTCTATTACTGGTCAGAATGAGCCATCTGGCTTCAGCACGAGGAACAGGTGACTGTAAAAACCCTGAGAATCCTGATTCTTGGCGACCTCTATTGCTTCCTTTAATATAGAGCCTGTACCTCCACTAGGAGAGACTCTCTTTTGAAAGGATCCGACGGAAGATCTGACCAACGCAGACATCTTGTTAGTGGGGGTGCTGCTTGGAATGACAGCCGTAGGCCGTCCGAGACTACACTTCTCACCCACTGATCTTCCGTGACTGCTGTCCAGTTTCTCGCGAAGATGATACCCTTCCGCAACTGGCAAGCAGTAGAGGTCTTGAACATCACCTGTATGACCTGCGAGGCCTACTGGAGGAGAAACTACATCCTTCCTGCGAAGAACCTCGTCCCGTCGGCCTAGGGGGGTCCGACCGCTAGTCAAGATCAGACCTATGCCCCTTTCCTGAGTCGCTATATTGACGACCTCCAGAGTAATTGTAAGAGGGCTTCTTGTACCCTTGTGAGGAGTTCCCTTTTGACGTTTAGATCTGGAACATCTTCCTTTATTCTTGTCTGCTGAAGCTGGTTGATGAAACGCCGACTTCAATAGCAGATCACTTGACGTTTTCTAAGTAGCCTGATCACGGGCTGATGAAAGCTTGTCGTCCAAAATAGTATGTCCGGACACCAGAGCAACTCGGAGTGAGCTTTTCACCTTGTCATCTGTGAGTGATGATGACGCAAGGGCAGCATCACGTCTGAACTCCAGATTAGCCTCTGTAAGGGCTGAGTTATACATGGTAAACAAAATGCCCTGGAAAGAACTCTAAGAGAGGTACAAATGTCCACAAATTCCTTCCCGTTCTGTCGTAGCTCTGGTAAGGTGACCTGCGTAAGACATTGCTTCCAAATTTGCTCTACTTGATGAAAATGCCGTTGTAATTGTGTCTGAGTGAATAGTCAATGATGCAGGCAAGGATACATCTAGATCCCCTGGCTGCTCATTCAAATGCAGAGGAACTCTCCGAACATCTTCTCCAACCGTTTTTAAATGAATGTAATCCATGAAACGATACGTTTATGGAAGATGTAGCTAAGAAACCGCCTTTCCTTCTCGCACTCGAGAGGTTAAATACGGCGGCGTCTATATGGCCAAAGGCCTGCAACACCTGCCCAGACTGGACTGGAAATGAAAGGATTTCCTCCTTTGTCCAGATAAAGTCTGCATCCCATGATGCCTGTGGTTTCTTCCTTGACATCGCAGCATCTGCTTCGTCGGAAGAAATTCAGGGTAGGATTGATGGATGAAATCCATCGCAACCCTGTGTTGTTCCGAAAGGGAAGGGTAATCCTCTTCTTTATCCCTTTCACCATCTGAGAGAATCAGTTGCGAATCTCAGTCCCTTTCATCTGCGTGAACAGACGACTGGACCAACCCAACACCATCCGGCAGCTCAGATTCTGAGAGAGGCTGCATCTGCACTTGCGGAGATGCTGCGATCAGCTGCGCAATCTGCGACAGCAAGTCCGTCATCGAGGCCTCAGGAGCAGCAGTCTTCTGTTTCCTAGCCACTTGCTGCTCCTGGGACGGTGAGTTGGAGATGGATCTCTTCTCCGAACGTCCCAATGATCAAGGCATCATCTCCCTAGCTACCAGATGATCTGACTTCACGGGCGAAGAGTAGTTCCTTCTTCGTGCAGCAGGCTGGATATCCGAAGTCGGGTAGATAGGATGCAGTTGTGTGTGCTTTAATAACGTAGCGGAGATAGCCGACACTGAAGACGACCCCGGCTGCAGACTAGATGGAGCGTTCCGAGCGCTGGGCGGACATATGCTCCGTCTCATGCAAGTTTCCAACCAGAAAACTTCATTTCGGCATGTGAAACGTAGCGGAGGAAGCCGTGACTGAAGCCGACCCCGGTTGTAGACTAAACAGGGCGTCCCGAGTGGAGGGCGGACATATGCTCCAGCTCGTGCAAGCTTCTCATAACAACATTTGGCCCCAAATGTCTGTTAGGTTAGAGAGGGGGCATCTCCCGCTCGCGGTATATAGACCTCACCGAGTACAAGAAACTTGTTGACTTCCTCCCTATTTCCGTCGTCGCTGGGTGAGCTATTTATATTAAAGCGCTCGCTCTACCCACTCCACTTCTTAGACCGCAATGGACTTAACTGGAATTACGGCACCCACGGACGGAGTACCGCTTCACCAGTCGAGCTACCTGCTTGCAAAAGAATAAAACCCTTAACAAAAGGTCCTAACGCTTGCAATCATGCAAAGCAGCTAGCTCTATATGCTCCACGGAGTGAGACGACGGTAGCACACTTGGATGGGTGTCAGAATATCATCACTATGTTCATGTTCTTCTGAAATAGAAACTGAAAAAATGAATTATAACACGGTGGGAGGCCTGGCCTCAGAGCCTCACTGCCAACAATGTACCACGACACCTGACTCCAACATTAGTAATTCCAGTGAACACAAGAATGACAAAAGTCCCCAGGAGTGCATCGACTAAAGTCGATATCAGACCTCCAAACTCCACAACAAAATATATATAATTAAGATACATGAATAATAGCAATCAAAAATCAATTCAAAATATTTTTTGGAAAAAATATTTGTTTGAAAAAGTGCCTAAGTTCCCAAAGGGAACATTAAGAGCCCAAAGGCATCCTGAAAGAGCCTAAGTGTGGACAAAATTCAAATTTTTTGAGCTACACTACCGTAATAATAATCCATGCATCCTACAGTAATTCTACAGTAATAGAATATAAAAAAAATACCTATATATGAGGACGTTGTCAATGTAAACGTCAATGTAAACAAGACATCAGGAACACAAAAAGGCCCAAAGTCATAAAACAATTTAATGCTACCAGATGCAAAGCCATATCTTCATACGAAGAAGAAACGATACATCGGATAGAAGATGCAAGACTAAACGACCTAACACCCCAAGGGTGAGGACGTAACCATGGGGAAGAAACAGAATAATCTTCTGTAATAAATGTTTAACTCCCAAGAAATTCAATAAAAAATTTCAATAAAAATTAGCCAAAAAGATTAAGAGTTTAACAGGAAGGGTTCATGGAAGGATAGGGAAGAAATACTTAACAAACAGTGGAATAATCTGTAGTGCAAGCCTGTATTAAACAACTGTCGTAGGTAAAATAAGAAAGGCAATGTACTATAAAATTTAAATTTCTTATCAACCTACCTTACAATTGTTTACTACAGGCTGAATAGACAATAGGATGGAGGGAATCACATAACCAACCTCCACATAACCCAATTGCACTGGAACCGTGGACAGAGAAAGATGTCCCTTGGCCTATCAAACGATAGCATCACAATCATTAGTAAAAGACAATGAGAGATGAGGCATATGGTTCTGTGCGACACACAGACAGAAAGAGCAGTAACAGCACAGAGCTGGAACTGACCTTGTAAGAAGCCTAATGGCTAGGGTAGACAACAGCCTGAGCAGAAGGCCCAAAGTAAAAAGGTCCTCTGACTGCTCCTGCAACTGACGCAGATAGGTGGAGAAAGTAGCATTTCTCCAGTAGGCTGCCTGCATAACATCCGACAATATGACAGAGTTAGTATAAGCATAAGGGGGAGGAAATGCACGCACCTCGTGGGCAGAAATACGATTGGTAAAACAATCATCAGTAGCTAGACCAGCGTAAGCCATGTGGATAGCAAGACAAATCCATCAAGAAATGGATTGAGAAGAGATCTTCTGTCGACTAGGAATAAGAGACAGAAAAAATTGTTTCCTGCCTTTCCTAATGAACTGCGTCCGATTGAGATAAATGCGAATTGCATGAACCAGACAGAGCATACGGCAGTTACCTGCAGCAGAAGGAAGATCGCTGATACAGATAGAAGGTGGAGTAGTTTCTGGTATCTGATTTTTGGCCAGAAAGGAGCAATCAGTGGTAAACGTAACAGTGTTGGAAGAGCTCCTGAAAAAGGCTGGGTCAACCGAGAGGGCGTGAAGCAAAAGCCATCAAAAAAGCCGTCTTGTATGTAAGAAAATGCATATCCACCTGGGATAAAGGTTCGAATGCCCCCCCCCCCCCCCCCCCCCCCCCCCCCCCCCCCCCCATGCAAAGCGGCACCCAAGAAAGATTCCATCTTGGGGTAAGGAAAAGTGCCGAACAAGCTTGGAGAGGTATGGATTAGTGCCGATACGACGCTGTCCCACATACGAAAAGGTCTCCGAAAGCATTGACCTGTACCCTTTGATGGTAACAGGCTGGAGACCCTGAGAATCAAACAGATATACCAGAAACTCCACAATCTGTGAAATCGAAGGATTTTTGGCATAATCAACAGAGTGATCAGCACACCATCGACAGAAGACCTTCCACTTAGCCGCGTAGGCTAAACTAGTGGAGTGCCTCCTTGAAGAAGAAATGCACTCCTGACCACTGCTCGTCTTTAAAAAACCTCTATGGAGGAGACAGGACCTGACAAAAGATATGCGTGAAAGTACAATGAAGTTGGGTCGACGTGAAACCTCCTCGGGTGACCTTGGCAAAGAAGGTCGCGACATAGAGGGAGACATGCCGGAACTGCCACCAACAGAGAGAGGAGCTGATTCATCCACACCCACTGAGGCGACAGGGGAGCGATCAGAATGATTCGACAACTGCAGGTTCGTATATTGGTTAGAGCCTGAGGCAGAATCGGAACCAGCGGGAAGGCGTAGCCGACAAGATCATTCTAATCGAGTGACAGGGCATCCACGTCGAAAGACAGAGAATCTGGACAGAGGAACACGAAAGTGGGGACGACCCCAGAGATCGCAAACCGACTGGAACACCGCCCTGTGAAGTATCCGCTCAGTGGAAATGACCCTGCCCCGTGGGGAGAGGGAGTCGGCTAGGATGTTTGGATGAACGGGAATGTGACGAACCACCACTCCAGTGCTGACATCCTGAGCAGTAGAAGATCCTGAGCCAATTCGTACATGGTAACCGAGTGTGTGTCGCCCTGGTTCCAAATGTAAGCAACCACTGTCGAACTGTCAGACAACAGAAGAACCTGGCGATTCGAAAGGTGGGAGATCCAATGCCGGAAACTCTGAAGAGCAAGAAGCTCCTTCTGGTTGATGTGAAGAGCTGCTTGATCCTGGTCCCATGCCCCATGAAGGGACAGATCTAAAGGATCCAACATCGCACTCCATCCGAGATCGCTGGCGTCTCAAGTCAGAACACGATCAGATGTAAGTCCAACAGAACTCCCTGCATAATCCACTGAACATCCGTCCAGGTGAGTAGATGATAATGAAGAGACTCCGGTAACTGAAGCATCAGATCCAGAGGATCGACATTCAGCCTCCAACGACTGAGCAGAAAGTGTTGGAGAGGTCTGACATGCAGCCGACCTAGAGGAATGAGATTCGTCAGCGAACTGCAGAGACCAAGCAGCCGGAGAAGACTCCGAGCTGTCGCGGACGTGGACTGGGACAGAGTCAAGGCAAAAGCTGAGAGAATCACAGCCCATGCCCAGGGAACCACCACCGTATTCAGCTGAGTATGGAAGTCCATCCTCAGAGGACGAAACAACTGAGAAGGGACCAGGACCGACTTCTCCTCGTTGACTATGAACCCAAGCGACGTGAGCAGGCTCAACAGTGTGTCGACATCTGACTCCAGAAAGGCAGCATTGGAATGCCTCTGGAGGATATCGTCTAGATATGCTGAAATAGTCACCCTGGACTGTGTGCGATGTAAGGCTAACACATGCAACATCAGTCGGGTGAAGGCCCAAGGAGCCAGCTTGAGGCCGAAGGGCATGGCCTTGAACTGGTAAACTCACCGCCAGAAAAGCGAACCTAAGATACTTTTGCGATGTTCGATGAATCGGAATGTGAAAGTAAGTGTCTCGCAGGTCGATGCTGGAAGTGAGAACTCGCTGGTGAATGGAGCAGCGAACCGACCTGAAAGTCTCCATGCTGAACTTTGGAGCAATGATAGACTGGTTCAGGATACTCAGATCGATAACCGGTCGGAGTTGGCCATCCTTCTTCGGCACCAAGAACAGGCAGGAATAAAATCCCACTGAATGAATGTTCTTGACAACCTCAATTGCCCCCTTTGACAGGAGATTGTCTATCTCCGTGATCAAAAGTTCCCAACATGTAACGTCTAAAGGAACTTGTGTTGGAAGAGGCACTCTCGACAGAGTTAGATGCCTCCAGAAGGATATCTGCAGCCCAGACCGAACAACATCTAATACCCAAGGATCGGATGTGATTGTGGCCCAATGGTCTGCGAATTCTGATATCCTTCAACCAACCTGGGCCGAATCTTTGTGAGGACCTTCATTTCGAGCCTTGACGAGGCCCGCGAGAGGAGAAACCACCTCCTTTACTATATGAAGAATCCAGAGTCCTCCCTCAAGCCTGCCGACGCTTATCCTTACCTCGTGTGTAAGTAGAAGTAGCGGCAGGAGGATCAGCCCTTGGCTTCGCAGCAGAAGCAAAGGGCACTTAATAGGCTTTGGACGGCCCCTGCCGCCAACAGAAGGCTGATCAAGCTGACGAAGCAGAAGCTGATCTATGGAATGACGTAGGACGTCATCCCGGACCATCGCCACGGAACCATGGAATAGTTGCGGACCCACCAAAGACGTAGATCGAAAGGCACCACGCTGCCCCTCAGGAAGGGAACGGCGTGTGTCCAACACAGCGTCCCTGCGAACTAATTCGCTAACTAAGTTAGCTGTGCTACAGGCATGCGTGTGCATGAGCACCTTGGAAAGCACATGCAAAGGAGCCTGTACGTCGCCAAACTTATCTGGAGGCAGATGAGTAGCTAAAGCAGAGACGAAGTGATCCGGGAGAGAAAGCATGCCCAGCATCATCTCTCTTGAATAAGCCCAACAGGGACTCCAGAGTCACCATAGGAATAACGGCCGACTTGGGCTTGGAAAGCCGGAGGGAGGTGGAGTCCTGATCCAAGACCATCAAAGTCTGGCACTGGCACTGGCAGACTGACGGATTGGCAGAATCGTAGGAACGATAACGCACTGGAGGCAAAAATAGTGTCAACCCTGGTGAAGAATGAAGTCTTCAGAGCCTTGGAACTCAGCTTGGAGTCCAAAGCTGAAAACGCTTCAACCACCTGTACCGACTGGCACGGTTAAAGGTGCCCAGAAGCAGGTTGCTCCACAGGCTGTAGGCGCACGACCGATGATCATGGCCTGGCTGACACTGTTGGCTGGTTTGACGGTTTGAGATCTGGAAGGAATAATATCCAAAAGGATAACATAAATTTATCAACCGAAAAATTTTATGTCCGAACCGCACGGTACACGAAAGTCGCACGCGAACACGAAGAATATATAAAATACAATGAAAATGTGGTTGAAAATAATAACGAGAATATATGAAACACAGTCCTGTTATTATATGATCCTCAGATCCATAATTCCAGTCACAGGTAACCATTATCAATGAGTTGAATTATCACTGTTTCTGAATGCAAATGAACATCTTGCCACATGGGCGAACGAAAAAAGAATGATTCATTAGTTACTGCCTGTGCACTGGTTTCCGGAAGCCGTGGATTTGTTCTAAGAGAAGAGCGTCCCCTACTGGGTGTGCGTCGGTGGTGCTCGACCGAGTTTTGTCTTATTTTTTCTTGGTGCTTTTGCACCACTTTTCTTTCACAAATCGCTTGGGAAAGATCAAAATAGAGAGTATATTTTCTGAGTGAGGGTCTTCCACTGCAAGCCTGTAGTAAACAATTGTACGGTAGGTTGATTAGAAATAACTTCTGTTCCCTGTATGCTATGTTTTCAATAAGAATAATTGGAGGTGTAGATTGTACTAAAGAATTAAGACCTGGGTTGATGTGGCCCCAACAGTTAACGTATGTCAACCAAAGTCACCAAGTTACAGCAAAACCATCCTACCAAGTTACAATGAAATCTTTTCATAAATATAACTTGTGGACTTTGCAGAAGGAATCTAGGTCATGTGAAGGTTCAGCAGTCATGGTCGACCGATCATGACCAAAATAGGAGAGTCTCATCTGGATATCATACCAAGTTATCCTACCAAGTTTCAATGAAATTCCTTCATAAAAACAACCTGTAAGCAGTGTTAAAGAAATTTAGTTCAGGTGACCAGATGACGATAACGGCTGACCACACGTGACCAAAATACGACAGTCTCATCTAGACATCATACCAAGTTATCCTTTCAAGTAACAATGAAATCGCTTCATAAAAATGAAGAGTAGACTGTGCTAAACAAATCTAGGTTACGTGCCTGTGTAGCTGTCATGGTTGACTAAAACTGACCAAAAAAGAAAGTTCTCATCTAGACATTATACAATCATCCTATGAAGTTACTATTTATTAAATTCCCTTCTAAATACCCTTCGACTGCGATAAATGTTGTAGGGCTTCTGAGGTCCGTGTAGCCATAATGGCTGACCGACAGCAACTAAAAGGGGACGTTCCCATCTTGATATTATACGGAGTCATCCTACCCCATTACAATGAAATCCCTTCATAAATACAATCTGTAGACTGTGCTAAAGGTTTTCGGGTTTCTGGCTGTTGCAGCCGTCATGGTTGACTGACGTGACCAAAAGGGGCCGTTCTCATCTAGACATTATACAGAGTCAACCTACCAAGTTACAATGAAATCCCTTCATAAATATGACTGCACTAAAAGTTTTGGGGTTTCAGGTTCCCACAACCATCACGGTTGACCGATTGTGACCAAAAGGGGACATTCTCATCTAGACATAACCTCGAACCTTGCATATGAAATTTTGTGATGATTGAACAAGAATAACTGGTTGCAGCCTGTGCCAAAGAAAATGTGAACAGATTGATAGACTCACAGACATCCACAAGTGTGATGGCAACAGCTTATCTTGACTTTGTTAAGTTAATCAAAATTACATGGTTTATCTCTGATATTTTAACAAAGTTAATAAAATTGATAAATTTGTCCCTTGAGTGCATCAAGGCTTTGTAATGCTTTAGCATTGAAAAGTCTTCTTGCACTAAAGGGATGAAATACACCACCACCCATGCTATTCTGTAGATTATGAGGCCTAAAACATAAAACAAACCAAGAACATCAACTTTTGATGGCAAAGAAATAATTACAATGAAAGTGTCAATGACACTGTAGCTTAACTTGTGTGTTGTGTTTGATGAAAAGGATAATGTTCAATGTTTATGAAAGGATTATGAAATAAGACAAGAATTGTGATAATTGGAAATATGTTCATCTTTGTTCCCTGTAAGCTATGTTTTTGATAAAAATAATATGAAGTGTACACTGTACTAAGGAGCTGAGGGGTGGGTTAATATGACCTCACAGTTAATGTATGTGGCCCTCACAGTTAACGTATATCAACGAAAGTTACCAAGTTACAGTGAAAGTATTCCAAAACGAGTCATCCTATCAAGTTACATTGAAATCCCTTCATAAATATGGCCTGTAGACTGTGCTGAAGGTTTTCGGGCTTCGGGCCCCTGTAGCCATCAGTTTCCCAATTGCGTCCAAAGGGGACATTCACATCGACATTATATGAAGTTAACCAACCAAGTTACAATGAAATCTCTTCATAAATATGACCTGTAGACTGTGCTAAAGGTTTTTGGGCTTTGGGCTCGGGCAGCCATCATGGTTGAATGATCGCAACCAAAAGGGGACATTCTCATCTGGGCATCATCTGGAGTGATCCTATGAAGTTACAATGAAATCCCTTCATAAATATGACCTGTAGACTGTGCTCAAGGTTTTCGGGCATCGGGCCCCGAAGCCGTCACAATTGACCAATCATGACCAAAAGGGGATGTCATCATCTAGGCATTATATGGAGTCAACCTAACAGGTTACAATGAAATCCTTCCATAAATATGACCTATAGACTATGCCAAAGGTTTTGGGGTTTTGGGCTCGGGCAGCCATCAAGGCTGAATGATCGTGACCAAAAGGGGACGTTTTCATCTAGACATTATTTGAAGTCATCCTACCAAGGTACAATGAAATCCCTTCATAAATATCACCTGTAGACTGCGCTAAAGGTTTTCGGGCTTTAGGCCCTTGTAGCCATCACAGTTCCCTAATGGTGTCCAAAAGAGGCTGTTCTCATCTAGACATTATATGAAGTCAACTTACCAAGTTACAATGAAATCTCTTCATAAATATGAACTGAAGACTGTGCTAAAGGTTTCCGGGCTTTGGGCTCGGGCAGCCATCAGGGTTGAATGATAGCAACCAAAAGGAGACATTCTCATCTGAGCATCATCTGGAATGATCCTACGAAGTTACAATGAAATCCCTTCATAACTATGACCTGTAGACTGTGCTCAAGATTGTCGGGCTTCGGGCACCTGTAGCCATCACAGTTGACCAATAATGACCAAAACAGGATGTCATCATCTAGGCATTATATGGAGTCAACCTATCAAGTTACAAAGAAATCCTTCCATAAATATGACCTATAGACTATGCTAAAGGTTTTTTGGGCTCGGGCAGCCATCACAACCAAAAGGGGATGTTCTCATCTTGCCATTATTTGGAGTCATCCTACCAAGCTACAATGAAATCCCTTCATAATTATGACCTGTAGACTGTTCTAAAGGTTTTCAGGCTTCGGGCCCCTGTAGCTGTCACAGTTGCCCAATCGCGTCCAAAAGGGGACATTCTCATCTAGACATTATATGAAGTCAAACCTACCAAGTTACAATGAAAACCCTTCATAAACATGATCTGTAGACTGTGCTAAAGGTATTCGGGCTCGGGCAGCCATAATGGTTGAATGATCACAACCAAAAGGGGATGTCATCATCTAGGCATTATATGGAGTCAACCTAACAGGTTACAATGAAATCCTTCCATAAATATGACCTTTTGCCTATGCTAAAGGTTTTTGGGCTCGGGCACCCATCAAGGCTGAATGATCACGATCAAAATGGGACGTTCTCATCTAGACATTATTTGGAGTCATCCTACTAAGTTACAATGAAATCTCTTCATAAATATGACCTGTAGACTGTGCTAAAGGTTTTCAGGCTTCGGGCCCCTGTAGCCATAACAGCTGCCCAATCACGTCCAAAAGGGGACTTTCTCATCTAGACATTATATGAAGTCAACCCACCAAGTTACAGTGAAATTCCTCAATAAATATGACCTGTAGACTGTGCTAAAGGTTTTCGGGTTTTGGGCTCGGGCAGTCATCACGGTTGGCAGATCACGCCCAAATGGGGAAATTCTCATCTAGACATCATAAGGAGTCATCCTACCAAGTTACAATGAAATCCCTCCATATTAAACATGACCTGCAGACTGTGCTAAAAGTTTTTGGGTTTCGGTCTTGGGCAGCCATCATGGTTGACAGATCATACCCAAAAGGGGACATTCTCATCTAGGCATTATACAGAGGCATCCTGCCAAGTTACAATGAAATCCTTCATAAATACAACCTGTAGACTGTGCTAATGGTTTTCGGGTTTTGGGCTCGGGCAGCCATACTGGTTGACCGGTCGCGACCAAAATGGAACGTTCTCATCTAGACATGACCCAAACCTACATATGAAATTTTGTGACGATCAGACAAGAACTGCAGGGTGTAGCCAGTGCTAAAGGAATATGTGAACAGACCCACAGACTTCCGCACTCGTGATGGCAATAGCTTATCTTAATTTTGTCAAGTTAAGATAAAAATGAAAGTGTCAATGACACTGTAGCTCAACTTGTCAAGACAAAGACATGTACATGTATAGTATGTGACACAGCAATGACAAACATCTAGGTAATGACCTGATAACAAAGGTATATATAAAGTATTGTAACGGTCTGTACATAAATACTGACCGTTGCCTGTAACAAATGTATAGGTAAAGTATTGTAAAGGTGGGTGACAGTCAGATGCTGAACTAGAAAAAATCTTTGAGTCCCAGAGTGGGTCTGACTGAACCCCAAAATATTTGTTCTCATAGCACAGTGATAACAAAGGCACCCCAAAACACACTCGTTCCTGTCCCAAGGTGAAAACAAAAGTACTCAAGAAGTTTTGTGAAGATCAGTTCATAAATACGAGCTGTATAGAACTTGTGACAAAAAACTGATTGGACCTAATTTTGGTACAAAATGGCCACTGGCAGCCATCTTGAATTTTGGACCGTACCCAGAAACACTCATTCTCACCCCAAGGAGATAACAAAGGTACCCAAGAAGTTTTGTGAAGATCGGTTCATAAATACAGCCTCTACCCTGAGCCGTATTGACATGTGTGCTTACCTTGTGTAAGTAGCACTGAATAAATCAAAGTTCATCTAATTTGCATAATTTCTGCACGAAAAAAAAACCCTTACAATATGTGATGTATTCCATGTTACTAAACATTCATACAAAAATTTATTAAAATCAGAACTTTCATACAGAAGTTCTATACAAAAGACTGATTGCACTAATTTTGGTACAAAATGGCTGCTGGTGGCCATCTTGAATTTCGGACCACACCCAAAAACACTCGCTCTCATCCCACGGTGATAACAAAGGTACCCAAGAAGTTTCGTAAAGATTGGTTCATAAATATGGCCTCTAGTCTGAGCTGTATAGAAGTTGTGTACAAAAAACTGATTAGACCTAATTTCGGTACAAAATGGCCACTAGCAGCCATCTTGAATTTTAGACCGCACCCAGAAACACTCGTTCTCGTCCCAAGGTGATAACAAAGGTACCCAAGACATTTCGTGAAGATCAGTTCATAAATACAGACTCTAGTCTGAGCCGTATTGACATGTGTACTTACTGTGTGTAAGTCGCACTGAAAAAATCAAAGTTCATCTAATTTGCATAATTTCTGCACGAGAAAAAAACCCGTATTATATGTGATGCATCCCATGGTACTAAACATTCACACACAAAAATTATTCAAATCAGGGCTTTCATATGGAAGTTCTGTGCAAAAATCTGATTGCACCTAATTTTGTACAAAATGGCTGCCATCGGCCATCTTGAATTTCGGACCGGACCCCAAAACACTCGTTCTCGTCCCAAGGTGATACCAAAGGTACCCAAGAAGTTTCGTAAAGATCGGTTCATAAATACGGCCTCTAGCCCGAGCCGTATTGGCATTTGCACTTACAGTGCTGAAAGTAACCCCAAAAAACATCAAAATTAGTCTAATTTGCACAATTTACGTACGAGAAAAAAACTCGTATTATATGTGATGTATTCCATGGTACTAAACATTCATACAAAAAATTATTCAAATCAGAGCTTTCATATGGAAGTTCTGTACAAAAAACAGATTTCTGCATCGTCGGTACAAAATGGCAGCTGGCAGCCATCTTGAATTTCGGACCGCACCCAAAAACACTCGTTCTAGCCCGAGCCATAGCAGCTTGGCACTTACAGCTCTGAAAGTAACACTAAATAAATCAAAGTCAGTCTAATTTGCATAATTTATGCACGAGAAAAAAACCTGTATTATATGTGATGTATCCCATGGTACTAAACATTTATACAAAACTTTATTCAAATCAGAACTTTCATACAGAAGTTCTGTACAAAAAACTGATTTTTGCATCATCGGTACAAAATGGCCACTGGCAGCCATCTTGAATTTCGGACCACACCTAAAAAGACTCGTTCCCGTCCCAGGGTCATAACAAAGGTACACAAGAAGTTTCGTAAAGATCGGTTCATAAATACGACCTCTAGCCCGAGCCATAGCCAATTGTTGATGTACGGACAGACGGACAGACGGACAGACGGCCAGACGGACAGACGGACGACGGACGACGGGCCATGACAATAGCTCAAATTTGACTTCGTCAAAGTTGAGCTAATGAAAAAAAAATCAATTAAACAACTGCCCTCCCACTTTTTACAAAAAAATTGTTTGAAAAACATAAGATCTACTTTCTGGGGACTAAAAAGTATGTTCACAATGTGGTGACTTGATTAAATTCATTGAAATACACACATAGTTACTTGTTATTGATCATGTTTGAGAACTGTCTCTGCGTACCTGTGAATTGCTTGGTATTTGACAACCCATATGCATATAAACCTGAGAGACTACGAAGCCTTGTATGGTTAAGAATTATCTTTATAATAAAGAACATGTACAATTAAAATCTTACCAATCTGATGTATACTGTAGTAACTACTTTTCTTATCTTGAAACATTTTTAAAATTCTCCAGTATTTATCACAGCATGTACCTGGTGTCCATTTCCAATCTGAAAAAAAAATTACTTTAAAACTTATTCATTCACAAGTAGGGCTTTTTGGTTTAGTGGTTTTATTCATGAAAGTCAGCTACATATTTCTCCTAAAACCAAAAGCAAGACCCATGGTGTCACTAAACAGCAAATCCTCGTTTTTTACATATGAGTTAGACTTCACTCCACATTGGTTACCATGGCAGCAAAAATTTACATAATGGTCACATTAGCATTTATCGAACAAAAGAATGTGTCATTTGACAAATTTGTGTTATGTCTCATGGCTGATATGTTTGGATATGAGCAAAATGAAAAAAATTAAATGCAGTAGGAAATAACTTCATCACATAATCGCCATCAAATAGTGCATTATGGGAAATATCATTCACAACATGTCTAATAACGGAATGACATCAGAAGTCAATAATATCGACAGTGTAATGTTGTGAGTGAGTTTGTTTCAAAAGTCGAATTGAATTACTGTTCTCTTATTTTTTATTAACCCTTTACCCAACGCAAACGATATCAAAAATTTATTATTTTAAATAGTTTTTAAAATTTTTCAAAAAATTTCAACAAAACCATATCATGTGACCCCCCATTGGAATGAGCTCGAATGAAAAAGAGGCAGGGATTCTGTGTAGTAACTAGAGGCTCTACAGAGCCTGTAATCGCTCACCTGCAACTACATAAAAAAATGTGATTTACCATAGGCTTTCCATGGTAACTATGAGCTGCAATTGTGGCCATGTTTGCAACATTACATCAACATTACATGAGGATCATTGGTGGAAGGTGTCCCAGTCTTCAATGACGTGAAGTTTCAAAACATTTGAATGCACCAAACAGAATCATAGAATGTCTCTGGTGGCCATATTTTCCAACCAACAAGAACAAAAAGAGGATCGTTTGTAGAGGGCTTCGTATAGACCATTCAGTTTTTGGTTTACGTTTGCTCAGTAGTTCCAAAGAGAAGATGAAAATGTGATTTCCCATAGGGGTTTTCTATAGTAACTATAAACCGCAATTGTGGCCATGTTTGCAAAACGATCAACATTAAATGAGGATTGTTGGTAGAGGGTGTCCCAGCCATCAACCATGCAAAATTTCAAAACATTTGGCCCTGTGGTTTCAGAGAAGACGAGTTTTCAAAATTGACCAATCAGAATCAAAGAATGCGTCGGGCGGCCACGTTTTTTCCCCAACAGGAATAAAATGAGTGACAGTTGTAGAGGACCTCTCATAGACCATACTTGCCAAGTTTGGTTCACACTGGCTCAGTACTTTCAGTGAAGATGATGAAAATGTGATTTTCCTATAGGGTTTCTATAGTAACTATAATCCACAAATGCAGCCATAATTGCAACCCGATGAAGATTAAATGAGGATCATTGGTAGAGGGGGTTACAGTCATCAGTCACATTAAGTTTTTCAAACCATTTGGACTTGTAGTTTCAAAGAAGATTTTCTTGTTAATGCACACATTTATATGAATTCTGTTTCAACCAAAAAAATCAGTAAAAAAGGGTTAAAATATTTTGAAAATTAATTTTTTCAGTCAGTATTCTCTTTCAAAATAGCTTTTGGATAGGTAAAGGGTTACAGGAAACACATTTTACTCCAATTTTTGTCAGATCTCAAAAGATATATATAATTACTGTCATCTAAGCTGACATGATATGAACAGAATGTAAACAAACTTCCATTCTTTTCAAATACCTGTCATCAGACACTATTTTTCTGATAAGTACGAGAGAATAGATAATTACTTTACAGCTGAAGTTGTTTTACAGTACAAGTCAAAATAAGTTAGGTTAATCCTATAAACTATGTATCTTTCTCTTCCTACACTAATAAGACCAGAAGCTGACACCATTATCTGGAAAGCTCTCACTGATAGCTTTCCAGAAAATGTCAGATTCTGATCTTGTCAGTGCAGGAGAGCAGTTTACTTAGTTTATTGCAGTTATGCTAGAGCTTATTTTGACTTGTATTGTATACACAATATTTTGGGGTTTTTTCCCCCAGTTCTCAGTGGAGAAAAACTGGAACCAACCCTTATCGGTTTCTCAAAAAAACAAGTATTTTGCTGACAGTACCAATCTTCGTGCAGACAGAAGCATTGGGTTAAGCATTAGAATATAGCCTCTGGTGGCCACATATTTCCATCCTCTCATAGACCATTCCTGCGAAATTGGGTTCATGTTGGCTCAGTAGTTCCAGAGAAGATGAAAATGTGATTTCCCATAGGGTTTCTTTAGTAACTATAAGCCACAACTATGGCCATGTTTACAACCCGATCAACATTAAATGAGGATCGTTGGTAGAGGGGGTCCCAGTCATCACTTATGTGAAGTATCAAAACATTTGGCCTGGCAGTTTCAGAGGAGAAGATTTTTGAAAATCCACCAATCAGAATCAAAGAATGCCTCTGGTGGCCATGTTTTTCAACCCACAGGAACAAAATGAGGACAGTTTGTAGAGGACCTCCCATAGACCAGCCCTACCAAGTTTGGTTCACGTCGGCTCAGTAGTTCTTCCCGAAGAAGATGAAAATGTGATTTCCCATAGGGTTTCTATAGTAACTATAAGCTGCAATTGTGACAATGTTTGCAACCCGATCAACATTAAATGAGGATCATTGGTAGAGGGGGTCCCAGTCATCACTTATGTGAAGTATCAAAACATTTGGCCTGGCAGTTTCAGAGGAGAAGATTTTTGAAAATCCACCAATCAGAATCAAAGAATGCCTCTGGCGGCCATGTTTTTCAACCCACGGGAACAAAATGAGGACAGTTTGTAGAGGACCTCCCATAGACCAGCCCTACCAAGTTTGGTTCACGTCGGCTCAGTAGTTCTTCCCGAAGAAGATGAAAATGTGATTTCCCATAGGGTTTCTATAGTAACTATAAGCTGCAATTGTGACAATGTTTGCAACCCGATCAACATTAAATGAGGATCATTGGTAGAGGGGGTCCCAGTCATCATTTATTTGAAGTATCAAAACATTTGGCCTGGCAGTTTCAGAGAAGATTTTTGAAAATCCACCAATCAAAATCAAAGAATGCCTCTAGCGGCCATGTTTTTCAACCCATGGGAACAAAATGAATGAGGATCGTTTGTAGAGGACCTCCCATAGACTATCTCTGCCAGGTTTGTTTTCACGTCGCCTCAGTTTTTCCAGAGAAGAAGAGGAAAATGTGATTTCCCATAGGGTTTCTACAGTAACTATAAGCAGCAATTGCGGCCATGTTTGTGAAGTTTCAAAACATTTGGCCTGGCAGTTTCAGAGGAGAAGATTTTTGAAAATCCACCAACCAGAATCAAAGAATGCCTCTGGAAATCATGTTTTTCATCTGACGGGAACAAAATGAGGATTGTTTGCAGAAGACCTCCCATAGACCATTCCTGCCATGTTTGGTTCACACCGATTCAGCGGTTACAGAGAAGAAGATGAAAATGTGAAAAGTTTACGGACGCCGGACAACGATGGACACCAAGTGATGAGAAAAGCTCACATGGCCTTTTAGTCCAGGTGAGCTAAAAATGCTTTCTCGGTACTAACAGACGGTTCCCAGACTAAGAAAACAGGGAGAGAAAAGGAATTTGTTTTAGCAAAAGCTGTGGTTGAGGCTGAAGGGATGTATTATGTATTGGGTTACAAGACATGCATTCAATTGACAATGCAAATGCTGAAAATCTCAAAAGAGCCATTGAAAGTGTTTTCCTGGATAAATTACATATGCCAAATGAACGCTACAAGTTTTGTGAAGTTGGTGCAATTGTCGATGGGACATGTGTTAACTTTGGCAACAAATATAGTCTGATTAAACGATTTAGTGACGACGGGAGACCATAGCTTTTGGGTATCTATTGTGTGGCCCAACGATTGGAATTCGTGTTGAAAGGTTCTCGTCAGATCACCGAAGTTAAGTAATGTCGAGCCTGGTTAATCCTCAGAAGGGTGACCGTCTGAGCGGTCGACTCGGATTCCTGCATTGTGTCCTTGGGCAAGGCACTTAACTCCGATGGTCCACATGGAGGCACAATGATGCCGTGTACCGAGGCATGCTGCACGTTGAGGGTGTGCATGTCTTCAACCAATCTAACCCTGCCTGTGCTGCAGTGATGAGTTATGATGTTGGGGAGCTGGTAGTTGCTCGTCATTGTTCGGTTGTTCTCTCCGGGTACTCCGGCTTCCTCCACCCGTAAAACTGCCACGGTCATGATTAGCCATTGTGCATAAGTATGTGACCTTAAACACCAATAAAATAAATAAATAAATTGGCATTGAAAGATTCGATGCTTATGGAAAAGACCTTTGATGAAATAGAGGTATTCAAGCAAGCGTTTCAAAGAATCCGGAAGGTTTGAGAAAAGGTTCAGGAGGAAGCACTGGCCTTAGATGTAACTGTTTATAAATCATATACAGTGGGACCCTGTTAATTGAATAGCCACCTTGCCAATGAAAATTATTCAATTAACAGGAGTATTAAATTAACAGGGGATTGTGCCACTTTCCTGTACTCCAGAAATAAACTTAGCATTTATTCTATTATATCTTGTTTGACAGAGCTCCATGAGCTCCATGAGCTCTGTCAAACAAGATATAATAGATTAACCCTTTACCCAACGCCGACGATTTCAAAATTTATTTTTTAAATATCATTTTTTCATTTTTTTCAAAAAATGTCAACAAAACCATATCATGTCACCCCTCTTTGGAATGAGCTGGTCGAGCTCGTTTCAAAGCTGGGTCACATGATATGGTTTTGTTGAAATTTTTCGAAAAATAATATTTTTTCAGCTGCCGAATTGCATATTACGAGGGCGGATGCGGGCAATTCATTGGGTAGAGGGTTAAATGCCTGTATTGGATGTACTGAAGCCAAATAGGTCTATACACAAAGAAAAAACTGAGAAGAGTCAAGGTAATTGCTCGATAGGTTACAAGATTTTTTATTCAATTAACAAGAGGGTTCTCTATAGTCTATTTTCAATTAACAGGTCAAATTTGTACTGGAGGTATGATAAAGGATTTTGTATTGGGAAATTATATTCAATTATCTGGATTATTCATTTAAAGAGATATCCAATTAAGTGGGCTCCACTGTACTTATCTATATTCACTTAACAGGTCAGATTTGTACTAGAGGTATGGTAAATGGCTTTGTGCTGGGATATTATATTCAATTAACAGGGTTATTCCGTTAAGAGATATCCATTTAAGTGGGCTCCACTGTAATAACAATAATTCATAAATCACCTCAGAAAGCCATCAAACACCTACTGAATAACTGGATAATTTTAATCAAAGTCATTGAACACACGCTAGCAGATCCCAGCTATATGCAAGGGTTAGCTCGAAGCTGTGAGGATTTCTAAATAAACTGACAAGCTACAAGTTTCTCGTAGTATGTTGCCTATTCAGAAATATCCTAGATACTGTTTCTATTCTGTTGTTGATGTTTGAAAAAGATAGCTTGATGGTGTTCGACATACTACCTGCGGTCATCAAGACAAAATGACATTTAACCCTTCGAGGCCTATTTACAAATTTTCTGACCTCAGAAAAGGTGCCCTTAACATGCCATCATGAGGCGGTCTTGCTGACAGTAGACAAATTACCTGAGCAATGGTTTCTAGTCAAGTATTGGCTGCCTTAACAGGCAGCCAAGACTTAACTAGAAATCACTTCTAACCATTAGACACAGAGAGACTGTGGAATGGTGGGAATTCAAGACACTTGCCCAAGCCCTTGAAGGTAAAAGAATTCACAGATAATCTCACCAGCATTGATCATATAACCAGAGATACCAAGATAGTGCTTAAGCTACTTGATGGAATGATTACAGAGGAAAACAGCATGCCAAAACAGGGAATGATGCAACGAAAACTAGCAGACAGGGAGTATCTAGTTCAACGTTATGATGGTCTGAAAAGATGCAGATTGGCAGAAACATCTGACACTATTTTCACAGAGATCAAAACTTGGCCTCGAGAATGGTGAAAAGCATTAAAAAATGTTTTGGCTACAGATTGCTCAGTTCAAGGAAAATGATTCTTTGTTCTCCCTCATGCATTTGATTGATCCCACTAACTGGCAATCAACAACTTCAGAAGCTATGTGCAAGGTAATTAACACTTAGAAAAGCTCTTGAAGTTTGGTAGTTTTGACTTTACAGATTTTGAAGACAATGAGGCATTTGCATAGAAGATACAATCAGAATGGAAAGACACCAAAATGAAAGTGTCAATGACACTGTAGCTTAACTTGAGTGTTGTGTTTGATGAAAACTATAATGTTCAATGTTTATGAAAGGATTATGAAATAAGACAAAAATTGTAATAATTGCGAATATGTTCATTTCTGTTCCATGTATGCTTTGTTTATGATAAAAAAAATATGAGGTCTACACTGTACTAAAGAGCTGAGGGGTGGGTTAATATGACCTCACAGTTAATGTATGTGGCCCTCACAGTTAACGTATATCAACAAAAGCTACCAAGTTACAGTGAAAGTATTCCAAAACGAGTCATCCTATCAAGTTACATTAAAATCCCTTCATAAATATGGCCTGTAGACTGTGCTAAAGGTTTTCGGGCTTCGGGCCCCTGTAGCTGTCAGTTTCCCAATTGCATCCAAAGAGGACGTTCTCATCTAGACTTTATTGGAAGTCAACCTACCAAGTTACAATGAAATCCCTTCATAAATATGACCTGTAGACTGTGCTAAAGGTTTTTGGGCTTTGGGCTCCGGCAGCCATCATGGTTGAATGATCGCAAAAAGGGGACATTCTCATTCGATCCTACAAAGTTACAATGAAATCCCATCATAAATATGACCTGTAGACTGAAGCCGTCGCAGTTGACCAATCACGACCAAAAGGGGATGTCATCATCTAGGCATTATATGGAGTCAAACTTACGGGTTACAATGAAGTCCATCCATAAATATGACCAATAGACTATGCTAAAGGTTTTGGAGTTTTGGGTTCGGGCAGCCATCAAGGCTGAATGATCGCGACCAAAAGGGGACGTTCTCATCTAGACATTATTTAGAGCCATCCTACCAAGGTACAATGAAATCCCTTCATAAATATCACCTGTAGACTGTGCTAAAGATTTTCGGGCTTTGGGCCCCTGTAGCCAACACAGTTGCCTAATGGTGTCCAAAAGGGGCTGTTCTCATCTAGACATTACATGAAGTCAACCTACCAAGTTACACTGAAATCCCTTCATAAATATGATCTGAAGACTGTGCTAAAGGTTTTCGGGCTTTAGGCTTGGGCAGCCATCAGGGTTGAATGATCGCAACCAAAAGGAGACATTCTCACCTGAGCATCATCTGGAGTGATCCAACGAAGTTACAATGAAATCCCTTCATAAATATGACCTGTAGACTGTGCTCAAGATTTTCGTGCTTCAGGCACCTGTAGCCATCACAGCTGACCAACCACGACCAAAAGGGGTTGTCATCATCTAGGCATTATATGGAGTCAACTTAACAAGTTACAATGAAATCCTTCCATAAATACGACCTACAGACATGCTAAAGGTTTTTGGGAACGGGCAGCCACCAAGGCTGAATGATCGTGACCAAAAGGGGACGTTCTCATCTGGACACTATTTGGAGACATCCTACCAAGCTACAATGAAATCCCTTCATAATTATAACCTGTGGACTGTTCTAAAGGTTTTTGGGCTTTGGGCCCCTGAAGGCGTCACAGTTGCCCAATCGTGTCCAAAAGGGGACGTTCTCATCTAGACATTATATCAAGTCAACCTACCAAGTCACAATGAAATCCCTTCATAAATATGACCTGTAGACTGTGCTTAAGGTTTCCGGGCTTCGGGCTCGGGCAGCCATCATGGTTGAATGATCGCAACCAAAGGGGACAATCTCATATGGGCATCATCTGGAGTGATCCTGCGAAGTTACAATGAAATTCCTTCATAAATATGACCTGTAGACTGTGCTCAAGGTTTTCGGGCTTCGGGCACCTGTTGCCATCACAGTTGACCAATCACGACCAAAAGGGGATGTCATCATCTTGGCATTATATGGAGTCAACCTAACAGGTTACAATGAAATCCTTCTATAAATGTAACATTTTGCCTATGCTAAAGGTTTTTGGGCTCGGGCACCCATCAAAGCTGAATGATCATGGCCAAAATGGGACGTTCTCATCTAGACATTATTTGGAGTCATCCTACCAAGTTACAATGAAATCCCTTCATAAATATGACCTGTAGACTGTGCTAAAGGTTTTTGGGCTTCGGGCACCTTTAGCCGTCAAAGTTGCCCAATCATGTCCAAAAGGGGACGTTCTCATCTAGACATTATATGGAGTCAACCTACCAAGTTACAATGAAATTCCTTCATAAATATGACCTGCAGACTGTGCTAAAGGTTTTCAGGCTTCGGGCTCGGGCAGCCATCATGGTTGAATGATCGCAACCAAAGGGGACAATCTCATCTGGGCATCATCTGGAGTGATCCTGCGAAGTTACAAGGAAATCCCTTCATAAATATGACCTGTAGACTGTGCTCAAGGTTTTCGAGCTTCGGGCACCTGTAGCCATAACAGTTGACCAATCATGACCAAAAGGGGATGTCATCATCTAGGCATTATATGGAGTCAACCTAACAGGTTACAATGAAATCCTTCTATAACTAGAGGTACTGTGAGCAAGCTCACAAAGTGATACCCCCGCACCTGTCAGAACGGAATTATATTGCTTCATGCACATCTTCATATGGAGTTCTTCCATTGTGTTAAGTTTCATGAAAATTCTTCAAACGGTTTAGGAGGAGTTGCACTTATAAGGATGGACAGACGGACGAACGGACGGACGGATGGATAGAGTGATTCCTATATAACCCTCCCCCCCACCCAAACTTTGTTTGCGGGTGGTATAAAAATGCAATAACTCCTTCAATAATACACTGCATAACATCTACCCTTGTACTATGGGTAGACATAAAATTGATAGACTAGCACACCAAATATGAAGTCATTCCATTGAGTACTCTACAAGTTATTCATGAATTAATTTCAAGGTGGACAAATTCTATGTTCATAACGGAAAGTACTCTGGCAATAAAATCTCACAGAACACCTGCATTTCACTATGAGTATACAGCAATAGGATATACTTGCAAACCAAATATCAAGTCACACAACCAAGTACTTTACAAGCAATTAATGATTGAATTTCAAGACAGATGGATGGACGGACGGACAAGAGGGTTCCTATAACCCCCTCTGAGGGTGGGGGGTCTAATTAGTTGCAATTATAGCCTAATCTTGGCATAGGCTAGCGTGCTTAAGTAAGTCATCCATAATCAATATTTGTTGCAGAGTGAATTATTGCCATTTCCTGATTTTGTACCTATGTTAAATCTTAAGATGACACCAGTTTAAAATTAAAATTGTCGCAGATCAAAAATCTTGGAATATGCGCATGTTCACTTAGTAGTGATGATGTCTGAAAAGTTTTGTCCAAATTGATTGATAAATGTAGGAGGAGTTGCGCACACAAGAATTTCATGTAGAAACCCATATTAAATCAAAGTTCAAGAGAGATAACCTGGTTAAAATTGTCGCAGATCAAAAATTTTGGAATATGCGCATGTTCACTTAGTAGTGATGATGTTGAAAGGTTTCTTCAAAATCGGTTCTTTAATGTAGGAGGAGTTGCGCACACAAGAATTTGTTCGGATGGAAAGACGTACGTACGGATGGACGTACGGATGGATGTACGGACGGACGTACGGACTTACAGGGTAATTCCTATATAGCCGCCCACTTCTTCGAAGCGGGGGTATAAATATAACCTTTTGCCTATGCTAAAGGTTTTTGGGCTCAGGCACCCATAAAGGCTGAATGATCATGACCAAAATGGGACGTTCTCATCTAGACATTATTTGGAGTCATCCTACCAAGTTACAATGAAATCCCTTCATAAATATGACCTGTAGACTGTGCTAAAGGTTTTCAGGCTTCGGGCACCTTTAGCCGTCAAAGTTGCCCAATCATATCCAAAAGGGGACGTTCTCATCTATACATTATATGAAGTCAACCTACCAAGTTAGAATGAAATCCCTTCATAAATATGACCTGTAGACTGTGCTAAAGGTTTTCGGACTTCGGGCTCGGGCAGCCATCATGGCTGAATGATCGCAACCAAAGGGGACAATCTCATCTGGGCATCATCTGGAGTGATCCTGCGAAGTTACAATGAAATTCCTTCATAAATATGACCTGTAGACTGTGCTCATGGTTTTCGGGCTTCGGGCACCTGTAGCCATCACAGTTGACCAATCACAACCAAAAGGGGATGTCATCATCTAGGCATTATATGGAGTCAACCTAACAGGTTACAATGAAATCCTCCCATAAATATGACCTTTTACCTATGCTAAAGGTTTTTGGGCTCAGGCACCCATCAAGGCTGAATGATCATGACAAAAATGGGACGTTCTCATCTAGACATTATTTGGAGTCATCCTACCAAGTTACAATGAAATCCCTTCATAAATATGACTTGTAGACTGTGCTAAAGGTTTTTGGCTTCGGGCACCTTTAGCCGTCAAAGTTGCCCAATCACGTCCAAAAGGGGACTTTCTCATCTAGACATTGTATGAAGTCAACCCACCAAGTTACAATGAAATTCCTCAATAAATATGACCTGTAGACTGTGCTAAAGGTTTTCGGGTTTTGGGCTCGGGCAGTCGTCATGGTTGGCAGATCATGCCCAAATGGGGAAATTCTCATCTAGACATCATAAGGAGTCATCCTACCAAGTTACAATGAAATCCCACCACATTAAACATGACCTGCAGACTGTGCTAAAAGTTTTTGGGTTTCGGGCTTGGGCAGCCATCATGTTTGACAGATCATGCCCAAAAGGGGATGTTCTCATCTAGGCATTATACAGAGGCATCCTACCAAGTTACAATGGAATCCCTTCATAAATACGACCTGTAGACTGTGCTAATGGTTTTCGGGTTTTGGGCTTGGGCAGCCATAGCGGTTGCCCGATCGCGACCAAAAGGGGACGTTCTCATCTAGACATGACCCCAAACCTGCATATGAAATTTTGTGACGATCAGACAAGAACTGCGGGGTGTAGCCCGTGCTAAAGGAAAATGTGAACAGACATCACAGACTCACAGACTAAGAGACTCACAGACTTCCGCATGCGTGATGGCAACAGCTTATCTTGACTATGTCAAGTTAAGCTAACAATGTGTAAGCGTTTTTATCTGAAGTTGTTATCCAAGGTTAATAAATTTTGGCAAAAACTATTCCCATTCCGTAGTGACCAGTTTTGAAACATTTGTTTGTTGGCAGAAATTGTCTTTGCTACATCTCTCAGCAACAGCATTGTGGATTGTGGATTCAAATAAACACCACCTCAGACTGTGCAGTTCATGATTTTGTTTCTTCTATATCCTCCCCCCTACCCCGTTGATGAGGACTTGATCTCTGTCAGAGAACTTGCATCTTTTTTGATATGATTTCTTGTCAGCTTCACATTACCCTCTTTATGACAGCTATCTACCGTCCTCAACTCCGAGGCATGAGGTTCAATCTGGGTGGGGGTCAGTGGATAACGTGAGATAAAGAGTGATATACACCCAGGTCTCTCCCCTCCCCCCACCCCCTATGTTTGGGATCAGTCGTACTCTCCCAATTCATTGTAAGGTTTCTTTGGTACAACATAGCCTAGGAGGGGTATATACTGCCCTTCCTCCACCATGGGCCTTGGGACTCAAGGGACAATTTCATTAGCAAGGCACTTCATCCTGATTGTCCACATGGGGACACGATGACACCGTGTACTAAGGCATACAGCACGTCAATGGTGCACATGTCTTCAACCAATCTAACCCTGCCTGTGCTACAGAGCAGAGCTATGATGTTGGGGAGCTGGCAGCTTCTCATCGTTGCTTGGTGGTTCTCTCCGGATACTCCGGCTTCCTCCACATGTAAAACTGTCACTGACACGATTTGACCTTGGCTGTTAATGTGTCATTAAACCCTAATAAATAAATAACTCTCAACACACTAATGTCAAGATACTAAAATCTGAACAGGTAATTTTTCCCATAATGCTGCTAGGAATTTAACCAATTCAATCTTGTTTGACAGAGCCTATTAAGCTCTGTTGTCAAACAAGATTGAGTTTCTTAAATTCCTAGCTGCATTATGGAAAAATTAGAAGCTTGATATTTTGACACTAGTGGGCAGAGGGTCAAAGGTTTGGTAAATGTTTTGGTCTTTGGTAGCATTACAGACACAAATATTGATATGTTGTCATTGATTACTTACCTTTTCCAAGATGGCGGCATATCAAGGCTTGAGCTAGCATCATCTGTCCACAACGCAACATGCAGCCCCATCCTGCATCACTGGTAGGACCAGTTCCACCTGCATATAAATGAATAATCAAAAGCATTTCACTATGAGTGTCCAGGAATCATGTGACTTATATAAAATTATTCCATTGCGAAAATGAAAAATTTATACCAATTTTAATATTTTTGATACTTACCAATGGCCCAGACTAGCTGGTGCAACCCAATTTATTACCAGGGCCAAACACAAATTTTGAATCCCCTAAACCCCCCAAATTTGCCAAAAAAAACTTAAAAACGAGAAGACCAGTATGGTCCTCCATACTTTTGCGCAATGCGCAACTTGTTGTCAACGACAACAATAGGCTACCGCCATCTTGTCATTCTTATTGTTGTGCCTGTTAAATGTTAATAAGAACTGTAATAAAACTCAGCGGGGAGGAAGGAGTGTCTACTCCAGGGAGGGCCATCCCCGTCTGGGCCATTGGTAAGTATCAAAAATATTAAAATTGGTATAAATTTTTCATATTTTTCCACTATACCAATGGCCCAGACTAGCTGAGAATATTAAACAGGCAGGCGGGCCTAGTACTTAATATTCATTGCTCCTATTTCAGAAAAACAATGAAAATATAGGTGTAACTCTATTTAAGGCCTAGCATAACCCATTATGCTAATTTGATAAAGGAAGCCAAAATATAAAGAAGTCCAGAGAAATGAGACTCTTTATACATCATTAAAAATGTCCGAGTATTGGATAGAAAAGCTCGTCTTGACACATGACATAGACAATAACGCTTCACATCGAGCTACACATTAAAAGCATATAATATATTTAAAATTGCTTCATATCTAGCTACACATTAAAACTACCATAGACCGACCCCAGGATACTATCACTGAAGGAGGTATGTCCATGTTTCCACTCAAAGCCAGATGACAATTTGGAAATACCACCCCCCCCCCCCCCCTTCCCCTTGTTTTGAAAGTAACTACATGTACACTTCAAAATGAAGAAGGGAGCAGACTGGAGACAGTGCTAGAGCAGATCAAACAGAAGATTGAATAAAAGTCCTAATTAGAATGGACGACCTTCTTCTGAGCTACCGATAAGTCCTAAAAATCTGAGATCATCAGAAATTTATTCTAAATCTCGAAGATAAAATTTGGTAGAAGTCATCTGTTGTGTCCAATAAGCAGCTTGCAACAAAACCTTCAAATAATTACTACTAGCATAAGCCTAAGAAGAAGCTAAAGCTCTAACTTCGTGAGCTAAATCTTATAAGCTATTCTCTGATTCACAGACAAAGCATTATAAGCTGACCGAATAGCTAACTAAATCCATCTAGATATTGAATGAACAGAAATATCATTTCTGTTAAGAAGAGAAAGAAATAACCTTTTCCTACCTCTTCTAATAAAACTAGAACGCTGCTTATAAATCTTAAGTGCTCTTACTGGACACAACAAAGGTCTCTGACCATCTGAAGACGGTAATGCTTTAATAAGAATAGGGCTAGGCCATTTGTACGGAACCTGATTCTTAGCTAAGAATCCCACTTTCGTAGTGTGAGTAATAGAATCACCAACACTAAGATAATGAGAGTCTTCAACAGACAAAGCATGAAGCTCACTAACTCTTCTAGCTGACGCAAAACGCTAAAAGAAAAACCGTGTAATAAGTAAGAAATTTAAACTCAACAGTAATTAACGGTTCAAAAGCTGCTTTCTGAAGTTTCAGAAGAACCCCAGCTAAATTCCACTGAGGGACTAGTCTCAAGGTACGAGGTCTATTCACAGAAAAATTTCTCATTAAGTATTTATAGATACATCTGACCCAATGTTTAATTTCCCTTGGTGTGCATAGGTGTCAGAGAGCACAGACCTATAGCCCTTAATAGTGACTGGCTGTAACTTAACTTCATCAAAAAGATAAATAAAAAAGTTAGCTAATTGAGGAATAGTTGGGTTAAAAAAAATCAATCAATTGTGATTCACACCAACGAACAAAAACCTTCCACTTCGCTTCATAATTAACGAAGAGGAGGTCCTCCTACAGTTAGAAATTGCATCCATTGCTCGTCTGGAAAACTGTTATCATGCAGGAAGCCGACAGAGTTTCCCCTGTGTCAGAAGATCCCGGAGAAGTGGTAACTTCCGTGGAAGGTCCAAAGAAGTTCCCGGAGAAGAATTATCCACTGTCTGTGAGCCGACATACTTGCAACCAGTAGAATCTTGCAAGAAGACTGTTTTATCTTTAGCAAGATCTGTTGAATGAGGGGAGCTGGAGGGTAAGCATACCCTATTATCCCGTTCCATGAAATTGACAGAGCATCTACTGCATAAGCTTGAGGGTCTGGGCATGGAGACACAAAAGTCTGTAACTGATTGTTCAGACTCGTGGCAAAAAGATCGATCATTGGACGTTCCCACTGAAAACAAATCTGATTGAAGACAGATTTTTTCAACATCCATACAGAAGGTAGCAGGCAATCCTTCTTGATATAGAGAGTCTGCTGTTACATTGAGACGACCTGGAATATGACGAATCGATATCAGAATCTGATTCTTTTGAAAGAAAAGAAGAATCTTTTCGGTGAGATTCAACAGCTGAACGGAATGAGTACCTCCCTGATTCCGAATATAGGCTACTACTGTTGAATTGTCCAACAGAATTTGAACATGTGAGTGTATTACTCAACTGAGCCAATGATTTTAGAGCTAACCAAATTGCCCTCATTTCTTTGTAGTTAATATGGCCCTTCTGGGACCCAAGAAACTGACTCTCCCAAAAGCTGTAACATACTTGATCGCCCGGAATCACAGAAGCACCCCAACCCTCCTGACTGGCGTCCGCAATGATTATGAATGACGGCTCCTGAATCTGAAGTGGTATTCCCTGGGAAAACCACTGGATATCCGCCCAAATTTGAAGATGTTTTACTGACTGTGTTAAAACAATCGGACTGTCCAACAACTGACGTTTTACGGTCCAATTTTGAATTAGATAAATTTGAAGTGGACGAGTGCGCAAATGACCTAGCGGAATTAACTCTGCGGCGGCGCCGCAAAGTCGAAACAGCCACATAAACTCTCTTGCAGAAATGACTTGTGCGTTTATGCAAAATTTGCGTAAATAGAAACTAATTTTGCTCTTGCTACCGGCAAACAGACCCGATTGTTGAGAGTATCGAAACTCATTCCAGATGAACAAAACGACCTCGTCGGTATTAAATCTGACTTGTCGACAATGATTATATAAAACCTACTATAGTAGGCATCGTAGCAGCGATAGCAGACTCTGAACGTCGCTTTGAAGAGCATGAAAATTTTCGTACCTTTGAAGAAAGTCATCCAAAAATGCCGACGTCATTGAAGGCGAGTGAGCTCTAAAATGGCTCATCACCGCATTCACCACCCGAGTGAACGCCCACGGAGCAGGATTCAAGCCAAAACACATTGCTCTGAACTGGTATACTTCTCCTTGAACCGCGAAACGGAAGTCTATACTTGCGGCCTAATCGTTCACTCGGATGATGCCTCTCACCGATCGAATTGACTCATTTACAATTTGGAGCAATTATCAGCTTGTTATCCAACTGAGATCGATGACCAGCATGTACGAGCCGTCTGGCTTTGGCACAAGAAGAAAGATGTCCGTAGAATCCCTTTGAATTTGGAATCTCTACGACCTCTACTGCCTCCATGTAGGAGAGAGTCTACTGCTGAAATCAAAGCCTCTCTCTTGTTATATTCTGTGAAAGGTTCACAAAACGCGGAATCCGCGTTAATGGAGGTTTTCTCCGGAACGAAAGACGTAGACCATTTTACAACGTCTCGAACCCCAAAATCCTGAGTTATTTGTTCCAGTTGCTTGCGAATATTGAAAGCCTTCCCGCCAACTGAAGAACAGAGCTCGAAATCTTCAATTGTAGGACTTACGAGGCATATACGAGAAACCACGTGAAGCTCTCGCACCCCTCTATGATGTCGGTGTGGGGTTACGCGTTTCGTTATTTTCCGACTGCGTCATCCCCGTTTTGAAATCGCTCCCCTGTTTCGAGCCACCACGACCACGATTAGCTTTAAAAGCAGCATGGGCCGAGTCTCTCTTGGAGAAAAATTTACCTCTCCGAGGAGTACCACTTGTGGAAGGCTGAGTTGCGAAGCTGAGCGCAACAAAAGCTGACATAGCTTTCTTAGAAGCATCTTTACATACAGCTTTTAACTGATCATTGAATAATGAAGAGCCCGAAATGGAAGCGGCCCTTAGAGAGCTCTTAACACTGTCGTCAATAAATGACGCAGATTAAGGGTAGCATCACGCCTGACCAACTCTAAATTCGCTACTGAAAGAGCAGAGTGGGATGCTGTATACATGATGGCGCGAGAGAGCACTCTCAAGGAGATAACAACTCCTGTAAGCTCTCAGATTCCAAATTGCCGGCCAATGCCCTGCAAAAATGATCTGCATATGACAGCGTCCAAAATACTTTTGCTAGCTTCAATGCAAGTGACTATAACAAAAGAACTAACGCTACACGATGACGGAAGAGACATACCTAAGTCCCTAGCTCCGTCATCCAATTTGCAGATGAGCTCTTGGAATCTTATTCTCGCCTACCGTATTTAAGAAGGTATTGCCTCTAAACGGTAGGTCAAGCTTCCTTTCCGAAAGGAAAGAACTTTTTCTAGCCTGAGCCAGGTCAGCAATAGCTTCGTCACCGTAATCAAACGCATCTAATGCTTGGACTGATTCAGACGGATACAGAAGGATACTTTCCTTTGACTTAATGACCTCCCTGTCCAAAGAAGACAGGCGCTTGGCTCGAGAAGGCGCAGAACTAGACCAGAAGGAATTAATTCAGGTGAAAAAATCTTGCAGGAACCTCATAGTTTCCATATATTGCTCAGCCAAAGATGTAGTGTCAGTCTCGTCTTCATCAAACTCCCTAACACTACCAGCTAGAGGTTCCTGGTCTGGCCTATTATCGGCATACTGATAATTGAGGAAACCCTTCTTTCTGCCGATCCAGCACCGTCCGAATCATCCAAATCGGAGATCGATGACGGCCGCATATTATGCTGCTGGAAGTCTGCAATTAGCTGGGCAATTTGCTCCAGCAATTCCGTATTCGAGGCCTTTTGGCTCCAGAAGGTGATCTGACACAGAGCCCTGTGTCCGTCTTTTAGAAAAAGACATTTGCCTCGAAATGCTAGCCTTAGAGAGAGCCAGATCCTGGCTCTGACTCTCTACCTCTGGATCTTGCCGACTAGCATGCGGTCTACTGTGCTGAGTCCTGGAAACGGACGAAGAAGAGGCTCTTATATCAAAATTACTGCCAGCCGCACTAGCAGAGAAAGGTACATCAGAAACAACTGGTTCCGAAGCATTTTCTACCGGACTACCAGCGGAACTGGCAATGAAAGTCGAATCTTTCTGTTTTGTCCATAAAACAGAAGAATGCTTCGCTACTGATGCACCTTTCAATTTGACTGGCCTCTTCCCCTTACGTGCCGTCGTCTTAACAGAGGACTGTCTTCCATCCTCCGTATCCTGGACCGCTACGGATTTTCCCGGTACAGAAGCACTAATTAAAGGCTTCGTTACACCGGTCGAGCTAGCTGACCGTCTGCTTGCCCGAGGTACCGAGTATTCTGCGATACCTCGTAAGTCAACATGCTCTGTATCTAAAGACGACAGCAGCACAGAACTTGATGTTATACCATAACCAATACCATGTTCTTGTTCCTCTGAAATGGAAACTAAATTTGATTAGTTACCTTAGGCAAAAGCACTGAAATCGGTGCTTCGCCAACACATGCATAAGTTGAGAGGGAATTCCATCGCTTGGAATCCCAAGACCAGCAAGTTGCACAGGTACCATCTTTCGAGCAACGAGTGCAAGCCAAACATGATGAATATTAATTAAGAAAGGACTTCTTCCTCTTACATTTCGAACATGAGGACTTCATAATACACATACGTCCGAGGCAAAAATTTAAAACTGAATAGGAGCCGGTAACCAAGTCCAAAACAGGCACAACAAAGGCCCAGGTCAGACAACCAGTATCCCAAGAATACCCTTAACAATAGAGAAACTTCCCCAGAAGATTCCCCATAGAGAAGGGTAATGGCAAACAGACACGCACAACTATGTCAAAAATAACAGGTACGCGACAAAAGGGGTACGAATAATCCACATTCCGTAAATTATCTAAGATTTTTAAGAAGAATTTTAATTAATAACAAATTCGCAAACGGCAAATAGTTCTTAAAAATCTACTGAGAGGATTCAAGGGGGAAAAGGTGAACATTGAACACACACATAATGATAAACAAAAAATGAACAAATCAGGTGCATATCCCGAAAACGGGAAAGACAAGAAATATTATTTAATTTCAATAAAGTTATAGCCCTGAAGGTTCAAAAACTCAATGTCCACATTCAGCTAGATTCTGCTGCAATTATTCCACCATTCCACTTCAAAATCGTGTCTGGCTACATTATACTTTAGGATTTTATAGCACAAAAGTCAGGATACGTGTTGATCTGACATGGGCCAAACAACAGAATGACAAGATGGCGGTAGCCTATTGTTGTCGTTGACAACAAGTTGCGCATTGCGCAAAAGAGTGGAGGACCATACTGGTCTTCTCGTTTTTAAGTTTTTTTTGGCAAATTTTGGGGGTTTAGGGGATTCAAAATTTGTGTTTGGCCCTGGTAATAAATTGGGTTGCACCAGCTAGTCTGGGCCTTTGGTATAGTGGAAAAATATTACAGTACCCTGATTACTTAAGCAGACAGGGAATTTAGGCTCCCTGATTATTTAAGCAGACAGGGAATTTAGGCTGGATCATGACAAGGAATGTTCTGGTCGAAATTATCTGTCTTCCTACCCCCCCCCCCCCCCCCCCCCCAAACCACACATGACTGTAGAATCTTATCTGCTGAAAGAGAAATGGCGACAACACTGAATGTCAATTGCTACTTTGGTTTGTTTTTACAGCTAAACACCACAATACATCGTGGATCACACAGCCCTTCATATATATATAGACTCCCCTCTCCTCATGGTGTTCTATTTTACCAATTGCACGGGAATTGTTTACCGCTATATACAAGCCATGTTCCATTACCAGGAACCATGGGACTGCAATGAGGAATCAAATATAATATAATATAATATAATATAATATAATATAATATAATATAATATAATAAAACATAATATTATATAATATAATATCGTATTTTGAGTGCAACAAGGTCCTAAACACAATGCAGATGGCACCTTGTTGCACATAAGAGATGGGAAAATATAATAAAATAATATAATATACTGAGTCAAAAAGAAAGAATAATAGAAACAAATGTGAAAAAATAGCATAAAGAATGAAATATAATAGTTCTAATGTTGCATGTTGGTGAACAAGAAGTTGTGGAGAGTTTAATGACATGTTGTTGTTGTCCACCCAACCATATACAATTTTTCTACGGATTTCAAAATAGCATGTGCTACAAGAGAATGTCAAATTGAATGGGTGACCGCCAATTTTCTTTGTGTTATGTTGTGCTAGAGAGCCTGGGCTATTGAGAAAACATGCTAGTTTTTGTCTTCCGACATTTTAAACGAGGCCCCAGGGGGCCTGAAGGCGCTCACCTGACATGGTAGCCTAAATATCAACCCAGGGAATTGAATTCAACAAGTTGCATCTGCCGCCTCCGAAGAAAGGCTTATAACAAATATCCAAAGATTCTGACCAGTGGATCTAAAAAAAAGGATTTTTAAAGAATATCCCTCATATTGAACTAAGTAATAATTCGGTCTCCCAGAGGGAGCCCAAATATGAACCTAGGGACTTGGCTTGAACAAACTTGAATCCCACCTCCAGTGGGATGCTGTATACCAGATATCAAAAGATTCTGACTGGTGGATGTGAAGAAGAAGATTTTTTAAGAATATTCCTCATATTGAACTAAGTTACAATTCAGGCTCCCACAGTGAGCCCAAATATGGACCTAGGGACATGGCTTGAACAAACTGGAATCTCACCCCCCTAAAGATGCTGCAT
Organism: Pictodentalium vernedei; assembly: GCA_031216915.1. NCBI lineage: Eukaryota > Metazoa > Mollusca > Scaphopoda > Dentaliida > Dentaliidae > Pictodentalium > Pictodentalium vernedei. The sequence continues at coordinate 97,384,969 of CM062290.1, read as the reverse complement.
ACCAAATATCAAAACATTCGGACTGCTGGATCTGAAGAAGAAGATTTTTAAAGAAAATTCCTGATTTTGAACTAAATTATAATTCGGGCTCCCAGAGTGAGCCCAAATATCAACCCAGGGATTTGGCTTGAACAAACTTGAATCTCACCTCCCTAAGCATGCTGCATACCAAATATCAAAAGATTCTGATTGGTAGATCTGAAGAAGAAGATTTTTAAAGAATATTCCTCATACTGCACTAATTTAAACATTTGGGCTCCCATAGAGAGCCCAAATATGGACCCAGGGATTTGATTTCAATAAACATGTGAAAGAATCTTCCAAAGATGTTATATGTGAAATTTGAAAGCTTTTGGAGCAGTGATTTGGGAGAAAAGTAGTCTTAAATGTTTTTCCCATTACCCACAGTGTTAAAAAATGCTGACTCAGCACTTTTTTAAAGTCCCAGAAATGTACCCCATGATAAAACCAATAGCAATTTTTTTTACCATTCCATTCTGTTGGTCCTAAGGAAGCTTCACACCAAATAAGAATTCTCAGTGCCGTGTAGTTTTGGAGATATGGGCGTTTCATTTTTTTTCTATTTTTAGCTCCTGCGGTTCCCATGGGGCGACTGGAAAAAAATTTGGGCAAAAATTAAGTACTTATGACCCAATAAGCCCTCATATCAAATTTGGTTCAAATCTGCCTCTCGGTTTGGAAAGTTAAAAAATTTATAGTAATTTATATATTTTTTATACTTACCAATGACCCAGACTTAGCTGGTGCTAACTCTAACAAAACCAGGGCCAAACACAAATTTTGCCCCCCAACCCTCAAAATTTGCATCCAAAACAAAAAGAAATCATGTCCTATAGGACCTCCATACTACGCCCCCACTGCGCATGCGCAGTGTCAAGGACGTCCCGAAATTGGCGCCAATTATCATTCTTACTGGCAGTGCCTGGTCAGCGCTATGTACTCAGCGGTGAGGCAAGAGTTCCCAACTCCTGGGAGGGCCATCCCCATCTGGGTCATTGGTAAGTATAAAAAATATATAAATTACTATAAATTTTTTAACATTTTTATACTGTACCAATGACCCAGACTTAGCTGAATAGTAAAAAGGCTGGAGGGCCTAGGACATAGAGGAAAATCCAATAAGCTCAACTATATAATAAAGAGGTAACCCCTTAAGGAGAAAAGGAGTATTAGGCTTTACATTGGTTTGGGAGAAAAGTAGTCTTAAATGTTTTTCCCATTACCCACAGTGTTAACAAGAGCACCGCCAAGCGGGACATTATACGCCCATTTTATATTTTTGAAGGGCTGGGTTAAGGATGGGGGTGAGGGTGAAAATTGTTCAGACCAACCCCATATTTGAACTTGACCTGTCTTTTGTTTTGAATAAACCACATACCAAGTTTAGGAGTCAATCGAAAAAAAAATACTAAAGTTATCATCTGGAAACCAAATGTTGACGAACGGACAGACCGACGGAGGGACAAATGGATGGACAAATGGACAGACAGACAGACTGAATTCATAATTCGACGGTTTTTCAACAGACGTATAAAAAATCAGTCAGGCCAGACTAAAGTTATAATCGGGAAAAAACAAAATGCAGAAATTCAAGAGGAATAACTCTGGAAAGTTACATGCGATTTTGGCCGAAAGTGAACTTGAGCTGTGTTTTGTGGTCATAAACAAAATCTGAGAATTTGAAACAAATTAGTCAAGGCAAACTAAAGTTATCATCCGGAAACCACATAATTCACAAATTTGCAATCATTCAAGGGGAATAACTATGGAATGGTACATGTGATTATGGCCAAAGGTGAACTTGAGCTGTGCTTTGTGGTCAAAAACAAAATCTGAGAATTTGAAAAAAATCGGTCAAGGCAAACCAAAGTTATCATCCAGAAACCGCAAAATCCACAAATTTGCAATCATTCAAGGGGAATAACTATGGAAAGGTATATGCGATTGTGGTCAAAAGTGAACTTGAGCTGTATTTTGTGGTCAAAAACAAAAAACTGAAAATTTGAAATAAATCGGTCAAGGCAAACTAAAGTTATCGTCCGGAAACGAGAAGTTGGGCTAAATTCCCATAAATAAAGGGCCATAACTCTACTGCAAATGGGCCGCTAGAAATGGAAATCGAACCCATCCTGTATTTTGTCATACTAAATTCACATGCCAAATTTAACTCAGCTCAAACAATTACAAGTAAAGTTATCGTCCGGAAACGAAATGTGTCCATGGACGGACAGACAGACAGACGGGTGGAGAGACCATTCACATAATGTGTCCCGTTTTTCAAACGGGCGTATAAAAACAACATCTGAAAAATTTGGTGTCAAGGCGTTCGGCTTTAAATGAACGGAAACCAATTTTTTTTCAAAAATTGTGTTTTCAAAGGGCCATAACTCTGCAGTGGATGGACTGCGAAACACCAATATGGAACTTAACCTGTATTTTATTGTTACAAACAACATCTGAAAGTTTGGTGTCGATCCGTCAAGGCGTTCGACTTTAAATGAAGGGAAACCCATTTTTTCTGAAAGATTGTGTTTTCAAAGTGCCATAACTTTGCAGCGGATGGACTGAGAAACCCCAATATCGAACTTGACCTGTATTTCATTGCTAAAAACAACATCTCAAAAATTTGGTGTCAATCCGTCAAGGCGTTCGTTCAGCTTTAAATGAACGGAAACCAATTTTTTTAGAAAAATTGTGTTTTCAAAGGGCCATATCTCTGCAGCAGATAGACTGAGAAACACCAATATCGAACTTGACCTGTATTTTATTGCTAAAAACAACTTCTGACAGTTTGATGTCAATCCGTCAAGGCATTTGACTTTAAATGAACGGAAACCAAATTGTTTACAGGCAGACAGACAGACGGACAGACAGATAGCCTGACAGACAGACAGATTGATAACATAATACGACCATTTTTATAAATGGGCGTATAAAAAATGCTGATTCAGCACTTTTTCAAAAGTCAAAAAAAAGTACCCCATGATACAACTGATAGCAAATAGCAATTTTTTTTTACCATTCCATTCTGTTGGTCCTAAGGAAGCTTCACACCAAATAAGAAATCTCAGTGCTATGTAGTTTTGGAGATATGAGCGTTTTAATTTTTTTCTATTTTTAGCTCCTGCGGTTCCCATGGGATGAGAAAAAGAATTGGGGCATAAATTAAGTACTTATGACCCAATAAGCCCTCATATCAAATTTGGTTCAAATCTGCCTCTCGGTTTGGAAAATAGAAATTTTGGGCGGGGTAAAAATAATTGCCCCTCCCGTAATGAAGGCAAATATAGCTCCTCGAACCTCTCTTGAACAAATCTGAGTCTACACCTCAAAAGGAAGCTGCACAACAAATATCAAGTTTCTGCTACTGCTGGTTCATGAGAAGAAGATTTTTTAAGATTTAAGCACACATTTTGGGTGTGGCCCTACCGAGGGGTGAGGCACCATGATTTGAACAAAATCAAATTGCGATGTCATAACAAACTACTATCTCAAATATCAATTAAATTGGTTCTGCGGTTTCGGAGGAGAAGACGCAAACACCATGTTCACGGACGACGGACGGTGAGTGATCACTGTAGCTCTCCTGACTGAAAGTCAGGTTAGCTAAAAATGCCAAGGTTAACCAAAAATCTGAGGTTGCGTGCCATTGGTATGCATGAGGCTGGGATACCTCCAGAATAGCTTGTTGCCGAGTTCAGTCACTGTGGCCACTATTTACCGTCTCATTGGAAGGTATAAAACCACTGGATCTACTGCCAACTGACCGCATACAGGTCAACCAAGAGTTATGACCCCTGCACAAGACAGACACATCAGGACGTCTCACTTGCGGGATCTTTTCCATCCGGCGACGAGGACAGCAGTAATTACTCCTGGTAGAACTAACAATAGAATCAGTGCATAAACTGTCTGCAACAGACTTGCTGAACACGGTATCTGAAGTAGGCATCCATATCATGGACCAATCCTTACCCAACGTCATCATACCGTCAGAATAGAATGGGTACGTCAGCGTGTTCACTGGAGTCAGAAGCATTGGAACACAATTATTTTTAGTGATGAATCATAATTTTGTCTACAGCACGCTGATGGTAGAGCAAGAGTTATCACCGACGAGGAGAACGGTTTTCTGATGCTTGCATGCGGGAATGCGACCGTTTTGGCAAGGGTAGTGTAATGGTTTGGGCAGGAGTTTCCTTGCACCATCGAAAGAATTTGATTTTCATCAATGGTAATCTGAATGGACAGTGATATAGGGATGAAATTCTTAACGCTGTTGTTGTCCCGTTGTTCAACACTAACGTCAGATTGCAGTTATTCCAGCAAGACAATACCCAATGTCACGTGGCACATATCTGTTGTGACTTTCTTGAGGAGCAGAGCATTGAACTTCTTCTCTGGCCCCCACTTTTGCCAGATTGTCAATCGAGCATCTTTGGGATCAATTGAACAGTCGGGTATGACTTCATGATCTTCAGACGTTACGCAATTTACTTAATTTTCTGAGGCAGGAGTGGAATGCAATACCACAGGGTGACATCCAGAGACCTATCAGGAACATGCACCGTTGATGTCTTGCCATCTGAGAGGCAAACGGTGGACATACACGCTATTGACTGCATGTGTGAACTTTTCATTTCACCCCATGTCTGAATTATGACTCCCTGACATGAGGCTAGCAACAGTAAGAACATGACATTATGCAAATTCATACAGCTAGACTTGAAATGTGAATTTACAATAATTTGTTTCGGATTAAAGTCGATAATACTAAAAAAATTGCTCCTCAAAGTTTAACTTTCTTTTTTGATTCAGTATATAATATAATATTATATAATAAAGCTTTGGCAAAATGGATGGCATGGATGGGCTTTGAATCCTTATTTTGTTCAATTCCCTTGTGTTTTTCATTGTACATACTTTTGGAAACACTCTTGTCTTCCTTAAATCCATCTTTTGAATATTCCCTCTTTCAAAGCATGCCAGACAAATAAACATATGAACGTCATTACACATACTTTAAATATTTAGAATCCAATAGAGTTTTAACCAAAGGTGTGGAAAGTTTCCTAGAAATTCCACGACAGCGAAACCTGTAAGTCTAAAGATTTGATAGTTATTTCCAGTCAAGACCTGGCTATGCCTGTGCAGGCAGCCAAGACTTGATCAGAAACAAGTGCTAGGGTACTCTGACTACTGTCTTGAAGAATGCATTCTGCAGCACTTGTTTTGAGAACACAGAACTAATTCTTTAAGAGTTAAAATACTTGTTCAATAAGACATTTACCAATAGCAGGAAAATTTCTTCTATATGTGAACCACAGTCTGGATAATACATCATGTCTTATTTCTTCTAAATCTGTAATAAAGCAATGATCAGAATTCAATCCACTAGGTTCTAAAGATATAGAATAAATGTATAGTGTTTTCAAGTAAAAAATTTATTCTACGAGTAGGATTAAGAAAGAAACCAACGAGCCTCCCGTGAGTCCGTTTCATTCTTAATCCTATGAGTAGAATAAATTTTTTACTTGAAAACACTATACGTTTATTTTGTTTATCCCATAAGTCATTTACAGGGCAGTGGCTGAGTAATCATGCTGTTACTCACTACAAAACAATGCGAGAAGTGAGGAGCACATTGGTCCAATTCGATCGACAAGCAAAACTGCCAAAAATGATAAATTCAAAGTAATTTGTATATTTTTATACTTACCAATGCCCAGACTAGCTGGTGCAAACTCAAGGTTATCAAGGGCCAAACACAAATTTTGAACCCCCCCCCCACCCCAATCCCCAAAATTTGCTTGCAAAACCGAAAATTAAATGTCCTATCTGGTCCTCCATACTTTTACTCTCCGCGGATGTGTAGCCGTCAGGAGGTGACCGGAATTGGCACCAACATCATTCTTTGTAGATCAGAGTACTACATAATAACTCAGCGGGGGAGGTATGAGTGCCCACTCATGGGAGGGCCATACCCACCTGGGCCATTGATAGGTATAAACAAGAGGCCCCTGGGGGCCTTAGGGTGCTCACCTGACATGGTAGTCTAAATATCAAATCAGGGACTTGACTTGAATAAGCTACATACGCCCCTCCTAAGAAAAGCATATACCAACTAGATGAAGCAATTGTGCCCACACAAAACACAGGATTTTCCTTCTATTTTCAGTTCCTGCACTTGTACATCCCAAAATTGAGATAAACGCATAAAAACAGATTTTTTTTTATTTTTGTTCGGAAATTTTCAAAGTCCCAAACAAAATTTTTTCAAACTAAAATTTTTTTTTCTTCTTAAAATGGACCAAAATGCATAAAAAAAACAAAAAACTCATTTCCGGATTTTGGTCCAAAATTTTCTAAGTCCCACCCGGACACCAAATTTTCAGAATAGAAAAAAAAATAAAAAAATTTTGTCTTAAAATTGACCAAAACGCATGAAATACAAAAAAAAACAATTTCGGGATTTTGGTCCAAAATTTCTAAGTCTGGACCAGGACCCCAAATTTTCAGCCCAAATATGAACCCAGTGATTTGGCTTGAACAAACTTGAATCTCACCTCCCTAAGCATGCTGCATACCAAATATCAAAAGATTCCTGTTGGTAGATCTCAAGAAGATTTTTAAAGAATATTCCTTATACTGCATCTGAATCTGACCACCTAGAGATGCTGTGTACCAAATATGAAAAGATTCTGACTGGTGGATCTGAAGAAAATTTTTAAAGAATATTCCATGTATTGCACTAAGTTAAAATTCAGGCTCCAATAGGAAGCCCAATTATTAACCCAGGGACTCGATTTGAACAAACTTGAATGCCACCCCCCCCCCCCCCCCCCCCCTCCCCCTCCAGAGATGTTGCATACCAAATATGAAAAGATTCTGACCACTGGATCTGAAGATGATTTTTTTGGTATTTATGAGTGCTATCAGAGTTATGCCCCTTGTGGTGCCCCCGTGGGCATGACAACTTTATTTGAACAAACTTGAATTGGCATATGATAGGGAACATGCACACCAGATTTGGTTCAATTTGGTCGAGTAGTTTGTGAGAAGTTGATAATGTAAAGTTTATGCCGGACGGATGACAACTCACAGACGACGGACAGAAAGTGATTAGTAAAGCTCCCCTTGAGCTTCACTCAGGTGAGCTAAAAATGAGGATACCAGAGCAAAAGCCAACATTTTCCTTTAGAGGGCTTCATATTCAATCAAACGCAAATAACATGTTGTTTATATAAATTTGTTTTATCACAATTGCCTGTGGGCACTCTTCAATAATTTGTGATAAAACAAATTTTGAACAAATTATGACCACCAAAAATAATGTAGCCTCATCCAGTTAACAAATCATCTTACCTCAACATGAGACTCATACAGGCTTTGTGAAGAAGAGTCGTGAATTAGCCCCTCACAATTGCATTTGAAGTGCAAAAGATGGCAAATATTTCTTGCGGAAAGGACTGAAACAAGATGGCCAAGGGAATACTATTTTCCCCGAGCCCTGGTTAACCACTCTCCATATACTGTTAAAATCCTATATTTTGACTGTTACTGTGTAACAGAGTGCTGATCTCATGGTTCTGAAACTCACTAGTGATGAACAGATTACCAAAACTTGCTATAAACCGATTACCGATTATTTCCCTGCTGATTATGCCGTTTCCAATGGCTGAAATAGGACACAGAAGAAAATCTGTTGGTACCTGTTATACTACAGAATTTCGTTGATAAATCATCAATTACGAAAGCTTAATACCACATAAGTTCTCAGAGTATGCATATTTAGTGCTGGGCAATATTAGCCAAAATAATATTTGCATTTTGGTTGGGGTGTGAGGAAAAGATCGTTGTTAACGATACAATCACAAGATATTGTTCTCATGAAGATTGTGTTTTATTTCGGTAAATAGCGTTAATACAGTTTTGTGTAAGGATACAATACACTTGGCTGAATTAAATAGGAATATACTCAGAACGCATACTTTGGGTCTTAAATGAATAATAATTTTGATGTTAATGTGTGTTGTGAAGTCGTATGAAGCATAGTTTACACGTATGTCAGAACGTATTATTCAATGGTCTTTTTTCAACTTGTTACCTCCCTTGATGTGTTTCTCCAATGTTTACATGAACTTGACAAACTACGGGAAATGGTGGCGATCTCATACCAAGTGCAGTTGGTAAGTTCTGTAATATCTCTGCTCTGCAAATTCCTAAATTGTCAGCTATGCACAACACACGCTTTTAATGAGGAAACTTTATTGAAATGGACAGATATCAAAGGGATTTTTAATAGTCAGTGTTAAATATAGAATAACCGGAAACTGCCGGTTTTTATGTGCCGGCTGTCATAATCAGCCCATGCCCCATAACTGGCCAGTTTCGACTGCTGATTCCGATTATCGGTTCATCACTAAAACTCACCATACAGTGTGCTATATTTTTCACCAAGTAAATACACTGGTTCTTCCGTCTGGGGAAAATCCTGGTATGCTAACGGTCCATTTTCATATGTGGTGCTTGAAGCTATTAAAAGTATAAACAAAAAAAGAGATGAAGTATATTTACAAACTGGGGCAATTCTTGTTGCTACATTTGCACCTTAAGACACACATGTTCTGCACAAATCAGAAATTAAGATTACCTGAACAAGGGTTAGCAGGCCTGTCATTTTCAAAACTGAAGGAGGGCGATAACTGCCCACCTAAATTAGGCTTGGGAGGACGATTTTTCACTTGCACAAAGTGAGTTTAGGGGGCCACTGAGGGCGATTTTATCGCATAGCCTCTATGTATCTTTTATCGTAAATTAAATACAGAGAGTCTTCAACTTCATTCCATATTGAGGGATTTTAACTCCTTGCATCTGGCTGGCGGATATTCCTGCCTAGGACAGGATTTCTCTTGCCACTGAAATAAGTATAATTTCGGCACATTTAATAAAAAATTTTCTTCTGTAAAATGTATGAAGTTTTTCACCAATGATTCCTGGAAATAAATATAGATGAATTTTTCATCAAATTTAGTCATGGCTGCTTTATAGCAGTCATGACTAGATCTGATAAAAAATATTTAGAAAATACTCAGAGGGTTAAGAGTTAACACTTTACCTAACGAATTGCCTGCATCCGCCCGTGTAATATGCAAATTGAGCAGTTGAACAAATTTAATTTAATTTTTCAAAATATTTCAACAAAACCATATCATGTGACCTTCACTGGAACGGGCTCATTGAGCTCGTTCCAATGAGGGGTCACATGATATGGGTTTTGTTGAAATTTATAGGAAATATTTTTTAAAAATATTTAAAATAATAAATTTTGATACCGTCTGCATTGGGTAAAGGGTTAAGCATGTGAAATTGTCATTGTGAAAATAATAAAATGTTAGCTTTTAAAGTGCTGCGAAACAAAATGAAAGTGTCAATGACACTGTTGCTCAACTTGTGTAAGACATGTACATGTATAGTATGTGACACATCAATGACACACATCTGGGTAATGACCTGATAACAAAGGTACATGTAAAGTATTGTAAAGGTCTGTACATAAATACTGACTGTAGCCTGTAACAAATGTACAGGTAAAGTATTGTAAAGGTGGGTGACAGTTAGATGCCTCTCGTCAGAGCTGTGCTGAAATGTGCACTTACTGTGTATAAGTAGCACTGAATAAATCAAAGTTTGTTTAATTAACCGGTGCCAGACATCTTGAAATTTCGGACCATACCCAAAAACACACGTTCTCATCCAAGGTGATAACAAAGGTACCAAAGAAGTTTCGTGAAGATCAGTTCAAAAATACAGCCTCTAGCCCGAGTCGTATTGACATGTGTACAACTGTGTACAAGTAGCAATGAATAAATCTAAAGTTCATCTGATTTGCATAATTTCTGCAGGAGAAAAAACCTGTATTATACGTGATGTATTCCATGTTACTGAACATCCATTTAAAAACTTATTCAAATCAGAACCTTCATGTAGAAGTTTTGTACAAAAAACTGATTGTACCTAATTTCGGTACAAAATGGCAGCTGGCAGCCATCTCAAATTTTGGACCACACCCCAAAATACCCACTCTTGTCCCAAGGTGATAACTAAGCTACACAAGAAGTTTAGTGAAGATCGGTTCATAAATACAGCCTCAAGCCCGAGCTGTGTTGACATGTGCACTGCCGTATTGACACGTGCACTCACTGTGTAGAAGTAGCACTGAATAAATCAAAGTTCATCTAATTTGCATAATTTCTGCACAAGAAAAAAACCCGTATTATATGTGAAGTATTCCATATTACTGAATATTCATTCAAAAATTTATTCAAATCAGTACCTTCATATAGAAGTTCTGTACAAAAAACTGATTGTACATAATTTTGATACAAAATGGCCTCTGGCAGCCATTTTGAATTTTGGACCGCACCCAAAAACACTTGTTCTTATCCCAAGGTGATAACAAAGGTACCCAAAATGTTTCATGAAGATCGGTTCATAAATATTGCCCCCAGCCTGAGCCATATTAACATGTGTACTAACTGTGTATAAGTAGCACTGAATAAATCAAAGTTCATCTAATTTGCATCATTTCTGCACGAGAAAAAAAACCTGTATCATATGTGATGTATTCCATGTTACTAAACATTCATACAAATATTTATTCAAATCAGAACTTTCATACAGAAGTTCTGTACAAAAAAACTGATTGCACTAATTTCAGTACAAAATGGCTGCCGGGAGCCATATTGAATTTCGGACCACACCCAAAAATACTCGCTCTTGTCCCACGGAAATAACAAAGGTACCCAAGAAGTTTTGTAAAGATTGATTCATAAATACGGCCTCTAGCCCAAGCCGTATTGAATTGTTGATGGAAAGACAGACAGATGGACAGACTACATCAAAGCTGAGCTAAAAAAAAAGGCAACACAAGCAAACCTTATAGATGCTGGTATGTTCATTTGGTATTTTCTTATTAATTAGTGCAAATGCCCTTTAAAACACAATTACTGTCATCGTTATTGCTAAAGCCATTGTTTCACAGTTTCCAGTCCAAATGGTGTTCAGTTATGGTTTTCCAGTCAGCCAATTTCCAGGGTGTTTCCCTGGGTGCAAATTAGTGCGTGAGATGATGTTATGCACTTTCACATTCTTTTTATAGCTGAACTCTTTGAGCATTGCACAATGCAAAAGGGACTTCAAATACTCTTATCATTATGACTAGTATATTTATGTTCACAGAAGCGTACATATTTTCTATAAATTAAAAAAAAAATAAAAAATATGCTGCACCCGGAATACAAGAGTTGATCATTTCCACATAACACCCAAATAAATGCTTTTTTCATTGTTCAAGCAGAAATCTGCTAAAATAGAAGGTGCATAATTTCAGCCGTAGGCATAATGATGTTGTGATAATGCTGATAATGGGATTCCCCAGTGCATCAATGAAAAATGTGGATCAATTCAAGATTATTTCCATTTCATTTTTTTGGAAGCTAAAACGTTATTACTTCACAAGAAAATGGTTTCAAAGAATTTTTCTCACTGCCACAAAATAAAAAATGAGGAAAATGTTTTGTAAATTTTTGATACCACAAATATAGCCATATTTTCTCTCACCTGGGATAAGTAATATGACCCCTCTTTCACCCCCAGAAATAAGGGTCAGGTGGACGATTACCGTCCACAGAATTTTCAATTCAGGCGGCCCACTGTGACCTGGGGTGAACACCTTCCTCAAAGTGACAGGCCTGGGTTAGCTTAAATTCTTTCAAGCAATCCTTGTTCAGGGATGCAGTGTGCAAAATGTTAAAAATGACTCTAACCGACAGACCGTTCACGTGGTTTGGAGATGGCTAACCGAACACTCAGCTAGGTACAAAATTCTTAGAAAACTGCTTTTTTATCATTAACAAGTATTCAAATATTGCGTGGAATTGAAAAAAATACATGTATAGCCTCTCAAGGCAAAAGTATAAAAATCTATCATATACAAGAAAGGCTGGTTAACTGGTAGAGTGCTGAAAGCCCATATTTGGGCTTTATTCTGAACTGTGGGTACCTACAGTTGAAGACTTCATATTTTGTGGATATCCTCCATATTATCTAGTAAGTAAAATTACTTCACTCCAACGATCTGCATCGTTACAATTTATGGGAGAGTGCCCATAGGCACTCTCCCATAAATTGTAACGAGACAAAAATGTGTGAACAAATCTTGAGACTGAGAAAAACTTTAGCACTCTACCAGTTAAGTTACTCAAACTTTACCATTCAAGATGCAACTTATGGCTAGCCGGACATCCATTCACGTAGATTTAAATTTACGTAACCACCACGTGAATGAAACAAGCCTTCTCGTCAAATGTTGCACACTGGGGATGTGCCCACAATGGGCGAATCCAGGCAGCATCGCCTAGCAATATAATTTACCACCCAGGACTCAGACCAGTTTCAAAGATGAATTGATTATATTGACAGCCTGTCTGACAATGCTAATCCTTACTTACTGACACGCAGTTATTTATTTATTTATTGGTGTTTAAGGTCACATATTTCTGCACAATGGCTAATCAAGACCACGACAGTTTTATGGGTGGAGGAAGCCGGAGTACCCGGGGAGAACCACCGGGCAATGGCGAGCAACTGTCAGCTCCCCAACATACTGACTCCACACAAGCAGGGTAGCAATGGCTGAAGACAGGTGCACCGTCGACGTGTAGTACGCCTTAGTACACAATGCCACCTTGCCCCCACATGGGCAATGAGGTGAAATGTCTTGCCCAAGAACACAACGCGGTTGCCGCAGGTGGGATTCGAACCGAGGACCTCTCGGCTTGCAGCCTGCACCTCTACCAACTGGGCCACCGCGCACACTGACACACAGTTAAAATGTGCAGCTTACATACACCATTTTAATGAATTTTTATACTAAATGGTAAATGATCATCCTCGATGTAGGAAACTAGCAACACAAATTATCTTGGGCTTGTCTCTTTGCCCTAACAGTACTTCAGCAATTTGAACTTAGTAGCTGTGAAGCCACTATGTTCAGATTGTTGAACTACATGTAGTTTGCCTGGCCCTAACTTGTGACATCACTTGGCACTCATCTTAAAGTTTGCAAATCCCTGCATTTTTAAGCGGGCCTGGCATTTTTAATGAAAGCAGGCTTGTCATTTTGAGGTGGGAATTCGCCCCGGGCCACAGTCGCCCTCCTGAGTACAAAATTCCACTGACGGTAAAATTCTGCCTAACCCCTATTCCTGCGACCCATTAATTCAGTAGAAGGCACCTCAAAACTGGTCATCTCAAACAGCAATTTTCGAGTATTGAAGGAGGAAACAAAGTGCAATTTGTGAAGTTTGTAGTGTATCCTCAATGCAGTTACCAAGAGACAGTAAGTAACTTTCCAAATATGAGTGAGAGGTGACAGGTCTGCAAATTCTAAAGTTGTAATTAGTTATTACATCATACATCAGACTGTGACAACTCTCGTGTCATGTGGGATTACAGGACATTTCATCCCCAAGCCAGTTTGACACCTGAGGATTCACATGGGATGTTTCGTCCCAAAATCAAAGCTGGGACGATTTGTCCCCCAAATCTGATTGATTCATCCCAAGTTATCAGCATCTGGTAGTGTGCATGGTGCACTGGCTTGTACAGTCATCATGTAACGTATAGATTATGGGTTTGGTTATTTGGATGCAAGACAACTATAACACTCACTGTTAGTGAGTGTCATGGGAAACCTGGTATCTTGCATCCAAATATTCAAGCTTGTATCTATACATTAAGTGATGATGTACATTATACTTACACAAACCATGCACCTTAAAATGATATTAGTTGTATACCCAGCAGGCTGAAACAAAATGGCTTCCTCCAACCATAAAGGGCCCCCCTGAGGTGATTTGAGACGAACCATAATGGCCCTCCCGCAATTTTCAAAATGACGAGCCTGTGAAAGTGTCAATGACACTGTAGCTTAACTTGTCTGTGTGTTGTTGTGTTTGATGAAAAGGATAATGTTCAATGTTTATGAAAGGATTATGAAATAAGACAATAATTGTGATAAGTGGGAACATGTTAATTTCTGTTCCCTGCATGCTATGTTTTCAATAAAAAAAATATGAGGTGTAGACTGTACTAAAGAATTGAGAGGTGGGTTAATGTGGCCCTTACAGTTAATGTATGTCAACGAAAGTTACCAAGTTACAGTGAAATTATTCCAAAATGAGTCATCCTGTTAAGCTACAATGAAGTCCCTTCCTAAATACTGCCTGTAGACTGTGCTAAAGGTATTCAGGCTTCAGGTCTGTGTAGCCATCATGGTTGACCTATCGCTACCAAAAAGGGATGTCCTCATCCAGAGTCATCCTACCAAGCAAGTTACAATGAAATTTCTTCACAAATACGACTTATAGTCTGTGCTAAAGTTTTTCAGGTTTTGGGCTTAGGCAGCTGTCATGGTTAAATGATAGAGACCGGAAGGGGACGGTCTCATCTGGGCATTATCTGAAGTCATCCTACCAAGTTACAATGAAATCCCTTCAAAAGTATGACCTGTAGACTGTGCTGAAGGTTTTTGGGCTTCGGGCCCCTGTAGCCATCACAGCGGACCAATCACGACCAAAAGGGGATGTTATCATCTAGACATTATATGAAGTCAACCTACCAAGTTACAATGAAATCCCTCCATAAATACGACCTGCAGACAGTGCTAAAAGTCACGGTTGACAGATCACGCCCAACTAGGGAAGTTCTCATCTAGACATCATACAGAGTCATCCTTTCTAGTTACAATTAAAATCCCTCCATATTAAATATGACCTGCAGTCTGTGCTAAAAGTTTTTTGGTTTCGGGCTTGGGCAGTCGTCACGGTTGACCGATCATGACCAAAAGGGGATGTTCTCATCAAGATATTACACAGACGCACCCTACCTAATTACAATGAAATCCCTTCATAAATACGACCTGCAGACTATGTTAAAGGTTTTTAGGTTTTGGGCTCGGGCAGCCATCATGGTTGACCAATCGCAACCAAAAGGGGACGCTCTCATTTAGCGACGACCCCAAACCTGCATGTATGAAATTTTGTTATGATCAGACAAGAACTATGGGTGTAGCCTGTGCTAAAGGAAAATGTGAACAGACTCGCAGACTAACAGACTTCCGCACGCGTGATGGCAATAGTTTATCTTGACTTTGTAAAGTTAAGCTAAAAATGTGGGATGGCTAAAAATTGCACCCTTCGCATGACCTTGGCAAGTAATTCGCTCTCCTCAAGCTTACAAAAGCTAAACATGGCAAAATGAAATTTTACTATTGATGAATTCTGTCTTGTACGAATTTGGTGCTGCTAACAAGGTAGTCACTGTGAAATGGCTAGACTTCCCCTCCCACACCCCTAGGCCTCGGCAAGGTCCACAGATGTAAGAGGGGTTGTGTGACTGTCTTACTGAGACCACTAACATAGCAGAAATCTGAAAAGATGTGGGTTTTTGGAATAGGTGGTTATGATAATCATTATTTTCTAAGGCCAGAAGGGCTAGTTTTCGCCCCCTCCTCGATTTTTTCAAGGTGAGCAGTAGGCAAGTAAATAAATCACTCTCCTGAAAATACCTGGCCTGTTTAAGTTCTGTACTTTTTCTGATTTTTTAAGAGAATTGCAAACTAATACTGATGTGCTTACCAGTGTTAACACAATAACTGAAATTAGCAACTCAACAAGTTTTCTCCATTGAACTGTTAAAAAATGCCGATAGGATCACCGATCCAATGTCGAGTTGTGATAGCACAAAAGTGGGTTTAATCATTATCAACTTATCGTCCGGAAACCAATTGTTTACAATTTACTATGTAAAGGGCACTGTGACCTTGACCTTTGACCTAGTGATTCCAAAATAAATAGGGCTCTTTCTTGCACCAATGCCAACCTACCTATGAAGTTTCATGAACGCAGGTGGAACCATTGTCAAATTATCATCTGGAAACCAATTGTTTACAATTTATTATGTTCAAGGTCACTGTGACCTGGTGAGTCCAAAATAAATAGGGGTCTTCCACTCACCTAGGCCAACTCACCTCTGAAGTTTCATGAGTGTGGGTCAAACCATTATCAAGTTATCGTCCAGAAACCAATTGTTTACGATTTACTATGTTGAAGGTCACTGTGACCTTGGCTTTTCACCTAGCAAGTCCAAAATAAATAGGGTTCTTCCTCTAATTGATGCCAACCTACCTATGAAGTTTTATGAACGTGGGTCAAAACATTATCAAGTTATCATCCAGAAACCAATTGTTTACGATTTACTATGTTGAAGGTCACTGTGACCTTGACCTTTCTCCTAGCGAGTCCAAAATAAATAGAGTTCTTCCTCTCAATGATGCCAACCAAACTATAAAGTTTCATGAACATGGGTCAAACCATTATCAAGTTATCATCCGTAAACCAATTGTTTTGATTTACTATGTTCAGGTTCACTGTGACCTTGACCTTTGACCTAGTGAATCCAAAATATATAGGGTTCGTCCTCTTACAAAGGCCAACCTACATATGAAGTTTCATGAATGTGGGTTGAACCGTAGTCAAGTTATCATTCGGAAACCAATTGTTTACAATTTATTATGTTCAAGGTCACTGTGATCTTGACCTTTGACCAAGCAAGTCCAAAATTAATAGGGTTCTTCCTCTCACCAATACCAACATACCTATGAAGTTTCATGAACATGGGATGAACCATTATCAAGTTATCATATGGAAACCAATTGTTTACGATCGCCTGCCCGCCCGCCTGCCCTAACCCACCCACCCACCCGTCCGCCCACCCGCCATTCATCAAACTATAAGTCGAGTTTGACTTCGTCACAACTCGACTAAAAATGTATGCTGTGGAAAACATGTGTGCTGTGGAAGACACATCTTTTTGAGATGAGTGATCACCCTTGCCTTCTAATGCCCACCAGGCTGCAATGATACATTTTCTCACGATATGATGCATATCACAATATGATAGCCATGATTTGATATGTATCACGATACTCTTGTCAATCATCAAAAAGTGAGGACACAAGAAGCAAATCTGCAGTAACTTAAAGAACCACCAGGTCACCCGGTGGTCCTTAACTGCAGATTTGCTTCTTGAGTCCTCACATTTCTACTGGGCTAGAGTGAGTGGAGGGAAAAGTCTAATATCCATCCACACAATGGCCAAATAACAAATCATCATACGGTTTTGGGTCAAGCAGCTTCATTTCAAAGAAATTGGATTTCTCAAACTTCTTGTCAACAAAGCATCATGACACACTCTTCTGTTTCCTTGGAATTTGGGATGTGTTGGTTCATAGTATATAAAGGTTCAAGAGTGAGATTAATGGTCTATGCTATTCAATGCTAACAAATACCTGAGTGCAATGTAAATTCAGACTTCTACAATTTCAATTTCAAAGGAAAATTACATACAGTATAACCACCATGGACTGGTTACTTTCCACTGGTAGGCAATATTTCCATAGATGGAATAATATTAGATTCCAAACATTAACTATGGAAATGACCTACAAAAATTTAATTAATACACTGGTACAACCCTGCGCTTCATTAATTAAAATTTTGCTGCTGATGATTTTTGTTTCCTGGTAAACACATGCGTGGACATCGATGCCCACATGTGGATTATGACCAATCCACGGCGACTGAACTGTATAATGGATGTTAACAATGAGGCCATTCTTGAAGTGTCATTAACAAAATATTCATGAAATTTTGGGTCCAGGTGTATCGTGATACAATCAATGCAAGCAAATCATGATACATATCATCAGAGAATGAATTGCAATACATTAATTTCACAATTAATTGTTGCAGCCCAAAAGTCCACACAATTTAATTAAAAGGAAAGCGGCAAAGACTGCCACTTACAAAATCTTCATAAACTAACTGAAACTAAAATCTGTGTTCACACAATAAATTTAATGGAAACATACCCTTGCCTTGAGTCGGGGCTGATCAGCCCCGAGGAGCACTTGCTGGGGGCTTTTTTTCAAGCCCCGACATTTTCCACAAAAAAGCACTAACAATAATGGACAAAATGGAAAATCAGCCCCGAAAAGGCCCCGACCTCAATATGTGGGGGACCTTTTTTAGGCCCCGACCATTTTACTCAAGGTGAGCCCAGATCAAGGTAATCTCACTGTTGTTCTCATGATATATGTCAAAGTACCTGTTCTCAGATCACAAAGTTTGTCAAAGTCAAAGACTTATGAAGGTTAAGAACCTCCCCCCACCCCCTCCTCCCCCACCACCACCCAAAGGATGTTGTCAATGACGAGGAGGCTAGGGCACCAGGTTTCCCATCATATGGAAATAGGCAGTCACCCTCCTAAACCTTTTCTTAGGAGGAGGTGGTGGGGGTGGGGGTGGGGGTGGGGGTGGGGGTGGGAGATGTGTCAGTTGTTCTGTAATTTTTAAAATGACTGGCTTGGTGTAACATTATGCATGGTTGGAATAGACTCAGCCAGTTCATTATTTATTTATTTATTGGTGTTGAAGGCCACATATTTTTCCACAATGGCTGGAGTATCAATCAACTCAAGACAGGGGTGAGTGTTAGTAAGCCAAGTTGCCCATTTTTTGCACAATGGCTAATGATGACCACAACATGAGTATCAACTCAAGACCAGGGGAGAGTGTTAATAAGCCATGTTGCCCATTTTTTTGCACAATGGCTAATGATGACCACAACATGAGTATCAACTCAAGACCAGGGGAGAGTGTTAATAAGCCATGTTGCCCATTTTTTGCACAATGGCTAATGATGACCACAACATGAGTATCAACTCAAGACCAGGGGAGAGTGTTAATAAGCCATGTTGCCCATTTTTTGCACAATGGCTAATGATGACCACAACATGAGTATCAACTCAAGACCAGGGGAGAGTGTTAATAAGCCATGTTGCCCATTTTTTGCACAATGGCTAATGATGACCACAACATGAGTATCAACTCAAGACCAGGGGAGAGTGTTAATAAGCCATGTTGCCCATTTTTTGCACAATGGCTAATGATGACCACAACATGAGTATCAACTCAAGACCAGGGGAGAGTGTTAATAAGCCAAGCCGCCCATTTTTTGCACAATGGCTAATGATGACCACAAAATGAGTATCAACTCAAGACCAGGGGAGAGTGTTAATAAGCCATGTTGCCCGTGTTTTGCACAATGGCTAATGATGACCACAACATGAGTATCAACTCAAGACCAGGGGAGAGTGTTAATAAGCCATGTTGCCCATTTTTTGCACAATGGCTAATGATGACCACAACATGAGTATCAACCCAAGACCAGGGGAGAGCGTTAATAAGCCATGTTGCTCATGTTGCGGAATCGGAATCTCGATCGCATTCGCGCAGAGGATGTCATCAAAGGCGATCGCATTCACACAGAGGAGGTTATCAACCTCTTTTGCACAATTGTGATTGAGTTTCCAATTCCGCATCGATGAAAAGGTCTATTCGTTTTGGTGCCATTACCGGGTTACGGTATTGTTTTTACTATTTTATATTTAGACAAAAACATGGACGATATCGAAACATTTGTTGGCGCTTTGCGAGTACTGAAATATCGATAATTGAAGGATAAAGCATAGTTTGGATCAATAAACTCTGCCGAAATGTAAGGAAATACGTGTACTATCAAATGCAGTCGGTAATAAGGGCAAAAGCTTGATATATTTTCCTATTTTTGAGTTTTGAGTTCCCATAAAAACTTGATTGGGAATTTTACCAGAGGGGTAGCCACTACGTTCAAATCACTGAACTACAGACGCGGGTACCAGTATGCTAAAAATAAAACGTGGAATCATGGACTTAGTGGAGTAAACTTATTGAACACGGAAACATGTCACTGGGTACCGGTAAAAGTGGTAGCCTATTTTAACTTCCGTCTTCCAATCAGCATAATTCATTCATAAAGTCAGCCGAAAATGGTTGTAGGGTTTTTTTCAAAATAAGTTAAATAACCAACGCAAATATTTAATCTACATTTTATTTTCCAATTATTTTCTCCAAATTGACTCCAATTTTGTTGGCAGTTTGAGTTATCCTTGCCGAAAGCGAGCCGTGAGGCTCTAAATGTTCTCACAGAGAATACCCGAACAGTAAATCCTGAACTGATTGTTCCGAAGTCTGATTACTCCAGTTGTAACTGACCACAACCATGACCTGATTTCCCATTTGTTTTTTTCTGTTTGTGAACATTTTTTCAGGATTGGCATCATCTGATCCGTTGTTACCTGTAGTTTTAGGAGACCCATATGGTAATTGGTAAATATCTGTTTAAACCTTGTCTGTAGCCACCTATAACCTGAGTAACCACTACTATTTAGCTGAGATTATCAGCGATGGGCCTGAGAATTTGATTTGAAGAAAAAAGACATATCAGCTGCCAATATTGGCAGAATTGGTCTTTTTTTGCCGATACTAATACCCGGCCGATAAGTCATTCATTTGCCAATACCAATAACCCGCACCGATAATCGGCTCATCACTAGCACAAGTGAGCATACGACTGATGTATGATGGTCGGTCAATATTGCACCTAACAAGCACCACTTTCATTTGAAAGTTCATCTTCTAAAATTAGTTTTAAGGGACATTTTGTACAGCAGGCATTGTATTTTCTGAATCTTAAGAAATTTCCAAAAAGAAAAGGCAAGACTATTCTTTAAAGTACCATAAAATAATCTTTCATACTGATAAAACTGAAATGTTTGGTATTGCCCCATGGGATGGACCAGCCTACTAATATCTTTACCCTTGCAGAAACCCTGGGTCAAGGTGTAGAAAATGGGAACAATTTATGTAACAAACACCTGTCCTTCCAAATTTTTGGTGTTTCTTTTCCATTTTTTATCATATTCCAAACAAATAATATATACTTTAAATCCAAAAATATCATAATTAATAGTATTTCACCCTTTACCTAATGCAGAGAATATCAAAATTTATTATATTAATTACTATTTTTTCAAAGATTTTCAACAAAACCATATCATGTGACACCTTATTGGAATGAGTTCAATGAGCTCGTTCCAATGAGGGTTCACATGATATGGTTTTGCTGAAATATGTCCCAAATTATGTTTTTTTCATCTGCTCAATTTGCAAATTAAACTGGCAGATACGGGAGATTCGTTAGATAAAGGGTTAACCCATTAAAAAAATCTTATCAAACCAAGGAACAGATTTGCCATCTTGAAGTAGACTATAATAGGAGACATTTGTAATGCTTATAGTCAGTACAGAAGATTTTGGATTTCCAAATCAATTGTCACTGATAATTGATAATATTCAATTAATCAAGCCCAAGTGACCCATTCTTTAGAGTATAAATACTTATCCTAAAACAAACAACACAAAGGGTCCATGTTCGATTTGCAAAAGTTTGATTGCTGAAATGACTCCTTGCACCATTTCCACTGCATTTCTGACTATCTATTTCCCCCCACAATGGATCAACCAAAGAGTGAAGAATTCCATATAATGACCACACAGAAGTTGAAGAACTTGTAAAATCTCAACTGTATGTAAATCTGGAAGTTAGTTTGGACAATGTGCACATTGTCACTGTCACCATGCAGGTAATAAGAAAGAATAATGAAATACAGTGATTCAAACAGGATTAGTATTTGTCACTTTTCGGATAATTTCTGTGTTATATTAGAACAATGTCATAATGCAGCAATCTTACTGTTATCCCTGTTTCAGACTGTTTAATAGATAAATACTATAATGGAACTGCAACATTAAAATATGGGGAAAAATTCTTCGCCCCCCACCCCCCACCCACCTGGAAAAAGTCAATCAAATTGAATAATAATGACCCTGGCCTATCGAAATATTCATTTCATGTGCCATCAGGCTAGTGGGAAGGGCAGTGCAATCACATTTCAAAGGCTTGTCCTCTCTTTCAGAAGAATGTGGTCACAGCACAACCTTGTCGATTGCACTGATGGTGCCAGTGTGCAACACAAGAATGCTTTGATTGTGCATTAAAACAAGAGGCCCCATGGGGTCTGAGGCATTCACCTGACAATAGTTGCTTAAAGAAGGATTAAATTAGCATCTGGAGCTAGTTAACACTACATAAGAATGAAGTTATATAACTTATTTATAACTCTCTTGTCCATGCCAGATGATTTTGTCTTGGACTGGGATGCTAATACAGAAAAAATGCAAACTTAACTTGAACAAACTTGAGTCTGAGCCCTTCCCTTCCACAACCAGTATGATGTATACCAAATGTGAAAGCATTCAGACTGGATCTGAAGGAGAAGATTTTTTAAGAAGTTTCCTCATATTGCACTAAGATGAAATTCATGCTACCATAGGGGGCCCAAATATTAAACCAGGGACCCGATTTGAAAAAAACTTGAATCTCACCCAGCTAGAGATGTTGTATACCAAATATAAAAGTATTCTGACTGGTGGATCTGGAGAAGATGATTTTTAAAGACATTCCCTCATATTGCACCAAGCTAAAATTCAGGCTCCCATGAAAGCCTAAATATTAAGCCTTAAGGACTCAATTTGAATAAACTTGAATCCAACTCCCTTTCCTCCCTTTCAGTCAGGTGAGCTAAAAATGATGACTGCTAATGTTGAGAACTCTTCCTCCCCTTACTCCATGTGCACCCTAATGGCTGGCTCTATTTTAAACATAATGAAAAAACACCTGAACACCAGTCTTACAAATGTTTGCATGAAGTTCACTAAAACAGCTTCTAAGCTATATATACATGTATTTATTTATTGGTGTTTAAGGTCACATATTTATGCACAATGTCTAATAATGACCATGACAGTTTTACGAGTGGAGGAAGCTGGAGTATCAGGAGAGAATTACTAAGCAACAACGAGCAGCTGCCAGCTCCCCAATGTCGTAACTCTGCACTGAGGCACAGACAGGGTTAGACTGGTTGAAGACATGCACACCATCGACGTGCAGTACACCTTAGTACACGGCATCATCATGCCCCCATGTGGACAATCGGGGTTAAGTGCCTTGCCCAAGAACACAATGCACGAGTCCGAATCGATCACTCAGACGGTCACGCATTCGAGGATTATCTGGGCTCGGCGTTGCTTAACTTCGGTGATCTGACGAGAACTGGTTACCGCAATGTCACTGTGCCCCCTATATATACATGTAAAATTCAAATATCTTACAGGATAATAGTCGCAAATGACCAGCTACAATAAGCTTGAGGGAAAGGGTTAATTTCATGGTTTGGGAAATCGATAAAATGTGGATGGTAGGAATTATGAAACAATTTTCGAGTGAATGCTGGGAGTTGAGGAGGGATAGTGGGAGGGGAATAGCCCAGCGGCAGTGTGCCAAATTGAATGAGAATGCTTGTTTCGTTCGCATGGTGGCAACACAAATTCAAATCGACACGAACGGATGACTGGTTTGCCAAAATTTGGATCTTCAATACTAAAGTCTGAGTAACTTAACTGGTAGGGAGCTAATTGTTTTCCTAGCCTCAAGCTTTGTTCATATATTTTTGTCTTGTTACAATTTATGGGAGAGTGCCTATAGACACTCTCCCATAAATTGTAACAATGCAAATCGATGGAGATGAAGTACTTTTACTTCCAAGATAATATGAATATCCACAAATATGAAGCCTTTAACTTTAGGTACCTGCAGTTCAGAATAAAGCTTAAATACGGGCTTCTAGCACTCTACCAGTTAACCAGCCTTTCTTGTGCCTTGATAGATTTTCAGACTTTTGCCTTAAGAGGCTATATATACTTCAATTCATGCAATATATGAATACTTGTTACTATAAAAAATCAGTTTCCCAAGAATTTTACATAGCCAAGCGTTTGGTTGGCCATCTCAAAACCATACACGTATTCATGAATGGTCAGTCGGTTAGAGTGATTTTTGAAATTTTGCACACTGCATAGGGGAACTGCATTAATGTAGGCCTCCTTGTTAGAGGACCGCAACAAATCAGTGGAAGGTCGAAGAATTATTATTATTAGCTTGCTCTGCTGTGTTGGAAAAATATATGAGTAGATTCTCACTATAATAGAATGAAAGTGTGTGAAGTCAGTGAGAATTGCCTCGCTACATCAAAAGCAATAATCAAATAATAGTTACAAGATACCATAGCAATTTCTTATCTCTCTCTACCTATAACTTTTCATATTGAACTCTCTCAAATTTTCTTGAAACACTCTAACCAAAAAGATGCATAAACAAGAGGCCCCGGGGGCCTGAGGGTGCTCACCTGACATAGTAGCCTAAATATCAACCCAGGGAATTGATTTCAACAAGTTACATCTGCCCCTCCCAAGAAAAGTTTATACCAAATATCCAAAGATTCTGATCAGTGGATCTAAAAACAAGAGGCCCCATGTGGCCTTAATCGCTCACCTGACAAAGTGACTCTAAGAAGTATTTTAGGTCACCTTCACCATGTCATGCCTCATCAACATTAACTGGTTGAGTGATAGATTTTGTTTGAAGTTCAACATTTGTTACCTAAAATTAGTTTTATTTAAAATCATTGGTGTGTGGCCAATCTCCAATGATTTTTAATAAAGCAAATTTATCTCTGCAGACAAACTGGTTTAGCATGAAGCACAAACAAGGAATGTGAAGAGATAGCCTTGGACATCTCTCCCCAACTGTGGATATCTTCCATGTGCTACATGTATATATTTGCATGCAAGAAAACAAAAATTTTCACAAATTTTATTTTTTTTTATCATCATTGGAACAAGCTCAAACAGCTTATTCCAATAGGGGTATGGGAAGATCAGGTATATTTTTGAGACAGAAATGTGAATATATAAATAATGGTGTTTTTTTGTGAATGATGCTGGAGAATTTTGCGTAAAGATATGGTAAATGGTTTGTTCTAGATACAGAATGATGCAAAAGTATTTAAATTTGATTAGGCAAGTTGTTCCTATAATGCATTTAAAAATTGAAGTAACTGTTTTTTTGCTGACGAACTTTTAGATGTGTGTGTCTGTGTTTGTGTGTGTGTGTGTGTGTGTGTGTGTTTGTGTGTGTGTGTGTGGGGGGGGGGGGGGGGGGGGGGGGGGTAAGAGTGTTCTTGCAAACAAAATTCCTGAATAAATGGAAAATTTTATTTTTTGTGTGAAAGACATAGTGCGTGAATGTTGATTGGAACAAGCTTAGAGAGCTCATTTTAATGTGAAGTCATAAAGCTGTGTTTTACGTACGAAATTCTGGAATAACTAAAAAAATTGCTTTTTTGACTCAAAAAGCATGGTGTGCGACCTCTCATTGGAATGAGCTCAAAAAGCTCATTCCAATGGGGTATTTACAAGCGATAAGTACATGTATGTTTAAGAGACAAAAATTAAAATTTGAATAGCGATTTTTGCGAAGAATGCTGACAAGTTTTGGCAGTTATGCTGGTAAAAAGGTAAGATATGCAAAGTGGTTGTTTTTTAGAGGCGACATTTAATTAAGGGGAATTAACCCTTGATTACTGAGGTAACTTCTAAAAGTACTGAAATTTCATGAAGCAATGTGAGTGAATAACAGACAACAGTTGCCTAAAAATTTCATGAATAACTAAAATTTTTATTCCTTTGTCTCGAAAACATGGCATATGACCTTTGTTGGAATGAGCTGAATGCGTGTGTTCCAATGAGGGGTCATAAAATTTGAACGAAGATTTGTGTGAATAATGCATTAGTACTGCTAGATTTGGGTAAACGGTTCACCCTGGATACCACCCCTTCTATAGTAGATCTTTTCTGCAAATTTTGTCTAAGATTCTATCAACTTTACAAATAAATACGTTCATGAATCACAATCAGATCCACCCTACAATGTTGCATACCAAATATCAAAAGATTCTGCCTGCTGGATCTGGAGAAGAAGATTTTTTAAGAAATATGCCTGAAATGCACTAAGTTAAAATTTGGGCTCCTATACGGAGCCCAAATATAAACCCAGGGGGCCGATTTGAACAAACTTGAATCAGATCCACCCCACAATGTTGCTTACCAAATATGAAAAGATTCTGAAGCTGGATCTGGAGAAGAAGATTTTTTAAGAAATTTGCCTGAAATGCACTAAGTTCGAATTCGAGCTTCTATAGTGAGCCCAAATATGAAACTAGGAAGCCGATTTGAACAAACTTGAATCAGATCCACCCCACAATGTTGCATACCAAATATCAAAAGATTCTGCCTGCTGGATCTGGAGAAGAAGATTTTTTAATAAATTTGCCCGAAATGCACTAAGTGCGAATTCGGGCTTCTATATTAAGCCCAAATATGAATCCAGGGGGCCGATTTGAACAAACTTGAATCAGATCCACCCCGCAATGTTGCATACCAAATATCAAAAGATTCTGCCTGCTGGATCTGGAGAAGAAGATTTTTGAAGAAATTTGCCTGAAATGCACTAAGTGCGAATTCGGGCTTCTATATTAAGCCCAAATATGAATCCAGGGGGCCGATTTGAACAAACTTGAATCAGATCCACCCCGCAATGTTGCATACCAAATATCAAAAGATTCTGCCTGCTGGATCTGGAAAAGAAGATTTTTGAATAAATTTGACCGAAATGCACTAAGTTTGAATTCGAGCTTCTATAGTGAGCCCAAATATGAATCTAGGAAGCCGATTTGAACAAACTTGAATCAGATCCAACCCACGATGTTGCATACCAAATATCAAAAGATTCTGCCTGCTGGATCTGGAGAAGAAGATTTTTTAATAAATTTGCTTGAAATGCACTAAGTTCAAATTTGGGCTCCTATACTGAGCCCAAATATAAACCCAGGGGGCCGATTTGAACAAACTTGAATCAGATCCACCCCACAATGTTGCTTACCATATATAAAAAGATTCTGCCTGCTGGATCTGGAGAAGAAGATTTTTTAAGAAATTTGCATGAAATGCACTAAGTTCAAATTCGAGCTTCTATAGTGAGCCCAAATATGAATCTAGGAAAGCGATTTGAACAAACTTGAATCAGATCCACCCCACAATGTTGCATACCAAATATCAAAAGATTCTGCCTTCTGGATCTGGAGAAGAAGATTTTTTAAGAAATTTGCCTAAATGCACTAAGTTCGAAATCGGGCTCCTATACTGAGCCCAAATATGAACCCAGGGGGCCGATTTGAACAAACTTGAATCAGATCCACCCTACAATGTTGCATACCAAATATCAAAAGATTCTGCCTGCTGGATCTGGAGAAGAAGATTTTTTAAGAAATTTGCCTGAAATGCACTAAGTTCGAAATCGGGCTCCTATACTGAGCCCAAATATTAACCCAGGGGGCCGATTTGAACAATCTTGAATCAGATCCACCCCACAATGTTGCTTACCAAATATGAAAAGATTCTGCCTGCTGGATCTGGAGAAGAAGATTTTTTAAGAAATTTGCCTGAAATGCACTAAGTTCGAATTCAGGCTTCTATAGTAAGCCCAAATATGTATCCAGGGGGCCGATTTGAACAAACTTGAATCAGATCTACCCCGCAACATTGCATACCAAATATCAAAAGATTCTGCCTGCTGGATCTGGAGAAGAAGATTTTTGAAGAAATTTGCCTGAAATGCACTAAATTCGAAATCAGGCTCCTATAGTGAGCCCAAATATGAATCTAGGGAGCCGATTTGAACAAACTTGAATCAGATCCACCCTACAATGTTGCATACCAAATATCAAAAGATTCTGCCTGCTGGATCTGGAGAAGAAGATTTTCAAAGAAATTTGCCTGAAATGCAGTAAGTTCAAATTTGGGCTCCTATACTGAGCCCAAATATAAACCCAGGGGGCCGATTTGAACAAAATTGAATCAGATCCACCCCACAATGTTGCATACCAAATATCAAAAGATTCTGCCTGCTGGATCTGGAGAAGAAGATTTTTTAAGAAATTTGCCTGAAATGCACTAAGTTCGAAATCGGGCTCCTATACTGAGCCCAAATATGAACCCAGGGGGCCGATTTGAACAAACTTGAATCAGATCCACCCTACAATGTTGCATACCAAATATCAAAAGATTCTGCCTGCTGGATCTGGAGAAGAAGATTTTTTAATGTTTTTCCCATTGCCTACAGTGTTAAAAAGTGCTGACTCAGCACTTTTTCAAAGTCCCGAAACTGTACCCTATGATAAAACCGATGGCAATTTTTTTTTACCAATCCTTTCTGTTGGTCCTAAGGAAGCTGCACACCAAATAAAAATTCTCAGTGCCGTGCAGTTTTGGAGATATGGGCGTTTTAAATTTTTTCTATTTTTAGCTCCTGCGGTTCCCACCGGGGCTGCGGGAAAAATTTTTTTTGCATAAATCAAGTACTCATGACCCAATAAGCCCTCACATAAAATTTGGTTCAAATCAGCCTCTCGGTTTGGAAAATAGAAATTTTGGGCGGGGCAAAAAATTTTGCCCCTCTCATAACAACGTCAAGTATAGCCCCACAAACTTCTCTTGAACAAATCTGAGTCTACACCTCAAAAGGAAGCTGCACACCAAATATCAAGTCTCTGCTACTGCTGGTTCATGAGAAGAAGATTTACAAAGATTTTGGTGCCCCTTGGGGGTGTGGCACCACCCAGGAGGAGGGGCAACTTCATTTGAACAAATCTGAATTGGCATTAGGTAATAAACATTTAGCCAACATTTGAATAAAATTGGGCTAGTGGTTTTGTAGGAGAAGTCGATAATGTAAAGTTAACGCCGGACGACGACGACGACGGACGACGACGGACGACGGACGGAAAGTGATTAGTAAAGCTCCCCTTGAGCTTCGCTCAGGTGAGCTAAAAATAGATTTTTAAAGAATATTCCTTATATTGAACTAAGTAATAATTCAGGCTCCCGTAGTGAGCCCAAATATGAACCCAGGGAGTTGGCTTGAACAAACTTGAATTTCACCTCCAGTGGGATGCTGTATACCAATTACCAAAAGATTCTGACTGGTACATGTGAAGAAGATTTTTGAAGAATACTCAGCAGTTCTCAAAGTCCCAAAAAGTACCCCATGATAAAACCGATAGCAATTTTTTTGGACAATTCCATTCTGTTGGTCCTAAGAAAGTTCACACCAAATAGCAATTCTCAGTGCTGTGTAGTTTTGGAGAAAAGGGCGTTTTAAAAAAAATTTATTTTTAGATCCTGCGGTTCCCATGGGGTGACATTTATATATTTATTGTTGTTTATGGTCACATACTTCTGCACAATGGCTAATCATGACCACAACATGGAGATAAAGTCAAGGTCAGTCAATCGTTTATACCCCATATTGCCTATTTTAGAGGACTCGCACCCCAAGCATTAGTGACTGGGTCCTATTTTACCAGTGAAACAGAGCTTGTTTACCACAGTAAACAAGCACTGCCTCACTTCCCGGGGTTCCCACAGGGGGCCATGGGGTGACAGGAATTTTTTTTTTTTGGCATAACTTAATTACTTATGACCCAATAAGCCCTCATATCAAATTTGGTTCAAATCAGCCCCTCGGTTTGAAAAATAGAAATTTTGGGTGGGGCAAAAATTCTTTGCCCTCCCAAAACGAAGGCAAATGTAGCTCCTCGACCTTCTCTTGCAAATCTGAGTCTACACCTCAAAAGTAAGCTGCACACCAAATATAAAGTCTTTGCTACTGCTGGTTCATGAGAAGATGATTTTTTACGATTAAAGTACACTTTTTGGGTGTGACCCTACCGAGGGGTGAGGCAACTTCATTTGAACAAAATCAATATGCGATGTCATAACAAACTATTATCTCAAATTTCAATTAAATTGATTCAGCGGTTTTGGAAGAGAAGATGAAAACACTATGTTCACAGACAACAGACGATGAGTGATCACTATCACTCCCCTGACAAAGTTAGGCGAGCTAAAAAAGTAGACAGGCCAAAACGCAGCAGGAATTTGGAACAAGCTTTCTGCCAACATACACAGAAAAACACCAAACACTGAGCAAAGATTGAAAACAAGCTTGCCTGGTTGGGACCAGTGTACATGTTAAATAAACAGATGAATAAAGATACAACAGCCCTTTTAAGGGCTTTTGGGTGCGTGTCTGTGAGCATGCGAGGGTGGATGTGTGCAGGCGGGTGTGTGTGTTTTGGCGGGCAGACACATGGGGATTAGGTGGCTATTTGCTGGTAGAAAGGGGGGTTAGGTGACTACCGCAATTTATGTGACTAGTCACATAGTTAAATGTCATTATTCTAGGGTGAGGTTTAGAGTTGGGGTGGGGTGGGGTTAGGGCCTGTAAAGGGTAGGGTTAGGGTTTGCTACCACCCCAAAAAATTTTCACCCGAACAGTTGTTTTAATACAATGGACATGCATTTTAGTTAAAATAGACTAGGAATATATTGAATTTTCATTAGTCTAGGGCAGGGTTTAAAATTGGGGGTGGGGGACGGGGGGTAGGGTTAGGGACAGTAAAGGGTAGGGGCAGGGTTTGCTACCACCCCAAAAATTTTCCCCAAAATCACTTGTTTTAATATAATGGACATGCATTTTATTGTAGTCCCATAAAAATAGCCACATAACTACCAACTGTTAGAATGGCCGTGTGTGTGTTTTTTTATCCATTTTTTTTTTCCACTATGCCGCCATATGCTCCCCCTGAAGGCAGACCAGATGGTCAAGGCTCAGCATCCACACTCCCTCAAAGGCTGATGATGAGTCCCAGCTTTCAAAAACACATATTGGTGGATTTTTTTCTTTTTAGATAGCTGTTACGGATTATATGCTGGGGCTGGTCCCAAACCAGTAACTGTTTGGGTTTCTTTTTCTTCTTTCTAAAACAACCATCAACTGTGGTTTCATTATTACCAGAAACAGCCCCATGTTTCTAAGTAAAACATGTCAGTTCATACCGGAAAAGTGAAGGTTGCACTCCATTGACTCAGGTCGCAGTAAAAATTACAAAATTTTTCTGAACCGTATTTTGAGGTATAAAATGTCAAGAAAATAAAAGTGTACAGAGCTGATTTTTTACAGTTTTACTAGAGCTGAAATGGTTAATCGATTAATTGATTAATCAATTAATCAATGATCAACGTCTTGATCGATAAAAAAAGTAATTGATTGATTTACCATTACTTTTGAACTACTGTATTTTCTGGGTCAACAAAGAAACAAACTTGCTCCAAAACACGCACACTTTTGTCACACTGTCTCACATAAATTATATGAGACAGAGTAAAGCATACAAGTTACGTGCTGACAAACTTGTTCACTTGCACCGTCATTATATTGTATCAGTAGCTGGAACTGGTCATTCTTAAGTTAACCTTTACCCAATGCAGGTAAAAGACTACACTTGCAAAATAGATTCTTGAATTACTAAAAAATTTCAATTTTTGTCTCATGAAAACGAGCTCAATGCTTTCATTCCAATGAGGGATCATAAGCTATGTTTTTGAGACAAAAATTGAAAACATAATAAAATCTGAATGGAGATTTTTGTATGTAGAGCTGGCCGATTTTGTCCTTTAAGTTGGGTAAAGGGTTAATGCTATAAATCATCAATGGTACAGCAATTATTCAGCTACCTATAAGAGCAAGCGATTAATTGGTTAATCAAGGTTAATCCATGTGATTAATCGATCAAGAAAACCCTTTAACCATTTCAGCTCTAAGTTTTACACACATTTATAGGCACTTAGTTATTTGAAAAAAAATTGAATTTTTCAAGGTCGAAAAAGGGACGTAATTCGGGAAAAAAATGGTGGACCAACCCCTAATATTTACTTAACTTGTATTTTATGTTGATACACCTACATACCAAATTTTATTTGATTCGGTCAACAACTAAAACATCCAGAAACCCCAAAAAATGAATTGTCAAAAATGAATTTTCAAAGTGGAAAAGGGGCATAACTCTGACAAAAATTGTCGACTGCATTCCGATTCGAACTCGACCTGTATTTTATGTTGATACACCTACGAACCATTATTTCATTTCATTTGATAACTAAAGCTAAAGTTATCATCAGGAAACCAAAGTGGGACAGATGGGCAGATGGATGGACAGGCAGGACGGATGGACATATAGCTATTTCAATAATCCCACGAAAAAAATTTCAGAGGACAACCAGTTTTAAATCCTCTTTTATGGGATTTAAGCCCATGACATTAAAGTCTTCTCCCCGATCAGCATTACGTGTAGAGTGCATTAAAAATCTGGGTCCTGTTAATCAGGAGTAATTAAGATCAGTCAGCCTATAAATAGATTCTGTCAATCATAAAAAAGCCATCGGTGTCATGATACCTAAACCCGACAAAGACCCCTCCGATCCAGCCAGCTACCGCCCAATCAGCCTGCTCAGCTGCATTGGTAAGACTTTCGAAAGAATCCTTACCAATCGGTTCAGGGGGCACCTCGAAGACATCGA
This sequence comes from Pictodentalium vernedei, assembly GCA_031216915.1. Lineage (NCBI taxonomy): Eukaryota > Metazoa > Mollusca > Scaphopoda > Dentaliida > Dentaliidae > Pictodentalium > Pictodentalium vernedei. Next base: position 97,352,507 of record CM062290.1, on the reverse strand, counting down.
CTTCTTCAACAAATGGCAAAGAGCCTACAGAAACCGTAAAGAAGGCATCGAACATGTCTACCGACTAGTAACCCAAATGAAAACTGCTATCAGCAATCAGCAAATAGGCGCGGCAGTCCTACTAGACGTTGAAAAAGCATTCGACTCTGTTTGGCATAATGGAATGCGCTACAAATTATCCAAAATGAGACTCCCCGTGAAACTGATTAGATTACTATCCTCCTTCCTAAATGATCGCAAAATTAAAGTCAGAGTGAACAATGAAATGTCCGACAGTGTCCCCCTCGAAGCAGGCACCCCCCAAGGATCTGTCCTAAGCCCCCTCCTATACATCTTTTTCGTAAATGACCTTAGCTTCTCCGACAACCGCGTTCAGGTTTCCCAATTCGCGGATGATAAGGGCCTCTGGGACTCTAACAATACGGCCAATCTGCTCCAAAAACCCCTGCAACGCGCTCTCGACGAGCTTGAAGAATGGTGCGCCAAATGGAGAATTAAGCTAAATGCCAATAAAACCAACGAATCACCTTTACTCGCAAGAAAACTAAACGGGATTTTGACCTAAAACTTATGGATAACACCCTCCCAGAATGCAAAGAAGCAAAATTCCTGGGCATCGCCATCGATCAAAAATTGTCCTTCAACAAACATACCGACGACATGGCGAAAAAAGCCACCAAACGAATTAACTTACTGAAAATGCTCAAGGGAACTTCATGGGGAGCCAACCAGTCCACCCTACTCAAACCTTACAAAGCCTTCGTGCGCCCAGTACTCGAATACGGTGCAATCATACTAACTGACCTTAATCAGACTAATACGGGAAAACTCCAGAGGGTCCAAAATCACGCGCTTAGAGTTACCATCCGCGCCCCATGGGACACACCCATAAAAACACTCCACGACAGGGCCGATATCCCAACCATTAAAGACCGCCTAGCCACCCTGGCCGCGAAAAATCATGACCGGTTAGCTGACAGTGAACTAATCTCCGAACTTGGAGTAATTTGCGAAAGCCGACAAAAGCCCAAAAATTGTAACCAAAACTAAAACCGCTCGAATAAATGACAAGGTGAACTGCGATCTCCGACGCCCCCGAATACCCCTAAAACTAAATTAAAATAAATAAGTCCGCAAACAGCGAAGGGTACAACAGGAAAGAAACACCCTCGGGTGTGGTCTAGTGTGCTAGACATGTTGCCCTCCCGCTGACAGCCTCGGAAGCTCAACCCGCATTAAACGATCGCGATCGCCGGCACCCTCAACTTCAAATAAACTTAAACTAACCTGAATAAGGCCACTTCCAGCGAAGGACACAACAGGAAAGAAACACCCTCGGGTGTGATCTAGTGTGCTAGACCTGTTATCGTCCCGCTGCAAACTAGGAAGTTCAGCCCACTTAAAACGCTCGCGATCCCCTGCACCTTAAAACTAAATAATAAATAGGGAACGATTGGGGTCCCAAGCACGAGAGTATGTTACTGCTCTTACGAATGTAAAGATTCGTGCATTTCATACTCTCCCCCATAGCGACAAGCACACACACAGCACAATACCACACAAGAGTATGTTACTGCTCTTAAGAATGTAAAGATTCGTGCATTCCATACTCTCCACACACACACAGCAGATACCACAAGGACACGCAACTAAAGAGGTGCTACTTTTATCTTTAAAGTTTACATATTCTAATGAAAACTAATTCTACCTTCTTCTTTTAAGCAGGTACACAGAAGATGCTTTTTTGACCAGCACCCCAATAACTGCTACAGACAGTCTAACCGTTATGGAAACAGTCACTCCCACGGTTCCTGAACATCCTCCGCTCCATCCCTAAAAGTGGTCAACCACTTTAAGGGAGGCGAGCGTTGGTCCTGCGTCCCGCCTCTGCCCCTTTTTGTAAGCGCATTGCGCATCTTTTTGTCCCAACCCAATAGGATTACAATGCAGGCCTGCCCCCGAACCAGGGAAGTTCGGGTCTTCTTCTTGGTGGTCCCGGAAAGGGGTCGTTGTTGTTTTCCTTCAAAGAGTCCAACTATAACAGAGACAGCTGAGGCAGATTATACTTGCCAGTGATGGCCATCACTCATTATCATCCTCGAAGCGGCAGACTATACTTGCCCGAAAATCCAGATCGACTGCACCCTCGGGGAGAGGTAGTACCTTTGTGAGAGGACCCAACCTCCCACACTGGTCCTCACCTGAGGGTCCAACCGACTTCAGTCAACGAAACCGCCTACCCACAACTGGAGACACCTGCTGAGTACCGGATCCTTTTCCTCCTTCAACATGCCTAGACATGTGACAGCCATCATATACAGCTACAGAGGGTCGAAAGGGGCTTGTACAGCAGTTATTGAGCTACCCGAAATTAAATTTCGATCAAAATAGAAATCTGGGGGAAAATATAATCGATCGGCTGAGAGATGTGATATCATTATTGATATTTAGACGTATTTGGCCATTTTTGGCTTTCTTGGCTATAAAAGTCAATGACGGTCTGATACGTTAGGCGACTTTACTTGTTGGGCATTAATATTAATATTATATTGGGGAGATTAAGAAAGTGCCAGTGAGAAATATTATAAAATGAGTGCTGGGAAGTTAGAAGGGACAATGGGGTTGGGTTGATACGTAGAGTGTGCAGAGTACAATGCCATATTGGACAGATTTGAAAACACTCACCAAGTGTAAATTCCACCCAGATAATAAATCAACTTCAGGGTGAAACTGGGGAAAAAATATATTTGAAAAAAAAGTTTGTAAAGAGACTTCTGAACTAAAATAAGAAACTGTGCGAGAGGAAACTCCACTCTGCGTGTATGTGTTGTAATTATCCTATTCCACCATCGTCTCATTCAGTGTATTGAAGACAAATTATTAACCTTACAATGGAGTCCTGCAAACCAAGAATGTAACAAATTTGTCACAAACTCCCAATAAAAATCGACTGTGGATACAGAAGTTACACCTCACAAAGTCTATTGAACTTGCACATATTAAGATGATTAGGCTAAAAAAAATAATGTTTTGATTCTCAGACCCTCCCTCATTGGATTTGAACCTCCTCATTAGACATTTTTATTATGTCATGTTTTTTAAAGATTTTGTGAAAACTTGGAATGGTCATTTTTTCACGTTTCTCGACATAAAATTATTTAGCTATGTTTGCAGTAAATTGTTTTTTCTTGTTGCAGTCATTACGTGTACGCTCCATTTAAAACCCCCTTTCGTCACACCCGGTGAACACATTGTCTTCACGGGTCTACAACCCCCTTTGCGAGGCTAATTGAAGACGACGGGAAAATCCAGACATCAAAGGCGGTTCATTTCTTGATGAAACCGAATTACTGATATCCAGTCGCATATGAAAAACATTTTGTGTTCATGCAATTAATACATCGATTCATTTTCAAACATAATAAAAATGAATGTAGACTAATTCATTATTTGTCCCCCAATAGGAATCAACTATTTATTTAAACAAAAAACAGCACAAATGATGGACAACAAGTTTGTTGCGAATGCGAATTAATTTCAAGCACATTGATAACAAGAACGCCCTCATCTTTGCATTATGTGTACATTGCATACAAAACCGCACTTGTTAATTACCCCGTTGTTTGTGTAGAAATGACCGGGTATATGAAAAGCTGTTTTAGTGCGGTCATGTGAGAAGGATTACATAACCAATTAATGTTTGGCGAAAAAAATCTCTCAGAGACTGTCCCTGATTAGCAATTACATTGTTCAGTCAGGAAATTTCTGAACCCTACATTTAATAAAATATTCACATGCAATATCTTTCATTTCCAGAACTCTGTACTGCGGTTTAATATAGGAATTGAAAAAATCCGTCCGTTAATTCGTGAGATTTTCAATTTGTTTTCATATTAAAATAAAAGTTTCACTGATATATGATTTGGATTCCCTGGAATAGAACGAGTATTTCAGTGAATAAAATGTGTTCTTGGTGTACGGTGTTTTTGAAACAACAATGTGACAGTCTTGGCGAAACATCCTGGCATTTCGCTGCGGCAATAGCTTTTCCGATACGGGATTATGGATTCTATACTGTGTCGAGTGTCCGAACATTTCAAAGTTAAAACCCGGTGATTTAATTTTTATTATAGCATAAGCATTTTACCGAAATAGTTGAGATGAACTAAAATGAGAATGTATTATTCATTAAAAAAATTAATCGTCCAATATGCGGGAAAAAGCATGAAAACCGCTAGCAAGCTTTCTGTTTTTACCCAACGTCAACAGCCAAATTAGGCCAGCACTATACACAAAAATCTCCATTCAAATTTTATTATGTTTTAAATTTTTGTTAAAAAAACATAGCTTATGACCTCTCATTGGAATGATCGCGGTAAGGGAATGTCAACCAAGGTTTATGTTGTTTTGACCAGCGATGGCGCATTGAAAGGGAAAAAGATTCCCATTCCGATAAGGCAAGCACTTCGAAGGGTTTTCCCCGTCATGTCCTTACATCACATCCTGGACTGCATTGACAGTAAAACTTGTTTACCAACAGAAAATTATCAGTTAAATTTACCGAAAAATGTGTCCATTTTAAAAGATACCAAATATTTTGGCAGGACACGCAACATGATCAGTGACTTGAAAAAAAAAATGAAGAAGAAAAAAATAAAAACACCAGTCTAACTCATCTCCCCTGGTCGAAACAGTTCTTTGTACTTTGTTTTCAAAAAAAGAAGTGAAATTATAAAAAAGGACCCCGATTAAATTTTAAAGAGACTCGCGGGTATAACCAAATCACGTTTCCCAACCACAAAAAAAACTGTTACCCCCCCCCCCCCCCCCCCCCCCCCCCCAGTTAAATTATTCTCGTGTGTTTAAACAAACACTTTGAATGGATCACAACCTCGCTCAAGAGGTGTGCTGTCTGAAATATTGGGAGGGGGGGCATGGGGAGGGGGGGGGGGGGGTCATTGCATTTCCACAAAATTTCTTAGACAATAATGTACACTGTGATAATATTTAATAGTGCTTCTTTCCCCGTGGCAACGGGAAGTGAAGCAGTGCTTATTTTCTACGGTAAGAAAGTTCCGCTTTACTGGTGAAATAGGACCCAGTAACCAGTGCATGTGATGGATGTCCACTAAAATGGGCACCAAAGGGGTAAACGATCGGCTAAACTTGACTTTAGACATTTGTTGTGGTCGCAATTTATTTATTTATTGGTGTTTAATGTCACTTTTCTGCAAATATTGCCAATTGCGACCGATGGGCACAATTAGCCATAGCTGATGAAAAGTGACCTTAAACACCAATAAATAGATAAATAAATAGCTAATGCTTCTTGCAAAGTGTCTAGTTTGTTCACACAATTTATTTCGTGTGTGTAGAAAGTGCAGGGTGGATTACAACTAAATCACATACAGAGTGAATTATCCACTCAACTTCAACTTACAGACGCCGATAAACAGCAGACAAGCAAGCAAATTGTCTCTTGATGGATGCGTAGATAAATCTGGTGGCCCTTAAAAATCAGTTGGTGTAAAAAGAATATGAGTTCTGTAAAACATTCACTTGACAAGTGATTTGGCAGTAGTCCACCTGTCACGTACTGTGTATTTTTACCCATTAGTAGTTGAGTGCTAACTCCATGGAATATTAACAGAGATTTTCTATTCAAAAGTGCAAGCAAAACCTGATCGATATTATAGTGCTTTGAAAGAGTGCTTGTGTATATATTTTTTTAAAAGATAATATATTCTGTTATTCGTGTGAGCAAATGTTTGTAGATAAAGCATTAAAGTCAGCTATCATTAATAAAACAAGAGGCCCCACGTGGCCTTAATCGCTCACCCTGACAAAGTGACTCTAAGAAGTATTTTAGGTCACCTTCACCATGTCATGCCTCATCAACATTAACTGGTTGAGTGATAGATTTTGTTTGAAGTTCAACATTTGTTACCTAAAATTAGTTTTATTTAAAATCATTGGTGTGTGGCCAATCTCCAATGATTTTTAATAAAGCAAATTTATCTCTGCAGACAAACTGGTTTAGCATGAAGCACAAACAAGGAATGTGAAGAGATAGCCTTGGACATCTCTCCCCAACTGTGGATATCTTCCATGTGCTACATGTATATATTTGCATGCAAGAAAACAAAAATTTTCACAAATTTTCCAAAATATTAGTTTTTTTATCATCATTGGAACAAGCTCAAACAGCTTATTCCAATAGGGGTATGGGAAGATCAGGTATATTTTTAAGACAGAAATGTGAATATATAAATAATGGTGTTTTTTTGTGAATGATGCTGGAGAATTTTGCGTAAAGATATGGTAAATGGTTTGTTCTAGATACAGAATGATGCAAAAGTATTTAAATTTGATTAGGCAAGTTGTTCCTATAATGCATTTAAAAACTGAAGTAACTGTTTTTTTGCTGACGAACTTTTAGATGTGTGTGTCTGTGTTTGTGTGTGTGTGTGTGTGTGTGTGTGTGTGTGTGTGTGTGTGTGTGTGTGTTTGTGTGTGTGTGTGTGGGGGGGGGGGGGGGTAAGAGTGTTCTTGCAAACAAAATTCCTGAATAAATGGAAAATTTTATTTTTTGTGTGAAAGACATAGTGCGTGAATGTTGATTGGAACAAGCTTAGAGAGCTCATTTTAATGTGAAGTCATAAAGCTGTGTTTTCTGAACGAAATTCTGGAATAACTAAAAAAATTGCTTTTTTGACTCAAAAAGCATGGTGTGCGACCTCTCATTGGAATGAGCTCAAAATGCTCATTCCAATGGGGGTATTTACAAGCGATAAGTACATGTATGTTTAAGAGACAAAAATTAAAATTTGAATAGCGATTTTTGCGAAGAATGCAGACAAGTTTTGGCAGTTATGCTGGTAAAAAGGTAAGATATGCAAAGTGGTTGTTTTTTAGAGGCGACATTTAATTAAGGGGAATTAACCCTTGATTACTGAGCTAACTTCTAAAAGTACTGAAATTTCATGAAGCAATGTGAATAACAGACAACAGTTGCCTAAAAATTTCATGAATAACTAAAATTTTTATTCCTTTGTCTCGAAAACATGGCATATGACCTTTGTTGGAATGAGCTGAATGCGTGTGTTCCAATGAGGGGGTCATAAAATTTGAACGGAGATTTGTGTGAATAATGCATTAGTACTGCTAGATTTGGGTAAACGGTTCACCCTGGATACCACCCCTTCTATAGTAGATCTTTTCTGCAAATTTTGTCTAAGATTCTATCAACTTTACAAATAAATACGTTCATGAATCACAATCAGATCCACCCCACAATGTTGCATACCAAATATCAAAAGATTCTGCCTGCTGGATCTGGAGAAGAAGATTTTTTAAGAAATATGCCTGAAATGCACTAAGTTAAAATTTTAAAATTTGCGCTCCTATACGGAGCCCAAATATAAACCCAGGGGGCCGATTTGAACAAACTTGAATCAGATCCACCCCACAATGCTGCTTACCAATTATGAAAAGATTCTGAAGCTGGATCTGGAGAAGAAGATTTTTTAAGAAATTTGCCTGAAATGCACTAAGTTCGAATTCGAGCTTCTATAGTGAGCCCAAATATGAAACTAGGAAGCCGATTTGAGCAAACTTGAATCAGATCCACCCCACAATGTTGCATACCAAATATCAAAAGATTCTGCCTGCTGGATCTGGAGAAGAAGATTTTTTAATAAATTTGCCCGAAATGCACTAAGTGCGAATTTGGGCTTCTATATTAAGCCCAAATATGAATCCAGGGGGCCGATTTGAACAAACTTGAATCAGATCCACCCCGCAATGTTGCATACCAAATATCAAAAGATTCTGCTTGCTGGATCTGGAGAAGAAGATTTTTGAAGAAATTTGCCCGAAATGCACTAAGTTTGAATTCGAGCTTCTATAGTGAGCCCAAATATGAATCCAGGGGGCCGATTTGAACAAACTTGAATCAGATCCACCCCGCAATGTTGCATACCAAATATCAAAAGATTCTGCCTGCTGGATCTGGAGAAGATGATTTTTTAAGAAATTTGCCTGAAATGCACTAAGTTCGAATTCGAGCTTCTATAGTGAGCCCAAATATGAATCTAGGAAGCCGATTTGAACAAACTTGAATCAGATCCACCCCACAATGTTGCATACCAAATATCAAAAGATTCTGCCTGCTGGATCTGGAGAAGAAGATTTTTTAATAAATTTGCCCGAAATGCACTAAGTGCGAATTCAGGCTTCTATATTAAGCCCAAATATGAATCCAGGGGGCCGATTTGAACAAACTTGAATCAGATCCACCCCGCAATGTTGCATACCAAATATCAAAAGATTCTGCCTGCTGGATCTGGAGAAGAAGATTTTTGAAGAAATTTGCCCGAAATGCACTAAGTTTGAATTCGAGCTTCTATAGTGAGCCCAAATATGAATCCAGGGGGCCGATTTGAACAAACTTGAATCAGATCCACCCCGCAATGTTGCATACCAAATATCAAAAGATTCTGCCTGCTGGATCTGCAGAAGATGATTTTTTAAGAAATTTGCCTGAAATGCACTAAGTTCGAATTCGAGCTTCTATAGGAAGCCCAAATATGAATCTAGGGAGCCGATTCAAACAAATTTGCATCAGATCCATCCCACAATGTTGCATACCAAATATCAAAAGATTCTGCCTGCTGGATCTGGAGAAGAAAATTTTTTAAGAAATTTGCCTGAAATGCACTAAGTTCGAATTCGAGCTTCTATAGTGAGCCCAAATATGAATCTAGGAAGCCGATTTGAACAAACTTGAATCAGATCCACCCCACAATGTTGCATACCAAATATCAAAAGATTCTGCCTGCTGGATCTGGAGAAGAAGATTTTTTAATAAATTTGCTTGAAATGCACAAAGTTCAAATTCGGGCTTCTATAGTAAGCCTAAATATGAATCCAGGGGGCCGATTTGAACAAACTTGAATCAGATCTACCCCGCAACATTGCATACCAAATATCAAAAGATTCTGCCTGCTGGATCTGGAGAAGAAGACTTTTTAAGAAATTTGCATGAAATGCACAAAGTTCAAATTCGAGCTTCTATAGTGAGCCCAAATATGAATCTAGGAAGCCGATTTGAACAAACTTGAATCAGATCCATCCCACAATGTTGCATACCAAATATCAAAAGATTCTGCCTTCTGGATCTGGAGAAGAAGATTTTTTAAGAAATTTGCCTAAATGCACTAAGTTCGAAATCGGGCTCCTATACTGAGCCCAAATATGAACCCAGGGGGCCAATTTGAACAAACTTGAATCAGATCCACCCTACAATGTTGCATACCAAATATCAAAAGATTCTGCCTGCTGGATCTGGAGAAGAAGATTTTTTAAGAAATATGCCTGAAATGCACTAAGTTCGAAATCGGGCTCCTATACTGAGCCCAAATATTAACCCAGGGGGCCGATTTGAACAATCTTGAATCAGATCCACCCCACAATGTTGCTTACCAAATATGAAAACATTCTGCCTGCTGGATCTGGAGAAGAAGATTTTTTAAGAAATTTGCCTGAAATGCACTAAGTTCGAATTCGGGCTTCTATAGTAAGCCTAAATATGAATCCAGGGGGCCGATTTGAACAAACTTGAATCAGATCTACCCCGCAACGTTGCATACCAAATATCAAAAGATTCTGCCTGCTGGTTCTGGAGAAGAAGATTTTTTAAGAAATTTGCCTGAAATGCACTTAGTTCGAAATCGGGCTCCTATACTGAGCCCAAATATGAACCCAGGGAGCCGATTTGAACAAACTTGAATCAGATCCACCCTACAATGTTGCATACCAAATATCAAAAGATTCTGCCTGCTGGATCTGGAGAAGAAGATTTTTTAATGTTTTTCCCATTGCCTACAGTGTTAAAAAGTGCTGACTCAGCACTTTTTCAAAGTCCCGAAACTGTACCCTATGATAAAACCGATGGCAATTTTTTTTTACCAATCCTTTCTGTTGGTCCTAAGGAAGCTGCACACCAAATAAAAATTCTCAGTGCCGTGCAGTTTTGGAGATATGGGCGTTTTAATTTTTTTCTATTTTTAGCTCCTGCGGTTCCCACGGGGCTGCGGGAAAATTTTTTTTTGCATAAATCAAGTACTCATGACCCAATAAGCCCTCACATAAAATTTGGTTCAAATCAGCCTCTCGGTTTGGAAAATAGAAATTTTGGGCGGGGCAAAAAATTTTGCCCCTCTCATAACGACGCCAAGTATAGCCCCACAAACTTCTCTTGAACAAATCTGAGTCTGCACCTCAAAAGGAAGCTGCACACCAAATATCAAGTCTCTGCTACTGCTGGTTCATGAGAAGAAGATTTACAAAGATTTTGGTGCCCCTTGGGGGCGTGGCACCACCCAGGAGGAGGGGCAACTTCATTTGAACAAATCTGAATTGGCATTAGGTAATAAACATTTAGCCAACATTTGAATAAAATTGGGCTAGTGGTTTAGGAGGAGAAGTCGATAATGTAAAGTTAACGCCGGACGGACGACGCCGGACGACGGACGCCGGACAGAAAGTGATTAGTAAAGCTCCCCTTGAGCTTCGCTCAGGTGAGCTAAAAAATTGCTTAATAAAGTATTGTTTGTTAAAATCACTTGGCCCATATAATCAGTCAACACAGATGACTGTCCATAAGATCATCATTGACAACTGCACTTGTTATTGTTGAAGTAATTACCATGGATACTAAAAAGTTCCCCTCAAAGCCAATTAGCTTATCCTATTTTTAGACACCCTATTATGCAATCGACCAGTGGAGATGAGAGAATATTTTAAATGGACTGTACACGTAATGTTTATGGGAGAGTGCCCAGAGGCACTCTCCCATAAACTGTAACAAGGCAAATTCTGATATACTGGATCATGATTTAATTATTTATTTATTTGCTGGTGTTTAAGGTCATATATTTCTGCACAATGGCTAATAATGGCTGCAACACCAATATAAACTCAAGTTTAACCAATCATTTAGAGCCATGTTTCCCATTTTAAAGGACTCCTACCCCAAGCATTGGCTTATGGGACCTATTCTAATGGATCATGATGCTTGACAGATCTATACCATTAAAAAGAACAATAAAATACAAATCCTTTTAGCTGTTGTTTCAGCAGTTAGTTATAAAAGGTATACTATAATTACACTAAAATACAACCTTTTCTCTTTTTCAAGTGGAAAGACAGCAAAAAGATTTACTGAGTATACTCAACCCTTTTACACGAAAAAAAAAAAAAATTTTTTTAAAAATAAAAATAAAATCCTCCCTCACTGATTTGAAAAAAAAATTGCCTGAGAATCAATTCATTTTTTTTATTTGGCCTTACAATAGTTTGTTAACTTATTAAAACCTGTGGCAATAATCCTTTAATAAGACAGTCACGACAGGAGTATTAGCGATCACTGACATTATCAAACTACTACTTGTTACTGTTTAAAGCTTATTTTGTTCACCGATTCTTAGCACCCTATTGCTTTGTACATGTTAACTTCAAATATATAGTTGAATAGGATCACCTGTCAATGTGAATAAACTAACTCTACATTCATTTAACAGACAAAAATTAAAAATTATAAATTCAAAGTAATTTGTATATTTTTTAACGAACCAATGGCCCAGACTAGCTGGTGCTAACTCTAAAATTAATCGAGGGCCAAACACAAATTTTGCCCCCCCCCCCACACCCCCCCACACCCCCCCCCCCCCACATCCCCCAAATTTACATGCAAAACCAAAAATTTGATGTCATATCTGGTCCTCCATACTTTTGCGAACTGCGCATGCACAGTATCCAGGAAGACATCGAAATTGGTGCCAACCATCATTCTTTCTAGAAATTGCCTGCTAAATGCTGTGAACAGTGGGGAGGTATGACTGCCCACTCATGGGAGGGCCATCCCCGTCTGGGCCATTGGTAAGTATAAAAAATATACAAATTACTTCGAATTTATCATATTTTTATTCAACAACCAATGGCCTAGAATAGCTGAATTGTAAAAAGGCTGGAGGGCCTAGGACATAAAGAAAAATCCAATTACTCAATCACTTCTTAAAAGATAACTCCTACAGGAGAATAGGAGAGAAAGGAATTATATATGTCTTTCTCATTTGCGAGAAACGAGAAAGACATAACACCAACAATGTAACTGAGCATTACAAAATATATAATTCTCCATTTAATGCCAGCAAAACCCATTATGCAAATTCGGTGAAGGGAAGTCAATATATAAAGACAGTCCAGAGAATGAAACTCTTTATACTCATTTAAAAGTGTCCAAGCTGGTCCAGGATTGAAAATTAACACCCGTTTGATATGTGACATATACAAATGCTTCACAGTGAGCTACACTTTAAAAACAATACATAAATGAGACATATTATTTGCTTCACACCGAGCTACCCATTAAAACCATCCCAGCATTGACTTGGGACAACTGACAACGGAGGAGGTCTTCCCTTGCTTTTCACTATAAAGTCAGATGATTATAAGGGAAAAAAAGTTCCCCCCCCCCCCCCCACAGCCACTCACCTCGCCCTTGTTCTGAGGTAAATGACCACAGAACGAAGAGGGCTGTGGAACAGCACCACTGCTGGAACAGGTTACCTAAATAACTATAGATGTAATCATTTTAGTGGACGACATTCTGACCAACAGACAGAGGACCTAAACATCTAAGGTCACCAGAGATGGACTCTAAATTTCTAAGGTTAAACTTGGTAAATGTGGAAGGCTGTGTCTAGTATGCAGCTTTCATGAGATCAGTAATGGCTATACTGTTAGAATAAGCCCAAGAAGTGGACAGTGCTCTAACTTCATGCGCTGATATCTTATTGACAGAACACTGATCCGAAGATAGACTTTCATAGGCAATCCATATTGCCAATTGAGTCCATCTAGCAATGGAATGAACAGAAATATCTCTTCTGTTAGGAATCAATGACACAAAGAAGTGTTTACTTCCTTTTCTTATAAACTCGGATCGGTGTTTATAAATGTGCATAGCCCTGACTGGACACAGCAGAGGTCTACGGTTGTCCGTAGACGACAGAGCCTTTATGATAATAGGCTCAAGCCATTTATCTGGAGCCTGATTCTTAGCCAAAAATCCCATTTCTGTAGTTAAAGTAATGGTATTACCAACACAATGGTAGTGAGATTCGTCAACAGACAAAGCATGAAGTTCATTAACTCTTCTAGCGGATGCAAAGGCTAAGAGAAAAGCTGTTTCATAGGTCAAGAAGTTGAACTTTACATCGTATAACAGCTCAAATGGAGCTTCTTTAAGCTTCAACAGAACCCAAGCTAAATTCCACTTAGGAATCAATCTGAGGGTTCTAGGTCTATCTATAGAGAAATTTCTAACCAGTTTGAATAATGAAGCATTAGATCCAATTGCCAAGTTATCATGATGAGCGTAAGCATTCGATAACATAGACCTATAGCCCTTAATAGTGACAGGCTGCAGTTTGAGAATTTCAAACAGGTAGACAAGAAAGTTGGCAATATCTGGTATGGAAGAATCATAGACATCTATCGACTGATCCTTACACCAACGGAAGAAAACCTTCCACTTTGCTGCATAATTCAGCGAAGAGGAGGACCTCCTGCAGTTAGAAATTGCATCCACTGCTCATCCTATAAATTGCTTGCCGTGCAAGAAGGACTGCATAACGGAAATACGTGAAGGTAGAGACCTTCCGGGTTGTGATGCAGTGTGCATGACGTCCCCTGATAAAGAAGGTCCTCTCGAGGAGGAAGCTTCTGGGGAACGTCCCATAACAGACACCTGAGAAGATTGATCCATGGTTTCTATGACGACAGAGATGCTACTAGCAGAATCTTGCATCTAGACTGTTTGATTTTTGATTGACAGAATCTGCTGAATCAACGGAGTTGGAGGATACATGTATCCTATCATTCCGTCCCATGAGATTGACAGAGAGCCTACTGCGTATGCCTGTCTGCAACTGATTGTTGAGGTGTGTCGCAAACAAGTCGATCCCACTGGTAGCAAATCTGTCTGAATACTCGCTTGTTGAGTGTCCATTCCGATGACAACAGATGACCTTTCCAAGAAAGCTAGTGTGCTAGTACGTTCAGACGACCCAGTAAATGACGGACCGATAGATGAACATGATGATTCACGACATACAGAAGAATTTTTTTCCGTTAGTTCGCATAACAGAATCGAATGAGTGCCTCCCTGGTTCCTGATGTACACTACTACTGCTGAATTGTCCGACAATATCTGAACATGAGTGTCCGCTATAATGTGAAACCAATGTTGTAGCGCAAACCATATTGACATCATCTCTTTGATGTTTATGTTTCTCTAGGAACCGCGAGTCCCAAAGACCCTGACACTTTGAGTATGTTGGGCTCAGGGTCGCGCCCGACCTGTCTGACTCGCATCCGACATAATCGTGAAAGTCAGATCCAGAAGCTGCAGTGGAACTCCTTGAGTTAACCACTGAATATCTGCCCAAACCCAGACCTTTTGTTTTACCAGGTCCGTTAAAACAATACTGGTCTCGAGCAAATGTGTCTTCACATTCCAGTCCTGAGTAAAGAATATCTGGAGGGGATGTGTGTGCAAGCGATCCATCGGAATAAGATCTGCAGCCGCTCCGCACAACCCCATCAGTCGCATAAATTCCTTGTTAATGTGTCTGAGTGAGCATAACAACTGACTAATTTCACTCTGGGTAACGGCAGACGAACCAGATTGCTATGAGTCTTGAAGCTCATTCCCAAGTGAATGAACGACTTGGACGGGTCTAGATCTGATTTCTTCTCATTTACGATGAAGCCGAGACGTCGGAACAAGAGCAGCAGACTCAGAACCTCATTCTGAAGAGTAGTTTTGTTGCCATATCTCTAAAGAATGTCGTCCAAGTAAGCCGACGTTTCTGCAGACGAATGAGCTTGGAAGGGAGACATTACCGAGTTAATTATTCAAGTGAATGCCCAGGGTGCCAGATTCAGTACGAAGCACATCGCTCAGAACTGATATACTATCCCTTGAACGGTGAACCGTAGGTACTTTCTGAATGCCGGATGTACCAGGACATGAAAGTATGCATCCTTTACATCTATGCTTGCCGCATAGTCGTTCACTCGAGTGCTCGCCCTTATTGTCCGAATGATCTCCATATAGAACTTTGGAGCTACGATAAGTTTGTTTATCCAGCTCAATTCTATTACTGGTCGGAACTAGCTGTCTGGCTTCGGTTCGAGGAACAGGTGACTGTAAAATCCTAGAGAATTTTGATTCTCGACGACCTCTATTGCTTCCTTTGCTAAGAGAGCTTGTACCTCCAATAGGAAAGACTCTCTTTTGCAAGTATTTGATGGAAGATTTGTCCACCGTGGACACCTTGTTAGTGGTGGTTTCACTCGGAAAGATAGCCGAAGGCCATCCGAGACCACACTTCTCACCCACAGGTCTTCCATAACTGTTATCCAGTTTGTTGCAAATCTTGATAACCTTCCACCAACTGGCAAGCAATAGAGGTCCTGACCATCACCTGTAGGACCTGCGAGGCTTACGGGAGGAGAAACCATGTCCCATTCGCGAAGAGCCTCGGCCCGCTGGCATCTGACTGGTAGTCACGATCAGACCTACACCCCCTTCCCAGGTCGCTGTATTGACGATCCCTAGAGTAATTACAGGAGGGTTTCCTATACCCTCGCGAGGAGTCCCCTTTTGACGAGTTCTGTCTGGGACGTCCTCCTTTACACTTCTCTGCTGTAGCGGGTTGATTTAGACGCCGAATTAAGGAGCAGAGTATAGATGCTTTCTTTGTAACTTGGTTATAAATCAATGAAAGCTTGTCGTCAAAAATTGTGTGTTCAGATACTGGAGCGACCTGTAGAGAGTTTTTCACCTTGTCATCTATTAAAGATGATTATGCAAGGGCACTGTCAAGTCTGATTAACTCCAAATTAGCCACTGTTAAGGCGGAGTAATACATGGTAAACATAATGGCTCTGGAAAGAACTCTTAAAGAGGTACAACCATCCTCAAAATTCCTTTCCATTGAGACTTTGCGCCTCAGCTCTTGAAAGGTGATCTGCGTAAGACATAGCGTCCAAATTCGCTCTGTTTGAAGATACTGCCATCTCAATTGTGTCTGAGCGAATTGTGAATGACGCAGGCAAAGATAGCTCTAGATTATCAGCCTGCTCATCCAAATGCAGAGGAACGCTCTGTACATCTTCCCCAACCATTTTAAATGAACGTGGTCCAACAAATGGTAAATTTAAGGAAGATGATGTCAAGAAACCGCCTTTCTTCTTCCCACTGGAGAGTTTGAATATGGCATCGTCTAAATGGCCGAAGGCCTGCGACACCTGTCTAGACTAAACCAGAGAAGACAGGACCTCCTCCTTTGTCCGGATAAAGTCTGCATCCAATCATGCCAGCAGTTTCTTCCTAGTAGTCGCAGCATACTGATTCGCTGGAACAAGATCAGGGTAGTACTGATGGATTAAATCCATTGCAACCATGTGCTGTTCCGAATGGGAAGGGTAATCTTCCTCCGTATCCCTTTCACCATCCGACTGAATCAGTTGAGAATCTCGGTCTTTCGCATATGAACGTGAAGGTGAAGGGACAGACCCAGCACCATCCGACAGCTCAGGTTCTGAGAATGGCGTAGGTTACTCCTGCACTTGCTGGGATGCTGCGATGAGCTGCGCAATCTCCAACAGCAAGTCCGTTATGGAGGCCTGAAGAGAGCAGTCTTCTGTTTCTTGGCCTCTGGCTGCTCCTGGGATGGTGTGTCCGAGACGGCTCTTTTCTCCGGATGTCCCAATAAATGTGGCCTCGTCTCCTAAGCTACCGAATTCATGGTCCGACTTCACAGATGATGAGTGGTCCCTTCTCAGTGATGCAGGCTGGATATCCAAAGTTGTGCAGCTAGGGTGCGGTCATGTGTGCTTTGAAGATGCCATTGTAGAAGCCGTAACTTTAGACAAGGCCGGCTGTGAACTTAACGGAGCGTCCGGACAGAAGGCAGACGTATGCTCCGGCTGACGCAAGTTTATAATCACAACACCTGGCCCCAGACGTTGTTAGGAAAGAGAGGGGCCTCTCTCACTCGCGGTCCTTTCAGACCTTGCCGAGCTTCCCGTGGTACTTGTTGTCTTCTTCCTCTGTTACGTCGTCGCAGGGCGAGCCTGTTTATATCTTGAGGTGCTCACTCTACCCAATCCACTCCATTCGACTGCAACGGACACGCCCGGCATCACGGCACCCTCAGAAGGAGTAACCGCTTCACCGTTCGAGCTAGCTGGCGACAAGGGACTAAAACCACTGGCTAGTGGCTTTTTGCCCTGTCTAATATTCATGAGCATCTTTGCCGTTAGTTCTGCTTGTTCATCTGATTGCAACGACGGTAGCATACTATCTCGAGGCGTACAATCCTACCATGAACTAAATAGGAAAATACATATATCTATACAATGTTGTCAATGTAAACAGTGTCAGAAGAAAAACCAGAAACAAGCCTCCAGGCACTGAATAAGAAAGGCTCGAAGTCAGTAACAGATTTGAACTATCCGATGTAAAGCAAGATCTTCACCAGAATAAATGAAAGTGGCAATGACACTGTAGCTTAACTTGTGTGTTGTGTTTGATGAAAAGGATAATGTTCAATGTTTATGAAAGGATTCTGAAATGAGACAAGAATTGTGATAATTGGGAATATGTTCATTTCTGTTCCCTGTATGCTATGTTTATGATAAAAATAATATGAGGTGTACACTGTACTAAAGATCTGAGGGGTGGGTTAATATGACCTCAAAGTTAATATATGTGGCCCTCACAGTTAACGTATATCAACAAAAGTTACCAAGTTACAGTGAAATTATTCCAAAATGAGTCATCCTATCAAGTTACATTAAAATCCCTTCATAAATATGGCCTGTAGACTGTGCTAAAGGTTTTCGTGCTAAAGGTTTTCGGGCTTCGGGCCCCTGTAGCCGTCAGTTTCCCAACTGCGTCCAAAGGGGACATTCTCATCTTGACATTATATGAAGTCAACCTACCAGGTTACAATGAAATCCCTTAATAAATATGACCTGTAGACTGTGCTAAAGGTTTTTGGGCTTTGGGCTCTGGCAGCCATCATGGTTGAATGATCGCAACCAAAAGGGGACATTCTCATCTGGGCATCATCTGGAGTGATCCTCCAAAGTTACAATAAAATCCCTTCATAAATATGACCGGTAGACTGTGCTCAAGGTTTTTGGGCTTAGGGCCCCTGAAGACGTCACAGTTGACCAATCACGACCAAAAGGGGATGTCATCATCTAGGCATTATATGGAGGCAAACTTACGGGTTACAATGAAGTCCTTCCATAAATATGACCAATAGACTATTCTAAAGGTTTTGGGGTTTTGGGTTCGGGCAGCCATCAAGGCTGAATGATCGCGACCAAAAGGGGACGTTCTCATCTAGACATTATTTAGAGTCATCCTACCAAGGTACAATGAAATCCCTTCATAAATATCACCTGTAGACTGTGCTTAAGGTTTTCGGGTTTCAGGCTCGGGCAGCCATCATGGTTGAATGATCGGGCTTTCGGCCCCTGTAGCCAACACAGTTGCCTAATGGTGTCCAAAAGGGGCTGTTCTCATCTAGACATTATATGAAGTCAACCTGCCAAGTTACAATGAAATCCCTTCATAAATATGATCTGAAGACTGTGCTAAAGGTTTTCAGGCTTTAGGCTTGGGCAGCCATCATAGTTGAATGATCGCAACCAAAAGGGAACATTCTCATCTGGACATCATCTGGAGTGATCCTATGAAGTTACAATGAAATCCATTCATAAATATGACCTGTAGACTGTGCTCAAGATTTTCGGGCTTCAGGCACCTGTAGCCATCACAGTTGACCAACCACGACCAAAAGGGGATGTCATCATCTAGGCATTATATGGAGTCAACCTAACAAGTTACAATGAAATCCTTCCATAAATACGACCTACAGACATGCTAAAGGTTTTTGGGCTCAGGCAGCCATCAAGGCTGAATGATCGTGACCAAAAGGGGACGTTCTCATCTGGACACTATTTGGAGTCATCCTACCAAGCTACAATAAAATCCCTTCATAATTATGACCTGTAGACTGTTCTAAAGGTTTTTGGGCTTTGGGCCCTGAAGCTGTCACAGTTGCCCAATCGTATCCAAAATGGGACGTTCTCATCTAGACATTATATGAAGTCAACCTACCAAGTTACAAAGAAATCCCTTCATAAATATGACCTGTAGACTGTGCTAAAGGTTTTCGGGCTCGGGCATCCATCATGGCTGAATGATCGCAACCAAAGGGGACAATCTCATCTGGAGTGATCCTGCGAAGTTACAATGAAATCCCTTCATAAATATGACCTGTAGACTGTGCTCAAGGTTTTCGGGCTTCGGGCACCTGTAGCCATCACAGTTGACCAATCACGACCAAAAGGGGATGTCATCATCTAGGCATTATATGGAGTCAACCTAACAAGGTTACAAGGAAATCCTTCTATAAATATAACCTTTTGCTTATGCTAAAGGTTTTTGGGCTTGGGCACCCATCAAGGCTGAATGATCACGGCCAAAACGGGACGTTCTCATCTAGACATTATTTGGAGTCAACCTACCAAGTTACAATGAAATCCCTTCATAAATATGACCTGTAGACAGTGCTAAAGGTTTTCGGGCTTCGGGCACCTTTAGCCATCAAAGTTGCCCAATCATGTCCAAAAGGGGACGTTCTCATCTAGACATTATATGAAGTCAACCTACCAAGTTACAATGAAATCCCTTAAAAAATATGACCTGTAGACTGTGCTTAAGGTTTTCGGGTTTCGGGCTCGGGCAGCCATCATGGTTGAATGATCGCAACCAAAGGGGACAATCTCATCTGTGCATCATCTGGAGTGAACCTATGAAGTTACAATGAAATCCCTTCATAAATATGACCTGTAGACTGTGCTCTAGGTTTTTGGGCTTCGGGCACTT
The DNA here is from genome assembly GCA_031216915.1 of Pictodentalium vernedei. NCBI lineage: Eukaryota > Metazoa > Mollusca > Scaphopoda > Dentaliida > Dentaliidae > Pictodentalium > Pictodentalium vernedei. The sequence goes on along the minus strand of CM062290.1, from coordinate 97,332,469 downwards.
GTAGCCATCACAGCTGACCAATCACGACCAAAAGGGGATGTCATCATCTAGGCATTATATGGAGTCAACCTAATAGGTTACAATGAAATCCTTCCATAAATATGACCTTTCACCTAAGCTAAAGGTTTTTGGGCTCAGGCACCCATAAAGGCTGAATGATCGCGATCAAAAAGGGACGTTCTCATCTAGACATTATTTGGAGTCATCCTACCAGGTTATAATGAAATCCCCTCATAAATATGACCTGTAGACTGTGCTAAAGGTTTTCGGGCTTCGGGCACCTTTAGCCATCACAGCTGCCCAATCATGTCCAAAAGTGGGCGTTCTCATCTAGACATTATATGAAGTTAACCTACCAAGTTACAATGAAATCCCTTCATAAATATGACCTGTAGACTGTGCTTAAGGTTTTCGGGTTTTCGGCTCGGGCAGCCATCATGGTTGAATGATCGCAACCAGAGGGGACAATCTCATCTGAGCATCATCTGGAGTGATCCTAAGAAGTTATAATGAAATCCCTTCATAAATATGACCTGTAGACTGTGCTCAAGGTTTTCGGGCACTTGTAGCCATCACAACTGACCAATCACGACCGAAAGGGGTTGTCATCATCTAGGCATTATATGGAGTCAACCTAACAGGTTACAATGAAATCCTTCCATAAATATGACCTTTTGCCTATGCTAAAGGTTTTGGGGCTCGGGCACTCATCAAGGCTGCATGATCGCGATCAAAATGGGACGTTCTCATCTAGACATTATTTGGAAAATCCCTTCATACAATGAAATCCCTTCATAAATATGACCTCTAGACTGTGGTAAAGGTTTTCGGGCTTTGGGCTCCTGTAGCCGTCACAGTTGCCCAATCACGTCCAAAAGGGGACTTTCTCATCTAGACATTGTATGAAGTCAACCCACCAAGTTACAATGAAATTCCTCAATAAATATGACCTGTAGACTGTGCTAAAGGTTTTCGGGTTTTGGGCTCAGGCAGTCGTCATGGTTGGCAGATCATGCCCAAATGGGGAAATTCTCATCTAGACATCATAAGGAGTCATCCTACCAAGTTACAATGAAATCCCTCCACATTAAACATGACCTGCAGACTGTGCTAAAAGTTTTTGGGTTTCAGGCTTGGGCAGCCATCAAAGTTGATAGATCATGCCCAAAAGGGGACGTTCTCATCTAGGCATTATACAGAGGCATCCTACCAAGTTACAATGAAATCCCTTCATAAATACGAGCTGTGGACTGTGCTAATGGTTTTCGGGTTTTGGGCTCGGGCAGCCATACCGGTTGCCCGATCGCGACCAAAAGGGGACGTTCTCATCTTGACATGACCCCAAACCTGCATATGAAATTTCGTGTCGATCAGACAAGAACTGCAGGGTGTAGCCCGTGCTAAAGGAAAATGTGAACAGACATCACAGCAGGGCTCGAAATGTACACCTATCTGCCTGTCGCTGACAGGTGTTTGTCACCATGCGACAGGTAGAAAAAGTGGTTACCTGTCGCCGGCAACAGGTGAGCTCAAATATCTGGCACCGCGCGAAAAGGGACAAAAATGGCATTGTTTGTGCCAGGTATATTTCTATTGTCAATAAGCATCAGTCAGTCTTAAAATGTTCAACTAAAGATCAACAAATGTTTAAGAAGCACTTACCATTCCCACTCGTATTGCGCCGCAAATCCCCCCCCCCCCCCCCACCCCATCTCGAACATACACAGAAGTTTTTTTGTGCTCCGTGGGATTTTATTTGATATGCTGTGATCGCAAATGGCCGACAATTACTGTCAATCAAATAATGTTCCGTCCTTCACATATGACGTCAAACTCGTATTTGCTACTTTCATTTTGGGCCTTCGGTGAAATATTTTCATAGCTGTATTGACCCCCCCCCCCTCCCCAACCAACCTTCGCGTGTTTGCCTTCATCAAATCTGCAGTTGAAAAATCGCAAATGGCGGTGGCCAGTCTGTTTTCCACGGTTCCACCGACGTGTTTGCTGCCGGACATCCTCGATTACATCTGACTACGGAATTCGTTCTGTCATTGCATTTACGAGCCAAACCGACGAAGAAATGTGCATGCATGCCAAGAATCGTCTCGCACGTGTTGGCATGTAAACCATTCATCCATTCATGGCATTTTTCAATGTACTTCCAGAAATTCTTAATAGCTCAGGTTCCCAAATAAAAAAAGAAGTACGTAAGACAGTAAGAGCCGTATTACGACAAATTATGACATACAATATTTGATGGCACTTTGAATAGCATTCATTTTTACAAATTACGAGTACTTTCCATTTTATACCAAATTACTGTACAAAATTTTGAAATTCGAAAAATATCCATATAAATTATAGGCTACGGATATTTTATTCCCAAATTTTGTACAGTAATTTGAGTATTCAAAATTTATTGAGTGTCAAAGAAAACCCCAAAGGACCCAATGTAGAAAACTTGACTTCGCGCACAACTTTTATTGTCCTGGGAATAAGTTTTTTTTCTGACACTTTGTGCCAGCCATTCAATGAGATAATTATTTTTATAACAATAAGAGTGTTTCTAAGATTTTTATAACATGTTGAATAAAATCAACCCTGCCCCTCCCCAGCTAAAATCCCCCCCCCTCCTGTGAAGAAATAGTGCCTGTTCACAAATATTATTTTGTTATTATGTACTGAAAATTACTGCCGCTAATTTTCAACACTTGATAAAAAAATAACATATGTAAACAACAGCCTCTCCCTCAGCTGGCCGCTACCTCCTCCCACCTCTTACCTGCCGTAAAGAAATAATAGGCCTACCTGTTCACAAATAATTGGTGAGTCAATGAATGATGTATTTTGCAGCAGTCGCATATACCTGCCAGTGCTTTCCGGTTCTTCTAGTTGTGTCAATTGAACATCTCATCGGAACATCGAAAAGTTGTATTTCGGCGTGATCTCAAAAGAATTACAATTTTGGAAGGAAGAACAGGGCTAGGAAGAACACAAAACACTTGGTTAGAAACAAGGTAAACTTTTATTAAAATTTACATATATGCTGAAAAAGATTGGTACGGTGTAAGCCTATGGTTCAACATGGTCACATGTTTTAAAGACGTGATAGAAACGACGATCAATGTCTTAGGCTGGATTAAGCCATTACCGTGTGTGCGTGGGGTGGGAGCATATTGAAAATTATTCACATGAAAAATGTTTCCCTACAAAAAAAATCACATGAAATGGAACTGAAAATTAGCCTTATAACCATTGCCAGTACACAGGAAAACGCATGTGAGCACAACAATTTTTCAAAATTTTCTGGGGGAGGACCCAGACCCCCGGCCAAATGTTTTGTGCCTTTGGTGTTCGCAGATTCGTGCCTTCAGCACTTGTGGCTTCGCATCTACGTCGCACGCACGGCGGGCTTCCACTGTCAGATACCTTTTGTTCAGGTAGTTTTATGGGGGTGACAGGTAGAAAATATATTTACCTGTCGCCTGTGACAGGTGGAAAATTTTCAACATTTCGAGGTCTGACTCACAGACTAACAGACTTCCACATGCGTGATGGCAATAGCTTATCTTGACTATGTCAAGTTAAGCTAAAAACGATACATCAGATGTATGATGCATGGCCAAAATGCCTAAACACCCCTAGGGTGAGGACATAATCATGGGGAAATACAGAATAAACATTCTGTATAACACGTCAAAATCCCAAGAAATTTATAAAAAAATTCATTAAAATAAGCCAAAAATCTTGGGAGTTTAACTGGGGGCTTCAATGAAGGATAGGGAAGGAACATTTAACAAGCAGTGGAAAAATCATTAGCATGAATGATGACGTCAGGCCCATGTCCCGAAATTGGGAAACATGAAATAATTTTTCTAAAAATTATAAAGTTACAACCCTGAATGTTTCCAACCACCATTTCTTCCACCATCATCTAATTGTGTCCTTGGATCCACCAATTCTACCATTGATTTGTATTTGGTAACATTAAAATTGAGATTTAAAAGCACAGATGTCAGTTTGTTGTTACTGACAGAAGAGCCAAACAAAGAATGATGGTTGGTGTCAGTTTCGGTGTCTTCCTGGATACTGCGCATGCACAGTTTGCAGAAGTATGGAGGACAAGATAGGACACCAAATTTTCGCTTTTGCATGCAAATTTTGGGGATGGTGGGGGAGGGGGGTGGAAATTTGTGTTTGGCCCTGAATTAATTTTAGAGTTAGCACCAGCTGGTCTGGGCCATTGGTTGTTGTATAAAAATTTAGTTCTTAGACCTCTCTCTCAGTTTATAATCTTGGGTTAAACTTCAGAAATGAAAGTATCAATGACACTGTAGCTCAACTTGTTTAAGACATGTACATGTATAGTATATGACACAGCAATGACAAACATCTAGGTAATGACCTGATAACAAAGGTACATGTAAAGTATTGTGATGGTCTGTACATAAATGCTGACCGTAGCCTGTAACAAATATATAGGTAAAGTATTGTAAACGTGGGGTGACAGTTAGATGCTAAACAAGAAAAGAAATCTTTGAGTCCCAGAGTGGTTCTGACTAAACCCAAAAATATAGCATAGTGATAACAATGGCACCCAAAAACACTTGTTCCTGTCACAAGGTGATAACAAAGGTACCCCAAGAAGTTTCGTGAAGATCAGTTCATGAATACAGACTCTAGCCCAAGCCATATTGACATGTGCACTTAGTGTATAAGTAGAACTGAATAAATCAAAGTGCATCTAATTTGCATAATTTCTGCACGAGAGAAAAACCTGTATTATATGTGATGTATTCCATTTTACTAAACATTCATACAAAAATTTATTCAAATCAGAACTTTTAGTTCTGTACAAAAAACTGATTAACTAATTTTGGTACAAAATGGCTGCTGGTGGCCATCTTGAATTTTGGACTTCACCCAGAAACACTTGTTCTCATCCCATGGTGATAACAAAGGTACCCAAGAAGTTTTGTAAAGATCGGTTCATAAATACAGCCTCTAGCATGGGCCGTATAGAAGTTGTGTACAAAAAACTGATTGGACCTAATTTCGGTATAAAATGGCCACTGGCAGCCATCTTGAATTTTGGACCGCACCCAGAAACACTTGTTCTCATCCCAAGGTGATAACAAAGGTACCCAAGAAGTTTCGTGAAGATCGGTTCATAAATACAGACTCAAGCCTGAGCCGTATTGACATTTGCATTTACTGTGTTTAAGTAGCACTGAATAAATCAAAGTTCATCTAATTTGCATAATTTCTGCATGAGCAAATAACCTGTATATGTTATTAAGCATTCACACAAAACTTTATTCAAATCAGAACTTTCATAGGAGTTTTGTACAAAAACCTGATTGCACTAACTAAAGTACAAAATGGCTGCTGGTGGCCATCTTGAATTTTGGACTGCACCCAAAACCACTCGTCCTCTTCCCACGGTGCTAACAAAGGTACTCAAGAAGTATTAACAGCCATGTTTTGTATTTTTAAACATAATGACGTCATTCCTTCCTTAAGCGATTGGTTGCAATCAGGGAATCCCTGGTTGAAACCTAGGAAGGAATGACGTCATTATGTTTAAAAATACAAAACATGGCTGCCAACTTCATTTTCTCGAACCACTTCGATGATATGAACCTTTCGTTTCTGAACAATACGGTGACCAAGTGCTTCCGACATAGAGGTTTTTGTTTTTTACAATTATCCTTCTTTCGGCCACATAATAACAAAAAGCTTCTGGATATGCCATATTGTTCTCACGAGGCGAGATAGACCAGCAAGTAAATCGTTTACTGGTCATATAGTACACCACGGAGATCGAGAATGTTGGACCTACAGGCCGTACCAACCCCAAAAATTATATTACGGACTGTGGGTCCAAGTTTGGACTACACCGTTTTTCAGCCTTATTAAGTTATAGTTATACAGTCTTATATATGCATTTCCTTTCCAGCCCCCCCCCCCCCCCACCCCACCCCCAATCCCAGTCTTACAGTAAAAGTCGTGAAAATCAGCAAACGGAGATTGACGTCACGTCATCAGTAGGAAACTATTCACAGTATCAGTCACTGCCAGTCAACGAGTGTCATTTATTTTTCTTGATCTCGGTGTTTCGCGTACATATAATTATGGATAATGAATAAACTTATTTTGAGAACATAAATCAGCAGTGTTTCCCAAATAGTTCTGTTGTATTTCTATTTTTTAACTTTGCAAAGACTTGGAAGGTAAACAAACGTTTCTACGTTGTAAAATTCTGATTACCATCTATCACAAAATCCATTTTCACTTTGTATACATTTTCCAAAGATGGGTGTTAAGTGAAATGTGATTGGTTGATTTTTGACCCACGAACTTTTCTCGTCCAACAGCTGTCTTGCGCTTTGGATCAGACAAACGAACTAAATGACCTCTTTCATGAGTCTTCAAAGAGTTACGGAGAATAGCCACAACCTCCCTGACAGAGTGCAGGGACTGGAATCCCCAAATGAACGCTGTTTGGTTATATGAGGGTTTTCCCAATGTATGGACCATCCTCCATTAAAATGCCAAAATTGGCCCTATAGACGTCTCGTCATTCTTTTAAAAAAAAAATACGAAGATTTGCTGGTTTTTTTGTCTTAGACTTACCAAGGTAGGTCCTATTCCTATGCCATGAAGAACTGGACATTTTAAATACGAACTGTATTTAAACATCTTTGATGAGTACCAAACACAGATCCGAGAGAATACATGATTTGAAAAATAACAAAACATTTTTAAAGATGCAATGTCCGTCGGAATGGCACACACTTTTTCGGGACTTTGTGATTAATTTAAATATTACCAGAGTGGCGTAAGATAAAACGCCCATATTATCACATATGAATCCAAATTTCATATTTAGCATATTGGAATAGGGATAGATTTCCTTGAGGAAAAGGGCTGTCATTCTTCTATTGTCACCAGTTTTGATATCAGATACGTTACCTTTAATATATCAACCACTGAACATGGCGTATCAAGATCTAGTCGACATCGTTAACCCTTTGTGAACTTAACATGAAAAGCAGACGATACTTGCAAATATAATTATTGAATAACTAATATTTTTCATTTTTTGTCTCAAAAACATAGGTTATGACCCCTCATTGGGACGAGCTCGTTCCAATGAGGTGTCATAACCTATGTTTTTTTTAGACAAAAAAAGAAAAAAATAATGAAAATTAATTGGCGAGTTTCGAGAACAGCGTGGCCGGTTTTCAGTTACGTTGGATAAAGGGTTAACATCATTCAGAGGTGAAATTATGCCATAATTAATTAATATCGGCTTCTTGGCCGGAGCTTTATCTAGATTTATGTGATTTAAAGAGCCCTATGCACAAACATGAAGCGTTACGATTGTCGCATGCCAGAAACGTTACCATGCATGATTTGACAGCTTGTAATGAAATGACAATTATAGAATTGCATGTCTAACATCTTCGTGGGGGTGAAAAAATCAACATGGAAACGACGTTGAATCATTCAAATTCAACGAACACCGAGCTTATTTACCAGTGCCCCATCAGATACGTGATGCCAGAAACATTATCAGAAAAATAATCGAACTTCACCATGCAGCGTTTTGTTGTTATGTTCCCGCAGTTTGTGTTTGATGTCATAATGTTATGTTTTGACGTCAAAAAGCAATGGCAGACACTTTACAGTACTTATAAATGACGGGGATTTGTTTTGATTTAATAGAATAATTTGTCTGATAATCCACGGTGAGTTCGGCTCCGCATTGCTTTTCGGCCCCAGTAGTATTTTTTATCGCTTTTCGGCCTCGTGTTCGGCCGAAAAGCGTCACTTTTGTGGCCGAATAGCGAAAAGTATTATTTCTAGCCGAATAATTTGTATATTTTACGTAAATTCAGGTTCATTTTTTCCGTCCCATATTGTTTTTAAATAGTATTTTTTATCTTATTATAATTAGGTATAAATATATTTCTTATGTACAACTAGCGACAAGATTTTTTTTTTTTTTTTTTTGGAGGGAGGGGGGGGGGGGCGGTTCATGGTTTTCATTGGATTCTGTTTTTTAGCGAACATATTGGTAGATTATTTTTTATCTAAATTTAGGTTTCTTTGATTATTCTAAATTGTTTTTAATAGTATTTGAAAATAATTTAATTAATGTAATTGTTTGATTGAAAATGGGGAGGCAGAAACAAAGGCATGTTTACAGGCAGTTGTAGGAGTCCGTTACTTGACTTTTTTGCAAAGAGAGTTAGGATGTATCAAGAGCTAGTCTTGTGGCTGCATGTTTACCATTGCACGTTCAATGCGAGACATTCGGTGCATGGGTCCGACCCAGTGTGTATGTGAGGAGAGGAGTGCCTCTCCAATACTCTTAGAGTACGCGGTCATGACTCTCTGTGCGCTGAGTATAAGAGTAGGAAATTGTTATAGATTGTGATCATTGTTTTGGACTTCCACCTCTTGGAGTCCTGTAACTCTTCACTGCTTATGAAAATAGATTGCGCTCCATCAACTGTAGGATAAGGTTACCCGTTTGGCGCGTGGTACGGTGTGTTGGTTGTGGATTTTGCGTAACTGCTGCGTGTGCAAATATGTGTTTCACTTATTGGATGCAGTTCGAATATACGACGTGTACATTGTTTTATTTGTGAGATCGTATCAGTATTTGGCACGCGTGATGGTCGAATTCATTTGTACAGAGTGATGACAGCAAAAGCAGTTCCTTCAGGATTGAGTTCGCGCTCGTATCAAGGAGGAGACGAAGTGATTATGCGCATGTTTTGAAGGTCGTACTACAGAAAATTTAACAGAGATCCGTTGGTGGAAAATGTGGTTTTAGACTTCGGGCAAGCTGAATGGAAGGGTGTTAGAGATGTATTGCCAGCAGTTACAATTATGGGGTGAGTTTTTCACTGGTGTCAGGCGGTTTTTAAAAACGTGAGAAACTTCGACCTGTTCTATTTAATGGAAAAACAAATACAACGATTAAATTAACAAAGACTAATAATAGACTACTTTAATCACTTAGAAATTTCCAATAACACCCCTCGCCCGACTCAAAGCACCAGAAACCGAAAAGCACCATACCCCGAGGCAGAAAAGCGCCGAGCCGAAAAGCAAGGATCCCGTGAGTTAGACGTCGTGATCTGTGATCGTGTCATCTCTCTTAATGTTAAACTGTCATATAATATTGCAGTGGAATTGTTGCTTTGCTCAAAATTTTGCTCCTGCAGGAGCTATACACTCGAAACACGTGGTAATGAGCGTACTTTGTCCAGTAACGTATCTGCTTCCCGCAGTAGCGGATCTCGGTCCTCCTAGACACCGGAATAACGCGAAATGACACCGGATTGACATTAAAAAGTGAAATTTTAATGTAAAGATGTGTTTTAATGCATACCAGGACCGAGATCTTAACCAAAAGTGACCATTTTTTATATTGTTTGTTCCAAACACGGCAAACAGATTGAAAAGTGGGCGAGTATAGGTACTCCGTGAGAGTGTTTGAATAACGCTGTCAGAACTTGATTGACCATAATTACATTGAGGTGTCTGATTGCTAATTCCATTGTTTGGTGGACAGAAAATAGAAAGGAAATGTTTTACAGTGCACGAATTCATCCATCTCGATGTATTAAAAGATTTAAATGGCGGGAAAAAACCTGGTCAGAGGAAACGTTGCCGATCTGCGAAAACGTCCAACACTGCATCAAAAAAGAACAAAAAAAGAAAAAACAAAAACAAAAAAAACCCCACAACTTCAAGTTTTCATTGTTATAAAAAACAATATTGTTATTCTTGTGAACACATCACTGCCATTTGGGTATTTTCACACTACAACTTTCACACTTTTCTCCTATTTCCACTCCTGATCTGTCATGTTATTTCGGTCCCTTATAAAAAAAGTATTGCTACACATCGGGGTGTACTAATTATATACTATAATAAATCACATTACTTTCTTACAAGGGTGAGAAATAGTAATGTCGGAGACTCTCATTCCGGATGTTTCACCTAGCACGTTTTAGTGATGATGATTCCATCCCTCCGATTTCCACTTTATATCTTTTGTTGGTTAAAAAACAAAATACATTCTGGGGTCGAGTATTGGTAAAATAAATGTCATTCCCCATCATTTTTATGCCATTGCGGTGTCATTCCGCGTCCATCTGTGTCATTTCGTGCCATTCCGGTGTTTAGGATGACCCACGTATCTGGTCCCAAAATTATTTCTGTTCACTATAGTTAACAAATACCTTTTCATGGGATTTGAGTATGATTTTTTTCTGGTTGTCATTCTACGATAACGGTACTGGGAATCTCTGTGTTATCACATAAGGCTATTAATGATGCAAAACATCGCACTATAGTCTTTAAAAAACATGAGTTCCCAGTCTAATTTTCTCTTTAATCGGAAAGTGACTTTCGCGCTTATGGCCCGGCCCGGCCCGACTTATTATACAGTGACATCCATTCCTTGTTCTTCCGATGTCAAATATTATCTATCTTATTTTTTCTGTTTCGGCTTGCAAGTCTATATCCAGGCCTGAAATTTTCGGGAGAGTGATTTATTCGCTCGCCTTAAAAAAATTAAGGAGGGCGAAAACTAGCCCTCCTGACCTTAGGAAATGATGATTACCATAACAGCCTGTTCCTGAAGCCCACACCTTTTCAGATCGCTACTATGTTAGTGGTCTCTGTAAGATGGCCATACTGCCCCTCCCACACCTGCGGGCCTTGCCAAGGCCCGGAGGTGTGGGCGGGGCAGCGTAGCCGTCTCACAGAGACTACACCTTATTAGCAGCGCCAAATAAAATGCACAAAACCCACGAGGCAGAATTGATTAGCAGTAAAACTCGTTATCGTTATCAGAGGAATTTTAACAGTTCCCGCCAAATTCCAAAATAATTTTTGCGGTGCTGCGATCTACTGATAAAATCCTTAGCTATAGCTGTCAAGTCGATTGCACCAAGTATTCGAGTGTGTATCATACAGAACATTCGATTTGTGGGAGTGTTCTGAATCACCGCTGACCTCAACCACGACTTTAAACGACGGAGGACACTGAAATTCCTTTCCGCCGTTGCTGACGTTACGGCCACTGTCTTGAGTAGTTTCAGGAGTAGATGTAGCTGTGGCATTGCTATTTTACTGTTAGGTGTGGCAGTGAAAAGTTTGTAAACAGTTTCTATACTAGTGACGCTTTCGCGGATTTTGATTTTATACTCATTTGATGCATTAGTATTGTATAGCTTTACATGCACCGGTAGGTCTCTACAATCACGTTTTAGACACCGAATGGTGATTAAACCACCAGTATTCAATTTGTTTAGGTAAGTTCTCAAGAAAGATTCATCACTCGTTTCACCATGGCAGGCATTGATTACGAGGTTTTCTAGATCAATTAGCAAGTCTACATCAGGCAGATCGAATTCTTATCTACTGAACTCGTCATGGCATCTTGAGTTTCGTATTATTCCCGTTTGAGGTTAGTACGTGAGTCCTCTTCTTTACAAGATGATGAGGCGATAGGCACTGAACTAGTTACGAAATAGTCCGCTAATGCTTTTGGCATCACTTTTCTTTTCATGTTGGGAACAGCCTCGTATTCCAATCCCGATATTTCGGTCATAGAATCACATGTGACATCAAACTTCTCATCTGATCTCACCGATTTCAGTTTCTTCTTTGTAAGGATTATGGCGTCACGGGCTTCTCCAACAGTAAGACTCTTCTTTTGAAGATGACTAGAATTTTTCTCCATAGTATCTATTATTCGCCGCATAGCTACCAAGCTGAATATTTCGTCGAACGAAGATATTTTGGCTAGCAGTCCACTGGCATTGCCCCTGCACTCAGACGTGTCTTTGCTTATTTCCACCAATAGCGTTTTAAGCTCATTATATTTTTCCAATATTACCACTTCAGCTGGTCCTCTGGCAGTCCAACGTGATCGTCACAGTTGCTTCAACTTCACAGGTTTGCTTATAGAGGACCCGTCGTCTTCAGCTTCCATATGTTCTTGAATTTGACTCAACAAAAGTACTCGTTTAGGACTGGCAGCCGCAATATTATACACTTGTTCACACTAACTCTGCGTCTGTTCCAAAATATTAGACTCTACTGTTCCGTCTTTTACAACCAACTCTTTCAAATGCGCCGCACAATGAATATACAGGGCATAGACGTTAATTTCTTTTATGAGAAACCAAAACGCTTCATTGTTGTAGCCCCATCGAATGTGGACGAAACCAATTTTGAAGTGTCGACAGAACATCGTAGAAAAGTGCCTTTCATATAATCGCGTAGCGAGTCACTTGATGTTCCTTCATCACAAGAATGAAGCCCAATACAATCTTCTTCTACTTCATACTGGTTGTTGCATGTGCGTAGCACTATAGTTATAAATTTGCTCTGTTTTGCTGATGTCACTTGTTTCATCTGCAATGAGACCAATACAATCAACAGAGTTTATTGCCTTGCCATGGAAAGGTGGACATTTCACTGGACTTTTGGAGGTTTCACCGAAACTTTGGACGTTTCTCCAAAAAAAAAAGACTAGTGGTCCAAGGCAAATCAGTGGAAGGCCCGTGTAACATTATTTTTATTGTTTATTTCCAAATGATATACGTACAGTAGTGTGTTTTCGTACACTGACTGTTTCGCATACAAAAGAAGACGTTTCGGACAATATATAAGCAGACTTTTCTGCCTAAAGCACTCTCGGCCCAAACCAATGTCGACTCGTCCAAACACGAATCGACTCGTCCCAGGTACAGTGCGGTCATCGCGGTGGGTCAGAATATGCATTTTGTCCACGTATACAATTATGAGATGATCCGCTATGGCATCTAGCAGAATTTCCATCAATAACACTTTGAATGTCACATCAGTATACCGGGTCTTCGAAGAGCAGAGAATTACGAGTTTCTTTTGAGTAGCTAAGATTAAATGTCACCTTTCACCAACAAGCATGTCTCCTTGGATAAAGTCAGCACCAATAAATTGTTCATTAAGTTCAAACTCAAAGTCTTTGATGAGTCATATTTGCCATCCTTGCCAAATGCACTGGCTTAGGAATTACAGTACATGGAGCTGCTATGTCTACATGTTAAAACAATATCCGTTCAACAATTGTACCCGATGGTTATATTTATCTTTGCTTCAGCCTTCACTGCTGGTCTAATTTTTGTACCTTGAGAGAAACCGGGCTCCATTGCATGAAGTGTTCATGAATACCACGTTGAAAGTTGTTACCTCTCTGTTTTACAGAAGATGAACAACTCAATACCGACTTGTCAACTCCTAATCCGCGGATCCGACGAGGCATACCCCTCTCCAAACGTCCAATATCGGCTTGACTGGTGTTAAATATTCCAATGCTTCCTGCAGTGCAGCAGCGGGTTCCTGGACATTGGTAGGGAGCTGTTGGCGTTGTCGTAAGCGCCTGCCAAGCATATCCCAGACCTGCTCGATTGGTGAAAGGCCTGGACTTAGTGCTGGCCAAGGCAGTGTAGTAATGTTCTGCTCCCGGGGGAACTCTGTAGCGACACGGGCCCAGTGTGCTCTTGCATTGTCATCTTGGAAAACGAATGAACGGCCGTTATACGTAGCGCAAGTGGTACCACATGAGCTGATAACATGTCGTCACAGTAGTATTGGCCCGTGACACGCCCTTGGATGACATACAGTGCTGTTCTGCTTGTCATGATTATGCCTTTCCACACCATAACCGACCCACCACCAAAACGATCGTGCTGCCTAACAGTTACGTCATGGTATCGTTCGTTCTGCCGCCGCCACACTCTGTTTCGTCTGTCGTGGATGTCGAGAATTCACCTCGATCCATTGGAAAACATGACATTGCTACAACGACGATTGTCCCAGCGCTGTCGTGCTCCACACCAATTACGCCTTGCTGGCTGCTGCGATGAGACGTTCAGTCAAACGTGGAATTATTCGAGGTCGTCGAGCGTACAAATTCCAGCTGTGTAGGCGATTTCGGGTAGTCTGGCCACTGACTCGCACGTCCGTCGCTCGGTGCAGCTGCTGCCCAATTTCTGAGGCACTTTGATGGCGGTTACGTGATGCTATGGTTCGGATGAAACGATCTTGTTAGCAGTTGTCGCCCTTGAACGACCTGACCGACGTCTACCATCAACATTGCCTGTCTGACGGTAGCGTGACCACAACCTGCTAATCACCGATTGAGTATCGTTGAGAATTTGAGCCACTGCAGTCTTCTGTTGCCAGCTACCAACATGCCAACGGCACGTAAACATTCGTCACGTGTCTGTCTTCGCATACCTCAAAAGTTACGTTTAGATCAGAAATTATTGATGAATGAGTTTATAACAAGAAAAGAACGATAAACCTCCGAAAAGCCCGTCCAGTACAAATGGAAATTTCAAAACGTACCCTACAGACATTAACGTGACACTCGTGCGAAAAACTTGCACGAAGTTTTCGTGAGCCGGTGACATTCATGACCCACATTAAACTTGGTAACATATTGATGTCTCCAGTCACGCGTGTCCAATACCATTTTCCAAAAATATCAACATATGTTTGGATATCTCCTACTTTTTTGAATAGTATATAATTCAGATTTAGATTCAGAATGCGCCCAACACCACCACGGTATTTCGGAATATTTGAAAATATTGTTAGGAAATAAAACTTTTACATAGTGGTAACCACTGTTATCTTTACCTGGCTCAATCATAGCCCCATTACGAAACGTCATAGCTTATGTACGAAACGTCCTTAAAGTTTGTGTGCGAAACGTCCTAAATTACCGGGCACGAAACGCCCGTGTACGGTACGTCGGGGGTGGATCTTTTCGGCCTCGGGAACATTCGACCTCGGGAACATTCGGCCCCGGGAACATTCGGCCTGGAAACATTCGGCCTCCGTTTTCAACTGGGGAGACTAAGAGAGGCGCGGTTTAATATGAGTTTAAACACTTTTATTACAACAAAAATAAATACCCTGTAATATAAAATATATACATGTACAGTATAAAATACATTTATACTTTATATATACTGGCACACAACCTCAAAAATCTATATTATAATTCAATATTCATTATGGATCTGTATCGTGCTTAATATATTTCGACTTTAGGAATAAAGGTAGGTACGCCATATATATATTATTCTTTGAAAAACAATATTCTGGAAAAACTCCTAATATAGAAGAAAAAAAACAACAAAATGAACTAAAAAAAATATTTTTTGAAGTTATTTTTCAACTTCCAAACTCCGAAATTTTTTACCAAAAGTGGGAACAGTCGGCGCCGAATGTTCCGGGAAAGAATGCCAGTAACGTCGACCCACAGTAATTTCGACCCAAATCGGTAATTTCGACCCAAAAAAGTAATTTCGACCCAATTTCGGTAACTTCGACCCACCATTTTCCCCGACTCAAGAGCCATCCCGCTGACCGCAGTGGCAATAAGTCTTTGATGAGACAATCGCCTCAGTGGGATTAGCACCCAGGAACAGAATCAAACAGCTAACGAAAATTATATAAGACTTCCGATGTTCACAATAGCACATCCTTTTTTCCATCGTCCGACATCATTCAGATCTCTGACTTCAGAGTGGTGAGACCTTAATTAGCTGCGTGATGGATTTCCCCACACTTCAAACGAAGAACACCTTGGCACCTTCGCAGGGCCCCCTACACTGGTCCACACCAGATGAAGAGATCGAAGGGTAAGAAATGATGAGGGAGGGGGGACTAAAAGTCGAATATTCGAGGGAGCAGACGATAGACATGAAAGAAAACTTTTCACTCTACTGTCAGACAGGGTCGAAAGGGGCTCGACACAAACCGTACCTGCGCGCGAAACCATTTGATCAAAAAACAACACTGGCTCGATGATCAGAAAACAGCTGAAGAATTATCAAAGCGGTGTTTAATTGGGTGTCATCCCAACAAGGCGAACGGATAAAATATCCCAACGAGACGAATCCCAACAAAGCGAAAACTTCTTTCTTCATTCACTAATTGTAGGGGAAATTAAGAATAAAAATTAAGAATAAAAAAAAATGATTTACAAATTGTATATTTAAGCTATTTGAGGTAATTTGGAGTAATTGATTTACACGTTTCGGTTGCTGAGCAGTTATCATTATTTTTTTTTATTTTTCATCGCTCGTTCGCCCACATCAACTGTCTAACTTGAGCAAGAGTTTGTTTCCGTAGTGATTTCCATGGTTATATATTTAAGTCTTTTTTTCTTATTTTATGTATTTTTTTAAAACTTTGATTGATAAAAAGATACATTAAAAGATCTCATTAAAATGCATGGCGGCTTTGTTAAATGAAATCTCTTTCTCCGACATTAAGTCGTGTTAGCAGTTTATGGTGGAATATTAACTTACAAAGAACATACAACATCTTTCTCTCCGTCACGGTAACAATCCTTTGTGTTCACTAAATTGTGATACAGGTCCCAGGTCGCCATCGTCACGTTGAATTCCTTGTCATAATTTCCAATCGCAAGTAATTTATGCTTCATAACATTGCGAGGACAATTCGCGGTGCCATACCGAACCTTCTCGCAGTCTCGCACCCTTGTGTTGATTAAGTGAAAATTTTCGTAACAATTTTATAAAGCATAAATAAAGTAAATGGGAAAAAAGTGAAATAATCATATTATATGGTACAAGATGTAAACTCCTTTATGTTTTGTTACTCTAGCGTGATTTTATTGCGTTTTCCGACCAGTTTTATAATAAATAAAATAGCTCAAGTACCGGTACATAAAAAATTTTCCTGAGAAATAAACTTCCACTTCAAAGTACACTTCTCATATACATTTTCCCAGAACCTCAAATAAATGGGCTATACATTCATTTTACTTAAATTCATCTTGTTGGGATTCCTCTTGTTAGGATGACCAATTTCGACATGAATTCGTCTTGTTGGGATTCGTCTTGTTGGGAATAAACCTTTAATTGTAATTAATATTGAGTAAATACTTACAACAAATTTTGTAATAAGACACGAACCTTATTCACAAAAGATTCATCATTAAAAGACGAGACTAACCAAGCTGATCATTACTTGAATAAAGCTTCAGATTTATGGAAAAAGTCTGGAAAAATAGTGATTGAATTTTCCGAAGTGGGTCGAAATTACTTTGGGTCGAAATTACCGATCGATAAGGCAGTCAGCGGGAGAGAGTCTGAGTCGAGGAAAATAGCGGGTCGAAGTTACCGAAATTGGGTCGAAATTACTTTGGATCGAAATTACTTTGTTGGGTCGAAATTACCAATTTGGGTCGAAGTTACTTTGGGTCGAAATTACTGTGGGTCGAGGTTACTGGATACTCCGGGAAACATACCCTGGGCCGAATGTTCCCGCGGGCGAAAAGACCCAAAGACCCGGATCCGGTACGTCCAGCTCTCACTTGTTCGTACTGGACACTCTGAAACGAAACGAATGTCGATAGAGTCACACAAAGGGAGTTAACTGTTGGGAGTTTGATGTTTGTGGAATGAGACCAGGTCGGCCGAGAGTGCTGACAGATGTTTTCACGCTAGATTATTGACTTTCATCTAAAATTAAATTTAAAACCTAAACGACGCTACACCAAGAAGGGACGATATTACAACATTGCCGAAAGATTCCCTCTTTAAGTGTTTTGTAAGCTGAATAGCTCATGGTAATAACATTAACAACAATATTAATTTTGCCGGTACAATATTCAATGTATTATTGACTATTGTAAATGTAATTTGTATCACCGATTGAGTAAGCAAAACACTACCAGTATTGAATTCAGGCCACGACCGGTTATCACCCTCAATGATGATATGAGACGCAAACTGCTGACAGTTTTGGAAAAAGGATCTGCAGTGTACCAGGGCAGTAGCTCAGCGATCTGAACATATCGGCTACTCCACTATGTCTATGTGGTTTTGGATCGTTTCGCCCCAATTGCCGTTCGCCCACCCCTACGTCTACGGATACTGGTCTTTTCGCCCCACGGGCGGAGGTAGATGGTCTCGCCCCCAAATTTTATTTGGGAAATAAAATGTAATTGTTTCCTTTCTTACTTTTTCCCACCAGGATTTACCAAAGTGAATAATTTTCACTATCGATACAGTTATCATAATTGTTATTTTGAGATGGGTGATCACCCCAGGCCGCAGTTGCCTGCCTGAGTTCAAAATTCTGTGGACAGTAAACATCCACCTGATCCTGATTTCTGCGGCCCATTAATTCAGTCAAAGTCACCTCAAAATCGGCCGCCTCAAATGATAATTTTTGCAGATAAAAAGAGGTGCATGTAACAAAAGCGCAGTTTGTGAAGTTTGTAGTGGGTTGTCGGTGTGACGAATTACCACATAGAACTACATAGATACCACATAGAACTACATAGATACCACATAGAACTACATAGATACCACATAGAAGTACATAGATACCACATAGATACTACATAGACGTATTAAGCCCCCTACGTGTCTATACTGGTGGGGGGGGGGGGGTGGAGGGTGGCTGTTTGAAAACCAT
The DNA here is from genome assembly GCA_031216915.1 of Pictodentalium vernedei. Taxonomy (NCBI): domain Eukaryota; kingdom Metazoa; phylum Mollusca; class Scaphopoda; order Dentaliida; family Dentaliidae; genus Pictodentalium; species Pictodentalium vernedei. The sequence goes on along the minus strand of CM062290.1, from coordinate 97,313,926 downwards.
ATTATGTTCGACAACCGGTAGTTCTAAAAGGATTATGGACGATTCGGACCATGTACGATTCAGACCAGATTTTTATTGGACGATTCGGCCCAGATCAATGGACGCGCCCAAGTTTGCTAACCCTACTCCCAATGCTTGGAACAGTCGACACTCGTGTGAAACAAATTCGTGTAGGCCCTAACTGACAATTTTCATTTTTGCTTTTAAAACATAGGTTATGACACCTCATACGAATGAGCTCGTCACGTTCGCTCGAATCTTCATAACATATGTTTTGGACACAAAAAATAGAAAAAAAATGTGTAGCGATTTTCGTGTATAGCGCTGCCTGGTTTTTCCCCAGGTACATTGGGTACTGGGAAATGAGCGATCAAATGGAGCATTCTGGTGGCTTCTGGGGTGGAAATCCTTGGTTTTTTGAACGGCTAAATAACCCTTTTTAAACAGCGTGTTTCAAAATGTCAAATTCTGTCATACATATTTAAGATCCTGACCCAGTAAGAATCATAATTGGCATAGCCATGGGGTACCTAAGGGTAGGGGCATGTAACACCTCAAAATCATGCCGTGGCGGTGACGCTATGAATAAAGGCGACCAGTAGATATATTTTACATGTTAAATGATTTCAACGGTATATTTGTTTTCCATAGTGAAACGTGATGGAAAAAATATGTCGTTGAAAGTATTTACTACATAGGATACAATATCATGATTTCAACACCCAATGATTGCCTAATTTAAAGGGACTTTTGCTACTTATACTGGGGAGGGGCGAGGAGTGGGTTGTGAACTTGTGAAGAGTGGAGACTGGCCCCCATGCTAGACAAACACGCGCTAAAGGGGGGGGGGGGACTGCCCCCCCCCCCCCCCCTTTGTATCCGCCATTGGTCTGACGCCGTGCCGGGCCATTCGGCACCCCGAACCCTGGGGTACAACCCCAGCTCCCCTGCCCTCTCACCGGCCCTGAAAATAGATCGAGCACAACAACAATTTCTTATATTTTCGGCAATTAAATGTTCATTGTCCCTTTTATAACTATTTTTTTCACTTTTAAGGTCTACGTAGTATCTATGTGGTATCTATGTAGTTCTATGTGGTATCTATGTAGTTCTATGTGGTATCTATGTAGTTCTATGTGGTAATTCGTCGCACCCTGGGTTGTCAATGCAGTCACCAAGAGACAGTAAGTAACTTTCCAAATATGAGCGGGAGGTCTACAAATTCCAAAGTTGTAATTAGTTGTTGCATTGTACATCAGACTGAAACAACCCACATGTCACCCACAATTATAGGATATATTATCCTCAAGCCAGATCGACCCCTGACGATTTGCCTGGGGAGTTTTGTCCCAAAATCATAGTCGGGACGATTCGTCCCCCAAAACTGATTGATTCATCCCAAGTTATCAGCATATGGCGGTGAGCACAGTGCACTGGTTTTTACAATCATGTAATGTATAGATAGAGGCTTGGTTATTTGGATGCGAGATTAACTATAACAAACACTCACTGTTGGTGAGTGTCAAGGGTAACCTGGTATCTTGCATCCCAATATTCAAGCCTGCATCTATACATTCCGTGATGACGTACATCATAATTACACAAACCAGAGATTGGGAAGAATGGGGCAAGGGATGTCATCAAGCAGTTCGTCTCCGAGTGTTGGGAGGAGAGAAGAAGCGCGGGAATAGGGAGGCAGTTGGTAGAACATGGGTAACCAAGGCCTTCTCATACGAGAACCGCGACAAATCAGCGGCCGGCCGAAGTGTTATTATTATTATTATTATTATATACCTTAAAATGATATTAGTTGTTTGCCCAGCAGACTGAAACAAAATGACCCCCGCAAATCATAAATGACCCTCCTGGGGTCATTTTAGGTGAACCCAAAATGACCCTCCTGGGTTCATTTTAGGTGAAACCAAAATGGCCCTCCTGGGTTGATTTGAGGGGAACCATAATGGCCCTTCTGCAATTTTCAAAATGACAAGCCTGATTCAAAGGCAGGTGTGGCCAGTGATGTGTCTTGACTCTAGGTCTCATAAATTGATTCAGGAATCTCCTTATCTCTGCTTTCAAATTCTGTAAATCCTGTCTCTGGAGCCTCACTATCAATATCCTCCTGCTCTGCAAATTCTGCTGCATCTATGATTGGGATTTGCTCTTCCCTTTCTGTCGTTCAGCAATCTGAATGCAGTGGCTACCCATCTATGTTCAGATTCCTCCCCATCAAATTTGTGGTAAAATTCCCCAATAAGTTTTATTGGGAACTCAAAACATGAAAATAGGAATACATACACTTAAAATTAGAAGTCCTGTCACGAACTGTGTGCTTATCTAGGCTTAATTGCACATATGAATTGCACGCAATTGCCATATCGAATGGCACCCAAAGCATGGCAGGTTTTCCTGGTTACTCATAGCAAACACAGGCAATGTTTCTGCCAATGGACCTCCGTGTTACCCGGAGGTCCATTGGCTGAAACATTGCTTGTGCACAGGCCATATGTACAGTATTTGATAGCCTTACTATGGTCATAACGCGCAGATCGACGTGCTATTTGTGCGCATTTCACGACAGGACTTCTAGTTTTAACTGTATCAAGCTTTCGCCCTTATTACCAGCTGCATTCGATAGTACACATATTTCCTTATATTTGGGCAGAGTTTATTGATCCAAACTATGTTTTGTCCTTTATTTATTGTGATTTTAACTCTGCCAAGTATCAACAGTTGCTTTGGTGTTGTCCATGTTTTTGCAAAACCCAGAATTGCTGCCGAAACAAATATCGATACAGAAGCGGAAATACTATCGCATTCACACATTCGAGGTCGATTATGATCAGTGCAGGGGTGGGGGGGGGGGGGGGGGGCATTTTGTTACAAGTTACCGTTTCCACTTAACTGGTTGAGTGCTAGAAGCCACAATCAGGGCTTTCAAAAAATGAGGATACCAAAGCAAAAGCAACACTTTCCTTGCTTATATTTCATATTCAGTCAAACACAAATAATATTTTGTTTATATAAAATTGTTTTATGGCAAATTATTGGAGAGTGCCTATGGACATTCTCCAATAATTTGTAATAAAACAAGATTGGATAGCAAATTCATACGACCAAAAATAACTGGCCCTCAACTAGATAATCACTAATGTGAAAAATATCTTATTATTTGTACTTTCCCACAATTGACATCGCATTTTGAAAAACGTTGAAGAAATTGAATTCCCAGTGACGTTTGAACATCAGGATAATTCAAGTCTCAAAGCGTTAAGCAGATATGGATCAATCAGCTCCGCTCTCTGTTGGCAGCAATTCTGGCATTTCTCCCTCTATGTCACGACCTTCATTGTCATGGTCACCCGAGGAGGTTTCACGTCTATCCGACTTCATTCTGGATTGCATTTCTTCTTCAAGGTGGCACTCCACTGGTTTAGCCTATGTTCCTAAGTGGAAGGTCTTCTATCGATGGTGTGCAGATCACTCTGTTGATTATGTTGATCTTTCGATAACACAGATTGTGGAGTTTGTGGTACATCTGTTTGATTCTTAGGGTCTCCAACCTGTTACCATCAAGGGATACAGGTCCATGCTTTCGGAAACCTTTTCATATGTGGGAAAGCATTGTATCGGTACTAATCCTGCCTCTCCAGACTTCTTAACTCCTTTTACATTTTTTATTGCATCTTTATGAAACTTGGTCTGAAGTCAGGGTTGGGGCGAATACGTTGTAAATGTATTGAATACGAATACTTTGAAATTTTACGAATACAAATACACAAATTTTAAATGTATTTGAATACGAATACTTAATGTATTCATGAATACAAATATGAATACTTTAGAATACTTTTGAAAATTATTTCTTGTAAATGGATGATAATTTGATCATTCTTATTGGGATTAAGGGTATAAAGGATTATAGGTGAAGAATTAGTTTTTCAGTGGGTGGATCTCTTAATCCTTTAGAATCCAATCAACAGACATAAGTTGGTATTAATGACAAACAAAAGAAATAAAAAAAAATTTCAAATATCAGTTTATTTAGAGCATACACAGTAAACATGTTTTTTTCAGTTTATTCAACAAAAAGACAATTATTATAGATTAGCAACAAAAATATTACACTTAACTTTTTTCGTCATTATTTTTCAAATAATATTGGTATTATGTCAAAGAAGCCATAAAAATATGGATGCCATTGAAGCCAGCTCGAGGAATACCAATTTTTACCATTTTCTCTATATGACATTTTAACTTTTTGTCTGAAAAACATAGTTTATGACCCCTCATTGGAATGAGCTCGTTTTAAATATACATGTATATATATCGCCATATACATACTATCAACACAATTTTTTTTCTATTTTTTCAGGATTTTTTTCTACTAAACTCCATCTTATGACCCCAAAGTAGGGTCATAAGATGCAGTTTGGAAGGAAAAAATGGAAAAATAAAATCCTTAAATAGGGAACTGTGAGAAATTAACACAATTTTGGGGTATTTTTTAAAGATTTTTTTCTTCTAAACTGCATTTTATGATCCCCAATAATGTCTGTTAATTGTGGCTAATCGTGGCTTATTTGCTTCAAGTCTTTTATTAATATTTAAACATACATTGCTGGTGAGAATAAAAAAAAACTGGTCAGTGCTTTTCACAAAAATCAATTGAGCAATTACTGCACTATTGGAAAAATGTAATTCAAGCACAATAATTTTACAGATCTATCAGTCCACACCTTATTTCTACTATTACTGTAGAAAAATATTAGATTAGTATTAATTGGATAATGGAGTTGTTTAGGGATTAAAAATCAATACTTTGGCCAGACTGATATCCTTTGTCCTGAGAATAATCTGTACAATTACAATGTTCAGTTTACAGTGAAACAATTATTGAATAAGAGTTTGCTATCAAAAGGCAGATAAATAATTGAACTTACCTTCATGTGTAGCATGAAGTTTGATGTACTATTTGATGGACCTGATATGAATGTTGGACAGTGCTTTAACTGAACTTTTATAGAGATAATCACAATATTTTTTTTTTACAAATACTGTATACATTTGTATTAAAAACAAGAAAAGTATTCAAAAAGTATTCATGAATACACCTCAAATTTGACTATTCGAATACGAATACTTTAAAATTGCATGAATACTGAATACATTCAAATACTTGAATACCGAATACGAATACCCCAACCCTGTCTGAAGTATCAAGTGTAGATATGTATGTGGTCAGGAACTTTCGGTGCAGCAAATTTTACGGCTTTTGGTACATGTAATATCAAAATTTCCATCACAAATGCTTGTCCACTTAACTCCTCCTGCATTTTTCATTGGATTTTTACAAAACTTGGTGTGTAGTATGAGAATGATGTGTACATGTGCATATAGAAAGGATGTTTCGATTTGAATAATTTTTCCCGAGCTATAGCTCTTGTTGACTTTGAATTTACCAAAATTGCAAGTTTTTGGATGATATCTTCAGTTGTGATTAAAGAAATTAAATGATTTATCACCCGCCGATGAAGTCAGGAGGGGATATTGAAGTGGTATTCGTCTGTCTGCCAGCCTAAATTTTGCGTGGTTACAGTCTTTGGAAATAGCAAAATTTCCATCACAAATGCTTGTCAGCTTAACTCCTACATTATTTATGGATTGTTATGAAACTTGGTTTGAAGTGTCAGTATCAAGTGCATATGTGCCTGTGGTCAGGAATTTTCGATGCGAGACATATTGCATGGTTATTGTCAGGGCAAAGCCAGCCTAAATATAGGTGCAAGGGGCCTCATATTTAAAGATATTGTAAGTTCAAAATATATGCCGCATCAAGGCGAAAAACCTACATGAATTTCACTTCTCTGTAAAGCTGGAAAAAACACACGTGGTGTATATCCAGCTTTAGCGCAGGGACCCAGGGGAGAAATGGTATGTTAGATAATGTCTAATCTCATTTAATTTGGCTGTCATGACAATGACTGGCAGAAACGAATCGGTTCTCTCGACAAGTGAAACACCGTTAAGTCACGCGTGAGATGACTTGTATTGATTCTGCCTCGATATATGTCATCTCCCACCGTTTTGACAGGTGGACAGATGAGCGTCTGTCCACCTGACAGTTTAGGGTAAAAAGTATATATACCTTGCAGAGCAGAGTATTAGACACACACTTGGGGTCACACACACGTTGGTGAAGTCCAGGACAGGCGGACTCTGTTTCCTGGCATAGGGGTACCTTCGATCACAGGACCCTGAAACGGCTGGAATCGCCAGAGAGGGCATTCCATGATTGATTTAGCTTAAGGTGGATAGGCGGCCACAAGAGCCGAATTTCGTTGAGAAGGAACACCCAGGTGAAACGTTAAAGTTTAGATTGTCGAGTAGCAGGTATCAGCCTGCAATAGTCAGAAGTGTAGGTTAATTGTATTGTGCGTATTAACCCTTTGAAGCGTCAGACTGATTGCGTTCTGAGTAGTTTGTTTTGCTGTCGAAACATCGTAATACCGACTGGAGATCGGTGTGAGTGACAATTTCGCCCTAGCACAAAAAGGGGCATTCGTGAATCGTGAATTCAACCAGGAACGGTGGATATTTCAATAGGACTTTCACGGAGGACTTTCAAAAGGCACATAAGGTATGAGTAGACAATATCTGACCCAAATCAGAAGTACGGTGGTTTATAGATGACGAACATTGCTGGTCGGAACCCTCCGACAGCCAGAGGTACAGTTACGCGCAGACGTTGACATTTGAGCCTAAGCGGGTGAAGCTCTTATGGCGAGCTCACAGTAATAACATTTCAGATTTGTGAAGCTCTTATGGCGAGCTCACGGTAGTAACATTTTCAGTGTGTAGACTATAGTGCCAGTACAGGGCTATAGAATGACTATATGATTGTTTAGAATTATTTAACCGTAGCGACCCATTTTCTGTGAAAAGAATCGAATTGTTGATTGTTGAAATATTGAAACAGATTTATTTTTATGTGTAAATAAAAGAATTGTTGTTACTTTAAATCATTCTTTCCATTATACAGCCTGAAGTGATTAGGAATCACACCTAACGGAAATCGAACCTATTTCAGGCCAATTTGGCAGAGAAGGAATCACGGCATCGGTCTAACTCAGCTTCCTGCGCAGAGTTCGCGACACTTGGATTCCGACCCTCCACGTTGGTCTAATTTTCCCGCAACTTCATCAGCGGGACTAAATAACCCCACGTCAGCCCAGGCCTTACGGGGCCTCAGGTGTCCCTGACATTGATTGGCGAGGCTACCAGGATATTTCTAAAAGGTAAAAACGGCTATATGGAAATTTTGTTTTATTTTAACGGCGGTTCTGTTTATGTTTTGACGCGTTCGGTCAGCTGATGCCATTCAAGGGTTTAATATCGCAATACAGTAGTCCCCAAGAGGATACTTAATAGCCACTATAACTGCGGTAGGTTTCAGAATATTGGGGCGTTTAATTACGTTAAATTACAGAGGTAAATTAGGATTAATTGCCATATTTTTTTTTTTCTTTCTTTCTTTTCCTTCTTCATTCTTTCTGACGAGTGTTGAAGATAGAAAGAAAAAATCAAAATGGATGTTGTTACACCCCTCGCCCAACTGGTATCATTAGGCAAGGAAATGGGCCTTGAGGGGGCCGAACTTCAGAAGTTCGTTAAAGATGAGCAGAAATGTGAGGCCAAGGAGATTGCCTTACGTAATGACGCAAGGGAGAGAGAGGCCCAAGCAGTAAGGGAGGCGAGAGAGAGAGAGAAGCCCAATTGGAACGAGAGCGTGAGAAAGACGCAAGAGAGGCAAAAGAGAGAGAGATTCAATTAGAACGAGAGCGTGAGAAAGACGCAAGAGAGGCAAAAGAGAGAGAGATTCAATTAGCAAATGAGGCGAGAGAGAGAAGCCCAATTAGAACAACAGAGGCACGAGAGAGAATTAGAGCTCCTCAGAGCAAGGGCCGATGTGGAGAATGGAAGTCGGCGCTCAGGGGACGGGAGTGCAGGGGTAGCAATTCATGCCCCACGCCCCCACCTTGCTCATTTTAATGAAAACACAGATGACTTGGACTCGTACTTGGAGAGGTTCGAGCGTTTTGCCTCCAGTCAAATGTGGCCAGAAGACACATGGGCTATGTGCTTGAGCCCTTTGTTGTCAGGTAAAGCCCTCGAGGCTTATACCAGTATGCCTCCTGCACTTCTCAACGACTACAGTGAGCTGAAGAATGGCATCCTTCGGAGATACAAGCTCACTGAAGAAGGATTCCGGACCAAGTTCCGAGAAATTAAGCAGGAGAAGGGAGAAAAAGTACCTCAGTATTTTGCCCGAGCTAGGCGGTACTTTGACCGCTGGACTGATCTCGCAGAAGTGAATGAGTCATATGGAGCCCTGCGAGATCTATTTCTCCGGGAGCAGTTTTCAACTACATGCTCCAAGGAGTTGGGCCTGTTCATCAAGGAAAGGGGTCCGCCCACCTATGATGAGATGGCAACTGTGGCAGAACGCTACATCGAGGCCCACGGTGGGAGTGTAAACGCACCCAAATCGGCTAGGGGTGGGGCAAACGGGTTTGCAATGGCACCCGTAAGGCAACACCACCCCAATCCGCCTGCGTCGCAGGTCAGCCGGAATGGGAACGCCCCCAAAGACACAACTTGTCTCATCTGCAACAAGCGGGGACATATTGCCAGGGACTGCTGGCAGAAGCAGGTTAGGACCACTGGGAACATTAGACCACCTCAGCAGGGGGTCGGGAACGCAGCACCAAGGGGTTGGAAGCAAGGTGACCGCGTAGATCCAGGGCCCAGTAGGCAGACGGCAGCGTTCTATCAAACTATCGGTCCAGAACACAGTCCCCTCATGGAATGTATACAAGAGGGAGAATTAAGGCTGGAAGGCGGGAAGGTTGTCCCGATAATAAGTGGCATGTGTGAGAGGCTCACAACTTCGCAGGAGAAGGTTAATATGCCAGTGTACCCAGGGTATGTGGGCCAAAGGGAGATCCGTCTGCTCCGGGATTCTGGGTGCTCCTCTGCAGCGGTTAGAAATCAACCTGGTTGACGACAAGCAATTGTTGGGGCGCGACCATTTGTGTATTTTGATAGATGGGACCGTTAGAAGGTTCCCCATCGCGAGGATAACTGTGGATACCCCATTTTATTGTGGCGAAGTGGAAGCCATGTGCATCGAATCACCTGTGTATGACCTGGTCATAGGTAATATCCCAGGGGTGAGGGCAAGCCCTGATGAGTTATGGTCCAGGGGTAGGGGGCCAAGTGAGGGCCCAACGAGTAAGGAAGGGAAGGTTCCCAGGGGGAACCAATCCGACGGTCCAGGGGATAGCCCCTACACGACGAAATGTCGGAAAGTTTCGGGAGGGACGACTCCTGTCCAATTAAGGAGAAGGGGCCGCAGGCGGTCCAGGATAAACGCTAAACAGCGAGGGAAACCGATGGGATCATTTGGGAAAGACCCTCAAGCAAATTTATGTGGGGGAGTTGAGCTCCCCCAGAAGTCGGTGTCACATCTGTGGAGGGGGGAGGCCAGACCCACGCAAATGGCTGGGCAAACTTCCCCTGAATTGAGGGGGCACGGGTCAACACAAGTTGAGTTTGTTAAAGTGGATGGGACCGCTAAGATGGGCGCCCAGGGGGGCGAGGAAAGGGTCCACAAATCAAAGGAGAAGCATCCTAGGTGGCGGAGACCACGTAGAGAGTGCCGGGGGCGCACAGCGCCCAATGTGCGCAAGAAGTCGTCGCAATGGACCGGGGGGTCGTCGGCACAAGGGCCAAGGACGGCCAGTGTCGTTTGAACGACGGTAATCGCCGGGACGAGTGAGCCTGGGGGATATAGCGCCAAGGGAAGCTCTTGGGAATGCGACAATGACAGGGTATGGGGACCCTGGTGGAATACCCGTAGAAATAACGGGGCGAGAAGTAGGGGTGTGTCAAGGGTTACCCAAAGGGATACTGGGAACCGGGCCCCTACCAATGGTGGTTATAAAGAAGCAATAGTTGGGTGGCTGTGGGCCTGGTGTCTGGGACGGGGCCTCCAGTCCCATATATTTTTGTGGGTGAGGTGATGGGTTTCATAAACTCGGTGTTAAGGCCCGGAGGAATTTTCTTATTTTAGTATTATTATTGCTCTGACTGCTGACTAGAGTTGGGTGTGAGTGCTAATGTGAGATACACTGCCCCGTCTGTCGTGTGCGTGGACGGGGAGCCTGTGTGTCGAGTTTTGTAAGCGTGGGACGCACAAATCCGGTGTTAAGGCCCGGGGAAACTGTGTTTGTTTTTATTAACGAGAGTTTGTTGTGAATGTGAGGCACACTAACCTCGTCTGTCGCAAAGGCGCGGTCGGGAAATCTGTGTGTTGAATGTGTGAGTGTGTGAGGCACAATTTTAATCCCCTTGTTGAACTTTGCGAGGGTGAGGCTCAACATAATGCAGGGGTCGTTTGCCCCTTCACAAGACATAGGGGAATGGGAGGTGAAGTTACACTCCGTTGAAATTAACCCATCTGACGCAAAGGCGCGGATGGTGTTACTCGTCGGAGTGAGTGCCAAGTGAACTGTTCGTAAAATGGGCGAATGTGTATAAAAATGTGTATGTTTAGGTGTAAATATATAGTATTAGAGAGAGAGAGAGAGTGCTGCAAATCTAAGGATAAGGCTACTCTCCATATGTACACCCGCAAGACGGGAGCATGTGGTAGCGTGTGTGTCGTGGGAATCGGTATGGCCGACGCATGAGCCCGGACATGAACCCCACGACCACTAGGGTACAGTTTTGTAGTCTTGAACATGATGGTAGATCGTAAAAAGGTGTGAGAGGCGAGCGTGCGTGGCTTTGCCCCTTGTGTTTTAAGAGATACACAGGGTGCCTCATATTTAAAGATATTGTAAGTTCAAAATATATGCCGCAGCAAGGCGAAAAACCTACATGAATTTCACTTCTCTGTAAAGCTGGAAAAAACACACGTGGTGTATATCCAGCTTTAGCGTAGGGACCCAGGGGAGAAATGGTATGTTAGATAATGTCTAATCACATTTAATTTGGCTGTCATGACAATGACTGGCAGAAACGAATCGGTTCTCTCGACAAGTGAAACCACCATTAAGTCACGCGCGAGATGACTTGTATTGATTCTGCCTCGATATATGTCATCTCCCACCGTTTTGACAGGTGGACAGATGAGCGTCTGTCCACCTGACAGTTTAGAGTAAAAAGTATATATACCTTGAAGAGCAGAGCATTAGACACACACTTGGGGTCACACACACGTTGGTGAAGTCCAGGACAGGCGGACTCTGTTTCCTGGCATAGGGGTACCTTCGATCACAGGACCCTGAAACGGCTGGAATCGCTAGAGAGGGCATTCCATGATTGATTTAGCTTAAGGTGGATAGGCGGCCACAAGAGCCGAATTTCGTTGAGAAGGAACACCCAGGTGAAACGTTAAAGTTTAGATTGTCGAGTAGCAGGTATCAGCCTGCAATAGTCAGAAGTGTAGGTTAATTGTATTGTGCGTATTAACCCTTTGAAGCGTCAGCCTGATTGCGTTCTGAGTAGTTTGTTTTGCTGTTGAAACATCGTAATACCGACTGGAGATCGGTGTGAGTGACAATTTCGTCCTAGCACAAAAAGGGGCATTTGTGAATCGTGAATCAACCAGGAACGGTGGATATTTCAATAGGACTTTCACGGAGGACTTTCAAAAGGCACATAAGGTATGAGTAGACAATATCTGACCCAAATCAGAAGTACGGTGGTTTATAGATGACGAACATTGCTGGTCGGAACCCTCCGACAGCCAGAGGTACAGTTACGCGCAGACGTTGACATTTGAGCCTAAGCGGGTGAAGCTCTTATGGCGAGCTCACAGTAATAGCATTTCAGATTTGTGAAGCTCTTATGGCGAGCTCACGGTAGTAACATTTCCAGTGTGTAGACTATAGTGCCAGTACAGGGCTATAGAATGACTATATGATTGTTTAGAATTATTTAACCGTAGCGACCCATTTTCTGTGAAAAGAATCGAATTGTTGATTGTTGAAATATTGAAACGGATTTATTTTTATGTGTAAATAAAAGAATCGTTGTTACTTTAAATCATTCTTTCCATTATACAGCCTGAAGTGATTAGGAATCACACCTAACGGAAATCGAACCTATTTCAGGCCAATTTGGCAGAGAAGAAATCACTGCGTCGGTCTAACTCAGCTCTCTGCGCCGAGTTCGCGACACTTGGATTCCGACCCTCCACGTTGGTCTAATTTTCCCGCAACTACATCAGCGGGACTAAATAACCCCACGTCAGCCCAGGCCTTACGGGGCCTCAGGTGTCCCTGACAGTTATGACCCTTGGTAATAGCAAAATTTCCATCACAAATGCCTGTCCGCCTAACTCCACCTGCATTCGTCATTGGATTTTTACGAAACATGGTGTGCAGTATGAGTATGATGTGTACGGTCGCCGAACATTTCCCCATCCCATTTAGGACGGACATTTCCCCATCGGAAATTACCCCATTCTGCTTAATAGAAAAACGGACAATTCCCCATGCAGACTTTTCACCATCCGCTTCTTAATTTTTTGTGGGTCTGTCTTCTGTTTGAAATTTTCCTATTGGTTTGTTGTGTATCATTGCCTTTTTATTAAGCTGACATGGGTAATGTTGTTTGAATTGTTCGATTAATGTGCTTTTATCACTATAATTGACAAAATTAAACCTAATCAGGATTTAACAGTATTTATATATTTTTATTTGTTCTCTCTGAGAAGCTACTTTTGTTCAAAGATGTTGTCGAGTTAATTGATAAATAGTGGTGTCTTCATTAAAGGAAATGTCAATTAATACATCACTTTTTATCACACAAGTGGATTGAACAATATGGATGTTTTCATTGCAATTTTAATATTTGTTCTTTTTGTCAAGCCACTTTCGTTCAAAAATATTGTTAAGTTGATTGATAAACAGTTGTGTCTTCATTTTGTCACTCATTCACATGTGGAAGCTGTCAGCTACATCGGACATGGGGTAATGTCCAATGGGGAAATGTCCTCCTCCGATAGGTAAAGTCTGATGGGTAAATTCCCGCCCGCCCACCCTCGATGGGGAGAGGTGTTAATATCCGATGGGGAAATGTCCACCTCCGATGGGGGAAATGTCCGTCTCTGCTGGGGGAATGCTGATGAGGAAAATGTCTGCCCTCGATGGGGAAATGTCCGATGGGGAAATGTTCGCGCACCGATGTGTACATGTGTTACATGTTTGACTGAACTTGACTTTATCTCCATGTTGCAGTCCTGATTAGCCATTGTGCAGAAGTATGTGATCTTAAACACCAATAAACAATGTGTACATGTGCATATGCAAATCAAATAATTTTTCCAGAGTTATATAGCTTTATTGAATTTGAATTTTCCAAAAATTGCGGAGTTTTGGAAGATATCTTCTGTTGTGATTAAAGTGTTTGTTCATCCATCTTTTAATCTGTCTTGATCACCTCATACAGTATGTGGAGAGTTTATTATCACTAAATCAACCACAGAGTGGGGATTCCACCCAAGCAATAATTGCAAATTTTGCAAAGCATAACAAGTACAAGCAAAGTTCCAGCCAATGGACCTCCGGGTTATACACGGAGGTCCATTGGTTGAAACATTGCTTGTGTTCTTTGTCCACATGTACAGAATTTGAAAGTGATACTTTGAGTGATAACTCCACTACCTGGGTGATTTTGTAACAATCCTCTCTCCACATACTGTATGCTTATTCCTATCATAACATAAAAGTCACTGGGGGATATGGATGTCGTTAGACTCCCTTGTCTAAACTAAAATGCAATTAAGTGGGATGCTTGGCACATACAGTGCGTGGAGAGTGCATTGTCACTAAATCACCCATAAAGTGAAGATTCCACCCAATCAATAATTCCAAATTTGTTGCATAGCATAATAAGCACAAGCAAAGTTCCAGCCAATGGACCTCCGGGTTGAACCTGGAGGTCCATTGGCTGAAGCATTGCTTGTAATTTTTTTTGGCCAAATGTAGAGGCTTTCAAAGTGATGCTGTGAGTGATAACTCCACTCCATGGGTGATTTAATTACAATCCACCCTCGATGTACTGTATATTCTATTTGACAATCAACGTTATTCCATTAAAAAGATTATTGTCAGATTGTAACAGTGATCTCAGCAATAATGGGGCGGTTATCTGTGTGCACGAAAAACCAGCAATAACTGGGCAGTTATCGTTGTAACATGTACAACAAGTTTTATCAACACATGTTCACATTCTGATGTAGGGTTGTTTAGCTATAGGTTTTAGTTCCTTAATTAATACTGTCCACTTTGTAGTAACATTATGGCAAAGGTATGGTGCAGGGGAGCCCACTTAATTGGATATCTCTTTACTGAATAACCCTGTTAACTGAATATAATTTCCCAACACAAAACCATTTACCATTCCTCCAGTACAAATTTAGCATTTTAATTGAATGTAGGTTGAATATGCTTATTCCTATCATAACATAAAAGACAACGGGGGATATGGATGTCATTAGACTCTCTTGTCCAAACTAAAATACAATTAAGTGGGACACTTGTAAGATTTTGCAAAGACATTTCAGTTTTTGACAGAGTACATGTACATATATTCTAATTTGACAATCAACGTTATTCTGTTAGTAAGATTATTGTCTCATTATTGTCATATTGCAACAGTGCTCTCATCAATAATGGGGCAGTTATCGTCATGTACAAAAACCAGCAATAATGGGGCAATTACCTACATGCATGCACAAAAAGTTTTATCAACACATGTTTACATTCTGATGTAGGGTTGTTTAGCTAGCTTTTAGTTCCTTAATACTGTCCACTTTGTAGTAACATTATGACAAAAGTATGGTATTATTAAGACATGAGTTGCCCTACCAGTTTTCCATTTAAAAAAATAATAGTTTGGTTCAGGTTACATGCAATAGAAAAATCAGGTCAGTCAGGATTTTTTCTCATTTTTTTTTAGTTTGAAAAATAGTGATACATGTATTATAATGTCAAATCTGTGCATTAAAAATAGGACATCAGATGTAATATCTATTCATGCATACTTTCAAAAATATTGAAAGATTTTTGACTAAATTTTGTTGTGCAATTTTTCTTGATGTCTGATTCTTTAAACATGTTGCAAATATTTAAAACTGCTCCTAGAGTGTGCGTTGGAATGGTTGAATGAAACAGACGAGATAAAGCTTTTCAGGTATTTATAAATCTGTGAAGGGTGCCCGCTGTTTTTTAAAAATTTAATGATTTTTATCTTGACTTTCAAAAGGTGGTGAGATATAGGGAACACAAGGTTAAACTGACAGAAAATGGTAAGCAATTGGACATTTTCTTTTGTTGCAGTTACTTAACCCTATGCCCAATGTTATGGCCAAAACTGACGAGCTCTATTCACAAAAATTTTATTTTGTTTTTTGTGTTATCTCAGGAACATAGCTTATGACCCTTTGGAAAGAGCTCAACAATCTCAATCCAAAAAGTGGTCATAAACTATTTTTTTAGGTAGTGTTCAACTGATGATCGGAACCGGCCACTACAATCAGCTGATTGTGGGCAATCGCATGACAATGGCAACGGCTCATGGAACATCAGTTCCACCAATTGTTGCCAAACATTTTGTGATCATTCCTAAACTGCATTTTATTATCTTCTTTATTTGCTCAATTGTTAATGTAAAATGATGTCAATGGTACCATTCAATGAAGTTGAGAAACAACCACAATGTGTATTCTTAATCTCTCTCGACGCCCCTTTATGGGATCTGCAAGTTTAACGCTTACAGTTGAGCATACTTGCAGTTCATACCGGAAATGTGAAGGTTGCACTCCACTGACTCAGGTTGCAGTAAAATGACCAGTCGCGTGCACGTGGGCGGGACATGTGACTCTGATTGAAAGCCATGTGTACTGCCCAAGTGCTCGTGACTGGCAGTCAATTGCCACAAGTACACTCAACTGTAAGCATTAGTCTGTAAAAACTGTAAAATATGTTCATTTTGAATTTTTGATTGTAGTTCTTTCACGCCCTGACTTGTCTAGTAGTGCATGGTATTACAATCATAATCAGCATCAGAATCGACTAGTTGTGAGCTCAAATAACTGGTAATCAGTGGGTGGCCATTTTTGGTGTGCATTTGGACAGTATTTTTAGGCAAAAAATGAAAATTATTACTCATTTAAGACGTTTTTTGCAAGTGTCGTCTGCTATTTAGGTTAGGTAAAATGTTATAAGGTATCATATGTACATTTACACGTACATGTATGTACAGACCGTTACAATACTTTACATATACCTTTGTTATCAGGTCATTACCTAGATGTTTGTCATTGCTGTGTTATCAGGTCATTACCTAGATGTTTGTCATTGCTGTGTCACACACTATACATGTAGATGTCTTAAACAAGTTGAGCTACAGTGTCATTGACACTTTCATTTTGTAATGATTTTACATGATGTGATTTCCTTGAAGTGCATATTGAGGATTTTTTTATTACGATAAGTGAACATACTAAAGAAATCTAGTACCAATTGACATCATGCATACATGTACTTATGAAGCTCAATATTGCATACACTGTAGCTGTAAACAGTAACAGTTAGATATTTTGCGGATTTGTAACCGAGTTGGAATTTTGGGAAGTAAAGGAGGCATCAGCATCATCAAATAAGCTCTAAAATCCAAGTATCCAACTACTGATGACCTGGCCTCCGAATTTCCAACTATTGGAAATTTTGGTCTCGGTTGGGGGACATCGGGCCCCCATACCCCCCCCCCCCCCTTCCCCCCCCCTGGCACCACATCCCTGAATGAGCTCATTCCAATTAGGCACCATAAGCTATTTTTTCACGGCAATATTTTTTTTTAAAATGAGATTGAATTGCAAATTTTGTGAATAGCATTAACAATATATGGGTGTTGGCTATACAGTTAAAACTACTAGTCCTGTCATGAAATGCGCACAAATAGCACGTCGATATGCACGTTAATCTACGCGTTATGACCATAGTAAGGCTATCAAATTTTGTACATGTGGCCTGTGTGGGTAACCCGGAGGTCCATTGGCAGAAACATTGCCTGTGTTTGCACTGAGTAACCAGGAGAACCTGTCGTGCTTTGGATGCCATTCGATATGGCGATTATGTGCAATTCCTACACGCAATTAAGCCTAGATTAGCACACAGTTCGGACAGGACTTCCAGTTTTAACTGTAGATTAGATGAAATAGCTAATTCAGGATTGCTTTATTTTAAAAATTATTAATCTTTATTTACTTTTTTTTTATCATTTCAGTCCATGGTTAACCACTTCACACTCCTTGAATCCACGGTAACCGTTCTACCAAATTGATAAATCTCAGCAAAATCTCTGGAACTATTTGAAGCATTAGGAAGATGGCCAATTGTAGTTGGTTTTGGAGTATTATATGGTTCCTTATACTCTTAATTTTAGCCTGGCCTATAGGATTTTTATGTGCTGTATTTTATGTGCTGCTGAGTCCGTGTGCTGCATGTTGTAGTGGATGTACAGAACTAATCAATCTCTTGGAACGAGGTGTTAAATTACCACTTACCACATCACAAAATATGGTCCATGGAAAATCCATGTGCTGAGCTGTCTTGGATGAAGGTTGTGTCAGTATAATTTGCAGGATACAAAACCATTCATATAAATAATCATTCCTTGGCATTATTTTGATCAAGCAGAGCAAATGTTTCCCAGATTGCCTTGCAAATTTATTGACATCAGCTCTTTGATAAGCACTGTGCATACAGGTTGATTTATCTCTTTCCAGGATGTACCAAAGAATTCGAAGGAGCTAAAGAGGATTATAGAAGTTTTGTTTTTGACATTCCTGCTATGCATGTCTACTCCCCTGCCCCCAAATTTCATGAACAATCTTGTGCTCTTTACCTTTGATGCAGTCTGCATGTTTTACACCCAAAATTAGTACACTGAAACCCACTTAATTGGATATCCCTTAACTGAAGAACCCTGTTAGTTGAATATTATTTCCCAATACAAAACCATCTACAATACCTCCAATGCAAATTTGACCTGTTAATTGAATACAGGTTATAGAGAAAACTCCTGTTAATTGAATAAAAAATATTGTAACCTGTCGAGAAATTACCCTGACTGTCCCTAGTTTTCCTTTATAATTGGACCTATTTGGCCTCAGAACATCCAATACAGGCATTTAATCTCTTATATCTTATTTGACACAGCTCATGAAACTGAACGTGGGGGCACAGTGGTGCTTGGTACTAACTTGTACTGCACATCAATTGTGCACTTGCCGTCAACTGGTGTTGACTGCTGGTTCAGAGTTTGTGAGCTGAATAATCTGACAGTTGCTCACTTCCTGTCAGTGGTTCTCTCCAATAGGCTCCTGAGAAAATTTGAAATTTGATTCAAAATTCAATTCAAAAGTCAATATTCAATTTGATTCAAAATCAGTAATTTGCATATTTTCGTCTATACTTCGGCCATCAGTGTGAGTCCTGAGTAAAAATGTAACTGACTTGTAGCGGTAATTGTTTGTAGCGATGTAGCTACAACTGTACAACAGTTGTAGCTAGTACTAGCTACATTGCTACAAACACTGTTACTGCTACAACTGTTCATTTCAACTCATTGTGCATTATGACCAGTGTGATTGTTCCACAACATGATCACATTATTCTCTTCGGAGTATTGTTCTGTTCGATCACAGTAACTGGATACTTCGTCAACAGCAACGGTTTTCTAAAAAAAATACCCCTGATTATTATATAAACAGCAGTAGAGCAGGCTTTAATCCACAAGCGGATCAACTCCATTCGACGTTGAATTATCATTTTTGTTTCATTTTAGAAATCCCGCATTTTTATTTAAAACAAATGGCTTCACCACCGGAATGGAGTCGATCCAATTTATTGGTGAAATATGGCCTGGACACCAGTGCAGTGCCTGAGGTGGAGGTCCTCTCAAATGGGTAACATGGATATAAACGACTTACGGACTCGACTTTATATTCAAGTTATGGTCATGCTTAGCCATTGTGCATAAATAGATTTATACCAGTTTTTCTGTACATTACAGCAGGCCTTTAAATTCCTCCAAATAGTGACGGTAACTGCTTTGTCCAAATAATATAATACGGCCCAAATTATGTGATGACTGAAAATTTCAAGTTTTCCCAAAGCATGCAATATAGTTCAGGGCCTACCTGTCGACTCATATAAGGCAACAGATAAATAGGTTTGAAAAACCATGGGAGTGTGCCAGTGAAAAGCAATGTGTGAACAGTGTTGTTTACGACACTGCCAATGCTGATTGCTTTTCACCGGCACACTTGTGGTGTTTCCTGTTCAACATCATGCATAATTTAGTTTAACCCTTTAACGAACGTAACAGCCAAAACTGGCCAGCACTATTCTCAAAAATCGCCAATTAATTTTCACTTTTTGTTTCAAAAACATAGGTTATGACAGCTCATTGGAATGAGCTCGTTGAGCTCGTTCCAATGAGGGGTCATAACCTATGTTTTTGAGACAAAAAATGAAAAAAATTAGTTATTCAAGAATTTTGTTTTCAAGTGTTGTCTGCTTTTCATGTTAGGTAAAGGGTTAAATAGGATTTTGGTTTGACACCAGAAGACCAAGAAATCTCCTTGAGTAAACTTTAGCTCAAGGAGGAGAACCAATAATAATGGTGAACATTCGTAACATAAGACCGTAAACTATGATTGTAAGGGGGAAAAAGTCTGAAAAGTATAATTTATTATGAAACAGTGACAAATAAGACAAAAATACCGGCACTTTTCTCACCCACCAGGCCACAATATGGTGGATCCGTATTTGCTGTTGTTCCCCAATTAGACTAATCTAAGGTGTGCAATACAGAACATGGAGAAGTGTCATGAGATGAAAAAATCATTTCTGTCTACCTCGCCACCTCAAAATCTTTACTGGTTGAGAGAAAACAATAAAAAATTGTTCACATGTGGCTTGACTGTTTGAGTTCTAGAAGCCACTATCAAGGCTTTTAAAAAATGAGGGTACCAGAGCAAAGGCAAATATTTTCCTTGCTCATGTTTCATATTCAGTCAAACACAACTTGTATTTTGTTCATATAAATTTGTTTTATCACAACTTATTGGAGAGAGCCTGTGGCACTCTCCAGTAATTTGTAATAAAACAAATTTTGAATAATAAACTTGGCCTATCAAAAATAATTTAGCCCTTAACCAGTTGATTGGAATATGTATGTATACAGAAACTGTTTACCAAGTCACCCCCGAGTTCCAATGTGTTCTATGTGCCTACTGGCACATGGAACACATTGGAACTCATATCAGGGGACGAAGTGTTGAGTACCGTCAATTGGGGATTATGATGGTTCATTGGTTAGACTTTGAACCGAAAAGGTTGATTTGATCGTAACCTGCACCATATGTGCTATGTCCTTGGGTAAGACACTCAATCCCGAATGCCCACATGAGGACATGATGGCACTGTACTGTGGCATACTGCACATCAGATACTGTCAATTGCTTGTGCCAGGTTAGTAAGTGGAGTCTGAAGGTTGCTTGCCATTTAACGTCTCAGTAGTTCTCTCCACATACTCTGGCTTCCTCACATACGAATGTCTGACCCGATGTGACTCCGGTTGTTGAAACTGTCATTAACCCTTTGTGACTGCGGTATGTAATATTACAGTACGTAGAGAGTGTATTATCACTAAATCACCCTCAGAGTGGAGATTCCACCCAAGCAATAATTGCAAATTTGTTGCAAAGCATAACCAGTACCAGCAACGTTTCAGCCAATGAACCTCCGGGTTAAACCCGGAGGTCCACTGGCTGAAACATTGCTTGTGCATTTTGCCGATATGTACAAAATTTGAAAGTTATAGCTTCGGTGATAACTCCACTCCATGAGTGATTTAGTTACAATCCACTCTCCACGTACTGTACATATGAAAATTTCTGTGTTGCGAATACAGTACGTAATATTACATACTCAGACTTTGAACCCGAGCGGGCACTTTTTCGTCCAGGAACATGATACTTCTGGAGTTGTCTGTCGGAAAACATTTCTTTCCAGACAGATAGATGAATGGACAGATGGACGGACGAAAGTCATGACTATAGTCCTGACTGTAAACAGTTGGGTTAAAAAATTCCTAACTGCCCCCCCCCCCCCCCCCCCCCAATTAAAGTAAAAAAGTATGTGGCAAAGCCTAATTTCAAACACAAAGAAACTAAGTCTGAAAACATGTTTAAAAGGGGTAAAAGTCATGCCAATATTAATAAAAATCACTGTAGAAAGGTTCAGTATTTATTTATTTATTGGTGTTTTAGGTCACATATTTCTGCACAATGGCTAACCATGACCGTGACAGTTTTACAGATGGAGGAAGCCGTGGTTATGCTGATTACTAAAAGAAGTGCCCGGAGAGAACCACCGAGCAACGGCGAGCAACTGTCAGCTCACCAACATACCAACTCTACAGAAGCAAGGTTAGCATTGGTTGAAGACAAGTGCACCATTGACATGCAGTACGCCTTAGTACACAACGTCACTGTGCCCCCACGTGGGCACTGGGAGTGAAGTGTCTTGCCCAAGGACACAACCTGGTTGCCGCTGATGGGATTCGAACCGAAGACCTATCGGCTTGCAGCCTGCACCTCTGCCAACTGAGCCACTGCGCCCCCAGCAGAATTGTCCCAAATGTGAAAGTGACATTGCACTAAATTGTTTGAAGAATTAAAGGTGTAACTTTGTAAATAAAAAAACTTGAACCAAAAATTTTAACCTGGAAGTTGAAAGATAAATTGCCATACAAAAAAGGGTTAAATATTTCCCAAAATAACATGAAACATAATGAGAATGATACAATCAATGGTAATTAATATTAATTTAAAAGAAAGAAAAAATTTAACCTTGACTAAAAAACTTGAACCACAAAACTTTAACCAAAGCTAAATGTTAACAGACGGACAGACGGACGAAAGTCATGACTATAGCCCAGACTGTAAACAGTCGGGCTAATAACAGCATTTGAGATTCTCTGTTCTCACATTTCTCTTTCAGTTATACATGTGTATAAGTGTCTTCAGTGTTGTAGGGAGCATGGTGGTTCAATGGTTACAACATTGAACTTCAAACCAAAAGGTACATGGTTTAATCCCAGTCAGGTGACTGCATTTTGTCCTTGAGGAAGACAATTAATTCTATTTGTCCATATGGGGGCGTGGTGGCTCTGTGTACTAAGGCGTACTGCAAGTCAGTGGTGCACTTTGTCTTCAATGAATGCTAACCCTGCCTGCTTTAGCGGAGTTAGTTCCTTGTGAAGTCTAAAAGTTGCTTGCCATTGCTTGGTGGTTTTCTTTGGGTACTCCAGCTTTCTCCACCTTTAAAACTGTCTGATACGCGGTGACCCTGGTAGTAGAAAGTGCCATTAAACCCCAATGAATAAATTCTACAGTGTTGCAGGGAAGAAAGAGGACAGTAATTTATGTGGAATGTTTGTTCCTTCTATTGATCAGTGTGCTGTGTGCCCAATTTATTTTTGTCTTGTTAGCTCACCTGACTGCAAGTCAGTATGAGCTACTGCCATCACTTGGTGTCCATCGTCCATTCATTTTTTGCAAACTTAACATCTTTTTCACAACCACTAGGCCAAATTCAAACAAAAATTACACAGACCATCTATGGAGTATACTCTTTCCATTTTATTTAAATGAAGCAGCTGCCATATTCGGGCTCTGGTTTATGCCCCCAAAAGCTTAAAAACCTTTAAAAATCTTCTCATGAACCACCAGAGGGGAATGCCCTGATATTTGGTATGGAACATCCTTTGATATAGAAGATTAAAGTTTGTTCAAGAGAAGTTGATAGGTCAATATCTGGGCTCTCTGTGGGGGCATATCCATTTTGGGCTCTGCACCAAATTTCTATTTCAAGAACTGGTGGGCTAACTTCAACCAAATTTGGCATGTAGTTTAAGTGGGTCCAAAGTAATTGATTGATGCCTAAAAAACAGAAAAAAAATGCGAAAACCCATATATCCCAAACCACAAGAAACAGAGAACTGTTATTTGGTATGAAGCATCCTCAGGACCAGAAGAAGGGATTGGTTAAACAAAATTGCCACCAGTTCAATCAGGGTGCCTGGTAGAAGGTATTGGAAAAATGATGAGTCAACATTTTTGCAGTAGTTTATCCTGGAGGTTATTTCATTCACTGAGAACTTTTGATTGACGTATTGTTCTTAAAAATAACAAACCTGTTATGAACATTGTTATCTTGTTATTTTACTGGGAAAATTCTCTGGACTTTTTGTTTGTTTTTGCAAAGATTATATTTTATGTTGAATGGACCATTTCAATGCTGGAAAACATCAGATACCTGTATGCATGTCTTTAATTTAACCCTCTCAAGACTGCAGTGTGGGTTCCAAAGATTTTATTGACGCCATGAACAAACAAAAAACCCTTTCAATACTGTAGATGTATTTTTTCTGGTTCTTGGAAAAAAATTAATCTGATCACTGTATGAATATCTTTAATTTAACCCTCTCATGAAATTAGTGTGTTTTTTTCCAAAGATTTTTATTTCATGACGGACTCTTTCACTACTGTGCACATATAAGTTATTTCATGTTGAATTAACCCTTTCGATGCTGAAAAACATTTATATGATTCCTGTGTCAATGTCTTTATTTTAACTCTCTCAAGACTGCAATGTAGGTTCCAAAGATTTTATTGATGTCATGAACAAACAATTGTTTTTTTTTGTTTTTTTTTTCGGGCGGGGGGGGGGGGGGGAGGGGGGGGGGGGGGGGGTTGGGGGGGGGGGGGGGGGGGGGGTAGAGAGAACCACAGTGATTGAAAAACAAAAAAATCACAGAAACAGAGCTTGCTAGAAAGCTTTTCCTAGGACCAGCAGAAATGAATGGCCAAAAAAAGTTGCCTTTGTTGTGTCATCGCAAATCAAAACATTGCTCTTGCTGTTGATCATATACTGATCCACTCATCTCTTTTGACAACTTGAGCCAGGTGTGCGTTTTAGGCTCAGTTGAGGCTCTGGTTTCAGTTTTTATCGCTGGTTGTGGGGTAAGACCATAAATTTTCCTGCTAGGCCATGATTCAGTCAAAATCCTCTGTTTACATTTGTAATTACTGTATGTATACCGAATATATATATATCTTGTTTCAGTTTTGCATTTATATGTCACCATATTTACTTTTTTACATTAATTTTACTGATTGGTAAACTAAGTCTATACATGGTAAACAAAGGCCAAACAAAATTAAATAATTGATTCTCAGGCATTTTTTAAAAAAAATAAATGAAGGAGGGTGGTTTTTATTTTTATTTCTAATGGAATGGTCACTGATGCCTACAATCCAGTTGTGAGGGCCTAAAATTAAATACTAGAGATTCCATGTTGATTTCACTGATAGACCTGATAGGCCTTTCAAAACAAATTAGGATATGCAAAAGCCAATATTTTCCTTACTCATGTTTTGTTTTCAGTCAAACATAAATAAAAGTTTGTTTATACAAATTTGTTCTATTACAAATTATTTGAGAGTGCCTGTTGGCACCCTCCAATAATTTGTAATAAAACAATTTTAGATGAACGAACTCTGGCCACCAAAACTAATCTAGTCCTCAACCAGTTCAATAAATATATATTTTGTACATACACATGAGAATCGTGTCGTATTTTGTGAAGAGAATAACAATACTGTATCAATGTAGCCGACATATTGCATCGCAAATTGCAGTGATACCACTAAAATCACAACCTATGATAATTTTATACATTTTGAATTTTGCCCCCGAAATAAATATGATGAGAGCTGTCTGAGAATCAAAAGATTAATTTCTTTAGCCTAAACCTTTATATTTACTGGTTATGCCAGAATTTATGCTTTTAATTAATTCTCTGGTGCTAATGAGTTGGTAAATTTTTAATCATTCTCTGGTGCTAATCAGTAAGTAAATTTTAATGTAATTCTCATTTTTAAGTATTATATGTACACATTCTTCCAATTAAGTATTAAATAATACATTTTACTAATAATCAGTTTTCTTAGATGTGGAATTTTAACCAAAATATTCCAGAATTGCATTTACATATAAGCTCTTAATATTATACTGTTTTACTCATAGTCCAGATTACAGTTTAAACACCTTCAGGTTTGGAGTTAATTCAGGAAATTATTTTAGTACCACCCCCTCCCCCAAGTTAGATCAGAAGACAATCATGGGAGGGGTTACATGCCCTTGTTGCCATGACTTGTTATGTTATAAATAGAGGATCTCAAACGAATATCCTTTCCCGTGGGAACCCCAGGAAGTGAAGCAGTGCCTGTTCACTGCAGTAAGCAGGCTCTGTTTTACTGGTAAAATAGGACCTAGTCACCAATGCTTGGGAGGTGCAAACCCTCTCTAAAATGGGCAACATGACTTATTAATGCTCACCCCTGGTCTTGAGTTGATACTCATGTTGTGGTCATGATTAACCATTGTGCAAAAATATGTGACCTTAAACAACAATAAATAACAAACGAATATCCAGTTTATAGCAAAATTTCCAAAACAGTTTCTTTCGTTCTGGACTGAGCATTTGGCAATGTTTTGACCTAATTTATTGAACGAGTTTCATAAAGTTCAGTATGGAACAAGGTCAAGTGGAATATTCAATTTATCACTTGATCCAGAATCTGATTGTGCAAGAAAACCAAATGGCGGAAGAAAACAAGGCCTATTACGTTTGTAACTTTTTATTTAATGAATTGGGGGTATTCAACTGCTTTATTTACAAAGTGAGCATTTAAGAAAAAAGAAATTACAAAATATTTCCACAAATCTATATCAACAAAACTATATGATATCATGTGATCCTCATTGGAATGGGCTTATTGAGCTTTTGGTTTTGTTGAAATTTTTTGAAAAACTTGAACAAAAAATTAGTAAAGTAACTAATGTTGTGTGCATTGGGTAGAGAGTTAAAATTAATGCTGAGCATCCCCTCCAATGTAATTTGAAGCATTCAGTTACAGAATTTTATTGAAACAATGGTTCAAAACTCAGTAAATGATTTCACTGTTGTCCATTGGTGTCTGTGTTTTTATTTCATCTCCTGAATCTTGGCCTTGTGCTTTTTTGCAAGACTGAGGCTAATCATTTCTACAGTCCTGCATAAACATCTATAGGTCCTTTTGATAAGCTCTGCAAATGACACAGGAGGTTACACAAATGCAGGGACACTTATTTCAACTTTATTAAGAGCAATCCCCCCCCCCCTGCACATACCTACCTTTTGCACTTCAATTAGCCCCACAAATCGTTTTGGGGCCTCCCTTTCTATCGTGTGATGGTTTAGAAAAGGCAAGTTCCTGAGGTTCACTGTCATTGCTTATACAGCTAAAGGAAGAATGCAGTTAGTCATAGACACTTGTCTTTTTTGTGCAACCCTCGGAAAGTGAAGCAGTGATACTGTGGTGAACAAGCTCTGTTTTACTTGGTTTCAATGAAAGCTTTTTGCTTCCACTCGCCTCGATATACAAATCGAACCCAAAAACCTGAAAATAATCACATGTATCAGATTTCTGACACTTCGATCATATTTTCTCGTTTTAAATAATTAAATGAAACAACTTGAGAAAAATAAAATAAGAGCAAATATCGTCCCCTGAGTTTCAATGTGTTCTATGTGACAGTAGGCAAATAGAACACATTGGAACTCAAGGGACGATATATTAACAAAATACTGTTTACTCAATTCCTAAACGACCCAAGAGATGTAACTCTATCTGTTGTCTTCTGCGTTTGTAAAAACAAAACCATTATTCACGAATTTGGTCCAATTGATTGCATTGTGTTAGAAATGCATCCACAAATTTGTTTCCACTATGTTTGTATTGTTTTAAACAGGGCAAAACACGTTATCTCTGCCAGCGTGAATGATATATGGAGATTTAACCGATCTAACCCTACCTGTGCTGCAGTGCGGAGTTACGATGTTGGGGAGCTGGCGGCTGCTCATCGTTGCGCGGTGGTTCTCTCCGGGTACTCCGGCTTCCTCTACCCATAAAACTGTCACTGACATGATATGACATTGGCTGTTAAGGTGTCGTTAAACGTTAATAAATAAATAAATAAATAAATAAATAAATAAATAACAGTGGAATATGTACTGGTCGTGCTCACAAAGGTATAACAGAAGAATCTAGCTGGGCAGAGGAGCTTATAGTGAGATTTTGAATCTTAGGGAGGGGGCGAAGCAGCTTCTGAAGGCTTAAGATTTGTGCGAGACAAATGATTCACACAAGGAAAACAATGCGAATCAATTTTGATTCTTGCAAGATATTCAGTTGATTCTTGCCATATATTCTGAAAGTGTCCTTGAAGGCCTGGAGAATTCTACTTATTTATTGCTCCCTCATAATAAGGTAACACTTTAACTCAGCAGTGGTGTCTAGTGAAATGACTGTCCAGGTACTGTAACTTCCAAATCTGTACTGCAAGTCCACTAAAAGCTGGTATGTTGGAACATGTGTTCTACATGCATATGTAATACAAGAAACTCGCCAAAGTTAGAACTTGGCCCAAAGGGTTACACTCTTGTAAATACATACATATTGGGTTTCTTTTTTTTAAGACAGTGGAATATGTTAAGAAACATCGGGCCCGGTTAGTCCTTGGATGTGTGACCGTGTGAGCGATCAATTCGGACCCCCGCGTTGTGTCCTTGGGCAAGGCACTTAACCCCTATTGACCACATGAGGGTACGGTGACGCAGTGTACCAAGGCATACTGCATGTTGATGGTGCGCATGTCTTCAACCAATCTAACCCTGCCTGTGCTGCAGTGCGGAGTTACGATGTTGGGAGCTGGCGGCTGTTCGGTGGTTCTCTCCGAGTACTCTGGCTTCCTTTACCCGTAAAACTGTCACCGACAAGATATGATCTTGGCTGTTAAAGTGTCGTTAAACCTTAATAAATAAATAACAGTGGAATATGTACTGGCCGTGGTCACAAAGGTATAACAATACTAAAGTTCTAAATTATTTGAGAACTGAAATTTGACCCGTTCGGGCAGGGTTAACGAGAATCAGTTTTGATTTTCGCGAATCGGGACAAATTTTAAGGTCCTTTTTTACAGCCCAAATCATACCATACCATCCAAATCGCCAAAAGACAGAGAACTCTAGATTAGAATACTTAAAGGATAACCCTGCTTTTTTGGATGGATATAGCTCTAAAATGTCAGGTATAGGGGTCAACTTCTGGGTTTGGGTGTTGCGGGTTTAAATGATAACTGATTTCCCTTACCAATTTGTTGCTATAAATTCCTTTAACGTCCCTGCACATTGATGTCAAAATTTAAAGTAGCAAAGTAGTATGTCAGGGGCTTTTCGAGGGTAGTTTGCCGGACCCCGCAGGGGGACCTCAGAAGGGAAGCAGTAGTATGTCAGGGGCTTTTTGAGGGTAGTTTGCCGGACCCCGCAGGGGGACCTCGGAAGGGAAGCAGTAGTATGTCGGGCTTTTCGAGGGTAGTTTGCCAGACCCCGCAGGGGGACCTCGGAAGGGAAGCAATAGTATGTCAGGGGCTTTTCGAGGGTAGTTTGCCGGACCCCACAGGGGGACCTCGGAAGGGAAGCAGTAGTATGTCAGGGGCTTTTCGAGGGTAGTTTGCCGGACCCCGCAGGGGGACCTCGGAAGGGAAGCAGTAGTATGTCAGGGGCTTTTCTAGGGTAGTTTGCCGGACCCCGCAGGGGGACCTCGGAAGGGAAGCAGTAGTATGTCAGGGGCTTTTCGAGGGTAGTTTGCCGGACTCTGCAGGGGGACCTCGGAAGGGAAGCAGTAGTATGTCAGGGGCTTTTTGAGGGTAGTTTGCCGGACTCCGCAGGGGGACCTCGGAAGGGAAGCAGTAGTATGTCAGGGGCTTTTCAGGGGTTAGTTGGGGGATCTCATCGGGGGACCCCGCAGGGGGACCATTAAAGAGAGAGCCAGAGGGGAAGTGAAGTAGGAGGAGATGTGGAGATCCGGTTGTAGAAACCACAGGTTTTTACGACAATTAGCCTCTAGTCCCCACCAGCCCCAATAGTCCCACCAGACCCCACTACTTCCCACCAATCCTCAAATCACCAAAAAAAAAACACAAACAAACCCGACTATATGTGATATGGATTCTTCAAGAATATTTTGCAGCACGTAGTGCAATAGGACCGCCATACCTTTCACATAGCCTTCATGGCCTCATACGACTAAAATCCCTACTTACGGAATCCCTTTTTAAGAACCCCTTTTTGGAATCCCTTTTTTCTGAAATGAATCTAAGAGTCGTTCGAGGAGGCACTCGAACGAGCAATTGCTCGTTAGCTCATTTGCTCGATGGGATTCAAGTCATTCGAGCAATATATGCGAGTCACTCGAGGTAAGACGGAATCCCACTTATGGAATCCCTTTTGTGGAATCCCTTTTTCGAAAACAGCTATGGCTATGGAATCCCTTTTTTCTGAAATGAGTAAGAGTCGTTCGAGGAGTCACTTGAATGAGCAATTGCTCGTTAGCTCATTTGCTCGATGGGATTCGAGTCGTTAGAGCAATATATGCGAGTCACTCAAGGTAAGATGGAATCCCACTTATGGAATTCCTTTTGTGGAATCCCTTTTTCGAAAACAGCTGTGGCTATGGAATCCCTTTTTTCTGAAATGAATCTAAGAGTCGTTCGCGGAGTCACTCGAACGAGCAATTGCTCGTTAGCTCATTTGCTCGATGGAATTCGAGTCGTTCGAGCAATATATGCGAGTCACTCGAGGTAAGAAGGAATCCCACTTATGGAATCCCTTTTGGGGAATCCCATTTGTGGAATCCCTTTTTCGAAAACGGCTGTGGCTATGGAATCCCTTTTTTCTGAAATGAGTCTAAGAGTCGTTCAAGGAGTCACACGAACGAGCAATTGCTCATTGGCTCATTTGCTCGATGGGATTCAAGTCGTTCGAGCAATATATGCGAGTCACTCGAGGTAAGAAGGAATCCCACTTATGGAATCCCTTTTGGGGAATCTCATTTGTGGAATCCCTTTTTCGAAAACGGCTGTGGCTATGGAATCCCTTTTTCCTGAAATGAGTCTAAGAGTCGTTCAAGGAGTCACTCAAACGAGCAATTGCTCGTTGGCTCTTTTGCTCGATGGGATTCGAGTCGTTCGAGCAATATATGCGAGTCACACGAGGTAAGACGGAATCCCACTTATGGAATCCCTTTTGGGGAATCCCATTTGTGGAATCCCTTTTTCGAAAATGGCTGTGGCTATGGAATCCCTTTTTCCTGAAATGAGTCTAAGAGTCGTTCAAGGAGTCACTCGGACGAGCAATTGCTCGTGGCTCATTTGCTCGATGGGATTCGAGTCATTTGAGCAATATATGCGAGTCACTCGAGGTAAGACGGAATCCCACTTATGGAATCCCTTTTGTGGAATCCCATTTGTGGAATCCCTTTTTCGAAAACGGCTGTGGCTATGGAATCCCTTTTTTCTGAAATGAGTCTAAGAGTCGTTCAAGGAGTCACTCGAACGAGCAATTGCTCGTTAGCTCTTTTGCTCGATGGGATTCGAGTCGTTCGAGCAATATGCCGAGTCACTCCATCAAGCAATTACTCTAAACCTCATTTGCTCGATGGGATTCGAGTCATTCGAGCAATGACTTATCAGTAACTGCTCGATAACTTATTGGCTGCCTTCAACGACCCTGTACCGGGGTCCGGCAAACTACCCTCGAAAAGCCCCTGACATACTACTGCTTCCCTTCCGAGGTCCCCCTGCGGGGTGCGGCAAACTACCCTCGAAAAGCCCCTGACATACTACTGCTTCCCTTCCGAGGTCCCCCTGCGGGGTCCGGCAAACTACCCTCGAAAAGCCCCTGACATACTACTGCTTCCCTTCCGAGGTCCCCCTGCGGGGTCGGGCAAACTACCCCCGAAAAGCCCCTGACATACTACTGCTTCCCTTCCGAGGTCCCCCTGCGGGGTCCGGCAAACTACCCTAGAAAAGCCCCTGACATACTACTGCTTCCCTTCCGAGGTCCCCCTGCGGGGTCCGGCAAACTACCCTCGAAAAGCCCCTGACATTCTACTGCTTCCCTTCCGAGGTCCCCCTGCGTGGTCCGGCAAACTACCCTCGAAAAGCCCGACATACTACTGCTTCCTTTCCGAGGTCCGGCACCGAGGTCCGGCCAATATTCCCTCAAAAGCCCCTGACATACTACTGCTTCCCTTCCGAGGTCCCCCTGCGGGGTCCGGCAAACTACCCTCGAAAAGCCCCTGACATACTACTGCTTCCCTTCCGAGGTCCGGCACCGAGATCCGGCCAATATTCCCTCAAAAGCCCCTGACATACTACTGCTTCCCTTCCGAGGTCCCCTGCGGGGTCCGGCAAACTACCCTCGAAAAGCCCCTGACATACTACTGCTTCCCTTCCGAGGTCCGGCACCGAGGTCCGGCCAATATTCCCTCAAAAGCCCCTGACATACTACTGCTTCCCTTCCGAGGTCCCCCTGCGGGGTCCGGCAAACTACCCTCGAAAAGCCCCTGACATACTACTGCTTCCCTTCCGAGGCCCCCCTGCGGGGTCCGGCAAACTACCCTCGAAAAGCCCCTGACATACTACTGCTTCCCTTCCGAGGTCCGGCCAATATTCCCTCAAAAGCCCCTGACATACTACTGCTTCCCTTCCGAGGTCCCCCTGCGGGGTCCGGCAAACTACCCTCGAAAAGCCCCGACATACTTCTGCTTCCCTTCCGAGGTCCGGCACCGAGGTCCGGCCAATATTCCCTCAAAAGCCACTGACATACTACTGCTTCCCTTCCGAGGTCCCCCTGCGGGGTCCGGCAAACTACCCTCGAAAAGCCCCTGACATACTACTGCTTCCCTTCCGAGGTCCCCCTGCGGGGTCCGGCAAACTACCCTCGAAAAGCCCCTGACATTCTACTGCTTCCCTTCCGAGGCCCCCCTGCGGGGTCCGGCAAACTACCCTCGAAAAGCCCCTGACATACTACTTAGCAATTTTCCCCATAATGCAACTGGGAATTTAACGCCCCTTGAAAACCTTGGGAAGTGAAGAAGTGCTTGTTTACTGTGATAAACAAGGTGTGTTTTACAGGTAAAATAGGAGCGGGTCGCCATGCCTTGGGTGGAGGCCCTCTGAAATGAGAAACGTGGGAATAAACGATTGGCTGAACTTGACTTTATCTTCATGTGACGGTCACGATTAGGCATTACACAGAAAAATGTACTTGAAACACCAATGAATAAATAAAAATAAATTGAGGTCCTGTCACAAACTCTGCACATATTTTGGCATAATTACCTCATCGGTTAGCAGCAGGGGCGTGCCGGGTCCTCATATTTATCAACAGGACGCACAGGTGGAGTTTCAGCCAACAGTTTAAATCTGGTGGTCCGTTGGCTGAAACAGTTCTTGTGCTTAGGGCATATGAACAAAATTTGATAGCCTTAATAACGCGTAGAGTGGAGTACTATTTGCGGACAATTCGTGAAGGGGGTTCAGATTTTATCCGTTAGTATTTAACATCATAAGGTATGTATATATATGAATATATCTTGTGAAAATGAAGTAGGTGTGCCTTCATATATATGCATATATATGTGTGCGTATGTACATGTATGCAACAAAATGTGTAATTCCATACCCTGGCCCTTCTCCAGTCCGAGAAAAAGTAAGAAAACTTTCATTCGCAGTCAACATTCGATGCTTTCTTTTCTTTGGCTGGGATACGACAGGTAGACACCCAATCTCCCTCCAGTGTAGCAATATTTTTAGCTTCTTGTTATTGATTATCTGTAAAGTGTTATTGATATATTGTAAAATAAAAATATCTGTCTTATAAATTAATACACAAATAGGAATTTAACCAATAACTGATTTGGTTAAATCCCAAGTTACATTATCGGAAACTTAGCAGATTGAAGTTTTAGTATTTCGACATCAGTGTACTGAGCGTTAAAGGAAAATTTTACGCTAAGTTTTTAAATAGGTTAAGTGACACCATAAGGGTGAAGTACATAACGAATGTGAGAACTGTGATTTAACTGTGCCTTCAAGATATTTAGTACGTAATTGCCATATATTTCTCATTATGTTTGCATGCATATTGTAGAGGTTTTTAATTCCTTTTCATTTTGGAAAGTCGGAGATATTATAACATTCAATAATAAATAATAATTTTCTATTTTTGACTTTTTATTTCACCTATGACACATTTTTTTACAATTCACTTTTCTCGCCCTAGTTTTAAGACACGGCAATTTAAAATGGTTTGTCCATCTATAAGCCATCTGAGATCATTTCATTTGAACCCTCAAGAATTGAAAAATTACCATCATTGATTGTGTTCACTGTTGAAAACCAATTCTGCTCAGTTGTTATACTAGGATCCGATTACCGATGTGTACACCCGAAGTCCACCACAGTCAGAGGCGGTGGAGACTCAAAAATGTGGGCGATCACACGTTTCTGGGTACCGCAAGGGTGTAGGGTGGAAAACAATTTTTTCTTCGGGGGGGGGGGGGGGAGGTGTCAGTGGTGGTGGGGGTGGTGTATTCATGCAAAATATATAATTTTATATACGCTACCCCTCACCCTTGAACCCATCCTATTTAAGACACTAACCTCAGTGTATTTATTTTGTTTTGTTTCACTTAGCCCTTACAGCCCTGGTGGTATCGTCCATATCAATTCCATGGCAGCAATTGGAAGGGGCCATATTCATTATTTGGAAGTAGACCAATTAATATTTTCAACGTGCAGCCTCAGGGTTGCACACTGAAAATATTGATTGGTCTTCCCCACGCATTTACGTACCAGCTATCCTACCTAATGAACTTATAAAGTATCACGTTCAAGGGCCAGAAAAGCGGCTTCTCGGGTTCAAAGGGCTAAACATAACTTTGAAACCGTCCTTTGAAATATTACGTTCTGTTTGGAGCTTACCGTTTTTATCCAATAAAATCTAGAATCTTGAAAATCAATGTGGTCATATATGTACAGGTGATTTGTAGTGACCATAAGGGTTGTATACTTGAATACGATATGTCGGGAATGCTGTTGGGGTACCTATAATTGGTGAAAAAGGTGAGGGGGTATACGTGTCCTCTTAACCACCCCCAGCCCCACCGGCTCTGCCTCCCTGTTCACAGTCAACAGAAAAGGTATACATGATTGGCAATACAGGAGGAACCCACTTAACTGGTATCTTCCCTCGGAAGGGGAGACGTGTATGTTTACTGTGGTAAACAAGTTCTGTTTTACTGATAAAATAGGACATGGAAACAACACTTTGGGGCAAAAATCCTTTAAAGTGTAAACGATTGGCTAACCTTAACTTCATGTCCTATTTTACCAGCACAATGGAGCTTGTTGCCATCATGATATAGCCTTAGATGCCGAAAATGACCTTAAACGCCAATGAATAAATTCACGTCCCCATCCACCGCCCACACCCCCGCCCAATGTCCACACCGCAAATGATCTGAGCGATCCACCCATACCACTGAAAACATTTTGCAGGATGGCAACCAATCTAACAGTCGCATGTTGACTTGATGAAAAATGGAGCGGCCGAATAAGAAAAGTAACTGAAATTACGAATTGCCATTTGCATTTTATTTATTACACCCCCCCCCCCCCTTACACACATACCGAGAAGGGATATAGTGAAGAGCTCTGACTGCCCTTCCGTCCGTCTGTCTGTCGGGCCGCCCATCCGAAAGTTATTTTATTTGTTAGGGTTTAACAACACTTTAACAGTTAAGGTCATATCGTGTCGGTGACCGTTTTACGGATGGAGGAAGCCGGAGTACCCTGAGAAAACCACCGAGCAGCTGCCAGCTCCACATCATCGTAATTGCGCACAACAGCACAGGTAGGGTTCGATCGTTTGAAGACGTGCGCACTATCGATGTGCAGTACGCTTTAGTACAAGGCGTCATTGTGCCCCCATGTGGACATCGGGGCTAAGTGTCTTGCCCAAGGGCACAACACGGGAGTCCGAATCGATCGCTCAGACAGTCACCCATCCAGGGACTAACCGGGCTCGACGTTGCTTAACTTCGGTGATCTGATTGATGAGAACCAGTTACCGCAACGCCACCGCGTTCCTGTCCGAAAGTTTGTTTCTGCGATAATTTGATCAATAGTTATCTGATTTTAATTAACAAATTCTAGGACAAGTTTGATACCACCATTCGATCAAAATTAATTCCCCGTGGGAACCCCGGGAAGTGAAGCATTGTTCGTTTACTGTGGTACACATGCTTCAAAAGGACCCGGTAACCATTGTCTGGTGTTGAAACAAACCCTCTAAAATGCGCAAAATTATAGACCTGACCCATACATTTGAACCACACTTTGGAAGACCTTCACCCCATGCATTAGAAGCACACTGTAGAAGACCTTCATCCAATTCATTGGAAACACATTATAGAGGACATTCACGCATGCATTGGAAACACACTTCAGAGGACCTTCACCCCTTGCGTTAGTAGCACTATAGAAGACCTTCATCTCCCGGGAAGTGAAGCAGTGTCTGTTCACTGCTGTGAACAGGCTGTGTTTTACTGTTAAAATGGGGCCCAGTCACCAATCCTTGGGACGTGCAAACCCTCTCAAAAATGGGCAACATGACTTATTAACGCTCACCCTGGTCTTGAGTTAATACTCATGTTGTGGTCATGATTAGCCATTATGCAAAATATGTGACCTTAAACACCAATAAATAAATAAATAGAAGGCCTTCACCCCATACATTAGAAGCACAATATAGAAGACCTTTACTCCATGCATTAGTAGCACACGATAAAATACCTTCACCCCATGCATTAGTAGCCACTATAGACGAGCTTCACGCCATGAATTAGCAGTCCACTGAAGAAGAACTTCTCCCTATGCATTAGTAGCCCATTACAGAAGACATTCAACCCATGCATTAGTAGCACATGATAGAACACCTTCACCCCATACATTAGCATCACACTATAGGGGAACTTCACCCCCGGCAGTAGAAGCACACTATAGAAGACACTTACCCCATGCATTAGCAGCACACTACAGAAGGCCTTCACGTCATGCATGACTAGCCCACTTTAGAGGACCTCCATGCCGTGCATTAGTAGTCCAATATAGAGGACCACACCCCATGCATTAATGGACCCCTATTGAGGAACCTCACTTCAATCATTACAAACACCACATCCTAGAAGGCCTTCATCCCATGCATCAGAAGCACACAATAGAAGACCTTCACCCCATGCATTAGAAGCACACTACAGAAGACCATCAACCAATGTATTACCACACTATAAAAGACCGTCACCCCATACATTAGCAGCATACTATAGAGGACCTTCACCCCTGCATTAGAAACACATTATAGAAGACCTTTACCCCGTGCATTAATAGCACTTCACATTATTCATTAGTAGCCCCCTGTGGAGGATCTTCACCCCTTGCATTAGAACCACAATATAGAACACCTTCGCCCTATACACTAGAACCACACTATAGAAGACCTTCACCCAATGCATTAGAAGCGCACTATAGAATACCTTCACACCATGCATTAGTAGCCCACTATAGAGGACCTTCACCTATACATTAGTAGTCCACTATAGAGGACGTTCATGCTTTGCATTAGAAATACACCATAGAACTTTACCCCATACATTAGCAGCCAATGATAGAATACCTTTACCCCACATTAGAAGCACATGATAAAGTACATTCAGCCCATGCATTAGTAGCACACTATAGAGGACCTTCTCCCCATG
The DNA here is from genome assembly GCA_031216915.1 of Pictodentalium vernedei. NCBI lineage: Eukaryota > Metazoa > Mollusca > Scaphopoda > Dentaliida > Dentaliidae > Pictodentalium > Pictodentalium vernedei. The sequence continues at coordinate 97,277,010 of CM062290.1, read as the reverse complement.
CATTAGTAGCCCACTGTAGAAGACCATCAACCCATGCATTAGAAGCACACTATAGAAGACATTCACCCCAGGCATTAGAAACAAACTATAGAAGACCTTCAGTCCATGCATTGGTAGTCCAATATAGAGGACCTCCACCCCATGCATTAATGGCCCACTAGAGAGGACCTTCACCGCATTCATTAGAAGCACATTATAAGACCTTCACCGCTTGCATTAAAATCACACTGTAGAAGACATTCACCCAATGCATTAGAAGCACACTATAGAGGACCTTCACGCTATGCATTAGTAGCCCAGTGTAGAGGACCTTCACCCCATGCATTAATGGCCCACTATAGAGGACTTTCACCGCATGCATTAAAATCACACTGTAGAAGACATTCACCCAATGCATTAGAAGCACATTATAGAGGACCTTCACACCATCCATTAGAAGCACACTACAGAATACCTTCACTCCATGCATTAGTAGCCCACTATTGAGGACCTTCACGCTATAGCTATACATTAGTAGTACTCTGATATAGAGGACCTTCACGCTATGCATTAATAGCCCACTACAGAGGACCTGCACCCCATGCATTAATGGCCCACTATAGAGGACTTTCAGCCCATGCATTAAAATCATACTGTAGAAGACATTCACCCAATACATTAGCAGCACACTATAGAGGACCTTCACACCATGCATTAGAAGCACCTTCACCGCGAGCATTAAAATGACACTATAGAAGACATTCAGCCAATGCATTAGAAGCACACTATAGAATATCTTCACCCCATGCATTAGCAGACCACTATAGAGGACCTTCACGCTATACATTAGTAGTCCACTATAGAGGACCGTCACCCCATTATTGAGAACCTTCACTCCATGCATTAGAAGCCTGCCATAGAGGACCTTTACGCCATGCATTAGTAGGCTACTGTAGTGGACCTTTACGTCATGCATTAGTAGCACACTGTAGAGGACTTTCACCCCTTACATTAGCAACGCTCACTATAGAGGACCTTCACCCATGTTTCAGTAGCCCACTGTAGACGACCTTCACACCATGCATTAGTGGCCCACTACAGAAGACCTTCACCACATACATTAGCAGCACACTATAGAGGAACTTCGCCCCCTGCAGTAGAAGCACACTATAGAAGACATTTATCGATTGCATTAGTATCACATTACAGAAGACCTTTACGTCATGCATTACTACCCTGCCATAGAGGACCTCCACGCCATGCATTAGTAGTCCAATATAGAGGACCTTCACCCCATGCATTAATGGACCACAACTGAGGAACTTCGCCCAATTTATTAGAAGCACAACACTCTAGAATACCTTCACCCCATGCACTTCACCCATTACATTAGCAACGCTCACTATAGAGGACCTTCACCCATGTTTCAGTAGCCCACTGTAGACAACCTTCACACCATGCAGTGGTAGCCCACTATTGAAGACCTTCACCACATACATTAGCAGCACACTATAGAGGAACTTCGCCCCCCCCCCCTGCAGTAGAAGCACACTATAGAAGACATTTACCGATTGCATTAGTAGCACATTATAGAAGACCTTTACGTCATGCATTACTACTCCGCTATAGAGGACCTCCACGCCATGCATTAGTAGTCCAATATAGAGGACCTTCACCCCGTGCATTAATGGACCACAACTGAGGAACTTCACCCCATTTATTAGAAACACAACACTCTCGAATACCTTCACCCCATGCACTAATTGCTCACTAGAGACGACCTTCACCCTATTCATTAGAAGCACATTATAAAAGACCTTCACCCTATGCTTTAGAATCACACTGTAAAAGACCTTCACACAATGCATTAGATGCACACCATAGAAGACCTTCACAGGAACTTCACGCCATGCATTAGTAGCCCACTGTAGAGTACCTTCACACTATACATTAGTAATCCAATATAGAGGACCTTCACCCCATGCATTAATTACCACTATAAAGGACCTTCACTCCCTGCATTAGAATCCCGCTATAGAGGACCTTCACGCCATGTATTAGTAGGCCACTACAGTGGACCTTTACGCCATGCATTAGTAGAACACCATAGAGGACCTTCACCCCTTGCATTAGCGACGCCCGCTATAGGGGACATTCACCCCAAGCATTAGTAGCTCACTATATAGGACCTTTACACCGTGCATTAGTAGTCACCATCGCAATATACATTAGTAGCCCTCGGTAGAAGAACTTCACCCCATACATTAGCAGCACACTATAGAGGAACTTTACCCCAGGCATTAGTAGCACATTATAGAAGACCTTCACCCCATACATTAGAAGCACACTATAGAGGAAATTAATTCATACCCTGCATTAGAAGTACACTATAAAAGACCTTTACCCATGCAGCAGTAGCACACTATAGAAGACCTTCAACCCATGCATTAGTAGCCCACTATAGAGGACCTTCTCCTCATGAATTAGTAGCACCCTATAGAAGACCTTCACCCCATACAATATCAGCACACTAAAGAGAACCATCACACCCTGCATTAGAAGTACACTCTAGAAGACCTTTACCCCATGCATTAGTAGCACCCAATAGAAGACATTCACGTCATGGAATAGAAACCCACTATAGAGGACCTTCACGCCAGGCATTAGTAGTCAATATAGAAGACCTTCACCCCATGCATTAGAAGTACACTATAGAGGACCTTCGCACCATGCACAAGAAGCACACTATAGAAGGCCTTCACCCCATGCATTAGTAGCCCACTATAGAGAACTTTCACGCTATGTATTAGTAGTCCACTTTTCAGGACCTGCACCCCACGCATTAATGACCCACAATAGAGGCCCTTCACCCCATGCATTAGAAGCCCACTGTAGAGAACCTTCACGCCATGCATTAGTAGGCCCCTACAGTGGACCTTTTCGCCATGCATTAGTAACACATTATAGAGGACCTTCAACCCTTGCATTAGTGACATCCACTATAGGTGACCTTCACCCCATGAATTAGCAGCACACCAACGAAAAGATTCTCGCAAGGCATTAGTAGCCCACAATAGAGAACCTTCACACCATGAACTAGCAGCACACCAAAGAAAACATTTTCCCAAGGCATTAGTAGCCCACAATAGAGGACTTTCACCCCATGCATCAGTAGCCCAATATCGAGGACATTAGCAGCACACTATAGAGGAACTTCACCCTCTGCAGTAGAAGCACACTATAGAAGACATTTACCTCATCCATTTGCAGCACATTACAGAAGACCTTCCCATCATGCATTACTAGCCTACACTAGAGGACCTCCACGCCATGCATTAGTAATCCAATATAGAGGACCTTCACCCCATGCATTAATGGTTCACTATAGAGGAACTTCACACCATTCATTAAAAACACACTCCAGAAGACCTTCACTGCATACATTAAAAGCACACTATAGAAGGCCTTCACCCCACTCATTAGAAGCACACTGTAGAAGACATTCACCCAGTGTATTAGAAACACATTATAGAAGACCACCAATGCATTACAAGCGCACTATAGAAGACCTTCTCCCCATACATTAGCAGCACATTATAGAAGGCTTTCACACCCCGCTTTAGAAGCATACTGTAGAAGACCTTTACCTCATGCATTAGAGGCACAGGATAGACGAAGTTCCCATTATGCATTAGTAGCTCCATATAGATAGGATCTTCCCTCCATGCATTAGAACCACACTATGGAAGACCTTCGCCACATACATTAGATCCGCATTGTAGAAGACCTTCACCCCATACATTAGAAGCATACTATAGAAGACATTCACCTTTGCATTAGAAACACACTTTAGAAGAGCTTCTCCCCATGCAATAGAAGTACACTATAGAAGACCTTCATCCCATACATTAGCAGCACACTATAGACGAACTTTACCCCATGCATTAGTAACACACGATAAAGGACATTCAGCCCATGCATTAGTAGCCCACTGTAGAAGACCTTCAGCCCATGCATTAGGAGCACACTATAGAAGACATCCACCACATGCATTAGAAGCACACTATAAAAACCTTCACACTATGCATTAGTTGCACACTATAGAAGACCTTCACCCCACACATTAGCAGCGTACTATAGAAGACCTGCACCCCCTGCATTAGACTCGCACAATATAAGACCTTTACCTCATGCATTAGTAGCACACTATAGAAGACATTAACGTCATGCATTTGTAGTCCAATATAGAGGACCTTCACCCCATACATTAATGGCCCACTAGGGAGGACCTTCGCCCCACTCAGTAGAAGCACACTATAAAGGACCTTCATCTCTTGCATTAGAAGCACATTTTAGAAGACCTTCATCCCATGCATTAAAATAACACTGTAGATGAACTTCACCCAATGGATTAGAATCACAATATAGAGGAATTTCACACCATGCATTAGAAGCCTACAAAAGGAGGACCTTCGTGCCATCATTAGTAGGCCACTAGAGTGGATCTTGCGCCATGCACTGGTAGCACAATAAAGAGGACCTCCACACCTTGCACTAGCGACGCCCCCTATAGAGGACCTTCACTCCATGCATTAGTATCTCACTATAGATGACCTCTACATCATGCATTAGTAGCCCACTGTAGAGAACCACCGCACACTGCAGACACTGACCCCATGCATTAGTAGACTACAATAGAGAACCTTCACACCATGAATTAGCAGCACACGATAGAAAAACTTCTCCCCGGGCATTAGTAGCCCACTATAGAGGACCTTCACCTCTGCATCTGTATCTCACTATAGAGGACCTTCACACCATGCATTAGTGACTCACCGTAGAAGACTTTCACCCCCTATATTAGCAGCACCAAAACAGGAACTTCACCCACTGGAGTAGAAGCACACTATGGAACACATTTGCTCCATGCATTAGTAGCACATTGCAGAAGGCCTTCGCGTCATGCATTACTAGCCCACTATGGAGGACCTCCGCGCCATGCATTAGTAGTTCAATATGAAGCAACAACATCCCATGCATTGATGGACCACTATAGAGGAACCTCAACCCAATCATTAGAAACACACTCCAGAAGACCGTCATACCATGCATTAGCAGCACACAAAAGAGATTCTTCACCACCTGCATTAGAAGCACACTATAGCAGAACTTTTCCGCATGCCTTAGTAGCACACTACCATTTCATTAGAAGCACACTATAAAACAACCTTCACTCCATGCATAAGAGGCACATTTGAGAAGTCCTTCACCACAAGCATTAAAATGACACTGAAGAAGACTTTCACGAAATGCATTAGAAGCACACTATGGAGTACCTTCACACCGTACTTTAGAAGCACACAAAAGAAGACCGCCATCCCATGCATTAGTAGCCTACTATAGAAGACCTTTACGCTATGCATCAGTAGTCCACTATAGAAGACCGTCACCCCATGCATTAACGGCCCACTGTAGAGGACCTTCACCCCATACATTAGAAGTTTACTATAAAGGACCTTAACGCCATGCATTAGTAGCACACTATAGAGGGCCTTCACCCCTTGCATTAGTGACGCTTACTTTAGAAGACATTCACCCCATGCGTAAGTAGTTCACTTTAGAGGGCATTTACACCATGCTTTAGCACCCCACTATAGAGGACAATCGCACCATCCATTAGTAGCCCACTATAGAAGTCCTTGTCCCCATGTATTAGTAACTCACTATAGAGAACTTTCTCCCCAGGCATTAGTAGCCCAATATAGAGGACTTTCACACCATGCATCAGTAGCCCACTATAGAGGACCTTCACACCATGCGTTACTGGCCCACTATTGAAGACCTTACCCCGTACATTAGCAGCGCACAATAGAGGAACTTCACCCCTTGAAGTAGAAGCACACATTAGAAGACATTTACCACATGCATTAGCAGCAAATAACAGAAGACCTTCACGTCATTCATTAATAGCCCACTTTAGAGGGCCTCCACGCTATGCATTAGTAGTCCAATGCGGAGGACCTTCACCATATGCATTAATGGAGCATAATAGAGGACATTCACCCTATGCATTGGAAGCGCACTATAGAGGACCTTCATGCCATGCATTAGTAGGACACTATAGTGGATCTTTACGCCGTGTATTAGTAGCACACTATATAGGACCTTCACTTCTTGCATTAGCGACGCCCACTATAGAGGACCTTTACACCATGCATTCGTAGCAGGCAATAGTAGCCCACTATAGAGAACAATCGCACCATGCATTAGTAGCCTACAATAGAGAACCTTCACACCATGAATTAGCAGCACACGATAAAAAACCTTCTCCCCAGGCATTAGTAGCCCACTATAGAGGACCTTAAACAGGCATCAGTAGCCCACTATAGGGGACCTTCACACCTTGCATTAGTGGCCCACTGAAGAAGACCTTCACCCCCTACATAGATTAGTAGCACACTTTTGAGGAATTTCACCCCGTGCAGTTGAAGCACACTATAGAAGACATGTATTCCATGCATTAGTAGCACATTACAGAAGACCTTCTCCTCATGCATTACCAGTCCACTAGAGAGGACTTCCGCGCCATGCCTTAGTAGTTCAATAAAGGTGACAAACACCCCATGCATTAATGGACCGCTATAGAGGAACCTCACCCCAGTCATTAGAAACACACTATAGAAGACCTTTACCCCATGCGTTAGCAGCACACGGAAGAGGACCTTCATCATCTGCATCAAAAACACACTACAGAAGACCTTTACCCCATGCAATAGTAGCACACTATAGAAGACATTCAAATCATTCATTAGTAACCCACTATAGAGGACCTTTGCGTCATGCATTAGTAGGCCCCATATAGTGGACCATCACGCCATGCATTAGTGATGCCCACTATAGAGGACCTTCACACCATGCGTAAGTAGCTCTCTATAGATGACATTTACACCACGCATTAGCAGCCCAGTATAGAGGACCATCGGAATATACATTAGTAGCCTACGTCAGAAGACCTTGTCCCCATGCATTAATAGCTTACTTTAGAGAACCGTCACACCATGAATTAACAGCACACGACAGAAAACCTTCTCCCCAGGCATTAGTAGCCCATTATAGAGGACGATCACCCCATGCATCAGTATAGAGGACCTTCACACCATATATCAGTAGCCCACTATAAAAGACCTTCCCCATATATTAGCGGTACACTATAGAGGAACTTCACCCCGTGCAGTAGAAGCACACAATAGAAAACATTTACCCCATGCATTAGTAGCCCATTACAGAACACCTTCACGTCATGCATTTCAAGCCCACTATAGAGGACCTTCACGCCATGCATTAGTAGTCCCCTACAGTGGACCTTTACGCCATGCATTAGTAGCACACTATAGAGGATCTTCAAACCTTGTATTAGTGACGCTCACTATAGAGGACCTTCACCCCCATGCAAAAGTAGCTCACTATAGGGGACATTTACAACATGCATTAGCGGCCCACTATACAGGACTCTCCAGGCATTAGTAGCCCAAAATAGAGGACCTTCACCCCATGCATTAGTAGCCCACTAAAGAAGACCTTGTCCTCATGCATTAGTAGTCACTGTAGAGGACATCTACACCATGCATTAGTCGCCCACTATAGAGGACCATTGGACCATGCATTAGTAGCCCACTATAGAAGACCTTGACCACATGCATTAGAACACGATAGAAAACATTCTCCCCATGCATTAGTAGCCCACGTTTGAGGACTTTCAGCCCATGCATCAGTAGCCCAATATAGACGACCTTCACACCATGCATTAGTAGCCCACTACTGCGGAACTTCACCCCCTGCAGTAGATGCACACAATAGAAGACATTTACCCCTTCCATTTGTAGCACACACATTACAGAAGACCTTCACGTCTTGCATTAATAACCCACAATAGAGGACCTCCACGCCATGCATTAGTAGTCCAATATAGACTACTGTAGAGGAACTTCACACCATTGATTACAAACACACTCTAGAAGACCTTCACCCCATGCATTAAAAGCACACTATAGAAGGCCTTCGCCCCACGAATTAGAAGCACACTGTAGAAGACCTTCACACGGTGCGGTAGAAGCACACTATTGAAGACCACCACCCAATGTAGTACAAGCGCATAATAGAAGATCTTCACCCCATACATTAGCAGCACACTATAGAGGACCTTCACCTCCTGCTTTAGAAGCACACTGTAGAAGACATTTACCTCACGCATTAGTAGCAAAGGATAGACGAACTTCATATTATGCGTTAGTAGCCCCCATATAGAGGCTCTTCTTCCTATGCATTAGAACCACACTATAGAAGACCTTCACCCCCATATATTAGAAGCACACTATAGAAGACATTCACCTATGCATTAGAAGCACACTTTAGAAGACCATCACCCCACACGTTAGAAGCACACTTTAGAAGACCTTCACCCCATTCAATAGAAGCACACTATAGAAGACCTTCGCCCCATACATTAGCAGCCCACTAAAGAGGACCTTCATCCCCTTGCATCATTAGAAGCACACTATAGAAGACCTTTACCTCATGCATTAGTAGCACACGATAAAGGGCATTCAGCCCGTGGATTAATAGCCCACTATAGAGGACCTTCTGCCCATGCATTAGTCGCCCACTGTAGAAGACCTTCCACCCATGCATTAGTAGCACACTATAGAAGACATTAACGTCAAGCTTCAGTAGTTCAATATAGAGGACCTTCACACCATGCATTAATGACCCATTAGGGAGGACCTTCACCCCACTCGTTAGAAGCACACGATAAAAGACCTTCAACTCGTGCATTAGAAGCACATTTTAAAAGACATTCATCCCATGCTTTAAAATCACACTGTAGATGAACTTCACCCAATGCATTAGAAGCACACTATAGAGGAACTTCACACCATGCATTAGAAGCACACTAAAGAACTTCACCCCATGCATCAGTAGCCCACTAAAGAGGACCTTCACGCCATACATTAGTAGTCCACTATACAGGACCTTTACCCCACGCATTAATGGCACACTATAGAGGACCTTCACCCCATGCATTAGAAGACCACAATAGAGGACCATCACGCCATGCATTAGTAGGCCACGACAGTGGATCTTGCGCCATGCACTGGTAGCACAATATAGAGGACCTACACACCTTGCATTAGCGACACCCACTATGGGAGACATTCACGCCATGCATCAGTGTCTCAATATAGAGGACCTTCACACCATGCATTAGTGGCCCACTGTAGAAGACCTTCACCCCAACATTAGCTGCACCCTGTAGATGAACTTCACCCCCTGAAGTCGGAGCACACTGTAGAAGACATTTACTCAATGCATTAATAGCACATTACAGATGACCTTCACGCCATGCATTTCTAGCCCACTATAGAGGACCTCCGAGCCGTGCATTAGTAGTCCAATATAGAGGACCAACAGCCATGCATTAATGAATTTAATGGACCACTACACCACATACATCCGTAGGCCAGTATAGAGGAACTCCACGCTATGCATTAGTAGTCCACTGTAGAGGTCCTTCACCCACGCATTAATGGTACATTATAGAGGACCTTCACCCCATGCATTAGAAACTCTCTATAGAGGACCTTCACGCCATGCATTAGTAGGCCACTATAGAGGACCTTCACGCCATGCATTAGTAGGCCACTACAGTGAACCTTTACGCCATGTATTAGTAGCACACTATAGAGGACCTTCACTTCTTGCATTAGCGACGCCCACTATAGAGGACCTTCACCCCATGCATTAATAGCTCACCATAGCGGACCTTTACACCATGCATTAGTAGCCCACAAAATAAAACCTTTGTAGCCTACTATAGATAACCATAGCACCTTGCATTAGTAGCCCACCATATAAGACATTGAATCCATGCATTAGTAGCCCACAATAGAGAATCTTCACACCATGAATTATTAGCGCACAATAGAAAGCCTTCTTCCCAGGCATTAGTAGCCCACTATAGAGGACCTTCACCCGTGCATCAGTAGCCCACTATAGAGGACCTTCACACCATGCATTAGTGGCCCACTGTAGAAGACCTTTACCCCCCACAGAAAACCTTCACGCCATGTATTACTAGCCCACTATAGAGGACTTCCATGCATTAGTAGTCAAATGTAGAGGACCAACAAACCATGCATTAATGGGTCACTACAGAGGAACCTCACCCCTATCATTAGAAACGCGCGCTAGACCTTCACCCCATGCGTTAGCAGCACACTATAGAGGACCTTCACCACCTTCATTAGAAGTACACTATAGATAGAAGACCTTTACCCCATGCAATAGTAGCACACTATAGAAGACATTCACGTTATGCAGTAGTAACCCACTAGAGAGGACCTTCGCGTCATGCGCTAACAGGCCCCAAATAGTGGACCTTTACGCCATGCATTAGTAGCACACTATAGAAGACCTTCACCCCATGCATAAGTAGATCACTATAGATGACGTTCTCACCATACATTAGCAGACTACTATAGAGGACCATCGCAATATACATTAGAGGCCCACGGCAGAAGGCCTTGACCCCATGGATTAGTAACCCACTATAGCGTACCTCCACACCATGAATTAGCAGCACACGATAGAAAACCTTCTCCCCAGGCATTAGTAACCCACTATAGGGGACAATCACCCCCATGCATCAGCAGCCCACTATAGAGGACAGTCACACCATGCGTTAGTAGCCCAATCCCAATATATTAGCATCGCCCTATAGAAGAACTTCACCCCCTGCAGTAGAAGAACACAAGCACACGATAGAAAACATTTACCCTATGCATTAGTATCACATTACAGAAGGCCTTCAAGCCATGCATTACTAGCCTACCATAGAGGACCACCGCGCCACACATTAGAAGTCCAGTCTAGAGGACCAACACCCATGCATTAATGCCTTCACTCCACGCATTAGAAGCACATAATAGAAGGTCCTCACCCCACGCAATAGAAGCGCACTGTAGAAGACTGCCACCCCATGCATTAGAAGCACACTATAGAAAACCATCACCCAGTGTATTAGAAGAAACACACTATAGAAGACCTTCACCCCCATGCATTTGGAGCACACTATAGAGGACCATCACCCCTGCATTACAAGCACACTATAGAAGACCTTTACCCCTAGCATTAGAAGTGCACTGTAGAAGACAACACCCCATGCATTATAGACCACTATAGAAGACCATCACCCCATGCCATTAGATGCATACTATGGAAGACATTCACCCCGTTCCCCAGAAGCACACTATAGAAGACCTCACCCCATGCATTAGCAGCACACTATAAAAGACCTTCTCCCCGTACAATAGCAGCACACTACAGAGGACCTTCATCTCCTGCGTCAGAAGCACACTATCAATGACCTTTAACCCCATGTATTGGTAGCACATTATAGAAGACCTTCAGCCACGCATTAGAAGCACACTGTAGATGACCTTCACCCCATGCATTAGAAGCACACTGTAAAAGACTTCAGTCCATGCATTAGAAGCACACTACAGAAGACCAACACCCAATGCATTACAAACACACTATAGAAGACCATCTTACCATACACTAGCAGCATACTATTGAGGACCTTCGTCCCCTGATTTAGAAGCACACTATAGAATACCTTTACCCCATGCACATGATAAAAAACTTCACATTACGCATTAGTAGCCCCCAAATTAGGATCTTCGCCCCATGCCTTAGGGCCACACTATAGAAGACTTTCGCCCGTACATTAGAAGCACACAATTAAAGACTTTCACCCCGGGCATTAGTAACACACTGTAGAAGACTTTTACACAATGCATTAGAAGCACACTATAGAAGGCATTCACCCATGCATTAGAACCACAGTTTAGAAGTCCTCCCCCATACGTTGGTAGCACAATATAGAGAACCTTCACCCCCCCCCCCCCCCCTGCATTAAAAGCACACTATAGAGGACCTTCACCCCATATATTAGGAGCACACTATAGATGACCTTCACCTCTGCATTACAAGCACACTATAGAATACCTTTACCCCATGCATTAGTAGCACATGATAAAAACAACTTCACATGATGCATTAGTAGCCCTATAGAAGACCTTCGCCACATGCATTAGAAGCAATCTATAGAAGACCTTCGCTCCAGGCATTAGAAACACGCTGTAGAAGACCATCACACAATGCTTTAGAAGCACACTATAGAAGACATTCACGTCATGCATTAGTAGTTCAATATAGAGGACCTCCACGCCATGCATTAGTAGTCCAATATTTAGTACCTCTAGACCATTTATTAATTGACCACTATAGAGGAAATTCACCCCATTCATTAGAAAAACAGTGTAGAAGACCTTCGCCCCATGCATTAGAAACACCCTAAAGAAGACCAGCACCCCACGCATTAGAAGCACGCAATAGTAGACATTTACCCCACGCATAAGTAACACACTACGGAAGACTTTCACGTCAGGCATTATTAGCCCAACATTAGAGGACCTCCACGCCATGCATTTATTTATTTATTGGTGTTTAAGGTCACATACTTATGCACAGTGGCTAATCGTGACCGTGACAGTTTTACGGGTGGAGAACCCGGAGAGAACCACCGAGCATCGACGAGCAACTGTCAGCTCCTGAACATACTAATTCTGTGCTCCGCTCAAGCAGGGTTACAGCGGTTGAAGACATGTGCACCATCGACGTGCAGTACGTCTTAGTTCACAGCGTCATCGTGCCCCCATGTAGGCAACCGGGATAAAGTGCCTTGTCTAAGGACACAACGCGGGTCGTGTTCATGCATTAGTAGTCCAATATAGAGAACCTTCACTACATGCATTAATGGACCACTATACAGGAACGTCATTTCATTCACCCCATTCATTAGAATCACACTCCAGAAGACCTTCACCCCATGCATTAGAATCACACTATAGACGGCCTTCACTCCACGCATTAGAAGCACACTGTAGAATACATTCACCCCATGCATTAGAAGCACACTATAGAAGGCCTTCACTCCACGCATCAGAAGCACACTGTAGAATACCTTCACCACATGCATTAGAAGCACACTATAGTAGATCATCATCGAAGGCATTACAAGCACACAAGAGAAGACCTTCTCCCCATACATTAGCAGCATACTATAGAGGACCTCCACCCCCTGCTTTAGAAGCACACTATAGAAAACCTTTACCCCACAGAAAAACTTCACTAGTAGCCCCTATAGAGGATCTTCACCCACGCATTAGAACCACACTATAAAAACCGTCGCGTCGCTCCAAACATTACCACCACACTATAGAAGACCTACACCCAATGCATTAGAGGCAGGCAGAGTGTAGAAGACCTACACACAATGCATTAGAAGCACAATTTCTAAGACCTTCACCCCTTGCATTAGCAACACACTACAGAAGACCTTTACCCCCAGGCATTAGTAGCCCACCATGGAGGACCTTCACGCCATGCATTAATAGTCCAAGATAGAGAACCTGCACCCCTTGCGTTAATGGCCCACTATAGAGGACCTCCTCCCATGCATTAGAATCACCCCATGTATTAGGAGCACACTATAGAAGACCTTCACCTCTTGCATCAGAAGCATGCTATAGAAGACCTCCACCCCTTACATTAACAGCACACTATCAAAGACCTTTACCAAATGCATCAGTAGCACACTATAGAAGACCTTCAGGCCATGCATCAGTAACCCACTACAGAGGACCTTCACGCCATGCATTACTACTCTAATATAGAGGACTTTCACCCCATTCATTAGAAGCACACTATAAAAGACCTTCCCCATGCATTAGAGACACATCTTAGAAGACCTTCACCCCATGCATTAAAATCACACTGTAGAAGACCCCCACCCAATGCCTTAGAAGCACACTATTGAGTACTTTCACAGCATGCATTAATGGTCCACTATAGAGGACCTTCACCCCGTGCATTAGAAGCACATCTTAGAAGACCTTCACCCCATACATTATAATCACACTGTAGAAGACACTCACCCAATGCCTTAGAAGCACACTATTGAGTACTTTCACAGCATGCATTAATAGACCACTATAAATGACCTTCACCCCATGCATCAATGGTCCACTATAGAGGACCTTCACCCCATGCATTAGAAGCACACTATAGAAGATCTCCACTCCATGCATTAGAGGCACAATATAGAAGACCTCCACCCATGCATTAGAAGCACACTTTAGAAAACCTTCACCCAATGCATTAGAAGCACACTATAGAAGACCTCCACCCAATGCATTAGAAGTACGAAAAAGACCTCCACCCCATGCATTAAAAGCACACTATAGAAGACCTTCACCCAATGAATCGGAAGCACACTATAGAAAACCGTCACGCCATGCATTTGGAGCACACTATAGAAGACCTCCACCCCATGCATTAGATGCACACAATAGAAGATCTTCACCCTATGCATTAGCAGCCCTCTATAGAGGACTTTCGCCTCCTGCATTAGAAGCACGCTATAAAAGACCTTTACCCCGCGCATTAGTAGCACACATTAGAAGATATTCACCCCACGCATTAGTAGCCCACCATATAACACCTTCACGCCATACATTAGTAGTCCAATATAGAGGGCATGCACCCCTTGCGTTATTGGCCCACTGTAGAGTACCTTTTCCCCATGCATTAGAATCAGTTTGTAAGACCTTCACTCCATGCATTAGAAGCACACTATAGAAGACCTTCCCCCATGCAAAAGAAGCAGACTATAGAGGACCTTCACCCCATGCATTAGAAGCACTCTATAGAAGGCCCTCACACCATACATTAATTGCACACTGTAGACCTTCGCCACTTGCATTAGTGACGCCCATTATAGAGGACCTTCGCGCCATGCATTAGTAGTCCATTATAGATGACCTTCACCCGGTGCATTAATGACCCACTAAAGAGAACCTTCACCTCATTCATTAATTTAGTAGCCCACTATAGAGGATCCTCATGCCGTGCACTGGTAGGCCACTATTGAGGACCTTCACCCCATGCATTATTAGCCCAACATAGAGGACCCTCACCCCATACATTATTAGCCCACTATAGAGAACCTTTACCCATGCATTAGTCACCGGGTCCAATTTATAGAGAGAGGGCAGCTTTGTAGATTCACGTGTTTGAGCTAAGGTTTCGCACGTCCTGGTGATGCAGGTAAGGCATTAGTAGAGCGTTACTATGACAAAACTGCTTCATTTTTTGTGGGTTTTTATCACAATTTTATTGTAGGTGGGAGGTGGGATAGCGATATTTTTTCGTAGGACTGGAATATTTGTGAAATGATCGATGGAAAATACCATTGGTCGTGGGCACGATAGCAACAGCAGTGAAAGCTCCAAGACTAGTCAAGACACAAAACAACGATAGCAGTGCCATCAGCAAAGGAACACAAACGTGTATTGTAAAAATACCATTAAAATACCATTAAAATCCGATGACCTTCACCCCATGCATTAATGACCCACTATAGAGGACCTTCACCTCATTCACCTTAAGGGGCTATATAAGTAATGGAAGTTTGTTTATTTTGAAAATTCTCACCTCTGATATTCCTTCAATTCAAATTAAATTTTCACAAAATGTTCAGCAAAATGAAGATTTAGATGTATAGAACACGAAACATGGTGGAATCAACTCATAGAGTCGACCGTAGGCACCACTTGTTCCTGGACGTCTGCTAACGTATTCGTACCAGAATTGATAATTTAATAATATTTCACGAGAACAACTTGTGGCCAAATGTGCTTTACATATCCAAGAACAAAGCTAGGGTATTAAAATTCTTCAAAACACAGCGACAGAGCTGCATGGGGGTAAATTCCAAAACCTTTGCCTTTGTTTACATATGAATTTACTTTCGATTTCTGGTCGACGTAATCGGACGTAATCAAAGTTGAAAAAGGGGCATAACTTTGGCACAAATTGTCAGACTGCACGATTCGAACTGTACCTGTGTTTTATGTTGATACACCTGCATACCAAATTTCATTTGATTTGGTCAATTATAACTAAAGTTATCATAGGGAAACCACAGTGGGACGGATACACGAACGGACGGACACCGGCTATTTTAATAGTCTCCCGAAAAATTTGTGCAGGGAAAAAAGGTACACATTAATATTGACTGCAGCAGTAATAGACCAACTCAGCATTTGATGCTGGTTCACATCCCATCTACAATAGAGACCCCTTTAACAGTGGCACATTTCAAGATTGGACTGGAATCATGCAGCATTTCCAAGCCACCTCTAATAATTTCCACCTGTATTCGGTATTTTTGTCATAAAGGTTTTCTCTTGATTCTTGTGCCCTCTTACTAGTATGTACTCTGTGAAAGCTGTGCAGAAAATATTGTAAACAGTGAGTTCACGTTTTAGGCTCTAGTGTTGACAGACTGTGATATTCTGATTCAGTTTGTGACCTGCAGACTAGTACCACCCACACCCCCAGTGGTATGATACAGTTATGCATTCTTCTCAACCATTATGCTTGACATTATGTTTTCATGAAAGCATTTTGTTTTCCCAAAACACCCATTCAAGATGTCGAATAGTCCCATGAAATGACAGTCTCTTACCTCTTTATCGCTATGTACTTGTATTTAATATAACTGGAAGACAATATTTATGACAACTTTCTTTCAAATATTTGTCTAACACACTGATCAAATCACTATTGTTGCACAGATAAATGACCATTCAGATTTCATTATTTGCACAAATAAATTTTGCAACACAAACATAGCAAGTGATTAAGATCTTCAACGATAACTGATGAGCTTACTGGAGCCATTCCAACGGGAGGTTATGAGCTCTGTTTTTAAGACAGAAAGTGTATATATTCTGTGGTACGAGAAAACATCACAGAAGTGCGACCTTTCCTCTGCATTACTGAAAGTGTTGATCGTTTGCCTCTCATAAGCAATCCTTATTTTTCCAACCAAAGCTTGTTCACATGAGGTGTTGGTCGACGTACAGAAAATAAAAAAAGAAAACCTGTCAATTATATATTGGGGAATGGTGCTGCTTTGATATGACCACTACATCAGAGCTTCGTGTGGCCACATTATGTGGCCAAATTGAGGCTTCATTCCCAATGGGGTACATGCAATAAAATTCCTAATATCTGGCACAAAATATTATTACTCCTTAACTTATACAGCATTATCGGGTTACAAAACCAGTGTTTTTCTGACAGTTGATTCTAATAAACTGATACCCATTTTAACCTGTATTCTCTCTGGAAAAAAGCTTCCAGCTGGGTTTATGTCTAGATGACTAAATGAATAATTTCCCCACGACCATGAAAAAGGCCCCTTTTCCAATTTACCTGGATCAAACCCTGAAACGTACATATAGGTTAGATACAGTGCTTTCCATATCCAGTCAGGTTAATACATTTAAAATCTGTGTTTTACCCATGGACACCAGGTTAAACGAACACACGGGAATATATGAAGAAAGTTTGCTGCTTACTTCTTTTAACCTTTTTCCTAATACTGTGAATCCATCCATCCTGTGTTATTGGAAAGAATTTTAGAATATCTTGACCGGTTGAATAATAGTGCCGAATTACTATTATACATGAAAATTTGAAAAAACATTTCAGTCACCACTATTATTTAAAAGATCCCAAAGGTGAAAATGCCATTACTATTATCAATTTTCAATAACTTTTATCAAATGTGCAATACCTCACCATTTTTCAGCCATCACTATTATGAGGCAAGTAAGAGTGTGATGCAAAAAGTAAACTATCGGTCAGATGGACGGACATACTTTGCCTGAAAATATATTGCCTGATTTATGGAATGTATAATGTCTTGTGGAGATTACGTAAATTTATTTTGTGTTTGTGTGTGGATCTCTTAGACTCTCGTGTTATTCAGAGTGGCCGAGCCATTGACAATGAATTCGTATTGACCACATATTTTTGGTATTTTGGTTATCTAATAACTGTTTTTTAATTCCGTTTTTGGATTTTTGATTATTTAGAGGCCCTATTTGTAACTTTGTGCAGAGATGTTTTGTGAAAATGCAGATTTATTAGCCTATATTTCGATAAGGCAAAGCACTAAAAAATTTGAAGCTCGATTGTGCCTCGTGTGTGTTGTCGTACTTCACTTTCGTCGTTGAGAATTTCTATGCAACGACTGATAAAACAATTTCCTAGAGAAAAATTGCATGTTCACACTTCTGTCATATTTTAATTTGTGATGAGGAGGTCTAGTGGGTGGATAGAAGGAAAAACATATTATTTTTCGCACTTTGAACAAGCGACTTACCAAGGCATGTGACTTTCCGGTGACAACAACTTCGATCAACAAATACTTGCGGACACGATTCAAAAAGCCCACAGATTATTCGAAATTATCGATGATCTTTGTGGATTGCAAACAAATATAATGAAATACATCGTTTACAATGATTCGCAATGTAAATCACACCAGATCGCAAAATTAGGAGCATTATTTCTGGAACTCACCGAAATTAGACCGAAACGGGGCCGAATGACAGATCAATAAAGTTATACCATCAATATTACATGACGAACAATAGTTCCCCCGATTTACGATTAAAAGAAGTGAAAAGGCAACCAGTTTACGAATATTTCAACAACGAAAGAATACAACATGGGTTTCTAATTCCACTATATGTCACAGGTTTGTTAATTAAAGATAACTGCAATATTTTTGTTCTCCATTGGTAATGTTGGCGCATGAATACAAACTAATGGCAAGGTCGATCCATGTAAACAAATTGGTTGCTTCAGTTGGTGAGGGAAGAATATTTACATAGAACAGACAATCAATGCAATTTGCCTCTCTCTGTTAGTCTGCTTCCTTGAGATATGTCGACAATCAGAATTTCAGCAGTGGCATTGTCATGAGAATTTTCGGGACATATTACGGGACATATGGCGAGATCTTTCGTCGCAATGTTGCCCACAACCTTCAGTATTTTGAATTTCCCACCGTAAACATGGCGGTCACTTTTAAGACTGAAACGACCCAGGTTGACAGCGTGCTTAGTCCTAACTTCGATTTGTTTTATTCGAAATTAAGACTCAACTGCCACAGTACATCACTGATAGCTCACGTTAGTTGTTCAATGGAAGGCGAGGCGTCTCGCTCTTTTTTGAAAACCTGACCATGCCATTTCCGACGTTTTGGCAGTACACATTTTCTAATGTCTCTAAATGACTCGTAAATTTGTTAAATGCATATTTTGCTGGTCCCATCACGTTCTATGTGACATGACCATTCCTCCCAACCCTGGCATCCAAGGGCAAGGCTGTTTCGTTGCCAAGTTATTGTTCAATGAAATGTTCACATTTTTCTTTGTTTCTTGGCTTCCATGTTGGCAGCCATGTCTTTAGAATCACCTTAATCAATGTTCAGGTCACTGCTCAGACGTGTGCGAATTCTACTACTTACAGAGTTGTGCCATCTGCGTACGCCTGTCCTTATGGAGATGTTTCTTCACTTCAATCAGGGAATATCTTGTTTGCGGGATTCGGTGGACACATTGACAATTTGAGCTGCATTTCAAAAAACAACACGAATACCATTTCATTTCAAATCATTACGGGTTCTCCGTTCAGACAACACACATCACGAGAAATCTGTTTAAACTGTTTCCCTTGAATGCGTCGGACTTCATTGAGATTCTTACACACCAATTCCTTTGTCTTCTCCGGGTTGGTAAGAGACGTGAAATACCCGATAGAACAATAGACTAGGTGTTAAAGTGACGTCACCCGTACTCACTTACCATACCTGGGTCCGTGCGTTCTGTGAATTGGCGTGTAAGTAAGTTACTAACCTCGCTGTCGGTATTCATGAATTTGAACAACCTGCCAACGTGCTGTAACATCTCGCCGCTTCGCGGCTAGGCGTCACATACCACACGTTGGCAGGTTGTTCAAATTCATGAATACCTCCAGCTCAGTTAGTAACTATTACAGAGTCCATCACCTGCTAATTAGAAGTTCACCCCCTGACGCTGAATCTAAATTGTTATATAGATTCAGCGTCAGTGTGTGAACTTCCAATTAGCAGGTAAAACACAGGCGTGTCCACAGTCTCGAACAAATTGCTCTCAGACAAATTCTTTGCTCATCGAACTCACGCACCAGTGAATACTGCTCTCCGTCATATTTTCGTCGTCAGTATATTAGAAGCAAATTTATATTTTCAATCATGTCGAGACATTATAATTTAATTTTTGGCAAACCCAAATCGTTCATGAATATTTAGCGTCGCAACAACTGCGACAATCCTAACTGATTTGTATCTAAACATCAATCAGTTCAAAATAAATAGACCAAATAAAGCGATTACAATTTATCCGTCAGCAATTTTCACACTAACCCAGTAAATTGTGCATTTCAACCTTCAGTGTCAGCAAACACAATCATGTACCCACCGGCGCCAAAAAGTTGAAAGAAAAACGCGAAATGCTCTGTACGAATGAGTCATCGAACGATCAGTCACGACAAAAAAAAAACAACAAAACATCAAACCAGTCAGACGTTCCAAATAACGTTGCTGGATAGAGCCCTATGAACATTCGAAATTCGGTTCGATTAAAAATCCCGATAACTCGATTCCATTCAAGATGCTACGATCAGGGGCAGAAGAGGGGGGGGGGGGGGGCACCCCCGTCCCAATCCTCGCCAACATTTCCCAGAGTTAGATTTTCGGAGGGAAAGTCACGAGCAGTTGGAAATTCCATCTATTTGGATTTTAGAGCTTCTTTGGTGATGCTGGTGTCTCCTTTACTTCCCAAATCCAACTCGGTTTTTTTTTCAAATGGGCAAAAATTCTAACTGTTACTATTTACAACTACAGTGCACGAAATGTAAAGCTTCGTAAGTATGCGAGATTTCTATAGTACGTTTACTTGTCGTAAAAAAAAAAATCCTAGTAATGCACTTCAAAAAAATTACATCATGTAAAATCGTTATCCTGATTTAATTCCATCATTCACAGTTACAAAATGATGAGATATCGAACATTGATCATTCCTGCATAAAATCTGATTTAATGTTAGGACAGTGTGAATTGCTCTAAGTTCAAAGCTTGAGCATTTGTTTAGCGCATATTCAATTCCCAGAATAATACCAAATAATAATAACCTGATAATTCTATCATAAATGTGTTGGCATTTCAGTTACTAGAATCAATTTTATGCGCCCTTTCATGGCTTCAATTTCAAAAAAAATTTCGGTATTGAATTTCCAACTCACCCTAGTTGGAAATTCACTACTCTACACCCTCCCAATCGGAAACCTCTAGCCACATGCCTGGCTACGATTCGAAAGTTTTCCAATAGTCGGAATTTTCTCAAATTCCTACCAAGTGTCTCCTCTTAAAGGATTCCTTATCATCAGGTCTCCTGTACTGGAGTGGGGATGGGGGTTCTGTACATGAGTGGAGGGGGGATGTCCTGTACAGGAGACCTAATGATAGAAGAAGAGTTCATGGAGGTTCCACTTCTGAAACTACTTTGATTCCGTTCTGGAATATTCTGCTCTTTTTGTGGATTTGTTAAAGCAGACGAGTCGTAGTTGCATACGATAATTAAGACGAAACTTATGTTTGTTTATCTTGAAGCGTTCATCGTCTGCCGACATTTTAGAATAGCAAATAATGGAGAGATCACTCTTGACTGCCAACTGTATTTTTACTAGCCGTTTTTAGTTTATATGCAGCACTGTTACAAATTATAACACTGATTCCCTTCTCCGTACGAAGCTTCGACATCGTGTGAAGAAACAAAAATCTTTCAATAAGCGACCATGTCCATGTTTTGCCTAAAACATAACTTATGCACTCTCATTTGGGCGAGCTAAATAAGCTCATTCCAATGAGGGATCATAACGTATGTTTTTAAGCAAAAATTGAAAATAAAATTTGAATGTCGTTTTGTTCTGTGAGTAGCTCTGGTCGATATTTGCGTGACGTTGGGAGGGGAAAGCGAAAGCACACGGAATCATTAAACTGAGACGGATATTCAAGCTGGAATAAGAAAATCGTTTAATATAATTTTGGCCCGATGATTCGCCGTCACAGTTATATTTTTTGATCTTGTATCTTCTTCTCAGCTTAACCGTTTGAACCTTAGCGGCCGCTTTTCCGGCCAGGGACATGATACGCCATAATGTTATTATTTTGGATGGCTGTTCAGTAAACATGTGAGGTAGGCCAATCAATATTTTCAACGTGAAGCCCCGAGGTTGCACGTTGAAAATATTGATTGGTCTACCCCAAATAACGAATATGGACTCTTCTAATTGTTGCTATTGAACTGGCATGGAAGATACCACCAGAAATTAAAGAGCTAATTATTATTGTCTTTGTTCGACAAGAAGGATTAAATTAGGCCTACATGCACTACATTGTTTCAGATTTGTATATCAGAAGTAAAGTTGTTAAAATATGACTTTGGAACATAGCTAACATCGTACCCTAATGGTACAGTCGGCCCTCAGTGATAGGACCCTGCAAATTTAGCATTTCTTTCCGAATCGAATCCCGCATTGAATCGTGCAGGGATTTCGAATCGAATCTCAATGAACTTCAGGTTGTAGATACTCCACCTTCTAGTTGCATACATTCCCACCTGGTGTCTAATAACCTTGAAATCCAGTGGCTCGTAACAATATAAAAATCTTTTGGATTTATCACAGAGAGAACTTGGTGGTGGTGATAAACAATGAGGGGTGTAAGCATATTGATGGTATGCGTGATAGGATGGTGTAGGATAAGGTCTGTAAAGGGACTACAAGGAGGCTTGATTTCTCTGAAGGGTTTCATTTCTTTGACGATCTCTTTCTCCGACTGTTACGGAGTTGCGATCACGGGTATGATTAACCCTTTACCTAACATGAAAAGCAGACGACACTTGCACAAAGAAAATCTTGAATAACTATTATTTTCATTTTTGGTCTCAAAAACATAGGTTATGACCCCTCATTGGACCGAGCTCGTTCCAATGAGCGGTCATAACCTATGTTTTAGAGACGAAAACTGAAAAAATAATGAAATTTAATTGGTGATTTTTGAGAATAGCGCTGGCCGGTTTTGTCCGTTACGTTAGGTAAAGGGATAACTTAATCGCCTCACATTCCAATTCAACATCTCCCACCCGTCTCGCTATATCGCGCTCTTGAATATCTATCTTCGACTCAAGAAATCTTAGTAGCGTCTCTTCTCTCTTCTAAGAATCACGAATACAGCGAAGGGAGCTTTAGCATGCACGGAACGTGTCTCTCTCCACACAGGGGACAGCCATTTTAAGTCCTCGGGGAAAGGTGCTGTGATAACACCAATCATTGATACTCTGAGAGAGTGGTGTTCCGACTTCTCGAGAGATTTTAATCCGAGGATCGATCCCGGAACCTCTTGATGGAGAGAACAGCACAGTTATCCACTCGGCCACCTCTCTTTAAAGGGTGAAACATTGTTTGCGCATTCAATGAATATTTATTGAACTGTGAAATATGACAGTTCCAAAGGTAGATTGTTTTGAAAACACGAGCATCTCATCGAAAAAACCGTTGGGTGGAAAGATGATGGAAAGAAGAGGGCTTTTTTAAATTTTTGTGATTTTTTTAAAATAAAGATTGAAAGAATACATTTCCAAGAGCTAAAATTGGGGGGAAAAAAGTATGTGAAGTATTGTTTCGAATCTTATTTTAAAACGTCGAGCGCCGTTGTGTCGATGCGGTATGTTGTCCAACGCACAGATCTCTCTTCAAACGGATTGTCGGAAAGTTAAGGAAAGAAAAACAATTCAATCTGTCCCTCAAGATGGTGTTAAGTCAATCAACACAGTAATCCCTCCCAAGTATGACGTTTGATGACGTCAAAGATGTTACGCTGTGACTGTAGTCACAGCGAAGCAGCTTTCACTTCATCAAGCGTCATGACGTTCACTTGACACAAAACTAGTCACATGGTATTATCTTTCCAACATCGGCTCTTGTATTTTATCAATGAAAAATGAAATGTGTAGGAAATATTCAACTTATACTGTCAACATATTCAATTATCACGGACATCAAAGTATATTCTTTAACACTTATGCTACCGAAAGCGATTATTGTCACCTATTTTTGATGATTATCTGGACGTTCTGGTATGCGCATATCTAACCTACCATCTGATTAACTTTTGGAAAGGGCTCAGAGAGCCCTTTCCAACAATTAATCAGATGATAGAGTTTCAAGTATGTCATAAATCTTATTAAACTTCCTCGCCTACAGGCGTACATAGAGGTTCCCATATAAGTCTAAAGTGGGCGTGGCAGTAAAAGGGTTAAAGAAAGAGATCGGCAACTGCGACGCGTCGGAAAATTGAAAACCTTCGAGAATATTTTGTTCATGTTTATCATTGTTTATTTACAGTAGTAACTGCCCCACCCAATCCCCTCAGTAAAATGGCTGCAGGTGAGACACTGTTTTATGTGACCAATAAGCATTCAGCAATCCAGTCGTTCAGAGGAGGCCAGCGACGAAATCTAGTAGTACAGTATTAACTTTCAAATATCACAGTTTATTTTTGTCAATAATAACAAAATATGCTATGCAAAGTCAATTTGCATTGTCGTGAAAAATATTCATCATTAACCCTTCGTACTCTAGTAGTATCTTCCATGCCAGTTCAATGGCAGCAATTAGAATCCATATTCATTATTTGGAGTAGACCAATCAATATTTTCAACGTGCAGATCCGACGCTGCATGTTGAAAAAAAAATTAAATTATGGTCTACCCACACATTTACTGAGCAGCACCCTATTCAATAATGTTATGCCGTATCATGTTCCTGGCCGGAAAAGCGGCCGCTCGTGTTCAAAGGGTTAACTTATTTCTTTCTCTTAGAAATCAAAGCAAGCAACCGCCGATTTCAAGGCGTCGGAAAATTGAACATTATTGAGAAAAATGTTTTCGTTGAGCGTTGTCTATTCAACGGAACAAACACCCAGGAGGTGGAAGCTCTGAAACTTTTTTGTTTGTGAACAATGCGTGTTGCCGCAATCCAGTTGTGTGAAGATCCATTGCTCGGCGTCATACTGTGCTTCTCCATATTGATCAATGGCCGCCTATTGTCGTGTACGGTATATTGTTGTGTAGGATATATGGCATTCAGTCGCGTCAAGAACATACCGCATGTTCCAAGACATTATGCCATCGGACACAGGACATTACCTTGTTCTCTATTTGTATTCCAAATTTCAACGTATCACGTTGGGTGGTTTTTCAGAACATTCGCTCCCCAATAAACTTTCGGGGGAATGAATGAAAAATAAGGATATGAGTTTGTTTGGTGAGAAATGATTGAAAATGCAGAATGGGTTGTTCGTTTATTGAGAAATTTTATACAATACAAAACAGAAACAAATTTATGCACTGATAATTTGAGTTCAACAACAAAGATTAATATATTTAAATAAATAGGACAAAACACATAACATGACATATTTCACCTGAAGTAGGACAGTGTTAAAATCTTCATCACATCGAGAATTTTGCTCGTTCTAATCTTGAAACGAATCGGACAAAAGCTTTCACATGGAATCGAACCTCGAACCGCATTTCCAATCGTTGTATTTGTGGAACTGGTTATCTGGAATTATCTTCCCCTTTTACCAGGATTTAGTATTATACGCTAAACGATAGATTGTCGAAAAAAAATGCGGAAATATAAAAACTGTATCCCCCAAAGTGAAGATATAGAAATTTTCGCTTTCACGGTATCAATCAAAATGGCGGCTTTCAAAGCATCACTTGAAGGTGTATACGAGTCAAATTATCACTGGAAATGATCAATTTGTTCTAAAAACGTATAATGAAAAGAAAATCTAGTGTTTTTGAGTGGATGCCGATCATTTCTAGCAATAATTCAAAACATATTCACCTTGAATTGATGCACAAAACCCGTCAGCTGAATCAGATCGCAAGACGCTACCTGTTCCGAGTATCTATCAAATCACTTCCGCGTATCAATGCGCATCAGCTGTTTACTTTCATGCATCAATTCAAGGTTGAAACGAGTGGAATTACCGATAAACATGATCACATTCTTAGAGAAAGCGTATAATAAAAAGAAAATCTAGTCTTTTTGGGGTGGATACCGAAAGCGCGAGCGAAAATAACCATTTGTCTCGGTCACGAGTGAGGTAATTTTCGGCATTCACTCAAAAACACTAGATATTCTCTTTGTATTTTGTGTTGGTTATGTGTTCTGGGTAACTGCGTTCCATCACACATGTATATGAAGCTGTCCAATACAACTGAGACTAAAAAAACCTGAAAAACCATGAGATTCGATTCAATTAGAATTCTGATGCCTGATTCGATTCATCCCTAAATTGTGATTCGTAGGCTCCTAAATTAAAATTAAGATTAACCCTTTACTCAAGGCACACGAAATCAAAATTTATTATTTTAAACATTATTTTTCCATTTTTTTCTAAATATTTAACCCTTTACCCAACTCAGACGATATCAAAATTTATTATTTTAAATACCATTTTTTAAATTTTTAAAAAAAATTTCAACAAAACCATATCATGTGACCCCTCATTGGAACGAGCTCGTTCCAATGAGGGGCCACATGATGTAGTTTTATTGAAGTTATTCGAAAAATAGTATTTTCTCAGCAGCTGAATTTGCATATTACACGGGCGGATGTGGGCGATTCGTTGGGTAAAGGGTTAAACAAAACTATAACAGGGGGAGAGATAAGTGCGGGAGTCGGGCCTCGAACCGTCGACCTCGAGCACACGAAACAATCGATTTACCAAGAGACTAAGAGATCCGGACCAACCAAGCTGGTTGGTAAATGACCTTTATACCTAGACCGCTACACTACTCCCCCCTTATTTTGAGAATCACCCACCGTGAATCTCACCCCAGATTCCACCTCAGAGCAGCTAAAACATCCACCATGCTTCACCACAGCATCCACAACGCCACCAACTGCTGATGTTCGGAAGAGCCCTCAAATGTAACAGAAGGAGAGACAAGACGCGGGAGCCGGGTTCGAACCATCGACCTCTAGCACACAAAGCGACCGATTTACCACGAGACGAAGAGATCCGGACCAACCAGGCTGGTTGGTAAATGGCCTTTATACCTCGACCGCTGCAAAACCATTCAACGATGGGCTCGTTCCAATAACAGATCACATGATATGGTTTTGTTCATTTTTTTTAAAAGTAATTGTTTTCAAACGGCTCATTTTGTAAATTATACGGGCGGAGTCGTTAGGAAAAGGACTAATGTGCAATGATTTCTATTTACAACAGTAAGTACGAATGGGTGTAATTGCGAACACGGGATTTCAATAAGAAACGCTCTAACTTTTAAAAGCCCATAATGTTGTTGCTACACATGTGATGAAGAAAACCAGTCCTATTCGAAACCGTTGCCGATTTAGGACATGGAGATTTTTTTGTCTCCAAATTAGTATCTCGAGATCTCGACATTATCTCGATATATTATGTCGAGATGTCGAGGCATTATTTAAAGATGTTGAGTCGAGATATCTCTAGACAGACATGTCGAGCTCGCCAGATATAATGGTGGGATATGTATATCGAGATCTCGAGAAGATATTATCTTGAGTGATAATGTCGAGACCTCGTGGGATACTTTTGAGATCTCGAGATATTATGTCGAAATCTCGACATTCGTATACCATTCGTATACGAAAAAACTGATTATGCCCATATCAAAAGGAAACATAAAACATCAGGCCGAAATTTACTGGTTATGATAGATACAAAACGAATTGTCACGTCAAAATTATCTTATGTTTTTGAAATTTGAACTAATATTTTTAAACCCGCTCCTTTGTATGTAAGTGCTTGTTGTAAACAACGGTGAACGTATTCAGATGAATATGACGCAAACTCAACTGCTAGCATAAAATACCAGAAAGGGGCGGGCACAGGCCAATCTTTTTACAGTAAATTTTGTAAATCAAATGAGGCTTTAGACACGTTTAATCGATACCTTTAGACTTTACTAACCGACACTACTTTGATTCCATTCTGGTAGAGAATCCGGCACATCTGACCCCCCCCCCCCCGGACATCTGCCCCCACCCCCCTCCCCCGAAAAAAATGACACAGCCGGACATCTGCTCCCATAGATTTTTGTAACATAGGGTATCTGTCCTCCCATAGGTTGTGTAGGGTAGGACACCTACCGCCCCATGGTTTGTATTGTTATGGACAGATAAGATATGTAAGTACTCACTTCGATGCAGCTTCTGTTTATATTAACCCTTTACCAAACACAGTATTTTTAAAACATGAATTATAATTCACATTTTTCAAAAACAAATTTCACAATTTTTCGATAAAACCATGCAAATATGGATATCATTAGAACCAGCTCGGCGAGCTGGTTCTGATGATATCCATATTTCTATGGTTTTATTGCCAATGCTTTGTTTATATGACCATCTGTTCATATGAGGCCGTAAAACGATTACAAAGTATCGAAGCGCAATATATGAGGCTGTAAGACGATTACTGAGTGTAGAAGAGCAATACATGAGTGCGTAAAACGATTGTTAAGTGTAGAAGCGCAATATATGAGGGGGTACAACGATTACTAAATGTAGAAGCGCAATATATCGGACCATAAAACGATTACCAAGTGTAGAAGCGCAATATATGAGGCTGTAAAACGATTACTAAGTGTAGAAGCGCAAATGTGTGGTTGTAAAACGATTACTAAGTGTAGACGCGCAATATATGGGGCTGTGAAACGATTACTAAGTGTAAAAGCTCAGTATATGAGGCCGTATAACGATTACTATGTGTAGAAGCGCAATCTATGAGACCGTACAACGATTACTAAGTGTAGAAGCGCAATATATGAGGCTGTAAGACGATTACTAAGTGTAGAAGCGCAAAGTATGAGGCTTGAAACGATCACTAAGTGTAGGAAACACAATGTATGAGGCTATAGAATGATTACTAAGTGTAGGAAACACAATGTATGAGGCTATAGAATGATTACTAAGTGTAGAAGTGCATTATATGAGTCAGTAACACGATTACTAAGTGTATAAGGCTGTAAAACGGTGAAATATTTACCACTCGAACAACCGTGGAATTCGATTCGAGATTCGATTTGATATTCGATTAAGTTCGATTGCCTCATTCGATTCGATCCGAAATTTGAGTTTCGTAGGGCTCCAGAGGCAGCGGACGGTCGATAAAATTAGAAGGCCACAACTTTTGGAGGCTACCATTGCTCGGCCCAGTGGGAGAAAAATTACAATAAGTATATCAGTTGGGGGCACGATGGATCAGTAGGTAGAGGCGTGGGTTGCAAGCCGACAGGCCCTGGGTTCGAATCCCACCTGCGGCATCCGCGTTGTGTCCTTGGGCAAGAAACTTCACCCCCATTGTCCACGTGGGGGCATGGTGGCTTTGTGTACTAAGGCGAACTGCACGTCGATGGTGCACTTGTCTTCAACCAATACAAACCCGGCTTGTGTGGAGTTAGTATGCTGGGGAGTCTGACAGTTGCACGCCGTTGCTCGGTGGTTCTATCCTGGTACTCCGGCTTCCTCTACCCGAAAAACTGTCCGACGTGAGGTGAACTTGGCTGTCGAAAGTGTCGTTAAACCCCAATAAATAAACAGTATATCAGTAAAGTACAGTGACATACTGTAGTCTCTCGTTTAGATGAGCATGCCGCGGGGTGGTCATTGTGCTGTCCATTTCTTCTACTTTAATCATCTTCCAACCCGAAGGCTAGCCCATTTTAAATCATTGTGTAAATGCGCAAAATGTCTGTGGAAAAAAGTGGAGGGACACGTGTCCCCTGTATCTCCTGGTTCCGCTGCCACTGTAGGGCCCTGAGGATCTCAGCGCTGAAAGGATTAAAAATCTGTCAAAACACATGCCTTGTTCCGAGGAAGGACTCAAACAAGAATCCGATTCATAGTGATACAGTTGGATTGGCGTTTTATTACCTTTTTTACAAACACTGACGTAATGTATCAGTCAAATTTCAACCAGGTCGTTTGATGACATCACTTGTATGATATAGTTGACATTCGAGATGGATGCAGGAACTATCCATTTTGGTACTACTGTCTGAACGCAGAAATACGCGTTTATGCGCAATACATAATTCCATTGGATATAACTATCCTGAAAACTGCGAATTGCCAAAACCAGCAGCATCTACGTCTTGGTTCAACATTGTGGATTCTGTTGTTGTTGTTGTTGTTGTTGTTGTTGTTGTTGTCTTTGCTGCTGTTGTTGTTTCATTAGTTGCAGTGGTTTCCAAAGATTTCTTCTGCGTATCCAACAAGGACTTCCAATATTTCGCCCAGTCAAACCCTTGTCTCTTGTTCCCTAAGAAAAGTAAGAACCCAGCAAATTAGTGGAAATACCTCCCAGACATCTGGAAAATGACCCTCTTAATATCTAACGTTCCAATATAAGGTTATAATACACTGTTTTCGTCCAAACAGCACCTGTAGCTGTTTGCACCCCAACCTTTAATCTGGGATAAAAGTTCCCTGATTTATCCGATTGGTGGAAAATGAACAGCTTGTAAGTGTGAATAAAATTATATAAAGCCATGTTTTAAAAAAAATTATAAAATATTTGTGACAATTGTCTTCTGAAAAGTGTGAGAGAAAATACAAATTGGGTGAGGGTAGGTTTGTCTATTTCACTCAGTTCGAAACTAGACGGGAGTATAGGAATTACCCCATTTAAAGGCAAAAGTCACATGGCGATCTATATATATTTTCAGTATCTTTTTTTCATGAGACAATAAACTATACGGATATATGGTTGTTTTTGCCCAAATCACCTTAATGAGATGGGGAGAGGAGGGAAGATTAACACTGATGCCAATTGAAACAAAAAACAGTGTATTGTAACCATAAATATAGTTGCGTGATATTATTTCAAGATATTCAGGAGCTATCACAAAATACAGAAAAATATAATGATGTCATTATAAGAATGACAAACTTCAGATTCGTGAAAATTAAAATTAAAATTTGTATCTACCATTTACAAAGAAAAGGAATCACAAACAAGAACATCCGTAGCGATAAGAATTCAGCGATAAAAGATCTTGTATCGGCATTGCTGTAATAATAGAGGTCACATGAGTCGCAAGAAACAAACGCGCCCCTTTCTTACCATTTCAGTGATACTGGTAATCACAAATAATTTCCTTCTAAAACTTATAATACTGCAAGTCTCCCTCAACATACATTCCGTGTTACAGGGATGATCGATTAACACTTTGAACACTGGTGGTATCTTCCATGCCAGTTAAATGTCCATATCCATTATTTGGGGGTTAAGCAATTAATATTTTCAACGTGCAGCCTGAAGGCTGCACGTTGAAAACATTACTTTTTCAACCACACACGTTCACTTAGTAGCCATCCTACTTAATGAAACTATGACGTATCGCGTTGCTGGACCGGAAAGGCGGCCTCTCGTGCTGGAAGAGTTAAGTAGAGAAGTAAATATTGGTTGTCTTCAGAAATATGAGTACTTGATAAAGAGGGGCAGAATTTAAGTTGCTGGACGTTTACTTGCCAGGTATGGCGTCATGTGAGGCGAAGTGACGTTAATATTCATCGCGTTGAGCCTCACATGACGCCATATCTGGCAAGTAAACGTCCTATAACGTATTTATCATGGGATCAAACCAATTAAATAATAAATTAAAGGACCCGAATCACCTCATTTCGAATATTTATCCGGAAACTGTCTTTTATTTGCACGAAAATAGGTGAAAACTTGAGGTGGGAAAATTAATTCGGAAACAAAATGGCGCCCAGAAGAGGGGATGTATGGGCTCATTCGCGGTCACTGGCAGTGTGAGGACTCAATCCAATGCCGGTTCCCCATTGACTAACCTAATTATCGCATAGTCCACTGATGCTATTAGATCATGTTGATTGGATAAATTAAACAGGTGTCATGATAAAGAGTGGTTCACGAATAACACGTGCACAAAACCTATTCAAAATAACTGGAAAAATAAAGACGGAACTGACATACCCATTACCCATAGAAGCCTCAGAAAAAGCGTTTGTTTTGAAGTTGTGTTTTTTTTAAACGCCAGCCAGATTTCAGCAATGGTTGGGTATTCATTCTATCGTCGAGGTTTTCCCAACTCGAACGATCAGCGAAAAGCTGTTGAGGATAAAGAGAACAACAAGTCCCAAGTTTAAAGTAAAATGTATGGAATAAGTTCTGCAAATTTGGCCTTGAACAAGCTGTTGACGAGATGCGTGCCTCCTTTTCTGGGCGGACTCTGCAAATCTCCTGATAAGTCACGACAAGGTGAAGATACTGTTTTTCACTCAATCCAAAAATCCGATGAAAGACACCAGAATGGATCGAGAACTTTCGGCAGCGTGCAAGCGTCAGGCGATGTTCAGTTAATACTTTAATCAGTAAATTGTTTATTCAGTTTACTATTTGTTTATTCAATTTACTAATTTGAATATTCAGTTTATTACGAGACTGTTTATTCAAATTATTATAGAACAATTAATACAATTTACTAATTTGTTTATTCAATTTACTATTTGAAGATTCAATTTATTACGAGACTGTTAATTCAAATTATTGCAGAACTGTTAATTTAATTTATTAATTTGTTAATTCAATTTACTAATTATTAACTAAACATGGTCTGACGCTTCCAAACAGCCGTAAGAAATAAACAACGCTTTGTTTGGAAATTTCTGAAACTGACTTGCGTTGTTAAAAGTATTTGACGGAACTCTGCTAAACAGTCCAAATGACGCAGAAAGACTGGAATATTCACTAATAGAATTGGATAGAAACAACTTAAAAAATATAAATAAATAAATAAATAAATAAATAAAATAGTAAAAAAATACTAAAAAAAATCCATACCTTTTGATACGTTGCGTACAAAAGGAAACAGATGACCGACAATCAGGGTTTAAGTTTCGCGCAAGAATAAAACTGCATACATCTGCTGCTACTACCGAAATGTTATTAAATGGTCGTGCTTTATCACTTTTGAACTCTAAGTTTACGGCTTGCAATAAAGTATCAGTTGCTTTCAATTTCAGAAGATTAAATTCTTACTTTTGTGGACACACAACTCTTCAAGACCATGTACGTCTGTTATCCTGTGTCCTGCAGTAATACACGAAGATCTCCTGAATCTACTGTTGAAGTTCCTGAGGCATTGTCCATCTATCTTGTACCATCCGGTGGGACACTCTGCTGCAGATAATATAATAAAGATATTCACAACATGCTTTGATTTCTTTAAGGTTCACCCCCCCGGGGGCGAGACATATTTTTGTTCTTGACTGAGATAATTATTTGTTATGTTTTTGGGTTTTTTTTTTTCATCTCAATTTTTTATCCGCGAAAACTTAATAACAGGTTGTAGAAAGTTTCTGAAATTTGAATAGTGTCTATCGGTAAGTGAGTTGTCGTTCTTGGGCTAACAACTACCGGTTGGTATTTTGCGGTATTGTACAGTACAGTCGCCGTGGACTGGTCGTAATCCATTCGTGAGCAGTGATGTCCACGCACGCGTTCACCAGGTAAAAAAAATTATCAACAGCAAAATTTTAATTAATAATAATAACACTTTGGCCAGCCGCTGATTTGTCGCGGTTCTCGGACGAGAAGGCCTTGGTTACCCCCTGTACTCCCAACTGCCTCCCTATTCCCACGCTTCTCCTCTCCTCCCAACACTCGGAGACGAACTGCTTGATGACATCCCTTGCCCCATTCTTCCCAATCTCTCCGATTAGCATAATAACACTCTCCTTTGAGTCTCGCCCTAACCACATGTTCTTCATTCTCCCATCCCACTTCCCCATTATACTCCCAGTGAATCTCATTCTTTTAGACTGGTACTTTGGGAATTCTAGAAGAAAGTGTTCCAGGGTCTCCACCATTAATAAAGCACCGGGTTGTACCTGGTGCTTCATTAATTAAATTTTTGATTAGTATTCCTATAATTGCTCTTTGAAATCTAATATTAGAGTCCATGGAAATATTCCTCACCAGTGGAAAGTGACCAGTCCACGGCGGCTGTACTGCATTTACTCACTCCTCCTCCATTTGATAGCACATTTTCAATTTTTTTCTTATGGGAAAACTCCGTCGGACTCCCTCTACAACCAGGGGGTGTGTCGGTGTGTTCTCTCCTCGGATAATGTGAATGGTAATCGATGTGACATGACAATCAACATCGGCATGTGCACTATGCATCACACAAAGCGACATGGCCGTTGACAACTTTGTAGGTGTAATTCTGACAGACAATTCCGCAATCTGAAGTTTATCCCCTTTGTGGTGCCATATTAAGCAAAACTCTTTTTTTTCTGCCAAAGCCCAGCCAAACTATAGCCCAAATTGAACTTTTCTTCAGAATGCTTGAAATTATCCGCCATATTCAGTTCAAAGTTACCGTAAATTTAGAGTGAAATATGATACAGCCAAATCACCACAAAACCTTTTCAACATTAACCATTATTCTTTAAAAAGTTGAGCATTGCCCTTTTATCTTCAAATGTCAAATCTTTATGAATAATTATGTAAAATGTTATTTGTCGTGTTCAACTTAGTTGTAAATATATTTATGTTAGAAGAGCACTGATGATTTCAGTTTATGCCTTTACCCCGTTTACTGCCACGCCCACTTTAGCCATATATGGAGGACCTCTATGTACGCCTGTATGCGAGGAAGTTCAATAAAATTTATTTCATACTTGAAACTCTATCATCTGATTAGTTGATGGAAAGGGCTCTTTGAGCCCTTTCCAATAATTAATCAGATGGTAGGTTAGATCTGCGCAAACCAGAACGTAAGGTAATCATCATAAAATAGGTGACAATAGTCGCTTTCAGCAGAGTAAGTGGTAAATCGCGTGGCGCGGCGAACCCTCCCACTATCAACAATCCTCACTTACCCGGGTGATTCTCAAATCAACAAATGTTAATGGCAAAAGTTTTAAAACTTGACTTTTTCTTCACTAAAACGACTTTTCCGGCATCTAATTTCGCTTTAGAAGCCAACCATAAAATTGATAAACTTGTTTTCTTTGAGGCAACACGTTTGCATTAAACTCCAGTCGGGTGGATAAAAATATACGTGAAAAAAAAAACAAAGAGAATTTTGAAAAGAAATTTCGATATCCACATTTTATTGTTTGTTTGTTTCCTGGAGTGAACCTGATTCCTACAAATCAAGCCGCTCAAGGTTGGTTTGTCCGAACGAGCTCCCATTTTGAAACGAATGCCTTCTCTCCAGCCTATCTCTTCATGGCTGACAACTTCAGCAATGGAAGTGATTTACGGGGAAGTTTTTTTAACGCACTTAGCCGCTCAACAAAGCATACCCCGTCGCTTGTCTTTTATGAAATATGTTAAAGTAGGCTAAACTTTGTAGTGACGTAGAAACGTCAAAATGGCGCCAAATCAAAAAGCCAAAAAAAACCCAGCTATTTTCTATATTTTTCAGCTCCACAACATATTAAAATTTCAGTAAAATTCGACGTTATTTAAGTTTTGACCACATGACCTCTATGACGTCACCTCAGCGTTCGAGTATAACGATTAAAAATTTCCATGGACTGCAATATATTTTTAGATATGGCTTTTGCGGAGATTACAGTTAAAAAATTTCGAAAAGCTTCTGCTGAAAATGAGGTTAAAAATAAAAGATATAGAAAGACTCCGTAAAATTGGCATCGCTGGCATTGGGTACGTAAATTGGAAATGAAAAAATAACAGTGAACGATTTCAAATAACCAGAAAATAGTGTGTGAAGTTTTGATAGCTGTGTCATATCTCGGATGTTTAAAGCCCGATTTTCAAAATTCTTTTCAACTTTATATTGGGGACCACGAATACTAAAATGTCTTAAACCTTTAACCAACGAATCTGCCGCATCCGCCCGCGTAATATGCAAATTCAGCAGTTGAAAATATATTATTTTTCCAAAAATTTCAACAAAGCCATATAATGTGACTCCTCGTTGGAACGAGCTCGTCAAGCTCGTTCCAACGAGGGGTCACATGATATGGTATTGTTTAAATTTTTTGAAAAATTTAAAAAAATGATATTTAAAATAATACATTTTGATATCGCCTGCATTGGGTAAAGGGTTAACAGTTCTGGTTCGTGAAGGGAAATTTAATTTTGGTTTAAAGTACTTGAAGTGAAATTCAACTTTGACGTTTTTCGACACTCGATAGGCATTTATGTCATACCGTCAACATTTTTGGGGATATCTGGATAAAATATTGGCAATGTCGGACTGCAAGTACTCTCCTGGCCCCCTGTGAAACAATTTACTGCTATCTTTTGTTGTTTAGGAAGTAGGGTGTAAGCAAATGGGAGGGGTGTACCCGCGACGTTATTTATGTCATATCTTCGGTCATTGACGTTTGATTTCCAATTTATTGAAATTTGTGTTTGGCACCATGAATGCTAAAAGGTCACTTGGTCAAACCATCCGAAAGTGGTATTAAATTTTTACGTTTTTTCCACCTCCGTCACATTTGACGTCGTAGCGTCAGGGTTGTCGCATCAGTGGACATACCATTGTGTCACACCATCATTCGAACTATCCCAGGCGATGTATGTTTATTTTTATAGGGGTATCTTCTGCAGGTTTTGACGTAGGGTTGTCACAAAATGGAAGTGGGTGTAAAAATATAAAATGGTGTAAAAACGTAGAAAATGGCGTTAAATAAAAAAATTAAAAAAACAGATATTTTTAATATTTTTTTTTAGCTCTACTACAAATTTTATATAAATCGGACAAGCTTGAATTTCTTGGACGTTGATGTCACTCCAACGGCAGCCCAGACGAATTGTTCGCCGGCTGAAAACTGATGGCATTTTTAGATATTGTTTCTTAATTGGACCTTCCTCGTTCGTCTAATAATTTCAAGGGAGATAACTTTACCGAAAGTCGATTTTCATGAAGATTTTAGTCAGGGATGGAGGAAGATATGGCTGCACAAAATAAGAGACGCTACTCCACGGTTCCGTTTTAGAAAGTTTGGCGGGAGATTACCATTTTGTCGGGACAGTGCCCAGAAACTACCCTCGTGTACGAACGTCAGAGGTAACATATGCAAGTAGCAATTTATGGGAAGTAATGGGTATTGTGTAAGAATGGATTCTATCCCTTAGAAATATTATCCACCCAGATAAAATTTCTCAAGAAATACGATCCCCGAGATACTATTTCCTGAGGATAGTATCCGGGGATCATATTTCCTAGGCCATTTTATCAAGAGAATAAAATTTCCTAGGAAATATGATGCCCCGGAAAATATTTCCAGTGGGATAGTATTTACTGTTACAATTGATCACCTAAGTGTGACATACCACAAACTTCAAGATTGTGGACATCAAGTGTGATGATGAGTTTCGAACGAAGGTCCAACATGAAATTCACTATCTGTATTTGCCAATATCTCGGATTGTTAAGTGTTAAAAGTAAGGATTGCCATGCAGCGTAAAAACATCATTATCATTCATCCATTGATATCAAAACTTATTATATTTTATGAGATACTAATTGTTCAGATATGACGTGTGGGCCATTAAAACACCTCGACTTTATTCAAAGCAAAATTAAAGATTTACTGTAAGTTTCGAGACACATGGATGACTAAACAAAACAAGGAATGATTTGTTCCCCTCGGGGGTTCCACGCTTAAGATCCATATATTAACTGTCGTGGGAAACAAAAAGGAGAGTAAAACCGTAAACTTTAACGGATATACTTTCAAACGTGCACGTGGCTATACATCGTTTATCCAAAGTGTGTGTGTGTGTGTGTGTGTGTGTGTGTGTGTGTGTGTGTGTGTGTGTGTGTGTGTGTGTGTGTGTGTGTGTGTGTGTGTGTGTGTGTGTGTGTGTGTGTTTGAGGATGTGCGTGTGTGTGTTTGAGGGTATGTGTGAGGGTGCGTATGTGTGTGTGTGTGTGTGTGTGGGGGGGGGGGGGGGGTCTGTTTAACCGATTTTGTGTGAACCTAGACAAAAGTGTTTGGGTTCTCACTAAAATCTCATTGTTTTTCCCTAGTCCTTGTAAAGAAAACAGTGGTTTGGTGTTTGTTTACTCGCTTTTGTCAGGACGTGTCGAAATGTGCTTATGTGAAAATGCACAATGTGACACATTGTGCACTAGCACACAGGCACATACGGGTATTTGAGGATACCTATGACCTGGTATTGTATTATTTGAGGATACCTTCTGGAGAATCCCTTTTTTGCAATATGTGCTTATATGCTAGTGCACAATATGTCACATGGTGTATTTTCACATCAGCATATATCGGCACATCCAGCATGTGCCTATGTGCTAGTGCATAGTGTGTTGCAGTGTGCCTTTTCACATAAACACAGATGACAAAAAAGGGATTCTCCAAAAGGTATCCTCGATAGGTATCCTCAAATAATACAATACCAGGTCATAAGTATCCTCAAATACCGAAATGAGACTAAGAGTCGTATGTGCGAGTCACTCGAACGAGCAGTTGCTTGATAGCACATTTCCTCGACTGGATTCGAGTCGTTCGAGCTGTATGTGGAGTCACTCGATCAAGCAATTGCTCTATAGCACATTTGCTCGACGGGATTCGAGTCGTTCGAGCAATGACTTTTCAGTAATTGCTTGATAGATTCTTGGCTTTAGGAATTATATAGGCTTTCATGGAGGTTGTCTATCAGTTGGCTATAATCGAAAGGGGCCTTCTCTTTACCCGAGGGCCTCTCGGTACAATGGTATGGCGGTCCTAAAAGGATTCTAGGGGAAATAAAGTCAATTTCGGTGATTTGGAGGGATTATGAGGTTTATTTGGGTAATTAGATTTACTCCTATTCAATCGAGCTTACTCCCGGTTCCCCTCGGTAAAATGGACGACGGAAACACGTATCATTCTAACAGCACGCGATGCGCATGCGCACTAGCACCACGCATCACTATGGGTGAAGACGTCACAATATGGCCGCTCACGCGGGTTACCATGACAACCAAACATGGCTCCACTGGGTCACGTGACTAAGGCGTCACATGAGATCCCCCGATGAGATCCCCCAACTGGGCCCGAAAAACCCGAGACAAACTACTTCTCTTATCCTAACTATTTGGTAAACCTCTCCGAAGTCGATGGCGTGAATACAAATGTTCCAGAATATTTGGAATTCAAATACAAAGACAGGGTGGACTGAGCAAGTGAGGGAGCTGACAGGGAACTATTCAAAGGAAAGCTCTGACTTTGAAGTGGGGGCAACCCAGGGTAAAAAAATCACAAAGAAAGAGTCACAGAGCACAGTAACCAAAATTGGCGAGAGGGGATCAAAGCACAGATCTTTAGGTGGCATGCGTGATAAAGAGAAACCAGGTTTTGAAGAGTACTTTGAAGGCACCTTTTTTGGAGGAGGGGGGGGGGGGGGGGCACTGCTGTTTAAGCTGAGGTCGCGGTCGCTGGAGCTTAAGGGAAAATTGGGAAAGACAGCGAAAAAGAGTGTGCCAGGTGAGTACTTTAGGAGTAGGGGAGACCCTGCAACGCTTCCTATTAAAATGTCTGAAATATCAGTCTAACAGAATAAGATTCACTGGGAGCATATTGGGGGAGTGTGATGGGAGAATGATATTTGTGTATTGATGACACAAAGGAGAGTGTTAGTATGCTTATCAGAGAGATTGGGAAGAATGAGGTATGACATGACATCAAGCAGTTCGTTTTTGGGGTACTGGGAGGAGATACCAGGTGTGGGGATAGTGAGAAGTTTGGGACCACATGGTTAATTACGACCTTCTCACGCGAGAACTGACAAATAAGCGGCCGTCCAAAGTGTTATTATTATTAGTGCACAGACCCATCGTGACCTCATGTGGACAATCCGGATTACGTATGTTTCCCATGGACACAGCGCAGTTTCCGCTGGTCCAAATCGAACAGTCGACCTTTCGCTTCAAGTCCAATGCTCTAACTATAGAAATCATTGAGTTAACCCTTTGAACACTGATGGTATCTTCCCTGTCAGTTCATTGGCAGGAATTGGAAGAATCCATGCTCAATATTTGTGGGGTAGATCAATTAATATTTTCAGCGTGCAGACT
Organism: Pictodentalium vernedei; assembly: GCA_031216915.1. NCBI lineage: Eukaryota > Metazoa > Mollusca > Scaphopoda > Dentaliida > Dentaliidae > Pictodentalium > Pictodentalium vernedei. The sequence continues at coordinate 97,236,796 of CM062290.1, read as the reverse complement.
CGGGGGCTGCACATTGAAAATATTGATTAACCCTTTACCCAACGTAACGGACAAAACCGGCCAGCGCTATTCTCAAAAATCGCCAATTAATTTTCAAAATATTTTCATTTTTTGTCTCAAAAACATAGGTTATGACCCCTCGTTGGAACGAGCTCGTCGAGCTCGTTCCAACGAGGGGTCATAACCTATGTTTTTGAGACAAAAAATGAAAAAATTTAGTTATTCAAGAATTTTTTTTGCAAGTGTCGTCTGCTTTTCATGTTAGGTAAAGGGTTAATGTACCCAAATATGCACTTAGCACCCATCCTAAAAAGGACCTCTCGGGTTCAAAGGGTTATTAATAGGCGTAAACTTTCAAAAAAGAAAAAAAACAAAAGTGTGCTAATCGCACGATCTTTCATTCGTTCATTACAGATGTTGAAATTGATACAATAATATTCTTTTAGAATACTTTAATTTCAATAAGTTAATTTATGTTTTGTTTTCACGCCAGGGGATAAATATTCAAACTCTTAAATGTGGCAAGGTAATATATTTATATTTATATCACGTTTTAATCACTGCCCGCTTTCGGCATTTCGAAAAATGACGAAAATATACTTCTCAAAGTTTATCCAACTACCTGCTTTATGTTTTAGTTGAAATATTGTAATGAAAAGTGTATATATTTTATATTTAATTATATCTTCAATGATTTAAGTACAGGAATTGAGGTTTTGTCCGTGTTTGACATTATTGTTTAGCCTTTGAAAACGATAAGCATGGAAAATGGATATTATTGGTAAAAGAGGAAATTTTTCAAATTTGCCAAAATGTTGACGGAGCGAACTGATATGGGTTCAATATCGAGTATGAGACCCATTATTGTTAATTACAGCGTGACAACGCCTTCTAATGCTCCCATTTAGGTTCCAGATGGTCCTTTGAGGGATGTTGTTCCATTCTTGGATCAGCATGGCACCAAGCTCCTGGACACTTCTTGGTTGGACTGGGCGGACTGCAATTGCAAGCTGCAACTCATTCCAGACATGCTTGATTGGATTGAGGTCAGGGGATCTTGCTGGCCAGTCCATACGCTCAATCTCCTCCCTCTGTCGGTACTCCCGGACAGCATGGGGAACGTAAGGACGGGCATTATCGTCCATCAGAATGAATCTATCACCCACTGCAACTGGATACAATCTGACGTGGGCACCCAGGATCTAATCAATATACCGCTGTGCAGTCAATGTACCAGGGTCAAGGACACAGAGCTCTGTACGTCCATCCCAGCTGATGCCGCCACAGACCATTATTGACCCTCCACCATAGCGGTCATGCTCAGCAATGTTGGCTGCATGGAATCACTCTCCTGGTCTTCTCCATACCCTAGAACGCCTATCTGTTTGTCTAGGCAGTACCTTGACTCATCTGTAAAAAAGGACAGGTCGTCAGTCTTCTCTGGTCCATCCAACATGATCCACGGCCCATTCATATCGTGCCTGGCGGTGGTTCTGGGACAGCTGAATGCGAGTTCATAGTCTTCTCGATCGGAGACCACCTTCGCGCAACCTTGCCCGGATAATCAGCGTCGAAACATTTACCCCGGATGCATTCTGAAGGTCACTGCGAAGCTAGGTTACTGTGTCAAAGCGGTTCCTACGGACCTGAATGATCAAAAAACGGTCTTCAGCTGAAGATGTTGCCCTGTCTCTGCCACCACCAAATCGTCTGAATGGTGTGACATACTGCTGAAATCTTGCCCAGGCTCTGGTGATAACCGTATGGTGCACACCAAGGGTTTCACCAGCCTGACGATGGGTAGCCCCTTGTTCCACCATCCTACAGTCCACCACATTTCTGCTTGAGACAAATGTCTTCTTACATATGCATTCGCCATATTCAGTCATTAAATCACAAGGGTTTATGTTGAAATGAGGACTGAAAAACCTACACATCTCATGTACATTTAGACAGTACACGAAAACATCGTGGAAATCAAAGGGTACATGCTTTCCATGATTGTCACGAAAAGTCTGACTGTCAAGAGAGCAAATGTAAACACTAGGGACCATCTCAATACATTGCTCAATTGCTCAATCATATCCACCAAAAATATCGCAAATGTGTCACAAGAAAATTTCACAATGATGTGTCAAATATGTGGTGCTTAGCAAACATTGGGTAGTATAATTCATCCAATTTTATTTACAAGGTATACCCGTCGCTACGTTCATCATTCACGATCTTTACCCTTCTCTCCCGATTGACATATAACAACTGTTATTTTTTTATTTATTGGTGTTTAAGGTCACATACTTATGCACAATGGTTACTCGTGACCGTGACAGCTTTACGGGTGGAGGAAGCCGGCGTACCCGGAGAGAGCCACCGAGCATCGACGAGCAACTGTCAGCTCCTCAACATTCTAACTCTTTCAAGCTCCGCTCAAGCAGAGTTACCGCGATTGAACACATGTGCACCATCGGCGTGTAGTACGCCTTAGTACACGGCGTCAACGTGCCCCCATGCACGCAACCGGGATAAAGTGCCTTGCCCAAGGACACACGCGGGTCGTCCCGGACGGGGATCGAACTCGAGACCTCTAGCATAGAAGTCCAACAGTCTACCACTGCGCCACCGCGCTCCCGATACCAACCTTTAGCTCTCAGAGTGCTGGATGCCCATGTTTGGGTTTTATTCCTAGGACAAGTACCCTGGTTTGAAGGCTTCGTATCCAGTGGATGTGCTTCATATATTCTAAGTATATATGTAAGTGAAAATATTTAGCTTATAAGAATTTGGCTTGTATCAATTAAAAAATAAATTGCAACAAGGCAAAGACATGTGCCAAATTTTGCTCATCGAAAAAATAATTTATCAGTCTACCAGAAAAAAGACTGAATATTTTTCTTTGATGTCGCAAGTTATTGGTCAGCTCAGTTGTACATTCACACTACACCCGATTCGGGAGACAAGCTTACAACAAATCCTTTTAGTGAGCCCGACCGCATGTTCTCAAGGTTGTTTATCTGGAAATCTATTTTAAAGAAGGTATAGACAAGATTTTTGATGAGTGGTATCTGCGTACACAATTCGAGTAGAGTGGTTATCTACGAATTCACAGCGCGGAGGGTGTCCACCTACCAGTTACACTTATATGTAAAACCCACGCGAAGCACAAGCAGTGATTTACAGCTAGTGGGCCACCAGGTGCAATCTCTGGGTTATTGGGGTTTAAAGACACTTCTAACAGCCAGTAGCACCTCGTGCCGGACAGTGGTACGGGTGATAAAGCCTGAGTACCATCCTGAGTACCAGAGAGAACCACCGAGCAGCGTCGAGCAACAGTTGACAGATTTCCCAACGTGCTAACTTCGCTCATGAAGGGTTAGCATTGGTTGAAGACAAGTGCACTACAGATGTGCAGTACGCCTCACAGCACCACCGTTCCCACGTGTAAGCAATCGGGATTAAGTGCCGATCAAAGGACACAATGCAGTAATCCCTTGTCAGGATCGGTTTGAAGTCAGATAAACTAGCCAGTGTGTTAAAGCGCTCCTCAGGTTATGTATTGCATTCTCGGTCTGAGAAAATTGAGGCGAGCTTGCATTCTTTTGGCATCGATTGTGGAATTGATTTGTCTATTTACGTTCAGCCATTTCATTCTACTATGCGAAAAGACTACGTCGCTCTTTCTGGAGCCGCGGAAAAGTAAATACCAATTTTGAAAAGGAGGATAAAAAAACTATGTATTCATACAGCTCTGTGGGGTTGTAAAATTCAATTATTACTGAACCATCCTACAAACTTCACGATAGATTCTTCAATTTCCCTGTCGGTACTGATGCATAAGGTGATATCATTCAGGGTAAAAGGGGATGAGATCATTGTCAGCATCTGTGGCTACATTACAACAACCGAAACACCAGTATGGAGTCAACCTTAATCAATCGTCTGTAGGTTATGAACTACTAAATAAGTGAACAAGTGACTTAGCGCATTTGACACCCATGGTTGTGAGTAGGATTAAATAGGACTGAGCAGCCGATTGGTTGAATATATTTTGGCTTTGAAACCATTAAAATTTTGATATTCGTCCACTTTCGAAAGGATTAATAAGTTTGTTTGTAATTTAGTGCCGGAATGTGTGAGAATCTCCCAAAAACTTGAGACATGGAAAAAAGTGTCAAGGTCATTCAGTGCAAGACCATACGGTAGTTGTGAAAATTCGAAATTTAAACTGACATTTCATGGGCAACATATATTTTTATCCAGTTTAATTTTTTCAAGAGATCATGTACTTTGTGAATGTATAGATATTTTTTTCAAAACAACCTGGTGTGTTGTACAGAGAGTGAAAGGTAAGCACTGTGGTCAATGGGATTTATTTAGGCGTTCATAACCTGTTGGCACTGTCGATAAATAGGTTATCCCCACTTGATATAGCGAACTGTTCTGCGCTGTGGAGACTAATACGAATTACGTCCGGCTGATATGAGGAATTCTTTATTTCTGAGTTTTCGTCTGTTTACATTGTGATTCAATTGAATAACGTTGGCAAAACTGCGATCACACTAAAGGAAAAGTCTACCGCGTAATTATGGGTCATAATTACAGTACAGCCGCCGTGGACTGGTCGTAATCCACGCGTGGGCAGTGATGTCCACGCATGCGTTTACCAGGTAAAAGAAATCATCACCAGCAAAATTTTAATTAATGAAGCACCGGGTTGTACCCGATGTTTCATTAATTAAATTTTTGATGATTATTCCAAAATTAGTGTTTGGAATGTAATATTACTGCGTCCGTGGAATGCGTCCGTGGAAGAAATACTGCACACTCCGTGGAAAGTGACCATACTGTACAACGACAAAGTTTTCAACGGCCATATCATTGATTTGTGTGTTGTGCAGTGTACGAGCCTATGTTGATTGTGATGTCATCATATTGATTGCCATGCACATATTTCCCAGGGGAGAACACCTCGGGCCCCACTCCAACAACCCGTTCCCGACTGGGGTGAGTTGATGTAGGGGTCCCACGCTATTACGTGGTATTCACCATTAGGCGAAATTTTATCAGCGCTATCAATTCGAGTCGTAATGTTTAAAATACCGCAAATACCAACCGGTAGTAGTTACTCAAGAACAACAACTCACTTTCCGATAGACGCTATACCCATCCTTCCCACTTCAGAGGACTTCTACTCCAGGTGCTGGTCATCGGGTCCTTTCTTCACCAGCAAGCCAACATGATTACCATAGTTACCACGCACTGCTTAACTTTCAAGATCCTCCCGTGGGTCATGCAGTCACAACGTAGCGTAATGTCGAGTGGAAAAGTAAAATAGTTGTAACTGCCTAGGGAACGGACGGCGACACATTCCATGCAGGATAACAACATATGTCTAGTATTTGAGGGGAGATAGTCAGCCCTTGTAACTCACGCCTCGTGGCGATGAGCTGTTAACGGAGATGTATGATTACTCAATATATATGCCTCTGCTCCCATGCCCTCACATCCTTCAGGTTTTTAATTCTATGTTTAACCCTTTACCTAACATGAAAAGCAGACGACACTTGCAAAAATAATTCTTGAATAACTAATTTTTTTCATTTTTTTGTCTCAAAAACATAGGTTATGACCCCTCGTTGGAACGAGCTCGACGAGCTCGTTCCAACGAGGGGTCATAACCTATGTTTTTGAGACAAAAAATGAAAAAAATAATGAAAATTAATTGGCGATTTTTGAGAATAGCGCTGGTCGGTTTTGGCCGTTACGTGTTAGGTAAAGGGTTAAGAGTTTAATTTTTGTTTTCTCGTCGAGAAAATGATCATACATTGGTCACTGGCTGTAAATGTATATGTAATATATACTTCTGGGCATCTAAATACCTGCAGGAAAAAGTGGCAAAACCCCATAAAAACATTTTTCCCAACACCAACCATCCGTCCAGGTGTCCGGAATCGTTTTGGTGCCCTGCCCCCCCCCCACCAATCCACCCCCACCCCCACCCCCACACACCCCCCTGTTTAGCTGGTACAATTCCATTTGTGAAAATTTTAAGATTCACATATACGACGACATAGAATTCCCAGGTTAGGCTAAAAAAGGTGTTTTTATTCTCAGGCAATCCCTCATTGAATTTGAACCCACTCGTTGGACATTTTTATTGCCTTTCAGTGTCTTCCAATATTAGTACACTCTCAAGAAGAGCCGAAACGTTTTACATTTTTCGATTGATGCATATTTATTTAGTTGCGTCTCCAATATGTTTGCATTGTTATAATTTACGGGAGAGTGCACATAGGCACTCTCCCATAAATTGTAACAAGGCAAATGCCCATAGATTAAATACTTTGACTTCAAAGATAATATGAAGAGCATCGAAATAATATGAAGCCTTTGAATTGCAGTACCTATTGTTTGATTTTAGAGGAATGTTTTATTTTTCAAATTAAAAATGAATTTATTTGTATAAATCTGCACTTTCTGTATCTCTGTGTGTAAAAAGGCAGCCGAAATCCTCTCCCTGTTTGCTCACCTTTTGCAAAAGAAAAATAAAAATTAAAAATAAAACCTTCCCTCCCTCCCTCCCTCCCTCCCTCACTGATTAGAAAAAAAAATGCCTGAGAATCAATTAATTTATTTTTTGTGGTCTTAGTTTTCTTACCTTTCCAACGACTCTGCACACTCGCTACCGCAACGAAGATGAACACCAATAAAACTGCAGTCTTCATTTGTTGTAATCTGTGGAAGAGTAAAATAAGTCACCATATATTCAGGGACTTGGCTAGAGGTTTCCGATTGGGGGCGGGGAAGGGGTGGAGGGTAGTGAATTTCCGACCGGGGAGGGACCTGGAGGGGGAACCCCCTTTCGACCCCTCCCCATAGTTGGAAATTCACTACCGAGAAAAATTTTGAAAATGAAGCTATGAAAGGGGGGGCATAAAATTGATTCTGGTAACTGAACTGCCAACACATTTATGATAGAATTATCAGGTTATTATTATTATTTGGTATTATTCTGGGAATTGAATATGTGCTAAACAAATGCTCAAGCTTAGAACGTTGAGCAATTCACACTGTCCTAACATTAAATCAGATCTTTGCAAGAATGATCATTTTTCGATGTTTCATCATTTTGTAACTGTGAATGATTGAATTAACTCAGGATAACAATTTTACAGGATGAGATTTTCTTGAAGTACATTTCGATGACTTTTTTTTATTACAATAAGTGAACGTACTATAGAAATCTCGTACCGACTGACGTCATGCATACTCATTAAGCTCGATATTGCGTACACTGTAGTTGTAAATAGTAACAATTACAATTTTTGTCTATTTGAAACCGAGTTGGAATTTTGGGAAGTAAAGGAAACATCAGAATCATCAAAGAAGCTCTAAAATCCAGAAAGATGAAATTTCCAACTATTCATGACTTGCCCTCCGAATTTCCAACTATAGGAAATTTTGGCCAGGATTGGGGGAGGTGACACACCCCCACCCCCTGTCGCCACGTCCCTGCATATATTGGTCAGTTGTATATTTATCCTCAGTATACTGATGTAAAACTGCCCAAATTTCAAGAATCAATTTTTCCCATAATGCAATTAGAAATTCACCCAGATCAATCTTCTTTGACACAGTCCTAGTGCTCTGTCACACAAGATCGATTTGGTTATATTGCTTGATGCATTATGGGAAAAATTTACAAATTACAATTTTGATAGTTCGACATTAATGTGGAGGATTGTTTAAAGAATGTATTGCGCGATATTATTGGTGAACCCTATGATTTATTGGCGTTTAAGATCATTTTCAGCATATTTGTCTACATTATTACCGCAACACAAGTGTAAACATCCCTGACTTTTTTCGTCATGAAAATCGACTTTCGATCAAGTTATCTCCCTTTAAAATATTGGATGAGCGAGAAAGGTACAAATATTTTCTTTTATTTATTTATTGGTTTTTAACCCTTTGAACTCTAGTGATATCTTCCATGCTAGTTCAATTGCAGCAATTAGAAGAGTCCATATTCATTATTTGGGGTGGACCAATCAATATTTTCAACGTGCAGCCTCGGGGCTGCACGTTGAAAATATTGATTGATTTACCCCACACATTTACTGAACAGCCATCCTATTTAATGACGTTATGACGTATCATGTTGCTGGCCGGAAAAAACGGCCGCTAGGGTTCAAAGGATTATGGTCACATACTTATGCACAATGGCTAATCGTGACCGTGACAGTTTTACGGGTGGAGGAATCCGGAGTACCCCGAGAGAACCACCGAGCATCGACGAGCAACTGTCAGGTCCTCAACATTCTAACTCTGTTCAAGCTGCGCTCAGGCAGGGTTACAGCGATTGAAGACGTGTGCACCATCGACGTGCAGTACGCCTTAGTACACGGCGTCATCGTGCCCCCATGTAGGCAACCGGGATAAAGCGTCATGTCCAAGAACACAACGCGGGATCGGACTTGGGACCTTTAGCATAAAAATCCAACAGTCTGCCACTGAGCCACCGCGCTCCCTGAAAGTTCCAATTAAGAAGTAAGTAATTGTTGAATAAATATCGATAAAAAAGACAGCTTCTGTATTTTTATAATTCTCTAGGGGAAAATGCCCGAGTTTGTGAAATGATGTGGACACCGATGATACCAATTTCATTTTTATATGAAATACCTCAGTGTTGAATGTACTGATAGCTTTAGGAAATTAAGGAGAGATAACTTTCCCATAAATCTCTTCCAATGACGAAAATGATCAGCCATGAGTTATGTTTAGCCAATAGTTTGTACTCATGTTACCCATCTCAGAGGAATGCTTCCCATGGTGAAGCATCAGTCGATTTTTGTATCACCTTTAACATTACACTTAGTTTAATCTGTATCAGAGATTTAACACTGTGTCCAAATTTCAAACCAAAATAGAAATCATTTCATTAATACAGTCCCTAGCCCGAGACCTATTGACAAGTGCACTTACTGTGTATAAGTAGCACTGGATAAATCAAAGTTATCTAATTTGCATAATTTCAGCACCAGAAAAAAACCGTATTAGATGTGATGTATTCCATGTTACTAAACATTCATATAAAAAAATTATTCAAATCAGAACTTTCATACAGAAGTTCTGTACAAAAAAACTGATCGCACTAATTTCGGTACAAAATGGCTGCTGGTGGCCATATTGGATTTTGGACCGCACCCCAAAACACTCGTTCTTGTCCCACTGTGGTAACAAAGGTACCCAAGAAGTTTCGTAAAGTTCGGTTCATAAATACGGCCTCTAGCCCGAGCCGTATTGAATTGTTGACGCCGGGCAGACGTCCAGACGGACAGGCGGACGACGGGCCATGGCATAACCTCAAATTTGACTATGTCAAAGTTGAGCTAATTAGTAACAATAATGTAACAATAATGTATCGGAAAACTGTAATCTATGTGAGAACATTTTATAATTATTATGATATCTCGGCCATTATGAAACTAACCAAGTAATAATCCCTGAGTACCTGAACTATGAATTCTACAACTAGAAAATGACTTTAAAAAAGCAGACGACACTTGCAAAAATAATTCTTGAATAACTAATTTTTTTCATTTTTTGTCTCAAAAACATAGGTTATGACCCCTCGTTGGAACGAGCTCGACGAGCTCGTTCCAACGAGGGGTCATAAGCTATGTTTTTGAGACAAAAAAATGAAAAAAACCCTTTACCCAACGTAACGGCCAAAACCGGCCAGCGCTATTCTCCAAAATCGCCATTTAATTTTCATTATTTTTTTCATTTTTTGTCTCAAAAACATAGGTTATGACCCCTCGTTGGAACGAGCTCGTTCCAACGAGGGGTCATAACTTATGTTTTTGAGACAAAAAATGAAAAAAATTAGTTATTCAAGAATTATTTTTGCAAGTGTCGTCTGCTTTTCAGGTTAGGTAAAGGGTTAGACAATATTTGCAACAGGTTTTGGCCTCCATGAATAAATGTTTGCAGTGTTTTGACACCGAAACATGTTCATGCCCTTGATGAGAAAACGAGTGATTCCGAAGGCACTTCATGGAAATATATTGAGGGAGTGATCAACGAAACTCACAGCATGTTAGATTATGAACCTTTTCTCATCAAGGTTGGGCTCATCCCGTAGAACAGACCTACAATTTCAAGACAATGTAGACAAAAAGAAGAACAAACAAATAAACAGCCAAAAATAAAACTGGAAAAAACAATAAAAATTTTAAAAACACAAATAAAAAATTCCCTGCAAAACATTACAGCTCTTACTTTACCAAAGTGATGGATACTTCAAGTAACCGTGAACTCCAATAAAAACAAACAAAACGGAGGGAGGATATATGGACACACGGTTCTTTAACCCTTCACCCAACGCAAATGATATCAAAATTTATTATTTTAAAAATCATTTTTTGAAATTTTTCAAAAAATTTCAACACAACCATATCATGTGACCCCTCGTTGGAACGAGCTCGTCGAGCTCGTTCCAACGAGGGGTCACATGATATGGTTTTGTTGAAATTTTTTGAAAAATGATATTTTTTCAACTGCTGAATTTGCATATTACGCGGGCGGATGCGACCGATTCGTTGGGTAAAGGGCTAAGTCAATATTCCTTGATACCTTTGTACGTCTTACGCCGTACGGAATTAAACAACACGTTCATACTTTGTGGTCATTTGTTTTGTTATTATTTTTCGATTTTTTAAAGTTTTAACCTCAATTCCTATTTTCTCCTGAATAGTGTTCAGTGACACCCGTTGAGCCAAATGTTATCGCAGCTTAAAATACTAATATAATCCTGCTGTCAAGACTTCTTAACTGATTGAGTGCAAGAAGCCACTATCAGGGCTTTCACAAAATAGGGATACCAGAGCAAAAGCCAACACTTTCCTTGCTTATATTTCATATTCAGTCAAACACAAATAATATTTTGTTTGTATAAATTTGTTTTATTACAAATTATTGGAGAATGCCTGTGATCTCTCTCCAATAATTCGCAATGAAACAAGTTTTGAATAACAAATTCAGGCCATCAAAAATAATCTAGATCTCAACAAGAAAATCAGTAATGTGAAAAATATCTTGTTATTTGTACTTTCCGACGTTTGATGTCGCATTTTGAAAAAAAAACGTTGAAGAAACTGAATTCCCAGCGACGTTTGAACGTCAGGATAATTAACCCTTTACCCAACGAATCGCCCACATCCGCCCGCGTAATATGCAAATTCAGCAGCTGAAAAAATATTATTTTTCGAAAAATTTCAACAAAACCACATCATGTGACCCCCTCTTTGGAACGAGCTCGTCGAGCTCGTTCCAAAGAGGGGTCACATGATAAGGTTTTGTTGAAATTTTTTGAAAAAATAAAAAAAATTGTATTCAAAATAATAAATTTTGATATCGTCTGCGTTGGGTAAAGGGTTAAAGTCTCAAAGGGTTAAAGTTATTAATATATGGGACTGATTCAGCATCCTTGGCTGGAAGTTTTTTTAACATTATAACACTAGGTGGATGATTTCTACACTGGGAAACATTAGGTAAGAGCGTGGATGATTTATACAGTGAGAAATGTTGTATTTCCCATCCCAAATGCAGTTCAACCTTACTCGCAAAAAAATTCATAAAATGTATGAAAGGATCGAGTAAAATCAAATTATATTGAGAGTAATCGCTTGACTGGACTGGTTACGTGAAATATTTCATGAGAGGTGAGGGACGTTGTACAAACACGAGTGCGCGAATGCGCACGAGTATTTTACAATATAGTCCCTCGCTTCGAATGAATTATTTCACATAACCAATCCAGTCAAGCGATTACTCTGTTTATTACGTTTCATTATTAACGATAATTATATTATTTAAAAAAAAACAAAAAACAATGAAGTCCACATTACACCCACGGCACAGCGTCTTCGTTTGCACGGATACATGACAAATTTTTGATTGCATAATTCACTTGTTAAGTTATCGTTTTAATCAAACCCCGAAATCCCAGTAAATCACACTTAGGAAAGTAATAAAAATAAATTCCACAGCTCTTACAGGACTAAAAATTAAATTAAATTGTATCAAATGGAATACAAAAGAAATTCTCAGAGGTGTCGTGAAGCTGAGCGATTCGGGGGTGGATGTAAACCGGATTTGTCTCGACTGATAAGATATATCTTCGAATGCATGCCTTAATGATTTAGTTGTAATATTAGTAAGTCAGAATTATTGTTACAAAAAACTCAAGACATCGTGGAAGTTTATTGGAGATTAAATAAAATATACATGTGGCAGCCGTTACGAAACATTTTACTTAATTTATTATCCTGAAGTGATACTCCAAACTGGTTATCCTGCGTCCCCAGCAGTCCCGAATCGTACACTACAGACCTCCATTTTTTGAGCGACTGGGTGTATGTGACACGGACCCAGTGTCAAACGCAGTCTTTCAACACTTTGAACCCGTGGGTGAGCTTTTTCCAGCCCAGGAACATGATACGTCACAATGACACTAAGTAGAATGGCTGCTTAGTGAATGCGTGGGGTAGCCTCAAGGCTGCACCTTGAAAATACGAATTGGTCTTCCCCCAATTAATGAATATGAACTCTTCCACTTACATCCATTGACCAGCCATGGAAGATACCAACCAGGATTGTAAGGGTATATGATTACCATCAGGACAGAATCGATATCTGCCAGTGTAATGAAAAACATTGTCGCAACCTCTTCAGGAGTCCAAAATTGTACCGTGTGTCAGTCAACGTTATAGTCACAAGAACGCAGCCTATGCGCAACGTTTTTACAGTCACAATGTGCTAGTTGGCGTGTGTGTGTCTAAGAGGTTACCAACAACACAAAGGGGCGGACTGGGCCAAGAAAAGTTACCGGGGAATGCATCAAGAGGGCTCAGACCCGGAGAAAAAGTGTAATTCTGCGAACAGAACGAACACGGCTTACTTGCATCTGAACTATCAATGAAAGTCCACATAGAGGACATTTCAATGGCATCTTCATCTATCATTCGACAAAAATGATTCTACGCGGGTGTGGGGAGCACCCATTGGGAAGACCATGGTCAGGCCCAATCGGATAAAATTTTGATTTCTGAAATTAAAGGAACGCTGTTCCTTTTCATGTGAGCGATCAATGGCAGACGAGACTTCTGGAACATCGAAATGTCCTGGTAGTCCACATGGAGAACATTTCGATATACCTGCAGTCTGCAATGAGATTCATTTCGCCTATTGGTCATTTTCACGAAATTTCACATACTCACAGGTGTTGGGCTGCATCAATTTTGGGGGCCACAGGGGGAGCCCAATATGGAATTTTCCGGGTGGACCATACACTGCAAAAAATATAGGTTCTCTTTAGAACCAAAACTGGTTCTAATCTTGTCCATGAGATGGAACCAGTTCTGTTTAAACAGTATTTATTTCGAATAAAATAAATTTATAAAGATTAACATTAAATATTAAGAGAATTAAACATAAATTGAGGGGGTTTCTTCCGTAAGTTTAGCGCTTATACGAGGTTGTCTCAAATCATTATTAAGCAAAGGAGATATGAACAGTTGTCATATCAAACCCGTTTTCGCTCTGTATAGAACCAATATACCAGGTATTTATATTCGCTTTGTTTCAAAATGTTTGGCGACTGCGTTAAATAAGCTCCATGTTTACTGCTGAATCTATATAGTTCATGTATTATTCTGTTAAAATTGAATGCTAATCTTGGTAAATTTATTTGATTTGAAATAAATACTGTTTAAACTAAACTGGTTCCATCTCAGGGACAAGATTAGAACCAGTTTTGGTTCTAAAGAGAACCTATATTTTTTGCAGTGTACGGTCAGTCCGCCTCTGACCAACAACACCTCCTGCTCCTTCTGCCATGGCACAAACTTACGTTTTTTTATCGGTGTGAAATAATACAAATCTCTTTCCGATGTATTAATGTTTTCTGAGAAATCTCCAAAGTTTTGATTGATAAATGCACTTTTGAGCGAACGGGCATCCGATGATATGTTCAACACTGGTCTACTGACCGTTATATTGAAAACCAGCAAACTTAAGGAAAATCGAAACGTGATGTAATACACACCCCGTCCAATCATATACTAAATATATTAATGACAATATATTTTATTGGTATTGCATTTTAATCTCTCTCCCTTTAAAACGAATGTGTTTACGTGCGTGACAGGATTTAGTCCAATCAAACAATAGACAAACGTGTATTCCTTTGTAAGAAAGAAAAACAGTAAATTTGAGGTATTTATAAAATTGTTAATTGGTCGCTCGTAAGACCACTTAACTCTTGGCACAGCTTTCTCGTAAAAAGAATATTTCTCGGGGCGAATTCTCCCTGGCAACCTATTTCCGTAATTGGCGTCAAATTCATTTGGTGTCAAGGTTTCAGACAGGCTTTGTTTACAAGCCAAAAGGATATTGAAAACATTTGAGCACCGGTTGTGTCTTGGTGATGAGTAAACATCTGGAATATTTGTTGGTACATAAACTCAGTATGCATATATTACGGAGCATATGATTTAAAAAAATGAAAATCGAAAGATCCTATTTCTATTCATTCAAACCAGATTGTTTGGTTTGTTTTCATTTAATTTTGAATTCTAAAAAAAAAATTTTCCCAAGTAACAGAATCTTATCCCATGGATTTTAACTTGTATCACACCGCGGAACACCCGCAGTTTAACTCTTTAAAGCCGTGAGTCTGCTTTTCAGTTAGTAGAATGGCTGCTAAGTGAATGCGTGGGGTAGACCAATATTCCTACCCCCCAAATAATGAATATGGACCCTTCAAATTGCTGCCCTTGAACTGACATGGAAGATACCACCACTGTTCAAAGGGTCAAGAATAAAAATAATCACAATATTTTACTCTAGAATCTTCAATAACTTTAACATCACTGCAGCTTTGATAACTGCCTCAGCAATTTAAACTTTCATGTGCGAGACTTTGCCTGTAACTTTGTCAGAAGAAAAGAATCATACATGCACGCTCCTTTTCGAGACACTGCTTTCTAGCTCTCCTGATGCAGTACCCTTGTAAAATAACTCTGGGAGAAAAATGGGACATTATATGTGGAGAAATTGGAGGCCATTCAGGAAACATCAGAGCAAAATCAAATATTTTGGGAACATAATAAAAGTTAACTGATAGCAAAGAAATCGTATGTATGTGGTAAAAAAATCAGCATATTTTTTTTCTTTTAACTTCTCTGCATCCTCTTTTTAAATATAGAAATGGCAGGAAGACAGCCTCTCCGGATATATCATTTCCATGCTGTTTACATTTACTTTGTTATTTGTTAATTGATATTGTACTAGTAGTGTATGCTACAAAATAAAGGTTCAATCATTCATAATTTTGATTTAAATCAGTTTTTTTAAATAAAACCTTTAATTTGAATAAATGATTCAATCAGTTGATTTTATCTGCAAACCCATATATATCACTTACTAAAGAAAAAACACTGCAACTGATAACGACACACTAAACATTGGTCCACAACCAAGATAAGTAAATAGAGGATATCTACGCTGTTTTAGTGAATATTGTGAATTTTTATAATTCCCGATATTCACTAAAATAGCCTAGATTTTCTTTTTATTATATGCTATGTGATATTTTACTGCGCAATATTCAGCCCAATTCGACTGCAAACAGTTTCAAGACAATAACAAATATCTGCTGATCGTTCCCTCAAGGCGAGGTTCATGGCGACGCCATGCGCTTGTGGACCTGAAAGTATTACTTTTCACTCGCGCAAGCGCCAGTGAAAAATAAAACTTTCAGGTCCACATTCATGAGATAATTCCAGTTCACTAAAATAGCGTAGATTTTCGTTTTTTTATTTGGTACGTGACAATTTATACGGCGCAATATTCAGCCCAATTCAGCTGCAAACAGTTTCAAGACAATAACAAAGATCTGCTGATCGTCTCTGCAAGGCGACGTCATGCGCCGAAACGTGACGTCATTTAGGAAGCTACTGAGGGATATTTCTCGATATCCACCGAGTCGATGGATATCGAGAAATGTCTTTTAGATAATTTACGATAATTCACAGGCTAGCATATAATAAAGAATATTACTTATGAGACTTGATTTTCTGTCCCAGAATTACCAATTAACAAGCTCTCGGTTACATGAAACCAAGTTGGAGCCCCCCCCCCCCCCCTCCCCGATGTATTACTAGGCGCAACCAATTTGTCTACAACGTAATCGTCCACCGTTATTCGTCGAACGCATTCGGGACATTGATGTTATCCGACAAGAGGGGCACTCTTTCTTTGGTGAAAATTAATGATGACAATACGTACGGATTAGGTGGAAGAAGAGAAACAGAACAGAATTGTACACTAAATTAGTGTTCAACTGATGATCAGAACTGGCCACCACAATCGGCCGGTTATGGGCAATCGGATGACAACGGCAACGGCTCCTGGAACATCGGTTCAATCGATTGTTGCCAAGCATTTTTTCTGATGATTCATAAACCGCATTTTATTATCTTCTGCAATTGTTCAATTGCTAATGTAAAATGATGTCAATGATACCATTCAATAAAGTTGAAAAACCACCACAATGTGTATTCTTAATCTCTCTGGACGCCCCTTCACAGGATACACAAGTCAAACGACATGTAAGGCTTACAATTGAGCGTACTTGCGGCAATCGCCAGTTCATACCGGAAAAGTGAAGGTTGCACTTCATTGTCTCAGGTCGCAGTAAAAATTACCAGTTGCGCGCACTTGAGTGTAAATGTGGCTCTGAGAGCCACGTTTACGCTACTGGTAATTTTACTGGACTCGAATCAACGGAGTTTAACACTGTTCAATTTAATGTAGTTCTTTCGTGACTCGACTTATCTACTAGTGAATGGACTGTAAACACTGTAAAATATGTTCAATTTAATATAGCTGTTTGCGAGCCTCGACTTGGCTAGTAGCACACGGTATTACATTCGGTATCGGAATCGGCAGATTGTGAGCTCAAATAACCAGTAATCGGTCAGCGGCCAGTTTGGGGTAATCGGTTGAACACTGCACAAAATTCAAACTAACTATCTGAGTCGAACGTGTAGATTTATTCAAGTGAAAGAAGAGATAGTACAGCTATCAGAACGTCGTGCCCCCCCCCCCCCCCCGGAGGAGGGGGGGGGGGGGCGACGTTCGAATAACTGAAGCTGGAGGAGAGAAAACTTCGGATCTCATGAAGGAATGAGAAACAAGAACACTGTCAGAAAACAGTAGCAGATAAGAGAACATTTACAATGATCTGTTTTTGTTTAATAAACATATTGAACTATTTTTACTGCCCTGAATGCGCATGCGTGTAAACAGTGGTAAAGATGACGATCTAAATTGCTATGGCGATCTATGAGAGAAAAATGAAAAACTTTCATTTGCCACAAATTTTATTTTTTTTACATAATGGATGGACATATGATCAAATATTTTAAAACATACTTTTTAAAATGGTGTCAAATACGTTTTGTTAAAATTTGTTTTTAATGATTCCATTTTTGTTTAAAATTTTCACTTTTTATCCCAGGACATCACCTTATTAATTTGTTAGAAAAGACTGAGGCGGGCAACTTCAAAGTCCTAAACATGTACTAAATCCTCATGAGAAAATTTGGACGGACATAGATTTGATTAAAGCAAAAATTAATTTTCGTTGTTCTATAAACATATTTTGGATATGTTATTGTTTTAATGGTTCCATTTAACTTTGAAAAGTAGTCTTTTTTCTCTATTTATGACCTTGCGACAGATAATACCTCTCCTCCTTGGAGACAATTACATGTCAAATATGACCACGTGCGCTTTGGTGCGTGAAAAATTACGGGGGATAAATAGAAATTCTCGCCCTAACATCAGGAGTAGAAATAGTTCCATATGAATAAAGAGGTTATTACTTGATTAGTTTCATATCGGCCGCAATATCGGCCTTCAGTAATTTCACATCAGCCTTCGGCCTTCGGTCTCAGGCTGATATGAAGTTACATCGGGCTGATATCTCGGCCGATGTGAAAGTAAACAAGTAATAACCTCTAAATCCTTCAGTAATGCGGGTCTTATTTTACTACAGCCAAAATCATGTGTGGAAAGAAATGAGAATTCAAGAGCATAACGAAACAATTACTTTCTTACTTACAATTACTTACTTATATAATTCTGGCTAATCTTTCCTATATAGATAGTGTAATATGTGTGTTAGTGGTAGCTTATAACCCGTTTATGGATGACCGATTAGGTATTTTGAGTTTCTTAACTCAGAATGAGCTATTAGTGGTGAAGTGTAAGGAAATTTATCATGTCACCTATTTAATTTGACCAATCAACGTACTCTTATAGCATCGATGGACTATGCGATATTAGGCTATTCAATGGGGAACCGGCTATCGGATTGAGTCCATACACTGTTAGTGACCTTGTATGAGCCCATACACCCCCTCTGCTGGGGGCCATTTTGTTTCCGAATTAATTTTCCCACTTCAAGTTTTTACCTATTTTCGCGTAAATAAAATACAGTTTCCTGATAAATATTCAAAATGAGGTGATTCAGATCTTTTAATTTATTACTTAATTCGTTTGGTGGCGTGATCAATACATTACAGGACGTTTACTTGCCAGGTATGGCGTCATGTGAGACTCGGGGGCCTCTTCCGAGTAAACAAGCAATGTTCCACTTTCTGGAGTTCACAAGGGAACCTCTCCCAAGTAAACAAACACTGTTCCACTTCCTGGAGTTCACACGGGGACCTCTCCCAAGTACACAAGCACGGATCCACTTTCTTGAGTTCACACGGGGACCTCTCCCAGGTACACAAGCACAGTTCCACTTTCTGAAGTTCACATGGGGACCTCTCCCGAGTAAACAAGCACTGTTCCACTTTCTAGAGTTCACACGGGGACCTCTTCCGAGTAAACAAGCACTGTTCCACTTTCTGGAGTTCACACGGGGACCTCACCCGAGTAAACAAGCACTGTTCCACTTTCTGGAGTTAACACGGAGACCTCCTAAATAAAACTAAAGCTGTGATTGAAACACAGTGATACCACAAACATACATACTTGTATTATGGCCAAAACATACTCCTAAAAGTCAAACCAAATCCATCTGTCACGAAGCTACATTGCGAAATAACCCCAGTGCAGAATGATCACAAGACAGTCACAGATGTGTCAATACATATATTATCTAGGCCTCATTGTAGTTGAAATTCTACAAACTGGAAATGTTTCGAATAAGAAGCAAATACGAAGCTTTAATATCACGTACTGGTAAAATATTCTTTCTAATGTATTGCCAGTTATCTGGTATGGTTCGTTGAAAGATTCCCTTGTTTAACCCTTTATTAGATTCTTTATACATGAACTCATCACACATACAACAGAACCATATGTGTGCAGACGGCGATGGAAGAATTTACCCTAAATATCTGAAATGTTCAATTTTAGTTCAAAAACAAAGCGTATGACTCCCTACTAGAACGAATTTAACGAGCTCGTTCGAATGCGGGGTCGTTTTGTTTTGGTAACAAAAATTTTAAAAAAATGAATGATACGTTTGTGCTTCGCGGGTTTGAATGACCCTTTGAATTGACCATTTACCTAACGAAATTTATAAATTGAGCAGTTGCAAAAAAAAAAGAAATAAAAAAAATCATATCATTTGACCACTCATTGCAACGAGCTCATCGAGCTCGTTCCAGTGAGGGGTCTCATGTTATGGTTTTGTTGAAGATGTTTTGGAAAATTTGAAAAAAAATGAAAATAACAAACTTTGATAACCTGTGTGTTTGTTTGTTCGTTCATTTTGGGTTTAACGACACTTTCAACAGCCAGAGTCACATCGTGTCGGACGATTTTACGGGCGTAGAAAGCCAAAGATCCCGGAGACAACAGACAAACCGTCAGACTCCTCAACTAACTGATTTTGTAGAAAGAGAGTTAGCGGAGGTTGAATGCAAGTGTACCATCGACGTACAGTGCACCTTTGTACACCATCGACGTACAGTACACCTTAGTACACCATCGACTTACAGTGCACCTTTGTACACCATCGACGTACAGTAACCTTAGTACACCATCGACGTACAGTGCACTTTTGTACACCATTGACATACAGTAACCTTAGGACACCATCGACGTACAGTACACCTTAGTACACCATCGACGTACAATACACTTTAGTACACCATCGACGTACAGTACACCTTTATACAACATCGACGTACAGTACACCTTAGTACACCATCGACGTACAATACACTTTAGTACACCATCGACGTACAGTACACCTTTATACAACATCGACGTACAGTACACCTTAGTACACTATCGACGTACAGTACACCTTAGTACACCATCGACGTACAGTACACCGCAGAACTCCATCGACGTAGAGAACACCTCAGAACACCATCGACATAGAGTACACCTTTGGACACCATCGACGAACAGTACACCTTAGTACACCATCGATGTACAGTACACCTCAGAACGCCATCGACCTACAGTACACCTTAGAATACCATCGATGTACAGTACACCTAAGAACACCATCGACATACAGTACACCTTAGGACACCATCGATGTACAGTACACCTTAGTACACCATCGACATACAGAACCTTAGTACACCATCGGCGTACAGTACACCTTAGTACACCATCGACGTACAGTACACCTTACTAAACCATCGACGTACAGTAACCTTAGTACACCATCCACCTACAGTACACCTTTGTACACCATCGACGTACAGTACACCTTAATACACCATCGACGTAAAGTACACCTTAGTATACCATCGGCATACAGTACATCTTAGTAGAGAAATCCCGATTAAAGTGTCTTGCCCAAGAATACAAAGCAGTCAGGACCATACTGTCAATCTGTTGGCTTAAAGTCCAATGCTCTAACCACTTGTGTGTGATGTAAAGGGTTACGAGAGAAATTGTCTGTATATTAACCCTTTTACTGCCACGCCCACTTTAGCCATATATGGAGGAACTCTATGTACGCCCGTATGCGAGGAATTTTAATGAAATTTATGACACACTTGTAACACAATCATCTGATTAATTGTTGGAAAGGGCTCTCTCAGATAATAGGTTTGATCCGCGCATACCAGAACGTACATATAATCATATAATCATAAAAGAGGTGACAATAGTCGCTGTCGGTAACGTAAGTGTTAAAGCAACATCGGCTTACTGGGTGACGTCATTTTCATCTAGATAATACTCTAATTGAAACATTGTTGGAAAGAGCCGACGAAAGATCACACTGACAGCTCAGGAACGGATAGACCATGAATCAACTATGTTCTGTGAATCAGAGAAGGACACAATAGTACCCACAACAAATGGGCACATTTATTCGTAATTTTAGGAAGTGACCCCCCCCCCCCCCCCTCGCCCGCAAACTAGATGCGCTCAGGGCTTCTAAACCTGTAGACGTGTTGTGATAATCTATTCCATAGGCCTTCTGCAACTAGTTCACAGTGTGGTAAAATGTCTGTCCTCCCATTTCTAGAGAGTGAGAAATATTAATTTTTAATATCTTCTTTGTGTTTTTAGGAAGTGGCGGGATGGCTCTCAAAATCACCCTGGCAAATTTTGCTTCAATCGGTCTTAAACTCCTTAAATGTGAACCATCTTGCCCAAAACAGCGCGCACCCACCTAGATATAAGCAAGTGAAACGGACTGACGGTTTCATGTACTCATAAAGAGTTAGGTCCAAGGAACAGATTTAGTTGTGTTTCAATTATTGAAGTAAAACATTTCGATAAAATGTCCCCTCGTGTAGAAGTAATCATAATAAAATGACCCGTGACATATAGGAAGTGCTGAGGTGGGGTGGGAGATTTTCTATACTGTGTCACAAAACTCAATTTGAAAGCTTAATTCGACACCCGGGAATATTTTACAGCAATCCATGAAACCCAATCGAAACTGCTCGATAGACCTGACCCATCGGTCAACCTTCCAGCATATTCCTTTCGTTTTGCACTCCATCGTCGTTGCAATATTTGTTTCTACTAACCTTGCGTCTATTTGTATTTTGAATATAATCCTAATGAGATTTACACAGGTTGACCTTAGTTTATAAAACAAAGTCAAAACGCCGAAAGGCGGGCGTGATCACACAGTAGAATGTGGTATCAGGTTGAATTCACTGCAGGGTGTATGTTATGCTAATACACTTCTAAGTTTAGAAACACTGGTTCGTCATGAGACTAAAATAGGGCATCAAACAAAACTTCACAAACACAATGGTGTTAACCTTTTCTTTACAGACTTTTACACACTAGATGACATGCGAGGGATGCGATAAATTAGAAAACTCGGTGGCAGATTGTTGGACGTCCCGAGTTCGATCCCTGTCCAGGACGACCCGCGTTGTATCCCTGGGCAAGGCACTTTAAGTCCTTGCCTCCATGGGGGCACGATGACGACGTGTACTAAGACGTACTGCACGTCGATGGTGCACGTGTCTTCAACCGCTGTAATCCCGTTTGAGCAGAGCTTGAACTGAGTTAGAATGTTGAGGAGCTGACAGTTACTCGTCGATGCTCGGTGGTTCTCTCAGGGTACTCCGGCTTCCTCCATCCGTAAAACTGTCACGGTCACGATAAGCCATTGTGCATAAGTATATGACCTTAAACACCAATAAATAAATAAATATCGGAACGTTTGGAACGCCCGTGTCGCATTAAAAGCGTGTAAATGGCTTAACCCGTTGAATCCGTGTGGTATCTTCCATGTCATTTCAATGGCAGCAATTAGAAAATTCCATATTGCTTATTTGGGGGAGACTAATTAATATTTTCAACGTGCAGCCTTGGGACTGCACGTTGAAAATATTTATTGGTCTACCCCGCACATTTTCTTAGCAGTCATCATGACGTTTGATGTGCCTGGGTCGGAAGAACGGCTCTCGGGTTAAAAGTGTTAACAGACTACACACAGACGACTTTAGGAAAAATTGTTCCCTTTAAGCGCTTCAACATCATGAATGATTTTTCCCCTAGCAAAAGCAAGTTATGATCCCCTTTTGAAGAGATGTGCGTCTCAAACTGGCGTAATTTCCAGACTCTTGTACTACTAATGTTGATATACATCCCTGTACTAAAAATCGTCGTTTTTATATATACACCTGGAACTTAATTAAGCACCCATTGTTTCATGACAGTTATTATTATTTATTGGGGTTTAAGGTCACATATTTCTGCACAATGGCTAATCATGACCATGGCAGTTTTACGGGTGGAGGAAGTCGAAGTACCAGGAGAGAACCACCGAGCAACGGCGAGCAACTGTCAGCTCCCCAACATACTAACTCCATACAAGCAGGGTTAGCATTGGATGAAGACAAGTGCACCATCAACGTGCAGTACGCCTTAGTACACGACGTCACCGTGCCCCCACATGGGCAATGGGGGTGAAGTATCTTGCTCAAGGACACAACGCGGTTGCCGCAGGTGGGATTCGAACCGAGGACCTCTCGGCTTGCAGCCTGCACCTCTACCTACTGAGCCACCGCGCCCCCGTTTCATGACAGTGAAGTTGCTGTTACCGATTATTAAGTTTTAATGATTGCTCTGTCTTGCCATTTCATCTAGTGAAACATGATGTTTCTGGTTGATAGCGTACCCCAAACACATCTCTTCGTCCACGTGAAGCATGCTTCCCACGAACATCACAAAAAACACATTCAACATTCAATACCTGGGTATAAAACAAGAACAATTGGTCACTTCTTTTATGAATAAATGCTGACATGGCAAGAAGGAGACTATCAGAGGCACAAAGATGGCAAATCGTTGGCATGCATGCAATATGTATGTCATCCAAAGCTATTCGAAGGCAACTTGGCTATGGTCATTCTGGCATCAGAAGACTTGTCCGAAAACATCAACAAACCAACGATGTTAAGGACCTACCAAGGTCTGGACAACCCCAAAAGACCTTTCCTCTAGAATATCGCAGTCAGGCACGCCTCGTTAGGCGTGAACCCTTTGTTTCAAGAGGGGTTTTGAAACGCCTTTGGCTCCCTAACAGGCGTTTGTGCAACTGTCCGAAACCGTCTCAAAGCACTGGGTATGAGGTCCTGAAGGAGCATCAAGCGTCCAGCTCTGTCCGATCAGCATCAAAGACGACGTTTGGAGTGGTGTATGGCACAACAACATTGGAATCTCAGGACGTGGAGGGGAGTCCATTTGTCAGACGAGTGTGGGTTCCTGCTTCCCGTCACAGATAGTAGCATGAGAATGTGGAGGCATAGAAATGCTGCTTACGTCACCAGGAAGATCAGACTTACTGTTCCTTATAGTGGAGAATCAGTAATGATCTGGGGATGCCTCTCTCGTGATTGTAAACTTGATTTGGTGACTGTACCTGGGAATCTCAATGGTCATCAGTACATCCTGGGCATTCTCAATCCGGTTGTCGTGCCTCATTTTGACAACCACACGTTGGCTACTCGCCCTGTATTCATGGACGACAATGCAAGGGCACATCGGTCTCATGCTGTGAGAGAATTCCTTCAGAACAACGCAATTACAACACTGCCTTGGACTGCAATGGGCCCCGATTTGAATACCCTAGAACACTTCTGGGACTTTCTTGGACGTCGTGTGCAAGCAAGGGATCCGCCGGTACAGAATTTGGCAGATTTGGAAGCTGCATTGCATGAGGAGTGGCAGCAGTTGTCTCTGCACCGTATCAGAAGTCTCACACTGGTAGCATTGGGAGGAGGGTTCAGGCTGTCATCCGAGCACGTGGTGGATACACGCGCTACTGACGTCAGACACTGTTATTCTGTTCAGGAGATCACAAGTTGCATTTTTTGTCAGTAATTTTCCTACAGACTATGGTATACAATGTGTAATCTGTCCCTCATATAACGTCCCACCAAGTCAGTGCTATTGATAAAAAATCGGCATAGAAATTTATTATTTTTCAAATTTTGTCTATAACATATTGCTTATAACCACTTATTGGGACGATCTCGATGAGATCATGCCAACAATGGGGTCTTAATCTATGTTTTTACGGCAAAAACGAAAATATATTCTTTTCAAAAAAAAATCATTGCAAGTGTCGACTGCCGTGAATGGGAATTTGGTCTCTCGGTATCAGGGGACATTTGGAAAATGCTACCCATGCACTGGAGAGGTCCGTCATTTTTGTCTTTGTTTTGCAACAAGGCTCCAATTTGATGTATCATACTGTGCTGAAGTTATTTATTGGTGTTTAACGACACTTTCGACAGCCAGGGTTACCTCGTACCGGACAGTTTTACGGGTGGAGAAGCCGGAGTACCCGGAGAGAACCACCGGGCAACGGCGAGCAACTGGCATACTCCCCAACGTGCTAACTCCACACAAACAGAGTCAGCATTGGTTGAAGATAAGTGCACCATCGACATGCAGTATGCCTAAGTACACAACGCCACCGTGCCCCATGCGGCCAATTGGGATTAAGTGTCTTGCCCAGGACACAACGCGGTTGCAGCAGGCGGATTCGAACCGAGTACCTCTCGGCTTTCAGCCTGCATCTCTACCTTCTGAGCCACTATGCTTCTGTGCTGAAGTTGCAAACTGAAAAGAAAATTGTTGTGTTCTGTGTCAGTGCTTGCAATCACGTGCTGTTTACAACCTTCATTCGAGGAAAGGCTCATGTCACACTTCTGTTTACAGTTATTCTGCACGATTGTGTAGTATTTTTCCACACTGAACAAAGTCAATCGATTATTTTTATGAAGTTAACATAAAAACAGAGATGGATGTTGATATCTTAGTAATCCACTAATAGGTCACAAACAAAGTTGAGGTGGTCTACTGGATGAGAAGATCATGGGAAAACGTCGAAAAGTTGAGATTGTGTTGAGATATTTGTAACTCAAAGAACAGAAAAAACTATTTCTTATTCAATAAATCGTTGATAACATCAGTACCACGGTCACTAATATACTCTGAAATACTGCATGAAAAGGAAACTTTATGAAACGCATCGTGCGAAAAAATCGTTTTCTAATGTCCTCGAGTCATGCCTAGTTTAATTAAATTATCGTGCCCCCGTTACTGGTACAACCTGACAATAAAATGTAAAGAACAGACAATTTCATACTGCATTTTTATTTCGTATTAAGAAAATTACTACAATTATAATTGTTCAGGGAAAGTGCAAGGTGCTTAATTGCTGCTGGAATTTAACTCTTCCCAAAAGTAAATCTCGTTTTGCTTGTCATGATTGCCTTGATTCAGTGATACTCAGGGACTTCGCAACCGGGGTGGGGTGGGTGTTTGGTCTGAAGGGGGAGGGGGAGGGGGCGGGGGGGGGGTGTAGCCCCTGACTTTTTCTCAGAAGGTGTCATTTTTGACAAGTAATATTTATTTATTTATTTATTTATTTATTTATTTATTTATTTATTTATTTATTTATCCAGTTTTGGAGGACTCCCACCCCAAGCATTGAAACCGGGTCCTATTTTGCCAGTAAAACGGAGCTAGTTTACCACAAATCAAAACAAGCACGGCTTCACTTCCCGATGTTTACACGGGGGTACAGAGACTACAATCGAATAGGTATTGAACTTCCGTAACAGTGCCAGATCGTGCCAGTAACAGGTTAAAGCAAGGCAAAATGTCCAAACCTTCCTGTCATGTATAGACTGGAATGTTCCATTTTCCTGCAACAACTCGCAACTTCGCTTTGCGTCTCGTTTCACATCGAGTGAAATCGTCCACTTGAATTAACGTGTGGGTGGTATATTTAAAACAGCTGTGTAGTGACGTCCCTACCGAAGAAGCAGCGACAGTTCACATCTGTTTTAACCTTTTTAACCAACGTAACGCCCAAAACCTGCCAGCCATATTCACAAAAAACATCATTCAATTTTTTGTCTAAAAAATATAGCTTACAACCCCTCATTGGAACGAGCTCATTGAGCTCGTTCCAATGAGTGGGTATAAACTATGTTTTTGACGCAAAAAATTGGAAAAAAATAGTTATTCAAAAATTTTGTTTTGAAGTGTCGTCTGCCTTTCGTGGTCAGAAATGAGTTCAACATTTCACTTATATACGTTAATTCAAGTGATCGATTTTTAAATTAAACATCACACCGAGGCACACAAATGCTCATCTCTCTTCCATAGCACGCGCAAATAAAAACTACAAGGTGTCATTTGTGTGCAAGGCACACTATAGTATCCCCGCATTTCCATTCTTGATTGTTGGTTAATGCTTGATACAGGCAGAAATGAAAAGGTATTATATGGCACATTAAATTAATTGATAAATAACAATATTATTTCTTTCCTGCTGAAGATTCTCAATCCGAGATTGGATTCTCCATCTTACATGATGTATAAACAATATTGTATGTGTGTGCAAAGCCCGCAACAGTTTATTCCCATTTCAGTTTATCCCTTAATTAATTAGCGACATTTCAAATATTATTATACATCAAACGGAATGAACCAACCAGAGTGTAGAATTATGGTCACCTGATCGACAATTATTGTCTAGTCTTGTATAGTTAACATCACTAAAAAGCTGTTTTAGATTGTTTGGCTTGTTAACACTACCAGTGCTAACACTGCCCAATATCTCTCCACGAGCTGATTGGATATTGAACGGTCAAGCATAAATGCACTATGAAAAAATTGTAAGGTCAGAGTTTTCTCTCCTTTTAACAATGACACACATCTTCATTCGTAAATATAAATACATGCCATTGCTGCATTCACACTCCACATTTAATTGCAATTGAAATACAGAAACGCTTAATATCAGAATATCTCACTGTTTTTGAGTAAGTACGAGAATTATCTCATTAGTGACTACAAGAAATTTACGTTGTCAATTGCGAATGTATAACTACTTAACCCTTTACCCAACGTAACGGCCAAACTGACCTGCGCTATTCTAAAAAATCGCCAATTAATTTTCATTATTTTTTTCATTTTCTGTTTCAAAAACATAGGTTATGACACCTCATTGGAACGAGCTCATCGAGCTCGTTCCAATGAGGGGTCACAACCTATGTTTTTGAGACAAAAAATGAAAAAAAATTAGTTATTCAAGAATTTCTTTTACAAGTGTCGTCTGATTTTCGTGTTAGGTAAAGGGTTAAAACAGTAGGTATTCTCTATTTCGGCAATATTTTTACTTGGGTTTAACGGCTCTTTCGACAGCCAGGGTCACCTCGTGCCGGACAGTTTTACGGGTGGAGAAAGCCAGAGAAAACCACCGAGAGCCTGGCGAGCAACAGTCAGACTCCCCAACACTCCAACTCGGCATAACCAGGCCTAGCATTAGTTGAAGAAAAGTGCACCATCGAAGTGCAGTGTGCCCAAGTACAAAGCGCCACCGTGCTCCCACGTTTGCAGATGAGATTAAGTGCCTTACTCAAGAACACAACGCAGTTGACCCTGGCTGGGATCGAACCGAAATTTTCGGTTTGAAGTTCAATGACATAACCACTGACCATCGCACTCCATTCCCATAAAACATTTCACAACGTTACTCAACTACGCACTGTTTTCTGTGATAGACACACTGTAAAATCATTTCTTCTAAATATACGGAAAAAATACTGGGAATCCATTTCCAGTATTTCTACCGTAAAATATTACGGTGAAAATGCTGTATTTAGCTGCGTTTTGCAATACTGATCCTGTTTGTTCGATCTTGAAGAAAAACGGAGGGGCTGATTACCTCGTTCCTCTTAATTGCACAAGACTGTCAGTCTGCCCCACAGAGTAGATCAATTAATATTTTTAACCTGTAGCCACGTGTCTGCCGATTAGAGATATTAATTAGCCTGGCTTAAAACTGAGTCTTCTGAAACTAGGCGCCCATAGCCTTGGGCGACAGCATTTTGCAAAAGCAGTAATTGAATCGTTGAATCAGTTCGTTTAAAAACTACAAGTCCACTGTGTATTATTGTATTACTGCTCCACTGTATATTATTGTATTACTGCTCCACTGTATATTATTGTATTACTGCTCCATTGTATATTATTTTATTATGCTCCATTGTATATTATTATATTACTGCTCCAGTGTATATTATTATATTACTGCTCCTCTGTATATTGTTATGTCACTTCTCCACTGTATATTATTATATAATTTCTCCACTGTATATTGCTATGTCACTGCTCCATTGTATATTTTTATATTACTGCTCCACTGTATATTATTATATTACTGCGCCTCTGTATATTATTATATTACTGCTCCTCTGTATATTATTATATTACTACTTCACTGTATATTGTTATGTCACTTCTCCACTGTATATTATTATATTACTGCTCCTCTGTATATTATTATATTACTGCTCCTCTGTATATTATTATATTACTACTTCACTGTATATTGTTATATCTCTGCTCCATTGTATATTATTATATTACTGCTCCTCTGTATATTATTATATTACTGCTCCTCTGTATATTATTATATTACTACTTCACTGTATATTGTTATGTCACTTCTCCACTGTATATTATTATATTATTTCTCCACTGTATATTGTTATGTCACTGCTCCGATGTATATTATTATATTACTTCTCCACTGTATATTATTATATTACTGCGCCACTATATATGAGCCATCCTGTATTAGTATATATGTTATGAAACTTGAAACAGTAAGTCATTTCCGTAGGACTGACGTAATAAATAACGGCAATGGGTTGCCAGTACTTTTGTCGTAATTTCGACGGTAATTTTTTATAGTGTGTAGCAACCAAAGGTCATAATTGTTTTTCAAGTTACTTCCACAAGCTGCTTCACAGTCTTGAGTCTGCTTTCATCCCCCTCTCCCTAATACTGCATACTACGTTGGGGTTGGTAATAGGGTTTAATCCCAGGGACGGGAATTCCCGGGTTCCCGGTTCCGAAAGCTGGTCAGGATACCCTGGAAATCTATAGCACGGAATCGGGAATCAAACATGGCACTATTTGCGTGTTGAACTGAAGTTTTCTACATTGAAAAACTGCCCCAACGTAACTTTGTAAGATTTCGTCAGCCTTTCCTCCTTCCACACTTGAGCATTTTACAATCCTGCTTCCTGGAGAACCCTTTTCACCAAATCGTCGTAGTTCTCGATCATTTCCGGAGGACACCTCTCATCAAAAGAAAGACCTTTACTCATTTCAAAGTTCAAATTCGTCGTCATTTTCAAAATTACAAGTATCACTCACTAATCACTACCTCCTTCAACATCAACTCCTTTTTCACTGCCGTTACCAGTCTCATATTCTCCGATCAGAGGGGACTGGCGACAGCAGTGAAGAGGGAGATGGAGCCAGGAGGTAGTAGTGATAAAGCTGGCGATTCTTAAAATGAAGAAGAGTTGGGAGCGGGTTTGGGTTTTCACACTTCTCTTAGGAAAAGGACATTTCCGTATGGAGTGGCGAACTGCCAATAACACATGTTCATTTTCACGAAAATAAATGCGTCTTGTTTCGCTCGTAAATTCACTTGATATTATCCGGGACATTTCCCGGTTCACGGTTCTGGTTGAAATTTCATTCCCGTTCCCGTTACTATAGAAAACTGGGAATAAATTAAACCCTAGTTGGGAATTTATTTCAAACTCTTCTTGCCCTTCAGCACGAGTGACTTAAACTCCTACTGTCCTTCACGACAATTGACTTGTCTTACCAAAATATGAAAAATCAATATATAGTACCGCCCCCAGTGGTACAAATTCTATTTTTTAGATTACTGAGAACTGTCCATTAACTTAAGAATCAAACGTGATTTTTTGTATTTTATGGAGAATGGGCGAGTGTTATTTCCCAATCCTATACCAACGTACCATATCGCCCTTGCGTGCAACAATGCTCCATGTGCGATGCTTCAGCATTACAGACTGATGGCGCATTGTCGCACGTGAGGGTGGTATTATAACTATAATTAGAAGCCGTATAGTTAGCTTTGAAGAAGAAAGACATATGGAAATTATAATTTCCAGATTTGGTTGGGAGATTTGGATGCTTCATAAAAAATAAAACGTAAGAGATATGTTGCTAAAGAATTCACTCATGTCACCTGAAAACTCTGTCAACCGTCCCTGTGCTTAAAGTTTGAAAAAAAATAATGCACGCTAACTTGAGAAATCACAAACACGGATATATCCATCTGAAACAGGTGCTCATCCGCGTTGGTTTATCACTGAACAACAATTGAGAAAGACTTTCATAAACCGCGTCATAAAATTTGCCCGAAGCTCGGTGCTGATACCGGAAAAAGTAAAGCTCACAAAATGCGACACAAAACAGATCGAAACCACAAAATAGTTTCACTTCAAACAGAATTATAATACCGGGAATTTGCTGATGATGCTAAATGATAGGTCACATTGAAATGAAACGGGGTGAAGAAAATCTGGAAAAAAATAACTGTTAAATCTCAAATCTTCAAATCGTCATTTGAGAGGAATAAAGCGCCACCTGCAATGCGTTAGCATAGCAGATGGCACCTTGTTCCACTGAAGCGACAATTCAACAACAGCAGAAATCCACATGTCTTTATGCTCAACGGTCAAAGACTTTAGTTCTATTTATCGCGCACCAAATATTTTGTTGGTCTTGGAAATTTACAATCACCTTTCGTCGTGTGGGAACCATAAGGTTCCAGTGGAAGATAGAACCTTATGGTTCTCACACGAAGCTTTGCAAAGATCAAACAAAAAACCGCATAAGATTATCGTACAAAACAACCATCGATTACTGTTTAAAACAAAGATGTCAAACAACGTTGGACTGACTTTACGATGCCAAAACACTTTATCAGCATATTGATGGCGTATGCCCTCTCACGTGACTTTTATTTACAAGGCAATAAACACGTATGAAGCACTCCACTGTTCTCGGACCGCCTATAGGCAATCGGGCTTCAAACCCTTTACCCAACGAATCGCCCGCATCTGCCCGTGTAATATGCAAATTCAGCAGCTGAAAAAAAAAAAATTTCGAAAACTTTCAACACAACCATATCATGTGACCCCTCTTTGGAACGAGCTCGTCGAGCTCGTTCCAAAGAGGGGTCACATGATATGATTTTGTTGAAATGTTTTGAAAAAATTCAAAAAATGATATTTAAAATAATAGATTTTTATATTGTCTGCGTTGGGTAAGGGGTTAATCATTTCTTACTATGAGACCCTGCATCTCTTTCGAACCAATCAACATTTTCAACAAATGGCAAAGAACATACAGGAGTCAGAAAGAGGAAACCGAACACGCAAACAGAATGGTCGATTAAATGAAAACAGCGTCTAGTCAAAACGAAATAGGAACAGCGCTTTTCTTGGATGTGGAAAAAGCGTTCGACTCGGTGTGGCACAATGTCATGAGATATAAACGAGCGAAAATGGGATTGCCAACTAAAAATTCTGAGGATCATGTCATCAACTGTATTGGACTATAGCAGTTCTCAGACGATAAAGGCATGTGGACGGACAGTTAGTCCCGAAACATAATTAAAAATCGCCAGCAGGATACCATTCGCGATCAAAACTAAAAGTTACGTTCTTCAAAAAACAAAGAAAAAACCAGTCCCTGTATTGATCTCCAGTTATACGATCACAAATTAGAAGCAAGCAAGGAGACCATTTTTTTTTTTATTTACCCTTGGTAGCAACCTCCGTCTTAACAGTCACGTAAACTCCACTGCGGTGCGAGAGCCAATAAACGTATCATTTTTTTAAGCTGATCAGAGGTAAAAATTGGGGCGCAAACAAACACGTGCTTCTCAAGCTTTACAAATCTTTTATACACCCGGTACTAGAATACGGTGCCATAATAACAAGTGACCTGAGCAAAACCAGCACTCAGAAGCTACAGAGAGCTCAAAATCATACCCTGTGCGTGGCACTATTCAAGCCCATGTGGACACCGATAAAGGAACTTCATGAGCTAGCAGAAAATAGAAACTATTGATATGCGATCAAAATAAAACCCTTAAAAGACTCCAAGGTAGTGAATCAATGGTTGAGCTGAACGAACACCGAACCCTTGACAGAAAAAGACAAAATAAGTCACAGAAAATTAAAACTATTCAATAGAATGAAATTGCGCGGAGTAAGTGAAAATTGCCTCGCTACTCCTTGAGAACTTTAGGATTGAGTCTGTGATGACTGCTCGCAACTCTGCAGAAGCGCGATTGAAACGTGATTAAAAGACCTACATAACAACACCCTCAACAGACTCCAAAATAGTGAATTAATGGTAGAGATTAACGAACACCCAACCCTTAACAGAAAAACAAAATAAGTCACACAAAATTATTCAACAGAATTTGAATTGTGCAAGTCAATGAGGATTGCCTCGCTACTCATTGAAACTTTAGGATTGAGTCTGTGAGGACTGTCTCGCTACTCATTGAGAACTTTAGGATTGAGTCTGTGAGGATTGTCTCGCAACTCTGCGTGTGGGGAGTGGGCTACAAAGAAATCCATCACTCGCCCCATCAATAGCAACAATAACACAACAGTGACAATATACAATAGCGGAGTTCTATCTTTCTCTAATACTGATATGGAGGAATGGAGTCGAAGATTGCCTCGCTACTCATTCAGAAATCTTGGATCGAGTTTGTGGGGACTGCCTCGCAACTCTGTGCGTGGGGAGTGAGCTCGAAGAAACCCACCCCTTGTCTCATCCATAGCAACAATCACACAACAATCACAATATACAATAGCGGATTCCTATGATCCTATCTCTCTCTACCTATAACTTTTCCAATTGAACACTCTCAAATTTTTCTTGCAACACTCCTATCAAGAAGGCGCATGGAAATAGTCGACGAAGCGTAGGAGGAATTGGAACAACCTACCTTTCTGTAAACATACACAGGAAACCACCAAACACCAAGCAAGGTTTGAAACAAGCTTGCCTGGCTGGAACCAGTGTATATTTTAAATAAACATTTGAATAAAGATATAACAGCCCTTTTGAGGGTTTTTGGGTGTGTGTCTGTGAGTGTGTGTGTGCGGTTTTTTTTTTGGGGGGGGGGGTGTCTGTTTGTTTTTTTTTTGGGGGGGGGGGTGGTTTCCCCTCCCATCAACCCATCATCTGCTCCCCCTGATGGCAAACCAGATGGCCAAGGCTCAGCATCCACTCTCCCTTATAGGCTGATGGATGGCTCCCAGCTTCAAAACATGGGTGGATTTTTTTCCTTTTTTGTAATCGCTAGGGGTAATATGCTGGGGCTGCTTCCAAATCAGCGATTGTTTGGTTTTCTTTTTCTTCTTTCTAAAACAACCATCAAACTACGGTTTCAGTGTTACCATAAATATTCCCACGTTTCTAAGCAAACTCGGAGAAGAATTCTTGTAGTTATGCACAATTCCTAGTCATCTTTCAGTTCAAGGTTCTCGGGGATCTGGACCCACTACCCTACTGCCAGTGCGCACACTAAAACCAAATAAGATTATTGGCTCTCGCGCCAGACTCTCATGGATTCATAAGCAAATAATGTTATAAAGCAAATAATGTTATTCAGGTCGCATGGGATTTCAATCCCACATCGTCCCTGTGCGCCTTCAGCGTGCTGAAGTTTTTCATTCATCATCATCATCATTTCTGTTGGCCCGCACAACCCTCCAAAATCATTTTATTGCTATAATAATAGATGCTTCAGCGTCACCGCTGCTAATAGGTGCCAGAAAAAAAATTCGGTCGACACATATCTTTGAAACTGTATAGACTGTTGTTCTAACTAGAGCGAGAAAGTGTAATTTCTGCTTCCATGGAAATTCAGATACTGAAAAGACTTCCGCGGGTAATAAGTACAAAGTTAATTGTATGTAAAAAGATGTTCTTTGTGAAATAATCACTTTCAAATAATGTGGTAATAAAAAATTCAGTTTTGACACATTAAGCGAAGACAACATGCTTGATGTAGCGGATCGTGTCTGCTTTTAACACAATCGCGAACGCGTTCAGTAATTTCCGACACACACAGAACAGTAATTGAGCTGACTTTATGTGGCACCACCCCACACTGAAGGTCTCTGTCAATCGTTTTCTATTCTTGAAAATCGTCAAAAATGTGTATTTCATTCTGTCTATTGTTGGAAGGTGAAAAGACGGCTGTGAAATTAATTGATCGTGGAAAAGTTATGAGCTAGTTTCAGTTTACAATTGACCGTTGTGACCCAAAAGTAGTTTAGTCCACCAACGTGTAACAACCCTCGGCGAAGTAAGATGGCTGATGTGAGTTGACAAATTTAAATTTCTCTCGAATGCCAGGAACCTACAAGATAGCATACGACAAAATCCCCCTCTTGTTCTCCTCAAAAGAAATTGAACGACCGATTTTTCGTTCGCATAAATTATTTAACCTCTCGCAAACTGCGAGAACATTTACTCGGTTTATTTAGTTATTTATCGGTGTTTAAGGTCACATATTTCTGTACAACGGCTAATCGTGACCGCAACATGGATATAAAAGTCGAATCCAGTCAATCGTTTATACCTATGTTGCCCATTTAAGACGACTTCCACCCCAGGCATTGGTTTCCGGGTCCTATTTTACCAGTAAAATAGAACTTATTTTACCACTGTAAATAAGCACTACCTCACTTTTCGGGGTTCCCATGGAGATTTACTCGATTTGTCCTTGATTTTTGTGTTTTAACCTATCCACAACAATGATCTATTTTAACCCTTTACCTAACATGAAACGCAGACGACACTTAAAACAAAACTTTTGAATAACTATTTTTTTTCCATTTTTTTGTCTCAAAAACATAGATTATGGCCCCTCTTTGGAACGAGCTCGACGAGCTCGTTCCAAAGAGGGGTCATAACCTATGTTTTTGAGACAAAAAATGAAAAAAATATTGAAAATTAATTGACGATTTTTGTGAATAGCGCTGGCCGGTTTTGGCCGTTACGTCAGTTAAGGGTTATGATGGCGATAAAAATTGACGAAGAAATGTTGTGATGTAATATACTGTTGTAAAGAACTCACAGGATCCTTTCCTACAGAGTTTTCTAACACAACTTGTCGGTTTTAAGAAAGAAACTCGTGAAATTTCTCAACGTGGACTTTGCGATAATTCTTTTATCAGCAAGGGGGCGCGGTGGCGTCGTAACCGGTTCTCGTCAGATCACCGAAGTTAAGCAACGTCGAGCGCGGTTAGTAGTTGGATGGGTGACCATTTCAGCGACTGATTCGTGCTCCCGCGTTGTGTCCTTGGGCAAGGCACTTAACCCCGATTGCCCACATGGGGGCACGATGACGCTGTGTACTAAGGCTTACTGCACGTCGACGGTGCGCATGTCTTCAACCAATCTAACCCTGCCTGTGCCGCGGTGCAGAGTTCAGAGTTACGATGTTGGAGAGCTGACAGCTGCTCGTCGTTGCTCGGTGGTTCTCTCCGGCTTCCTCCAGCCGTAAAACTGTCACCGACATGATATGACTCTGGCTGTTAATGTGTCGTTAAACTCTAATAAATAAATAAATAAATAAATAAATGAATAACTTTTATCAGTATCTACCCTGATACCTGTACACAACCCTGTAAACTTTCGCGTAAATTATTTTCTGAGAAATAAGTGTAAAGTACAATTTAACAAGGCGTTGGAAAACATGCATGCAATAATGCTGTTAGTGCTGAACTGGGTAGTTACCCATAATACGTTGATATTCTTTGTCGTATGGCATCTTAGTATGACCGGGCCATCTGTAGACTGTTGCAAATATTACCACACTCGAATTGAAGGTATTCAAAATTTTATGTTTTAAATGTAAGGTATAATTAGTTGATTTTCAATCGAACTTTGTTCACTGCGAGGCGCCAGCATTCCGACGCTCAATAAGGTACTATTGTTTTATTTCAACTACAAGCCGCCTATGTGACTAACACCCAACGTAGCGACCACGGTGGGCTGCTAATTATCTATAGAAAGTTTATCTCCGCTCCCAGCACTGAGACTTGCATCAGCATGTTTAATCTGGCGTTGTTAAATCAATTTCCTTGTTTACCACTATTAATTATTGTTCGCTAATTTGCAGTATTACTAAAATTGTATGGTAGAATTAAATCCTTTGTTAAATATTATGAACATAAATGATATCTCAAATGTTCAAAACTAACTTTGGAAGCACAAGTTACTGACCACGTTATACGGCTCTCGCAGCCTGGATTTAACGTTTTACATGTTATTGTTATTCTTGGAGATGTTTGCTGGACATTAATAAATATCATATGTGTCTTATATCATTTCGACATTCTTTGATCCCGTAGCATTTAATACGGCGACACCCCTGGTCACATTAGGTTAACAAATTAGCATCAGTCTCAAGTAACACACTTTGCAAAATGCTGCTACCGAACACGTGAATTTAACTTCAAACTACTGAAAACTTAGGAATCTTTTGGAATTAATAAGCATATTAGGGGTTATAGTTTAGCTTATTGTAATATAAATGTATCAGCATACAGAAATGAACTTTACGCAAAGCATTCAAATGATTTCATTGTTCAAATACACACGGATAACAGTAAACTGAGAACATATCGTCTCTTTAAGAGCAAGTTTGAGCTTGAACCATATCTTGTGTAGACGAATTCAAGTGATGAAAGGTCCATATTCACCCGTCTCAGAATAAGTAATCATTGCCTTGCTATCGAAAAGGGACGGCATCATCAACCTCCCATTGAACTTGAAAATAGGTTATGCTGTGTTTGTTCAATGCGAAAAATTGAAAATGAGAAACATTTCATAATGGAGTGTCCTGCATATGTCGAATTAAGAACTATATTATTTGACACCATGCATAGATATCATAGGATCTTTGGCAAATTAAATATAAATGAATCTAATTACATCAAATGATTGTCCAGAAATTATATCGAAAGTTAGCAGCGTAATCCGACAGTTCTTTGATACCCTCACTCTACACTTCCTGTCGGATATCACTAATTTTTTGGGTAAAAAACTCTTTTGTACTTTCATTGACTTTAAGCAAGCATTTGACACTATCTGGCGGGTGGGTTTATGGAAAAAGTTGCTCGATTCGGGTATAAACGGGAAATTATTGACGGTCATTATAAACGTGTATAAAGGTATCAAATCAAAAGTAAAAATGTGTAATGAGTATTCAGAGTATTTCTATCCGTCAATGGGTGTAAGGCAAGGAGAAAATCTTTCACCCCTCCTTTTTTCCATTTATCTGAGTGATTTAGAAAAGTTTTTGACGCAGAATAATGTATAATAATTTCTGAAATTTATATGCAAATTAAAGCCAAGTACATCCTCAATTTTTGTTCATGGGGAATTAGGTACAACACCCTTAAATATAGAAATAAAGTGTCGCATTATTGCCTATTGGGGGCGACTTTTAAACAGTAGTCCAACGAAAATTAACTGCACACTTTATACTTACCTCTATGCCTTAATGGCTAGCGGTCAACATCGGAACAATTGGCTTGGTAATGTACAGGCAATCCTCAACAACTGTGGTTTGTCATACTATTGGATTTCACAAACCTGCAGCAATCCTGACCTGTTGGTTACAGAGGTAAGGAGAATACTGGTAGACCAGTTCCAACAGGTGTGGTGGTCTGATGTTGGCTCATCAACAATGTTTAGTACCTATAGGCTTTTTGACCACACTTTTGAAATGAAACACTATCTGACCTGCCTGTCATTTGCTGATGCTGTAACACTCACTAAATTTACCACGTCAAATCACCATCTACCCGTGGAAACTGGCAGGTGGCAACACCTACCTAGACACGAGCGTTTATGTAAATTATGTACTTTAAATGCTATCGGGGACGAATACCACTACATTATGGAATGCCCCTCGTTAGTAAAAGAAAGAAAGAAGTGGTTACCTTCCTTTGTCCACAGATACCCATCTGCCTACAAATTTAGAGAACTCTTTGCATCTAGAAACTACACAATCCTGATAAACCTGTGCAAATTTATCCGAACCATGAACACGCTGCAAAAATAACGTGCATAACTCCAATAAGCCACTTTGAATGTAAGTGTAAGGTTATTTTCTAATATTGAAAATGTTTGGGTTTTTGCAGTTTATCTGAGAATGTCTCCTGCCATTCTCCGGTGGACTGTAGAAGCCCAATACATTTTGATAAAATGAGATACTAACTAGACGATGGAATGTAAGAAGATTCGCACGGATGCCGGAAATCGATGTCTTGCATGGTGAAAAACGTCCATAGTCTTTTCCCACCACATTGGAATCACCCTATACCTAATACTTAACTAAAATGTACACGTCTCTTAAATAACATATTTTTCAATGAGTGTGAATGTATGAACCAGCGCCTATGAATGCAGGTATATATGACCCATCCATACCTTTTTTCATTGGGACTTTATCTTGGGAGTGAGTGGCCTGAAATTTGACACCTGCTGCCTTAACGGTAGCGAGTGTCGAATTTTAGGTTTTCACCCACTAGCTACGAAATTAAATTTTCCTACGGACAAAGAACACTCCGGCAAACAAATAGAGCAAAGGTACACGCCTTAACGTAGACTACCAGCTGTGCCGACCTTCCGACCGACCTTAATTTCGTCTGTTTCGTCTAATCCCCCTATTTTTTTTTTTTCTTTTTTTTTTTTACATCTGTTCCCTTTTAAGGTGGTTTTGTGGAGGGTTGTTACACAACAGGTTTGAACACGTGCGGCAAGATATTGAAAGTTTATATTTATAGAAGAAATCTGCGCTTTTTGGGTGGATGACGGGGTTGTTTCATGTGTGGGAGTGGAGGATGACATATTTTCACGAGTGGTTAAGCCACTTGTGAAGCTGGGTCATTGTCCGTCCTCACATGTGAACTGGCTGCGGTGTCCATGTGGGAAGCGCAGATCTTTCTTTCGTTATATTCCCCCTTATCATACTAGGGCTAAAGTATAGAAAACTACAGCTTATTTTATTTTTTGCGCAGCAACTAATTATACTGTCGCGCCTGATACCCTATACCCCCGTTAACTAAAGATATGTTTTCTGTCCAACTTCCGTTTTATCCTATTTCGTGGTTTTATGACCGGGCATATAACAATTAATTATGTTCATTAGTTGGTGATGGGGCGTGTACCCACTACTCAGTAATAATAAGGATTTTAACACGACTGCCTGATGATTTTCATCTTCACATATATTGATATCACGTATATTAAAATGTACTGCCTGTAAATATAACTGAGTCAAATATGTACCTCTTATACTGATGTTGGTTTTAGAGAGAATAAAGAATTGAATTGAATTGAATTGAATTGATACCCGACAATTGCTGCTAAGTACTTTATAATCGTTTGGACATTGAGATTTACCTGCCACGTATTTAAATTATAATTCATATATATGTATATTCTTTTCCATATGTGTATGTTCATCGTTGTTATGCAATCTGTCCATATGGATGTTTTATTGCAATTAAATTTATCTTATCTTATCTCACCTTCGACGTCTGTTGTTTAACAAGACGCCATCCGTATCTTGACCAGCACACATCATTTCGGTAATACAGAGTGGTAATACACTGCTGTAAGAACTCACGGGGTCCTTTCCAACAGAGTTTTCCAACACAACTTGTCGGTTTTATGAAAGAAACTCGTGATATTTCTCTACGTAGTCTTTGCGGTAACAGTGGTAAACATATCGGCATTATTTCACCTTTCCTTTTTCGATAAATTCAATAAGCCACTTCGAATTACTGTCGGGCTGTGTAGCTTACAATCTCAGTCATGGGGGTTAGCATTGGTTAAAGATATGTGTGTACCGTCGACGTACTGTATATATTAGTACACTGCGTCACAGTGCACCAACATAAGCGATTGGCATTAACCCTTTACCTAACATGAAAAGCAAGCGACACTTGCAAACAAAATTATTGAATAACTATTTCTTTCATTTTTTGCATCAAAGACATAGATTATGGCACCCTCATTGGATCGAGCTCAACTCGCTCGTTCCAATGAGGTGTTATAAGCTATGTTTTTGAAGCGACAAAACGAAAAAAAATAATGAAAATTGAGCAGCAATTTTTGTAAATAGCACTGGCCATTTTTTACCGTTACGGCTTGTCCAACAACACATCACAGATGACGCAGGTCAGGATCAAACCTACGCCCTTTCAATCTAATGCTCAATGCTCTCACCAATGAATCACCATATTCACTAATGAGCGAAACATTGGGCTAAATAAATAGGATCGAACTCTTTGATGTGTACTAGACTCGAAATACAAATGATTTCATGAAGTGTTTCAAGTGGAATTAATATTTCCTTTTAATGTGACCGACATGGTGCGAAAATGATGTTATATTTTACCTCTCTCCCCGCGGGAACCCCGGGAAGTGAAACAGTGCCTGTTCACTGCGGTACACATGCTCTGTTTTACTGGTACAATAGGACCCAGTCACCAATGCTTGGGAGGTGCAAACCCTCTCTAAAATGGGCAACATGGCTTATTAACGCTCACCCCTGGTCTTGAGTTGATGATGCTCATGTTGTGGTCATGATTAGCCATTGTGCAAAAATATATGACCTTAAACACCAATAAATAAATAAATAAATGTATGGCCTCTAAATAGATTGGAAAATTATAGTATGTTATTATATTATTATTATAATATGTTATTATATTATGTTATTATAGTATGCTATTATAGTGTTATCATAGTAGGGGGCGCGGTGGTTCAGTAGGTAGAGGTGCAGGCTGCAAGCCGAGAGGTCCTCGGTTCGAATCCCTCCTGCGGCAACCGCGTTGTGTCCTTGGGCAAGACACTTCGCCCCATTGCCCACGTGGGGGCACGGTGGAGTTGTGTACAAAGGCGTACTGCACGTCGATGGTGCACCTGTCTTCAACCAATGCTAACCCTGCTTGTGTGGAGTTAGTATGTTGGGAACTGGCAGTTGCTCGGTATTTCTCTCAGATACTCCGGCTTCCTCCATCCGTAAAACTGTCGTGGTCATGATTAGCAATTGTACAGAAATATGTTACCTTAAACGCCAATAAATAAATAAATAATGTTATTTTAGTATGTTATTATAGAATGTTATTTGTTCAAAAATTTGCAGTGAGTCGGTTTTCAAGGCTCTAAATCTTGTTAGCTTGGTATCAGTTTCCTACACTTTATTTACCCACTGATACTTTACAACAAAAGAAAAAGCAACTGTCGAGTAAATTTAAATTTACTCAAAGCTGATGAGAAACTCATTCATAACATTTTTTTCTAAAATTTGATATGAAACTTGAAATTTGATATTCGCACTGCAGGTATACTTCCAAAAAGGCGCACGGTGTTTTAATTTTACAATTGTAGCAACGTGGGTGTTGTCTGTAAACAAGAGCGGATTCTTCTTAACCCTATTGACAACATGAATATCAAAATCTGTGTACAAACTGAACAACTCTACCAGAGAGAGCGTAACCATTGAGGAGAGGGGGTGGGGGTCTGGATAGCCTTGCCCCAATCCCCACCGAAGAACCTAAAAATTCTGAATTCAACGATCTAAGTGAGAGGCAACCAATGAAATTACAGATGATATACCACGTTTGATGTTCTTCAGAGCCCCATTCAAAATAGCGCCATTTGGGGCATATTATTCAACATTTCTCCAGGGGAGACCTACCCCCGGAAATATTTAGGAAAAATATACTGTTCTCGGTCCCGCCAACGAGAGAGGGACACCGCAATGACCCCCTCCCCCCAACTCGAGATTTCGAACTTCGTGATACGATACGCCTACGGCATAAACATGTTTGAACCGCCCCATCCCAGAAATAAATCCATATGCTCCTTCCAATATGAATAACTGGCTACGCGCCTGATATCATATGACTTGTAGAGTGTACGTGTTGTTTTGATACCAAAATTATCTCACTAGTGTCTGCAAGGAAATACACGTTTTCGCGCACGCCGAAATCCGTCAGTATTAGTCACGAATCATTTAATTATGGTACCTAAATATACCAAACTGTATTATATGCAATGTGATGTTTTAATTTGCAATCAAAACATGCTCTGATTGTAAATAAAACATCTAAATGGTGAAAACGTGTAGTGAAATCAAACCAAACTTATCATACAATGCATGTTACTTCCGAACAGATATTCTCTTATCTCTGTCATGACAATAGATAACGAAAATTAGTTTTTGATTTCATCGCATTCGCTAAGAGATAATTCTGGTATCTACTCAAAAACAATACGTATTCCTTTTTATTACACGTATGTTCTATGAAATCCCCATCTACAGCAACACTTTACCATGCGGAAAATGAAAATCCGTTCCGCACATATGTGCCGAACGGAAATCGTTGACGGACTATTTTAAAATAGAAGCGAAAATTCACTGGAATTGTCTACAAATCGTGTACCGCAATTGCAATTTGAATCGCTAGCTAAAATAGCAATACGGGTTCCCCTCGCAAATTTGGTTGACGATCAAATGTGTTTCTTTTTGTTGATAGCTCGTTTCCTGAATTCCTATATGTTCTATGTTGAGGTTGAACATACGCTCCGAGTCGCAAACCTCAGACCATGTTACTGTCTGAGAAATGAAACCATACAATGTAGATTCTCATTATGTATCTGCGTAAAGTAGGCGGATTCGTGGGGT
The DNA here is from genome assembly GCA_031216915.1 of Pictodentalium vernedei. Lineage (NCBI taxonomy): Eukaryota > Metazoa > Mollusca > Scaphopoda > Dentaliida > Dentaliidae > Pictodentalium > Pictodentalium vernedei. The sequence continues at coordinate 97,193,109 of CM062290.1, read as the reverse complement.
TGGGAGCGTACCCGGCGTGACCCCTGTTATTGTATGTTTTTTTTTTATTTTACAAGCATTGAAACAGGGGCACGGTATTATTATAGGTTAATAATATTTGGTTAGTTTCATATCGGCCAAGATAAAAAAAAAACCGAGGTAACTACATAGCAGCTTGATACCGAAGGTCGAAGGCTGATGTGAAGTTATCGAGGGTTGATATATCGGCTTATATGAAACTAAGCAAGTAATAACCTCTTTATTTATTAAAACCAAATCAAATAATTAGAAAATGTTCTCAGATCTGTTCTGAGATCGCTTCTCAAAGTTCAGCTAGTAGAACATCGTGGCTTCCCCAGTGGATAATCCGCGACGTTCTGTTAGCTGAACTATCTGTTCTCTTAGTTCAACAAATCTTCGTTCACGACTCCGAATCTTAATTTGCGTTGGATTTTGTTTACAACTCTCTTCTTTCTTTTTCTTCTCATCCACCCAATCCTTTCCTAATGCCATTATTAATTCCTGGCCATAGAAAAAAAAACTCCTTATGCCTGGTAGCGCCAACTTTAATGAGTGATTGCTTTCGACGAATAACGGTGAACACTTTCGCGGTAATCAAAATCGCTACAGCTAGTAACGCGTCGGGGGGGGGGGGGGGTGGCAACTCGTCATCTGAGTACCAATGTGTACTGGCACATAGAACACATTGGAACTCAGGAGACGAACTTTTGCTTGGTTCATATCGGCCGAGATCGGCACCATACCAGCCGAGTTTGAAATCATATCAGCCGAGCTCGATAAAGGGCGATACTGGGAAAGAAAATCAGCTCTAGTAAGTAATGCTTCATAAAACATGGACATCCACTACCTCTAGTATGTCCACTTATTATCGCCGATAATATCCGGTACCCCATATATACATCTATAGCTACAGCTATTGTGTGTACCGTTATAAATAGCTTCTCTTTTTCGAACTTTGTCGATTTAAAACTACGGGAATATTTTTGATGTCATCGGAGGGATACACTGACCTCTCATTTTCTGAACATTCATCCTGGGACGACCCTGTACACCGCCGACGAGAGGGTATACTCCCGCCTCGTGCTAGCCCTGAACTCTCTGTTATACGTGGGACGGAAGGCGCCTCGCATCACGACCCATACACTTGGATTCGCTGTTGGATACTATGTTGGATAAAGATTGTTTTTTGTTTATTGGTGTTCAGTGTCACTTTTAACATCAATGGCTATGCCAGGACGTCAACACAAGTATGAAATCGAATATCATCAATCGTTTAATCTATTCTACTCGTTTATACGGTTCAAGGATGGGCGTTGTTTACAGTGTCAGTAAAAGCCATATAAAGGTATAAACTTCCAATTTACGGAAAATCGACCACGGCCTCAGAGTGGTTGAGCTTTAAATGGAAAATATATTGTTGTATTCATTCTATATTTAAGCTCGTGAATAGGTGTTTCATACAGAACAGCAAGTGAGTAAAAATAAAAAAAGAAAAATTAATCGGTCGGAAAATGATTTACAGTTCCCTACCAAGGCGCAATGTGTGGTAAATGGGAGTAAAGTGAAGTACTTAATTCAATCATTTTGTACTGTATGACCGACTACCAAAAAATATATCAATGACTGTCTTATTAAAATGGTCTTCATCCAAAATCCAAAAAGACGCTGGAATTCGACAGGATAGAGTATCGAAATGTATTTTTAAAATGTAGATGTAAGTAAGTAACATGAAAAGCAGACGACACTTTCAAACAAAATTAATGAATAACTATTTCTTTCACCGTTTGCATCAAAAACATAGCTTATGGCCCCTCGTTGGAACGAGCTCGTTCCAATGAAGGGTTATAAGCTATGTTTTTGAGGCAAAAACTGAAAACATAATGAAAACAGAACAGCAATTTTTGTAAATAGCACCAGCCATTTTTACCGTTAGGTTGGGTAAAGGCTTAAGTGCGATGTCCAACAACACATCGCAGATGACACGGGTCAGGATCAAACCTACGCCCTTTCGATCTAATGCCCAAATGCTCTCACCAATGAATCACCATCCTCACTAGTGAGCGAAACATTTTGTACTGTATGAACGACTGTCAAAAAATATATCAATGACTGCCATAAAATGGTCTTCATCCAGAAAGATACTGGAATCCGACAGGATAGAGTATTGGAATGAACTTTTAAAATGTAAGATGTAAGTAAGTAACATGAAAAGCAGACGACACTTGCAAAAAAAATTATTGAATAACTATTTCTTTCGTTTTTTGCATAAAAAACATAGCTTATGGCCCCTCATTGGAACGAGCTCAACGAGTAGAGTAAGTCCGCATTTCGAACTTCCGTCGTTACAAACGATTAGAATTTGTACATCAACCTGTTGGTATTCGTTTAATTAAATTATTACGGAACCTCACTTCCGATGTTATGTTGATTCTGTCGTCTGCTCATCCTAATTTTTTGACATGCAAAAAAAAAAAAAAAAAAATAGAAAAGGAAAAAAACTCACAAAAACAAACAAACCCAAAGCATGCATTCCGAAGTGAAGAGAGTCAACCTTTTTCACTACGCGCATCACTTTTTTAATTTAGTTTTTTAACCCTTTGTACAGAGGAGATTTTTTTTTAAAGTCTCGAGTGTTCTTATTGCTTTAGTTTGAACAATACTTTTATTTCAAACAACCATGTTACATGTATCATCAGATGGAACAAAAAGATGAATAAATAAACACGATCCAAGTAGGTTAATTGTATACATGTGAAAAGTAAAACGGAAAAAGACACAGATTGTACAGAAGGGATTCGACAATAAGCTTGGATCTCTTGAGAGTCGTCTCCCTTATAAATGATGGATTCCGGCGAATTGGAGGCTTGAGTCAATTTGGAACACTGTAAGAGACTGCTTAAACTAAAACGGAGAAAGCAAAGTTGAGGAGGCGGTTAGAGAAGTAGGACGCAATTAATGTCTGGCGTGGTATGGTTGGGCACAAAAAGTCAAGTATTGAGAAATTCCCAGCAGAGGAGAAGTGTCCACCACTTGATGTTTTTTTACCTAGGATTTTGGAATGAAGTAAATTCGAGCATTGTGCTCTTAGGGTCTGCTGGAATGTATTGTAGCTTGAGATATCGACGACTTTTCGTTGCGGAATAGTGTTCTGTATATGCTAATCTTCTATTCTTAGCAGAAATACGGAACCGAAACTGGTTAACTCGGCAACCAGGTGTAAATCAATAGAAACCGTTCGGAATTTAACACATTCATCCCTAGTTGATATATTTCGCGTTAGTTTAATTGCAAGCATTCGGAACAATTCACATTTAAATTATTCCGCAGCTCAATGAATATTTTAAGCCTGCAGACTAAGGCCAAAGAAAATTAATCTTTTGATTCTCAGGCAACGGCGCATTCGGGTTTTTTTTTATTTACTTCGGAGGCAAAATTCAAAATGTATAAAACTATCATAGTTTGTGATTTTAGTGGTATCACATCGCGATTTGCGATGCAATATATCATATACATTGATACAGTATGGCAACTCTCTTCGCGAAATGCAACACGGTACTCATACGTATGTACAAAATAAATATTTATTCAATTGGTTGAGAGCTAGATTAGTTTTGGTGAATTGGTTCATCAAAAATTGTTTTATTACACCTTATTGGAGAGTGCCAATAGGCACTCTGCAATAATTTGTAATAGAACAGATTTGTATAAACAAACTATTATTTACGTTTGACTGAATACGAAACATGGATAAGGATAGTGTGGGCTTTTGCACTGGTACCCACATTTTTTTTTTTTTTTTTTTGTGGGGGGGGGGGGGGGGGGGGTAATTGTGGCTTCTAGCACTCCTTATTATTTTTGATCTCCATTTTAGTTGTTCTATATTGATTTTGTGTTGTATGATCACTGTTACAAAAACAAACTATCAGTGAAATCAACATGGAAGCTCTATTATAGAATTTTAGGCTCTCACAACACGATTTTATGCATCGGCGACCATTCCATCAGGAATAAAAATTAAAATAAAAACCGCCCTCCATCATTCGTTAAAAAAAATGCCTGAGAATCAATTATTTAATTTTGTTTGGCCTTATGGCTGCAGGTTTAGAATATTCATTTTCTACTCCTTATCTGCTCGTTATCTTCTCACTTGCAGTCTTAAATTCAGTACTCTAACCAAAGAGCCATCGAGCTTCCTCAGAGCCTTCTCTTATGAATGGACAAAAATCCTTTCTCCACACAGGTAAACACGTTCATAGTACACGTTTGGCTGGATTTGTATTGAAAATCATTTTATAATATAAATGACAAACCAACCCAGGTGTAGATACATCCCTAACTTGTTTCGTCATGGAAACAGAGATTCGAAAAAGTTATTGTCCTTGAAATTGTTAGAAGCGCGAGAATTATTTATTTGTTTATTGGAGTTTAACGACACTTTCGACAGCCAGGGTCACCTCGTGTCCGACAGTTTTATGGGCGGAGGAAGCCGGTGTACCCGTAGAGAACTACCAAGCAACTATCAGACTCCCATACGTACTAACTCCACACAAGCAGGGTTAGTGTTGGTTGAAGACAGGTGCACCATCGACGTGCTCTACGCCTTAGTACACAGCCACACCGTTCTCCCACGTGGGCAATCGGGATTAAGTGCCTTGCCCAAGGACACAACGCAGTTACTCCTGGTGGGAATCGATCAATGAACCTCTCGGTTTGAAGTTCAATGCTGTAACCACCGAGCAACAACGCTCCCGATGCGAGACAAAGGTCCAATTAAAAAGCAAATAATTATTGAGAAAACACCCATGTCCTATGGCATTTGTAAACATACCGCCAGGTTTCCGTGGAAACGACCTTGTTTGTGGAAACGACCCTGTATAAGCTCTCTGGCTTTCTGTCGGATCCACCATCAACATTGTTGTACTTTGTATCTCTTGAAAATGTTGAACAAATAAATATTGTTTAAACTAAGTTTCCTTTTGTTACTTTTAATAAAAGAAAACAACAGGCAGCTCCCGGAGTTTTCCTGATGTATTCATTCAATAAAAGTAACAAAGTAAAACTTCTCTTTTTATAGTAAGCTAATACGAAGCAAATAGTTCACAAATAATCCGCTATTAAGAATACCTCTCAGTATCACTTTTCCCAATACTTTGCGTCCACTTTTGCTCTTTATTTAGCGAATATCTTTTTATTACACGCCTGTACTATGTAATCCCCATCCACAGCAACACTAAACCATGCATGCGGAAAATAAAAATCTGTTCCGCACATATGTGCGGAACGGAAATCGTTGATGGACTATTTTTAAATAGAAGCGAAATTTCACTGCAATTTCTACAAATCGTGCAACGCAATTACAATTTGAATCGCTAGCGATAGTTGAAAATCGTCCCCTGAGTTCCAATGTGTTCAATGTTCCAGTAGACACATAGAACACATTGGAACTCAGGGGACGAAATAGTAACACAGGTTCCCCTCGCAAATTTATTTTGCGATAAAATGTGTTCTTTTTGTTGATAGTTGCCGAATGAATTACTGAGTGTCCTAATATTTTTTATAGACGCGAAGGCGTGTAATAAACACAGAGCGACACGCGTGTGTGAATGGGTTAATCGATATGTTGATATAATGAACCGAGAAAAGTTACGAACATCAAAAGGTTGTGAAAACACCGTTTTCTTATTTTTAACCCTTTACCTAACGTAACGGCCAAAACCGGCCAGCGCTATTCTCAAAAAACGCCAATTAATTTTCATTATGTTTTTCATTGTTTGTCTCAAAAACATAGGTTATGACCCCTCGTTGGAACGAGCTCATCGAGCTCGTTCCAACGAGGGGTCATAACCTATGTTTTTGAGACAAAAAATGAAAAAAATTAGTTATTCAAGAATTATTTTTGCAAGTGTCGTCTGCTTTTCAGGTTAGGTAAAGTTTTAAAATGGGTTTCAACGGAGAATAATAGTCAAATGTCCAAATTTATTCGGAAAAATATATAAAAAGCCGGCTTCTGTTTTTTTATACTACTCCACAAGAAAATGCATGAAGTTTGTGAATTAATGCGCACAACAACGATACAAATTCGCTAACATTTCGAAATTTCAATCTTTATATGAAATTCCTATACTCTTCGTGTTTAATTTGCTTGCAGCTTTGCGAAATTAAGCCGAGCGAACTTTTCCGTTTTCTCTTCAAGTGATGAAAATTGTAAGACATGGCAGGATATAAGTATGGAGAAGGCGTACTTTGTTAGTGATACAACGTGTTTTATTTGATTTATGTTGCGGTTAGGAGGTTGGGGTATAAAGACTAACACTACTCACACCAGGCATTTCGTTAGAAACTAAAAACTCGGTCGGAATTTTCATTTAAAATGGTCCATACTCATTAAGAATGAAATGAAATAAAATAATTTATTCAACAATACACATTGGTACAAAATTCATGCTGAAACTAGCTCTTTAGAAGCATTTTACGTCTAACGCAAAAGAAGGTTAACCCCTTAACTAACGTACAGGATATCAAAATTTATTATTTTATTTATTGTCGTTTTTGAATTAAAAAAAATCAACAAAACCATATCATGTGATCCCTCATTGGAACGTGCTCGTTCTAATGTGGGGTCGCGTGATATGGTTTTGTTTAACCCTTTACCCAATGAATCGCCCACATCCGCCTGCGTTATATGCAAATTTTACATCTGAAAAAATATTATTTTTAAAAAAATTTCAACACAACCATATCTTGTGACCCCTCTTTGGAACGAGCTCGTCTAGGTCGTTCCAATGAGGGGGGGGGGGGGGGGGTCGGGTCACATGATATGGTTTTGTTGAAATTTTTTGAAAAATGTTAAAAAATGATTTTTCAAATAATAAATGTTGATATCGTCTGCGTTGGGTAAAGAGTTAAAAACATTTTGAACAATACATTTTTTTCAACTGCTTAATTTGTAAATTACGCGGGTGGATGCGGTCGATTCCGCGCTGAAAGGCTTTATTATAACCGGCACCAATTATAGTGTAAAAAAAGTAGAAATATTTTACAAGTTTTTTTTTGTTTATTTGTTTTTTTTCTCTATTCGCTTTGTTTCAGTTTCTTTTGTATTTTGCAAGGTTTTGTAACTATATTTATTTGCCCGTAACAACCAAGTTAATTCCACATTTGATAACATTTGCAAATTAAGTAGGGGAGCGCGGTGGCTCGAAGGTTACGGCATTGCACTTCTAAATGAAATGTCTACGCTTCGATTGTCACCAGAGGTAACTGCGCTGTGTCCTTGGGCAAGCACTTAATCCCGAGTACCCACGGGAGTACAGTGGCGTTGTGTACCAAGGCGTACTGCACGTCGATGGTGCACTTGTCTTCAAACAATGCTAACACTGCCTCTGAGGATTTAGTAAGTTGGCAAGTCAGACTGTTGCTCGCCGCTGCTTGGTGGTTCTCTCCGGGTTCCTCCATCTGTAAAACTGACCGACACGAGGTGACCTTGGATGTCGAAAGTGTCGTTGAACCACAATAAATACATAAATAAATAAAGTGGTGCCCACAAACAGATATGAGCTGCATGTATCACCACTGTTGTAATTAGGATGACGTAAACTGCAAATGGGATGAACATGGGACAATTATGGGGAATTCTGGGTTTTGTGCACAGAGGAATTTTGTAAATAAAAAATCTTCAAGCTCATCAGAAAACGTCATAGTCTACGACTTGTCTCGGTTCTGGGGTAAATAATACATATAACTAAAATTCACCAGCTTCATAAACAACTTTATACAGACATTCTAAAATCAGTTGGGTTAAAAATTAACCCAAATCGACTGGGGTGAGTGAATATGAACCCAATTTGGTTCATATTCACTCAACCCAGTTGATTTGGTTTAATTTTTAACCTAACTGATTTAAGAGTGGACGATGTTTACATTTTGTTTTTGTGAACTCTAAAATGAATTTGAACAGCCAACTTACCGCTCATAGAATATGTTGACTTTAATTGTGAACACACTCAAAACATTGCACATTAAATCATTCGTAGAAACTCCAAAGAAAATGATAACAATATTTTTAACCACGTGCCTCTGAGAGTAATCGTATTGCGGTAAGCTGTCGATGATGATATCTACAGGGCACGGATAGCAGACGACACTTGCAAAAAAGTATTTAAATAACAAAGCATTATAATTTTTTCTTTAAATCATAGTTTATGACTCCTTATTTGAACGAGCTCGTTCCAATGAGGTGGCATAAATTACTTTTTGCGTCCAAAATTTAAAAATATAATAAAATTTGAGTGGTGATTTTTGTGAATAATATTGACCGGATATGGCCATTACGTCAGGTAATGAGTTCGATCAGCTGCGACAAGCTGTCTGTTGAGCGCGTCATTTCTGCCGTGCCATAAGAAGCAATTTTGGAGAGTTCCAACAATTTGTGCTGAATTACCCAAATAAACTCGAAATCATCTCCCTGACGAGGACGGTCTTAAGGTATAGCCCAGGGAATTTTTATGTACCTCACCTAAAGTAATATTCTTTATTCTTAGCTAAGTCATGGACTGTGGCCCCCGTCGGGATGAGGGGATCCAACTGAGGGGCTGCGACCTGTGTAATATAGGAAATATCTGGAGGAGGGCCGCATTGTTCGTTGGGATAATATCTAAATTTAGATGGGTTGCGTTGGTTTAAAGTGTAAAAAAAATATTAAAAATAGGCTTTGACTATATTTAATGATCATGTCGCTCTTCTACTGTAAACGTTTATTTGTTATTGTTCTGGTTGTCTTAATCTGACTGAAAATAAATTTCATTGCACTCACACATTCTGTATTTAATATGAGGCGATTGTAATGGATAAGAGAAAGAAAACTGAAACGCGTTATATACATTCTGGGCTATTTTCTAAGACAAGATATTGATCATGAACATATAATTGGATTTGTGGTTTCATTTGTTTTGTAAAATTCAGGGTTGCCTGAAACAAAAGAAGTGATAGGCCTCTATCAAGATGTTCGGAAATCGTCATTCCAAATACTATATATACATGGAAACAGAAGGAACATGTAAGTGACATCACGCGAGTCCTAGACGAGGGTACATATTTATCAAACAGAGTAATAATAACAAACCTTTGTAATATGATATGAAACCTTTTTCCCAGCATTAACCCTTTACCTAACAAATCGAGTGCAACCTCCCGCGTAATATATAAATTAGCTGTTGAAAAAAAAAACAAATTTAAAACGTCATCAAAACTATATCATGTGACCCCCTCATTGGAACGGAACGAGCTCTTCGAGCTCGTTCCAATGAGGGGGTCACATGATATGGCTTTGTTAAAAGTTTTTGAAATATTTGAAAACTAATATTTAAAATAATATATTTTGATATCGCCTGTGTATGGTAAAGGGTTTAACACGTACTTTAAATGCGTCGAAAGACGATCATTCAATAGCATTCTTGAAGAAGTCCAGGGTGTACGCAAGTGGATTCCTGCACGAAGCACGAACTCCGTTTCAGCACGCAGTGAAACTACAGCGCTCTGCCCAGCTACCACAAAAAAACTAACCTTGAAACTTATTAAGTTTCCGGATCGTATTGTCTCGATGAAGTGTAGCAGGTTTTAAACGTTCAGTGCATTTATTTTGCTCGAGGTTGTATTCACACTAAAGTGGGAGCGAGTGTTTTTGTTGGAAATATACTAATTACATGAGTCAACAGTTTCGATTCGGGTGCAATTGCTATTTCCAGTGGGATGCGGAATTAGTCGCTCGCTGGAATAAATCTTCCGCATTCCACTTGAAAAAATCAACTGCACCTGAGTGAACCAGTTTATCCATTATTTAAATCACCGATACACCATCCCAGAGTTATACACTAAAATCGCTATTTATTTTGTATGTTCTAACATTTACTTTCAAAAATGGAGGTTTTTGGAGATTCTGAATATGTTGTAGATAAAAAAGGAAAAAAAAAATCAATAAAGAAAATAAAAAAAAATGAGATAAATAAAATGAAATAAAATAAATAAATAAATGAAATATAATATAATATAATATAATATAATATAATATAATATAATATAATTATAATATAATATAATATAATATAATATAATATAATATAATATAATATAATATAATATTATAATATAACGAAATAAAAATGAAAAGAAGAAAAATTGAAATCAGATTGATGTCACGTTTACACCCCGATGGTTTTAATATCGATCGGTATCGAACAGCTTTGTCCATGTTGCCACAACGATAGTTATGTTCAGAATGACTTTGAACAAAAAGATATAATTAAACCTAAAATTTATTTGACACATACAGTCCAAGCCTGTAGATTCAGTTAGCACCGTATGTATTGTGGCTGTCATATAGCCATAGTTGGAGAAAGTGACCTTAGTATCCCGTATAGTCATCGATGATGTCAATGACCTCCCGGCCAATGAACAAATACGCCAAAAGACAAAATTACTTCACATAATATTAACCCTTTACCCAACGTAACTGCAAAAACCGGCCAGCGCTATTCTCAAAAATCGCCAATTAATTTTCATTACTTTTTAATTTTTTGTCTCAAAATTATAGGTTATGACCCCTCGTTGGAACGAGCTCATTCCAACGAGGGGTCATAACCTATGTTTTTGCGACACAAAATGAAAAAAAATAGTTATTCAAGATTTTTTTTTTTGCAAGTGTCGTCTGCTTTTCATGTTAGGTAAAGGGTAAAATACTTTTTTCTTTATTAAGGTGTTATGACACTTTTTAGCAGTCAGGGTCACCTCGCGTCAGACAGTTTTACGGGTGGATGAAGCCGGTGAGAATACAGGGCGGCGACTCCCCACCGTTCTAATTGAACACAAGCAGGGTTACCATTGGTTGAAGGCAAGTGCACAACCGACAATACGCCTTAGTACACAGCCCCGCCGTGCCCCCACGTTCGCAATCGGAATTGAGTGCGTTGCCCAGTGACATTACGCAGTTACCCTGGCGGGATCGAACTGTAGACCTTTCGGTTTTAAGTACAATGCCGAGTTAAAAAGTTACATTAAGCTCAAATGAACAAATGAAACACAACCTTCCCGGCCAAAGACCAAGAAATGAGAACGAAAAGTTTAACATTTTTTATGCTTGGAAATCATCTCGGGAAATAGATGTTGAAAATGATCGCAACTCCTTTCAACAAATACATACTCAAATTCACCTAGCATTATAAATAAATAAATAAATAAATAAATAAATAAATAAATAAATAAATAAATAAATAAATAAATAAATAAATAAATAAATAAATAAATAAAATGACTTCGAAGTGAACAAACTATTGAATTGAATTGAATTGAATTGAGATTGAAGCCACCTGCATGATCATGAGAAAATCGTTTAATATGCTTTTCCCATAACAAGGCTAGATTTTCTGTGAATATTTAAATTAGCTGCAATGTCTGAGACAGCTTTTCCGAACGGCCATCGGTGGTGACCATAACATTTCCGACAAAAATTAACAATGCAAGATTTCCGACACGAGGTACCCCATGGATGTCGAAAGTGACGTTAAAGCCCTATAATAAAGATATAACAATGCAACGCAGGGAGGATATTCTCTTTAAATGTCTAAAAATTAAAATGACCATCACTCTGGCAGTTTGCAATATTTGTTTTCGAAACAGTGTAGGATGGCTATAGCATAAGTAAAGAAAACGCAAAAATACAGACCTCTCACCATCCCACAGACTCCGTAGGTAGTTCAGCCAACCCAGCCCTGGCAAGACTGGAAAATTCACTCTCCCACGCGAAGTGGATATTGGTATAGGGCGAGCTAATAAACATATTTAGGCCACCAGTCAATCGAGTAGGAAATTATATTGTCAGTGTCTGTGAATTTTACTCGGAAAACCATCTGTTTAAAGCAAAGCCGGTTGGTTACACACTAAAATAAAACATTTTAGTTCCCGGGCAGTTTCATTTCTGCGTAAACATTAATGGTCCATTTACATGACAGACAAAAATTATATTACCTTGTTTCAAACAAAAATATCTGAATTAAATGTCTCTTTTTATTTTTATTATAAATTTACACACAGAATACTGGACAAAGATATACAAAATCAATATTGCCTCCATACCATAGCGGGATACTGTGGTATGAAGGCAATATTGATTTTTAATAATATTTGTAGGACGGCCAACTTTTAAGTCACTCGTCCTGTAGGGCATGCCAGTATGTTTTGAAAAAAGATAAACAATTGCCCAATCCACGATTTTAATTTGTTTTAATTTAATTACCACTACCCAAAAGAAAGGATTTTTTATAACATTTCATTTGCAATTTAAAAACTTCACATTAAACCATTTGTTAGGGTGCATGAAAGTTGAGAAAAGGAAATCCTGATTAAATTGAAATGCACATGTTTCTACATTATTTCAAAACATTCATACATACCTGTTTTAATATTTTCTTGAAAAGTTATAAGTAAACTGTCTATCTCTGTACGGCAAGTATTACGTCTCGAATTTTACAATAAGTTGACAAGTCAATCGTCTCTCAATTCATAAACTTCTTAATTATTAAGATCTATGTTCCGATTAAACAACCCCATGCTTTTAAAAACCTTTTGCGTTCACGGTCCAACGAATATAAAATCTTCACGCCGAATTTTATTGGGCAGAGGAAGATGTCAATAAAATTTAAATGCGTTTGTAATTTAAATGAACGGATCTTACCGACACATGAAATAAAGTTCCAGGTTGCGGTTAGTATTATGTTTGTTTGTGGATTTCAATTGGTGAATTCGTCAATGATATTTACTAATTTGTCTTAAATGGAGACATTCCAAAATATGTTTGGTTTTTGGACTCCTGGTACGACGATCGACATAGTTTTTTTTTTACCGGTAGCACATTTCCACTATGGGGAAACTACCTTGATATTTCAGCCATTCGAAAACTGTTTAAAGTGAATAATTTTGACCAGGAGCATAGATATTATTTTATCCCACCACTAAGGTACTGACATAGATGTAAAGTCGTGTGAGACAGCTGGGAGAGATATGCCCGTCTCACCCCCCTAACGTGACAGCTATCTCACCCCACCCACGTGACCAACCTATATTGGCTCATTAGCATATTTAATGAGCGCATGACTTTGCAATCATCGCACGTTCTTCTGTAAACAAACGACATGGTGTCACATTTCGGAAATATTAGCAGACAAACGTTTGTCGAAGAAAATAGAAATAAAAACACAAACCGCAAAACCAAAGGACACTTGACTCTTTTATATGGATTTTTGGATGAACGCCATTATGAGTGGAGCGAGTTGCACGAAATTCCCGTCGAAAAGTTATGCGAATACATTGCAGAATTCATAATATGACGTCATAGGAATGTATCAATGTTCATGTCACTGCAAATCTTTAACCCCTGTCTTGCCGGCGTTGGAATTTAATTTTGTGGTATATACCTGTGGTATATACAAAACTTTTGCGCGCTCTTTCCGATAACCAGTTTTCTTCAGAAATAGACAATACAATTGGTCGATGAAGCTAGCTGCACGTGCCACTGAATTACTTTTGATGACCTCAGACTGTTTTGTTGGGGGAGAAAAATTATCCCCGATGGAGGCGAGTGTGAAATGGGGAAATCTCACCCTCGGGACAAGATATTTGGTCCAGACACTCGGTAAGCCTCGTGTCTGGCCCAAATATCTTGCCCTCGGGTGAGATTTCCCAAACTCACACCCTCACCCACCAATGATAATAATACTTTGCTGCTGTTAGTGTCTCGAGGCCATCATATTATAAATAGATGTCATGTTTTATGGCTACCTGCAGATCAGTGATGAAAATGTATAGTCTGTTTTATTTCAGCAGTGAACTGAGAAATGATTAGTGGTGAATATAATGAGTTTGGAGCTCTTCAATGAGGGATAAGCGGATTTCCATACTGTCCAAAATAGTTGAGCCTCGTTTTCTCATAAAGGAGAATATATACGCAATTCCGTTGTTTTTCTTTTAATGTAGTGATTCTATCTTCTACTAATCGAAGTTTCACAAAATCTAGGTACCGTGAGTCAAAACTGGGTTATATCAAAATTCACGAACTTTCTAAAATATGTTTCAGTAGTTACGGGGGTTAGAGTCTGCAAACAAAAAAACACGTACGCATGGCCAGGATGGGTTGGTGGCTCAAAGGTGGCGGAAAACGTTTTTTTTTTCAAAGGTTTATAAATGTTTTCCTGGTGCATTTCGGATTTATAATTTTGTTCTTAAATACCTTATAATTGGATACATACAATAATTAACTCCTGTACATACACGCTGCGTAAGTTTTAGATTAAACATATTTTTATTTGCCATTCAACAATGCAAATAAGGATTGGAGGACAAGTGCTTACCACTTAGAAAACTCTCCGCTCCTGTACAAAGACTAACAGATTACAAAAGGCAGAACAAAATATAATAATATATAAACATTATACACAAAAGGAAGTTAACTCAAGAGAGAGGGAGAGAAAGAAAGAGAGAAGAGAGAGAGAGAGAGAGAGAGAGAGAGAGAGAAAATCGGGTAAAAGCAGAATGAAAAAAAGAAGTCAAAGGCAAACAAAAGACAAAAAAAAACAAAAACAAAAACCAAAACCTCAATATACAACAGAAATTCCAGTGACGATGATCCCCCCACCCACCCCCACCCCCCACCCACCCACACACATTTTATTCAGTTCTAAATTTAGTTTAGTTCCACCAAAGAAAGTTCAAAGAACATGTTGAGGCCATTCAATCTTTGCGTGTTCTTTCCTCGTCCGTACTAACCTAACATCCGCCGTGTTGTCCTCACACAGATTGATTTTCAAGTCCCGCTGTGAGAGAACACCCACAGTGGAAGTCACATCATTTTTACAACCCTGGGGCACTCAGATTTGCAGAGAGACGCAGCTAATTCTGCAACTGTACATCAAATCTATGCGAGTCACGCACACATTTTTGAACAGATAAGAAAACTGATACATTGCTACTTTCGGGTAATGACGGGCTTCCATATAAAAATAAATCCAATGAATTCCATTTGGGCGTGAGTTTCAACAAATCATCTACGAGGATACAGCGAATATCAGAATTTAAAGGACACAGGAAGAAATACTGTTCTGCATTCTCAACGCCATCCTTATATAAGAAACATGGAGAATCTGAGATGTAATTGCGGAATTTGTCACCATGATTAAGGTCACTACATCCAGTTCGCAATTTTGCGTGAATGATGTTGTATTTCCTTATACCGGTTGAGAAATGTGTTGGAGGCTTACACAAGGGTGGTGAGATGGACTTCTTGAATTCCCCAAGCGACCGACTGTTTCGAACAGCTTCTGGTAGGGTGTTCCACACTTCAGTACATGAAGGGAAAAAATGATCGTTTGAAGAGTTCCGTTCGACAGAAATAAGGGACAAAATTAGACGCGTTTCGTAAATTATATTGGGATATGTCGGCGACACGAGATGGTAAAAGATCGTGGATGAATTTCGGAGCATCTCCAGTGATAATTTTGTAAAAGTTACACGTTTTCTGAACATAGCGCCTGTTTTCCAGACTACTCCAACCAACTTCCAACAAAAGTCGATCCCGTGGAACAGATCTTGTCAACCCGCTCACTATTCGGGCTGCGTCGTAGTGAATATCTTCAACACGATTCAGTTGATACTAAAGCGCACCGTTCCACGCAGAACTACCATATTCCAAAATCGGTAATATGAATGCATGATATATTTTTTCGAGAATTTTTCTATTAAAAGTATACTTCAATTTTCTTAGTTGGGACAATCTCGAGCAGGCCTTTTTACAAATTTTATCAATGTGAACTGACCAAGACAAGTTTGACTGCAAGTTTAAACTCAAATGTTTGTGAGAATTACAAAAAATCAATTGTTTCGCCATTAAACAAAATATTTAATGACGAGATATTTTTGTTAAGTGTGAATAGGATTGCTTTCGTCTTTTTTGCATTAAACGAAATAAGCCACGTGTTAGCCCATTCGTTTACTTTTTTGAGTTCCTCATTCATTTTTGCTTCGACGTTGCAGGGGTCACTGGACGAGTCTGTCAGACACGTGTCATCGGCAAACATGCGAGTAACTGAATCAATATTGTCGACGATGTCACTGAAATATATAAGAAACAGGAACGGTCATAGGACCTATCCCTGTGGAACCCCAGCCTTGACTTCCTTACAGTTGGAATTACAACTATTTATTTTTACCATATGTTTTCTGTCTTTTAGATAGCTGTGAAACCAGCGGAGCAAGGGACTCGAGATACCGTACTGTTTTAATTTGTAAAAGATTCCTCAGCGCCATACTCTATCAATTTCAAATGCCTTTGAAATATCACAAAAGACACCACATGTATATAAGTTTTTATCCACTGCGTCACAAAGGTTGTGATAGATCTCTAATAATTGGTAAACGGTGCTGATGTTTTGGAAGGAAGCCTGACTGTAATACATAAAATAGATTGTTGTCTTTAAAATATTTATAGACTTCCTTAAAAACAACCCGCCCATTATTTTACCACTACAACACAATAAAGAGATAGGTCGATAATTTTGGGGTCTTGACGATCCCCTTTTTTGTAAAGAGGGATCACATCAGCACATTTCCACTCCAGGGGAAATTCCGACAACTCCAGTGATGTAGAATAAAGCAGAAATAAAGGTCTGCTTACACTTAATTTAGTTTCCTTTAACATTTTATGTCCAATACAATCATTTTGTTAGTTTTAAGAGAATTGATAATCTGAATAATGTCTTCCTGAGTAAAAGAAATTTTGCTAAATGATTGCGAACATTTGCGTTTAAAAGGGGGGTGGGGGTGGGGGGGGGGAGTGGGAGGTTGTTTGCTATTTGAGTTCAACATACTATTTTGAATAAATGCCTTGTTTAAAAGATCAGATTTTTCATAGCCGGTTTCAAAAAGAGTGTTTCGTGAATCAATTTTCAGCGTCGGTATTCCTGGATCGGAGGCAAAGTTGTTTTGAAACATCTTAACAATATGCCAAAATTGCGTAAGTTTTGCAACTACCAATGATGGTTGAGTGTGTCTGGGGCATCTTTGGTTATTCTGGACTTATCCAAAAGAATGTCCAGAAATTCTTATCAAAACACAGCAACACAACGTCCCCTGAGTTCCAATGTGTTCTATGTGCCAGTAGGCACATAGAACACATTGAAACTCAGTGGACGACAAGGTGAATGGAGCTATGTAAAACGTTTGGGAAGTGTCGATTGATCCGTTGTAGTGTAATACAACTCTAAACTGAAAGCTCATATCATGACAGAACAGCATTGATAACAGCACATGGGATAATTAGATTGTTTTGAACTCGCAAAGCAAATTTCCAGAAATCATTCAACGAAGCATGGCCAACGCCATTTTGATGACCAAGTCTGATTTGTACTCTGGTGGCTGTATGCTTGACACAAGTTGAAATGGGTATTTTATCCTTTTTGACGTTATTTGCGTTGTAACTTCACAAGTTTTGTGTAGATCGCAAATAAACTTAGCATGGCTTCAGAACTGGAACTGCCGCGTCCACATGCGAAGCCTGGTCTCCGAAAGTGTTGTGCTTATATATCGCCTTGACGCAAATTTAAAGCGGTATTTTTTCCTTATTGACATTGTTTGCATTGCAACTTCAAAAGTTTCGCCTTCATCGCAAACAAACTTGACAAAATTTCCGGATTGTTACATCTGCGTCAACATGCGAAGTTTGGTTCCCGTAAGCGCTATGGCTATGGGTGCCTGTTTGATAGAAGCAGAAAGTTGTATTTTTTTTCCTTTTTAATGTTATTTACGTTTTATCATAAACCTATTAATATAAAACACGGGATTTCCACTGTTCTGTCTGCTCTATAAAAATATAAAGTTGTATCGCAAATGTGATGATACAAAACACGTTCGATTTCGTTTCCAACATAAACAGAGAAGGTACCCATCTAAATAAACACGTCAATGATTGGTCGAATACACCGGACTCGAGATCGCTTGGAAATTCCAAGTTCCTCATTTAGATTTGTTTACCACGGATATTTAAACAATTAGATTCGTGTCAAGAATTTACAAAATAAAAATAACATTCTGACTGCTTGTTCCCTGACAAATACTTTCCACAACTGGTCATATAATGATGGAATGTGCTAAACTTATTAGCTATCTAAAAACATTTTGCTGTCTTTTTCCACGCAGTTTAGTCAATATTTGAAGTTCAATAATCGTGACCGACACTGATCGACATCAGTTGATTTCGACTAATTGAATGTCGTAAAAATTAAAAAGCAAATTATGGTTGGTACCCCCCGCCAACTAACAGTGATTTCATGTTGGCAACGAAGGGAACTCAGCAATTATCCAGCTAAAAAGTGCTTTTAGTTCAATTTTCGTGTAGACTGGTTGTTACATGGGGAGTGTGTGATAAATACAGAACCGCACATACGTTTGAATGGGTTAAGAATGTATGCGATAATTCTTAACCCAGTCATGTGCGGTTCTGTATATGTATTTCCTAAAGTTTTGCATTATTCCTTAATATACTTGGCAATTCTGCTGAACTGTCACCGCTTCGTCGACATAGCAAGTTTGGTCTCCTTATGTGCCATGGTAATAGCTGTGCTCGTGACACACGAAAAGGTATATTTTTCCCCTTTCTGTGTCATTTGAGTTGTAACTTAAAACGTTTTGCGTCATGCCAAAATGAGAAGTTTGGTGCCTTAAGTGCTATAGTAATGGTTGTGGACGTGACGAACGTATTTTGGGCACCATAAACGCTTTTGGGGTTAAAAACATCGAAAATGACGGTATACCAAATATACCACAAGCAGCTATCTTTTACTTTTCAAGCGCTACAACACACTAAAATTTCATGGAAATCGGACAAACTTTAATTTTTGCGACGTTGAGACCCGACCGTCACCGAACGTCAGCACACAGACGAATTTTTTTGTCGGCTAAAACTGACTGCATTTGTAATTATGATTTTTGATGGAGACTATATTTCCCAAATTTTGAAAAGGAAAGTTCAATAGCATGGCCAATATTGAACGTTGATGAAAACGACGTCAATATGACGGTATTTTGGGTAAAGGTTGAATTTGAAATTGTAACAAACTGTATTGTATGGAGACACCGTCAACGCCAGAGTGTGTGGAATGTGATAGCTGTGTGTATTTATTAACAGAGAGCTATGCGAATATCCGCATTTTTAACGAAAAATGTTCATAAACATCCTAAAAAAAGTGACATATGACGATAAATCGAAAAACTAAAAAACACGTATCTCTTAATTTTTTACAACAGACTAAAATTTTATGAAAATCGGCCGACATTCAATTTTTCGTGACTGCGACGTCAACAACGTCACCCGAGAATTCGACAATAACCGCTAAACATTTCCCAGGTCATTGCCACATTTTTAGACATGCTTTTTCTTGGGAGAATATATTTCCAAAATATCGAGGGCGAAACTTGAATTATGGAGTTGAAATTAAAATTTTAAGTAAAACTCATAAATTTGGCGCTGTTTTTGGATAAAGGCATGGCATAAAAAATGGCATCCTTAACTGAGAACGAAAAGATTAACCCTTTGAATACGAGAGGCCGCTTTTCCGGCCCAGGAACATGATATGTCATAATTTCACACAGTAGGGTGACCGCTAAGTGAATGTGTGGAGTAGACCGATTAATATTTTCAACGTGCAGCCCAAAGGCTGCACGTTGAAAATATTAATGGAATTACCCCCAAATAATGAATACGGACTCCTCCAACTGTTTCCCAAGAACTTACATGAAATATCCCACCACTGTTCAAATGGTTAATATGTGCGTCAAATTTTGCCGACACCCAATTTCAGAATCCCTTTTAGGACATAGATCCCCTTTTTACAGAAAGAAGTCGAAGAGTTGTGTGTGGAGTCACTCATTGCTTTATAGTTCACTTGCTCTATGAGATTCGAGCATTATGTTTTTATTTATTTATTGGCGTTTAAGGTCACACATTTCTGCACAATGGCTAATCATGACCACGACAGTTTTACGGGTGGACGAAGCCGGAGTACCCGGAGAGAACCACAGAGAAACGGCGATCAACTGTCAGACTCCCCAGCATACTAACTCCACACAAGCAAGGTTAGCATTGCGTCCCCTGAGTTTTAATGTGCTCTATGTGCCAATAGGCACATATTGGAACTCAGTGGACGATCGGTTGAAGACAAGGCAAGTGCTTCATCGACATGTAATACGTCTTAGTACACAACGCCACCGTGCCGCATGTGGGCAATGGGAAGGGGGTGGGTAAAGTGTCTTGCCCAAGAACACAACGGGTTGCAGCAGCTGGTATTCGAACCTAGGACCTCTCGGCTTGCAGCCTGCACCTCTACATACTGAGCCACCGCGCCCTCATGAGATTCGAGCAGGCTATAGTGTAATGATAGTGATATGAACTGGGATCGTTAGCGACATTAAAGTACTAAGTAGTTCCACACGTTAGTAATGGTTGAGATACTCTAGCACGGGACATAAAGTGATGGCAAATAGTAATAGTACAAGACTGCAACGCTGGTGGAACACCATAATAATGGTGAATACAGTGGAAACTGGCCATAGGCCAGATGGTGGTGATTATGGACAAGTGGTGGCCTTGGAGCTATGGAGGTGCTGGATGGTCTAGAAGCCAGGAGTTGTGTATGAGCTAGTACCCATATAGCAGCTAGGAGCCATATAGGAGCAAGGAGCCATATAGGAGCAAGGATATATAGAGAGAACGCGATGTGTGTTTGAATCGGTGGGTTTTTTACATAACGAGTTGGAATAGCATAGTCATATTCCGCGAGAGCCTACGCCATTCCAACTCGTTATGTAAAACACCCACTGATTCAAACTCAAATCGCGTTCTGTGTTTATCACACATCCCATGCATTAAAATTCATTTAAATAAACAAATTTTAATTCCGATGTTTAAACCCAAAAGGTGAAGAGTCCGTTTGTTTTGACTGAAGCTGTACTGATCTAATGGATCGATAAAAAATCAAAATAACCTGTTGGGAACCAGTGTTTGTTGAAATTCGTATCGCTGTTTCTCTTCGGCTGGTGCCCATTGGCGCCTCACCATTTGGTGGCTACTAATGTTAGTAAAAATATAAGTACAAATTTGTGCAGATTTGCAATAAAGTTCGAAGCATGTCAAGATGTACGAAGATTTACCGAAATAAAGTTGACCAGTTTAGATATAAGGGGATCCACAAAACGAGTCGACCACGGAACTGGATTGATGTTCTAGTTGGAAATGATTGGGTTTTTAAAAAAAATATTATCTCATTTTTGGTTAACTGATTTTTTGTGAACCGACATTATTTTGCTTTGGACGTTTTCATTTTCACACTACGTCACAGACGGTCGATAATTGTATAACGAAATTTGGAAACTTTTCGAAGCGTAACTAATGACTCGATGGGAAAGGAACTGGAATGAACGGCGCTGGGAAAAAAGTTCCGGCTTGTACATCATCACCCATTGAATGCAGGATCATTTATGCCATGTGTCGTTAAATAGAAGGGTTTAAAGTTGAATGAATGTGTAATAAATATAGAAGCAGCGTTGTAGGTATCCTCAAATACAGAGATGAGTCGTAAAGCAGTATGTGTAGTCACTCGTTCGAGCAGTTACTCGATAGTTACTCGATAGTTACTCGATAGCTCATTTGCTCGATTGAATTCGAGTCATTCGAGCGATGACTTTTTTTCAGTAACTGCTCGATATCGTATTTGGCGAACTTGGAATAGGTATGAGAAAGTTCTTCGAGCAAGCAGTATTGAAAAAAAAACCAAGTATGGTAGTGATATGAACAGTGACTCGTGCGACATTAGAGTACGGAGGGCCGTCGTAGTACAACTACTTAGTAATGGTGGGACTCTCTGGAATAGGACAGAATAGTGGGAGCCAAAATAGTAATGGCACAAGACGGTAATCGTACAAGACTGCAGAACTCGTAGAACACCATAATAAAGGTGAATACAATACCGACTGATGATAGGACAGATGATGGTGGTCTTAAAGCTATGAAGGATGTGGGAGTGGTTTAGATGTCAGGTGCTGCATAGGAGATAGGGGCCATATAGGAGCTAGGAGCTGTATAGCATCCATGTTGTAGGTATCTTCAAATGCCGAAATAAGTCGAATTCAGGTCGCCTTTTCGAGGAATTGCTCTATAGCTCATTTTCTCGATGGAGTTCCGAGTCGTTCGAGAAATGGCGTTTCAGTAACTGCTCAATGGCTTATTACAGGAACTTGGAAAAGATTTGAAAAAAGTTTTTCGAGCAAGTGGTAGTGAAAAATAAGTATGACAGTGATACAAACGGGGACCCCAAATGGTATTAATGTACTAAGGGCATTAGCAGTACCACAAATTAGTAATGGTGGGACTCTCAAGCACAGGACAGAAAAGTAGTAGCTAATGGTGCAAGACAGTAATGGTACACGACTATAAGGGCGGTAGAAGACTATAGTATTGGATGACTACAATAAAGGCTCATCAAAGGACAGAAAGTTCAAGACAAGGTGGAAACCGATGGTAAGACTACCAGGCGCTGCATAGGAGCATTTGAGTGATGAAATTCGAGTCGTTCGAGCAAAGACTTTTTTGGTAACTACTCGATAGCGTATTAGGGGAACTTAGAATAGTACGAAAAAGTTGTTCGAGCAAGCAGTTGTGAAAAAAAGTATGGCAGTGATCGGAACTGGGACCCGTGGCGGCATTAATGTACTAATGGGCGTAGACTGGCGCTTATAAGACTTGGATGAGGACAGAGGTCATAACAAGGGGTAGTCAAGAGTAACTAGGACAAGATGAACTGCTAGGGTTAGGGTAGCTTGAATAGCGTCTGTAATGGGAAGAAAATGGGATGAATCCGATCCTGTAAAGTACTCCAGTTTAATAGAATGCACAATGTGATACTCTTATAAACTCAAAATGGGGTATCACCTAGTCTGTTTCGGTAGTTTGGTGTGGTGTTTGAGGAAATTGTCGGGTCTATTTGGGCAATTAGATACACTCCCACTGAATCGGTCACACGCTCCGAATGTACCCCGTCCCATTGTAGGTCTTTGGGTCAAATAGCATCCATGTGCTACCACAGAAACCAAGATGGCTATCTCCAGTATACAAAACGGACGACGGAAACACGCATGAACACTGACATCACATATCAAAACGGTAATTACGTCATAAAATGAGCGATCACGCGGGCTATCGTGGCAACCAAGCATGACATAACTGGGTCACGTGACATGACGTCACGTCCAGGGTCATCCGCGGGGGTCATCCAGAATTGCCATGTTTGCCCCTGACATACTACTCTTGTCAATGTCTAAACGTCGAGGCCATTTTTATCTTTCCAATTTGGTTTCAAGTCATAAACCCGGGTGACCTTTATATAAGAAAACGTTAAACTTGTTCATGATCGAGCTTTTCCGGTGGCTGTTCCGTTTCATTGGAACCGGCATCCGGGCATTCACTCTTTCAAATCTACTCTCAAAACACATTTGGGTCAACGGGAAAAAGCACAACGCGGTGAAGCGCCCCATTATGTAATTGGTTTCCTGACATTACATCCACGCCTCAGACCTCTATGAGCATTTTATTCGTTAATTTATTAAAACGAGATCAAACTTCACCAATGATGATATTTGGCCGTCTGAACGAAGCCTTATAGGGCTGAATAGTGATAAGTCTATTTATATTTAAACGAAAGAGACGGTAGATCGTTCAATGACCTTCACGATGTCAGACCCGGCCTACATGTTTTGTGTTTGGAACTTATCGGAAACGTTTCAAAATTAAATAGATGAAACACTGTGATGCAACGCTGAATTTGCTGCACCGACTGTGCGTAGTTGCGATGAACAGTGACGTCATTCAACATGAACACGGT
Source organism: Pictodentalium vernedei (assembly GCA_031216915.1). Lineage (NCBI taxonomy): Eukaryota > Metazoa > Mollusca > Scaphopoda > Dentaliida > Dentaliidae > Pictodentalium > Pictodentalium vernedei. The sequence goes on along the minus strand of CM062290.1, from coordinate 97,169,140 downwards.
TTATGAAATTTCCTGGAGAATTATGCGTCAAGTGTTTAGACTGCAAAATCCCTGAATACGACGAGGCTATAGCGACATCCGAATCCAAGGAAAAGGCGTGGTACCTAGAAACATATTTCCAAAGAACTATTTGATTATTAGCATGGAATGAGAAACCTAAATTAATTTTATTCCATTTTAATTTTTGGAATAATTTCTTAATTTGAGCATTATATTGCCTGTGGTGTATGGGAAGGAGGGTTCATTATGTCGCCTGGGTTGTATGGGAAGGAGGGTCCATTATGCCTCCTGTGTTGTGTGGAATGGATAGTTCATTATGCCGCCTGTGTTATATGGGAAGTAGCGTTCATTTTGTCGCCTGTGTTGTATGAAAAGGACAGTTCATTATGCCACCTGTGTTGTGTGAGGAGAGTTCAATATGCCGTCTGTGTTAAGGACAGTTCATTATGCCACCTGTGTTGTGTGAGGAGAGTTCAATATGCCGTCTGTGTTGTATGGGAAGGAGAGTTCATGATGCCGCCTGTGTTGAATGGGAAGAAGAGTTCATTATGCCGCCTGTGTTGTATGGGAAGGAGGGTTCATTATGCCACCTATGTTGTATGGGAAGGAGAGTTCATTTTGCCGCCTGTGTTGTATGGGAAGGAGGGTTTATTATGCCGCCTATGATGTATGGGAGGGAGAGTTCATTATGCAGCTTGTGTTGTATGGGAAGGAGGGTTCATTATGCAGCCTGTGTGGCATGGGAAGTAGAGTTCATTATGCCGCCTGTGTTGTATGGGAAGGAGAATTCATTATGCCGCCTGTGTTGTATGGGAAGGAGAGTTAATTATGCCGCCTGTGTTGTATGGGAAGCAGGGTCCATTATGCCGGCTGTGTTGAATGGAAAGAAGAGTTAATTATGACGCCTGTGTTGCATGGTAAGTAGAGTTCATTATGCCGCCTGTGTTGGATGGGAAGGAGAGTTTATTATGCCGCCTGAGTTGTATGGGAAGGAGGGTTCATTATGCCGCCAGTGTTGTATGAGAAGGAGAGTTCCTTATGCCGCCTGTGTTGTATGGGAAGGAAAGTTCATACTAGCCCGAAATGTTTTGGAGCCAAGTGGGATTTTTTATTTAACATTGCGAATATTTGAATTCAACATTGCGAATATTCGCATTCAGCATTCAACATTGTGAATATTCGCAATGATGAATTCGAATATTCGCAAAGTTGAATGCGAATATTCGCAATGCAGAATGCGAATATTCCCGATGTTAAATGCGAATATTCGCAATGTTGAATGCACATATTCGCAATGTTGCATGTGAATATTCGCAACGCATTGCGGATATTCGCAATGTTGAATGCGAAAATTCGCAATGCTTTGCGAATTTTCACAATGATATTCGCAATATATTGCGAATATCCGCAATGCATTGTGAATATTCGCAATGCTCGACCCCCCCCCCCCCCCCCCCCCCCCCCGCTACACACGTTATCCCCAATGGGCTTCGGTACTGACTAGAATTATTTATGTTGTCTATCGATCTTGGAGCTGTCTGTTATTTTCGTTTATTAAAAGTTCCAAATGGAAACTTGGATTTTTATGGCAAGCTAATTAGAAGCAACTAGTTCACGTGAATATTTATCAGTATCACACCTGCCAACACAAAGTCCACTTTAGCTCTTTGTTCAGCGGAAAATCTTTACAGGAATTTGTTTTTATGCCAGGAGAAAAAATAGCAAATCTCGTCTCCTATACTATTATTGTAATGGAAAGGAAACTGTATGTATTACATAATACGATGCGCACACTGTTCATATAATGAACAGAAAAAAAGTTACAGATTATCGAAAGATGGCGAAAAGGCTGTTTTCAAATTTTTAACGAGTTTGAACAGAGAATAATAGTCAAACTTTGAAACTGAATGGGAAAAAATATAAAAGGCCAACAGGAAAAATGCTTCAAGTGTGTGAAATAATGAGCAAGTGATGATACACATTCGATAACATCTCAAAATTTCAATTTTTATATTAAATTCCCATACCCTTTGTGTTAAATTTACCAGCAGCTTTAGGAAATTAAAGGAAACTAACTTTTTCGAGAATCAATTCAAACGACAAAAATGGTCATTCATGGAGATGGGAACAGCAGGTGGAGAGGCATACCTTCTACGCCATCCCGTATTTTGATCTCCACTGTTATCAAGGTTTTTGGGCGTATTTCGAAATTCGTTCTACAGTAGAAAGTGAATTAAGTACATGATATTAGTATACACAATACATATACACCGCAAATAATAGTTTGAAATGGAGTTTTTAACGAGGTCTAAGCTTGTTCATGCTTTGATAATGATTTTTCACGAGTGCACGTCGCATGTCACTGCTCAAACATGAATCAGACAATTACATATTCTAAACTTTTAGTGAATGATTTTTTTCAACCTGAAGCATTATGGCTGCAGGTCGAATACATTAATTCCTCAACCTTGAAAATCTGCTAAGCACCCGTTTGACATTAAAACATTAGAGCCCCGCTTTGACGGTATAAAATTAAATTCGTTCAAAGTATTAACCCTTAAAAAGAATCAACAGTGTTTCAGAATCGATTTCGTTTTTGTTTTATTTTTTATTTCTTCATGGGAGCTTTCAGCCTTCTCAAAGACCCTCTTTCCCATTAAAAAAAACATTGCCAGAGACCTAGAAACAAATGTCTGTATGCGAGGAGGTTTAATACAATTTATGACATACTTGAAACTCTATCATCTGATTAATTGTTGGAAAGGGATCTTTCGGCCCTTTCCAACAAGTAGTCACATGGTAGGTTTGATCTGCGCATACCAGAACGTACAGATAATCATCATAAAATGGGTGACAAAAGTCGCTTTCGGCAGCGTAAGTATTAAACAAATTTCAGAACTAACAGTGCTCGAAATTATGTCTGGAACAGTGAACTACATTTTATACCGACCAGAATGTACTTTTCTCGCGTTTCGTAGAATAAGGAGAAAATATTGTCTTGACGATTCGACTTGGGTTAATTTATCAGATGAGATTTGATCTCAGCACGGTCACCCGTGATAATACGCAGAGCGTTACGCACGAAATGTGTTTGAGCGAGTGTGTCACTGAAGTCATTCCCAGACAGTCTCTCGATAGGAGCAAACGTGCAGGTCCGCGCACTTCCTTGTGGCATCCTTGCATGACGTCGGACGCAGGTTTCCAGGGTTTTTTTCCTTTAACGAATTTGGGGGTTTATTTATACCTGTTTGTTCCTGTTTGGCTCGGATGCTTTTAGCGAGGGATATTTACAAAAATGTAATTTCAGTGCTTATAATACTCTGTGTATCATTAATGTCCAATATTGATCAGTTTTGCTCTTGTCGCTTTGACATTTGATGTACGACATTCTGCTGAACAATCTCACAAACTTTTTGCTTAATAAATGCTCCTATACCTCCCGTTTAGGTGGCGATATGTTTTACAGTTCATTTATTTACCCTCAGATTAGATCAGACCGAATTTGTAGGGGCCCGTATAAAGGTTTGATTTGAGATATTTTTGTTGTTGGGATCCGTATAAAGGCATGATTGAGATATTTCTTTCTCCCCACTTCCTATGAAAGATTTGCGTGTCTCGTGTGAGAAGGCCATGTGAGATAGATATCTATTTCACATGATCCACGTGACTGGCTTATCAGAATATTTAATGAGCGCACGGACTATTTAATCATCGCACATTCTTCCGTAAACAAACAACATGGCATCACGTTTCGGAAATATTGGCAGACGAACGTTTGTCGAAGAAAATAGAAAATAAAACACAGACCGCAAAACCAAAGGACACTTGACACTTTTATATAAATTTTCGGGTGAACGCTGTTATGAGTGGAGAGAGTTCATTCCGATGTTCATTTCGCAACAATCCTTTAGCCCTGTCTTGCCGGCATTGGGATTTAATTTCACGGCATATACCTGTGGTGTATACAGAACGTTTGTGAGTCCGTTCCGATAAGCAAATCAGGGTTCTTTTTAGAAATTGACAATAAAATTGTTCGATATAGCTGCACGTGCCCCTGGTTTACTTTTGATGACGTCAGAGTGTTATGGTGGGGAGAAAAGTTATTCCTGGTGGGGGTGGGGTGAGATGGGAAAATCTCACCCTCGGGACAAGATATTTGGTCCAGACACTCGGCAATTCTCGGGTGAGATTTCTCCATCTCACACCCTCACCCACCAAGGAATAATAATAATAAATGCTTTCCCCGAGTGAGATACGTGGATGGGACAGATCTATATTTTCCACCCCATGTCATAATCATGATTTGAATATTCAATGATCGCCGGAATATTTCATCATTGTCTGCATAAATTGTAAATAAACACGGTGCTCCTTCCACACCACTCGAGGGTGATTTTTTCCGCACTAAACTCCCCATGACGTCATGGAAATCCATAATTTGAAAAACGAAGTCACAAATATGTCAGCTGTTTCAACACATTTCGTTTTGTTACCCCATTGATAGTGTGAACTAACGCTCGTTTTAGTTGTATAGCTTTGGTTTATTTATTTATTTATTTATTTATTTATTTATTTATTTATTTATTTATTTACGATTTAACGACACTTTAGACAACCATAGTCACCTCGAGCCGGACAGTATTAAGGGTGAAAGAAAGGCAGAGCACCTGGAGAGAACCATCCAGCAGCGGTGAGTATCTATAAGACTTATCATAGCACCCCCACCTCACACAAGGTATGTTAGCATTGGTTAACGGTAATGCACCATCTTCATGCAGTACTCCTCATTATACAGCGCCACTGTGCTCACCACGTAGGAAATCGGAATTAAGTGCAGTTATCGCTGGTCAGGATGGAACCGTGGACCTATCGGTTCGATGTCCAATGCTCTTAAACTGCGGCACCGCGATCCCACCTTTGGTATATAAGGAACTTTCCTATGCTCTTTCTTGATATGCAATTCATTTTTCTCTGCGACTAGTCGGTAGAACAGTAAATCTCCACAACACGATCTGCAGACTGATTTTGATGACGTCAAGTGGGGAAGAGAGGGAGAAAAAAAACAATTCTCGACCAGTCTAACCCTTTACCCAACGCAAACGATATAAAAATTTATTATTTTAAATATCATTTTTTTAAATTTTTCAAAACATTCTAACAAAACCATATCATGTGACCCCTCGTTGGAACGAGCTCGACGAGCTCGTACCAACGAGGGGTCACATGATATGGTTTTGTTGAATTTTTTTGAAAAATCATATTTTTTCAACTGCTGTATTTGCATATTACGCGGGCGGATGCGGCCGATTCGTTGAGTGGAAGATCATTCTCGAGTAGAATGAAATGGGTATATTGTCACCCTCGGGGAAGGATCATTTTCGAGTAGTATGAAAGAGGAATATTGACACCTTCGGGAGAAGATCTTTCCAGGGTAGTATGAAAGGGGTATATTGACATCCTCGTGAGAAAATCATTCCCGAGTAGTATGAAAGGGGTATATTGTCACCCTCCGGGGAAGATCATTCTCGAATAGTATGAAAGGGGTATATTGTCACCCTCGGGGAAGATCATTCCCGAGTAGTATGAAAAGGGTATATTGTCACCCTCGGGGAAAGATCATTCCCGAGTAGTATGAAAAGGGTATATTGTCACCCTCGGGGAAAGATCATTCTCGAATAGTATGAAAGGGGTATATTGTCACCCTCGGGGAAGATCATTCTCGAATAGTATGAAAGGGGTATATTGTCACCCTCGGGGAAGATCATTCCCGAGTAGTGTGAAAAGGGTATATTGTCACCCTCGGGGAAAGATCATTCCCGAGTAGTATGAAAAGGGTATATTGTCACCCTCCGGGGAAGATCATTCTCGAATAGTATGAAAGGGGTATATTGTCACCCTCGGGGAAGATCATTCTCGAATAGTATGAAAGGGGTATATTGTCACCCTCGGGGAAGATCATTCCCGAGTAGTATGAAAAGGGTATATTGTCACCCTCGGGGAAAGATCATTCCCGAGTAGTATGAAAAGGGTATATTGTCACCCTCGGGGAAAGATCATTCCCGAGTAATATGAAAAGGGTATATTGTCACCCTCGGGGAAAGATCATTCTCGAATAGTATGAAAGGAGTATATTGTCACCCTCGGGGAAGATCATTCTCGAATAGTATGAAAGGGGTATATTGTCACCCTCCGGGGAAGATCATTCCCGAGTAGTATGAAAAGGGTATATTGTCACCCACGGGGAAAGATCATTCCCGAGTAGTATGAAAAGGGTATATTGTCACCCTCGGGGGAAGATCATTCCCGAGTAGCATGAAAGGGATATATACGCATCATCGGGGGGAAGATAATTCCCGAGTAGTATGAAAGGGGTATATTGTCACCCTCGAGGGAAGATCATTCTCGAGTAGTATGAATGGGGTATATTGTCACCCTCGGGGGAAGATGATTATTCTCGAGTAGTATGAAAGGGGAATATTGTCACCGTCGGGAGAAGATCATTCTCGACAAGTATGGAAGGGGTATATTGTCACCCTCGGGGAAGATATTTCACCCAGACACGAGGCGCGCCTCGTATCTGGGTTAAATATATTCCACCTCGGAGAGATCCTGCCATCTCAGCCCCACACCACTCAAAGAAATAATAATAGTCTCGTGATCATGAGGAATAAAAAGTAATGTGAGCTTAATGAATAGCTAATGCGTTTACTCAGACAGGTAAACATACGAATTAAGAGCCACTATACTTATTCATACACATCACGACTTCATTTTTTCTGTTTCCCGCGGCTAGATTATTTTAAGTAATTTTATGTTCTAATAATTCGATAAAATCGTCGTTTTCAGTGCAGAACAGATTTTATTATTAAACCAGAACATAATTTTTAAAGAATTGAATTGGGATTGTTTAAATGTGTGGACTAGGTAATCAAACAACATCCATAAAAAAATCACGAATTAGTGTTATTGATGTAAACTTAGATGGCGGTTCGAAGTGTTATCATAAGACGTGTTTCATTATGAATAGGAACCGAGTTTAGGCGTGGAAGTTTCCATCCCACCAAATGTCGTTTTCTCACTTTTTTAAAACTTGCGGGAAGAATGTAAACAACAAAAGTTTTGTTTTGCAACACGAGGCTCGGTATTCTACAACAACCCTATCCTTCAGTACGAGATTCTTGTTTCTCCCCCCCCCCCCACCCCCACACACACACTTCCAATGCAAGATGTGCGTGTCTCAAGTGAGAAATCTATGTGAGATAGATTCTATCTCACATGATCCACGCGACCGGCTTATTAGCATATTTAATTAGCCTCGTGTCTGGCCCAGATATCCTGCCATCGAGTGAGACTTCCCCATCTCACACCCACCCCCATCAGGGATAATCTGAATTCTCTGTTATGTCATGGTGTGTTGCATTACCACAGGTTCTTCCAAGTTCAAGGATTATCGGTGGTTTGTCCTAGGTCCCGGGAGCCTTCTAAGGAGCGTCCCACTGACTCATGTCTTAATAATTTGCCTGGAGTGCATGCTACCGTGCTCATCAATCCTCAATAATGATACTGAAAACAAAATATTTCTAGCGGCGTCGCGTAACATGTAAAATATAAATCTATCTCACCCTAAAATTGAGGTTATTTGGGCAAAACAAAAAACTCCCTTAAATGCGCTGTGTGCGTTAATAAACCCACATAAAAAAACTGAAAGTTATGATCCAAGCCTGACTGTGCATATCTAACAACACCTTACCCCTAAGGAACTTCTTAGTTTCAATTGCCCTGATATGTCACATACAAGCTGTGTATGTATCATACCGGGGGCGCGGCGGCTCAGTAGGTGGAGGCGCAGGCTGCAAGCCGAGAGATCTTGGGTTCGAATCCCACCTGCGGCAACCGCGTTGTGTCCTTGGGCAAGACACTTCACCCCATTTGCCCGCGTGGGAGCACGGTGGCGTTGTGTACTAAGGCGTACTGCACGTCGATGGTGCACTTGTCTTCAACCAATGCTACTCCTGCTTGTGTGGAGTTCGTATGCTGCGGAGCTGACAGTTGCTCGTCGTTGCTCGGTGGTTCTCCCCGGGCACCCCGACTTCCTCCACCCGTAAAACTGTCGTGGTCATGATTAGCCATTGTGCAGAAATATGTGACCTTAAAAACCAATAAATAAATAAATATAAATAAATAAATGCATCTTAACGTGCAATCTGTGTGTATACCATACATAAAAAATTCAAATCTATACACGTCTAACATGCAAGATGATCTTCTATTTGTTGATTCATCTTTTCAAAATTGGCAATAATTGCTTCAGTCAGACAAGTAAAATGTTATTCTTAATCATTGTAATTTCTCTTTCACTGTATATGAGAAGTAGCAATTAAGCCATACTCCTCACACAGTTTGTTAACCCTTTACCTAACAAACCGGCTACATCCGCCCGCGTAATTTACAAATTGAGCAGCTGCCAAAAAATATTTTTAAAAATTTCACCAAAACCATTTCATATGACCTCTCATTGGATTGAGATCGTTGAGTTCGTTCCAATGTGGGATCATTTGATATGGTTTAGCTGAAAATTTTGGAAAAATCTGAAAAAATATAATTAAATTAAAGCATTTTGATATTGTGTGGACTGGGTAAAAGGTTAAGAGCTTAATATGGTATATACGATGTCATTAATTACCTCATCAGATCAGTAACAAACTTTATCATGTCACCTGTTTAATTTGACCAATCAACGTGTTCTAATGGCATCCGTGGACTACGCGATATTAGCGTATTCAAAAGGAAACCGGCTATAGGATTGAATTCATACGTTGCTAGTGACCGTGTATGAGCCGTGTACACCCCCTCTGCCGGGCACCATTTTGTTTCCGCATTAATTTTCCTACATTTTGTTTCCGAATTAATTTTCCTACCTCATGATTTCACCTACTTTCGTGCAGATAAAAGACAGTTTTCTGATAAATATTCAAAATGAAGCGATTCGGATCTTTTAATTTATTATTTAATTTGTTTGGTGGCATGATAAATACGCCACAGGACGTCCCAGCGCGATCAATATTAGGCTCGGCCTACGGCATCGCCTAATATAAATCTCACTTCGCTTCACACGACGCTATACTTGGCAAGGAAAAGTCCTGTAACTTATAAAGTAACTAGTGGCTATCAGTATCAAAGCATAACATCATTATATATATAGTATGGGCCATATTCTTAGGTGTAATAATTGAGGAAGAGAAAAAAAAACGCTTTTCCACAATACATTCAATATGAGGGTGGTACTTTCAAGCCAAATTGATTGATAAGACATTCTACCCACTGTCAATGTTCAAAGCAGTTTAAAAATCTTCTGTAATTATAACTATGTTTTCATTTTGTTTTTACACATTAGCCACAATGTTACACATATATTTTCAAGCAATATCTGTGTTAGATGTGGCAAAAACGCGTCGATTATTCATACAAATGCAATTGGGGAAAGTCAACGGAAACCTGAACGAATAAACACAAATCGGATGACTTGAAAAATAGCATAACCCTTTACCCAACGCAGACGATTTCAAAATTTATTATTTTAAATTTCATTTTTAAAAATTTTTTCAAAAAATTTCAACAAAACCATATCATGTGACCCCTCTTTGGAACGAGCTCGTTCAAAAGAGGGGTCACATGATATGGTTTTGTTGAAATGTTTCGAAAAAAAATTTTTTTTTTCAGCTGCTGAATTTGCATATTACGCGGGGGGATGCGGGCGATTCGTTGGGTAAAGGGTTAACTGAAGGAAAAAGTCACTATAAAATGTTTATCCTCCAATAAGTGTGTATTGAGTCCAGAATTCCCAGAATGCAGTTTGTATGAGAGGCCCCCATACAAAAACTGTTTCTTGCAACTGCAGTATACAAGCACGTGCTTGATTAAGATATGTTTACGTTACTATTTATAGACGATTGTAGACCGATATTCAAGAATTGACAATTACTGAATTGTTAGAATTGTTTCTGTGTTGATTCGTAATTGTCTATAAGTAGCCTGTATTTTATTGTGAGATTTACCCGCGGATCGTTTGCCTTAGCATCCAATGCAACTGGAACAAGATTACTGCTATAATGGTCTATGGTCCCAGCTTTTAAACACAGGAATCTCAATTAATGGAAGATCCGCGAAGATTCAACTGCTTGCATTTAATTCATATCGCCAAAATCAAGCAGGAATTCCACCAGGCATCGTCCTAACACCGCGCCACTGGATTGAAAACTGCAAAGTATTTTGAAAGGTGGCCTCGACGGGAGTCGACCCCGGGTCTACGACACCCAATCGCTTGACCATAAATGCTCTGCCACCATACCAACGGAGCCAACGACAACTCCTGATATAACGGTGATAATATATATATGTGTGTAACCTATAACCTCAAAACGACGTGACAACTACCCAAAAAGGAAATTAGCTGTCTACGTGGCGAATAAAACACATCAACGTGGTCGTAAATATAGTTCCGGACTGCGACAAACTGAATTTCGATAGAGGGTAGTTCAGAAAGCTGATAATTATGTGTTACTCGTACCTCAGAATTTCGTGCAACGTTCCTGCACGAATTGTAAACGTTTATAATTGTATTAGGCAATTTGCCAACTGGCAAATCGCCACATCTTTGAAAATGTAATGTTTCATTTCAACCAGTTTAAAGTCATAACGAGAAAATACTAAAATGTATAAGTTTTACCCTAGTTCGGCGGACAGGCAAAGCCAAAATGAAGGCCTCTGCCTCACAGATAGTATTGATCAGTCAGGTACATGTGCAAGAAAACAAAGAAAATTATACAACTTATGACATAATAAGCTTCTTTTCTGGCTCCCAAGGTGGGTGAAGATGAAAAAGATACGCGTGAGCCACGGCGGTAAGCCTACACACCACCCAATGCCTCCACCCCACCCCACCCCACCATGTGACTTTGGATTCGTTTTATTTATTTCTTCTTTATTTTCGGAGATTTTGTTTATAAAGTTCAAAATTTGTGACTTTCTTCACTTCTTCAATTGAGACGTTGTGACTTTTTTTCACTTAGGAATGCGGAAGATAGAAAAACAGACTGAAAACGGTACAGCAGGCCTACGGTAAGATTTGCGAGCGTTAAGTGAACCTATCCGCGCGAAGCATGTTACAATTTTTTTTTCTCAGGATGTTTTGAATGATATTAAACTCTGACGAGTCCAAACATATGTTAAACCAAATACAAATTAATTTGGCGAAGTGCGAGTTTTACCCTTCTGAAACTCTAGTGGTATCTTCCATGCCAGTTCAATTGCGGCAATTAGAAGAGTCCATATTCATTATCTAGGGTTGACCAATCAATATTGTCAACGTACAGCCTGTGGTTGCACGTTGATAATATTGATTGGTCTACCCCCACACATTTATTGAACAACCATCCTATTTTACCCTTTACCCAACGTAACGGGAAAAACCGGCCAGCGCTATTCTAAAAAATCGCCAATTAATTTTCATTATTTTTTTCATTTTTTGTCTCAAAAACATAGGTTATGACCCCTCATTGGAACGAGCTCGTCGAGCTCGTTCCAATGAGGGGTCATAACCTATGTTTTTGAGACAAAAAATGAAAAAAATTAGTTATTCAAGAATTATTTTTGCAAGTGTCGTCTGCTTTTCATGTTAGGTAAAGCGTTAATGTCGTTATGATGTATCATGTGGCTGGCCGAAAAAAAACTGCCGCTAGGGTTCAAAGAGTTAATGTTATTGAACTAGATCGGATTGATAAACAGCAAAGGTTGTGTGATTTTTATTTCCACCACCCCCCCCCCCCCCCTCATTTTTATACCCATAACCATTGTATAAAAATGTAAATAAATGGTACAGTGACAGATATAAGATAAAAGAGGTCATACTAAACTGTATTTTATACCATGATTACCTGTTCTACTATATATAAAAGCCTATGACATAAATTTTAGTTTTACATACCAACGGAACGGTGATGAACACGCCAGCAATGGGATTTCAATAGTTAAAATTTACACCTACAATGGAACCACATCCAAGATGACCTTTGATGACTTCGATCTGAATGCAAACTTGTCTACATTTATCACTCGTCGCCTCGCGAAGATTGAAATGAAAGTGGCAATTATTTATTACGTTTTGAAATGCGTTTACCTCATAAGATACCAGAAATTAACAACTCATGTTAATAAAAAGCATCCATAACTCGAAATAGTATGTTATTAAAATGAAAAAGGCCCAGTGATTTGCGCGTTTCTTTTTCCATTTCGTTTCGGCGATAAAATTGACAGCGGAAGTACCGCCTACCCGTGCTCATGTAAACAAAAACAGATTCGGACGTGTATACGTGTGTACGTGTGTAAGTCTGCTGCTCAGTAAAATCGAGAAAAGTTTTTTAAGGATACTTAATAATCTGACGATCATGTTATAAATAAAATATACCCAAAGTAGCTTGGTGTACCAAATGTTCACCACTCGTGGTGAAGTGGTGTTAATCGCTCGCCGAAGGGTCGCGGTTAACGCCACTTCACCACGAGTGGTGAACATTTGGTACACCAAGCTACTATGGGTATATTTTATATTCCTCCTAAGTTTGCAGACAAAACTACACTGAACACAGCAACATAATCCGCGTTAGGTTAATGAAGTCTATTGTGAAATTTAGATTCTCCATAATTACTGTTTGAGGTCTCCCAAAAGGCTCGCGGTTAACACCACTTCACCATGAGTGGTGAATATTTGGTACATCAAGCTACTATGGGTATATTCTATATAACTACTGTTTATGGAGAAGACGTGAATATTCAATCAATAATGCAGCTAAACAGGACGATTACAGACTAAATCCTTGAGAGTACAGAATACTCCGGATTGGCTGAAACCAAGTTATAAAAAGAGCCCCATCCGGGGAGTTTTATATAGCACTGTCCAATATCATTCAAAGAGTACTATTATGGAACATTAATCACCAAAACATTAATAATAGAAAGCAATAAATGGCAATTGGCACCCCATTTAAACGGAATAGCGTGTTTAGAGTTCTGAAATAATTTAACTGCATTTTGGTTTTCATCATACGTGTCAATCGACATTTGAGACGGAATCTAATTTTAATGTTTTGTTTATTTTCGTGATAAGAAAGATGATTTGATAAACTAACGTACCACAGCTCGACTGAATCGTTTTGGAATTTTATTACACCATAACTGATAAATATGTACAAATTAAAATAAGAACATATATCCGTACTGTACCTACAAGTGATTAACAGTTTTTAGAAAATACAAGTTTCTAACACGGAAACGCCCTACATACATTCATGTTGAATAGTGTTATCAGATTCTCAAGTCTCAGCCAGGTGTGTAGAATAACTTTCAACACAGTTTAGGGCGTTCACTGAGAGTCGCTGTAAGGCACATTATGCCTTTCTATTAACCGCCTAGGCGTCATGGGCCTTTTTATAGTGATGTGTGTGTGATTTATTCATTTAATTGTTTTATATGTAAACTCCAAACAACACATAAAGCATTCCCACCAAGCTTTCAGTGTAAATAAATAAATAAATAAATAAATAAATAAATAAATAAATAAATAAATAAATAAATAAATAAAAACACGTACGGGCTATAATTGGTAAGAATATAGTGGTAAACCTCTAGAAAATTCGTTCCGACTTAAACGAAGTGGAGTCCGAAAAAAATGAAAACCCTCACAGAAGGATACTGCTTCTAGACAACCGATTATAAAAAACGTTATTATAGCTGCCATTTTTGGGCAAGTTTACATATCCTTCGAAAATTCTCAGAAATCAAGAATTATTGGAAGGTCTGTTAAGGCCAAGAGGTTTGTATGTACAAAGTTGTTCAATCCAAAATATTTCCCTTGAAACCCTCTCAGTTTTAGTGCAGTCAATAATAAATGCCTGAAATGAAGTGAATGAGTGGCCCTTAGACATGCAGTGTCGATGATAGAACAGTCACATTCCATCTTCGTGACTGACACGTGGTTGTTCACACGTTTATGAAATGGAGTGCAGGTTTCGCTCAGATAATTTCACAAACCCACATTGGAGCAGGTAAAGCAAATCGGAGCTTTTGCAGTCTAATATTCTACATTTTTCTAGAGTACTAATATTGAGGAAGGAATCGGCTGTAGACATCATCACAGAGGTTTTACAACTGGCTTTTCCACAAGCTTGGCTGACGCCAAGCTAGTGTAAAGGCCGTTGTGAAACTTGTGTGATGTAATCGGAGAGATCCACCGAACAGTGATGAGTTAATGTCACTGTTTCCAACTTGGTAACCCGGTTCAAACAAGTTTAGCATCGTTTAGGGGAATGTGTACCAGAGCGCCTTAGCACGCGGCGCCTGTGTGCTTTCACTTGAGCAATTGGTATTTGAAGTGTTTTACTCAAGCACATAACGCAGAAACGAGGGTACATACCATAGGCCACCGTGCTTTCATATATTTATATGTTATTCAGCCATTGTTACCTCAGCTGCGGTGTTAGGTTAGATGCTGCATCCTATATTGTTGTCGTCGACTTACTATAGTTTGTATATCTTTATTAACGTGGCATGCGCAGTAGATATAACAATAACAATGTAATGAAAGTAACCTTAATATATATGCACCCGGCCTAAGGGACCTATATGTCATTTATTGCTCTAATTCTTTATTAGACATGCCAAATATTGACGAAAAAGTAAGTACAGTCATGTCTTGCTATTCATACAGGTACACGTGTGATAAGTGAGCCCGAAAGCAAGCCCCGAATAGTCGATCAAACAGTATCCTCGAGCTACCGCCGAGCCAACCATACGCATCAATAGACCAGTTATGGATAAAACATGAATACTTGCACCTGACCTGACTAGAGAACCTATACACAGCTTAACACTTTCGTTGCCGAAAGCGACTGTTGTCACCTGTTTTATTCTGAGTAAGAATGATATGTTGGATATATATGAAAATCAGGTTATGTGTGATATTAATTTAATCTAGGGTTTGTTAAATGACTATTTTCATGATAAATGGAAAAAGAGTATTGTACATACACTATACGTTCTGGTGTGCGCAATTCAAACCTACCGTCTGATTAATTGTTGCAACGGGCCACAGGGCCCTTTCCATAAATTAATCAGATGATAGAGTTTCAAGTATGTCATAAATTTTATTAACCTTCCTCGCATACAGTCGTACATAGAGGTCCTCCATATATAGTTAAAATGTTCAACAGTATGAACTCACGGCGGAGTACTCCACCATATACGATGCCAAAGAGATACCCAAGATGATCTACTGCAGGTTCAGATGTAAAATATTCAACAGCTCGAGGCTTTAATATAAAAGATACAGTTTCTCTCACCTCAACATATAGGCGCCCAACAGAAATTTAGAATATTGTCTTGGATAATTATTGAGAATGATGTCCCCACTGTTTTGGCGAATCTCGACCATGTGTTCCGGGTGGATTACACTATATAATTTTGGGCGTAAATCTACATACACAAAGCATTTCAAGAGAAAGTGATGCTCATTCTGTATTGCTGACTGGTCACAAAAATTACATAACCTTTCTTCTAATTTCTCATTCTTAAATCTGCCAGTTTCTACGAACAGGGGCAAGACCACCACATCTAAACTTCGCTACTATTGAGCGGTGACAGCGATCAAGATTAACTTTTAGATACGATTCTGTTTTATATTCTGTTTTATATGTTGTATATGTTCGTAGTTTAGGTGTATGTACAATACTGGTTTTCCATTTATCATGACAATAGTCATCTAACAAACCCTGGATTAAATTAATATCACACATAACCTGATTTTCATATATATCCAACATATCAGCCTTATTCGGAATATTCTTTATCTCCGAACTCCGCCCATAACCCACATCATAAAACTCCAACATAAATACTTTCTTAATCACTCTATCTGACTCTTAAGGCACTAATTTTTTCCACAGTGGTAACATATTAATTCACCTACGCTGAATCGGTACACATATACTAAAATCCCCTTTTATGGCTAATATCGTTGTAAATCGGTGGACATCCAAAAAGTATCGTATATAGCCCTATTTTGGGCATTATCAATTCAGTTATATTTGTTGTAACCCCATACAGAAAAACCGTATCCCAAAGTAGTAGAACACGCGCTGAGAACAAGTTATTAAATGTTGAGAACCCCACTTTTCGAAATTCATAAATTTTAGATATTACGTCACCCAGACCTTTACCGCCTGATTTCGATAATAACTCTATTGTATCAACATAATCCTTAAACTCATGTAATACCAATATTTATACTTATCAGTTTCCTCAATATTACTATTATCCAATCTAAAAGTAAATCTAGTTCTTGTATATTTTTTGCTCTAAAATGACCAACTTTTGTTTTCCCTTTATTTACGGTCATACGCCACACAACACACCAATCGTTAGCTATATTTAGCAACAAGTGCATATCAGCTTTATTTTCAGCCATGATAGCAACATCGTCCGCGTATAATAACGACAGAATATCATTACCAAATTTAATGCCACTTTCCGAACGTTTTGTTTCTTTTGCATGATCGTCTATATATAAGGCAAAAAGTGTTGGAAAAAGACTATCTCCTTGCCTGACGCCGCATTGGCATCTAAATATTTCATTTTTCCCCATTTAACCTGACACAGGAAATTGTGTCTTGACAAGTAGCTTTAATAGATTGAAACATTTTCCCATCTACGCTTGAGTTAAGAATCTTAACCTTTTGAACCCGAGCGGCCGCTTTTCCGGCCAGGAACAAGATACGTCATAAAATAGGATGACTGTTCAGTAAATATGTGGGGTAGGACGACCAATACTTTCAACGTGCAGCCCCGATGAAAATATCGATTGGCCTACCCAAACAATGAATATGGACTCTTCTAATTGCTGCCATTGAATTGGCATGGAAGATACCACCTAGAGTCCAAAAGGTTAAAAAGCAGCATATCTCGATCAACACAATCAAACGCTTTCCGGAAATCAATAAAACTTACAAACAATTCCGAATTTTCTCTTGTAACTGAACTTAACACAAATAGATTATCTACACATTTCGCCTAAGCCTGTTTTGTTCACTTCTAAATACACCAACAGGCGATTATTTACTAGGAAGGGGAGGCGTATCATCGCGATAGACTTGCGATCTCGTCCGAGACGCACAATTCTTGCAGACTACTCGTATGGACGTGGCGACAGGGGGGTGTAGGGGTGTGTCACCTCAATCCTGGCCAGCATTTCCCGTACTTGGAAATTCGGAGGTCAAGTCATTGAGTAGTTAGACATTCCATCTATCCGGATTTTAGAGCTTCTTAGGTGATGATGATGACGTCTCCTTTATTTCCCCAAATTCCAATTTGGTTTCATATCGGCAAAAATTCTAACAGTTACTATTTACAACTACAGTGTACGCAATATAGAGCTTCATAAGTATGCATGATGCCAATCAGTGCGAGATTTCTAGAGTACGTTTACTTAACGTAATAAAAAAAATCATCGAAATGCACTTCAAGAAAATCGTAGCATGTAAAATCGTTATCCTGAGTTACTTCCATCATTCACAGTTACAAAATGATGAAACATCGAAAACTAATCATTCCTGCATAAGATCTGATTTAATGTTAGGAGATTGTGAATTGCTCAAAGTTCTCAGCTTGAGCATTTGTTTAGCACATATTCAATTCCCAGAATAATATCAAATAATAATAACAACCTGATAATTCTACAATAAATGTGTTGGTATTTCAGTAACTAGAATCAATTTTATGCCTACTTTCATAGCTTCATTTTCAAACTTTTTCTCGGTAGTGAATTTCCAGCTAGAGGAGGGACAAGGGTGGGGTTACATCTAACGGTCTTGATCGCATCATTTCGTTCAATATCTTTCGATATCGCTCTGATACGCACAAAGTTGATGCAGCTAGATGTATTTTTCGATAAAAGATATTTCCACCAAACCACTCAGTGAACCACTGAGAAATCTTATATCATGTGGGCCTGCGCATGCGCACTAACACCACGTATCACTATGGGGATGACATCACAACATACCCGCTGAAACGGGTTACCTTGACAACACAACATGGCGCTACTGGTTCACGTGACATGACGTCACTTCCAGGGTCATCCACCCGGGTCATCCAAATATGGCATGAAACGTGCGATCTATACTACTTATCCTCTATTTATTGTCTGCAGGATTTTATGCGGACATATAAGATCACAAAATACTGCAAACTGAACTGTTCAACATGTTTAAAAATACTTTTGTAATTATCCCCCACTCATCGAAAAGAAATAACTAAATAAATAACAGCTGTTACATCCATTACATTTTTGGTTCAGAATTGTTTGAGCTGCTGCTATTTGGTCCAAATAATTGAATGTTATTAAACTGAAAACATATATATATATAACTATATAATGTTCATAAACATGTCAGCATTGTCAGGTTCATGTCTTTCAGTGAATTGCAAAGTTTTGAAACATGTATATAAACAATACTTCCTGAAACACTATAAAAAGTATACTCAGTTATATGGGAATGTCGCCTCTGTATGTGTGTGTGGGGGGGGGGGGGGGGGGGGATTTATGACTGCAAAAATGAAATGTCTTATTGTGTGAAGAGGATGTGTTTTCAAGAGAGGAGAACAAATACTTTAATTTTGTGGAGATTCTTTTGAAAATTTTTCCAGTGAAATGGGGGGAAACGTTATTAATGAACAAAGTGTGTCTCTTACATATCATTCCATCATTTGAGAGAATTAGTAAATGTTTCTCACTTTACCGTTTTCGAAATTGGGATAAAAAGGAAAGCATTATAGATTTTTTCCCCACCTATACCATATCACAATTTAAATCCAAAGGGGGGGGGGGGGGGGGGGGGGGGTAAGCGCACCATTTTCACTGCTGAATTGCAAACACAAACTGTAATTCTATTCATGATATATTCACCACAATAGACATAACAGATCTTCTATTTATGTTCTATTGAGCTGAATATTATTTTCAAACAGGGTCAAGTAATTTTCAAGTATTACCTATATAATTCATTTACTATTATTAAACCATTTATTGGTGAAACAGAAAAGAGCAATGAAAGTTGGAGTTGAAAATGAAAGAGCAAAATCTATCTTTTCCTAAATAATACATGTCCATAATAAATAAACAACAATTTAAAGAAAATTACATCTTTTCTGGAGTTTGTTACACAATTTTAATTTGCAGTATTAGTCAATTATTCGGCTGTATCTCAAAACGTCGAAAAAAGTCAAATCTGTACCGGTGAGTTTACACAAGAGAACTATAGGCTTGAGGCTCTAGTCTATATCTAATTAGGAACGATTTTTCGGGAAGGGTCTATAACCGCTGGGAATAACCATGGATGTCTTCTGTATAATTCTCACTGAAGCTTGAATGGTTTGTAAAGCTTGAGAAGCGCGTGTTTGTTTGCTCACCAATTGTTACCTCTGATTACCTTCAGAAACTTGATATGGATACCAATGACTTGTACGTATCTGCAGTACGTGGGAGTGTATTATCACTAAATCACCTGCAGAGTGGCGATTACAACCAAGCAAATAAGGTCCATTGGCTGAAACATTGCTTGTATTTTTGTCCACGTGTACAGAATTTGAAAGTGATACTTTGAGTGATAACTCTACTCCACGGGTGATTTGGTTACAATTCACTCTCCGCGTACTGTATATATCTCACACAACTCTTTAACCCTTTACCTAACGAATCGCCCGCATCCGTCCGCGTAATATGCAAACTGATCAGTTGAAAAAATTTAATTTTTCAAAATATTTCAACAAAACCATATCATGTGACCCCTCATTGGAACGAGCTCATTGAGCTCGTTCCAATGAGGGGTCACATGATATGGTTTTGTTGAATTTTTTTGTCATGTGAACCCTCATTGGAACGGGCTCATTGATTCTGATGGGCAAGCGAATCCTTTACCAAATGAAACTTATAGGTAGAAACAGTTTCATTAAGGTTTTCGTGAAACCATTTGGGAAATGGTGGGTCTGCCAAGTATAGCATTCGGCACGGAAGTGGTACCCCTAAACCAGGCGGCTGTTAAGAGCTTGGAAATCCTGCAGAACGATGCAGGCCGATTGATAACGGGTCGAGTAATGCCGCAGCGCTAGAAGCAATCGGAGTGAGCTTGGGTGGATGAGGATCAAGGACAGGCTAGACTTATTGAATCTCGGTTATCTTTATTATTTGGTAAATCTTCCAGACAGCCGATGGTGTAAAGTAATGTTCCTGAGAATTTTCAACTCAAATATCAAGACAGGGTGGATGGTCCAAGAGAGGGACCTAATAAAGAACTACTCATTGGAGATCTCGGACCTAGACGTTGGGGCAAACCAGAGTAAAAAATCGTCAGAGAAAAGGTCATGGGGGATGGTAACCGTAATTGGTGAGAGGGGGGCAAATCAATGAGGTCTTTGGGTGGCCTGCGTGAGAAAAAGATAAGCCTCATTTTGAAGAGTACCTCGATGGCACCTCTGGGGGTCACTGTTGTTCAAGCTAAGTTCGTGGCCCCTGAAGCTGAGGGGAAAATTGGGAAAATAGTGAAACGGAGTATCAGATGTGTAATTTGGGCGTGGTGGAGACCCTGGAACACTTTCTTCTAGAATGCCCAAAATACCGGTCTAAAAGAATAAGATTCACTGGGAGTATAATGGGGAAGTGGGATGGGAGAATGAAGGACATGTGCTTTGTGGGAGACTCAGAGCAGAGGGTTAATATGCTAATCGGAGAGATTGGGATGAATGGGGTAAGGGATGTCATCAAGCAGTTCATCTCCGAGTGTTTGAGGAGAGACGGTTGCGAATAGGGAGGCAGTTGGGAATACAGGGGTAACCAAGGCCGTCTCATCCGAGATCCGCGACAAATCAGCGGCCGGCCAAAGTGTTATTGTTATTTCAATTTTTTCAGTCCAGCAAAACAAGCTTGCTGCCAGTGTCTCATTATGTTCTCTTGTCAGGGTGTGACCTAATTCTACAGTTGGTATCTCATTTAATTTAAAAGTGTGTGGCCATAAATAATATTAATGAACAAGAAAATGGTTATTTATTCAGGAGGTTATATAATAAATGTTATTTCCAAATGAAACAAAATACTGCATTTTGATCGGCGGAGAGGTATGGTGTTACTTGCAATCCACGGTGTAAAAACAAGAATACACAAGAGCAAGCTATATGGCTAAAAAAGTACCCATTTTTAATTATTAATTCATACCTTCTGCTCGGTTTTGTTAGAACAAACATAAAAATACGGAAATTTAATATTTTTGTGCCAGTTCCGATGACATCCATATTTGTCTGGTTTTATTTAAGAAACTTGCAAAGTACACATTTTCTGTCAGTTTTTGCCCACAGTGTAGGTTAACGTATTAAGTACAACCAAAATTCTTGGAAATAAATCCGTTATCCTTGTGTTTTCCAGGGTGTATGGTAATTTACACCGGTTTTGGAACTCATACACCCTTCGGCTTCGCCTCGCGGTGTATGAGTTCCCAGAACTGTGTAAATTCCCATACACCCTGGAAAACACAAGGATAACTAATAATGCATTTGTGCTTAATCATTGATTTCCGTTTTCAACAGAGCCTGAGTATTAAGTGCAGCATCACTCAGTTTTGTAATTTTCTTCATTTATAAGACAACTTTTTTTCTGACAAATGTGTTATTCTCCCATTTTTCTATTGCTTGACATTTTTATAGTTTTATTGAAACCAACATATACCTGTTAACCCTTTATATAACGAGACAGGTACATGTACCGTCATAATTTACAGAATGTGGCTCACTGAGAGACTGAAAAAAACTTTTTAGTAAAATATTCCAGCAAAGCCATATGATGTCACTCCCTACTGGAAGGAGCTCACTCCAGTGAAGGGTCAGCTCATATAGTTTTGTTGAATTTTTTTTGTGTCATTTTGAGATGAGAAAATGTTTGTATTTTTTTTTTTTTTGTTTTGGTGGGGGAGGGAGGGGGGTGCTCTTATTTTTAAAATTCGTGAAAATATATAAGTTTTCAGTTTCAAATTTTGATCGAAGCGAGCGCTTGTAGCCAGTTGTCTATTTCGTCAAAATAATTGGATAGTTCTTTTACGCACGGCATGCGTTTCAGCAAATTGCATTGCCGAAAATCATAACCGATGAGAAAAGATACACCATAATAAATTGAAAAATAAAATTTATTGTCGAAACATTTCATTATTTGAACAATTCTTTAAGCACTTTTGCTTGTGGGTTATCACCGAAGAGACTTGATTCTGAGACCGCATTCAATCGAGGAAACAGAATGTTGTTTGCGTTGACAATCGTCTATTTATAGGACATAAATGGAAATTACGGGATTTAAAAATAGACTCTGAAAAACCGAATGCAGAGCGTAATATCAATGCGCGATGTTCGATTGTATTAATTTGAAAATTCAAATAGCACACACACACACAATTTCAAACTTTTAAACTTTTTGTTATTTGTGGAGTTGAACAAAAACATTTTCCAAATGTCATACGATTTATCGGCTGATTTCACAACCTTCGATTTGATCTGGTCGGGAGGCTGCTTTTCGATTGACCGATTACAAAAACGGACGGAGTATAGTTCTTTTGATGGATCCATGATACCAGGTGGAAAAATAGTCCGCCAACTGAAATATGTATGGAACACGCGTTCCGCACTGATTTGGCAATATTGAACTGTACAAAAATTAATAGGTGTGTAATAAATACTATTCCATAAAACACGGAAAATGTAATGGCTGAATTTACTTCCCGAAAGAAGGACAAAGTCATTTTGACATTAACAGACCGGAGAATACACGTCATCAACTGGAATTTGTACATAGTCAAAATGGCGGAGAAGTTGACGGACTCGCACAAGTCGTCCCTCGAGTTCCAATGTGTTCTATGTACCAGTAGACATTGGAACTCAAGGGACGAAGTGTTTGCTCATTTCGGGTCATGGTTGTCACCTGAAATGGCTGCCGACCGTTCAACAGATTTTGGAGCTGGGCCTCCATTTTGTTCAAAACGAAAATTGGGTAACCGCTATTTTTCTACCAGATGCAAAGGTTTACCGCGATTTAAGTAACAAATCAATTCTTAAAGATGTATGGGCAATCATAACCCACCTTTACAAGTTCGATTCGGTATTTTAAGAACAGAAAAATAAGCATATTGTCCCAATTTCGTTGCATTTCAGAAGCGACCTATGTCGGTTCTGAGGCGATTTATCATGAAAACTAAGCATTTTCCAAAAAAAAAACGTTGGGTGGGAATGACAGATAAGTGTGTGCTGAGTCGGGATAATGTGATGATATATGCGACTTAATGACATGGACAAACTATGAAGCGAAAATACACCCATCGTGTATTTCAGAAAACCCTTCTCCGCCTTAAAAATCGTTTACCAGATTCTTCCATTCACTCCCGTTTATACACAGTGTAATCCACCTTGTTGGGTCCTTATCCTGCATTGTGTATACGCCTATATGTCACCTAACCAGCTGATCAATATTTAGTTGACATTAAAAACATAGGTGTTCTATTTCTCAGTATATCCAAATTCCACCTCCACCCTAAGCTTCTTTTTTATAGCAATTATTAGTTATTTTACTCATGGCTGACAAATCCATTCATTGGAAAAGATTTACAAGAAAGTTGGCTCCCTTTCTCTTTCTAAATATGTCAGTGAATTTAACACTATGAGTATCGGAATTTCATATAAAACTGGAACAGAGAGTCAAAGTGGACATTTATTTGCTTCTTATTAGCTTTCCATAAAAAGCCAAGTTTCCTTTTGTAAATTTTAATAAACCAAAACAACAGACCGTGAGCTCCGAGAGCTGTCTGTTGTTTTTGTTTATTCAGATTTATAAAAGGAAACTTGATTTATTTTAAACTGATGTCAAAGGTGTTTCACAACATTTACATGCTTCTTAACTGGACCTTCCTCGTCTGTCTAATAATTTCAGGGTCGATAACTTTATCGAAAGACGGGGGATTTTCATGACGAGACAAGACTTAGTCACGGATGGTAAAAATCACGACCAGTCATCATTGCGATATTATTACCAATGACAAACAACACGCTAAAAACTAAAGTGTTAAATACCACTTGGCAAGTGTAATATCGCGACACTTAAAATGAAACAACGCAGGTGACGCGGATCAGGCTCGAACTCTCGAGCCTGATCCGCGTCATTTGCGTTGTGTCCTTTTAATTATGTACCCACCAAGCGCAATTCAAATTATGGACGATTCTGGAAGAACCACCAATGCTAGACACATGGGAAGTGCCATCCATTCAAGTTTCAGATGTCTGACGACTGTAATGTCTAAGTGTTTTAAGCATTGCACTTTGGGTGTTAAAATCAAATCCCAAGAGTTAGAATGGGTTTAACACCTTGAAAGTGTCAGTTTTAACACTTTAGTTTTTAGTGTGAAGAAAACTTTTGTTCAAACACATGCGCACGAGAAAAGGCCGATGAAACACTCTTATTCTGTGCATATACCATGCAATCTTGCCGTATTAGAACGTAAACAAGAATCATTCTGTGAACAAAGGGGAATCTCTCTCACTAAAAGAAGGTGAATACCACATCTCAAAACATTGTCACTGGTGATTCACGAAAAATTAGAATAAAAATTAAATAATTTCAAGTTTATTGGACAGGATTCCAGGAGATGGGGGATTAAAATCTTCCTTCGAAAACACCTGAAAGGGCGCTCCTCCCACACACACAAACACCCCTCTCCCAAAAGATCAGCTATTTGGACGAATCGTCCTGGTATGAAACTAGACTTGGGACAAAATATCCGTGACGATGTGGGAGATGGTGTCTACACTTTGGGGGTTATGATCTCCATTCGAAAAAGAAAACCTTGGAAAACTACCCCACCCCTCCACACAAAATCAACAAAACAGAATGCTTAAATGTAGACATATCGCGTACTGTGGGAAAATATTCACGCAGACATCTCATCTAATATGATCGAGGGTGGACGTATCATAACAAAAATGGTTTTAACCCTTTACCTAACATGAAAAGCCGAAGACACTTGCAAAAATAATTCTTGAATAACTAATTTTTTTCATTTTTTATCTCAAAAACATAGGTTATGACCCCTCGTTGGAACGAGCTCGATGAGCTCGTTCCAACGAGGGTTCATAACCTATGTTTTTGAGACAAAAAATGAAAAAAACAATGAAATTTAATTGGCGATTTTTGAGAATAGCGCTGGCCAGTTTTGGCCGTTACGTTAGGTAATGGGTCAAAAAGTACTTCTAAGTTTGGAGGTGGCATAACACAACACGGATATTGATAACATTGAATACGGTTAAATGACGAATTTCGCATATTAGTGGATCCAGTTTATATACGGTTCCATTTTTCATTGTTTTCAAAGTCAATTGAATCGATCTGGAGCAAATATTGGCCCAATATACGCGAGCGCACGCGCGCTAAATGACAAAGATTGATATGAAGTTTATGTAAGTCAGCAGTGACACCGCGTCTCATTAAATTTTCTCAAAAGTTTAACAAGAGATGATAAGAGAATAGATAAGTCTTGTTTCTCTTTTTATCGGGGTTAGAAAAGACACTTTCGACAGTCAGCATCACGCCGTGTCGGACAGTTTTACAGATGGATGGAAGCCAGAGTATCCAGAGAGAGCCACTGAGTAGCGAAGAGTAACTGTCAGATTCCTCAACGTACTAAACTCTGCACACTCAAGGTTAGCATGTGCTGAAGATAAGTGCGCCATTGACGTGCAGTACACCTTACTACACAGTGCCACCTTACTCCTACGACTGCAATCGGGATTTAGTGCATTGCCCAAGGACACAACGCAGTTACCGCTGATCATAATTGCACCTTGAACTTCTTGGTTTGAAGTTCAATGCTCTAATCACGGACTCACCGCACTACCTAGCTTGGTATATTGTTAACGATGAGGAATGACATAGCACTTTTAATTTGCAGATTGAACAGATTCTTAACCCTTTGAACCCTTGTGGTATCTTCCATATGAGTTCAATGAAAGCGAGTGGAAGAGTTCGTATCTGTTATTTGGATGTAGACCAATTAATATTTTCAACGGGCAGCCTTGGGGTTGCGCGTTGATAATATTAATTGGATTACCCTACACTTTAACCCTTTACCTAACATGAAAAGCAGACGACACTTGCAAAAAAATTCTTGAATAACAAATTTTTTTCATTTTTTGTCTCAAAAACATAGGTTATGATCCCTCATTGGAACGAGCTCGACGAGCTCGTTCCAATGAGGGACCATAACCTATGTTTTTGAAATAAAAAATGAAAAAAAATAATGCAATTTTGGAGAATAACGCTGGCCGGTTTTGGCCGTTACGTTGGGTAAAGGGTTAACTTAGCAGCCATCCTACTTAATGAAAATATGATGTATCATATTGCTGGGCCGGAAAAGCGCCCTCTCGTGTTCAAAGGGTAAATATAATTATCTCGTAATATCCGAAATAAGGTACAATAGTCAATAGGACGATTGTTTACCAAAAATAAAGCTGCTTGTAGAGGATTGGTCTAAACAGAAACCCCTCTGTATAACATCCCCAATTAGATCTTTCATATATGCCATTATAATTACGACTGATCATAATCTGGTTGCACTTTTCTGAAGCTTCTGTCAACCCCATTCCTAACGAACCTGCTGCTTCAGTCCGCGTAATTTTTAAATTGAGTGATTGAAAACAAATTTCAAAAAGTGTTAACAAACCATATTATGTTATTTCTCATTATTTATTTATTTGTGTTTAAGGTCACATATTGCTGCACAATGGCTAATAATGACGACGACAGTTTTACGGGTGAAGGAAGCCAGAGTACCCGGAGAGAACCACCAAGCCACGTTGAACAACTGTCAGCTCCCCAACATACTAACCCCACACAAGAAGTGTTAGCCTTGGCTGAAAACAAGTGCACCATCGACGTGCAGTACACCCTAGTACACAACGCCACCGTACCCCCACGTGGGGAATGATGGTGAAGTGTCTTGCCCAATAACACAACACGGTTGCCGCAGGTAAGATTCGAACTGAGGACCTCTCGGCTTATAGTCTACAAGTCTGCCTACTGAGCCACCCCCCTCCTATTCCGTCAGTGTTGACGGGTCGTTAACCCTCGGTTCGAACTTTAAACTCAACTCAATATACTTTTTTAACTCTTTAAGTAAGGAATCGGCCGCATCCTCATGTCCTCTTCCCCTCCCCCACGCAATTGGCAAATGAAAATTTGAAAACAAATTCAACAAAACCATATCATGTGACCCCTTGTTGGGTCACATGATATGGCTTGGGGTGAATTTTCTTGAATTTTTTTTTTTTAAAAATAAAGATGAGAAAGTTTGCGTGAAGGGATAGCTCTCTAAATTATAGGTTTTGGTATTCTCCTGAATTATAAGTCCTGGGATAGAGCTCTGAAAAACTTCGTTGGGTAAAGGGTTAACCCTCTAAATGATACGTTTTGGCGTTCTCCTGAATGATAAGTCTTGGGATCTGTTGGCAAGAGCTCTACAAAGCTTCGAAATTCGATTCGATTGAAACTCGGCCTGATACTTCCATTCGATTCGAGTCTGGTTGATTGGGAAGTTTTTCAATCGTCCACATGTTATCAAAATCCTATCAACTGTCTTATCTTCTTCTATCGTCAGGTCTACTGTACAGGACATGGCACTTATGTACTCCTATACAGAATACCTGATGATAGAAGTATTCAAAGAGGTTCCGCTTCCCAAACTACTTTGGTTCGGTTTCTGGAATATTCCGCTTTCTGGATTAACTTACCCAAACAGACATGTCGCAGTTGAATACAATACTGTTGACAATATTCGCTACATGAGAAGGTGAAATATCTTCATCTGAAAAGGGGTGAGATTCGATTCGAGATTCGATTCGAATCGAATTTCTCTGCCTGATTCGATTCGATTCTAAATCTGAGATTGGCATGATACTCTTGAGTGACTCCCACTCAACTGGATTCCTAATCACTCAACCCACTTGATTTGGGTTGATTTTTATCCCAACTGATTGTAGAATGTGAGATGTGGAAAGAAACAGTGTTTAAACTAAACTTACAAATTACCCAGTAAGAACTTGCTGTTCCCATAAACAAAAAGAAGCGAAAACAAGGGCTCCTAATATATTATCCACTACATCCGCTCATGGTCTTCACTGAACAAGGGGATTTCAATAAAAAGCAAACAGTATGAAAGGTGCTACTCTCTAGTTAGGTCAATAGCTCTGCATACCAAAACAAAAGTTAGGTTTAATTGTCACATAGTTGTGACGTCACTCCTTTGTTTAAAAGAAGTGATATATTTCGAAGAGTTGGTAAGAGTACTTACACACCAATTCCTTTGTCTTCTCCGGGTTGGTAAGAGACGTGAAATACCCGATAGAACAATGGACAAGGTGTTCAAGTGACGTCACTTGGACACCTGTACTCACTTACCATACCTGGGTCCGTGCGTTCTGTGAATTGGCGTGTAAGTAAGTTACTAACCTCGCTGTCGGTATTAATGAATTTGAACAACCTGCCAACGTGCTGTAACACCTCGCCGCTTCGCGGCTCGGCGTCACATACCGCACGTTGGCAGGTTGTTCAAATTCATTAATACCGACAGCTCCGTTAGTAACTATTACATGCTGTATTCAACAAATATCACCCCAAGCTCTGCAACACCTGGACGATGAAGGATATCTTTCGAGAACATGCGCAATGAATTGGGACAGTTTCAGCTCTGACATAAACAAAATCCCTGAAAACATTTCAGTGATCTGTATTAACGCTGTTCCCCGACAGGCCCTTTTTCTGACCAGGGATATGATACGTCATAATTCCCATCAATATTTTCAACGGCTGCACGATGAAAATATTAATTAGTCTACCCCTAAATAATGAATATGGACGCTTCCATTTGCTGTCATTGAACTGACATGGAAGATGCCACCAGAGTTCAAAAGGTAAAAGTATCTGAACCCATTAACGCACTATTTTGAACTTCCCCGCATGGTGATATACAACGTTTCACACATAAAATAAAACTAAAACGTACTGTAAAAATGACGTTTTCCGTATAACTATAGCAAGATTTTGTCGACTCAAAGAAAGATATTATTGAAAAGAATGAGAAAGCAATGGCAAATGAAGTTAATTTGATCGAGACTTGATAATGAGTCTTTTTTCTTATTGTGCCTCTTCTGTTTGCCACTAAAGCAACAACTCTGTGACAAGTCGTTTACACCATATCAGCTCGTGATATTGAACATACAATCGCTCGGGCATGTTCTTTCGGACAAAGCCCCTGTGAACACCACCGCGATTGTATATTCAATATCAATTGCTTTCTATGGAGCAACCTCTCCTTATTAACAACGATACCGGAACTGTATCAGCTTTTTTGGGTTCGAAACAAACCATACGGTAGTGAAGGGCGGTTTTACTTTTGAGACAAGTGCGAGAAAATGACAAAACGCTGAAAACAGCAAATCATTTTTTATTCTATTTTTTATATTCTGTTACGTGACATACCACTGGAAAGGTCTCAGTATGGCAAAGATAAAAATCCTTCAAGCCCCAGGCTTCAATACAAAATCAAATTATGTTCCAGAACCCGATCTCAAACATTTAATGCTTTGAACCCTCGTTTTCTGGAATGGTATCGCCTTTGTATACACGTACAGTGAGATGGGTCAGTCCAATATCAATATATAGGGAGGATAAAATAATAACTGTGGTCTGCAGCTGTCATTATTTTATCACCAACGTCCCGCATAGACCTCTTATAATAAGACAATAAAGGTGACAAACTTATGCCTTGGAGCGAAAAATCGGTATTACGCATTCAAGGGGTTAATGCTTTGCTCCGATGAAAAATACTTCATAGAACTTTCCAGGTATTGTGAACCAGAAGATATGATTTGTCAAGACTCGGGACGGATGTGTACATGAACCGGAATTTAGTATAAAAAGGGCGGAATATTTCGCCAGTACCGCTTTGAACTAAGAACGACTTTGGATTTTAACAAACTCCTTGCACACACCATTGGGAGGGATCGAAACTGGTACAGGCCGGTCGAATTATATTACACAGCTTCCTAGATCAATCTAGTGAAAGGTATTCGAGCAGGTACCGATTACACCTGTTCTACTTTCAAGGTTTGTTTTTTTTATATGTAAACTCAACGAAAGGACTAACAATCGTGGGTTTATAATGACAAAATGCGAATTCGTGAATAAACCTCAATCAGGAAGGAACTGAGCTGAACATCAAATAATGGATACCAAAATCAGCAACACAGAAAGCCTAGAACTGCCCGTGTGAAATTGGCAGTTCTCTTTTAATCAACGCCCATAGGTACTTGGAATGTATTTTGGGTTGCTTAGCTTCATTAACAATGATATTTACTCAAAGTTTTCACAAACGTTCCAAACACAACTTAAAATACCAAACGGCATAAGTGTCAACTGATCCTTCCGGCATTACACTTGATGTCTTCACCCTTTACCAAACCTGAAAAGCAGACGACACTTGCAAAAATAATTCTTGAATAACTAATTTTTTTCATTTTTTGTTCCAAAAACATAGGTTATGACCCCTCGTTGGAACGAGTTCGACGAGCTCGTTCCAACGAGGGGTTATAACCTACGTTTTTGAGACAAAAAATGAAAAAAATAATGAAACTTCATTGGCGATTTTTGAAAATAGCGCTGGCCGGATTTGGCCGTTTCGTTAGGTAAAATGTTAAAACTGTAAATATACGAATCTTTAAATTGATTTATTTATACAATTTCAGAGAATGAAACGCTCCGTTTGATATGGTCACGAGGACATGTTTTATTTTCATTAGTTGTAATGCCAAGATAACACTAGTTATTTTAATAGATATGATTTTCTTTCCCAGAATTGCCAATTATCGAGTTCGGCTGATATGACTTCAAGCTCGGTTGATATTACCCCGATCTCGGCCGATATGAACCAAGCCAGAGTTGTACCCCCATTCATCTGTTACTATAAGCGCAGCCATTTTGTTTACAGCGAACTCGTTCACCATTATTCGTCGAAAGCAATCAATTGGTAAAACTGCCGTTACCAAGCAAAACGAAGTAGTTTTTGTATGGGGAAGAATTTAACAGGTTCTCGTTAGATCAACGAAGTTAAGCAACGTAGAGCACGGTTAGTAGATGGATGGGTGACCATTTCAGCGACTGATTCGCGCTCCCACGTTGTGTCCTTGGGCTTGGCACTTCGCCCCGATTGTCCACATGGGGGCACGATGACGCCGTGTACTGAGGCGTACTGCACGTCGGTGGTGCGAATGTATTCAACCAATCTAACCCTGCCTGTGCTGCAGTGCGGAGGTACGGTGTTGGGGAGCTGGCAGCTGCTTGTCGTTGCTCGGTGGTTCTCTCCAGGTACTCCGGCTTCCTCCACCCGTAAAACTGTCACGGTCATGATTAGCCATTGAGCATAAGTATGTGACCTTATAAATAAATAAATAATGGGGAAGAATCAATGTTGGCATTAAGTAAGGACAGGTGGATGAAGTAGTGACCTGTGAATTGCCGATTTTGATCGAATCGAATTGGTGAAAACGAATCGAATTTCGAATCGAGTCACAGTTAATGGATACGTCATCAAAAGAAAGGGTTTTTTTTTTCTAAAATAATAACCCCTATTATCAAAAGAAACATAGTTATGTATAGGGATTTTTCCGCCTCACCACTTCCCACATTATAAATTGAGATATAAACCAATATACTAGCTATAAACTATTCGAATTGTTGACTTTGTAGCTTCAAAACTGCAGCCATAAAAGTTTTTAAACGAACCTGACTGATAGGGCTGATACCTCACTTTTATCAAAACCTTTCTTGAAAATTGAAAAAAAAAATGTTTCAAATCGGATCGACTCGACTCAGTCGTGAAGCCATTTGTTTTAAAATGCGGAATGACAAAAACGAAAAGATAATTCAACTCAGAATGTAGTCGATCCGCTTGTAAATTAAAGCCTGTTCTACTCCTGTTTACATGATAATCAGGGGTATTCTTTTAGAAAACCGTTGCTTTTGACGATGTATCCAGTAACTGTGATCGAACAGAACAATACTCAATATAAAATAATGTGATCATGTTGCATTTTTTGAAGTTGAACAGCTAAATAACTGTTCAATGTTCAAAACTTTTTATAAATGGTCACTAGTCATAATGCACAATAAGTTGAAATGAACAGTTGTATCGCTAACAGTGTTTGTAGCGATGTAGCTACAACTGTTGTACAGTTGTAGCTACATCGCTACAAACACTGTTACCGCTACAAGTTCGTTACGTTTCAACTCAGAACAATACTCAATATAAAATAATGTGATCATTTACAATCTGTAAACATTCACGGTTATGGCCGAAGTATATTCGAAAATATTCGAATTTACGATTTCGAATCGAATCAAATATTGAATTTCGAATCGAATTTCGAATTTTCGCAGGAGCTTAGGATGAAGAGAAAAAAGAAGAGTTGTACACAAATTTCAATGCAAACTGAGATTTCGAGTCGAAAGCAGAGATTCGTGGAAATGAGAGAAGAGATAGTTCAGCTATAGGAACATCTCGGGAAGCCACGACGTTCGGATAGCTGAACTAGGAGAACAGAATTAATGGACTTTGTGAATTTATTTATTTATTGGGGTTCAACGACACTCAGGGGTGGCGCCAGGGATTTCTCGACAGGGGAGCTGACCTCTCCGACAGGGGGGCTATAACATTTGACCTCCCAAACGAAGGAAAATGAGTGAAAATTGGTAAACTGGAGAACCAAAACAGAAGCAAATTGAGTATGTTTGTTGATTATTTAACCCTTTACCTAACCTGAAAAGCAGACGACAAAAATAATTCTTGAATAACTCATTTTTTTCATTTTTTGTCTCAAAAACATAGGTTATGACCCCTCGTTGGAACGAGCTCGACGAGCTCGTTCCAACGAGGGGGTCATAACCTATGTTTCTGAGACAAAAAATGAAAGAAATAATGAAAGTTAATTGGCGATTTTTGAGAATAGCGCTGGCCGGTTTTGGTCGTTACCTTAGGTAAAGGGTTAAAGTAAACATATTATAATAAGGTCGGGAAATATTTCATCTATAAAGCCAGTTTGACGAACGACATTAAGGAATTTCGTGAGAATCACTATTCTCTATCAAAGTTCCAGTGCTGCACGGGTTCGAGACTGACAAGACGAGATATCTACATTCGATTGTCAGAAATTTCTCCTGAAGTCCGGTTAACGAGACTCTCCGACGGACTGACTAAAAATCTCCGACGGGGGGGGGGGGGGGGGGGGGGCTGGACCTCTCCGGCGGGGAAGGGGGGCTGTAGCCACCACTGACGACACTCTCGACAGCCAGGGTCACCTTGGGTCGGACAGTTTTACGGGTGGAGGAAGCCGGAGTACAGGGAGATAACCACCAAGCAACGGCCGGCAACTGTCAGACTCCCTAACGTACTAACTCCACGCAAGGAGGGTTAGCATTGATTGAAGACAAGTGCACCATCTTCGAGAAGTACGCCTCAGTACACAGCGCCATCGTGGGTAATCAGCATGAAATGCTTTACCCAAGGACAGAACGCATTTACCCCTGACGGGGATCGATTCGTGGATCTTTCGGCTTCAATCACTATAATGACAAACAATAACACTGTCAAAAACTGTAACAGATAAGAGAACATTTCCTAATTATCCAGTTTGGTTTAATGAATAAAGTTGTTATTACAGTAAAAATCAAAATAAGTTGTAGAATAACCGCAATAAACTAAGTATACTGCTGCCCCTGCACTGATAAGAGCAGACCCTGACATCATTTTCTGGAAAGCTCTCACTGAGAGCTTTCCAGAAAAGATGTCAGTTTCTGGTGTTATCGGCGTAGGAAGAGAAAGATACATAGTTTATAGTGGTTATCCTACTACTTATTTTGACTTGTACTGTACTTGGTTAGTTCATATTGGCCGAGATATCAGCCCTCGGTAACTCACACCAGCCTTCGACCTTCCGTCCCAGACTGATATGAAATTCAAGTTACCTCGGGTTGATATCTCGGCCGATATGAAACTATCCAGTAATAATCTTCAAGTATCTTCAAACTCTGACACAGCAGAGCTGGATTCATTCGTGAAAAAATACTGAACGAAGATTGATTAAACCTCACCAGATTGAGAACTTGAAACTCCATCTCTAAGGATTAATCAAACTGCATCATAAGCATCGAAATTTACGAGTCATGTCTGCGTTGGTCAAGACACAGCTAGAAACCACAACCACGTTACTTCTGCCCCAAATGTTTAAGATTACCCTAACAGAAGAGGGTTTTGCCGATGGACTTTTATAAGAACAAAGTAGCTCAAAGCATCGCATTACCTTCTGAAGGTACACAGTGAATGCTTCACTTCATACCAAGTTGCAATCCTATTGAGATCATATATGCATGTTTGAACCTGAGCGGCTGCTTTTCCGGCCAGGAACATGATACGTCATAACGTCATTAAATAGGATGGCCGTTCAGTAAATGTGTAGGATAGACCTATCAATATTAATTGGTCTACCCCCAAATAATGAACATGGACTCTTCCAGTTGCTGTCATTGAGCTGACATGGACGACACCACCAGTGTTCAAAAGGTTAAGGAACATTCTAGCGCAAAATCGAGTCAAGAGACATCGTTACGAAGTGTTCGACACGAAAGAGTATCCATCAGTTGATTTCCTACCAAGAAATCTTAGTTAGTCATGAGGCTTCAATTATTCATCTGCGGAATTAACGGTTTAACCCTTTACCCAACGTAACGGCCAAAACCGGCCAGAGCTATTCTCAAAAATCGCCAATTAATTTTCATTATTTTTTTCATTTTCTGTCTTAAAAACATAGGTTATGACCCCTCGTTGGAACGAGCTCGTCGAGATCGTTCCAATGAGGGGTCTAACCTATGTTTTTGCGACAAAAAACGAAAAAAAAATAGTTATTCAAGATTTTTTTTTGCAAGTGTCGTCTGCTTTTCATGTTAGGTAAAGGGTTAACTCAAAAGGCACTCTTTCTGTCCCAAGATCGTTATATGACCTGAATTCATAAAGCAGATATCTTCTCGATGAATTTGTGTGGTGGATAATCAAGATTTTCAACGTTCAGCTTCAAAGCTGCACGTTTAAAATATTGGTTGCTCTTCTCCAAAGTAACGAATTTAGACTCTGTGGGTTGATGGCACTGTACTGACAAGGATCCAAAGATGTAACCATAGTGGAAATTTAGTTATCGTATGTTAACTTCCATGTGAAGCAAAATGATTTGCACATATTAGTGTAAAATATGGCATTTCGACTCTTCTGCCTGCACGATAAAAATTAAGTTGTATCGCACATGTGGTAATACAAAACACGTTCGATTCTGTTTCCAACGTAAAAAAGAAGGAACCCGTCTAAACAAACACGTCAGTCATTGGTCATTGCAGCAGAGTTTAGATCGCTTGGAAATTCCAAGTTCCTCATTTAGATGTGTTTACCCGGCATATTCAAAGAATCAGATTCGAGTAAAAAATTTACAAAATAAAAATAACATTCTGACTGCTTGTTCCTTGACAAATACTTTCCACAAATGGTCATAAAAATTAAATACTAAACTTATTATCTATTTAAAAACGTTTTGTTACGTGTTATTTCCCGCAGTTTAGTCAAAATTTGAAGTTCGATCATCGTGACCATGACACTGATCAGTGTCAATTGGTTTCGACCAACTGAATGCCGTAAAACTTAAAAAGCGAATTAGGGTTCGCACCCCGCCAACTAACAGTGATGTCTTCTTGGCAACGAAGGAAACTCGGCAATTATCCAGCTGAAAAGTACTTTTAGTTCAATGTTCGGGTTGAGTAGTTGTTACTGGGAGGTGTTGATAAATACAGAACCGCACATATCGGCCCGAGTGTTATCCTGGGCCAAACCAATCTCGTGCGATAATTCTTAACCCATTCAAACGTACTTGCGGTTCTGTATATATCTGACCACTACACCCTTTTTCAAATAAGGCGCGTTATATTATTTCCAGTCAACCTTGCTTGCTTACTAACTAATTTATCAATTTCCATGTAGGCAATAGTCTTGGCCTGTTACACTTTGGAGAAGTTAACGAATGTGGGTGTGTTAAATGGGGGCGCGGTGGCGTTTCGGTAACCGGTTCTCTTCAGATCACCGAAGTTAAGCAACATCGAGCCCGGTTAGTCCTTGGATGGGTGACCGTCTGAGCGATCGATTCTGATTCCCGCGTTGTGTTCTTGGGCAAGGCACTTTACTCCGACTGTCACAAGGGGGCACGATGGCGCCGTGTACCAAGGCGTACTGTACGTCGATGGTGCACATGTCTCCAACCAATATAACCATGCCTGTGCTGCAGTGCAGAGTTACGATGTTGAGGAGCTTACAGCTGATCGTCGTTGCTTGGTGGTTCTCTCCGGGTACCCCGGCTTCCTCCACCCGTAAAATTGTCACCGACACGATATGACTGTTAAAGTGTCGTTAAACCTCAGTAAATAAATAAATGTATTAAATATTAACGAAAAGACAGTGGATAAGGAACAACAGAATTATATATATATAAGGATACTTATTTGTCATATGCTTTCTAATAGTACCCTTAAATAAAATTAAATTTAAATTAGATTGAAGACAAGTGCCACAAAATTGTATCTTCACTGCGAAATGATGTAATTTTATATCTTCTCAAGAGACAGACATCCATCCCTACGTTGGGAACAATTTTTGGCTCATATTCAATTATTTGTTTTGATGTTTACAGGAAAGTTCCATTAAAACACCATATGAAGGTCCTAGAGTTTATCAGCAGATACTCATTACGTTTAAGGCGACGATCGATAAGATATTAGTTTACATTTACAGTCAAACAACTAATAGTTTCCTTCTATGCTTTCGGTATAAGAAAGTGTAAAACCCGAATCAATGGAGAAAAGTGCACTTTGTTGAATAGATACTGAAATCGTTTTATCGTAAGCACGAAAAATAACATATCCTTTACGCGTGGCTTCGCAGCGTGTAAAGATACGTTACTTTTTTTCGTCTCTCTCCAGCTGATCTCTCGTGAAATAATTTGAATTTCAGTATCAATATTTATTTATTTATTAGTGGTTAAGGTCACATGCTTATGCACAATGGCTAACCGTGACCGTGTCAGTTTTACGGGTGGAGGAAGTCGGAGTACCCAGGGAGAACCACCGAGCATAGGCGAGCAACTGTCAGCTCCTCAACATTCTAACTCTGTTCAAGCTCCGTTCAAGCAGGGTTACAACGGTTGAAGACATGTGCACCATCGACGTGCAGTGCGCCTTAATACACGGCGTCATCACGCCCCAAGTAGGCAACCGGTATAAAGTGCCTTGACCAAGGACACAACGCGTGTCGTCTCGGGACCTCTAGCATAGAAGTCCAACAGTTTACCACTGAGCCACCGCGCTCTTAATTTCAGTATCAACTCCAAAGGTATAGACATCCTTCGCATGTTTTATTCTTTCAGATATTAGAGTCTTGAAGTCTTGACAAAACTGTTTCAAAAGGAAAGTAAGAACGGACCAAAGAATTCACAGAACAACACCAGGCAAGTAATCTATATTTATTTATTTACTTTTTTTATCGATGTTTAAAGTCACCATCAGCATCTACGGCTATATATCATGACCGCAAATAGGTTTAAAGTCAAGTTTAGCTAATTGTTTATACAACTGCTGACCACTGAGAGATCGTCAAACCCAGGCGTTCGTTTCCTGGTCCTATTCAATCTGTTTAGCACAGTAAATATGCATTGCTCCATTTCCCGGTGTCTCCAGTTCCCGTGAGAACCAGACAAACGAAAAACAGTGATTAGATACAAAATAATGCATTGGTGTCATAGTTCATCTTGTGTCCTACCGTCAAGAGATATTAACCCTTTACCTAACGTAACGGAAAAAACCGACCAGCGCTATTCACAAAAATCGTTAATTAATTTTCATTATTTGTCTCACAAACATAAGTTATGACCCTTCTTTGGAACGAACTCCTCGAGCTCGTTCCAAAGAAGGGTTATAACCTATGTGTTTGAGACAAAAAATGAAAACAGAAACGGTTTTTCAAGAATTTTATTTGCAAGTGTCGTCTGCTTTTCATGTTAGGTTAAAGGTTAATTCATTAGGACTGAATATATTTTGTGATTTATTGGCAAAAATGAACTTCATTCGACATTTTAACCCTTTACCTAACGTAACGGTCAAAACCGGCCAACGCTATTCTCAAAAATCGCCAATTAATTTTCATTATTTTTTTCATTTTTTGTCTCAAAAACATAGGTTATGACCCCTCGTTGGAACGAGCTCGTCGAGCTCGTTCCAACGATGGGTCATAACCTATGTTTTTGAGACAAAAAATGAAAAAAATTAGTTATTCAAGAATTATTTTTGCAAGTGTCGTCTGCTTTTCAGGTTAGGTAAAGGGTTGTTAAGGGATACTAAGTGACAAGTACTAACCACTAGAACTTATCGCCTAGATACTTTTATTTACAGCTGTTGAGCTTCACAATTTTACGTGTCAGTTCTAATCATTCATTGCATCACGGTTTATTGGAAAATTATAACAATGAAGTGGAATCTTCAAACGACTTGTTGTCTTTCACAGCGGATTTGTGCTTTTGTGGTCGTTTGAGGGATGCGGATCTACCCGATGCACTTGATAGTTTAATACGACACTTTACGTATTAACACCTGTGGTAACAATAATTCCCCTAACGTTTCATCTTATAGACACCAGTGGTTTTAAAGATGCGATCTTCTAGATCAAGATGCGGTTAACTCTTTCACTGCAACAGGCGGATATTCCTACCCTGTTTGTTGGGGTTTATCGACACTTTCAACAACCAGGGTCAGAAACCGGAGTACCTGGAGAGAACCTCCGATCACCGGCGAAAGAAAAAGTCACATTCTGGGAGTTGGAGAGATGCTCAGAAGGCCGTTCCACAGCCGACATTTTTCCAAGAATTCAGGTCCATCAGAATTGTTTTTACGTACACGATAGTTCATTTAGTCCTATCAACTGTCAACCTTGGCCATTGAGATTAATGTTTTTCATATAACTGTTTTTTCGGAAATGTCCTGTAGAAATGGGCGGGGCACGGTCCCTTTCAATATGGGATAGAAACCATAAAATAATGACAAGAAACAGCGATGATTTGCTCCACTATTTTCTGTCTACATTCCTTACTCTCGGCTGAAAAAAAGCTCTTCCTCTGCCTGTCTGTCACCATTTTAAATTAAATGGGGACATCGAAGTGGGAAAGTGACTGATTGTTTAGACAACAATACACTTTTTGCAAGCTTTGTCAGCTTTCGTAATAAGTGGATAGATGGGAGCCAGCATCATTCGTAATAAGTGGATAGATGGGAGCCAGCATCAGAAAGAATTATCCTAAGAAATTAGTGTATAAAGACGATCCTTACATTGCGCTTCTCTCATCTTACGCGTCCCTGTGAGCAGATTAGGAATTCCTGGCAACAATTATTTTGTGTGGAAAGAATGAATTCTTAAAAATGTGTGCCTTGCAAGCGATTAACACTTACGCTGCCGAAAGCGACTATTGTCAGCCATTTTATGATGATTATCTACACGTTCTGGTATGCGCAGATCTAACTTATCATCTGATTAATTATTGGAAAGGGCTCAGGGAGCCCTTTCCAACAATTAATCGGATGATAGAGTTTCAAGTATGTCATAATTCTTTTTAAACTTTCTTACATTCAGACGTACATAGAGATCCTCCATATATGGCAAAACTGGGCGTGGCAGTAAAAGAGTTAATGTGTTTGCTATTTCAATTGCCACTTGGTTTATGATTGAAGTGAATAAAGCTGGCGTCGGATATAGACATCAGGGGCCTATACTATAAAACTTTTACAGTTGTATTTTCTGGAAGTGTATTTTCAAGTTATGACTTTAAATGGGTTAAAATGAACCACTAACGTTCCAAAGATCTGGCAATTTGCCAGTTGGGACTGAAAATTGCCATATCTTTGCTAATGATTCATTTTAGTCAAATTATATTAATAGGTAGAAAATACAATTTAAGAAAGTACAGTTGTAAAAGTTTTATAGTATGGCTCCAGGTCGTTCACGTTTTAAAGAGTAGGATCAGGCGCTGTTGTCTTTTTCTCCCACTAAGCGGGTTTCACTGCAGTTGTAACACTACTTGTGCGGCTAACAGAGAAACTTAGTAGCTCGACGCCGTATGCTTTCAAGGCATTCGACGTCCTTTACGTATGGGCTCAATACAATTGATAAGTAGTCGTGTAAAGATCTAGCTACTGATATAAATGTCGCTTTCTGGAAGTTTGGGTTGCAGTGCTTCAGATTTCTAAGGATGAAACGGAGGGTTGAGTTTGCTTTGTTACATATTTTGTTGATGTGTTGACCACTTCAGATTATCATAGGGTGAACTCCGAGGTATAGATTATTTTGGTCTTGCTCTGAAATATGATGGTCCTCAGTGTAACGATAATGGCGGGTTCTTACAGCTGTGGGCTCATACGATGTAAATGATGCGCTAAACTTCACCCACCCCTCCCACACACACACGCCTTTTTGTATGTCTCTTTGAAGAAAAGCATGGTCGCTCAGTGTTTCTATTGATCTTTAAAAGAGGCGATTGTCTGTAATAAGCGAACTTGAGATTTTACACAGAGTGGAAGTTAATTATGTGACACAAAAATATCAAAGATCCAAGGACTGTGCCTTGGGGCACTTCCGAATAAAGTGTGCAAGATGAAGATACTGATCCTTCTACTATTAAGGGACGCTGATACCATAGTTCGTCGGCTTGTATAGTTACTTCCGATGCACTAGAGTGTCAACTTTTTAGTGGGGTACGGCAAAATCTGTTTATATCCTCGAGTCAAATGACTTCAGGATGTCATGCATGATCATGATGAACTGGGTTTCACGTCCGTCAGTGTCCACTGCGGGATCCATGCGGCGAGCTGTGAGGAGTTTGTTTTTCTCTAGGACTCGGGCGCGTAGAAAAAATTTTGAGTGTGTGGGGGGGGGGGGGGGTAAACACGATATACCGAAGACCGTTGGGGAGGGTTCGTGGACCTCCCCTAGTCTCAACTAGGATCCTGCGGTCGTTACCCTTTCGCTTCATGGAAGTGGATGAGGGGGTAGCGAACGGACGGTCCTAGTTAGGGATAGGCCTCCCCCTGAATATTTGGCAAAAGTAAGTCTCTAAGAGCAGATCTGAGGCATTTTTAGCGTGTGTTGATATTGGAGCCCATTTCGGGGCCCTATGCTATGTCAAATTTGCATTGGTCCAATGTTTTTTTCTTTGGTGGGGGGCGAAAATACTTCTGCCTCCTACCCGTTGCTAAGCCACTGCTCTGGGGACAGAAGGATATGTTGACAGAAAATGTGTTTGTAGGATTGGCTAATTAATGACTGCAGTACACGTTATAAGGGATAAATAGAAAGAAAGAAAGAAAGAAAGAAAGAAAGAAAGAAAGAAAGAAAGAAAGAAAGAAAGAAACATGAGTAAACGGTTACGAATTTTTGGTTTTGATACCGTGACATAAAGGCCAAATTCGCCGGGTGCGGTTTTTTGTTGTTTCTTTCATATGAATCACAATACTTTGTTTGAAGCACATGTCACGTTAATAAAGAACTACTTACTTCTAATGATACCTGGCGATATATGGTCGTGATGTGTTTGTTTTTCCTTTTCTGTACGGGGCTGATGTTTGCATTCCCCCAGTCTGAAGGTAGTATGTCACTGACTAGACCACAATGTGACAGATGAAGTTAAGACAAAAGTTCCGTTGCATCTATCTTGGGTATCTTATTAGGTATATTGTCTGGCCCACTTGATCTGTTGTTGTTAATGTTTCTGAGCAGCTTTTCACCACTTGTCTCTTCAATAGTAATGGTATTTATTTTTTGGATGGACTGGATCGTTCCATTCGGATTTGGGTCCAGAGGTGTCTTTATAAGTAAATACCGATTTAAAGTGCTCATTAAATGGATATGCTTTTGCTTTGTTATCTTGGTACATGGGGTCATTTTTCTTGATTCCCGGTACCCAATGCTGTCTTTACACTTTTTACATAGTTCCCAAAGGGTTTGTCATGACCTTTCTCTATATGTGTTCGAATATTTTGTTCATACAACGCCAGTGTGCTTGATGAAAGGCCTTCTGAGTTAATCTCTATGTAGAGGATAAATAACGAGTTGATGTTGGATAGGTCAGAGAAAGTACCCCGTCGAGGGCCGTTAGGCCCGAGACGGGGTACTTTCTCTGGCCTATCCAACATCAACGAGTTATTTATCCTACTTAAAAACTTTCACCCTTTTTGGAACCTCGCTCACTGTTAAAACGCTTCAACTATCCAACAGTTGGATAGTTGAATGAAACATTTTAATGATTACGCACGCTTGTTAATTAATTTTGAGTTGAATGAGTGCACATTAATATCTTGCCTCGTTTAACTGACCAGCGTCCACATAATAACTTGCCACGATGAACGCATACGAGTCGGAATCTGATATTTTTATAACACAAAATAAATTTTTTGAAACCAATGGTTCTGGAAATGACACAGATGCTATACTAAGCGATGCTTTGGAGCTAGAGAAATCTGGGACTGAGACACTTCCTAATTTCAACTTAAATACCAGTTTTAATCAGGTTTTTAGTGATATTTCTGACACTGAGTTGATCCGCTCAACTGATGAAGCCCTACGTCAAATTACACA
Source organism: Pictodentalium vernedei (assembly GCA_031216915.1). NCBI lineage: Eukaryota > Metazoa > Mollusca > Scaphopoda > Dentaliida > Dentaliidae > Pictodentalium > Pictodentalium vernedei. Next base: position 97,126,211 of record CM062290.1, on the reverse strand, counting down.
GAATGCAGAGAATAGTGCCCATTACTCTGTGCCGATCCCGGATAGGGACAGAGATGTACTCTCTCATTCTCGCTTTGCCAAAAAAACTGAAAGCAAAAGTCAATGGGCATTAAGGCTTTTTGAGGGTTGGATGGAAAACAGACAGAAAGTCAACAGACGTGATATCAGACATATTAGTGGTGACATTTTATCCATGGACAGTGATATGTTTGACTATTGTTTGGGTGCCTTCATTTTTGAGGTTCGTAGGGAGAACGGGGACGAGTATCGTGGTAATACTTTGTATGAAATTTTGATTGCCATCCAGCATTATCTTCGCGAGAACGGACGATTCGTGACCATAATGGATGACGAAATCTTCTCCAGCACTAGGACTCTTCTAGATCAGAAAATGAAGTCATTAGCAAGGGCTGGGGTTGGAATTGAAAAACAGCAAGCAAATGTCATAACAGTGGACGATGAGGAGAGAATGTGGAATGAAGGGATTTTGGGTTCTGACTCTCCCGGTAAACTCAGAAACACTTTATTGTATCTTCTTGGATTGAATTTTGCTCTGAGGGTGGCCAAGAACATTACAATTTGCGTGCGGACGAAAACAGTCAGTTGAAAGTTAACTTTGATCATAAAAGTGGCTTGAGATTCCTTGAATACACTGAGGATATATCAAAGTGCAATATGGGTGGTATCGATCACAGAAAGCTCAAAAAGAAGCAAAGTAAGGCATTTGCTAACACCCTTAAACCCGACAGATGTGTAGTAGCCTTGTACGAAAAGTATATTTCATTAAGACCCAAACAGGGAAGATGTGTGTATCTATATTTGCGTTCTCTCAACAAACCTACTGAAACGCAATGGTATGCAGATGCACGCGTCGGTATCAATACTCTTTCAAAAGTGGTTAAAACTTTGTGTGCTAACGCTGGAATAGATGGTTTCTTTACAAACCATTCCCTGAGAGCCACCGCAGCAACGCGTATGTATCAAGCCGAGTTGCCGGAACAAATAATTTGCGAAAAGACTGGCCATAGATCTGACGCTGTGAGGAATTACAAACGCACCGGCGTGGAGCAGGAACATTTTGCTAGTGACGTTGTACAGGGGGTTAAGCGAAAAACATCTGACAGTGACGTTAATGATGAGAGAGTTTCTGTGGCTGCTGCAAAGAATTCAAACAAGTCCGTCCGAGTCCGAAAAGGCGATCTTGTCATAGATATACCAGTCTAAATGACAATGATTTCCAAATCAATGGCACCAGTAAATGTATTATTTTTTTAGTTTATTGTGCGATTAAGTCACCGCTGCGTTTCAACAGTTAGGACTTAATTTTAAAATAAACCAAAGAAATAACACATTCAATTCAAAAAATTTTTTGTAAGTATTTATAGAAATTAATTTTTCAAATGTTTTCAAATTTGTTATGTGCTTACAGGCCAATCTCACAACCAACCCATGTGTTCGTGGTATTATCACTGGAGGTGACTCGGTTTATATGGTATACTTCCAGCTAATTATTGTTTTGAAATAAAATTTGCGTGTCCTTTAATTTTGTCTTTTCATGAAGTCCCTATCTATATTTCGATCACATCATGTGAGACAAGTGAAATATCCAATTGTTTGCAATGGGATAGTTGACTCAATTCAACTATCCAACAGTCAAGCGTTGGATATTTAACTATCCAATGCCTTAATGGTGATTAGTGTATCTAAACAGCTACCATACACAATAGATGACGTCACAGAAAGTTTTTAATTTTTTCTAGCCATCTGCTCTTCCATGTTGTTCAGCTTTCTCGAAAAGATTGTGCTTATTACACGCCTATGCTTTTGTTTTCATAAAATACACGCTTTTTCTGCAAAAGCCGAAGCGAACAATACATTTTTATATTGTCCTTGAACAATACGGATCACGTGAGCGGACTATTTAACTATTTCGTTTTTACGTTTGGGTTATTTTTGGCAATAATTTGTGTTTTTAATATTTTTTTGGTAAATTGTAGGCGGGCAATAAATACAGAACAGCATACGCGTTCGAATTGTCATTTTTTACTGCACGAGGTCGATGTCGGCGGAGGGATAATATTGAACAAGAAGCCGAAGGCTTCGAGTTCAGTATTATTCTTCCGCCAAAATCGATTAATAATTTTTAAGAAAACTGTAGATCGATGTGGGTGAAGAGATAATATAGAACTCGAAGCCTACGGCGTCTCGTTCAGTATTATACCTCCGCCCAAATGGACCCGTGCGGTAAAAATGACAATTTGAATGCGAATGGCGTTCTGCCTATTTCTTTTTCTCGTTGTTGAATAACCAAGGTAAAGTGTATCTCCTTTGTATAAGTATATTTGGAAAACAGATGCTCAGTATGTTGTTTATGCCTTCTTTAACCTGAATCTATTTCTATTCTACTGTATGGTTGTATGATTCAGACTTTACGTAATCCTGTGCATCCATTCCTAATTTACTTTTTAACCCTTTACCTAACGAATCGCCCGCACTCGCCCGCGTAATTTGCAAATTCAGCAGTTGAAAGAAAGAAATTTTTCAAAAATATTTCAACAAAACCATATCATTTGACCCCTCATTGGAACGAGCTCGATGAGCTCGTTCCAATGAGGGGTCACATGATATGGTTTTGTTGACATTTTTTTTTTAATTTTTAAAAAATAGTAATTAAAATGATAAATTTTGATATCGTCGGCGTTGCGTAAAGGGTTAATGGCATAAATGTCCCTGTCTTTTGATTTGTTGTGATATGACTTTAAGTACCCGTAAATTACGGCCATATCATGGTATGAAATCCCTGGCAGTGTGGCTCGGGATTTCATCAAGCTTGTTTCGTCCGTGAAGTACAGACCTATAAAATCTTTTTTTTTCTGGTTGGTTTAGTTTGTCGTTATTCCAATCCACATCTCCCTTCTATTTCTAACAATTCTTGATAATGTTTGATTTGGATTGTCCCAAACCTCAGTGTACTGCGTGATCAGTCTATGTGAGGAAGGTTAAAGTCATCTGCTGTGATTGTGCGCTTATCTTTGTTGTTTGCTTTGACGTTTGCTGAATGTGTACTCGGGTTCTGTAGGGTGTCTATAGAGCAGGCGCGGGGCCAACATATCAACTTTTGGACGAAAATGGATGAAAATCGATAGCTCCCATCTTGAGGTCAACCCGAATAAGCATGCCAAGTTTGAAAGCGATTTGATGATAAATGCGACCTGTGCAGTGTGCCAAAGGAAATTGTTGGCGTCCAAAGAGATAAGTTGAATGTCGTTGCTAACAGCAACGTTTCTCGACAAAAATGGAATAAAATCAAAAGCTCCGATCTGGAGGTCAGCCCAAACAAACTTACTTAGTTTCAAGGCGATTCATTCATGAATGCACCCTGCAGGGCGTGCCAAAGCAAATATTGATACACAAATCCACAAAGTTCAAGGTAACAGCAACATTTTTCAACGGAAATTATAGAAAATTACCAGCCCACAAGCATAGAAAGTTTTAAAGCGATCCGCTGATAAATGAGACCCTCCGGTTATTGCCCCCTCCTCCCACTTCCCTAAGGGGAAGTGGGAGGAGGGAGTAACGACCAGAGAGTCCTAGCTAGGACTAATCCCCATCCCTGAGAAATTAAAAAAAACAGTGCTCTGAGAACGAATCTGCGACATTTGCAGCATGTGTAGCATGTATATGTATGCAGCATGTATACTTGAGACCATTTTGGGGCTCTATGTTGTGTAAAAGTTGAATTGGGCCATTATTTGGGGACTGCGAAACCATTAGGGGGGGGGGGTGACAATGCCCCCAGTGCCCCACCCACACCCCGTAGCTACGCCACTTGCGTATAGAGTCAATCAAAGTTGACTTGACACCCCAACAGTTAAAGTTGTGAAAACAAGTTTCTTCGGTAAACTTTGTTTTACGTCATAATCCAAGAATTTCATGCTTTAAATTTATAGTGCCCCGTAGGAGAAATTCTTATAGTAATGTTTCGTTATACTCTATAAAGCAGAAATGCCGAAATCCTGTTTTGTAAATTCCATCATACCAATACCCGGAACGTGATTTAAAATTAAAAATTCAGTTCGGAGAGTTGCAGAAGATGAATTTAATGAAATGTGCGTTTGAGATCATATCTACTCGTCGCATTCGATAATATAAGGGTTAAACTATTACTAATATACAAAGGTGACTTCACAAATAGCACGACTCGTGCTGCACAGTTGAGATATAATATGCATTTTTTGTTTATGCGGAGCCTTTGTCAATAGAATAACCCTCAACCCCTCTCTCATTCCCACCCGACTGCTTAAAAGCGCGCATTTTCATCCATGTATTTTCACTCTAAACATATAACGTACAAACATAAATGATTTGCATTGAAGGAACTGGATGTGGACAAATTCATTTTATTTCACGTCTGTTCTATGAAATCCCCATCTATAGCAACACAGAACCATGCAGAAAATGAAAATCCGCTCTTTCATACAAAATATTTGTAAGTGAAGCTACTATGACAACCAACTGCGAAAATATTTCAACAGACAGAGAAAGCCCGATTTTTTACGAGCCATTCTGAATGATACCATAAACCAGATAGAGATCTGTGACGCATTTCCAGTATCCATTGCCAATGAATCGTGACTACACGTGCCGAAATATAGAGCAAACGTTTCGTCATTCCAAATAAGTACTTTTGTAAACAGTGTGGTTAAGTCCGATAATTAAATTAACTTTTCTTCAATTAAAGGCTCATAAGCTAAATGCAATAGCCACATCCCCTACAGGGTCAGCATATGTCAGACTAAAAATGTTAAATTAAAAAACCCCAAAAGCATAAAATACCAAACAAATATTTTTATAGTCTTTGCGGTACTATCTACTACGTGCAATGACTTGTACAAGTTTTAAAGTAGACGATACTCATTTTTATTCATTAGATTTTCGTGGGGGTGCGGTGGCTCAGTAGGTTGAGGTGCAGGCTGCAATCCGAGAGGTCCTCGTTCGAATTCCACCTGCGGCAACCGCGTTGTGTCCTTGTGCAAGACACTTCACCCCCATTGCCCACGTGGTGGCACGGTGCCTTGTGAGCTAAGGCATACTGCACGTCGATGGTGCACCTGTCTTCAACCAATGCTAACCCTGCTTGTGTGTAGTTCGTATGTTGGGGAGCTGACAGTTGCTCGCTGTTGCTCGGTGGTTCTGTCCGTGTACACCGGCTTCCTCCATCCGTAAAATTGTCGTGGTCATGATTAGCCATTGTGCAGAAATATGTGGCCTTAAACACCAATAAATAAATAAATAAATAAATAAATAAATAAATAAATAAATGAGATTTTCGAGAAAATAACAAAAGAATATTTCGTACTTTGAGTGCATTAAGGCGACATTTGCAATGCTAAAGCTTTATAGATGGCGTATTAATTCACTCGACAGCAGCCGAGAGGGATTTTCAGTTAAAATCCTATTAACCATATCATTTGTTCTTAAATCTTTTATCAAACCAAGATATGGATGTGTTTATTTCCTTGATTTTGTAATGTTTTCAAGAAAATATATTTATACCATGCTCGCCTTTGTTACTACCTGTGAAATGCCTGCATGTTAAATTTTATCTTTTAACCCCACTACCGGTGTAAAGAGTACGAAAGAGCATTAGGGTCAGTCGTGAAAAACAATTTTTAAATCTGCAACTCGTTATAACGACATGCCATCTCGTTATAACGACTTTCACAACTCGTTATAACGACTTGTCATCTCGTTGTCATTTGGGAAGTCGTTATAACGAGATGACATTGATAACGAGTTGTGAAGTCGTTATAACGAGTTGTGAAGTCGTTATAACGAGATGCCAAGTCGTTATAACGAGTTGTGAAGTCATTATAACGAGATGACAAGTCGTTATAACGAGTTGTTGAAGTCGTTATAACGAGTTGTGAAGTCGTTATAACGAGTTGTAATGTCGTTAAAACGAGTTGGGAAGTCGTTATAACGAGATGACAAGTCGTTATAAGGTGTTGTGGAAGTCGTTATAACGAGATGGCATGTCGTTATAACGAGTTGTAGATTTAAAAACTGTTTTCCACGACTGGCCCTAATGCTCTTTCATAAAGCTTCTACTGCGGTTAAAAAAAATTACACCTACAGTTGGAAGTTCATCCATCTTGTTATTAACATGACGCAATTTGCCAACTTTGATGCATTCACACTTCGCGATGTTTCATTCAAACATACAGCGTTTTGCGGTATTATCTGCTACGTGCAATGACTTATTAAGTTTAAAATACCTACAATTAAATATTTAAAATAAAATTTAAGAATTGTTAATAATAATATGACTGAAAAAGCAAGGTAAATTCAATCAACTTTGACGATGTGTCTAGCTGTCAATCAAGCGTTCACGTACAGCCGGTAGTACTGCTCACCGGCGCAGAAGTAAACAAAACAGATCTGCGTTTGTGATAGAAAGTGTCATTTTTCTCCATTTTAAGTGACTAAGTCGATTGTTTATTAAGAGCATGGTATAAATAAAACAAATAGGTACTAGGCAGGTAATCTGATTTAAACCACTCGTAGAATAAAAGTTTTAAGCACTCGGCAAGCCGAGTGGTTAAAACCCTTATCCTACTTGTGGTTAAAGTCTAATTACCGCCCCTGGTACCTATTTATCCTAAATATCAAATGCAGAAGATATCATTTGGAAGGGTTAAACACTCAGTTTGGCCGGTTTCGAAATCTCACCCAACAGGATACAACTATTGATGAAGGAAATTATGGGGGCCAGTCGTCTTTATCCACCATATCATCAATGAACAGACGCCGCCCAAATAGTTACAAGCGCCTACGTCATTCAGTCACAACATAAATTGCTATAAGCGGGAGAGTCCTTGGCCAGTTGGGAGTAGTATGTCGATGCACAAGAGATCTCGTTGAAAACAGTAATTTTAATCTCTTTCCAACGTACTGGCGAATTTATGCAATGGGGCGTACTCGGTTTGTGCGTATACTCCGAAAAATCCAGGTTCTCGATAGGTATTATGGAATACCCGGGCTTCTGGAGTACCTATAACATTGATTTTTAACAGACTCCCATTCTAATTTGCGCTCTGAGTATCAAAGTGCCAATTTATCATTAAGAGCGAACAGGGGCGTAACATCCGGGGGTGACCCCTCCCCCCACCCCAAATCTCCGGATCATGGGTTTCGTCGGGCAGATGTTGGGCGCGAAATTATGAAATATCAAGTTGGGCAAATGTCCTTGCTTGCCTGACGAAAATATACTGACGCATTGGTGTGCTCAGTGCCCGACAAATATATACCCAGACCACTGTGGAAGCGTGGTCAAAAGATATGTTTGCCGACTGGCTCCAAAGGATCGGTTTGGGTGAAATGACAGGTGTTTTTTTAAAGGTTAGCAAGAAGTGCCTGTAAGACTATAGAAAACATTTAACGACACACCGACCAGTAATACTGGCATTCATGTATACTCATGAGATGAAGAGGGGTCAGCTGACTCAGCTCGGTTGCATTGCATTAAATTTTGTGGGGATCACTTTGCCTTTCAAGAAGCTTCGTTTCCAGCTGAGAAGAATTTTTTTCCAAAAACACATTGAGTTCCTCAGTTTTAGCATTGGTACCTAAGGAAACTTTTATATTTACTATTCTAGAGTATCCAAGAGCCCAATCAGTATATTTGGTATTCTGGCAGCCAGTATTTTTTGGTATTCTGGAGTACCCAGAATGTTTTGCTATCTTATAGTAGCAATGTTGGTAATCTGGAGAACCAATACATTTGGTATTCTTGAAAACCAAAATGCCGTTTGGTATTCCGTAGTACCTTTATTTTGGTACTCCTATGGTAACAAGTGGAGTACCAAATTAGGTACTCTGGAAACCCTGGATTTCTTAGAGGGTGGGGGTGTGGTCAGAAACAGAAGTTTTGTTCGCAACCTTCCCCCACGTACCTTCAGAGATCGCCGTGTCAGAATTCATCACATTCTATGGTACTGGTAAGTGATAGACACTGATCTCTATACAATTGGAGTGCTGGAACAAACATCGAATCTCAAACTCATTCTCCTCAAGATAATGTGAAATCAATGAATAATTGTTACTCCATCCATGGGTGACGTTTGATGACGTAAAATCTCTTATGTTTGACTAAAGTCATAGCTTAACACCTTTCACAAGCAAGAAAAAAAACTTACCATGGCATCAACTTTTCAATAACGGTATTTATTTTGGACAATAATAACTAAAATATGTCAGAATGTTTCAATCACATCATCACCGTATTCGGTTTTCGCATACCTCGAAGTATATTATTTAATTGGTTGAGTGCTAGAAGCCACTAGCAGGGCTTTAACCCTCTACCTAACGTAACGGTCAAAACCGACCAGCGCTATTCACAAAAATCGCCAATTAATTTTCATTATTTTTTTCATTTGTTGCCTCAAAAACATAGGTTATGACCCTCATTGGAACGAGCGCGACGAGGTCGTTCCAAGGAGGGGTCATAACCTATGTTTTTGAGATAAAAAAATTAGTTATTCAAGAATTTTGTTTCAAGTGTCGACTGCTTTTCATGTTAGGTAAAGGGTTCAAAGAAATGAGGGTACCAGGGCAAAAGCTAGCCTTTTCCTTCCTAAGTTTTCATATTCAGTCAAACATAAATAATATTTTGTTAATATAAGTTTGTGTTATTACAAATTATTGGAGAGTGACTGTAGGCACTCTCCAATAATTTGTAATAAAACAAATTTTGTATAACAAATTCAGACCACAAAAAATAATCTAGTCCTCAACCAGTTAAAAAGTAATCTGCATGGCGTCGGAAAATTGAAAACTATCGAGAAAAGGTTTTTGTTAGGAAATGTTTGTTTGTAGCAACATTTGTTTCCCCCACCCCCACCCCACCACCACCCCGCCTATAAGGTGAGGTTAGGTGGGACACTTTTCTATTTGTGACCAATGCGCATTCCGGTAATCCAGTTGTACAGAGACAAGTGATGGGACATCACACAATGATAGACCAACTGGAAGGTCATGGCCACATCTTTCTATATGGTAGTTTTAGTTCAATTCGATCGGAAGAAAATGCGCCCTAGTGCAAGGTTTCCAATCCTTTTCACATCAATTTTCACAAAAAATACGCCCATGTGCAACAAAGATGGCGATAAATTACTAATATTTAATATAAAAATAGTCTGAACAAGTAGTTTTTCGACAGACCCTTGTGGCACAAAAGCGAGATAAACTGAGGACTCTTAATAAAGAGTTCTATATGTGTTAGGAGGTGGCATGTCATTCCTGCGGCACGAAACTCTCTTTATTTAGAATAATTTGTAAAGAATTTGTATTTGGAAACCAAATCAAATATAAATAAAGGGCACATCTTCTTTGGGAATTTAGAGGTTTCAGAGGTGACGTGTTCACCGTTTTACTCTGGAGCCCCGGTGGCTACAGGTTGAGTTGGTTAACTGGTCTATAATATATACTACTCAAGTTTGCTAAGCACCACATATTTGACACATCATTGTGAAATTTTCTTGTGACACATTTGCGATATTTTTGGGGGATATGATTGAGGAATGTATTGAGATGGTCCCCAGTGTTTACATTAGCTCTCTTGAGAGGCAGACTTTTCGTGACAGTCATGGAAATCATGTACCCCATGAATTTCATGATGTTTTCGTGTACTGTCGACATGTACATGACATGTGTAGGGTATTCAATCTTCATTTCAACACAAACCCTTGTGATGTAATGATTGAATATGGTGAATGCAAATGTAAGAAGACATTTGTCTGAAACAGAAATGTGGCGGGCTGTAGGGATAGGGGAACAAGGGGCTACCCATCGTCAGGCTGGTGAAGCCTTTGGTGTGCACCATACGGTGATCACCAGAGCCTGGGCAAGATTTCAGCAGGATGGCACACCAGTCAGACGACATGGTGGTGGCAGAGACAGGGCAACATCTGCAGCTGAAGACCGTTTTTTGATCATTCTGACCCGTAGGAACCGCTTTGACACAGCAACCCAGCTTCGCAGTGACCTTCAGAATGCATCCGGGGTAAATATTTCGACGCAGACTATCCGGGCAAGGTTGCACGAAGGTGGTCTCCGATCGAGAAGACTATGTATTCGCATTCATCTGTCCCTGAACCACCACCAAGCACGATATGAATGGGCCATGGACCACGTTGGATGGGCCAGAGAAGATTGGCGACTTGTCCTTTTTACAGATGAGTCAAGGTACTACCTACACCACACAGACAGACGTTCTAGGGTACGTAGAAGATTTGATTGATTATTTATTTAACGGTATAGATTGGAATTACATCAATGCATGTGTAATACAAGATTTCGAAAGCACAAAATATTAGTATAATATGATGATATAAATAAATATCTATACCGTAGGGAGATGACATAGCCAGATTGGCTGCCTACCTGTCATCTCCAACTAAAATTTGTTCTAGAGTGAGCATTGTACACTGACTATGGATGTGGGTTAAAGGCAAGTTATCCGGTCGCATTCCGATTTAATTTTTTGGTGTTGAAAGTGTCGGACTTGACATTAATCATACTTTTCTGTTGGGCGAGATAAACAGACGTAGTATATTACTTGGTGTTATCAAATGCAAAGAGCATACAAATCGGAAAATGACCAATGTATAGGGAAGGGCCAAGTTAATGGCTGTGCAGACATTTGATTATTTGTAGAAACATCTTCAGGGGTTTGAATCCATAATTATCTACCGACATTAAAATTACAATCTCGACAATAGGGATTGTCACCTTCAACACTGCTTGGGTACTGGGAGATGAATTTTTGTGTCAATAATTTTTTGAATAGATTTCTGTTAGTAATAGACCTTAAATCTTGATCCAATTCATTCCACACCCTCGGAAATGCATGGATCTGTAACCTATCGAGGGCTTTAGTACGCGTTCTACTCACCTGCAATAAATCTGACTGTCTCGTAACTCTTTGTGAGATATTGTGGGTTAAAAAAGTCATTAAATGACGATGGAAGTTGTCCCATTTTCCAATCAAAAATGAAGAGACAAGCTTGGAGTTTAAACAAGTCATTAATTTTAAGTATTTTGTTTTTTATAAATAAGGGATCAGTATGGGCGTTATAATTTGAATTATTAATGATACGAAGTGAGCGTTTCTGCATAATGAGAATTTTATTAGTTGCCCGAGCATTATCCCAGACATGGATGCCATATAACAGGTGGCTATGTATAAGGGCAAAGTATAATGCTTTTAAGGCCTTCTGTGGCAATATTTTTTTTACTTTATTCAATGCATAATTTACTTTTCCAATTTTGGAGCAAACATGTGAGATATGGGCACTGTATGTTAGATTGTCATCAATGCTAATACCAAGAAATTTTAGTGATTTATCTTGTTCATGGCCTCCTATTCTTTTTATCGGTTGGTTTTGTATTTTTATAGATAAATTTTCTGGGACTAGCGTGCTACGGGTTGGATTTATCAGAACGTACTTAGTTTTACATGTGTTCAACATGTGTTCATCACAAGCTGGCTGGCTGAGCACCATTCATTTAATTTGCTTAATTCATGGTTTACCAGGAGAACGATTCCATGCAGCCAACATTGCTGAGCATGGCCGCTATGGTGGAGGGTCAATAATGGTCTGGGGCAGCATCAGCCGGGATGGACGTACAGAGCTCTGTGTCCTTGACCGTGGTACATTGACTGCACAGCGGTATATTGATGAGATCCTGGATGTCCACGTCAGATTGTATGTAGGTGCAGTGGGTGATAGATTCATTCTGATGGACGATAATGCCCGTCCTCATGTTGCCCATGCTGTCAGGGAGTACCGACAGAGGGAGGGGATTGAGCGTATGGACCGGCCAGCAAGATCCCCTGACCTCAATCCAATCAAACATGTCTGGAATGAGTTGCAGCTTGCAATTTCAGTCCGTCCAGCACAACCAAGAAATGTCCAGGAGCTTGGTGCCATGCTGGTCCAAGAATGGAACAACATCCCACAAAGGACCATCTGGAACCTGATTGGGAGCATGAGAAGGCATTGTCAAGCTGTAATTAACAACAATGGGTCTCACACTCGATATGGAAACCATATCAGTTCGCTCCGTCAACTTTTTGGCAAATTTGAAAAACTTCCTCTTTTACCAATAATATCCATTTTCCATGGTTATCGTATTCAAACAAAAACAAAATCTTAATTTCTGTGTTTAAATCATTAAAGATATAATAAAATTAAAAATGTCTACACTTTTCATAACAATATTTCAACTAAAACGTAAAACAGGTAGTTGGATATACTTGGTGCTTAGCAAACTTTGAGTAGTATAGGAACGTACCTCCACCCATCCATATGCACTAATTACAAACTATCGATAGTTTTAGGTGACGTATCGACCCATTGGGTCGATTAGGATTTTTTACATGTAAGGTAATGTATTGTTTGTAAACTGATTAGCACATGTCACAATAAAAGATTTCACTACTACTCCTTCTACTGCTACTACCACGTGTACTGTATTTTATGAAACTTGTGTGTGTGTTTTTTTTTATAGCGCAAGGTAGTTGTACACCAGGTGCTGATAATGCATATGAGGGGTGAGTGCTGAAGGGGAATTTAAATCATATTCTTTCCCATCGCGTTTCGACCGAAAGTTATGCTATTTGTGGCATTGCAAGGTCACAGTTTATTGCGCAAATACTCATATATCGGACACGGATATAAATCTGCAGTTGTTGGTTATGGGTACACACTAAAGGCAGTTGAGTTAAAAATCAACCCTCATCAACCGTGTTGAGTGAATATGAACCCAATCGGGCTCATATCCACTCAATCCAGTTGATATAGGTTGATTTTTAACCCAGTAGGTTTTAGAGTGGTTCATATTTTTAGTCGATTTGTGACGAAGTCAAATTCGACTTATAGTTTGATGAATGACGGGCGGGCGGGCGGGTTTCGGGCGGGCGGGCGGGCGGGCGGGCGGGCGGGCTTTTCGTAAACAATTGGTTTCCGGATGATAACTTGATAATGGTTCAACCCATGTTCATGAAACTTCACAGGTAGGTTGGAATCGGTGAGAGGAAGAACTCTATTAATTTTGGTATTGCTTGGTCAAAGGTCAAGGTCACAGTGACCATGAACATAGTAAATTGTAAACTATTGGTTTCCGGGCGATAACTTGACTACGGTTCAACCCACATTCATGAAACTTCACATGTAGGTTGGCCTTCGTGAGAGGAAGAACACTATTTATTTTGGAATCACTAGGTCAAAGGTCAAGGTCACAGTGACCCTGAACATAGTAAATTAAAACAATTGGTTTCCAGATGATTATTTGATAATGTTTCGACCCATGTTCATGAAACTTCACAGTTAGGTTGGCATCAGTGAGAGGAACAACCCTATTTATTTTGGACTCGCTAGGTGAAAGGTCAAGGTCACAGTGACCTTCAACATAGTAAATCGTAAACAAGTGGTTTCCGGGTGATAACTTGATAATGTTTCGACCCACGTTCGTGAAACATCATAGGTAGGTTAGCATCAGTGAGAGAAAGAACTCTATTTATTATTTATTTTGGACATGCTAGGTGAAAGGTCAAGGTCACAGTGACCTCCAACATAGTAATTCATAAACAATTGGTTTCCGGACGGTAACTTGATAATGGTTTGACCCACATTCATGAAACTTCATAGGTAGGTTGGCCAAGGGAAGTGGAAGACCCCTATTTATTTTGGACTCACTAGGTCAAAGGCCAAGGTCACAGTGACCTTGAACATAATAAATCGTAAACAATTGATTTGCAGATGATAATTTGACAATGGTTCCACCTACGTTCATGGAACTTCATAGGTAGGATGGCATTGGTTGAAGAAAGAGCCGTATTTATTTCGGAATCTCTAGGTCAAAGGTCAAGGTCACAGTGACCCTTCACATAGTAAATTGTAAACAACTGGTTTTCGGACGATAAGTTGATAATGATTAAACCCACTTTTGTGCTGTCACAACTCGACATTGGATCGGTGATCCTATCGGCATTTTTTTTATTATTATTTATTAGCGCCATTTTTACATTGAAGTATTCAAAGGCGCTTGATATAACAAAACAGATTATCACACAATTAGACATATCACAGGCTGAAAGCCTGTTTTCATAAATGAGTTTTTAGTGCTTTTCGTAATTGATATACATCTGTGTCCTTGCGTACATCTACGGGAAGAGAATTCCACAGTCTTGGACCTGCTACCGAGAATGCCCTGTCCGCGAAAGTCTTACAATTTGTTTTTGGCACAAAGAGTTCACACGAATTGCTCGATCTCAAATTCCGAGAGTTTTTAAGATAGTCCGGGGTGTTGTCGTAGTTGCATTTGTGTACAAATGTCAAGATTTTAAATCGCAACCTTTCCGCAATTGGCAACCAATGTAAAGACTTTTAACACTTCCGTGCTGCTGTCAAATTTTGATTTTCATAAAATCAATTTGGCTGACATATTCTGAATTCTTTGGCGCTTCGACAACAGTTTTTTTGAAAGGCCAAATAAAAGTGCATTCGCATAGTTCACATGCGAGGTTACTAATGCTTGGATTATGAGTCTGCAAGAATCAATGCTAAGATGTTTTCTAATTTTTCTAATATTATATAAATTGTCTGAAGCTATCCTACATTTTTCCATAACATGCTTTTCGAGTTTCATGCACTGATCAATCCAGAAACCACGATATTTCACAGAATCGCTCTTAATTATGCTACTGGAAGCAGCACGAATGCTCTTTGTGCAAATTTTCAGCAACTGATCATGAGATCCAAAGAAAATTATTTCAGTTTTTGAGTCATTCATTTTTAACTTATTTTCAGACATCCAGTTACGCACATCATCTAAGCATTTTATTTACCTTATTGCAAACTTTCTGTTCATTTCTGATATTACCGGCTACGAAACTGTCATAAATTGAATGATCAGCTGCATATCCGAGAATATTTACTTTATATTTATTCTAAATAAACAGAAGAGTGCTGGCATAAACGGTGTAGGGGACTGGACCCGCACAAGACCCCTGGGGGACTGAATAATTCAGAAAGTTCGGTGTCGACTGGTGATTACCCACGACAACAACTTGCTTCCGTGGACGCAGATAAGACTCAAACCAATTTAGTTGTCTAGTAAAACACTAAGCAATGTTCCATGATCTACAGTATCAAATGAAGCCGATAAATCTGTAAGGACCTGTAACAACCAGTAGAGTAATAATCAAACAGTCGTGTCATATTAACCAGTAGTTAATATTCTTTCCAGTCCTCATAGACTGGCTCTGGTGATAGTGTAATAAAAATTAACCAGTAGTGTAATAATCAACCAGTAGTGTAATACAAATCAACCAGTAGTGTAATAACCAGTGCTGTAATAAACTTAACCAGTAGTGTAATAAACATCCATGAAAACCGACAATTTTTCAACAAAATTTGAAATTTTTTGGGGGTGGGTCAAATCATAGTTTGGGTATATCTTATCGATTTTTAATAATTTTATCGTACACTTAAAGGCGTTTTGCAGGTCAAACATCATTTCGTGGGTTCAATACGGCGAGGAAAGGTATTTTTGTGATAGTTATGTGATGTAAGTATTTTCTGGTGTTTAATGTCACTTTCTGCATTTGTGGCTTTATGTAAATTCAAAGTTGGCCAATTATTCTATTAGTTCTGGGTGAGACATTATTTTTAACTTTCTATGTGGCAAATCTCAATCCAGTGATAGTTATTTATCGCACTAGTACTGGTAGTGGTAGTTGAACCAGTACTAGTAGTGGTGGGTGTACTAAGACTAGTAGTAGTAGTGGTGGCAGTTGTAGCAGTAGTGGTACTACAACTACTGGTAGTAGTTGTACTACTACTGCCAATGATACTTGTATGAGTAGTGCAGTGTACTTGTACTGGTAGTTGTACTAGTAATAGTGCCGACAGTGATACTAGTGCTAGCACTGGGAGTCTTAGTGGTACTAGTACTAGTAGTGATATATGTACTAGTATTACTGTTAGTGGTACTAGTACTGTTAGTGGTACTAGTACTAGTAGTGATCGGTGTACTAGTATTCGTACTACTGTTAATGGTACTAATACTGGTAGTGATAGGCGCACTACTACTACTCTTAGTGGTACTAGTACTGGTTGGGGTACTAGTACTACTAATTGCACTGGTAGTGTAACTGGTACTACTGCTATTAGTAGCAGTTGTAACAGAACTACTACTGGTAGTGGTAGTTGTACTAGTACTAGTTCCAGTAATACTAGAAGTGGTAGTTGTACATAGTACTAGAGGGTAGTACTAGGGGATAATACTCGTGAATAGACCTAATGTATAATACTAGTGAATAGTACCTGTAGATACTACTAGAGGATAGTACTAGTGGATAGTGCTGGTGGATAGTAGTAGATTGTAGTAGCTGTAGTAGATTGCAATAGTCGTAGTAGTAGTTTATTTTAGTAGATCGTAGTAGATACCAGATAATAGACAGTAGATAGTGAGTAGTAGTAGTAGTAGTAGTAGTAGTAGTAGTAGTAGTAGTAGTAGTAGTAGTAGTAAGTAGTAGTAGTAGTAGTAGTAGTAGTAGTAGCAAGAGATGTAGTAGTAGTAGAAGTATGTAGTAGTACTAGTAGTAGTAGTGGTAGTAGTAGCAAGAGATGTAGTAGTAGTAGTAGTAGTAGTAGTAGTAGTAGTAGTAGTAGTAGTAGTAGTAGTAAGTAGTAGTAGTAGTAGTAGTAGTAGCAAGAGATGTAGTAGTAGTAGAAGTAGATAGTAGTAGCAAGATATGTAGAAGTAGAAGTAGTTGTAGAAGTGGTGGTTGGTAGTAGTAGTAGTAGTAGTAGTAGTAGTAGTAGTAGTAGTAGTAGTAGTAGTAGTAGTAGTAGTAGTAGTAATTAGTAGTAGTAAGTAGTAGTAGTAGTAGTAGTAGTAGTAGTAGTAGTAGTAGTGGTGGTGGTAGTAGTTAGTAGTACCTATTAGTAGTAGGTAGTAGTCCCCGAAGACTGGTCTGCACCAGTTCTCGAAGACTTGTCTCCAGTGGTCCTTTCCAGTCCTCGTAGACTGGCTCTGGTGACCCCTAAATACTTAGATGAGGATATGATGAATGGCAGATTGTGCCTTAATAAGACATTTCCTCATGAGCTCGTGCGATGAAAAATGGTGCCAAATGTCAGTCGGGAGGGTGTCATACCTAGCTAGGACTAGAGCTAATGATAAGGACATAGCCAGATACCTAAATAGATTAAGAATGGGAAGTAGATGGTCTAAGCAGTCAAAAATGAGGTTTCTATACAGATTTCAAGCCACATAAAGACGAGGATTCTGGAAGAATCCGTACATAATAAAATCTTGTAACCGAGTGGAAACGAGGATTTGCCTGCAAGGCCACTCTTAGTAAAAATACTCTAGTACAATCGAACACCGCATTGTTAAGGTAATATAGCACTACGAGGTATTCTGGGCAGGTCCGTGTCCGTTAGAAACGAGGATTCTGGGAGAACACGGGCCAGGAAAAGGCCAAGAGCATAGAAAGCGAGCTTTCTTCGCGAATCCGAGCCAGAAAAATAATTGTCGGTCTCATTTGGATATTCATTATACTCCCACCCAATCGAACTTACCCTCAAAACATATCCTCGTTCTATTAGAGGTCATTGAGTCCATATAGCAACCAAGTGC
Source organism: Pictodentalium vernedei (assembly GCA_031216915.1). Lineage (NCBI taxonomy): Eukaryota > Metazoa > Mollusca > Scaphopoda > Dentaliida > Dentaliidae > Pictodentalium > Pictodentalium vernedei. The sequence goes on along the minus strand of CM062290.1, from coordinate 97,108,499 downwards.
TACCATAAAAACAAGGTTGGCGGTCTCCAGTATACAGAATAGACGGCGGAAACACGTGTCACCTAATTACAGGCGCTGCACACTACATCACATATCCCTATGGGAATGACGTCTCAACATGGCCGCTCATGCGGGCTACCATAACAACACAACATGGCGTCCTTGGGTCCCTTGACTATGGCGGCCCTTGTGCCTCCTCAATTCTCTCCCCAAATGAGCGTAATTTATCCACGACACACTTCTAATGTAGTATAAGAGTTGTGTTAACCCATCAAGAAATTCTGCTGAAACAATATTTTCTACATGTTGAATGAATTCAAGCTTTTTACATTAAATGTAAATCATCACAGGTTCTAATTAGCTGTCAACTATTGGAAATCGACAGGGCAGACGGAAATGGCAGTGGACCTCCAAAACACCCACCCTATTCACCTCGCCTTAGATACCCTCTACTCTCTTACCGACCTCCTCCTTCAAGATGGAAAAAATAACAGACCGCAGATTTCAGGTAAAACATCCCCCATCCCTACCCCCACCGCACCTTCGTAAAGTATTGTTGAGAGTCTATGCTCAAGGAATATGGTGAGCATCACTCCTAGAAGAAAAACGAATTTTAGCATTCAAAACGATCAACTAGACTGAAAAAGACAAGCATAATGATACAGCGACTGAAATGGGTGGATGTGAGAGAGGAATTCACAGATTCGCTTGGGCCCTATTAAATATTATAATTGTAGACAAGGCAAGAGATCACACAATTCTAGCCCTTGAATACCACACTTTATCACCCATAAGTTTTCTGGTGTGATAGAACCTGACAACTTATGCCTGGGGGAAAGCAGTCTCTCAAAAGCACAGCAGTACTATAAATAATTGGCCAACTTTGAATTTACATAAAGCCACAAATGTAGAAAGTGACATTAAACACCAGAAAATACGCACATCACATAAACATTATAAAAATACCTTTCCTCGACGTATTGAACCCACGAAATGATGTTTGACCTGCAAAACGCCTTTAAGTGTACGATAAAATTATTAAAAATCGATAAGATGTACCCAAACTATGATTTGAGCCACCCCAAATACTTTTCAAATTTTGAATGAAGATGAATGAAAGGTTTTAGCGCTCCGAAGGCGCGCAGGGACGATGTGGGATTTACAAATCCCTTGCGACTCGGTTAACCTTATTTTATTTCATTTGGATCACACAGGCCAAGCTCTCCTATTGCCTCAAATGGAGTCTGAGGGGGTATGCACGCGGTTAGAATTCCCGGCAGTTTAGGTTGGAGTAATAGATTGTCAATAATCAATCCCTCAACGCCATTAAGACTATTAGAGAGTGGGCTCTATTCGGTTCCAGCTCGGCGATGGTAAAGGTTTGAGTCCCACCATGGTGGCGAGCCAGAATATAATGTTGTGCGATGGAAAATTTAAGGGAAGAAGAGAAAAGAAAACCAAACAGCAACGCCAGTTTGGTAGCGGCCCCGGTATATGACCATATCGGTTACAAAAAAGGAGTGGGGCAAACTCCAACAGTTTAGTTTTGAAAGATCGGGAGTCATCCATCAAGCCTTCTGGGAGATAGGATGCCGTATGTGATTATGAGGTATCTGATTATCCTTCGGGAATTACAAATGACCCCCCCCCCCCCCCAACAAAAAAGAAGAAGAAAAGAAAAAAAAAAACCCTTAAAAGGGCTGTTTGCTGGCAAGATTGTTTCAATCCTTGCCTTGGTCTTGTTAGTTTTTCTGCACATCTTTGCATGAGAATTGTTTCAATTTCTCATAGTTTGTCATTCAGTTTGGTCGTGTGTCTGATGAGATAGAGGAGGTAGAAAAGCTAGAGAGCTGGAAATTAGAGCAATTCGGTTTTTAATTTACAACGGTTCCGTCCGTGACGACCAGTGACATGTGGATGGGGAAGCCAGCATTTTTTCCCAAAAATTTATATCTCGGGGAGGGGAGACCCGGCAGCAGGTGGAGATTTTCCTCCCTGTTTGCACCTCCCACTGGTAACAGAGGCAAGCTTTAGTGCGTATCGTGTCACCCGCAGCCAGTTCTGAATTGTTGTCACAGAATGCTTGGCTCACCCCATCGCAATGATGTAATCTTTAACACTTTCGGTGGACACGCCCCAGATTATTTAGTTTTCCTATTAAGGACGCGATGCGCATTGAGTTCTATTATTAATTCGCTGTCTTGAAGTCTAAAGTTTTGCTTTGAAGATCTTTTAAGCGCATTGCTATAGTGTCTGTTTTTGTTATCTCGTGAAGTTGTTTTATCGATGTCCTCGTGGGCTTGCGCAGAGCCACGCGCAAGGCATGATTTGGGACCCGTTGTAGTTTAGTTTAAACAATATATATTCAGTAATTGGCATGTGTATACATTTCACAATAACTGTAGGATAACAAATATTCTGAACAACACTAGATACAATAGTATACACAAAACAAGGAAATCAGATTACTATGTAAAAGAGGGATTCGACAGAAAGCTAAAGCTTATGTAAGTCATCTCCCTGACAACTTAAAACTTACTCCTGTAGGTGGTACAAATCAGCGGAGGAACCCACACGTCGTGGCATGACAGCCGAGACTTTCCCTCCATTGTAAATGAAGTTACAACTTAGTTACTACGTCAAAAAAAAAAAAAAATACGGAGCAGAGGGAGGCGCCTCGACCGCTAGACAACGACGTGTGGGATTGTTTAAACTTCAAGGTGAAAGGAAGAGAAAGAAAGAAGCGGGAAGAACAGGAGCGCTGATAAATAGAAAGAAGAAAAAGGAAAGAAAACAAAAAAAAAAAGCAAAAACAAAAACAATATGATATAATGGAATGAAATGAAATCAGCTTGAATACATGGAGCTTATCACATTATGCGGATGCAAATGAGCATGTATCGAAGTCACGCTCGAGCCTTCAATGGACAGCTTACGACGAGCCGAACACAAGTTACGATCTATCCTCAGGAACCGGAGCAAGACTCCGACACACATTTTGCACGAACACGCAGATGGTATTATTTATTTATTTATTGGGGTTTAAGGTCATATATTTCTGCACTGTAGCTAATCATGACCATGACAGTTTTACGGGTGGAGGAAGCCGGAGTACCCGGAGAGAACCACCGAGCAACGGCGAGCAACTGTCAGCTCCCCAACATACTAACTCCTCACCAGCAGGGTTAGCATTGGTTGAAGACAAGTGCACCATCGACGTGCAGTACGCCTTAGTCCACGACGTCACCGTGCCCCCAGATGGGCAATGGGGGTGAAGTGTCTTGCCCAAGGACACAACGCGGTTGCCGCAGGTGGGATTCGAACCGAGGACCTCTCGGCTTGCAGCCTGCACCTCTACCTACTGAGCCACCGCCCCCCCCCCCACCACGCAGATGGTAACAATATGTATATCCTACAATGTCTTGAGAATAAGTAAGTTAATACAGACGAAGTACATGCCGAAAGTCTGCTAAATAGAATTAGTACTCAAAATAGTCGTAAGTAGGCAATTTATTAGCTTCTAGTTTAGATAGTCACAAATTAGGTGTAAATAAACCACGAGGGGTTAAAAGTTGGAAGGTGTGAGGGGGCATTCCACAACTGGCGTTGGTCAATGTGTCGTATTATGCCAGCAAAGCAACACCTGTCTGATACAGTGAACAATTGCTATTTCAGAGTTGACTTTCCCACGAGGAGTGGGGATGGAGTGGGGGGGGGGGGGGGAGGGGCGTATTATTTAGCTTTAACTTATTGGAATCGCTTGCTTGATAAAATGAAGTCATGTACCACTTCCGAAATAAAGTGGTTGTCCTCATTATTCAAGAATTCAGAGCCAAACAGAAGTGTTGAAGTATCTACTACATATGGGAGTAAATTAACCGTTGTAGTTTGTCAATGTTGGTTTTATTCAGGTCACTTGCTATTATGGCCCCATACTCTAGTACTGGGCGTATATATGATTTGTAAAGCTTGAGGAGAACTTCTTTATTGGCTCCCCAAATTTTGTTGAAAAATTGTTGGTTTTCATGGATGTTTGTTACACTACTGGTTACGTTTATTACACTACTGGTTATTACACTACTGGTTGATCTGTATTACACTACTGGTTGATTATTACGCTACTGGTTAATTTTTATTACACCACTGGTTGTTACAGGACCACAGCTGTTATCTTTTTTGTATCCGTGTTAGGAGGATATCATGTTATATCTTAATTAAGATAGTTTCTGTACTATAATTATTTCTATAGGCACTTTAGTAATCAGGTAATAAGTCGTTTTCTTCCATATACGATGTGAACTGAGTCAAAACAGATTTTTTCTGACAATTTTGTCAGGTATGACATATTGCTAACGAGTCTGTAATTTTGAGGTATTAAGTCAACTTTAACAACGGCTGAACATACGTCATTCAGTTGGGTTCATATTCACTCAACCCCGTTGATTTGTGTTGATTTTTAACTCAATAGGTTTTAGAGTGTTCATATTTTTAGTCGAGTTGTGACTGATTTTGGAGTGGTTCATATTCGCTCAATTGGGTTCATATTCAATTGGGTTCATATTCACTCAACCTAGTTGATTTGGGTTGATTTTTAACCCAACTGATTTTAGAGTGGTTCATATTCACTCAGTTGGGTTCATATTCACTCATCCCTGTTGATTTGTGTTGATTTTTAACCCAGCTGGTTTTTGAGTGGTTCATATTCACTCAATTGGGTTCATATTCAATTGGGTTCATATTCACTCAACCTAATTGATTTGGGTTGATTTTTAACCCAGCTGATTTTAGAGTGGTTCATATTCACTCAATTGGGTATATATTCAATTGGGTTCATATTCACTCAACCTAGTTGATTTGGGTTGATTTTTAACCCAGCTGATTTTAGAGTGGTTCATATTCACTCAATTGGGTTCATATTCAATTGGGTTCATATTCACTCAACCTAGTTGATTTGGGTTGATTTTTAACCCAGCTGATTTTAGAGTGGTTCATATTCACTCAATTGGGTTCATATTCAATTGGGTTCATATTCACTCAATCCAGCTGATTTCGGTTGATTTTTAACCCAACTGATTTTAGAGTGTACTGCCGTCGATGTGGTTACGTTAGTAATATAGCCTGTGCAGTGTCTGTTTTCATGTCTAGTGACGAATATTTATTTGTTTATTTATTTATTGGTATTTAAGGTAACTTTTAACATCCAAGGTTAGATGATGCCTGCAATACAGGTATAAAGTCAGTTTAGTCAGGGTTAACCAATTGTTGGTATCTATGCTGCCCAACTTTGAAGATTTCCACCAAGACACTGGTTACCAGGCCCTATTTTGTCAGTGTAGCAGAACTTGTTTACTGTGGCTTATATAGACAGAACACGATGTGTGTTTGAATCGGTGAGTGTTTTACATAACGAGTTGGAATGACGTAGTCATATTTCTCGAGAGCCGTAGGTAGTACGCCATTCCAACGAGTTATGTAAAACACCCACCGATTCAAACACACATCGCATTCTGTATTTATTACACATCCCATGCATTAAAATTCATTTAAATAAACAAATTTTAATTCCAGTGTTCAAACCCAATGGTGAAGAGTCCGTTTTCTTTGTTTGAAGCTGTACTGATCAAATGGATCGATAAAAAATCAAAATAACTTTTTGGGAACCAGTCAAAATTCGCTGTGTTTTCTACTGAGTGTGTTTGTTGAAAATCGTATCGCTTTTTCTCTTCGGTTGGTGCCCATTCACGCCTAACCATTTGGTGGCTATTATTGTTAGTAAAAATATAAGTACAAATTTGGGCAGATTTGCAAAACGGTTGGGAGAAACTTTTAAAAAAGAAGTTCGAGGCATGTCAAGAGGTCCGAAGATTTACCGAAATAAAGTTGTCCAATTTAGATATTACGGGATCCACAGACGGGCGGCCACGGGACTGGGATAATGTTGTGGTTGAAATGGTTGTTTGTTTAATATTATTCCATTTTTGGTTAACTAATTTTTTTCGTGAACCGACTTTATTTTGTTTTGGACATTTTCATTTTCACATTTCGCGACAGACGATCGATAATAGTATAATGAAATTTGGAAACTTTTCGAAGCGTAACTAATGACTCGACGGGAACGGAACTAGTATAAACGGCGTTGGAAAAAAAAATCGGCTTGAACATCACCAATTGAATACAGAAACATTTATGTCATAGCGGCGATTCCCTTAAATACAAGGGTTTAAAGTTTAATGAATGTGTAATAAAAGCACTTCCTCAGTTCTCAACGTTTCCATGTGGGTGTGGTGGGTGTATGTTGGTGAATAAATTTATTTGTATTATAATAAACATATAGGATACGTGAATTTGTATCAAAGTCTCGCTCTTATCATCAAGTAGTCGTACCAGTATCTCGGTAACTGGGTCTCGACTTTACAGCTAATTCTATTCATGTAAAGAATGTCGTCAACACATATATATCGTTGTATTAACACATTAATTTCGTTTACACATACATATCATTGTATTAACACATTAATGTCGTTAACATATTACATATTATTGTATTAACACATTAATGTCGTTAACGCGTGTATATCATTGTATTATATACCATTGTATTAACACATTAATGTCGTTAACACATACATATCATTGTATTAACACATTAATGTCGTTAACATATTACATATTATTGTATTAACACATTAATGTTGTTAACACGTGTATATCATTGTATTATATACCACTGTATTAACACATTAATGTCGCTAACACATATATACCATTGTATTAACACATTAATGTCGTTAACATATTACATATTATTGTATTAGCACATTAATGTCGTTAACACGTGTATATCATTCTATTAACACACTAATGTCTTTAACACATATATACCATTGTATTAACACATTAATGCCGTTAACACATATATATCACTGTATTAACGCATTACTCAACAAAAAGAATAATGCCGTTAACACATATATATCATTGTATTAACACATTAATGTCGTTAACACATATATATCATTGTATTAACACATTAATGTCGTTAACACATATATATCATTGTATTAACACATTAATGTCGTTAACACATATATATCATTGTATTAACACATTAATGTCGTTAACACATATATATCATAGTATTAACACATTAATGTCGTTAACATATTACATATTATTGTATCAACACATTAATGTCGTTAACACATATATATCATTGTATTAACACATTAATGTCGTTAACACATACATGTCATTGTATTAACACATTAATGTCGTTAACATATTACATATTATTGTATTAACACATTAATGTCGCTAACACATATATACCATTGTATTAACGCATCACTGTATTAACGCATTACTCAACAAAAAGAATAATGCCGTTAACACATATGTATCATTGTATTAACACATTAATGCCGTTAACACATATATATCATTGTATTAACACATTAATGTCGTTAACACATATATATCATTGTATTAACACATTAATGTCGTTAACACATATATATCATTGTATTAACACATTAATGTCGTTAACACATATATATCATAGTATTAACACATTAATGTCGTTAACACATATATATCATTGTATTAACACATTAATGTCGTTAACACATATATATCATTGTATTAACACATTAATGTCGTTAACACATATATATCATAGTATTAACACATTAATGTCGTTAACATATTACATATTATTGTATTAACACATTAATGTCGTTAACACGTGTATATCATTCTATTAACACACTAATGTCTTTAACACATATATACCATTGTATTAACACATTAATGTCGTTAACACATATATATCACTGTATTAACACATTACTCAACAAAAAGATCAATGCCGTTAACACATATGTTTCATTGTATTAACACATTAATGCCGTTAGCACATATATATCATTGTATTAACACATTAATGTCGTTAACACATATATATCATTGTATTAACACATTAATGTCGTTAACACATATATATCATTGTATTAACAGATTAATGTCGTTAACACATATATATCATTGTATTAACACATTAATGTCGTTAACACATATATATCATTGTATTAACACATTAATGTCGTTAACACATATATATCATTGTATTAACACATTACTCAATACGAAAAGAATAATGCCGTTAACACATATATATCATTGTATTAACACATTAATGTCGTTAACACATATATATCATTGTATTAACAGATTAATGACGTTAACACATATATATCATTGTATTAACACATTAATGTCGTTAACACATATATATCATAGTATTAACACATTAATGTCGTTAACACATATATATCATTGTATTAACACATTAATGTCGTTAACACATATATATCATTGTATTAACACAGTAATGTCGTTAACACATATATATCATAGTATTAACACATTAATGTCGTTAACATATTACATATTATTGTATTAACACATTAATGTCGTTAACACGTGTATATCATTCTATTAACACACTAATGTCTTTAACACATATATACCATTGTATTAACACATTAATGTCGTTAACACATATATATCACTGTATTAACACATTACTCAACAAAAAGATCAATGCCGTTAACACATATGTTTCATTGTATTAACACATTAATGCCGTTAGCACATATATATCATTGTATTAACACATTAATGTCGTTAACACATATATATCATTGTATTAAACACATTAATGTCGTTAACACATATATATCATTGTATTAACAGATTAATGTCGTTAACACATATATATCATTGTATTAACACATTAATGTCGTTAACACATATATATCATTGTATTAACACATTAATGTCGTTAACACATATATATCATTGTATTAACACATTACTCAATACGAAAAGAATAATGCCGTTAACACATATATATCATTGTATTAACAGATTAATGTCGTTAACACATATATATCATTGTATTAAATCGTCAATGCCGTTAACACATCCATATCATTGAATTAACGCATTACTCAATGCGAATAGAACATAACACTTGCAATTACATTTCTGGAATAACTATAAATTATCATCTTTTGTCGCAAAAACATCCCTTATGGCGCCTCATCAGAACGAACTCGTTGAGATCACTCCAATGAGGTGGTCATAACCTGCTTTTATTAGGACCAGTATATGGTGAATAACTCATTGGATAAGGCTCTAGAGATACGTCTGACCTTCTTCATGACTTGCTAACATAAATTCCAAGTAGTCGCGGCTACCCCAATAACGTGAAGATAGGGGGCATGTTTCTCCAACCAACTCCATCAAGATCTATGCCAAAGAATTAAGACTAGAGCAAAAGGAGATGAGATACATCCATTAGATGACTCGCTATAAATGCCTCTACACTTTCTTTACAACTAGCTGAACATAAATTGTAGGATTGGGCAGAGACGACGGAAGTTCGATTAAGGTGGAGGGCACAAATTTTCAAGGCTACCATGGTTCAGCTCAGTGGGAGAAAAAGTTTAAACCGTATTCGGTAAATGTACCGTGACACACTATAGTGTCTCGTTTAGATGAGCCAGCCGCTTTGTGGTCACTGTCCTGTACATTTCTTCTATTTCAATCATCTTCCAACCCGAAGGCTAGCCTTCGGGTTGGAAGATGGTCGAAGTAGAAGAAACGGACCGAAGCGACCGAAGGTGGAATTCCTTGGCCAAATGTTGCTTGGATTTGCAAATAATATATTACAGGAATGTCTGTATATTGGAACGGGTGCGTGCGCCCATTTCAACTCATTGTGTAACCTCGCATCATGTCTGTGGAAAAAGTGGTTCCGCCGACTATAGGGTAGGGTGGGAGTCGAGTGGTTGGTTTTGTAACCCTACCAAGCTGTACAGCTAGTGGATGTCTTCTGGCTTCTGCGGGCACTGTGTTTACACGAAATGTATGTTACAGAGGTACTTGACGAGTTATGCAGTTAATGATCGCATGAAAGATATTTTGTTGCTCGAACATTTTAATCCCGTGTGATTTATTTATTTACAATACTAAATAGTGCTGTTTGGTATTGTTCCTGTCGTAACGTTATATCCACGAGTTACAGGCGTAAGTTCGTCATAATTGTTTTGCAACACATAAAACATTATTATTGCCACATTTCTCAAGAGTCCAGACACCTCCATTGTTCTGTCAATGAAACATAACACTGGCTACAGGAAATAGTATCCGACCACAAAGGAAATTATTCACATTACGTGGTGCACCTGCTCTGTTCAGCCCAAGAATGCAGAGTGCAGACACAATTACGAACCAATTAACCCTTTGAACATTGGAGTGGTATCTTCCATGTCAGTTCACCGACAGCACATGGAAGAGCCCATATTTATTATTTGGGGTAGACCCAGTAATATTTTCAACGTGCAGCCCCTAGGCTGCACGTTGAAAATATTGATTGGTCTACCCCAAAAATTCGCTTTAACGGCCATCCTACTCAATGATATTAATTAGACGTATATTGTTCCTGGACCGGAAAAGCGGAAAGATCGTATTAACCCTTTACCTAACATGAAAAGCAGACGACACTTGCAAAAAACTTCTTGAATAACTATTTTTTTGTCTCAAAAACATAGGTTATGACCCCTCTTTGGAACGAGCTCGACGAGCTCGTTCCAAAGAGGGGTCATAACCTATATTTTTGAGACAAAAAATGAAAAAAATAATGAAAATTAACTGGCGATTTTTGTGAATAGCGCTGGTCGCTTTTGGCCGTTACGTTGGGTAAAGGGTTAAAAGGATTGAAACGAAAATGATTTTCGATAGGGACAACACCACTCATAAATAGGTAGGAATAAAAAAACAAAAACGAATTAAGCTAAAGAAAATTAATCCTTCGATTCTCGACACAGGCGCATTCGTTTTTTCGGCCCCGCGTTCGTCATATTTATTTTGGTGGCAAAATTCATAACGTATAAAACTATCATAGGGTGAGATTTTAGCGGTATCACCTCGCGACTTGCGATGCAATATGTCGAATGCATTGATACAGTATTGTTATTCTCTTCGCGAAATGCAACACAATTCTCATATGTACGTACAAAATAAATATTTATTTAACTGATTGAGAGAAAGATTAGTTTTAATGGTCTAAATTTGTTCATAAAATGGTTTATTACAAATTATTGGAGAGTGCCAATAGGTACTCTCCAATAACTTATAATAGACCAAATTTGTATAAACAAACTCTTATTTACGTTTGATTGAATACGAAATATAGGTAAGGAAATGTTGGCTTTTGCACTGCTACCCTAAATTTTTTTGAAAGGTCTGATTCTGGGCTCTAGCAATCAACCAGTTAAAAAAACTCCTTTTTATTTTTGATCTCCATTTTAGTGGATCTTCAATTTTGTGTTGTATGATCACTGTTACAAAAAAAAAAAACTGTCAGTGAAATCAACAGGAAGCTCTAGTATTTAATTTTAGGCTCTCACAGCTGGATGTTAGGCATAGGCGACCACCCATCAGAAATAAAAAATAAAAATCGCCCTCCCTCATTCAGTTTTAAAAAACAATTGCCTGAGAATCAGTTATTTAATTTTGTTTGGCCTTAGTTTTGTAGTGCTGGTGGTGTAGCAGGGGAGATACGACAGATGCGAACGCACCTCCCCACAAAATTGGAGTTCCATTTAAGGGACTATCTCACATGTGTGATTTTAAAATTTTGATTAAATTGGGCGGCCCCACTTACCACGATACATCTTACCCACAAAGAATATGATGTATCGGGGTAACAGGTTTCAAAACATAAATGTTCTCGTTTGCATGTAGTTTCTGCCAATCGCTAAGGCGATACTTTGATACGTTTTATTGCCTCGGCTAAAAAAGTATCAACGTGCCCAGGTGTTTATCAAAAACTAGATGTATGACCCTGGCGTAACTAGCCCTATATATTACACTGAGCTTATCACTGCTTAATTCCTGCCAGAGTCACATATTAAAAGAATTACAACTATCAACTTTATCGATATATTTTGTATTTAATTGTTCACATATAATAGACCTAGTACATAAATTTTAGATCCTAAATTTTTACATATTTTCTCAGATGCTACCACCTAGCGCTAGTTGATTTTCATTTTCCAAAATTTGGCCGTCGATCGCCACTAATCGCACATCCCCCAGGCACGTAGCCAGGATTGCATAAAATATTGGGTGGGGGGGGGGGGGGGGGCGGGGGGGGGGGGACTTGAAATTTGGAAGGCCGTTGTGAGGAATGGAAGCCTCCCCTTATCTTAACTTGGACCCTCCGGTTGTTACCTCCTCCTCTCACTTCCCTTTAGGGGAGGTGGGAAGAGAAGATAACAACCGAAGCGAACTCGTTAGGACTAGGCTTCCCACCTCCAAGAAACTTTTGTAAAATTCAGTGATCTAGGAGTGAATTTGGGACATTTCTAGAGTGTGTAGCCCTATATTGCAGACCATGTTATGGCGATATATGTCACGTGAAATATGCATTGGGCCAAAGTTTGGGAAAGGGGCAGTTAAAATTTTAGGGAGAGGTGCAAGGCTCTCCCCCCCCCCTCCCCTACGCCACTGACCTCCCCATCAAGGTTCCATATTGGTTGGACCCGTAGATGACGGCACGTCACGTCGAGTTACCCAGTTACGTCACGTTTAGTTGTCATGGCCTCTTGTGACGTGATCCCCATAGTGATACGTGGTGAAGATGCGCGTTGTTAGAGTGACACGTGTTTCCGTCGTCCATTTTGTATACTGGAGGCCGTCATCTTGGTTTCTATGGTAGCACGTGGTTGCTATAGGACCCGAACGCCTACAACGGGAAGTGGGTGTCTTGGGTGTCTTCTGGCGGTGCGTTCCCTTGTCTAAGGGTAAATATAATTACCGAAATAGACCCGATAACGTCCCCAGTTCACCAAAACAAATAACCGAAATGGACTTGGCGAAGCCACTATTTAGTGACATGTTGTGCTATAAGGCGAGTTCCTTTGTATAAGAGGTGTTTACAGGTTCGGGTTCTTGCGGAATCATCGTTTACTTCGAAGAATTACCAAACAGACCCGGCAATCCCTCCAAATCACCAAAACAAACACCCAAAACTACCGAAACGGGCTTGGCGAAACCACCATCTAGGGCTTATAATAGCTGTACGTTGTGCTATAAGACGCGTTTCTTTGTATATATAAAAGTAACTTTATTAGTTTGAATTTGCCCCAAAGCTTCGTTTTTTTCTGCCCTTCCAGATCTATTGTGTGGCTTATTCTTCTATTCCCTGACTTGTACTGCGTTTTACTAACCCCTATGCTGGCTATCCTAGCAATCTATCTAGTCTTTAGTTGTCTATTTCTGACTTCTGGCCTCGTCCAAGTCTTATAATCTCCAGTCCGACTGCTTCATTTCCCGTAACCTGTACATACCCATACAGAGCAACCCCCCCCCCCCCCCCCCCCCCCCCTTGTGTATAACGAAGTCCAAAATATGACTTAAAGCCATGAATCAATCGAGCAAGTACAAGCATAGCTCGAGTGGCTCGAATCTAATCGAGCAAATAAGACATCGAGTAATTACTCGAAAGAATGGTCCCTTTTACGACACTCATGCTTATTTTGGAAAAGGGGTATTCTATAACAGCAGGCAGCTCCTATACAGCTCTTGATAGTCTTACCATCGGCTTCTACCACAACTTCAGCTCTGTGATTGGGTTCTACTCAGGGCATACAATTTATGCGCGAATCCGCAGAGATTCGCGCAAATTATTCTCGCAAGGAAAGCAATAAAAATCAACTTTGCTTCGCGCAAAATGTTAATTTGATTCTTGTCGTAGATTCTAAAATTGGCTTTAAAAAGCCAGGAGAATGCTCTGTCCTTTCCCCTTTTTAATAAGGCAACAAAACTTCACTTAGCAGTGGTGTCTATTGAAGTCTTGGCTGCCTATAAAGGCAGCCAAGGCTCCACTAGACACCACTGCCACGATACTGTAGTTTACATCAGCCAGACCACCAAAAGCCTGTATGTTGGAACATGTGTTCAATACGCACAACTCTACAAAATGGACCCTGGGTCCATAAAGGGTAAACGCTCTTGAAAATAAACTATGTGGGTTGCCTTTTACTGTGGCATATATGTACATGTAACACTCACAGAGGTATAACAGTACTCTCAAAATCAAAATATTTAAGAACTGAAAATTGATTCTGGCTGCAGAAGCTCGCCAGAATCGAAACTGATTCTCGTGAATAGAGACAAATTTGAAGGCCTGTCTATTGCATTCACCGTTGCAAAAAAGTTCTGCCATCTTTGCAGCCTTGTACCATTACTATTGAATTGTGACACTATGACTCCCAGTACCTATCATTACACAACTATCGCTACGAGTCCCAGTACATCACTATTATACTCGCCTTTCACTATATTTACCCAATACTTTAGTCCTCTTCCACCCTTGCGGTCTTGTACCATTACTACTGACTTGTAGCACTAATTCATACTTCACAGCTATGCCTGACCCTGTCTCGACTCTGCCTTCGGTCAGATCTTTAACAGACGCAACCAGTTTGCTCCATTCATCTAAGCCCGTACCGGGTATTGGCATTTACATTCCCTTGACCAAGGGTACCATACATATGGGGTTCAACTTGGTATTCTATAATTTCTTGCCCAATCTCTACCCGTCGAAACTCATGATCTGGAGATTTTGGGGGTGGAATGGGGTGGGGGTGTTCCCACCCTAAAAATTTACGCCCCTGTCTAGAATTAATTTCAACTGCCGAAAAAGAAATGTGAGAACACTGAATTTCAGATAATATTTCCGTTTGTGTTTGTTGATTCGGTCCTGACTGTTTAGTACTTTATTTATGAAATTTCGACTCACTGGTGTTAGATTACCGCGATCATATCGCGAGCAGATAGATAATACTGTAGTGGCGTAGCCGCCGGGGCGGGGGGGGGGGGGAGACTTACCTCCCATAAAGTTTTCCTCCCCCCCCCCCAAACTCTTGCCCAAGGCAACTTTCACATAACATATAGCCATAAAAGGGTCTCCAGTATTGGGTTACACATTGCATAAAAGCCCCAGACTACCTCTGAGAGCACTGAATTTTGCAAAATTTTCTTGGAGGTGGGAGGCCTAGTCCTAACTTGGATGCTCCGGCTGTTACCACATCTGAAACTACCCTTCACGGAAGTGGGTGGAAGGGTAACAACCGAAGGGTCCAAGTTAAAAGTTAAAAAAGAGGAGGCTTTCACCCCTTCACAACGGCTTTCCAATTGTCACCCCACCCCATCCCCCCCCAAAAAGAAGAAATATGCCGAAAGCACCCCTTTTATAGAATCATGGCTATGAACAGATCTGCACCACTGATTGTTTCTTATTTTCAACACCGCGGAATCCAGAACACCAGGTCAGTTGCTGCACGTGAAACGAAAAAATATATTTGTCAAATGTTTCGCAGTGTCCTATTAGAAAGTACGGATTAACGAAACAACTTTAAGTATAAAAGGGTAAACTACAAGTTTGACAACACTAACAGGAAAATAGTTTGACCTTGATTTGACAGTGAACCTCCAAACGGCCCAAAATGCAATTTAAAGGCTTGCCAAAGATTATATGCCTAATTTAAAGCGATGTATTTATTATTGCGGGAGAACATTTCATAAAGCAGGTGAATGTTCGCCATTGGTGTTTCATTAGTTATACATAGAGCTTAGATTTTTTTTAGCAACCACACCTCAACCATTGTATTATTTACAGATTATCAGAACACTTCTATTTTATGTCTTCAACAGAGTAATAAACCGAAAAGTTAGTCAGGTCATTAAACGATTAACCATGATTCACAGGATAAAATGGAGATATGTTCTGAAATCCTAGGAAAGAAAAATACAATTAGCTCCCTTGTACAGCGTATTCTTATGAATAGTTTGATCGAAAGGAGGAACTTTTCCATTTGAGTTTCTTTTTTGAGGCTATTTGCTCTTCATTGAGGAAATAAATCAACTTGTTTTTGTTGGTATTTTTGTTATGTTTATTCTTGATCCCACAAAATGATATTATCCTACTGGTCCGGGAGCCGATGAGTCATTTTGAATGTGTAGGCCTACATGAGGTCGTGTGGGAAGAAATGTAGGCGTGCTGTTCTGGAACCCTCCCCAGAACACACATTTAACATTTGATTCCAAATGCCATCTGCGCGATTCTAGGACATTAGTGGACGGCAACAACCAGAAGCGAATACTACAAAACTTTTACAATTGTATTTTATAGAATAGTAGACCTATTTTCTATCCATTTATATTACTGACAAAAATGAATCATTGGCATTTTAAAAGATTTGCCAACTGGCAAATTGCCAGATCTTTGAAAATCCAAAGGGTTCATGTTAACCTCTTTAAAGTCATAGTTAGAAAACACAGTTCTAGAAAATACAATTGTAAATGTTTTATAGTATTGCCCCCCTGGAGACAATAGTCCACTAATGCCATACAATACAATCAAAAAGATTGCACGATATTTCGGACTCCATGTAGTGTACAGGCCTTATCATATAGACTTTATCAGCGTGTTGGGTCATGTGAGGAGGGTGGATGCATGTCACATTTGTTTCTGAGACAATAATCACATGTAGAGCGAAATAGGGAGCCAAAGATGGCGGTTATCGTCAGTCGCTTCATATGTAAACTTATTTCCGTAGGTCTAACCCTCCTGCAAACTCCTATACGGCTCATCTGGTATTGACAATACTTCATTTTCATCAATACATTTCGAATGTTGAAATGGTAGTTCGGCTTCCCTTTGCAAAACATCGAAAAGAGTTTAGTGATGCGGACCAGACCGCAAAATACCGACCCGCTCCGGTCTCGCTCCAGGGCTGGACCCTAGGACTACCGCGGAGCCAACCACTCGCAGTGTGCAAAATCACGTTGGACCGGTCCCTAGCGGTCCAGAGGTGTTTTTCAGGTGCAGCAATAGAAGCTGAACAATTTATTTATGAACTAACTTTTCGTTTGAAAAGGAATAGATAAGACTTTGAGTTGGCAACCAGATTTCACGACATACACTTTTAGACCCCCCCCCCCCCCCCCACCCGAAAAAAAACAAAACAAAAAACTAGTCGATATGTAGACCCCACACAATAATTGTGAAAAAAAAATTCGGTTGCCAAAGTGACGATGGGTTAAGAAACATTCCACCGACTCGTTGTTATGTGGTTGATCCCGACTTCCAGTTTGACAGTTCTTCTATCCCCCACTCACTTCAAAGTGATGTGTAGTCAGTGAGAATTTTACATTTCCTGCTTTTGCTACATTGTGTAATCCGATGGGGTCGCAGAAATGCATCTCACAGAGGCAAAGGAACCGGGGTGGGTGGGGGCCGTGGGGGGAGGGGGGGCGTGTGGGGTGGGGCGGAGGGGTACGTTGGACAGGTGCCCATCCACTTATTTTCCACAAATATGTTTCGCAGTTACACAATGAGTTAAAATGGGCGCATGCAAACGTGTCAGTATAAGGCATTCCTGTAACATTATTCGCAAATCCAAACAATATTTAGCCAAAGAATCCCACTTTCGGTCACTTTGGTTCGTTTCTTCAACTTCAATCAGCCTTCGGGTTGGAAATTGGTTGAAGTTGAAGAAACGGACAAGACATCGACCACACAGCGGCATATTCATCTAAACGAGAGACTATATGCTACTCAAAGTTTGCTAAGCACCAAGTATATCCAACTACACTGTAAAAATTTACCGCAATTTTTTAGGGTCATATGACCGGCAGCTAGTTTCCAGGCATAGGCCTATGACCGAAAGCATTACTACAAACTGTAAAAAACATTTTAACTGTCATGCATTTGCGGTATATTCCCGTAATTTTTTTTTCACGGTTTGCCGTCATTTGTACGGTCATTTGCCTGGAAACTAGGTGCCGGTCATATGACCGTAAAAAATTTTAACCATCATTTGTCTTATTTTCCCGTAAAACTTATTACGGTCAAAATGACCGGAGGCAGAGTTCCAGCCATATGGCCTTTAATCAACTGAAAACCTTAATTTAAAAAGGGTAAACAAATCTCTGGGTATACCGGCCTTAGCGGAGATCCGTGGCCACAAGCCATAAGATCCATCGAATATTGGTGACGCAGTATGAACAGTCTGCTATTCTGCATGATTACCTGTCACGAAAAGTCTGCCCGTCAAGAGAGCTAATGAAAACACTGGGGACCATCTCAATACATTCCTCAATCATATCCACCAAAAATATTGAAAATATGTCACAAGCAAATTTCACAATGATGTGTCAAAAATTTTGTGCTTAGCAAACTTTGAGTAGTATATAGCGGGTCATGGCACATTTACCGATATACGATTGTAACCTTTCTCACACTGGGTCGAACCATGGTACGATTGTAAATTTGCGCCCCTCCACTTTTATCGAGCTTCCGCCTGCACTGGCATCTCCCACGCGTCTCTTCCCGGAATCAAAGTAGGTGAACGATCAACGACTGAGTACTCACGTTAAAGGTTTGGGAAGACATTGTTCTGCGAAAAGTAAATCTGAAAAATATGAATCTATGACTCTGCAAGGAAACCGACGACGATAGGTTTCGTGCCGAGTGCCTGTTCCCCCGCCACCCCCACCCCCAGCCAAGTAAAAGCAGCAGCATCAATGTGTCATAAAGCAGAGGCGGCGGAAGCTCCAAAAAAGTGTGTGTGTGTGGAGTGGGGTGAGCGGGGGGGGGGGGGGGGGGGGGGGGTTGGTGGATGGGCAGCGTATTTATTTTGTTTTGTTTTTACTTAACCTGTAGAACCCTGGTAGAATATCTTCCATATCAATTCAATGGCAGCGATTGGAAGAGGCCATATTCATTATTTGTGGGCGGACCAATTAATATTTTCAACGTGAAGCCTCAAGGCTGCACGCTGAAAATATTGATTGGCCTTCTCCACACATTAACTTACCAGCTATCATACTTAATGAAGTTATAAAGTATCATGTTCATGGGCAGGAAAAGCGACCCCTTGGGTTCAAAGGGCTAATCATAACTTTGAAACCGTCCTTTGAAATATTACGCCCCATTTGGAACTTTCTATTTTTGTTCAATAACATCTTGAAAATCCATGTGGTCATATATGTATAGGTGATGTGTAGTGAGTGACCATAGGGGTTGTGAATGTTATGTCGGAAAATGCCGTTCGGGTACATATAATTGGTGAAAAATGTGCGGTGGGGGTGCTGTGCCACCTCGGCTCCGCCGCCCCTGGGTGATGTGGTGGCAGATTAATCAGAGCACTCTCCCATACACGTCTCATTTAGTCAAGAGGGTGATGTGCGTTGTAGCGACAAGTGTTCCGAGCGAATGCCTTTTTAGCACCACTGATGACATAATTACTAACACAATCACTTACACCCAAAATAAACTTTTGCTCGAAAACGTGTTCATGTGGTCATGATTAGCCATTGCGCTGAAGAATGTGACCTTAAACACTAATAAATAAGTAAATAAAAAAAATAAGCACGTCTTCTTATGCACGGATAATTATTCTTCAAGTCTGAGTTGCGTTCCGTGACAGTTGTTTGCATTAGCTTTATTTCTCCGAGGTTTTTACTCAAGTTTTCCATCTCAGATTTCTCCGTTGACCTTCCATTTCAGGGGAAACTTTGCAGTGAATTTCAAATCCGGATCAGATATCAGCTTCGAAGACATGGACGGTTAGTCAGGGAATTTACCACATTCAGTCCAAGACCTCAGTACCTTGCAAATTCTCCTCGGTTCGCGAGACAAGCGCGGATCTGACGTGGCTTACTCCTCACCAAACGTCCAATATCAGCTTGACTGATGTTATTCCATTCTTCCCGCAGTGCAGCGGCGAGTTCCTGGACAATAGTAGGGGGCTGTTGGCGTTGCCGTAGGCGCCTGCCAAGTATATCCCAGACGCGCTCGATTGGTGAAAGGTCTGGACTTAGTGCTGGTCAAGGCAGTGTAGTGATGTTCTGCTCCCGGAGGAACTCTGTAGCGACACGGACCCTATGTGTTCTTGCATTGTCGTCTTGAAAATGAATCGACGGCCGTGACGTCGCGCAAATGACACCACATGAGTTGCCACGGTAGTACTGCCCTACGGCACGCCCTTGGAGGACCTGTAATGCTGTTCTGCTTGTCATGGATATGCCTCCCCACACCATAACCGATCTACCACCAAAAACGATCGTGCCGCCTAACGGTTACGTCATGGTATCGTTCGTCCCGCCGCCGTTACACTCTGTTTCGCCTGTCGTGAAAGTCGAGAGTGAACTTCGATTCATCGGAAAACACGACTAGACTAGACGTTGCTTCACCGACGATTGTCCCAGCGTTGTCGTGTTCCACGCCAATTACGCCTTGCTGCGATGTGACGTTCAGTCAAACGTGGTACTATTCGGGGTCGTCGAGCGTACACATTCCAGCTGTGGATGCGATTTCGGATAGTATGACCACTGACTCGCACATCTATCGCTCGGTACAGCAGCTGGCCAATTTGTGAGGTACTTTGATGACGGTTACGTAATGCTGTGATTCGGATGAAACAATTCTGGTTAGCAGTTGTCGCCCTTGGACGCCCTTGGAATCACCAATTGAGTAACGTTGAAAATTTGAACCACTGTAGTCTGTCTGCTGCCAGCTTCCAAAATGCCAACGGCATGTAAACGTTCATAAAGTGTCAGTCTTCGCATACCTCAAAAGTTACGTTTCGATCAGAAACTATTGATGAACGAGTTTATACCAAGAAAAGAACGATGAGACCTCCGAAAAAGCCCGTCCAGTACAAATCAAAATTTCAAAACGTACCCCACAGACATTAACGCGGCGCTCGTGCGAAAAACCTGCACGACGTTTTCGTGGGCCGGTGACATTCATGATCCACACTAAACTTGGTTTCATATTGATGTGTCCAATCACGCGTATCTAATACCATTTTCCGAAAATATCAACATCAGTTTAGATATCCCCTACTTTTTTTTTAATAGTATATAATCAATTCATCATTTTGATAACTTCTTTTCAATAAACGTTTGTCGAATATATTTTAAAAATACCTTTCTTCTATACCATGGGAGGCAGGGAGCACGGTGGCTCAGTAATTACGGAATTCGACTTCAAACCGAAAGGTCGACGGTTCCATCCCCGCAAGGGGTAACAGCGTTGTGTACTTGTGCAAGTCACTTAATCCAGATTGCCCACGCTGGGATACGGAGAAGCTGTCTACTAGGACGTACTGCACATCGATGTTGCACTTGTCTTCAACTAATGGTAACTCTGCTTGTGTGGAGTTTGTACGTTGGGGAGTCTGACAGTGGTCCTACGTTGTTCGATGGTTCTCCGGCTTCCTCCACCCGAAAAACTGTGCGACACGAGGTGATCCTGGCTGTCGAAAGTGTCGTTAAACCTCAATAAATAAAAAAATCTCATGGGAGGTCTACATCAGCATGCCTTCACATCAACTGTTGATGATCGACCAGTGTTAACCCTTTACCCAACGTATAAGCCAAAACTCGAGAGCGCTATTCCCCAAAATCGCCAATCAGTTTTAATTATTTTTTGGATTTTTTGTCTCAAAAACATAGGTTATGATACCTCTTTGGAACGAGCTCGACGAGATCGTTCCAAAGAGGGATCATAACCTATGTTTTTGAGGCAAAAAAGGAAAGAAATTAGTTATTCAAGAATGTTTTTTTGCAAATATCGTCTGCTTTTCATGTTAGGTAAAGCGTTAAAACCTTTCAAAGTCCCAGTCCCCTTCCCCCTCCCCGAAATTCTATTTCCCTTATACAACAAACAAAACATCACCTGAAATATGGTGGGAGAAAGATTTGTAAAAGAAGCGACGATTGGCAACACCAGACAAAATGCAGCCCCTTTCAGCAATAATGGACATTCTCATGTTCGCGATTCAATGAACACAGATTTTTTTTTAAATTTCAAAATTTCTGATACAAGGGAGGTAATTCCGAATATAATTCAATTTCACAGTTGGAAGGAGGATGAGACGCATCCCGAGATGCAATGAGAAGAAATCAGTTGAGATGAGCGGAAGAGTGTGTTTATGGTGTAAGAGTATTAATATTTCCCAACACGTGGCAATCTTTCGGTTGCAGATTGAGGCCATGCAATTTTATCTTTTAGGAGAAAATTTCTTGTGCCCACAACATATCTTACATAATATTTTGTTCCCACAAAACATTATCCAGTTCCCAGAACATATTTTGTTCCCGCAAGAAAAATATCTTGGTGCCATTAAATTAATATGTTGTTTCCACAAGGCAATATCTTGTTCTCACAAGAAAAATAGTTTGTTCCCGCAAGAAAAATAATCCTGTTCCCACAACATAATATCTTGTTCCCGCAAGGTAAAATCTTGTTTGCACAAGAAAAATATTTTGTTCCCACAAGAAAAAACATCTTTCTCCCCATAAGAAAGATTGTCGTGTTTCCACAACATAATATCTTGCATAATGTGTTGTTCTTACAAGAAAAAAAATATTATGTTGTGAGAACAAGATATCTCGTGAGAATAAAATGAGATGTTATCTTGTTGGCACAAGATATTAGGTCGTTGGAACAAGGTACTTTTCTTGTGGGAACAAATTACCTCGTGGGAACAAGATAATATGTTGTGGGAATACGATATCTTGTGGGAACAATATGCTATGTTGTGCGATAATGGGGAAACTCGAAACTGTCGTACAGAGAAAAACTCACCTTCTCGAAATAGCAACGCGGAAGCCAATATCACGAGATATGAGGAATAACCCTACCAATGGCAGATGGGGATTGGGGGTTTGCGGGGGGGGGGGGGGGGGGGGTACGGTCATAGAAGGGTATCTACACGTTGATATATGTAAGTGGGTCACATTGTGCCTTAGTCGTATGGTAGAAATGTAACCCACAAAGCATTGAGAAAAACGTAGTTTAGGCAGGTTTAGGCTCGATATTACATATTTAAAAATTTATTAAATACGGAGCCCAAAATATGCACTTTCCCAACTGTAAAAGTCACAGGGGAGACAATTTAGGCGTGGACGTTTACGGTCACATCTCAACCGGTTGAGTGCTAGAAACCACTATCAGGGCTTTCAAAAATTGAGGACACCAGATCAAAAGCCAGCATTTTCCTTGCTCATGTCTCATATATTCAGTCAAACGCATAAAATATTTGGTTTATATAAATCTGGTCTATTATAAATTATTGTAGAGTGCCTGCAGGCACTCTCCAATAATTTGTAATAGACCAAATTTTGACTAATAAATTCAGACCACCAAAAATAATGTAGCCCTCAACCAGTTAAAAGTAAAGAGTCTATGCACCGTGTCATTTATTCCCAAAAAGATTGCAACAACGGTAACAATAAAAAGAGAAATATAAGTTTCATATAACTGCAATTGAATAATGAGGAATCCCCAACCTGATTCTCTGGTGGCGGTGTAATGGTGTAAAAGTATATTGGTAAAGATAATGTTGGCACAATATCTGTTAATCAATCTCTGTTAATCTGACTAGGTCCACCTAGAGGACCGTCATTTTACGTCCCCGCCCAACGGGATGGCTGTGACATCATTACCCACAAAATTGAGGATGTCAGGGAGTGTTCGGATACCAAGGGAACATTCCAGACAGGGGATCAATGCCAGGGCCACTGGTTTCATGATCCAGACCAATTATCCACGCGGACACCACCAATGCGTTTGTTGCCCTTGTACCTACAGACGTGAAAGCGTGCAATGTTTCATCTAAGGAACCATTGGGTACAATCCGGATGCTCATTAGAAGAACATCTGATTGTGCCCCCACGGGGGTGGTGGTGAGGGACGCGTGGTGGAGACCTTGTGGTTTATACTCTTAGAATCTTTGTTTTCTCTCAACATCACTTCTAAAAAAAGGGATAAAATAACTCAAATTAACCCTTTATCCAACATGAAAAGCAGGCGACACTTGCAAAAAATATTCTTGAGAAACTTTTTTTATTTTTTGTCTCAAAAACATAGGTTATGACCCCTCGTTAGAACGACCTCGTCGAGCTTGTTCCAACGGGAGGTAATAACCTATGTTTTTGAGACAAAAATGAAAACAATAATGAAACTTAATTGGCGAATTTTGAGAATATCGCTGGCCGGTTTTGGCCGTTTCGTTGGGTAAAGGGTTAACCCTTATCCTACTGACAATATTTTGAACGTTTTTCATTGTTATGGTTTGTTAATTGATATAAATTGTACATCTCACCCATTTAGTCGTGGTCTCATAACAGTTTTACAATTATATTATGTTTTTTCATTGTTTATTTTAGTGGTGTCTATCAGCCCTATTTTCTTCTTCACGCTCCCTGTATCGTCGCCACGGTGGGGTGACGGTTGGGGGAGCGTGGCGGAGTCTTTATTGCCGATATTTTTTAATCTTCCTACCACCGTCAGTACTTATACTAGAAAATTTGTACAAATCCCATTAACATAAACCGTGTCGGTGAGCTATCTATTTTAACACTCTGTGTTTGTAATAACTGGTTCCTTCTCAGATCATATCAAGTTTTCCTATACAGTTTTATTCTGGCTGCAATCGTCAAAATTTTAAATGGTTCATTTGAGTTTTCTTCCACAACTCATCAGTTCATTGAATTTTTCGATTATGTCCCTTGTGATATCACGAATACATTTAATTCACATACAGTTTTTGAGTGGGTGTGAGATAGCTGATGGTACGGATGGGTATAAGAGAAAAGTTGTGTGTTTTTTTATGAGCCTAGGTGACTCTGTAATTACTATCATATCGTCACCAGACTGCTAGAGTGTCCTATGTCCCCTATGGGACATAGGACACTCTAGCACTCGGACGACGAAATCTAGATGTTATGAGCCTATGTGAATCTGTAGTGAATTATACCATAATGGTTGTATTCTGTCGGTCAACCTCAGAATGGATTCATGCTTTCCTTCGTTATGTATTTTGAGGCAGTATATTTACTTATTTTCCCTCATTCAACTTCCCATACCATCATAATGTGTCACATTCATCGTGATACTGCCTCGAGTTCCCCTGTGTTTTTAATTAGGAATTGGATTAAAAAAAAACATCTGCTTGTTGGAGCTGAAACGGTTAACGGATTAACCTATTAATCAGTGATCAACATCTTGATCGATCCAAAAAGTAATTGATCGATTAACCGTTACATTTGAACCACTGTTAACAAAGGAAGAAACTTGCTCCAAAACAGGCAAATATTGTCACACTGACTCACATCAATTATACTTGCTGACATACTTGTTTACTTGCATGATCATCATACTGTATCAGTAGCTAGAAACGGCCATCCTTAACCCTTTACCCAAAGCGGGTAGCAGACGATACTTGCAAATCAAATTCATGAATTACTAAAAATTTTCAATTTTTGTCTCAAAAACATTGCTTATGGCCCCTCATTGGAACGAGCTCGTTCCAATGTGGAGTCATAAGCTATGTTTTTGAGACAAAAATTGAAAACATAAGAAGTTTGAATGGAGATTTTTGTATATAGGCCTAGTCGGGTTTGTTTTTTACGATGGGTAAAGGGTTCATGCTGTAAATCATCAACGGTATGGCAGTTATTCAGATATCAATTTGGACAATTGATTAATCGGTTATTCAAGGTTAATCCACGTGATTAATCGATCAAGAAAACCCCCTAACCGTTTCAGCTCTCCTGCTTGTGCTCTCTTTGTGCATCCGTCACCCGTTATATGAGTAATTAACTGGGTGCTTACACAACCCAGCAAACTGTTTAAGGGAAATCTACACTTAGCGATGAGACTGAATTCAATGTTTTGACAGCACTTTAAAGAACTGAATCTGTTTTAAATGATGGGTATCGGAAAGTTCTCTTCACAAGAAATCTAGATTTGAACAAGACGCACGCAAGTAACTGTTCGCCTTTAACAGGACGATCCGATTCATGACTAGGAAATGACGAACAGGAAGCAAGACGCGACTTTTTTTCTTGTAACTAGAATAGCCCCCTTTACTTGTAAATCATCAGACTGAGATGGGGTAGGAAAACAAAAGTGCCCATCCTATTATTTTTTTTTTTTTTTTGGGGGGGGGGAGGGGTGTCAGGAGAGCGAGACTGTCGAGAAGTTCACCGTTCGTTTGTTTTGAAGACCCTGTGCCATTAAATATGCTGACAACAACTAAATCATGACCTAATACTCATCATATTGCCCCCCCCCCCCCCCTCCTCCCCACCTGCATGGGAAACGTCTCCAAAAGACATGAATCGATTCGAAATCTACATGCACCGTATGCCTCATAAATCTTCAAAAATTTTCCTTTCGCGAATCTCCCTCCAACCATGTCCTTAATGTGCAATACAAGTAATGGAATTTTGTTTATTCTGAAAATTCTCACCTCTGATATTCCTTAAATTCAAATTAAATATACACAAATTGTACATCAAAATGAAGACCGAAATGTATAGAACACGAAACACGTGTAGTCAACTCACAGAGTCGACCGTAGGCACCACTGGTTCCTGATATTTTTTACGAGAATAACTTGTGACCAAATGTGCTTTACATATCCAAGAATAAACCTAGGGTATCAAAATTCTTCAAAACACAGCGACAGAGCTGCATGGGGGAAAATTCCAAAACCTCTGCTTTTGTTTACATATGATTTTACTTTCGATTTCCGGTCGACATCATCGGACGGCAAAAAGCATCGATATACAACGCCGTCTTAAAGCAAATAATGAGAAAGATCGCCTTAACAGAGTATACTATTATTATACAGAGACTGCACAGTCGCCATATTCAATGCAAGGTTTCATGATACATGATGAAATTTCTTAGAATTACGATTTTGTTTTTCGATGGAAATTCGTGGTATCGAGTGATTTGCACATGTCTGTCGAACATGGTAACCATCTTCAACAAAGAATGCAGACAGTGTTGTCCTTTTTCCAAATGCAGTCCTATCGTTGCACTCGAAAGTGTTTCGAATGCCAAGCTGTGTTCTTGGACATTTGAAGCAGATTTGGCCTCAGGGCTGCACGTTGAAAATATTGATTAGTCTTCCCCACACATTCACTTACCAGTTATCTTACTTAATGAATTTATAAAGTATCATGTCCATCGGACCTCTCGGGTTCAAAGGGCTAACCAAACCTTTGAAACCTCCGTTCAAACATTACGTTCCATTTGGAGCTTTCTATTTTTATTCAATAAAATCTTGAAAATCAATGTGGCCATATATGTATAGGTGATGTGTAGTGACCATAGGGGTTGTGTATGTAATGTCGGAAAATGCCGAAAATAATTTGTGAAAAAAGTGTGTGGAGGGGGAGGGGGACGTGTATCCTATGCCCCCACCCCAGGTCTGCAGACCCCGAAAACCTAGATTATCGTCGTATTGTTTTTTTTAAATTAGGGTGAGGGAAAGAATCTATTTTTATAATTTATTTTCAAAAAATCAAACAGTGATCAATAAAAGACCATTCCTGTAGGCGAAAATATGTTTACATTAACTGGTAGATCGCTAAATTATTCATGGTCGTCAAAATATGGTCACATGTCTGTATCTTGTTACAATATATGGGAGAGTGCCGACAGGTAACAAGGCAAATCGATACAGAGTAAATGCCTTCACATCAAAGATAATATAACGCAAATCCATTGAATAAGAAGCCTTTAACCATTTACCCAACGCACACGATATCAAAATTTATTTTATTAAAAACTATTTTATCAAATTTATTAAAAAAATTCAATAGAAAAACATCACTGGAACGTTCTCGACTAGCTCTCCAGAGGGGGGGGGGGGGGGGGGGGTTCAACTGCTCACTTTGTAGATAACGCGGGAGGATGAAGCCGATTCGTAAGGCAAACGGTTCAGTCGTGTTACCTGCATTCCAGAATAAAGCTCAAATATGGGCTCTCAACATTAATAGCAATTAATGACACTACTGTCCATGTACATTCTAAATTCAGTTGGGTTAAAAATCAACATAAATCAACTGGGTTGAGGGAAAATTAAGTCAATAGAATTTAGAGTGTATTTTGTTTATTGAAACCTTCGGCAGCCAGGGTAACCTTGTGTCGGATAGTTTTAAGGGTGGAGGAAGCCGGAGCATACGGAGAGAAACACCGAGCAACGAGGAGTAACTCCCCAACGGACTAACTCCACACAAGCAGGGTTAGCATTGGCTGAAGACAATTGCACCATCGACGTGTAGTATGCCTAAATAAGTTGGGTTCATCTTCATTCAACCCAGTTGATTTGGGTTGACTTTTAACCCATTTGATTTTATAGTCTATCTATTTATTTATTTATTTATTTATTGGCGTTTGACGACAATTTCAACAGTCAGGGTCACCTCGTGTCGAACAGTTTTATGGGTGGGGGAAGCTGGAGTACCCGGAAAGAACCACCGAGCAGTAGCGAGTAACTGTCAGACTCCCCAATCTACTAACTCTGCACAAGCAGGGTTAGCATTGGTTGGAATTGAGCACACCATCGACGTGCAGTACGTCTTAGTACGCAGCGCCACCGTGCTCCCACGTGGGCTACCCGGATTAAGTGTCTTAAGCAAGGGCACAACGCACTTACCCATTGAGGGGATCGAACGGTGGACCTTTTGGTTTGAAGACGATTGCCATAATCACTGAGCAACCTCACTCCTATTTTAGTGTGTAGCTACCCTATAAGTAGGGTAATACACAGGCGATTGACCATCGATACCAAATTGAAAACCGACTAAACTACTGGAGTTCTGGGTGCGTGCTTCAATAAAAAAATCTGATATAGGGCCTGAATATGGGGACATGTTCCATCAGTGCAACAAGATACCATCTGCAATGCTTTTAGCATTGCAGATGGCGCCTTGTTGCTCTCAGGTATTTTATTTGTTTTAAGGGCCCATGTATCACAAGAGCATGCAAGTATATGTCGTAGCCAATAAATATCAAACCTTGGTAGTTTATTTCAAAATGCCCAAGGCTTGAAGCCTTGGGCATTTGGCTCACTTGCCCAAATCTTGTCATTTGTTGCTCCCGATTATACTTTTGAAGGATTAACGTACGATGTACAAAGAATCCAATTAGGGGCTTTTCGATGTCAAGGCTACCATAGATCTTTCAATATCAGCCGACAAAGCAACACGTCCCACGACTCATGCGTAGGCTAAGGCCCTGTACCACGGACTTCTTACGTACGATGAGACCTACCTTATTTAACAATGCCAAGAAGAAATGATTAATTTCATAAGTGTATATTTGTTTATTTTTTATCTTGTATTCACTTATAACACACCGACTCCACAATGTTTCAACAACTAAAAAACGTACGTATGTCGCAAGTCTAGCGTAATGGGGTCCGAAGCACTTCACCCGCGCTCTTCTCCAAACGAGTTTCATTGGAATGTTTACACCTCCCGACCTGTGACCTTGCATAGACGAAAAGCCAAGATAGTTTCGAAATAGGCTTATAATTGACTTACCGAAACTCGGTTATCTTAATTATTTGGTAAATCTACCCGCCAGTCGATGGTGTAAAGTAATGTTCCAGAGTAATGTTCCAGAGTATTTTCAATTCAAATACAAAGACAGGGTGGATGGTCCAAGAGAGGGGGCTCATAGAGAACTACTCATTGGAGATCTCTGACCTGGATATAAGGGCAAACTAGGGTAAAAAAAATCGTCAGAGAAAGGGTCATGGGGGATGGGAACCTTAAATGGCGAGAAGGACTCAGATCAAAGAGGTTTCTGGGTGGCATGCGTGATAAAGTGAGGCTGGTTTTGAAGAGTACCTTGATGGCACTTTTGGGGTCACTGTTGTTCAAGCTGAGGTCGCGGTCCCTAGAGCTGAGTGGAAAGGATGGGGAAAGACAGTGAAAAGGAGTGTCAGATGTATAATTTAGGCGTGGTGGAGACCCTGGAACACTTTCAACTAGAATGCCCAAAATACCAGTCTAAAAGAATAAGATTCACTGTGAATATAATGGGGAAGTGCAATGGGAGAATGAAGGACTTATGGTAAGTCTGAGATTCAAAGGAGAGGATTAACATGCTAATCGGAGAGATTGGGGAGAATGTGGCAAGGGATGTAATCGAGCAGTTCGTATCAGAGTGTTGCGGTAGAGAAGAAGCGTGGTAACAGTGCAGGCAGTCAGGAGTGCAGGTGTAACCAAGGCAACAAATCAGCGACCGGCTGAAGTATCGGTACTTTTGCGAGGCTATTCTTTTTTTCAACATTATCCTTCAAACGGCCCTGTGCAGTTTGAAAGTTTGCCAAAAACTTTAAACACAAATTTTGTGCTTTCTAAACGCCAAAACTGGAATAGTTCATGGAGCACGTGAATGTACGCCAATGGTGTTTTATTGGTTCTACACAAATCAGAGACGTTTTTCTGTAAACCACACCGCCACGACTGTATAATTTTCAGATTAATACAATACTTCCATTTCATACCTTTAACATATTAAATAAACAGAAAGTTAGAAGACAATTAAACGATTAATCACAATTCAAGTGATAAAAATATGTTATGTTCTGAAATCTCAGGAAACAAAATCAGATTATCTCCCTTGAACAGCGCATTCTCTTGATGAATGTTTCCATTTGAATTTTCTTTTTTTGAGGCTTTCCCATCTTGTTATTCTTCTTTTTCAAAATTTTTCTTCTCTATTTACAGTTATTTAGCTCAAATATTCCACACATTTAGCGCATCATACGATACACCACATTCATCACTCAAATCTTTCAACATTAACCCCCACTGGCCAAAAATGACATGAATATAGATTTTTTCTTCAAAATTGACCAACTTCAAGGGCAAATTTATCTAATTACAAGGTTGTTGTAACAATTATTTCGGTTTGGATAGATGCAACAATGATTGTGGAAGAAAGTTACTGTTTACTTTTTAATCTCAGATTTAACCCCCAAGCACAATGAGGATGAGAATAAGAGTACCATTTGAAAATGCCAAAATTAGCCAACTTTGGTTGCTTTTTCCATCATTTTGGAAAGGGTTGATTTCAAACTCTTTTTGTGTACGTATTAACAATTGACTACCGAGCAGATTTGCTGTTGTAAGTTTGGTTGTAAAGTTTAACCCTATCTCATTCTGGTTGCATAAAAGTAGGTACCGTCCAAAAAACTCCAATTTTTTCCGAATTTGATAAGTTTACGTGACGATTTACTCCATTTTTATTTGCTTGAGCTCTGAATGTTTTCTATAGCTGCTTGCAGCAGTCAAAGTATGACAAATTTTGTTCTATATGTTATTATTAAAAATTTAACCCTTGGAAGATTTGAGACTTCCCATAAGGGTACTGTCGGAATAATTGTTATTTTCGCCAACGTTTACATGCACTTTCTCAGCACTGGAGCCATATTGTCTCAAAACCTTTTCCATGAGAGGACTGGGCCTTCATCTAAGAACAATTTTGCTGTTATATATTTTATTCAAAGATTTAACCTTCACCTAGTTTTCGGACCTTGAATTTGAGTGTCCCAAAATTCTTCATAAAATTGGCTAATTTGGGGCTCACTTTTCTCCCATTTTCGAAAGGAATATCGAAAAATGATTTACATGTTCGTATTTTTTTTCACTATCAGGGCTTTCAAAAATTGAGGACACCAGATCAAAAGCCAGCATTTTCCTTGCTCATGTCTCATATATTCAGTCAAACGCATAAAATATTTGGTCTATATAAATCTGGTCTATTATAAATTATTGCAGAGTGCCTGCAGGCACTCTCCAATAATTTGTAATAGACCAAATTTTGACTAATAAATTCAGACCACCAAAAATAATGTAGCCCTCAACCAGTTAAGAGTAAAGAGTCTATGCACCGTGTCATTTATTCCCAAAAAGATTGCAACAACGGTAACAATAAAAAGAGAAATATAAGTTTCAGATAACTGCAATTGAATAATGAGGAATCCCCAACCTGATTCTCTGGTGGCGGTGTAATGGTGTAAAAGTATATTGGTAAAGATAATGTTGGCACAATATCTGTTAATCAATCTCTGTTAATCTGACTAGGTCCACCTAGAGGACCGTCATTTTACGTCCCCACCCAACGGGATGGCCGTGACATCATTACCCACAAAATTGAGGATGTCAGGGAGTGTTCGGATACCAAGGGAACATTCCAGACAGGGGATCAATGCCAGGGCCACTGGTTTCATGATCCAGACCAATTATCCACGCGGACACCACCAATGCGTTTGTTGCCCTTGTACCTACAGACGTGAAAGCGTGCAATGTTTCATCTAAGGAACCATTGGGTACAATCCGGATGCTCATTAGAAGAACATCTGGTTGTGCTCCCACGGGGGTGGTGGTGAGGGACGCGTGGTGGAGACCTTGTGGTTTATACTCTTAGAATCTTTGTTTTCTCTCAACATCACTTCTAAAAAAAGGGATAAAATAACTCAAATTAACCCTTTATCCAACATGAAAAGCAGGCGACACTTGCAAAAAATATTCTTGAGAAACTTTTTTTTATTTTTTGTCTCAAAAACATAGGTTATGACCCCTCGTTAGAACGACCTCGTCGAGCTTGTTCCAACGGGAGGTAATAACCTGTTTTTGAGACAAAAATGAAAACAATAATGAAACTTAATTGGCGAATTTTGAGAATATCGCTGGCCGGTTTTGGCCGTTTCGTTGGGTAAAGGGTTAACCCTTATCCTACTGACAATATTTTGAACGTTTTTCATTGTTATGGTTTGTTAATTGATATAAATTGTACATCTCACCCATTTAGTCGTAGTCTCATAACAGTTTTACAATTATATTATGTTTTTTCATTGTTTATTTTAGTGGTGTCTATCAGCCCTATTTTCTTCTTCACGCTCCCTGTATCGTCGCCACGGTGGGGTGACGGTTGGGGGAGCGTGGCGGAGTCTTTATTCCGGATATTTTTTAATCTTCCTACCACCGTCAGTACTTATACTAGAAAATTTGTACAAATCCCATTAACATAAACCGTGTCGGTGAGCTATCTATTTTAACACTCTGTGTTTGTAATAACTGGTTCCTTCTCAGATCATATCAAGTTTTCCTATACAGTTTTATTCTGGCTGCAATCGTCAAAATTTTAAATGGTTCATTTGAGTTTTCTTCCACAACTCATCAGTTCATTGAATTTTTCGATTATGTCCCTTGTGATATCACGAATACATTTAATTCACATACAGTTTTTGAGTGGGTGTGAGATAGCTGATGGTACGGATGGGTATAAGAGAAAAGTTGTGTGTTTTTTTATGAGCCTAGGTGACTCTGTAATTACTATCATATCGTCACCAGAGTGCTAGAGTGTCCTATGTCCCCTATGGGACATAGGACACTCTAGCACTCGGACGACGAAATCTAGATGTTATGAGCCTATGTGAATCTGTAGTGAATTATATCATAATGGTTGTATTCTGTCGGTCAACCTCAGAATGGATTCATGCTTCCCTTCGTTATGTATTTTGAGGCAGTATATTTACTTATTTTCCCTCATTCAACTTCCCATACCATCATAATGTGTCACATTCATCGTAATACTGCCTCGAGTTCCCCTGTGGTTCTGAGGTTTTTAATTAGGAATTAGATTAAAAAAAACATCTGCTTGTTGGAGCTGAAACGGTTAACGGATTAACCTATTAATCAGTGATCAACATCTTGATCGATCCAAAAAGTAATTGATCGATTAACCGTTACATTTGAACCACTGTTAACAAAGGAACAAACTTGCTCCAAAACAGGCAAATATTGTCACACTGACTCACATCAATTATACTTGCTGACATACTTGTTTACTTGCATGATCATCATACTGTATCAGTGGTTGGAAACGGCCATTCTTAACCCTTTACCTATTGCGGGTAGCAGACGATACTTGCAAATCAAATTCATGAATTACTAAAAATTTTCAATTTTTGTCTCAAAAACATTGCTTATGGCCCCTCATTGGAACGAGCTCGTTCCAATGTGGAGTCATAAGCTATGTTTTTGAGACAAAAATTGAAAACATAAGAAGTTTGAATGGAGATTTTTGTATATAGGCCTAGTCGGGTTTGTTTTTTACGTTGGGTAAAGGGTTCATGCTGTAAATCATCAACGGTATGGCAATTATTCAGATATCAATTTGGACAAGTGATTAATCGGTTAACCAAGGTTAATCCACGTGATTAATCGATCAAGAAAACCCCCTAACCGTTTCAGCTCTCCTGCTTGTGCTCTCTTTGTGCATCCGTCACCCGTTATATGAGTAATTAACTGGGTGCTTACACCACCAGCAAACTGTTTAAGGGAAATCTACACTTAGCGATGAGACTGAATTCAATGTTTTGACAGCACTTTAAAGAACTGAATCTGTTTTAAATGATGGGTATCGGAAAGTTCTCTTCACAAGAAATCTGGATTTGAACAAGACGCACGCAAGTAACTGTTCGCCTTTAACAGGACGATCCGATTCATGACTAGGAAATGACGAACAGGAAGCAAGACGCGACTTTTTTTCTTGTAACTAGAATAGCCCCCTTTACATGTAAATCATCAGACTGAGATGGGGTAGGAAAACAAAAGTGCCCATCCTATTATTTTTTTTTTTTGGGGGGGGGGGGTGGGGGTGTCAGGAGAGGGAGACTGTCGAGAAGTTCACCGTTCGTTTGTTTTGAAGACCCTGTGCCATTAAATATGCTGACAACAACTAAATCATGACCTAATACTCATCATATTGCCCCCCCCCCCCCCTCCTCCCCACCTGCATGGGAAACGTCTCCAAAAGACATGAATCGATTCGAAATCTACATGCACCGTATGCCTCATAAATCTTCAAAAATTTTCCTTTCGCGAATCTCCCTCCAACCATGTCCTTAATGTGCAATACAAGTAATGGAATTTTGTTTATTTTGAAAATTCTCACCTCTGGTATTCCTTAAATTCAAATTAAATATACACAAATTGTACATCAAAATGAAGACCGAAATGTATAGAACACGAAACACGTGTAGTCAACTCACAGAGTCGACCGTAGGCACCACTGGTTCCTGATATTTTTTACGAGAACAACTTGTGACCAAATGTGCTTTACATATCCAAGAATAAACCTAGGGTATCAAAATTCTTCAAAACACAGCGACAGAGCTGCATGGGGGTAAATTCCAAAACCTCTGCTTTTGTTTACATATGAATTTACTTTCGATTTCCGGTCGACATCATCGGACGGCAAAAAGCATCGATATACAACGCCGTCTTAAAGCAAATAATGAGAAAGATCGCCTTAACAGAGTATACTATTATTATACAGAGACTGCACAGTCGCCATATTCAATGCAAGGTTTCATGATACATGATGAAATTTCTTAGAATTACGATTTTGTTTTTCGATGGAAATTCGTGGTATCGAGTGATTTGCACATGTCTGTCGAACATGGTAACCATCTTCAACAAAGAATGCAGACAGTGTTGTCCTTTTTCCAAATGCAGTCCTATCGTTGCACTCGAAAGTGTTTCGAATGCCAAGCTGTGTTCTTGGACATTTGAAGCAGATTTGGCCTCAGGGCTGCACGTTGAAAATATTGATTAGTCTTCCCCACACATTCACTTACCAGTTATCTTACTTAATGAATTTATAAAGTATCATGTCCATCGGACCTCTCGGGTTCAAAGGGCTAACCAAACCTTTGAAACCTCCGTTCAAACATTACGTTCCATTTGGAGCTTTCTATTTTTATTCAATAAAATCTTGAAAATCAATGTGGCCATATATGTATAGGTGATGTGTAGTGACCATAGGGGTTGTGTATGTAATGTCGGAAAATGCCGAAAATAATTTGTGAAAAAAGTGTGTGGAGGGGGAGGGGGACGTGTATCCTATGCCCCCACCCCAGGTCTGCAGACCCCGAAAACCTAGATTATCGTCGTATTGTTTTTTTTAAATTAGGGTGAGGGAAAGAATCTATTTTTATAATTTATTTTCAAGAAATCAAACAGTGATCAATAAAAGACCATTCCTGTAGGCGAAAATATGTTTACATTAACTGGTAGATCGCTAAATTATTCATGGTCGTCAAAATATGGTCACATGTCTGTATCTTGTTACAATATATGGGAGAGTGCCGACAGGTAACAAGGCAAATCGATACAGAGTAAATGCCTTCACATCAAAGATAATATAACGCAAATCCATTGAATAAGAAGCCTTTAACCATTTACCCAACGCACACGATATCAAAATTTATTTTATTAAAAACTATTTTATCAAATTTATTAAAGAAATTCAATAGAAAAACATCACTGGAACGTTCTCGACTAGCTCTCCAGAGGGGGGGGGGGGGGGGGGGGTTCAACTGCTCACTTTGTAGATAACGCGGGAGGATGAAGCCGATTCGTAAGGCAAACGGTTCAGTCGTGTTACCTGCATTCCAGAATAAAGCTCAAATATGGGCTCTCAACATTAATAGCAATTAATGACACTACTGTCCATGTACATTCTAAATTCAGTTGGGTTAAAAATCAACATAAATCAACTGGGTTGAGGGAAAATTAAGTCAATAGAATTTAGAGTGTATTTTGTTTATTGAAACCTTCGGCAGCCAGGGTAACCTTGTGTCGGATAGTTTTAAGGGTGGAGGAAGCCGGAGCATACGGAGAGAAACACCGAGCAACGAGGAGTAACTCCCCAACGGACTAACTCCACACAAGCAGGGTTAGCATTGGCTGAAGACAATTGCACCATCGACGTGTAGTATGCCTAAATAAGTTGGGTTCATCTTCATTCAACCCAGTTGATTTGGGTTGACTTTTAACCCATTTGATTTTATAGTGTATCTATTTATTTATTTATTTATTTATTTATTGGCGTTTAACGACAATTTCAACAGTCAGGGTCACCTCGTGTCGAACAGTTTTATGGGTGGGGGAAGCTGGAGTACCCGGAAAGAACCACCGAGCAGTAGCGAGTAACTGTCAGACTCCCCAATCTACTAACTCTGCACAAGCAGGGTTAGCATTGGTTGGAATTGAGCACACCATCGACGTGCAGTACGTCTTAGTACGCAGCGCCACCGTGCTCCCACGTGGGCTACCCGGATTAAGTGTCTTAAGCAAGGGCACAACGCACTTACCCATTGAGGGGATCGAACGGTGGACCTTTTGGTTTGAAGACGATTGCCATAATCACTGAGCAACCTCACTCCTATTTTAGTGTGTAGCTACCCTATAAGTAGGGTAATACACAGGCGATTGACCATCGATACCAAATTGAAAACCGACTAAACTACTGGAGTTCTGGGTGCGTGCTTCAATAAAAAAAATCTGATATAGGGCCTGAATATGGGGACATGTTCCATCAGTGCAACAAGATGCCATCTGCAATGCTTTTAGCATTGCAGATGGCGCCTTGCTGCTCTCAGGTATTTTATTTGTTTTAAGGGCCCATGTATCACAAGAGCATGCAAGTATATGTCGTAGCCAATAAATATCAAACCTTGGTAGTTTATTTCAAAATGCCCAAGGCTTGAAGCCTTGGGCATTTGGCTCACTTGCCCAAATCTTGTCATTTGTTGCTCCCGATTATACTTTTGAAGGATTAACGTACGATGTACAAAGAATCCAATTAGGGGCTTTTCGATGTCAAGGCTACCATAGATCTTTCAATATCAGCCGACAAAGCAACACGTCCCACGACTCATGCGTAGGCTAAGGCCCTGTACCACGGACTTCTTACGTACGATGAGACCTACCTTATTTAACAATGCCAAGAAGAAATGATTAATTTCATAAGTGTATATTTGTTTATTTTTTATCTTGTATTCACTTATAACACACCGACTCCACAATGTTTCAACAACTAAAAAACGTACGTATGTCGCAAGTCTAGCGTAATGGGGTCCGAAGCACTTCACCCGCGCTCTTCTCCAAACGAGTTTCCTTGGAATGTTTACACCTCCCGACCTGTGACCTTGCATAGACGAAAAGCCAAGATAGTTTCGAAATAGGCTTATAATTGACTTACCGAAACTCGGTTATCTTAATTATTTGGTAAATCTACCCGCCAGTCGATGGTGTAAAGTAATGTTCCAGAGTAATGTTCCAGAGTATTTTCAATTCAAATACAAAGACAGGGTGGATGGTCCAAGAGAGGGGGCTCATAGAGAACTACTCATTGGAGATCTCTGACCTGGATATAAGGGCAAACTAGGGTAAAAAAAATCGTCAGAGAAAGGGTCATGGGGGATGGGAACCTTAAATGGCGAGAAGGACTCAGATCAAAGAGGTTTCTGGGTGGCATGCGTGATAAAGTGAGGCTGGTTTTGAAGAGTACCTTGATGGCACTTTTGGGGTCACTGTTGTTCAAGCTGAGGTCGCGGTCCCTAGAGCTGAGTGGAAAGGATGGGCAAAGACGGTGAAAAGGAGTGCCAGATGTATAATTTAGGCGTGGTGGAGACCCTGGAACACTTTCAACTAGAATGCCCAAAATACCAGTCTAAAAGAATAAGATTCACTGTGAGTATAATGGGGAAGTGCAATGGGAGAATGAAGGACGTATGGTAAGTCTGCGATTCAAAGGAGAGGATTAACATGCTAATCGGAGAGATTGGGGAGAATGTGGCAAGGGATGTAATCAAGCAGTTCGTATCAGAGTGTTGCGGTAGAGAAGAAGCGTGGTAACAGTGCAGGCAGTCAGGAGTGCAGGTGTAACCAAGGAAACAAATCAGCGACCGGCTGAAGTACCGGTACTTTTGCGAGGCTATTCTTTTTTTCAACATTATCCTTCAAACGGCCCTGTGCAGTTTGAAAGTTAGCCAAAAACTTTAAACACAAATTTTGTGCTTTGTAAACGCCAAAACTGGAATATTTCATGGAGCACGTGAATGTACGCCAATGGTGTTTTATTGGTTCTACACAAATCAGAGACGTTTTTCTGTAAACCACACCGCCACGACTGTATAATTTTCAGATTAATACAATACTTCCATTTCATACCTTTAACATATTAAATAAACAGAAAGTTAGAAGACAATTAAACGATTAATCACAATTCAAGTGATAAAAATATGTTATGTTCTGAAATCTCAGGAAACAAAATCAGATTATCTCCCTTGAACAGCGCATTCTCTGGATGAATGTTTCCATTTGAATTTTCTTTTTTTTTAGGCTTTCCCATCTTGTTATTCTTCTTTTTCAAAATTTTTCTTCTCTATTTACAGTTATTTAGCTCAAATTTTCCACACATTTAGCGCATCATACGATACACCACATTCACCACTCAAATCTTTCAACATTAACCCCCACTGGCCAAAAATGACATGAATATAGACTTTTTCTTCAAAATTGACCAACTTCAAGGGCAAATTTATCTAATTACAAGGTTGTTGTAACAATTATTTTGGTTTGGATAGATGCAACAATGATTGTGGAAGAAAGTTACTGTTTACTTTTTAATTTCAGATTTAACCCCCAAGCACAATGAGGATGAGAATAAGAGTACCATTTGAAAATGCCAAAATTAGCCAACTTTGGTTGCTTTTTCCATCATTTTGGAAAGGGTTAATTTCAAACTCTTTTTGTGTACGTATTAACAATTGACTACCGAGCAGATTTGCTGTTGTAAGTTTGGTTGTAAAGTTTAACCCTATCTCATTCTGGTTGCATAAAAGTAGGTACCGTCCAAAAAACTCCAATTTTTTTCCGAATTTGATAAGTTTAGGTGACGATTTACTCCATTTTTATTTGCTTGAGCTCTGAATGTTTTCTATAGCTGCTTGCAGCAGTCAAAGTATGACAAATTTTGTTCTATATGTTATTATTAAAAATTTAACCCTTGGAAGATTTGAGACTTCCCATAAGGGTACTGTCGGAATAATTGTTATTTTCGCCAACGTTTACATGCACTTTCTCAGCACTGGAGCCATATTGTCTCAAAACCTTTTCCATGAGAGGAATGGGCCTTCATCTAAGAACAATTTTGCTGTTATATATTTTATTCAAAGATTTAACCTTCACCTAGTTTTCGGACCTTGAATTTGAGTGTCCCAAAATTCTTCATAAAATTGGCTAATTTGGGGCTCACTTTTCTCCCATTTTCGAAAGGAATATCGAAAAATGATTTACATGTTCGTATTTTTTTTTCACTATCAGGGCTTTCAAAAATTGAGGACACCAGATCAAAAGCCAGCATTTTCCTTGCTCATGTCTCATATATTCAGTCAAACGCATAAAATATTTGGTTTATATAAATCTGGTCTATTATAAATTATTGTAGAGTGCCTGCAGGCACTCTCCAATAATTTGTAATAGACCAAATTTTGACTAATAAATTCAGACCACCAAAAATAATGTAGCCCTCAACCAGTTAAGAGTAAAGAGTCTATGCACCGTGTCATTTATTCCCAAAAAGATTGCAACGACGGTAACAATAAAAAGAGAAATATAAGTTTCAGATAACTGCAATTGAATAATGAGGAATCCCCAACCTGATTCTCTGGTGGCGGTGTAATGGTGTAAAAGTATATTGGTAAAGATAATGTTGGCACAATATCTGTTAATCAATCTCTGTTAATCTGACTAGGTCCACCTAGAGGACCGTCATTTTACGTCCCCACCCAACGGGACGGCTGTGACATCATTACCCACAAAATTGAGGATGTCAGGGAGTGTTCGGATACCAAGGGAACATTCCAGACAGGGGATCAATGCCAGGGCCACTGGTTTCATGATCCAGACCAATTATCCACGCGGACACCACCAATGCGTTTGATGCCCTTGTACCTACAGACGTGAAAGCGTGCAATGTTTCATCTAAGGGACCATCGGGTACAACCCGGATGCTCATTAGAAGAACATCTGGTTGTGCTCCCACGGGGGTGGTGGTGAGGAACGCGTGGTGGAGACCTTGTGGTTTATACTCTTAGAATCTCAGTTTTCTCTCTACATCACTTCTAAAAAAGGATAAAATAACTCAAATTAACCCTTTACCCAACATGAAAAGCAGGAGACACTTGCAAAATATATTCTTGAAAAACTTATTTTTTTATTATTTGTCTCAAAAACATAGGTTATGACCCCTCGTTGGAACGATGTTGTCGAGCTTGTTCCAACGAGGGGTCATAACCTATGTTTTTGAGACAAAAATGAAAACAATAATGAAACTTAATTGGCGATTTTTGAGAATATCGCTGGCCGGTCTTGGCCGTTTCGTTGGGTAAAGGGTTAAAAACCCTTATCCTACTGACACTATTTTGAACGTTTTTAATTGTTATGATTTGTTAATTGATATAAATTGTACATCTCACCCATTTAGTCGTAGTCTCATCACAGTTTTACAATTATATTATGTTTTTTTCCATTGTTTATTTTAGTGGTGTCTATCAGCCCTATTTTCTTCTTCACGCTCCCTGTATCGTCGCCTCGGTGGGGTGACGGTTGGGGGAGCGCGGCGGATTCTTTATTGCCGATATTTTTTAATCTTCCAACCACCGTCAGTACTTATGCTAGAAAATTTGTACAAATCCCATTAACGTAAAACGTGTCGGTGAGCTATCTATTTTAAGACTCTGCGTTTGTAATAACTGGTTTCTTCTCAGATCATATCAAGTTTTCCTATACAATTTTATTCAAGCTGCAATCGTCAAAATTTTAAATGGTTCATTTGAGTTTTCTTCCACAACTCATCAGTTCATTGATTTTTTCGATTGTGTCCCTTGTGATATCACGAATACAGTGGAGCCCACTTAATTGGATACCTCTTAATTGTATATCCCTGTTAATTGAACATAATTTTCAAACACAAAACCATTTACCATACCTTCAGTACAAATTTGATCTGTTAATTGCATATGGGTTGTAGAGTAAACTCCTGTTAATTGTATATAAATTTTTGTAATATGTCGAAAACATTACTGTGACACGCACCGAATAGCCCTCATTTATCAACCTTTTTGGCCTCACTACATCCAATACATTTATTCTATTATATCTTGTTTGACAGAGCTCTATGATAGAAGATATAATAGAATAAATGCTCAGTTTACCTCCAGAACACAGGAAACTGACCAAATCCCTGTTAATTATATACTCCTGTTAATTGAATAATTTTTACTGGCAAAATGGATATTCAATTAAGAGGATTCTACTATACATTTAATTCACATACAGTTTTTGAGTGGGTGTGAGATAGCTGATGGTACGGATAGGTGTAAGAGAAGAGTTGTGTTTTTTTATGAGCCTATGTGACTCTGTAATTACTATCATATCTAGATGTTATGAGCCTATGTGAATCTGTAGTGAATTATACCATAATGGTTGTATTCTGTCGGTCAACCTCAGAATGGATTCACGCTTCCCTTCGTTATGTATTTTGAGGCAGTATATTTACTTATTTTCCCTCATTCAACTTCCCATACCATCATAATGTGTCACATTCATCGTGATACTGCCTCGCGTTCCCCTGTGGTTCTGAGGTTTTTAATTAGGAATTAGATTTAAAAAAAACATCTGCTTGTTGGAGCTGAAACGGTTAACGGATTAACCGATTAATCAGTGATCAACATCTTGATCGATCCAAAAAGTAATTGATCGATTAACCGTTACTTTTGAACCACTGTTAACAAAGGAACAAACTTGCTCCAAAACAGGCAAATATTGTCACACTGACTCACATCAATTATACTTGCTGACATACTTGTTTACTTGCATGATCATCATACTGTATCAGTAGCTAGAAACAGCCATTCTTAACCCTTTACCCATTGCGGGTAGCAGACGATAATTGCAAAAAAAATTCATGAATTACTAAAATTTTTCAATTTTTGTCTCAAAAACATTGCTTATGGCCCCTCATTGGAACGAGCTCGTTCCAATGTGGAGTCATAAGCTATGTTTTTGAGACAAAAATTGAAGACATAAGAAGTTTGAATGGAGATTTTTGTATATAGGCCTAGTCGGTTTTGTATTTTACGTTGGGTAAAGGGTTCATGCTGTAAATCATCAACGGTATGGCAATTATTCAGATATCAATTTGGACAAGTGATTAATCGGTTAACCAAGGTTAATCCACGTGATTAATCGATCAAGAAAACCCCCTAACCGTTTCAGCTCTCCTGCTTGTGCTCTCTTGGTGCATCCGTCACCCGTTATATGAGTAATTAACTGGGTGCTTACACCACCAGCAAACTGTTTAAGGGAAATCTACACTTAGCGATGAGACTGAATTCAATGTTTTGACAGCACTTTAAAGAACTGAATCTGTTTTAAATGATGGGTATCGGAAAGTTCTCTTCACAAGAAATCTGGATTTGACCAAGACGCACGCAAGTAACCGTTCGCCTTTAACAGGACGATCCGATTCATGACTAGGAAATGACGAACAGGAAGCAAGACGCGACTTTTTTTCTTGTAACTAGAATAGACCCCTTTACTTAAAAATCATCAGACTGAGATGGGGTAGGAAAACAAAAGTGCCCATCCTATTATTTTTTTTTATTCTTATTTTTTTTTTGGGGGGGGGGGGTGGGGGTGTCAGGAGAGCGAGACTGTCGAGAAGTTCACCGTTCGTTTGTTTTGAAGACCCTGTGCCATTAAATATGCTGACAGCAACTAAATCATGACCTAATACTCATCATATTGCCCCCCCCCTCCTCCCCACCTGCATGGGAAACGTCTCCAAAAGAGATGAATCGATTCGAAATCTACATGCACCGTATGCCTCATAAATCTTCAAAAATTTTCCTTTCGTGAATCTCCCTCCAACCATGTCCTTAATGTGCAATACAAGTAATGGAATTTTGTTTATTTTGAAAATTCTCACCTCTGATATTCCTTAAATTCAAATTAAATCT
Organism: Pictodentalium vernedei; assembly: GCA_031216915.1. Taxonomy (NCBI): domain Eukaryota; kingdom Metazoa; phylum Mollusca; class Scaphopoda; order Dentaliida; family Dentaliidae; genus Pictodentalium; species Pictodentalium vernedei. The sequence goes on along the minus strand of CM062290.1, from coordinate 97,064,664 downwards.
ACACAAATTGTACATCAAAATGAAGACCGAAATGTATAGAACACGAAACACGTGTAGTCAACTCACAGAGTCGACCGTAGGCACCACTGGTTCCTGATATTTTTTACGAGAACAACTTGTGACCAAATGTGCTTTACATATCCAAGAATAAACCTAGGGTATCAAAATTCTTCAAAACACAGCGACAGAGCTGCATGGGGGTAAATTCCAAAACCTCTGCTTTTGTTTACATATGAATTTACTTTCGATTTCCGGTCGACATCATCGGACGGCAAAAAGCATCGATATACAACGCCGTCTTAAAGCAAATAATGAGAAAGATCGCCTTAACAGAGTATACTATTATTATACAGAGACTGCACAGTCGCCATATTCAATGCAAGGCTTCATGATACATGTTGAAATTTCTTAGAATTACGATTTTGTTTTTCGATGGAAATTCGTGGTATCGAGTGATTTGCACATGTCTGTCGAACATGGTAACCATCTTCAACAAAGAATGCAGACAGTGTTGTCCTTTTTCCAAATGCAGTCCTATCGTTGCACTCGAAAGTGTTTCGAATGCCAAGCTGTGTTCTTGGATATGTGAAGCAGATTTGGCCTCAGGGCTGCACGTTGAAAATATTGATTAGTCTTTCCCACACATTGACTTACCAGTTATCTTACTTAATGAATTTATAAAGTATCATGTCCATCGGACCTCTCGGGTTCAAAGGGCTAACCATACCTTTGAAACCTCCGTTCAAACATTACGTTCCATTTGGAGCTTTCTATTTTTATTCAATAAAATCTTGAAAATCAATGTGGCCATATATGTAGAGGTGATGTTTAGTGACCATAGGGTTTGTGTATGTAATGTCGGAAAATGCCGAAAATAATTTGTGAAAAAAGTGTGTGGAGGGGGAGGGGGACGTGTATCCTATGCCCCCACCCCAGGTCTGCAGACCCCGAAAACCTAGATTATCGTCGTATTGTTTTTTTTAAATTAGGGTGAGGGAAAGAATCTATTTTTATAATTTATTTTCAAGAAATCAAACAGTGATCAATAAAAGACCATTCCTGTAGGCGAAAATATGTTTACATTAACTGGTAGATCGCTAAATTATTCATGGTCGTCAAAATATGGTCACATGTCTGTATCTTGTTACAATATATGGGAGAGTGCCGACAGGTAACAAGGCAAATCGATACAGAGTAAATGCCTTCACATCAAAGATAATATAATGCAAATCCATTGAATATGAAGCCTTTAACCATTTACCCAACGCACACGATATCAAAATTTATTTTATTAAATACTATTTTATCAAATTTATTAAAAAAATTCAATAGAAAAACATCACTGGAACGTTCTCGACTAGCTCTCCAGAGGGGGGGGGGGGGGGGGGTTCAACTGCTCACTTTGTAGATAACGCGGGAGGATGAAGCCGATTCGTAAGGCAAACGGTTCAGTCGTGTTACCTGCATTCCAGAATAAAGCTCAAATATGGGCTCTCAACATTAATAGCAATTAATGACACTACTGTCCATGTACATTCTAAATTCAGTTGGGTTAAAAATCAACATAAATCAACTGGGTTGAGGGAAAATTAAGTCAATAGAATTTAGAGTGTATTTTGTTTATTGAAACCTTCGGCAGCCAGGGTAACCTCGTGTCGGATAGTTTTAAGGGTGGAGGAAGCCGGAGCATACGGAGAGAAACACCGAGCAACGAGGAGTAACTCCCCATACGGACTAACTCCACACAAGCAGGGTTAGCATTGGCTGAAGACAATTGCACCATCGACGTGTAGTATGCCTAAATAAGTTGGGTTCATCTTCATTCAACCCAGTTGATTTGGGTTGACTTTTAACCCATTTGATTTTATAGTGTATCTGTTTATTTATTTATTGGCGTTTAACGACAATTTCAACAGTCAGGTCACCTCGTGTCGAACAGTTTTATGGGTGGGGGAAGCTGGAGTACCCGGAAAGAACCACCGAGCAGTAGCGAGTAACTGTCAGACTCCCCAATCTACTAACTCTGCACAAGCAGGGTTAGCATTGGTTGGAATTGAGCACACCATCGACGTGCAGTACGTCTTAGTACACAGCGCCACCGTGCTCCCACGTGGGCTACCCGGATTAAGTGTCTTAAGAAAGGGCACAACGCACTTACCCATTGAGGGGATCGAACGGTGGACCTTTTGGTTTGAAGACGATTGCCATAATCACTGAGCAACCTCACTCCTATTTTAATGTGTAGCTACCCTATAAGTAGGGTAATACACAGGCGATTGACCATCGATACCAAATTGAAAACCGACTAAACTACTGGAGTTCTGGGTGCGTGCTTCAATAAAAAAAATCTGATATAGGGCCTGAATATGTGGACATGTTCCATCAGTGCAACAAGATGCCATCTGCAATGCTTTTAGCATTGCAGATGGCGCCTTGTTGCTCTCAGGTATTTTATTTGTTTTAAGGGCCCTTGCATCACAAGAGCATGCAAGTATATGTCGTAGCCAATAAATATCAAACCTTGGTAGTTTATTTCAAAATGCCCAAGGCTTGAAGCCTTGGGCATTTGGCTCACTTGCCCAAATCTTGTCATTTGTTGCTCCCGATTATACGTTTGAAGGATTAACGTACGATGTACAAAGAATCCAATTAGGGGCTTTTCGATGTCAAGGCTACCATAGATCTTTCAATATCAGCCGACAAAGCAACACGTCCCACGACTCATGCGTAGGCTAAGGCCCTGTACCACGGACTTCTTACGTACGATGAAACCTACCTTATTTAACAATGCCAAGAAGAAATGATTAATTTCATAACTGTATATTTGTTTATTTTTTATCTTGTATTCACTTATAACACACCGACTCCACAATGCTTCAACAACTAAAAAACGTACGTATGTCGCAAGTCTAGCGTAATGGGGTCCGAAGCACATCACCCGCGCTCTTCTCCAAACGAGTTTCCTTGGAATGTTTACACCTCCCGACCTGTGACCTTGCATAGACGAAAAGCCAAGATAGTTTCGAAATAGGCTTATAATTGACTTACTGAAACTCGGTTATCTTAATTATTTGGTAAATCTCCCCGCTAGTCGATGGTGTAAAGTAATGTTCCAGAGTAATGTTCCAGAGTTTGCTAATCAGGTATTTTATTTGTTTTAAGGGCCCATGTATCACAAGAGCATGCAAGTATATGTCGTAGCCAATAAATATCAAACCTTGGTAGTTTATTTCAAAATGCCCAAGGCTTGAAACCTTGGGCATTTGGCTCACTTGCCCAAATCTTGTCATTTGTTGCTCCCGATTATTCTTTTGAAGGATTAACGTACGATGTACAAAGAATCCAATTAGGGGATTTTCGATGTCAAGGCTACCATAGATCTTTCAATATCAGCCGACAAAGCAACACGTCCCACGACTCATGCGTAGGCTAAGGCCCTGTACCACGGACTTCTTACGTACGATGAGACCTACCTTATTTAACAATGCCAAGAAGAAATGATTAATTTCATAAGTGTATATTTGTTTATTTTTTATCTTGTATTCACTTAAAACACACCGACTCCACAATGTTTCAACAACTAAAAAACGTACGTATGTCGCAAGTCTAGCGTAATGGGGTCCGAAGCACTTCACCCGCGCTCTTCTCCAAACGAGTTTCCTTGGAATGTTTACACCTCCCGACCTGTGACCTTGCATAGACAAAAAGCCAAGATAGTTTCGAAATAGGCTTATAATTGACTTACTGAAACTCGGTTATCTTAATTATTTCGTAAATCTCCCCGCCAGTCGATGGTGTAAAGTAATGTTCCAGAGTAATGTTACAGAGTATTTTCAATTCCAATACAAAGACAGGGTGGATGGTCCAAGAGAGGGGGCTCATAGAGAACTACTCATTGGAGATCTCTGACCTGGACATAAGGGCAAACTAGGGTAAAAAAATCGTCAGAGAAAGGGTCATGGGGGATGGGAACCTTAAATGGCGAGAAGGACTCAGATCAAAGAGGTTTCTGGGTGGCCTGCGTGATAAAGTGAGGCTGGTTTTGAAGAGTACCTTGATGGCACTTTTGGGGTCACTGTTGTTCAAGCTGAGGTCGCGGTCCCTAGAGCTGAGTGGAAAGGATGGGGAAAGACAGTGAAAAGGAGTGCCAGATGTGTAATTTAGGCGTGGTGGAGACCCTGGAACACTTTCAACTAGAATGCCCAAAATACCAGTCTAAAAGAATAAGATTCACTGTGAGTATAATGGGGAAGTGCAATGGGAGAATGAAGGACGTATGGTAAGTCTGAGATTCAAAGGAGAGGATTAACATGCTAATCGGAGAGATTGGGGAGAATGTGGCAAGGGATGTAATCAAGCAGTTCGTATCAGAGTGTTGCGGTAGAGAAGAAGCGTGGTAACAGTGCAGGCAGTCAGGAGTGCAGGTGAAACCAAGGCAACAAATCAGCGACCGGCTGAAGTATCGTTACTTTTGCGAGGCTATTCTTTTTTTCAACATTATCCTTCAAACGGCCCTGTGCAGTTCGAAAGTTTGCCAAAAACTTTAAACACAAATTTTGTGCTTAATAAACGCCAAAACTGGAATATTTCATGGAGCACGTGAATGTACGCCAATGGTGTTTTATTGGTTCTACACAAATCAGAGACGTTTTTCTGTAAACCACACCGCCACGACTGTATAATTTTCAGATTAATACAATACTTCCATTTCATACCTTTAACATATTAAATAAACAGAAAGTTAGAAGACAATTAAACGATTAATCACAATTCAAGTGATAAAAATATGTTATGTTCTGAAATCTCAGGAAACAAAATCAGATTATCTCCCTTGAACAGCGCATTCTCTAGATGAATGTTTCCATTTGAATTTTCTTTTTTTTTAGGCTTTCCCATCTTGTTATTCTTCTTTTTCAAAATTTTTCTTCTCTATTTACAGTTATTTAGCTCAAATTTTCCACACATTTAGCGCATCATACGATACACCACATTCACCACTCAAATCTTTCAACATTAACCCCCACTGGCCAAAAATGACATGAATATAGATTTTTTTCTTCAAAATTGACCAACTTCAAGGGCAAATTTATCTAATTACAAGGTTGTTGTAACAATTATTTTGGTTTGGACAGATCCAACAATGATTGTGGAAGAAAGTTACTGTTTACTTTTTAATCTCAGATTTAACCCCCAAGCACAATGAGGATGAGAATAAGAGTACAATTTGAAAATGCCAAAATTAGCCAACTTTGGTTGCTTTTTCCATCATTTTGGAAAGGGTTAATTTCAAACTCTTTTTGTGTACGTATTAACAATTGACTACCGAGCAGATTTGCTGTTGTAAGTTTGGTTGTAAAGTTTAACCCTATCCCATTCTGGTTGCATAAAAGTAGGTACCGTCCAAAAAACTCCAATTTTTTTCCGAATTTGATAAGTTTAGGTGACGATTTACTCCATTTTTATTTGCTTGAGCTCTGAATGTTTTCTATAGCTGCTTGCAGCAGTCAAAGTATGACAAATTTTGTTCTATATGTTATTATTAAAAATTTAACCCTTGGAAGATTTGAGACTTCCCATAAGGGTACTGTCGGAATAATTGTTATTTTCGCCATCGTTTACATGCACTTTCTCAGCACTGGAGCCATATTGTCTCAAAACCTTTTCCATGAGAGGAATGGGCCTTCATCTAAGAACAATTTTGCTGTTATATATTTTATTCAAAGATTTAACCTTCACCTAGTTTTCGGACCTTGAATTTGAGTGTCCCAAAATTCTTCATAAAATTGGCTAATTTGGAGCTCACTTTTCTCCCATTTTCGAAAGGAATATCGAAAAATGATTTACATGTTCGTATTTTTTTTTCACTATCAGGGCTTTCAAAAATTGAGGACACCAGATCAAAAGCCAGCATTTTCCTTGCTCATGTCTCATATATTCAGTCAAACGCATAAAATATTTGGTTTATATAAATCTGGTCTATTATAAATTATTGCAGAGTGCCTGCAGGCACTCTCCAATAATTTGTAATAGACCAAATTTTGACTAATAAATTCAGACCACCAAAAATAATGTAGCCCTCAACCAGTTGAGAGTAAAGAGTCTATGCACCGTGTCATTTATTCCCAAAAAGATTGCAACAACGGTAACAATAAAAAGAGAAATATAAGTTTCAGATAACTGCAATTGAATAATGAGGAATCCCCAACCTGATTCTCTGGTGGCGGTGTAATGGTGTAAAAGTATATTGGTAAAGATAATGTTGGCACAATATCTGTTAATCAATCTCTGTTAATCTGACTAGGTCCACCTAGATGACCGTCATTTTACGTCCCCACCCAACGGGACGCCTGTGACATCATTACCCACAAAATTGAGGATGTCAGGGAGTGTTCGGATACCAAGGGAACATTCCAGACAGGGGATCAATGCCAGGGCCACTGGTTTCATGATCCAGACCAATTATCCACGCGGACACCACCAATGCGTTTGATGCCCTTGTACCTACAGACGTGAAAGCGTGCAATGTTTCATCTAAGGGACCATCGGGTACAACCCGGATGCTCATTAGAACATCTGGTTGTGCTCCCACGGGGGTGGTGGTGAGGAACGCGTGGTGGAGACCTTGTGATTTATACTCTTAGAATCTCGGTTTCCTCTCTACATCACTTCTAAAAAAGGATAAAATAACTTAAATTAACCCTTTACCCAACATGAAAAGCAGGCGACACTTGCAAAAAATATTCTTGAAAAACTTATTTTTTTATTATTTGTCTCAAAAACATAGGTTATGACCCCTCGTTGGAACCCCTCGTTGGAACGATCTCGTCGAGCTTGTTCCAACGAGGGGTCATAACCTATGTTTTTGAGACAAAAATGAAAACAATAATGAAACTTAATTGGCGATTTTTGAGAATATCGCTGGCCGGTCTTGGCCGTTTCGTTGGGTAAAGGGTTAAAAACCCTTATCCTACTGACACTATTTTGAACGTTTTTAATTGTTATGATTTGTTAATTGATATAAATTGTACATCTTACCCATTTAGTCGTAGTCTCATAACAGTTTTACAATTATATTATGTTTTTTTCCATTGTTTATTTTAGTGGTGTCTATCAGCCCTATTTTCTTCTTCACGCTCCCTGTATCGTCGCCTCGGTGGGGTGACGGTTGGGGGAGCGTCACGGATTCTTTATTGCCGATATTTTTTAATCTTCCAACCACCGTCAGTACTCATGCTAGAAAATTTGTACAAATCCCATTAACGTAAACCGTGTCGGTGAGCTATCTATTTTAACACTCTGCGTTTGTAATAACTGGTTTCTTCTCAGATCATATCAAATGTTCCTATACAGTTTTATTCAAGCTGCAATCGTCAAAATTTTAAATGGTTCATTTGAGTTTTCTTCCACAACTCATCAGTTCATTGATTTTTTCGATTGTGTACCTTGTGATATCACGAATACAGTGGAGCCCACTTAATTGGATATCTCTTAATTGTATATCCCTGTTAATTGAACATAATTTTCAAACACAAAACCATTTACCATACCTTCAGTACAAATTTGATCTGTTAATTGCATATGGGTTGTAGAGTAAACTCCTGTTAATTGTATATAATTTTTTGTAATATGTCGAAAACATTACTGTGACACGCACCGAATAGCCCTCATTTATCAACCTTTTTGGCCTCACTACATCCAATACATTCATTCTATTATATCTTATTTGACAGAGCTCTATGATAGAAGATATAATAGAATAAATGCTCAGTTTACCTCCAGAACACAGGAAACTGACCAAATCCCTGTTAATTATATACTCCTGTTAATTGAATAATTTTTACTGGCAAAATGGATATTCAATTAAGAGGATTCTACCATACATTTAATTCACATACAGTTTTTGAGTGGGTGTGAGATAGCTGATGGTACGGACAGGTGTAAGAGAAGAGTTGTGTTTTTTATGAGCCTATGTGACTCTGTAATTACTATCATATCTAGATGTTATGAGCCGATGTGAATCTGTAGTGAATTATACCATAATGGTTGTATTCTGTCGGTCAACCTCAGAATGGATTCATGCTTCCCTTCGTTATGTATTTTGAGGCAGTATATTTACTTATTTTCCCTCATTCAACTTCCCATACCATCATAATGTGTCACATTCATCGTGATACTGCCTCGCGTTCCCCTGTGGTTCTGAGGTTTTTAATTAGGAATTAGATTTAAAAAAAAACATCTGCTTGTTGGAGCTGAAACGGTTAACGGATTAACCGATTAATCAGTGATCAACATCTTGATCGATCCAAAAAGTAATTGATCGATTAACCGTTACATTTGAACTACTGTTAACAAAGGAACAAACTTGCTCCAAAACAGGCAAATATTGTCACACTGACTCACATCAATTATACTTGCTGACATACTTGTTTACTTGCATGATCATCATACTGTATCAGTAGCTAGAAACAGCCATTCTTAACCCTTTACCCATTGCGGGTAGCAGACGATAATTGCCCAAAAAATTTATGAATTACTAAACATTTTCAATTTTTGTCTCAAAAACATTGCTTATGGCCCCTCATTGGAACGAGCTCGTTCCAATGTGGAGTCATAAGCTATGTTTTTGAGACAAAAATTGAAAACATAAGAAGTTTGAATGGAGATTTTTGTATATAGGCCTAGTCGGTTTTGTTTTTTACGTTGGGTAAAGGGTTCATGCTGTAAATCATCAACGGTATGGCAGTTATTCAGATATCAATTTGGACAAGTGATTAATCGGTTAACCAAGGTTAATCCACGTGATTAATCGATCAAGAAACCCTCCTAACCTTTTCAGCTGTACTGCTTGTGCTCTCTTTGTGCATTCGTCACCAGTTATATGTGTAATTAACTGGGTGCTTACACCACCCAGCAACTGTTTAAGGGAAATTTACACTTAGCGATGAGACTGAATTCAATGTTTTGACAGCACTTTAAAGAACTGAATATGTTTTAAATGATGGGTATCGGAAAGTTCTCTTCTCAAGAGATCTTGATTTGAACAAGACGCACTCAAGTAACTGTTCGCCTTTAACAGGACGATCCGATTGATGACAAGGAAATGACGAACAGGAAGCTAGACTTGACTTTTTTTCTTGAAACTGGAAGAGCCCCCTTTACTTGTAAATCATCAGACTGAGATAGGGTAGGAAACCAAAAGTGCCCATCCTATTATTTTTTTTTTTTTGGGGGGGGGGGGGGGGGCAGGAGAGCGAGACTGTCGAGAAGTTCACCGTTCGTTTGTTTTGAAGACCCTGTGCGATTAAATATGATGACAGCAACTGAATCATGACCTAATACTCATCATATTGCCCCCCCCCCCCCCACACACACACACACTCCACCTCCTCCCCACCTGCATGGGAAACGTCTCACAAAAGACATGAATCGATTCGAAATCTACATGCACCGTATGCCTCATAAATCTTCAAAAATTTTCCTTTCGTGAATCTCCCTCCAACCTTGCCCTTAAGGTGCAATACAAGTAATGGAATTTTGTTTATTTTGAAGCTTCTCACCTCTGATATTCCTTAAATTCAAATTAAATCTACACAATTTGTACATCAAAATGAAGACTGAAATGTACAGAACACGAAACACGTGTAGTCAACTCACAGAGTCGACCGTTGGCACCACTGGTTCCTGGAAGTTTGCGACCGTATTCGCATCAGAACTGATAATTTAATAATATTTTTTACGAGAACAACTTGTGACCAAATGTGCTTTACATATCCAAGAATAAACCTAGGGAATCAAAATTCTTCAAAACACAGCAACAGAGCTGCATGGGGGTAAATTTCAAAACCTCTGCTTTTGTTTACATATGAATTTATTTTCGATTTCCGGTCGACATCATCGGACGGAAAAAGCATCGATATACAACGCCGTCTTAAAGCAAATAATGAGAAAGATCGCCTTAACAGAGTATACTATTATTATACAGAGACTGCACATTCGCCATATTCAATGCAAGGTTTCATGATACATTTTGAAATTTCTTCGAATTACGTTTCTGTTTTTCGATGGAAATTCGTGGTATCGAGTGATTTGCACATGTCTGTCGAACATGGTAACCATCTTCAACAAAGAATGCAGACAGTGTTGTCCTTTTTCCAAATGCAGTCCTATCGTTGCAATCGAAAGTGTTTTGAATGCCAAGCTGTGTTCTTGGACATGTGAAGCAGATTTGGCCTCAGGGCTGCACGTTGAAAATATTGATTAGTCTTCCCCACACATTGACTTACCAGTTATCTTACTTAATGAATTTATAAAGTATCATGTCCATCGGGCCTCTCGGGTTCAAAGGGCTAACCATACCTTTGAAACCTCCGTTCAAACATTACGTTCCATTTGGAGCTTTCTATTTTTATTCAATAAAATCTTGAAAATCAATGTGGCCATATATGTATAGGTGATGTGTAGTGACCATAGGGGTTGTGTATGTAATGTCGGAAAATGCCGAAAATAATTTGTGAAAAAAGTGTGTGGAGGGGGAGGGGGACGTGTATCCTATGCCCCCACCCCAGGTCTGCAGACCCCGAAAACCTAGATTATCGTCGTATTGTTTTTTTTAAATTAGGGTGAGGGAAAGAATCTATTTTTATAATTTATTTTCAAGAAATCAAACAGTGATCAATAAAAGACCATTCCTGTAGGCGAATATATGTTTACATTAACTGGTAGATCGCTAAATTATTCACGGTCGTCAAAATATGCTCACAAGTTAATATGACGCAAATCCATTGAATAAGAAGTCTTGAACCATTTACCCAACGCATACGATATCAAAATTTATTGTATTAAAAACTATTTTATCAAATTTATTAAAAAAATTCAATAGAAAAACATCACTGGAACGTTCTCGACTAGCTCTCCGGTGGCGGGGGGGGGGTCAACTGCTCACTTTGTACATAACGCCGGAGGATGAAGCCGATTCGTAAGGTAAACGGTTCAGTCGTGTTGCCTGCATTCCAGAATAAAGCTCAAATATGGGCTCTCAACATTAATAGCAATTAATGACACTACTGTCCATGTACATTCTAAATTCAGTTGGGTTAAAAATCAACATAAATCAACTGGGTTGAGGGAAAATTAAGTCAATAGAATTTAGAGTGTATTTATTTATTAAAACTTTCGACAGCCAGGGTAACCTCGTGTCGGATAGTTTTAAGGGTGGAGGAAGCCGGAACATACGGAGAGAAACACCGAGCAACGAGGAGTAACTCCCCAACGGACTAACTCCACACAAGCAGGGTTAGCATTGGTTGAAGACAATTGCACCATCGACGTGTAGTATGCCTAAATAAGTTGGGTTCATCTTCATTCAACACAGTTGATTTGGATTGACTTTTAACCCATTTGATTTTATAGTTTATTTATTTATTTATTTATTTATTTATTTATTTATTTATTTATTTATTTATTTATTTATTGGCGTTTAACGACAATTTCAACAGCCAGGGTCACGTGTCGAAGTTTTATGGGTGGAGGAAGCTGGAGTACCCGGAGAGAACCACCGAGCAGCAGCGAGTAACTGTCCGACTCCCCAACCTACTAACTCTACACAAGCAGGGTAAGCACTGGATGGAAATGAGCACACCATCGACGTGCAGTACGTCTTAGTACACAGCGCTACCGTGCTCCCACGAGGGCTACCCGGATTAAGTGTCTTGAGCAAGGGCACAACGCACTTACCCATTGCGGGGGATCGAACGGTGGACCTTTTGTTTTGAAGACGATTGCCATAACCATTGAGCAACCTCGCTCCCATTTTAGTGTGTAGCTATCCTATAAGTAGGGTAATACACAGGCGATTGACCACCGATACCAAAACCGACTAAACTACTGGAGTTCTGGGTGCGTGATTCAATAAAAAAAAATCTGATGTGGGGCCTGAATATGGGGACATGTCCATCAGTGCAACAAGATGCCGTCTGCAATGCTTTTAGCATTGCAGATGGCGCTTTGTTGCTCTCAGGGACGTTACGATAATTAGGTATTTGTTTTAAGGGCTCATGTATCGCAAGAGCATGCAAGTATATGTCGTAGCCAATAAATATCAAACCTTGGTAGTTTATTTCAAAATGCCCAAGGCTTGAAGCCTTGGGCATTTGACTCACTTGCCCAAATCTTGTCATTTGTTGCTCCCGATTATACTTTTGAAGTATTAACGCACGATGTGCAAAGAATCCAATTTGGGGCTTTTCGATGTCAAGGCTACCATAGATCTTTCAATATCAGCCGACCAAGCAGCACGTCCCAGGCTAAGGCCCTGTACCACGGACTTCTTACGTAGGATGAGACCTACCTTATTTAACAATGCCAAGAAGAAATCATTAATTTCATAAGTGTATATTTGTTTATTTTTTATCTTGTATTCACTTATAACACATCGACTCCACAATGTTTCAACAACTAAAAACGTACGTATGTCGCAAGTCTAGCGTCAATCCGTTATGTCCCAGCTGTCGCGCTGCGCATTTGGAATGTTCTACCAAATCATAGCTTTAACACACGAAGGTCTTCGTCAGCATGCGCCACATTTATGTGGACAGAAAGGCAACGCAAAGGAATCACACACAACAGACGGGTCGCTACAATCCGGAATATCCGGTTGACTGCAAAACTCAGGTAGATCGCCTCCGCCTGCGATAAGCAGCTGATCACCTGCGGTTGTTCCGGTAACTGTTGTTGCTTCTGGTTGGACTGTCGAAGTTGTTGCCCTTTCAGTAACTGCACTGCATGCTATTGTCGGTGACGCTGACATGGCTTCTGGAGTTCCCTTCACAGTCGGTTATCTTAATTATTTGGTAAATCTTCCCGCCAGCCGATGGTGCAAAGTAATGTTCCAGAGTATTTTCAATTCAAATACAAAGACAGGGGGAAGGACCAAGAGAGGGGGGCTCATAGAGAACTGCTCAATGGAGATTTCTGACCCGGACATAAGGGCAAACTAGGGTAAAAAATCGTCAGAGAAAGGGCCATGGAGGATGGGAACCTTAATTGGCGAGAAGGAGTCAGATCAAAGAGGTTTCTGGGTGGCCTGCGTGATAAAGTGAGGCTGGTTTTGAAGAGTACCTTGATGGCACCTTTGGGGGTCACTGTTGTTCAAGCTGAGGTCGCGGTCCCAAGAGCTGAGTGGAAAGGTTGGGAAAAACAGTGAAAAGGAGTGCCAGATGTGTAATTTAGGCGTGGCGGAGACCCTGGAACACATTCCACAAGAAAGCCCAAAATACCAGTCTAAAAGAATAAGATTCACTGGGAGAATGAAGGACGTGTGGTAAGTGAGAGATTCAAAGGAGAGGGTTAACATGCAAATCGGAGAGATTGGGGAGAATGTGGCAAGGGATGTTGTCAAGCAGTTCGTATCAGAGTGTTGCAGGAGAGAAGAAGCGTGGGAAGATAGTGGCAATCGGGAGAAAAAGTGTAACCACCAAGGCGGCAAATCAGCGACCGGCTGAAGAGTTGTTACTTTCACTGGGGGGAAGCGTGACCGTGAAAATTTGGTTGATTGCGCCGGTGTCCGGTTAATTGCCCTTTCTCTTCGACATCGAATTGCGGTAAGTGTACGATTTATCGTAGATTTCTCTAAATATCAATAAATTGGGAACCCAGGAATATACGCATAGGTTGTGTGAATGTATCCTGAACACGTACATATATTTTTATACTTAGATACCCGAGTATTGCCTGCTAGTGACTTCATATTCAATCCATCAGCGGGTCGTTTTCGTCGAATGTTGACAAAAATGGCTCGTACGCCTCAAACACTTTAACTACCTAATTTCTTTTTACCCTGCATGTAGATAAGGTGTAGAAGATCTTATAACCTGAACTACAGCAAACAATTTGCTAAATTAGTTGAGAAAACACGCGAAAACCGAGTGGCCGGTTATTTTATTGATCGCATGCAGTGACCGGTTGATTGCTTAAGTGGTGTCCGGTTGATTGGTAAAACAGTCAACCGGACATCGGCATGATTAAGAACTGCAATCAACAAAATAACCGGACACGCGGTTTTCGCGTGTTTTCTCAACTAATTTAGCAAATTGTTTGCTGTAGTTCAGGTTATAAGATCTTCTACACCTTATCTACATGCAGGGTAAAAATAAATTAGGTGGTTAAACTGTTTGAGGCGTACGAGCCATTTCTGTCAACATTTGACGAAAACGACCCGCTGATGGATTGAATATGAAGTCACTAGCCGGCAATACTTGGGTATCTAAGTATAAAAATATATGTACGTGTTCAGGATACATTCACACAAGCTGTGCGTATATTCCTGGGTTCCCAATTTATTGATATTTAGAGAAATCTGCGATAAATCAACACTTACCACAATTCGATGTCGAAGAGAAAGGGTAATCAACCAAAGTTTCACGGTCACACTTACCCCTCAGTGACTTTGTCGAAGCTAATTCTTGTTTTAATATTATCCTCCAAACGGCCCTGTGCAGTTTAAAGGTTTGCCAAAAACTTTAAACACAAATTTTGCGCTTTGTAAATACCAAACCTGGAATATTTCATCATGCAGGTGAATGTACGTCAATGGTGTTTTATTGGTTCTACACAAATCAGAAATAATTTTATGTAAACCACACCGCCACGAGTGCATTATTTTCAGATTAATACAATACTCCCATTTCACACCTTTAACATATTAAATGAACAGAAAGTTAGAAGACAATTAAACGATTAATCACAATTTAAGTGATAAAAATATGCTATGTTCTGAAATCTCAGGAAATAAAATCAGATTATCTCCCTTGAACAGCGCTTTCTCTGGATGAACATTTCCATTTGAATTTTCTTTTTTTTTTGCCATTTGCTCTTGGTCCAGTCAGTTTAGCCAAAATAATACACGACGCCTACAAAAATGCTACAAAAAGGTTTTCTCCATATTTCATTGCGGCTATCCGTATAACAACAGAAAAGGCCCCATCAATCCGACAGCAACATCAGGCCTATCCTCATTTTTATCATGTTTTGCTTTCAGTGGTCCAATCCGAAAATTGATCGATTTTGCACACATACCCAAAGCTACCACCGAGACGTTGCACTTTCCAACGCAGCGCAGACTCAGTCAAATACAACTCGACCTTTTATGTTTTGGGAAGCTCTCGCCAATGTCGCATTTACCAGAAATTTAATTTTAGGCCTATCCCCTCGATCACGAAAGGTCGTTTATCCGGCCCGGAACATGATACGTCATCGTTTCAGAAAGTATCGTGGCTGCGAAGTGCATGTGCGGGTGAGACCAATTGATATTTCAACGTGCAGCCCAAGGCTGCACGTTGAAAATGTTTATTGGTCTACCCCAAAATATGAATATGTACTCTTTCACTGAACTCATATGGAAGATACCACGAGTGTTCAAAGGGTTACGAATATCATATACATCCACTAAATCAAACCAATCAATCTGTTCTACGTCACAAACTTACCGAACCAGAGCTGGCATTTTCAGAGGAGCGATTTATTCGCTCGCCCACTGCTCGCCTTAAAAAAATAAAATTACGGAGGGCGAAAACTAGCCCTCCTGGCAGGAGGGGGGAGGGGGCCAGAAATTTGCAAGACGTGACGTGGGGGTGGGTGGGTCTCTTGAGTGCGCCAAAAATGTGCATTTCCAACTTGTGCAATTTTTTGATTTTTTTTTAAAAATATATCAATATATCAGCTAATATTTACCATCATTTGTGTTTCAAACCTTAAAGATGATGTTGTACATCACACTCTTAACATAAATATAACATCAGGAGGCTTTATATGTGAGAATATTGGGCTTAATCTGGGAAAATGTCACACGTTAGTAGGGGGTGGGTGTCTTGTTCGAAAGGTAGAAAATGTGCAGACAATATTTTGGGAAAATTCTCTCTGATGCACTAAATTCAACCCAAGTTATTTATTTATTTATTTATTTATTTATTTATTTATTTATTTATTTATTTATTTATTTATTTATTGGTGTTTAACGACACTTTAACAACCAGGGTCATATCGTGTGGGTGACAGGTTTACGGATGGAGGAAGCCAGAGTACCCGGAGAGAACCACCGAGTAACGATGAGCAGCTGTCAGCTCTTCAACATCATAATCCACGACTGTACAACACACTGCACAGCGATACTGCGTACTACACAACACAGACAGGGTTAGATTGGCTGAAGGCCTGTGCACCTCGGCGTGCAGTACGTCTCAGCACACAGCGTCATCGTGCCCCCATGTAGGCAATTAGGGTAAGTTTATTTTGGATTTTAATGGGAGAGTGGGGGTGGGTGTCTGAGAACGGTACTAGAAAATTTGCACGTAGTGGGTGGGTGGGTGGGTGTAAAAAGGAGCCGAATAAAAAATAGGACGTCACGTCTTGCAAATATTTAGTGCCCCCCCCCCCCCCCCCCCACCTCCTCCTGGCCTTAGAAAATAATGATTACCATAACAGCATGTTCCTAAAACCTACATATTTTCAGATCTCTGCTGTCAGTGGTCTTTACAAGGCGGATACACTGCTCCGTCGAGGTCCTGAGGTGTGGGAGGGTAGTGTAGCCGTCTCACAGAGACTACCTTTTTAGCAGCACCGAATAAAATGCATAACGCCCACAAGGCAGAATTCATTTATACTAAAACTTCATTTTGTCACCTTTAGCCTTTGTAAGCACGAAGAGATATAATCGCTCCCCCTAGGCCATGCAAGGAGAACGATTTTTTGTCCTCCTACATTTTTAAGAATGCCACGCCTGCCGAACTGTCTTATTCGACCGACAAAAGCACGTTACGAGTCTTTCCACTCAGACACCACGAAAACCCACGGAACCAATTAACTCCCTCCGTCATGTAAATATCCGTATACTTCAGTGTAGAATGCAGTAAAAATAATACGCAACCTTAACACCACTATAACACAGGGGTGGCGCCAGGGATTTCTCGACGGGGGGGGGGGGGGGGGGGCTGATCTCTCCGACAGGGGCGGGGGAGGGGGCGGGGGAGGGGGCTATAATATTTGACCTCCCAAACGAAGGAAAATGAGTGAAAATTGGAAATTGGAGAACTAAAATAGAAGCAAATTGAGTATGTTTGTTGATTATTTAACATAAACATATTATAATAATCTTCTACCAAGAGCAACAGACTTCTCAGCCCTACCAAAAACATAGCTCTTTATTGCGGGGACCATAGCTTTTTCTGACAGCAGACACCATGCCAGCTAGGGCACCCAACAGCACTATTTCCTGCTAAGAGAACATTTCTGTTTGGCTACCACTTTTTCCTATTAAGAGTAATGCCCCCGCCCTCCCATGGGGGGGGGGGGGGGGGTGGAGAGACGGCGGAAAAAATCTTTTCATGGGAGTAGTATAGCACGTATGAATCGTCCCTTATTACCCGGAGCTTTGGGGGTGCAGCTAGTGTTAAATTCCCATAGGAACCGGAGCCGTTTGGGGGTGCAACTTTGGGGGTGCAAAATGTCGGCACCATATATCTAGTTCTGACAAGTGGTGTAGGTTCTGTATATATAGTATACTATGGCATGTATAGTGATATGTGTACGCATGGGGCTATAGGTATATATTATGGGTAAGTGGTGGAAAGATGATGGGAAAATTGGGTTTTCTTGAAGGTTTTTTTCCGCGAAACGGTTGACATTGCTACTGACGTCGTGACGTCATGATGCGCACGCGGGCCAGGGTATGTCGGGCTTCTCGTTTGGGGAGATGGGGTGATATGGTAGTAGTGGTATATATCCATGTTGGTATACTATTAGCCCTTGGGTCTTCATATTATGCTATGTCTGCTATGCTTTCGCTCAAGGCTTCAAAATGTTCAATCAGATTTCCCCTGTATACATATAAAGCATTCCGTAAAATATGGATTCCGTGTTTTTACATCGGGCATTACCCTTACCCACAGTATCTCTTGGCCTAGCATTGCATACTACCTATATTAGTCATGGGATAACATAAAGCATTAAGTCGATTAGTAGTATCAATGACTTTCGGGGGACCCACAGAGGTATATATCGTCCATACTATACTGCTGTTCTATACTGCCAGGCATTACCCCACCCCCACTCCAACATTCCACTTGACCTGCCATAACATACCACCTATACCAGTCATAGGATAACATGAAGCATCAGGTGGATTAACAATACCGAGGACTAACAGGGACCTACAGCGGTACATTCAATGCCTCCTAAGCCCCACTTCTAAACAACCTAGTATAATACTGCCTGACCTATCACACACCGAACTACCAATACCAGCCATAAGATAATACAAAGGATTCGGCAGGTAAATAGTATTAAGGGGTAATAGGCCAACAGACCATTCATTCTGTACTGCCAATCTAAACCACCAATGACTATCTCGCAATACCACAC